>LR990497.1:6878775-8269975 GCA_905147785.2 Thyatira batis
TTAAGAGCGACATTTTAGAAACGTTACACATGTTTTTATAATCAGTTTCAAGTTACGCGATACTCGATTTATAGCGACTATAGATTTATAGTCATCTATAAACATATAGATCCTATCACATAAGTAGGTAAACAAAATAAAATTCGAAGCTATATCTATCATAAAATTTCTTATTAATATTGACAAACCAAGTAATATAATATCCTAGCCGGAGGGCATAAACAGCCCTAGCAATATCGTCTCGCTTGTATTGTTCTTTAGCGTGTGCTTATTGACTGAGCAAACAGTTCGATTCGTGGATAGTGTACTCCCTCCGCTCCCACGGGAGGGCGCGAGAAATCCCTTAATTCGTATCGTGCAGGTGCGGGCTCATTACGCGCTTTTCCGACACGTGGCGGCGCGTGCACTGTGCAATATCGACGTTGTAGATCGAATGCGCTGTACGTACTTGAAGTATTGCTTTGATCGACAGTGATAAATAGTTGGAAATATAAGGCTATGTAATGGCGCTTACTAAGCTTAATATTCTGCCTATATTTTATACCTATATATATATACCTACTTCAGTTAGGTACATGCTGTTTCTAAGAAGCAAGATTGTTATGGAAAATAATAGGTAATTAGAAAAACACGTCCAATTATTCTTTACAGCGCATCGTAACTAGAGGTTTCACGCACTCTCAGGTCCGAACCACTACAAGATTCCTTAAAAGGTTTAAAAATCGGTTTCCGATGGGAAGCGTTGTATTCTCGTGTGAACAGAGCGGGCGTGGGAAGAGGTGCGCGCGCGCAGGTCACAGGTCGGGATAATTACGAGTCGATCGTTCGAGCACGAGCATCACTATGGGGGTGTGTTAAGTCCTGCTGAATTATATGTTTGTATGTTGGTAAATAATGCTTTGTATTTTTAAACTCATCTAGTTTCATGTCAAATTAAAAACGGACATTTTGATTTTCCCTAAGAAAATATTTCAATTTGTTTTCGAAATTTATAATATGTAATATTTTGACCAGGTTATTAAATACTCATAGCGTTTGTGATCACGTAGCGCGTGTCCGAAATTAAGATGAAGTTTCAGTGGATTAGACCCTGGTTCGATAAATCAATTACCCTGTGTTCGAGCAAGGCGTTAGTTAAACGAAATTACGTTAGCAAAGAACTATAATATCCAGGTAGTTAATATATTAAAAATTATAGGAGGAATGCATCAGTCGTGAGAGTGATGGTGTTCCCAAAGTAAATCGCGGCATAATTTAGTTTGTGGCACGCCGCGTGCGCATCACCGTGAGACTGGACGAGTTCTTGTGTGAACCATCGACCCGTGAGAGCCTGTATTTGGATTTCAACGTGAGGTCACGGGAAAATTAATACCAGCTAAGTGGTTAATATCTATGTTTGGGTATCCCGCTCATAGGAATTTTATAACCACTTCGTGATCCTCTTCATTTCTCATTTGGTCTATACGTTTATGAACAGGCTCTTTCCATGTGAAGGTTGTATCTAGAGAACTGAATGTGTACTAACTAACTGTCATCCATTCTTTGAAACGTTTACCTGCATACGTGATTTAGTCACACATTTTTACACTTGTGTTTTTCTATGGAACTTCCAGTAAAATAATAATAAGATCGGTGTAATTGCAAATTGAACTGCTTATTGCTTATTATGCTTAACATTGACGTAAAGTAAATTTGCTAATTTTCATTTGCCAACTTCGATGCTCCTCACGTTAACTAAGTAGGGTACCTAATAATAGATAATGACACTCAACATCTGATCCTTCGTACTTGAAATCTATATATTGCTTCACGATCTTATGACCCTTGCTTACGGGGTTATTCCCAAAGTACTCCATTCTTTTGTTCTAAAAAGATAAGAATCTCATACATGGGTTCCCAAACTACTCCAACGAATTAAATATTAATTTAAAAATATTGCATTTAAGTTCCATTCTACTCCAAATGTAACTGGCGTTGTTCCCAAACTACTCCAGTCATTGTTCGTCGACAATTCTCAAACTGCTCCATTGAAAACATTGAAATATATTCAATCTTCATTTTTAAGTACCATTCTACTCCATGAAATATTGAAAAGGTACAGTCAGGCACAATATGCAAAATTATTTTTATTAATTTTTTTTATTAATTATTTTAAAATAATGTTTTCTCAAGTTTTTTTAATGTCGGTTTCATTTGTGGCCTATGTGAATGTGGCATGTGGCATGGAATAAAAATCATGATTTCGCTTACTTACGCCAATTTTTCAGAATTCATGTATTTTTATCAGGTGGACAGCTCAGACCAGAAATAAGACTTTAGAATTTTTTTTTTTTTCTATATTTGTTTGTACTGTTGATTGTTGATTTTGTTTTAGCCATCATGCTTAATTAGTATATTCGTATTTAATAAGTATATTTTGTAAAAAAAAATTGTGAATGTTAAAATCCTCTCTAGATTTTAATCCTTATTTTGTTGTTTTAAATGATAAAAAAAAAACAAATCAGTAACTGTGTATTATTTCAGTTCTATCTCATATTGACATCTAGCTAATTAGCCCGTAATTACCCACATCTATAGTTGTATTGACATAGTTAAAAATATTAAATAACTTGAAGTTATGCACCTGACCGTACGTCTCATCTACTGGAGTAGGATGGGACAAACAATTTATCAATAATATTCTTTTTGGTGTTGTTTGTGAATAAATGTATCTACTATTTATTTTTTGAAATCAGAACCTTGGAGTACTTTGAGAACAACGTTCAAGTCTCTTGGAGTAAAATGGGACACATTTAATAAAGTAGTTTTTTATCATGGAGTAGTTTGGGAAGGAAACTTGGAGTACTTTGGGAACAACCCGCTTACGTATTTAAACGTGTCGCCATATATTATAGCTCTAGGAATACAGGATTAAATCTTAATCTTTTTTATATCCGTGTTATATGTATTAATAAGATTTATAGATGCATAATGTAAACAAGATAATATTTAATCCCATTAAAACGTTGATAACATAAATATCGAGCCAAATATATAGAACATCTAAAGTGTAACGTTATACTTATTAGACTGTTCATTTTATTAATGAACGTTTTGATCAATTCTATTCAACCATCTCCCATAACAACCATGCTCAGAGGATTAATAACGTCGCTTTAATATAGGCGGGGGTTTTAATTCGCAATAAGCGTAAAAGGCATTTAATAATGCAGACGTCCGTCCACGTGCGTGTTCTGTGAACAAATACCTAGCAATCGTAGTAATGATGGAAAGGGGGGGTGCAGTATGAGGGAGGAGGGGGTGGCACGTGCTGATCACGTGGCAGTTTTACATTACCGCCTACGTGGCCGAGGGTGAATTTACATTGAAAATTTTGTTACATTTATATTGATTGAGACAGCATGAGAACTTTTGTGTTGTTTGATTGATAAAATATAAAATAATGTTTATTTGTAATTTTTATTCCTGAATATGTGACAGGAAAGACTCTTATTGATATGATCATGATAACATTGGTATACATACACGTAGATATACCTACATGCATACCTACCTAGTAAATACTACTATTCGTACCTATATATTATAGCATATTTAGCTTAAACCTATTATAATCTTGAAAATTGTGTAGAATTTATAAAAAATGTAACAAATTATAATATTCATTTTATATTTCATTGTACAATGGTGATGTCAAAACGAAACTCCCACAGATTTATAACAAAAACTTTGCCAATTTTCCCACAATCGTTTCAAACAACGAATGCGGGGATCAAATCGGATTGAATCACCCCAAGTGCGCTATGACGTCACATAGCGTAATGACCATTGTATATAAACCCCTGATTATGGGCAATGACATTAGGGTTTCTCTAACAAGAGTGGAAGGCGAAAGAGCTCTGCATAGAACGGTTGGGTGATATTACATGCATAGGGTGTTGTGACATGGCGTGGGAGCCACCTCTATTGTGGAGGCACTTAACTCGGCTCTGATAAAGGAACTATAGGACCATTAGCGGGATTCGTTTTGCTCATTCGTTGTCGCTGATGAATGAACATTGGATTATGATACGTAAACAGATTTCGATAGAGGCATAGAGCTTGGAGCTGGAACGAATGCAGCGCGAAACGATAAGATTAATGGTAGTGGGTAACGATCATCTATCTTACAAACTTTTTTGCATTCTATCATCATCATAAGGATACATCGTTGACTATTTTCGAAAAATATTTCAATAAATATAGATGTAATTTAATTGTTCAATGATATTCTTTAAATAACGGAAGATTGTTATCCTACTAATATTATAAATGCGAAAGTTTGTAAGTATGGATGTATGTATGTATGGATGTTTGTTACTCTTTCACGCTCCAACGGCTGAAGGGATCTGCTTGAAATTTGGCACAGAGCTAGAATATGTTCTGGAATAACACATAGGCTACTTTTTATTCCGGGTACGCGGGTGAAACCGCGGGGAGCCACTAGTCAACTATAAGAGGAAATAATGTTTTTTTAAATTCGCAATGCATGCAAAAATGTTCACAAGATGCCTAGTCCCCATTCAGGAACCAATGAGCCGTGGCAAGCATTATTGTTCGAGGACTGTTGAAACGATAATAAAATAGGCCAATGCCGGGGTGAAAGCCAGGTGTATCGAGGCACGATATCTTGATTCACTTTAAAATTATGAGGGTTTTATGAATGTCGGTTTTGTTGGTGAAAGAAACGCCCTTAAACCTTTGGCGTCAATTATTCGTGACCCTAATTGCAGATGATGTGATATGGTTGCTATTGTAGTCGAGTTGACGGCATTATTGGTTTATTTGTAAGTTTTTTTACGTCTTCGGTTGCATAAAGCTGCTGTTTGGGGTTTTAGAAGTTTGTTATCCATTGTTGACTTGCTTATTGTTGATTTATTTTCGGCGATGTTGGCATGTGGGTTCGTTAGTTTGTCAATTACTGTAAAATTGCTAAAACTAATTGGTCACGGCTAATAATAATGAACTAAATATAGAATGAAGTAATTGGTGGAGTGGGTGAGTTATGTACATAGTTTGTTTTGGTAGATATTTGGTCATAATTGCTGTTAGGTCTGACGCAACTAATTAAAATAATAATAACTTCGATCGTACAGATTTATATAGTTATATACTAACAACACATATATATAAGTAGCATGAAATTACCTACACATAGAAAATAATTCAGTTATTTTTGAATTTATTCGTTTAAAGATTTTAATTATATAGATTAGATTATATTCAATCATTAGCCATGTGTGATATAGGTATACATTTAATAAACGTTTTAACAAAGAAAAAATGTATGACATATATACAGCACCACTTCCCTGTTAACATTTGCTCTAGACAAGGTGTTAGCTAAACTCCCCTATAAAATCAGTAGCGCAGTTGGTCCGTATGTGAATCGCTGTACGGCGCTTTTCACACCGCGGCGCAAATCGCAGCTGTGTCGGACACTCGCGCTTACAGCTGTCAAACGCCGCTTGTATGCAAACGCCCTAATAAACTAACGATTTTTATTACTTGGGCGTATTATAGCGGCACATATCATGGTTCACCCAATAGATAAGACTCCGCCCAAAGATGACAAGAAAGAAAATGCTATGGGAAAATCTCAAGAACCAAATTAATTTATTACTTAAGCTCTATTTTACTTAATTAAGAGACATTCTTTAACTACTCACTTTTGCTTCATTAGTGCAGGTTTTTCAGTCTTCATAGAGCACTGCTTTGCGTGTTGGCAGGTACCTACTCGTATAAGGTAAGTTTCTGAGTAGAGTGAACCTGCGTATTGACAACAGACAGCTTGCGTTCGTCGGTCTATATGAGAGTTTCATGGAATAGATTAGGTAAAGTAAAGAAAATATTTATATTTCCTCGTACATCGTGCTTTATATGCAGTAAAAGTTACGCTTTGTCCAGTCAAATCTATTAGTTAACCATACTTGAAAGTAGTGCTAGCAAGATGGGTGAAGTTTTACTGCAGAGATATTCGTCGCCTCGATCAAATGTAGTTGTTGAAATGCAAATGCAGTGATTGCGTTTCAGCAGTTACACACGGCGTGTAAAAGCGAATGTTATTCAGCTGGTCGGCACATGCCCCGACGAGGTCCACATGGCCGGCGGGACACAAAGCGTCGTTGTTGACGGCTCTGCGCAGGAGCATTGCCAGATGATTGTGTTCGGTACAATTTTAGAAAACTCTACGACAAGTAACACTCATAATAACTGTCATTTAAGAACTCTAAATATATTATCTGCTTTAGTAACTAGATATAAGAAACTGAATGTAAATGACTGAAACGCCCTCGTTAACTTATGAAGAACAGGAAAGCCGGTAAAGTGGATACATATAAAATCTTCGATAAAGTTCTAATACTTAGTTTACTTACTTAAAAGGACACTAAATGGGTATTGCGTTGTCTTCTCAGAATACTTGTCATAAGTAAACGATCTCTAAACATAATAAAAAGTATGTCGTGTAAAAGTTCGACGGGCAGCATAGTTATATACCAGTATCAGCCAGCTTCTATATCGGTCCGCGCACGTGGCGCGAGCGGCTCACATTTGGCGCCCATTCGAGGGCGGCCCGCCCAACCTCTGTATTCTCTAATACAAAATTCATCAGCAACCGGCGTCAGAGCAACTAACTTCTCACGTGATTGCGTGGAAAACGAAAGGGACAGAGCATAAAGCCCGCACTGAAACATCGTCGATCTAGTGTCATTCTGTCTTACTGAATTGAACCCCTGAACATGTTGCATGCTGTAAGGACACGTTACACGTCGTAAAGGTGTTACACCCGTTTTATTGTTTTATTTAGTACGTTTAATAAATATTTACAGTACATTTGATTTTGTGTATGTTTATTGATAATATTGATTTTAGCTGTCCGTTTGTAGTTTATCTGTATCTATTGATGTCTGAAACTGATATTGTAAAAGTAAAATTCTATTGCAGAAACTTTGTATGTTTCATGGTTTTTTTTGCGTCATTATTATTTTGCGTCAACAGCCACATGTTTAGCCAAATTTCTTTGCATTCACACACCGGCAGCAAATCTGCATTCCAGATGCGTCTGCCTTTTTTATCGTTAATCTGTTAAATATTGTGACTCCATAAGTAGGTGCGGTTTGATTTCAGTGGCACTATTTATTATTCAAAGTATTTCTCCCAGTCTCTAAGTGTGGGTTTTTCCAAGCGACTGCCGTTCTCTTTGCTGACCTTTATAGATCTCTAACGATTACGCTGTTGGATTACTACAAGTTTTTTTTCTAACGAACATTTTAAAATAGGTGTTACTTTTGGACCTACGTAGCACGCAACTTTTAGACTTATCATGCTTTGGATGTATATTGGAAATAATCATTAAGAATGAATTAATTAATTATTATTAGATCCAAGTACGAAAGTATTTGATTGTGAGGAATGACCCAAAATTAATTAATGCTTTGTATGTAACATACGTGTATGTAATAGACGGACCTAGTTTATTATTAGTAAATTTAAGATAAATGTTCATCATATATAATTAATTTCCTAAGTACGTTCAGACTTGTAGTAATGCTTGGCATAAAATTGTTTTAGTGCTAATAAGTAAATATATCTGAAAGTTTTGTTACAAACAAACTTGATTGATATCTGTCTTGTATAGGAGTGCACGTGAAGCGTTTCACATCTGGGCGCATTCAGGCATTATTGCCAGGCCCCTGGCATTTCGCTTGATTAATGATACCAACACTGAGTCAATATTTGCATAAGAAACGGACAAGAAAAGAACTTATCGTCCCGCAGATCTCTTTGCTCGCGTACATTAATTTGATGACTTTTCGTCTTGAGCTACATTGTCCTTCTATACTTGGTATTATATATTTTAAACTATGTGGTTCTTTCGATAAGGTCTAAATTTAATTGGCAATCCGCTATAGGAGATTTTTTCAAAAATGCATCGTAACCGAATGCGTTACAGTCTAAATTGGCAAATCATTCATTGCAAGGGTGCTGGAAACATCGCATCGCAGTCCGTTGCTGAGATCCAAAGCGAACTTGTCAGACGCGTCAATAAAAATATTCATTGGCTCACACTCTATTTAACTGTTGATGAGACAACCCTGCGAGCTTTATCAAGGATGTGCAAAATTGATTTGAATCTTAACGTGTTTTACTACTTGAAAAAACTTATGGTTCCTTACCAAGAAGGCTTGAGAATGGTAGGATATCATTACGTGTATTGCACGAAACGTGTTATTAGTCATACATAAGACACCTTAATTACTAGTTACTTATCGTTTAATGTGTGTACGCTTACAAACGATATGTATCTATTTGATGACGATAAAGATAGTGAAATTGACTTGCATCATTTATTTTAGTGACTTTTTATTATGTTCTTTAGTGACAAGTATGTACCTACGTAATGTACCTAAAATCGACAAATGAAGAAACATTTAAGATTTCTAAGCAATTGCATTGTATAATATATATTATAGGATTTATGAAATCAAAAAATATACTTATCGTTAGTAGTATCTAACTTAATAAATCTATCAATATTATGATTTATAAATACCTACATATAATTAAGTTACGCACCTTAAATTATATAATATATTCCATGATTTCTTTTTCACATCATGGTCATCCCTGGACTATAAAGTCTCGTCCACATAAGCGGCCTGATTGATGCAATGAAAAATGACGCGACAATGTTTTGAGAAATTGCGTGCTCAAGAGGGACAGCTTTGTCGCGAACACAGAATAGGATTTTATTACTTGCATAATTTAATATGACGCGACATGTCGGGGAACCGGATTAGTGTAATACTTTGTAATGCTACTGTCATTGTGAAGGTACCACTTGATTAGGGAGATGACCGCTTCGCTTTCGACGCGTCATTTGTGATGTCTGAAAAGAATAACGTAATATCATTTATCTGCGTCTTATTTTTAGATGCTTACCATATATTCTGAGAAGGTAAGTTGGCTATTTCATTGAAAAAAAAAACTAAAAATACAATGAGAACACAGGTAACTATGTATCTATAATATGAGTCGTAAATTGCGTTTTTAATATTCGCAGCATATGTCTTCTACTAGCTTGTAGAACGTATTTTCTTTCTGAATGAATATGTTCATGTAATGTTCAAGTAAATAGTTACGTATGCTGGCTTTAATCGCGACAGATGGATGGATCAAGCGGAGATTTGTTCGATGTAATAACGTTGTTGGCACTGCATCTCGACAAAGTGCTATTAAAAAAAGACTACACTGGCATATATCATGTTTTGATTACTGTTTTGTAACGAGACAAAGGACAAATGACTGTGCCGTGCGGCCATTTACTTTTTACATCTAATCAGCTCCCGGGGTATAACGACGGAGAGACGTACATTCGTCATCGCGTATGATTTGTCGTCCAGTCTGGTAGCGCCAGGTGTCCGGCCCCAGGCTCCGTCTGTCAGTGCCACTCATTTGTTTCTGTCCAAATAGCTGTTATTTTTGAGCAGCTCATTTTACTCGCGCTCTAGATTGTGTATTTAGAAACTATATTAGAAAAATACTTTCTTTTTCAGCAAGTTAATTAACATGTTTGACAAACGTTATTCGGTTTCTATCCATAATGACGTCTCACTGGGACTTTCCCGGGGCATTGTATTGTTGAAACCACGCCATTCAACAACAGGATATATTTTCTGAGCTCGTCGATTTCCATATCGAGTGATAGATGCAGTGCTTAATAGCCCACATGTTCTGACAATGGTCAAAGAATCAGGAAACAATAACGTATTTTATTACCTTCGTTTACGATTACCGATTGGTCGGTTGTTCGACGGAAACGCTCACCGTCCTGCCACATTTGGCTATCACCTTTCTATAGAAAGCTATAAGCGTTAGTTGTAAAACATTTCATAAAACAGTCGTCTCCAACATGTGCGCTGCAACTGCAGGAACAGTTCCCATACCGGTGCACGTGTAGGGAAGCTATGGTTTTGCCGTCGCAAATCTGTGCGGCATATTGACGTTTATCAGCTAAACGGTAGGCCATGGTGGTACAGAAGCGCGCCACATGGCGAACTGATAACGATACGCTTGTATTGTACGTTAATATAATGGATAAGGGTATTATCTGTTTTTAAAGTAATACTACCAATAATACTTTATAGCTTATAGCTATAAAATACGTATTTTGGTGTAGGTATCTCAATATCTGTGTTTGGTCCTTCGCTTCGGTACATTCCCTAAAAATATTGAGCTGAATCCTGACTTAAAGACTCTGGGGGAAGGTTTGTGACGATGATTCGGCGGAAAGATTCCAGTGCGTGAGGTCATCGGTATAGATAAATTGGGCGATTCACGTAGTAGCCTAATAACTATCACTAACATTCATATGTCATTAAAATACTAATTTTATTTGAATTAAATACTACCTATACAATTATCCTTATACTACATGTTTTATCTATATTAAAGTGATGGTTAGTCAAAATAGATAAAAAGTTGGTGATATACCTAATAGTTTTACCGGTATAGAGTGGATGTAATGTACCTAATTAAACAATACTCACGTACGTTATCATTATAATCGCCTTATCAGTTTAATTGGTGCAGATGTTCGCACCATAATGACCTAAAATTTGCAAGTAGATACCTGAGTACATTCAGGTGTTCGCGTTTCGTCTATTATTGTAAATTTATCATTATTATTATCGGAATGTACTCAAAAGAAAACATGACGTGCAAACATCTGGTTTCTCTGATAAACTAATCTAAATCTTTTATACACTTCGCAATAAACATAAATACTTGAGATTGTTTATGTTGATATAAGCTGTTGATTTCACAAATAATGTAATAAATAAATAAGAATTGCTAATATCACTCATTAGCATTTTATTAAGCACATGATTTTCGCAATTTTAGTGCATACTAAAGACCCATTTCTTATTTGCTGTGTTTTCATTTAAAATATTTTCTATTGCGTCATAAATCTGAAAACATCCGACTGCATTTACAATAATTATAAGTAGAACTATAAATACGTCAAGACCAGTAATATCCTTATATTTCTAAATAGTAGGTATTATGCAGATCCGGTAGAGTATAAACAATTTTGTGCACATACAGCTTCTTCTGTGTCTGTCTTATATATAAATAATAAGTATTTACTTAAAAGTATCAGTTACCTGGTCATCATAGTAAAAGCTCTGCTTAGTATGTTAAAAGTTAAATCGGACATTCATAAAAAAAAATTTTAAACCACAAATTTTTGCTTCTATTGTAGTATATAATGTTTAGCTATTAGATAGTATATAATTTTATTTCATGGCAGGTATTGAAACATCAAACATATAAATAAACACACAACGAATATGTAATATTTGAAGGAGCGTAGCCTATAATTAAATTATGTTTCAAAACAGACAACGGAGAATACCACAATAGGATTTTAAGCTATAATTTATCAATCAAATAAACTTTATTGTATGATAGGACAACCTAACATTTTAGCGGTCATTAATATACGAATATAAATAGTTAGGTATATAAGCAACGTCGAAATAAAAAAATATGTATCATCCTTTTTATCAATGTAATTTATTAGCTGGAAGATATAATGAACGCAGAATTCTATGAATCATTAAGTGAAAACAAAATCCTGATGAAATTTATAGTCTTGCTACTAGATGTGTAGTATACCTACTAGGAACAGCAATAGTAGAGATTTTAGTATAAAGTTTGTCTTGGAAGCATTTTATCATATCGACCTATGGGTATATCGGCCTATGTAGTAAAGAAGCAGTTAAACACAGTATCTCACTGGTCTTGGTTCGAAAGGTACAGGTACCTACTGGTGAAATTAAGTCTCTGAGTCTAGGTTGCAAATACAAATAAACAAATGTATATTGCATGCGTAGCTCGATATTTTTCTTTAACTCCGCCTATTGTTAGAAAAATTTAAAGAAAATATTATTATTATTACAATATCGTAGGCATCTGGTCAATAGTATTTCGATGATGCTTTCATAAATTGCACCCGTTTACCTATTCACCGATGTATATCAAACTAGCGTTAGTCCAAAGATGTGTTACTGAATTTGATAATGCACTAATATTAAACAGAGCGTGAGTTATGTGGACAGATGTGCATGTGATATCGCTATCTACGTAATGAGAGATTTCGCGGCAACTGTCGCGATACGCTCACTCGCGATTGTTGGAATAGCACTCGAGCGGCGATAAATCACTGACGGAATTTGAGTACATGGGCTTTATTCACGACCCAATTTTGCACCTAACCTGCGATATTAATACATGAACTATAAGCTTATATAGTCAGCAGGTTAGATCATGAGCTTTATAGCAGTAGATTGTAGTTGCGACATATGTTATATGTGAGTAGAGAGAGAATGCATGGATTATTACAGTGCGCTATGATTTGTTCTAGGGATTATGTTTGATAGATACGAAGTAGGTGCTTTAGTGCAATATGGCACTTGAACACGGAAGATAACCATACCGAAATATTAGCATTTTATCAACATTGACGCCAATATGTCTATAATCCCTGCTGTAGAAATCAACTGAATAATACCTTTGTTGCAACTGTTTGTCACAATGATGATAAGAAATATATACTATCTATAGTAGCAGGATTGAATGACAAACATTTGAATTACATACAGTTTTATATTACAAGCATACATAATACATATACTAGCAAAACAGCACGAATAATAGATACCTACTGGAGCTATAGTTTCGGCCAAAACACCCTGCCTTGCCTTTGACTTACGCCCGATGTTAATAATCTATCTCCTATCCGAGAGTAAAACCAACGAGTTGTCAAAATGGACGGATAGCTTATTGGCAAGCAATCGATCGATCGTAGATCGAAGATAGATTGATTTTAAAGCTTCACCCAGAAAATGGATTGATATATCAATCTTAGATAGCAAAAAATGGATCAGGATTGATTATTGACATCGGGCGTTAGATAGTCACCGATAGAAGAAATACAGAAGACATCCATTGATAATTTTTTAACAATAAGACGTTATTGCGTGTAAATTCAAGGATATATTTGTCGGTTCTGTCCCACACGTGTGTTGTGTTCATCTCTGTGTTCACGCAGCTGCGTGCACGTGCGTGCGTATCGGTTCACGCACATATCACCGTATTCTCCCAGGTATCATGTTAAAAAATGCAAGGCTTTGTAAAAAAAACAAATGCAGATATAAAAAAAATTACGCCAAATAGGTCCTACATCAAAGAGTTTAACTCGCCCGAAATACAGATTTTTTGTTAATATGCACATGTAAGGCTATTTTGTTTACAATAGAACTTTTTCCTCCTCAACTTTATAACAGAATCGACCCAAAACATTTTCCATTTTTGGAAAGCAGATGTTGAACAATAAACTGATTTGACTTTACAACTGGTCATTTGTAAAACAATTGGGAGTGGCCAATCTGCGTCTAAAAACATTCACCATATGTTTTCACCAGAGTTAAGAGTTGTACCTATCGTAAATATACATAAACAGGTCTTTCTTTTAAAAACAAATGTGAGTTTAGTTCTCACGTCCATATGGACTGCAGGATTTTGGGAACTTGTTTTGGGAAATGAATGAATCTGCCCTGCAGATGGCGGCTGAGTGGGCGGTCGCATCAAAGTTTTGACTTCCAGAAACATTGAATTCAAATGCATTGCAGATATACATTTCGGGAATGACTAATGAAGTGCTTGTATGAAATTAGTAGCCTGAGAAATTGCCATTGACAGAAAATCATGTAAACGAAACGTAAACTAACAAGAAAAAATGTGTCTTCTATATCGAAGCTTCGGTTTATAACCAACGTTGTAAGGAAGGAATGGTATGTCTACCAATTTATTTGCAATGAGCAAGGCGTTGCCAGCTTTTCCTCGTAAATAAACTATTAATATTTTTTTTACTTTTCAGTTCACCTAAATACGTCTAAATTGGCGGTGTCGGGCAGACAGACATGAGCGACGTACGTGTGTCCGCCGTGTCACGGGAAGTATCATCGTGACAAAATGACACTGTTAGCAACCACTAGGAAAATATAAATTATATTCGAGGTCTGGCTTATTTCCGACAGTAACAAGGTAAAATTAGATTTTAACTCTAGTTTAGAACTCGTGTTTTACCTATATGGTAGTTCGAATATTATTCAAATACACTAGGGATAAGACAAAAATATACAGTAGCATAAGGTGCGATTTCGTATTGGTATTTTCTGATGTTTCTTAATGGCTCTTTAATAAAATATAAATTTCACAGTTCCATCCACTTATTAAAATTTTGCTTTTGATTTAATCGATTCACTAAGTGATTTTACATGTTTGTGAGTTTATTATTTTAAGTATTGAATCTTTTCATTGTATGATTTGAATATTAATTATCAATATATATAAGGATCAGTTACTAAAAAATAATGATTTATTCAAAGAGACATCCGCCGGACGGCGCGCAGGCGCATGCGTGTTCAGTTTGCATATGTGATAACCAAATTGGCTTGCAAATTTTATGTCTTTAATACGACATTATTAGGCAAATGTATTATCAATGTGGACTATTAAAATTTATAACGATCATTCGATAGGTATACACTATACCTAATTAGCAATACAAGCCAACATTTAGATTTTTAAACTTAAAAGTGTATCAAATGTCGTTTTTGTTTCTGTTTCTACAAATATAGCAGATTAACGTTAGCATTTAGATATTAGATTATTTTTAAGCATAATGCTTATATCTACGATTCCAAAAAAAGTAGCATACCTATACAAATTGATAGACGTATTGTCGCGATCTGTCTACAAAACCCCCAATAATTGCTTGTTTATGACATATATATCCGTCGGTGGCTAATCCCCTGAACACAGTACGGTTTTCGCGGATCCCAGTGTTGAACTGTTGACGCATGTGGCCATCAAATGTGCGCTAAACAAGGGCGGCATTCAGTCGGTTTCAGCGACAGCGACACCGCTGTTTCTGGTGCGCTCGAGCCACGTGCTACGCAGATTCGATAGCACATGTGGTGTTGGAAATGTAATGCTAGCTTCAGGTCTGGGGTTTCATTTGCTTTTTAAACGGTAGCAATGATTTTTTAAGATATTAAACGTGAATAGTCACGTAAACATCCTTTGTCATTCCATAAATGTATATCTACATTATTTATCTCCTGTTTGCTTAAATTAAGATTCAATAAATGACTTGAGAACAAAAGGTTATTAAATAAGTCAAATATCGCAAATATTTGGAATTGTTATCACGTTCTGTCACTTCGATATCCTGTTCTGCATTCAAAAACCTTATTGATAACCAACATATGCAAGAATTACATCATTCCAACATAATGTTGCAATCTTGCCATCTCCGTCACGTTTAGATGTAACGAGGTCCGAATTAAAGATAGCGCACGCGCAAACTTGCCGTCTACTAGAGACAATAGAGCCGAGTGGATGCCGAGATAGACATCTCTTTGTAGTTGCCGACACCAACTGTCAACTTGATCGCTGCTGGCAACGAATTTTACGTGAAAATGTCGAGTTGATATTCCCAGTTTAAACGTGTAAAATACGGCTTCAACTCTTCCGTTAAACCTATTCTGTTAATTTTATGAAATTGTACGTTATTCTCCGTTGTTACTTCTTCATTTCCAAAGCCCGAGATACTTTTCTTGAGATAAAAAGTGCCTATGTGCTATTCCACGACATATACACTAGTCAGATAACTAAAGACGTTCTGGCAAGATGAGTAACAAATATCAATACATCCATTGAAGCATTCGTAGATATGTAAAAAATATAATAGAAAGATTACCTTCATTATTATGTTGCAGTTGGTACCTATTGGTTATATTAGTTATATGTCTTCTGTTAGCATTTCGTTAGTGTACAGCTCTCTTGCAAGTAGGGATCTTAATGATGTATTAAGATTTAAAGAAAAACGATCGAAGCTAAGTCAAGTTAGGTACCTACATTATGGTGGTGACGCAACCACTCACGCCAAATGGACAATGATCCTCCATTGTTGTCGACGTATGCAAAGGAGGACACGTGCTTCCGGAACCAAGGTCCGTCTGTCTGCGAATAGTTAGCTAGCATCATTAGGTATATTTAGTTGGAAAATATTCAATTGTATGACACTAACATAATAATTACCATAACACGATGCAGGTGTCAATAGTATGATTCATTAGAAAGTAGGTACCTATACAATAATTATAAATAGGTTTCTGAGGAACACAATTTATTGGCAAATTTTTAAGGAAGTCAATTGTTTTTTGTAATTTCTCATTCTTTAGATTCGGTATATTTACCTCAGACGGGTGGAGTTTGGTTGATGGCGGTGTGTGTGGAGCTAACTTCTGTCACGCCTGAAAAGTACCGCAACCAGTCATCGCTGCGTAGCATCATTATATGACAGAGCACCGAATATAAATAGTTAGTCTGGTTACTGTTCTCAACAGGGCTGCCACAGTTTATTTACTCAGACATGCCTGTATGGTATAGTATTTACTAACTATTATCTAGTTACATAATACATATCTAAAATATTATATTAAAGAAAATTAAACACAAAGCGTACGGCACGTACGGCACTCATATATGGTGTCATAAATAGGAAACTGTTTGATGTTTAAACTGAAAATTATGTAACAACAACAAAAAAAAATGATTATAGCTTATTTGTAACAAAATAATTTAAAATAAAAAGTGTTAAACTATGAAGCGGCAGTTTTCAATGTTGCTGTTAATTACTTTGCACTAATTAAATGAAGAAAGAAAATTGGTTGCCTGTAAAGTCGGTATACGGGCGAAAGTTTTACGTGACAACGACTTTGAGTGGTAAAATAATTTTAATGTGAATATTCATTCGTATAGTAGGAAGAAGGATGAAATAATAGTAACAATTTAAAACATAACGTGACGTTACGTGAGCGGAGCGTAACGCAGTTTCTTGAAGTGTCACCCGGCAAACCAATTTATAAGACGTTGTCACGTCAAAAGCTTCAGAGCCAGCCCTAAGTAAGGGGTGCTGTCAGAGCCACGTGCTGCCCTGAGGAGTCGCAGGCGCAGGCCTCACATGAACAGTACAGTGTCATTATTAGTAAACATGTGCTCTCGTGCTTTTGCAGGCGAACGTATTACTAAAAATAGTTGTCTGGAATCAAAGAGTGCAGAGAACTAACTGTAGTTATATATATTTTTTTGATGTTATCATTTATTCATTCTGTTTATAAAATAGGTGTAATATTTTATTCTATGTTAAGTGATATTTAGTTATATAAATGAAATACCAAAATGATAAAGGGCCACCTGTGGCCCTCACCTAGCCATATGCTTTGATATTTTTGTATATTTATTGATGAAGGCACTATGAAGTCAAATCTTAAAAAACATTAGCATTGACCATTAATTAGTTAAGCGTCTGGCAAACGGTACCACCGTTCAATTGTTATCGTCTGCTTTGTTCATAAACTGGTTGGTAAGCTGATGGTTAATGTCGTATTGGTGAGGTCCTCCGAGAAGTGCGTGGAGTCGTGACCATCGCACGTGTCCAAGCCAGCTGCGGAGTGCGGAGTGGCCAGCTGTCCACCCGCTAATCGAATTTATTGTTATTGAAATGTCAATCCTAACATTACAAATTTATAAGCCATATTGAGATTCAGTAGTCGTAAGCCTAAATTATTGCCCGGTTTACCTCCGGCAGTCACTTTATTATTCTTTACGTGGTGTTTAATTTGTGTCGTATTTAGATGAGATCTCACGCTTTGTACTTACTTCTGCTGTAATATGTATCTGTTAAGAAAATAAATAACTTAAAGGTTTTCTTTATTCGGCTTTACTTAGCTTCAACAAGTCTAATCTTAATTACGATCTGCAAAGATCTTGAGATATACAATTATGTGAAGTGGAACATGTTATACTTACGTTGCTATTTAAGAGCCAATTATCCGAGGATCATTTGCAATAATTACTCTGCTATTATTGAGAATGTTTCTTAAGGCTTCAGTTGAGAATTACTAAGTTAATCCTTCGATATTTCCGATCGTAAAAACTTGCAACAACGCACTCTGTCATATAGAACGTAATTTATGGAGCAGTACAATTTTACCAGATTAACTTTGCTTCCATGTCTGCTTCTTCAAGCGATTGGTAACCTTATTTTTACGACAAAAGGATCAGTGTGTTTTTTTGGATTTTGATTAAGTTTGTTGTGTTTTAACAGCGATACACTCCTCTTGAGTAAGCTTGATGGTTATTTTACAACCCAGTTCTAATTACGAGGTTTCCTCTCACTTGGATACTAGGACACGACAAACCGATTGTTTGTGGCCACATAAAAATCTTGCGCTTATAAAAAAAACACTTTATGGGTGTTCCATGTATGAGTAACTCTTTGTGTGTGGAATTAGCTTCGCGCTTGAAGCTGAGGTCGTTTCTAATAATTTTGGCCAATGAAACTGGTGTAACTAATCTTGAACTGTTGCTGACTGAGATAGCCTATATGTCAAATTAAATTACCTATTGCGTTAAACATTTATTAATGTTATTAGCATTTTTTTGCTTATAGTTTAGATATGTATTTATGGTTTATCTATGCTTAACGATATCTATAGTGAGATAAGATAACTTAAAATTAACCCATCTGTATTCTGAATTCATTATTTTATTATTGGACAAACTTTTGATATTCATGGTATTACTAGACAATCTCGGTATCATAGACGTGTTTCATAAATACTTTTGTATCAGTATCGGCAATTGCACGCCCGTTTAAAATTCAATAATGCTTTGTCATAAATATCCCATTTTACGAGCCATAATCCTGACACATGTCAAACAAATTGTTGACACTTCCAAATGTGACGAGGCCACTTAAATAAAAGATTAACAAAAACGCACAAGAACCGCAATTTTCACAAGGGTTTCAGTGTGAACATATTTTTTTTTATTTTACCGTTTAAATTCTCAATTTGAATATGGATGGTTAATATATACCTACCTAATGAAAGCCTATTAATGACGTAAATTCATAAACTATCTCAAAATACAGCCATCTAAAATCAGTTTGGGCTAGATTTTACACCGATAAATACAAATTAATTCTATTTCACATTTTATTTTAGCCCAGGTTTCGGTTTATGGCACTTTATTTTTAAATATGACTATCGACATTTGCATTCGAATAGAATAGTTTGAAAACAAGTAAAATTATTACAAATTAGCCCAGTGCAGGTTATATATAAATGAATTTTGTGGAGGTTTCTCATTAACCGACTTCCCAAAAAGACGGAGGAGGTTCTCAATTCGGCCGATATTTTTTTTTATATTATTTTTATCAGTGTTCATAGAGATACTTTTAAAAACATTGGTGTTTGTGATTTGGCCAGTTCCGGGTGTAAATGACGCGATTACCAGTTGACCGAGATAGCGCCAGCTGCCAGGTGCAAGGCCATACTTGAGGAAGAAAAAATGTGACCTCATTAAGTTATCTGAATTATTCATTAGATAAATTCCAACCCAGTAGATCCTTTTATTGTTCACTACATGTGGTAAAGGTAATAAATAACTAATTTTATTAAGAAAAACCGAATCGTCTGTCGGTTTTATTACAGCGCTTGTAATTTGTTTTATCTTATAAATTACTTGTCAAATTATTATAACACAAGTAAGAATGAGATTCACACCGATCGTCGGTGGTTTTTGTTAGATATTTTTATAGCCGCCAGACTGATTAATACGATTCTTGATGTAAATAGGCCTATAAACTTATGAAAAAAATAAGTTTATAACACTTTATTTAAAACTAAAACTGAAACTAAGCTCGTGTCGTGGTGACCAGATGCTTGATACGTAAGAATAAACAGAATAAACAGACACGTTTGTTTATGCACACAAATGTGTGTGACCTGAGTGGAAATCGAATCCATGACCTGCGGCATGTATGTCAGGGTAAAGCAACATGTCATCTGCCCAGCCAAATAATTTCCATTTTTGATTCTACAATAGCAACATTAGCAACCAATCCATGTCAATCCTTCCCACTGATATCACATTTTGAATATTAGGTCATGAAAAATATGCTTTCCCATTATTTTAGACACGGTCAATCGGATTCCATAATAGTAAACAGATACCTGATATACTTCTTTTCGTCATAATATACAGAACATGATGTCATGCACACAATAATTCTTTGTCCTGAGTGGAAGTCAAACCCCCAACCTAATTGATAGCCAGATTGAGCCAGCAAGTAACCGGGCAGTAAGCTTAAAGTAATTGGATATCGAATGATAAATATATACCTAATGGTACCTATATACCATTGGTATGTGATTATTGGTCAACATAACGCTGGACAACAGCTGTGCGATCGTCAGATTCGCATAAAATATCCAATTATTTACATAATGGCTTGGGCTGTTCCGAATTTACTCATAAACAGTTACTTGGCAAGGTCAGTAGAGAATATTATAGTTACTTTACCTATAAATGTTAATTGAATTATATAAACTCGATGTTGCTAAGGAGATTAGAATACCAACTATGATGAAAGTGTTTTTTGCTATTAAATTATTATTAATTAAAATGTCATTTAGTATTAAAAATCAAAATTGGAATTAGTTTGGTAAATTTAAGCTTTCGTTCGGGTAAGGAGTTTTGCGTGGTGCTTTTTGGTGTCTATAGTTGCATTTGAAAACCAGTTCCTTTCTGTGGTGGATTTGTGTGGTTACCACCATCGACCACTTTATTCTTTATCGTTTACCATAGTGAAGTTGTCGTCAAACACGAGTCTAAATCTGAAGATATGTTTTTATTTCAAATGATAGAGTCAAATCAACCAAGGTAAGTACAATTTCGCGAATTGAAATAGATTTATGATTTTATATCGATTGGATACTATAAAGTTTATATTCCTTGTAAGACAGCCTTGCAAGGCCGAGTGACTAGTGCTGTAGGTATCTCAACAAACCATTAAATATAAACACCTATCCTCAACTTTTTGTTTTTTATACATTATAGTGTTCATTGGTTCAAAAAAAGAAATATGAAGTTTTGTTTTTTATCTCAGTTTGCTTGGTTTTTATATTCGCTTTTTTCATGCTGCTTGAAAACGTTTTCTTACGACGTAGATAAAGGAAGTAGTTTGTGTATTTATCTACTTGATTTTTTTTTCGCTAAAAGGTTGACAAGCTCGCAGAAGGATCATCATATGGAAAGTGGCGCCGGTTATGGATATTTGCACATAACTTGCAATGCCAAGGGGACAACTAATGAATAATTTAAAAGCTCATTTTACAAGACGTTTTGAAAGACACGTCCGGTGTATCTGAAAACTTATTAAGA
The DNA here is from genome assembly GCA_905147785.2 of Thyatira batis. Lineage (NCBI taxonomy): Eukaryota > Metazoa > Arthropoda > Insecta > Lepidoptera > Drepanidae > Thyatira > Thyatira batis. The sequence goes on from LR990497.1 coordinate 6,900,181, forward strand.
TACTAGCTGCCGCCACGCGGTTTCACCCGCGTAGTTCCCGTTCCCGTTTCCATGATCACTTAGAGGTATGAAAAATAGATGTTGCCCGATTCTCAGACCTACCCAATATACACACAAAATTTCATGAGAATCGGTAAAGCCGTTTCGGAGGAGTTTAATCACAAACACCGCGACACGAGAATTTTATTAAGTTTCAAGATTGCAGGAAAAAGACTAAACTATTTAAGAATAGAATACCTAAAAGTATGTATCTACCCGGATAATAAAACGACTTCTCAACTTTTAGGTAGGTACATAACCAAATATTGTGCTTTATTTAAATGCAGACATTATTTAAGTAGGTATTTCATTTACATGTTTTATATATAGAATTGTTATTTGAGCAGTCACATTCCATATCGCGACAGCCGGATGTAGGCTTTAGACGCCACGCCATCTTTAGGTACATTATATCAGTTGGTATACCATTTAATGTACCGACGTACAACTTTCTATATTATATCATTCTATAAGTTTGGTTTTTTGCTGAAAAAATGAAATGTTTTTTGTTCTTTCAGCTGTCTGTACCTATATTATTATCAGTGATATAATAAGCCTAATTTCAAAATAGGTTGACGATGATAAGTAGTCTTTAGTTAAAGGCTATAGCATCGCTGAGTAGTTGCTCTCTTAGATACATCACCTAATTACCGTTTTAAACCTAGATACCTACGTTACGAGCAAATGTATGTTCTAATATCTATACTAATATTATAAAGCTGAAGAGTTTGTTTGTTTGGTTGAACGCTCTAATGTCAGGAACTACTGGTCCGATTTGAAAAATTATTTTAGTGTTAGATAGCTCATGTACCGAAGAAGGTTATATAGACTATATTTTTTCCCTGTATTCCTACGGGAAATGGTACTATGCGGATGAAGCCACAGAGTGGGAGCTAGTAGGTACCTATTATATAAGTTAGCCAGACAGACATGTCACACTATCGCTCAGTACAAACACGTGCAGTTATTCCAGTAAACAATTTGTTTTGATCGACGCCGCCGCGACTGCTCCGGCGACAGACGATACGCGGTTACGAGTAAGATACGGCCACTTGACTACTTATTTTTTTATTGTTTTCATTACGATGAATTGCTGAATTTAACACTACATGTTTCAAGGTTGGTCATTTGTTTTAGTGTAGGTACTTGAAATTGTTTCTCTGAAACGCATTTATTCTTTCTTCGTATGTCATAGTTACATGGAAATCACAGAACCAATGAATGGATGACCTCATACAATACTTAATACCTCCGATTTGCCAAACAGTTTTTTCCAAATTATGCGACTACAGAAAGTCAACCTTTATAGAAAACAAAGATCTGAATGCGGCTCGGTTTCTTAGCCATACAATTAATGAACCTTTATTCAAGAAAGATTCGAAACCAATAAGCTAAGTAACTAACTAGACATAAAAACAAAATAAGTCGATAACTATATTAATTTGTATGAGTGCTCCTCCGATTGAGGTTATGCGGACGAAGTAACGGCAGTTGGACAGTATTGCACAAGTAATGCAGAATGTAGTGTTGCAGACGTGTTTATGCGATCCGATATTCGTTTCCGCAAATAGGTGCGCTTGCGCAGCTGTGAGGTTGTTTTGGCGCCAACACGTCGAGAACTTGACCTGTTTACTTTAACAACATGTGAGCCCACGCATTCACTTTAATTAATAGTTTAGGTACCTACTCTTGATGAGCTCATTGTTTTCATTTAACTCAATTACTTTTGCCTCGTTATTATCGCGCATTCAATCTTCTTTAGTTCGTTCGTTCGTTAGAATATGCTGAACTTATGTCTGTGATATGTTCCGCGGTTTCACCATCATTACAATCAAATTTAATAATGTAATCAGTGACAAAAATAGAGCAATAAGTTGGTTTATATAATACAAATATAAAAATATTCAGTTCTATGTAGAATGCTACGTACCGTATTAACGAGATTAAAACTCCATGTCAGTAGCATATCTAGTTGAAAGGAGTATGTACTTTATATATTAATTTCCCTTAAAATCACCCTTTTAGTACATATCTATGTAGTTCGAATGAGTTTTTTTTTATTGATAACGTGTGTTTTACAAGTTACTGAACATTCATATGTCTCGATGGGCAGACAATCGTACATACTCGTAAGATAACAGCACGTAACTAAAACATTTAATATAAACTTCACATAAAGTCACAATGTTGCTACACTCTGGGGTACACAAAACCAGTTTAGGTCCAAAGTCCTGGCTTGGGTCAGCACTTTGGGAATGCAATAAGAGAAAAAATTATGAGCAAAGTCGCGAGACCAGCGAAACAAAAGCCTTTGTTAGGTTCCACGTATCCAAACCCTGGTGTAGAGTTGCGGAATTCTATAACCAATCCAACCAATGGATTGTTCGGTGAAATCTGATTAGACCCCTATATTTATATTATATCATCCGACTAATGTATAATGTTTGGCAGTTGTGTGGTAGGTACCTATGTGAAGAGCTAATAAAAAATAACGTGTTGAGCCATTCACAATGTAATGAATAATAATAATAATAAAAAAAAAAAATTCCCAATCCAACACATGACAACAAAAATAAATCTATAATCATTAAACTCCTAATATTCAAATACAAATAAGTTTATTTTTAGGTATGCACTGCGATAATAGAAATAAATAACGGTCATTTGAAATTGTTTAGTAACTTAAATAAGATCAGGGTAAATCGCAATTGCTGATTTTCTTTAAGTTGGTTAAAGCCATATACTTTATTCATAGTCGCCGTTAACGGATGTGTTTTATGGTTATCTCGCAACAAAACATTTAACCTCACTTAGCATAATAATCTTTATGCTGGCAACACTATCTTTATTACGGTCTCATTGCGTAACCGTATGTCATAGAAACGCGTGATAGTTTACAATTAAGACTAATCGCGTCGCAACAAACAGCTGTTATTTGCAATAATAGGAGATGAATGGGAAACAGGCACAGACGCGGAGCAGAGCGGAGCGGAGTGGAGCGGCGGCGCGGCGGCGTGAGCGCGCCGGCGCCTCGCGGGTTATCGCGGGTCAGCTCAGCACAGCTGCATCGATCAATGGACCGCAGCTGGCTTTGCCCGCTAGGAAACTAAATGTTCCATTGACTATTTGTCGGTTCATAAAAGTGATATTAGATAAACACCGCTACGACGGCTTCTTGGAAGACTGTGTTATTCTTGAGAACAGGGCAAAGGGGAAGTAGATACTATCGTTATCTGTTGCGTCATGTTCCTTTCTAGAATATCATACGTTTCCGGCATTTACTTTAATCGTATTGATCTAATTAACCGTTTATTAGATGAGAATGGCACTGGTATTCAAATATATTTGAACTAGCTGCCTCCGCGCGGTTTTACCCGCGTAGTTCCCATTCCCGTGGGAATACAGGGATATAAAATATAGCCTTTGTTACTCAGTGATAACGTAGCTTTCTAATAAAACAATTATTATTAAAATCGGTGCAGTACTTTTTGAGTTTATTCGTTACATACAAAAATATAAATCTTTCCTCTTCATAATAGTGTAGATAAAAAAATAATTATCAAAAATATTCTTAAGTTGTAATTGTAATAAGAAAAGGGTAATTAAATAAATATTAAAAGTATTCTAACATTTTTTTTTAACTAATTATGTAAGTCATTAACGAAATAAAAGCAAATACTATAAAAAATCAATGACGTGCATCTTGATTTCTTATAGTATTTTATGGTGTTAACTAATAAACGAACATTAATTGCATGGCTCTTAATCAAACATCATAATTGCCATGCAGTTGATGATTCTGTATTAGTATAATAATATAATATTATAAAGGAACTAGTGGCTCCCCGCGGTTTCACCCGCGTTCCCGGGATAAAAAGTAGCCTATGTGTTATTCCAGAACATATTCTAGCTCTGTGCCAAATTTCAAGCAGATCCCTTCAGCCGTTGGAGCGTGAAAGAGTAACAAACATCCATACAAACTTTCGCATTTATAATACTAGTGGCTCCCCGCGGTTTCACCCGCGTACCCGGGAGGTCTTCCATTTTCCCGGGATAAAAAGTAGCATATATGTTAATCCAGGTTATAAGCTATCTTTATTCCAAATTTCATTCAAATCCATTCAGTAGTTTTTACGTGAAAGAGTAACAAACATCCATACATCCATACTTACAAACTTTCGCCTTTATAATATTAGTAGGATGTAGAACTAAAACATTGCCATTCTAATTGCTTCTATTGAATAAGGATCGTTTCGCATTACTGCATGCGCATGAGTTTACAGACCGGCGCGCCGGCGCCGCGCGACCTGACCCCGCAACCGCTGATATTGTAACGCGACACTGCTTGTTAGGTACACTATACCTTATTGGTGTCACCGACTTTATAAAGCGCGAAACACAATATTTATACTGCTGCATTGTCAAAACTGAATCGTCTGTTATATGACACCTTTTACGTAAATCGAAGCGAAACTATGTTATGCTACTTAAATAATACTCCATACGTGAATCTCAGATCCCAAACACATATTTTTTGCCATATTTATAGGTTTTTCCTAAAGTTAACCAGGGTCTACTGGCGATCGTCTCCAAGCGAGTCATTAGTCGTTCAAAGAGGTTTTTTTAAATACATATCACCCAAGAACCATAGCTGCGCATCACCGGCAGCTAAAGGCGCAGCTAAGGGTGCTGCTACGAGCTGCTCTTAGGATTTTTAAAAGATCATCAGAAACGAACTCTTATAGCTTTATTGGCATCGCTCTCTTGATGGAAGAGATATATTATGCATTTCTGTCGAATAAAATTGGACTGTGTGTTTGATATTGTGTAATAAAACGTCGAAGCGTTTGTTCGTATTGAAGAAAGTGGTAGGTATATATAAAATAATAATGGATAAGCTATTCGGTTCTAATGGTCATGCGCACGACGAAGTCATGGACGAGTTATCAGCATCAGACATAATTGTGCTGATAGTGGTGGTGGTACTACTATTTGGCTCCACGTTGTATATCCTGAATAAAATAAAGAAATTTTGCATCAAACACATTGTGAAGGAAATACGGAAAGAAATGGAGGCGACTACCACGCTCACGCAGCAAGAACCGAGGACTGTGTGAAAATTTATTAACTTAGTGTCTGTTTATGTTAACGTATGTATTTTAATCCAGATAAGATTGGTAATAAATACTAGAATAGGATGTTAATAAATACTAGTTAATGTTCTTGTTGTTTTATTTTAAGTCGAAAAATGGTAACGATCTATGTTGTTGATTAAATTTCAATAATTTAGTGTGTAATAATAACAAATTGTGGTTACATACGAAGTGCATAGTGGCTTATAAGATATCATCTAAGTATGATTGCCAAATAGGATTCCTAATCAAACAGTTCTTAGTAAAGTCTGCTCTTTGGTTAATTGTTACAGTACCTATAGGTATATAGTGGCTATAGGCTATGTTTTTTATGAAACGAATATACAGTACCTAATACGAGTACAATAATAATACAAACAGTAACAATGGTGATTGTGCGGTGCGCTGCGCGTACGCAGATGTCACGACACGAGCGGCTCACAGCTGCTGGAGGTCAAAAGCATTGTGTTAATATTGACACTAATTTAACACGAATCCAATGCCAAAATTATAATGAAATACCCTAAAGGTATCGCAGTTGAATCTTCCTACCGTATCACCTTGAAAGGAGAGATTCATATTATCTCATTATAAATTTTGATTTAAAAGATAAATCAACGGATACACAATATATTCATCTTATTTACCTACATGCTGCGATATTCCTAATCTTTCATGTTATGAAGCTATATTATATTGGTACCTACTCTACGTGTCCGAAAACAAACATTATTACGCAATATTTAAGCAAAAACAGATTAAAGCACTGATAGACAACTTTTGAGTAGGTATAATAATTTACTAGTAGATATATCACAGATAACGGACTGGCTGTCGAGTTCTATACTAATTCATGGTATCACAAACACTTCTTGGAATGTTCATGTCCTGACCTTTGCGTGTTTTGATTAATAGCTGCTTAATATCTGAAGGTTTACAGTAGGCACCGCAGAGTAGATGCAACCAGAAACAAATAATATTAATAAAGAATCATTTAGCACACAAATGTCACTGTAACAACAATAAAATCGATGTCAGCACCAACGTATTTTAGCATCTGTCGGTAGCAGCCGCCACTGACATGTGTGGGTAAAACAAAGTCTACCCCTCATCCATGAGGGGTGAGATTTCCACCAGGTGAGAGTGAGGAGTCCATATGTTGCCACGTGTGGGGAACCCCTTAACAGGTGCCCGTGCTATGAATGAGCTCATTGTTAGCCACTCCATTCACAAATGTTTGACATTTGGCGCGCAATTTTGGCGGGATTACGCTGCTGCGTACAAAAGGGTTGTTTGCTCTGATGTTCCGCAAAATAGGGAGATTGTCCTTATTAGCGTTGTTGGAAAGTCAGAAATTAAATTGGTTGCATTAGTATTGATCGATATCTATTTGAGCACCGGGTATTATTATGAAACACGTAAACAAACCGAAATTGGTAGTATTAAAAAAAATTTTTGTCGTAGCGAAATTTTTAGTCCGAATGCCGTTTTCTTGATGCGTGACGATCGACGACATCTATCCAAAGTCCCCTCACATACTTAATAACAGAGCTTATAAAATGTTCCCATGATTAAGATTCCCCAAGAAAGGTGAAGTTTCACCCTCTCACAGGTGTTCTCTTATTTAAGGTCAAGGTGTTCCCAATGCGATGGGTCAGTGGGCATGTCTTCCGCACCCGGCAGACCATGGATGACCGTTGGGACTCGGATTAAAATATGCAAAGATTTTTTAAACTAGACCCATTTAACTTTTTATTGCAGCTGCTATTTTATTGTTCGCAATGAACTATGCAACTCCTTATGTTTGTTCACTTACTTAAGAGCACATAAGAGCTTGTGAAGATCTTTCTATATAAGACGAAATGTTTTTATGTAATATTTCGATGGGAAGTAATTCAATTCAAATATTCTTTGGATGGATTGTTCAAATGCCGTCGGTAACATCACAACAGTCGGTATCTGTAGGTATAATGAAGATCTGTCCTCGAATTCCTTTCATTAGCTTATAGCTTCATGATAGATTCATAATCAAATAATTGTTATGAAAATCAAACTTATACCTACTATAAATTATATACCCTACACATGTCCTCATATAACAGTAGGTTGCAATGTGCAACACAATAGGGCACGATTCACAGGATACATGGCTGACGAACGTAACTGTTTCCTCATTAGCAGTGGGTAATCGCTTTATCCGGTGAGATCGCATACGACAAAGCTTTTTATGAATTTTTCTTTGTCCTATTCCTTTGTTAGCTGCGGTGACATGTATTTTTTTACCTCTGGACCACAATAGACTCAATTTACCTATGAAAACTTATTGATTTCCCAATAAATTAATTAGATCAAAATTAATTCAGTCAAACATTTGACACATTTTGAAATAAAGATAACAATGAATCCCAAAATGGTCACAATCGACACAATATTGCACAGTATGTTTATATCGAGAAGGATTTACGATCAAATTTCGCGCGTGACCATACGAATCGTGAGCCAGGTGCGCGCGGCGACACCTAATTGGCGCATTCCGAGACGCCCTCACGTAATTGGACGTCATTTACTCAAAATTGCCTGCCGATTGGTTGATATACACGTCACGTGAGCGATACACTTGGCAGTTATTGGAATTGCATTTAAAAGCTACATAATCCGTGAGTCATAACTTTAATGATATATTGATAAGGTAGCAAAACTTTTAAGTAATGTTATTACCTGTCATAATCGTAACCCGGATCCCGAAATAATCATGACAGTTTGGAGTAAATCAGTTAACCGATTGTATCGTGTTAAGGAACCATGAATCCTTTGATTCACTTTTTTAACTCTCACCGGTCATTCACCAAAAGGTACCGGAGTGAAACGAAGAAGCATGAATAAAAAGGTGCGACGAGGAATTACGCTGTATAGACACCCCACAGGCGAAGGAAACAATTCAAGTATAATCACGGTAAGGAGCCCATTGATACAGATTACAATTGGAAAGACGTTGGGGAGGAACTGTGGCGTGTGGTCACCCTCGCAGGAAGTCTAATTTAAATGATTGCTGCACTCTTGACTTGATTGAGATTTAATGGTGTTCAATATGATATGGTTTTATACTTACATCCCGCGACATGGAAATAAAATTGCTCGTAATTTCGATCATTACATTACATTGAAGCATTTTTATAATTATTTTGAATGGCTGTTTTTTGTCGATTCACGTTACTTAGTTGATGGCAGATCAGACTTATATAATTAACGTACATGCTTCTCAAACACTAAATACAAAAAAGATCTTATAACGTACATTCTACGTATATATATGGGTATATTAGTAGTTAATGTGTTCAAGAAATCCATATAAAGCCCAAAATTAAACTCGATTACAAAATAACATGGCATGCATCTAGGGAACATAATAAATACATGAAATTTATTATAGGCACGATATAAAGTATCGTAGCCATTAGGAACTGCGGTCACTGCTCACGATTCCATAAATTAACTGACATCAGCAAAAAGCATAACGCACCCCATGTACTATTAAGTTGGTCATGGGGAGGGATCACAGTGATTATGCCGTTTCTTGTCTTGGAGTCTTCGTTCCGTTGCTGCACCGCTGAACAACGTACTCGGGCACTGGAACCATCGTGTGGAATGGATACACCTGCTGTTGTAGCTTCTTGTATATTGAAGTCGATTGCAGATTTAAAGTAAAGCTATCAATATTTGCTAACGTTAGGTAGTCTATTTTATCTTTATAGATATGTATCAAAATGTGATAAAGTATTATTATATTACATCTTTGATATGACTCATATTAATTACTTTGAGACATTTAATGATAGTAATTATTTTGATACTCATAAATCATAATAAAAAAAGAAAAATATAAAATCATTTGCTATAGACGTACCTACTCTCAGGTGCGTAATTTTTATGTGTCTCGTTTGAAGGACGCTTCCTATGCCATATATTTATAAATCGACCATATTAAATATATTTATATTAAAAATGTATGTCTGCTGTTTCATTTCTCACCTTGTCAGCCCTCCTCGTGAAGCAACACCAATCCGTTGCTCAGGTATGATGTTTAGTTTGTATGATATAAATAGTTAATTTAACATATTATTATGCTATTCATACATAATAGAAATAAAATTCGCATTTACAATTTGCTAGGATATCAATGGATAAACTTAATCAATTGAGTACCATTGTTTCCCACGACCTTGTTTGGGGCTTTTATGAGGATATCCGCAGCAGTCGGTCGGCCAGCACGGTGGCTCCTGACCACGCTTGATTTGTGACACCGTTCAACCATGTATGTAATTGCCTCCTTGACTGTGAATTATGAATGAGGATTGTTACTAGTTTTATTACTTCATTAATGGAGAATTCCGATATTGTTTTGGGGGTGACTGTGCTGTAATGGTGTATTGCTAAAACAGCAAGACAATCTCTTTGTGGACAAGTTTAGAAAAATATTAGAATTACACTGTTTCCATTTTCTATCTGGTATAAAGTTTGATGGTCAATAAATAAATCATTATTCATTTATTGTAGAAATACGATAAAATCTCATGTATATAAAGACAGTAGGTACCTACCGGCTGGACAGACCGTACATCCAGATAGATACTTCAAATTCCTATTTAAATCAAGAACGATTTACGAACCACATAAAAGTAAAACAAACGGTGCGAGTTTAAACATGTCTCGATCTAATTCTTTGGTTGCACATCGCGTTGTTTTTCCACCTCCATTAAAACAACTCGATCAAACATCTGACAGCGTAAATGTATTTTCAGTACAAACAAATAGTGTTTAACTGAATCTATGGAAATTAAGCGAACTCCCACGCAGTGAGGTGCGCGCCGTGAAAATCGTTTGTTAAAGTTCCAAGCATGTATTAATAGTTGAGGTGAAGCGAAGATGTTGGTACAAGTTGCTCGCAACGCAACGCGTGTGGCCAGAGCAGCGCTTTTTGTTCTGGACGTCTGGACTCATAAAATAATTGTATGTGGTAACTGATTTTCACGCTGCCAAAGAAAGCTACAATGAACTCTATTGTTAGAGTCCACGAATGAATTTTATAATGTCAATCATTTAAAATGACATATTCATCTCAATTTGTCATTTTCCAAAAATATATTCTAAAGTATACGGTACCTTTTCATAAATAATGTATTTTTGCTTTAGAAAATGTAGCGTTTAATAGATTTGTACCTATTATTTATGTTATTCTGCGAAGTTACAATGGGTAAATATGCATCATTGCGGTTTTTAGATTATCGTGGAACACGTGCTAATCATGTTTGTTGCCAATTGCACTATAACCGATTGACGTCATTTAACCCTAAACAACTGGCGTAAACATCGCACCTTCGAGTAATATTGCAAAACAGTATCCCAAGCTTTCAAGCGATCATTAAAATCACGTTACAAAGTTATTACTTACACGTGATTGTTAATTAAGCTTCTGCCATTATTCTTGTTGCGAAAGTTTGCGACATATTGACCGCTTCATAGTTTAGAAAACGCTAAGAATATACAGTCCGTACAGTTGTTTGACACTTTTTTAACCGTATGTTTTATCAATTAATTTTAAAGTATGTGAGTTTCATTAAAAAACCATATCACTATGGATATAACATTCAACCAGTTTATATACTTAGTCATACGAGAATCGGATATGTAGTATAACGAGATGAATCGCAATAAAACAGGAGCTGTGATGATTCCCTCCGGACGGACCAACTTTCTTGTGCAAATAGTGACACCAATTATTATTTAAGCGGGATAGGATAGTCCTAAATCTTTTGCACCTTAAATGGTAAAACTCATAATAATGTATGCTCGTGTTTCAAATTAATTGAAATCCCAACTCCTTTTTGAAAATTTTGAAATATTGGCCAAAATAATGAACAGTTCATTGTTAGTTTTGTCTTCGGTAAGAACAGATTATACGACGAGTAAAGTAGTAAATATACCTGTGGCATTTATTATTGTTTAAATAAATTAATCATGCGGAATAACTTAATCCCTTACATATAAATGTTATTCTAAGTAATAACTACTAAATGGTCACTGTAGTGATTACAGAAGAGTCATACATAAGGTGCGTAGGCGCCGGCACCTGCCCAGCTTCCCACGGTGACTCATCCGCCGTATCCTTGCGGTATTGGTTCTGTCATTACAAGCCTTCTGTTGATGTCGCTAATGGTTTTTGCTTTATTATCTAAATATTTCTTTTTTTTATATTTATTTATTCAATATTCAAGTATCTAACAATCGCCACATACGCTCAGGATGACAGTTTAATTAATGAATCATATATTTTTAATTGCATAATTGAGATAAGATAAATTAAAGAAATAAAACATGTTATGGAAAATTATTTATATGTACATAACAGGCAGCCTTATCATAAAATGCGATAATTTACAGATAAAATTATGATCATTGCTTTTCCTCCATTAGGATTAGGTCAATGAAGCTATTGGACTAATGTCAAAATAGCAGAAATATAAGCTTTAATTATTATGTTAAAGGTATTTACATTAATTAGTTATTTACCAATATGCTGTAGTTGTTATAACGTAGAATCTATTAAAAAAAACATTGTTTAATAACTTTACGTTACACACATCTGCTTATGATTCCCACGATTTCTTCTGTTTTATAACACGCGGATCATAATCATGGGAATATCCGCCTTTTCTCAAGCATGTATTTATTTAATTGTCAAGTAGAAACTATCATAATGAGTATTGTTTTAATTTGTTATAAGAAATGACAATTATGCTTCACATCGATAGTTATAGTATGACATATAGAATAATCTATATTGAGTCAGTCTATGGCGCCGTAACTGCGTAACGTCTACATTTTTCCATAAATTTTTGTGTAAATGTTTTGTAATGCGTCACTATGATTTCATATAACTATTATATATTACAACAATGTGCTATGTATGTTCTAACACTACTCCTGATTATATCGGCGGAATGCCTTCGGTTTGAATGGACATAGATAATTTTGAAGCTTTAAAAACTAAAGAACTATATCATCCCGAATAGGTATTCAGGTAGTTACTTAATAGCCATGTATGCTATATTTGGATGTGGCGAAACCAATAACCAGTTGCTACGTCAACATTAATTACGATAATTTTCTCTTCGAATAACATCATAGGCAACCATGCAAGCAACATTTTCTTTACTATTTCTGTGCCTATAATAAGAAATCTCGCAATAAATTTACAGCAAAGTAAGTGGCAGTGGCTAACGCACAGAAGCTGGTAGTGATTTCCCGAGGCGGTGGAAGCACCTGTCCGCCGTTCCCACACGTACCTAACAAACACAATGAACATTGAACACGTTTTTTATCCATACGCAATGTTTTTAGTGCGTCTACTCAGGATGTGGCTAATATTGAAGAACCATGACGCTAACTAGATAACGAGACGGCAAAAAGAGTGCCGGAGCTACGTGCTGACTACAAAGTTGTGGAGTCGATGCTGGTGTTATTTCCAACCTATGTGAAACTGAGTTTGTTTGTCTTATATCATCTATACTAATATTATAAAGAGGAAAGATTTGTTTGTTTGTTTGTTTGTTTGTTTGTTTGTAATGAATAGGCTCCGAAACTACTGGACCGATTTCAAAAATTCTTTTACCTTTGGAAAGCTACATTATCCTCGAGTAACATAGGCTATATTTTATCCCTGTATTCCCACGGGAACGGGAACTACGCGGGTAAAACCGCGGGGAGGCAGCTAGTAATAATAAATCTATATCTATACTAATACTAATAATATAATAATTAATATTATAAAGAGGAAAGATTTGTTTGTTTGTTTGTTTGTTTGTTTGTTTGTAATGAATAGGCTCCGAAACTACTGGACCGATTTCAAAAATTCTTTACCATTGGAAAGCTACATTATCCCCGAGTAGCATAGGCTATATTTTATCCCTGTATTCCCACGGGAACGCAAACTACGCGGGTAAAACCGCGGGGAGGCAGCTAGTAATTAATATACTGCCAATTATATTCCTTGGAGCGAATGGATCCATGGGCGGATTTTGTTCCACGATACCACGCATACGCAAGTACGCACATGTAATTTGACTTATTAATCAATCTATATCAACAAGGTAATAATTTATGTGCATATTTGGGAGGAGTCAATCAAGTTGAGGATTCAGCGCACGTAGCGGTTGACTGTTCCTTACACCTGTCCGCGGTTCCCACGCCCGCGATAACTCGATTATTGAGATCTAGCCTCCATAATAAGGTGCTATAGTGATGATTTTGTATCGATAGTTTTTCCACAATTGATACGCTGCTAATATTATTTTGAATTAATGTAATGGGTACAAGGCTAGTAGACATGAACAGTAAAAATATGTTTAATTTTTTCATAAAATTACTAACTGTTAAAAAAGGGTCATCAATGTTTTAAAGTTAATTAGGTATAATACGAATCAAGCAAAAAGTGCAAAGTTAATTTAAACAGATACCTATAATGACACTCAATTATGTAAAGTTATTTACTCCGATCATCTTCACTATTAAAGTCATGTCACCATAAGATTAAGTATTGAGGTAATTTCTTACAATATTCATTGTAAGGCTGCCAAGAGTCGACATTGTCCCAGCACGACATAATTAAACTGCCTTGCTTACTTGTCATTTACTCGATTTCATCCGAGTCAGGTTTTTGCGATGGTATCGATGCGTGAAGCGCACTTTAAAAAGCTAATTATCTACACTCGATGAGAATAATTCGATTATAAACTTGTTTGATACCTACACTTTCTTTCAATCTATACAAAGTTAGGTATAAGTTTGATATTTATATGCTGCTTAATAAAGTTGCTTCCTATCTAGGCTTAACTATTCTAGGCCTGCTATTTATGTACCTGCACCCATATGAGTCATATTTACACACTTACCGGTATATTCCAACTAGAATATTATATATATGTTTCAGTTTCTTTTTCATGCATTCGAATTCTACCAGTTCAACTGTAAATAAATGTTATTTCTTGGTAATAAATTATCATAGTAAAATTATGGTTAAACCCCAAATAAAGGCTAAATCATGGTGGTCTATACCTAATTCTATGACGAAACTCATGTTCGAGCTCTGTTGGTCTGATTTATTTATGAAGTGATATTTATATTTTCCGCTGGGAGCAACAATTAAATATTTACCGGTCCAGTAACATTACACTGAATAATTTCACCTCTTCGTATATCGTTAAAGCAAATTCATGTTATTCTCGCTCAAAAGTGGCCACTGAATTACACGCACATAAACCGTTGGTTTCTGTAATAACTTCGAGCGCCACTGACCGATTTGCCGGAGATAAACTGGTATAACGTGCTCCAATTTAGTATGATCGTGAATTAAAATCTTTGGAAGTCGACAGTATTTTGCTTTCCATTATCAACCATAATATCTAGATACAACCCTAGATACAACCTTCTGAATCAACGGTATATAATGAAGCGCATAACGTATTGAATTTATCGTGCCTACAAATAGTCGACTATCAGCGTACATGTAATTGGCGGGCAGCCTTGAGACGAGCTCGACATGTACGAACTTGAAACCGCAATTGGATAACCACTTTAACGACATTGTCCTTTTGTCGCCAGCCTCATGCGTGGTGCGTGGTGCAGGCTTGCAGGTGCAGGTGTGACGTCACCATGGCCATGAGAATATCCCGCGACTTGCCATTCTCACGCCTCCGCAAGATGACAGTCGCAAACCAGTTCCTCCATTAAAAGTACCGTTAATGCAACTGCATGTGGGCCTGATAAATTGTGGTGCTAAAGCGAGCCATCGGGGTCCATATTGAAATTCCAAGAAGCGCAGTGTATCTCATGTTTGAGTAGCATTGTTATTATTTTAATACGCAACGTTTATTGTCGATAATCTAAAGCCAAAACACTTATAAACAAATAATAATACGTATATAAACGACTATATGCTTATGGGTCAGTTTCAAGCACTCAGAATCATAACAAATGTTTTCATACGTAAATAACTAGATGGGATGTCTGTGTATTATAGCTGCGACAAAGTTTCGTTAAAATGACGTTTCAAAAAGCATTATTATAATGTTTTATATAGTGACGGTTTATGTAAAATGGACTCAACTAAGTAACCTGATTCTGCTCTATTCTAACCAATCCAAAGCTTCTACGACATCGAAAATTGGTTAGATAGAATCTCATTAATTATAGTCTAAAATTATTGAACAGCATAATTTCATATGACAGCATAATCATTTATATGTAACTTCGTTTTGTTCGTGTTCCGGAAAAAAAATGAGTCCCGTTCATATGGGTGTGTTTTTGGATACAATAACAATGAACGTGCAGTGATTGCAATTATACTTTTAAATCAATAAAAATAAAGTCACCCTCAATTTTCGATTAACATAAAATCAGTCCCACGACGGTGTCAATTGTTTAGGACACCCCCGTCCGCGTCCGTGTGAATGGCGCACCGGAAACGGCACTGATGCGTGTAATCTATTCCAATTTCAAACAAAATTATGGCACACGTTTGCGTGCGCAAGCGCATTGCAAAGTCAAATACAGTGTTTATGATACAACATTGTACTGAATCGTTAAGATTATTTGATTCCTTTGTGCAAATCTTAATCTGCGAACTGTCTGCATGTGTTTTGAGTTTGATTGACATTTTATTGTCTTGCCGACCCCTATTGTGTTCATGTTTATAAATACGACTTTGAGATCAATTTTAATTTACTATGTTTTCTTATTGCAGCTGGAGCGAAGTGTTTGAGTTACCGGAAATACTTTATTTGTCAGTCAAATCAATAAACGAGTACTAAGTACTGAGATATATCTTGAGTTCCCTTTGTAGTGCTGCACCAATACGACACGAAAGTTTGCATGCAAGCACCCGGCGGCACCGACAAAGGCGTAACGTGTCAGAATATTTTGTGTTTTCAATGTCTTATAAAATTACACGGCACGCTCCTATGAAGTGGATGTAAGATGTAAGAGAGAGCAAGGTAAGCCGATATGGCGTCAGGCGGTAACCGAAGCCTGGCCATCACGGGCTGCGCACACGTCGCGCCGCGGCCCTCGCTCTGCTGGAGAGACAAACAGACCGCCGAGCCGAGACATTGTCATGTGAATAGGCAGATATTAAGTGATGGCAAATGTTGGTCCAATACCGGTCCGGTCAGTTCTCAACTGTTGACTATATTTAACTCAAGAAACCATATGTCTCGGTTCTGATGGATAAATTGCAGTCGTATTGAGGTTTATGCAAAAGGGTGGTCGTTGGATTCGAGGAATTTATCGAAATTTCAGGATAATAGCGGGCAAAATTAAGTTAACCAAAGATAGATTGCAATACCTATATCAAATATAACTTCCATTTATGTTATGGCCCCAGATAGCCTTTAGATCCTTATATGTTTTGGTGAGCGCTCGTTTCCTTAAACAGGACCCTATAAATTTTGACCTTTTGACTTAATCAGCAATTGATTTATAGTGTAAAGCGAACAAATATGTTGCAAGTGTAATTATCGAAATAGACAGGGATTAGTCAGGTGATTGTAGAGCAGGGAAATAATGACGTAATAGTGTGAGGTAATATATTACTTACCTGATTTTAATTTATACTATTCTGGACTGACTCTTTTATTTTAAATATCAATTTTATATCGTTACTCCTATCTATTTACTTTTGGAAGTAACTAAAGTGCTGCGTTTGATTACAGATAACTAAGTTAAGTGTTACCACACAAACTATTCAAATAAAATTTCGGAACATCTCTAGAACAGACATTCAATACTGCATAAAGATAGCGAGTGATATCTTTACATAGCTAAGTATAAAGTTGGTATGTAGATACAGTAAGTACACCTTAGTTCTAAGTAGAGAGTTCGATCGCAGTTAGTCATGATCGGGTTAAATTAATCGCCGGTCAATACGACCTATCAGGCCCGTCAGTTACTCTGCACGAGCCAATATACAAACCACAACACAAGTTTCTAATGTTTACAGACAAAATAAGGTTGTATACATTACGTATCACGTTAATCGGTATACCTAATTGAGTTGTTTTATTTCGAACATCTCATTTATTGTTTTCGATTTAAATTTAAGGATATCGTAATGCCATAAGACACAGGATTTTATTATATTTAGACTCGAATAGTACCTATAGGTATATATAGCTCTAATTTTTGTCCAAGATGGGGTTAAATCCCACGATTGGCTTGACAGTCAGGGTCAACGGGCCTGTCATGAAAAGCCATTACAGGTAGCTGTTGTTCAACTAACACTAATACCGTTTAGTTAACTACATTACTTGTTTCCTTATTAAATAGGATATTTCCTGTCCCTTATACAACTAGTGGACCTACATAATGATCAATTAAGATACCCATACCCAAGTATATCATTTTAACAGGAAATGGTACTTAAAAGCGTTTATCCTATTTGTTAATTGTCGAGAATCGATTAACGTCTTTCGATTAATATTCGATGGTTGCCTGCCACCTTCACCCGATAATTATATGTAGGAATATGAAAAAAACCAAATCAATAAAACCTGACCCAGATGTTTTACAAATGAGAGGATTTATTTGTATTTCAAATTCATACATTTACTTACCACACAAACTACATCTCATATTATTTTAGGAATTTAATACGTAACATAAAAGACGTAGGTACAGTTTGTACGAGTCGAATTAACGAATAATCGAAACCCGGAATTCGATAACTCCATAGGCACCTCCGTTACAAAAACAGTTACTCTCAAAGTTGCGTAAATAAGCGGTACGATAAGAGAAAAAATATTAAGAGCAGCGAGCATTACCGGTACGTTATAGTAAATTATCGGTTTGCGGTACAAGTGAGGCCGCCAGCGCAGCGCCAGCGCAGCGTTCTGTGACCATAAACGGCCGAACGTAATGATGGCCAATTTCCGACCAAGATCTGTCGGTCGGAGAGTGAATGGAACGTTAGGTGCTTTATTAAAATCCTTATCGAGCGCTTTACCGGTGAAAGTTGAGGTGTTATTAGAGTTTTTGGTGTTGGGCAGGTGTACAGTTTTATTTATGTTGACACAAGATTAAAATGAGAGAGACGCGTAGGAACATAGGAACTTTACATATACATTTTTGACTAGTTGCCGCAGCAGTTTTCATTTTTGGCCTGATAATCTAGAAGCTTGTCGTATAAATGCTCAACTTTCTATCCAAAATCGTACAATTTCGTATGAGTTCAAATATAGAAATCTTTCATATGACTACTGAAGTAGCGTTGACCCCATGTCGCAATTAAGCACTATTTAAATTGATGATTTAATGATTCATGTTTCTTTTTATGTACTGGCAATTTGCGATTACACGCGCAATTCCAGTGGATAGCAATAAGTGGGAGTTGTGCAATAGTTTAATGAATGCCTGTCTGTCTATATTACTTTTTTTAATTAAATACTGTTGTGTACATCGTTCATGTATCTATTGCCTTAATAGTTTTATTAAACCTATGGCTGTGGCTTCTCTTGATGTACTTATCTCTATGGTTTTACAAAATACCATATATGTACCTATGTAAGTGGTTCTCGGGAAATTTTGTTACTTTCAAAAGTTTTGTTTAATTTTGTCGTGTATTTGATATTCTGAAACAACAGTGAAAAATAGGGTAAAACGTTTATTTTGAAACTTTAAGTTTATTGGTTCTCTTTTGAACCACTACTATAGAGATTCGCATCATCATTTCGTTTATAATGGGGTTCAAACAAAATAAAATTTTTTATTATTATCGCTTTGTCGTCGTGAAAACATTATTATTTATTTGATCGACTACAATTTGATTCTATAAAAAACTATAGAAAGCTAAATGTCGATACCCACAATCAGACTTAGAATCGTACCGTGACTTTTCGCTTCCAACACCTAGGTATGATCAAACAGTAGGGGGTTAGTTACTTTGCCATTTTCGGCATGGGTATGCAAAGTGCCTACTTACTCGAATAGGCTTTGCTCTACATCGGCTACCACATTTGGCCGGTGTCCGGTGTACGACATATGGCGATCTGTTAATACGCGTCGGACACGTATCCGAGCTGTTTTTTCCAACGAACCGATTAATTAGCGTTTAATAAAATATCGGTTAAATATTGCGATTTAATTAAGCTTGTTTGCAACTTTGTTTGTGCTCAACACGTAGGTTATAGACTTAATCCAGTGTTTTATTTACAGTGTGGTGTGGGAAAAAAAATATTGTATTTATTTAGAATACTTAAAAAATATGTTTTTACGTTAATGCGTTTCGACACGAGTTTTTAAGATTCTCTTTATAGACATAATTATGAATCAAATTTTAGTCTTAACTTAAATAAAATATCAATGAAGACCCAGTTTCTGGAGGAGTTCCGTATAAGCCACTCCCTAACAACGCCCATAGCTAAAAACTAAAACGTTTATATGCATATTTGGTAGGCATGTCATTAGTAAACGAGGCGCATCGCATCTGTGACCGAGACTACACTACCACTTGTCTTGCGTAAGCGCATCAATTTTGTGACATTATGCTAATATGTTGCGTCACTATGTGGATACAGCTTAATTAGTTTTTTTTCCTTGTACTTTATGCCTAGTAGATAGGTACCTAACTTTTTTCTGCTTGTCTGGTTATCTACTTTTTTACCGTTAAGAATCTCCGCAGTTTCATGCATATTCAATATGTATTTTATTTTAGTTTAGAAAATACAATAATAAAGCTCAATAAATTATACAATGAATAAGTAAATACCATGCTTTTTTGACACTGGATCAATCTTTCCATAGTACAAAATAAAGTCACTTCCCATGACGATGGGAGATCTAAGATCTATGGCTTTGATTTTTTAAACTACGCAAATATCGATTCAAGAGGAAGTAAGTACCTATATGTACCTATAGGTATCGTTTTGTGTTTATTTGTTGAAATATGACAAAGATGCTCTACTAAACGTGCGAAGCCAGGACGTGACGCTAGTTTTTAACACGCTTACCACAATCCCACCATATTAAGTGATGGGTGGCTGTTGATGGTAAGTAGAAGGGAATTCTTATTCATTGTTTTTTTTGTACTAGGTAGATATTAATCAAAATTTTCCTACATATAATGTAAATGTTTGTTTGTTCATTACCTAGTAAAGGAGTAGCGAGTACCTATTACCTAAATATTATATTTACGTTGCTAACGTTTTATATACTATATTTACCTATATACCAAACTAAGATAAGATAATATAAATCAGTATTTTTATTTAAATACCCAGCAATAGGAATATTGTGTTACAAAGCTGAACCATTCATGAATGGTTCGACGTCGGTCGGTATTTAATTTGAAGAATTTAAAAACCATATTAAACTGAGCAATAGAATTACATATAAATTTATTGAGTATTCATATTATAACATACAAAATGTTTGATCAGCATTAAAATTAATAAACGAAAACAATAACTTTACTGGGGTATTAATTTATTTAACATCCATTATTGATCCAAAACAGTTGTATTTGTATAAATAATGTTTCACTTACATTAAATTACGCATTTATTAACAACATATGGTTTTCGATACTTTACGGAAATTATGACTCCAGCGCCCGTAGCCTCCATAGCTCAGGGGTTAGAGCACTGGTCTTGTAAACCAGGGGTCGAGAGTTCAAATCTCTCTGGGGGCAGTAGAAATATATCTTTTTATTTTCTTTTTTTTTAACTTTTATTAGAAGTATTTCATACGATTTACGAATAAATATTATTAAAATGAACCTACTTAAGCGAAAAAAAAGATAGGTTCCGGCCGAGTAAGCCCCATTTGGTTAGACAATTTGCCTTATCAACATTCGCTTTGCTCTGAGCAACGCTACAGGCACAGAATCGCACAGGTTTCCTCCCCTACGACCCTCGCCCGGCCTGCATCACTACGATGCGGCACTTTCTGCCCTATCTCCGGGGACTTTCCACAGGGTGAATGAACCATTAAGGCTCTGAATGTAACCCCGAAAGCTGAACTGGTCGGAACCCTCAGTATTTAACACGTCCGTCTGTATATATGTCAAATATTTAGAAAACTTCGTCTGCGCGATTCAGAAATCCATATGTTTTTTATATTTTTGAGTAAGATAGGATGAAATTTTATAATGTGCTTTGTTATTTTTCTTTATGATACACAAAATACTAAATGTTTACTTTTTCGTTTATGTATATTATTGTAAGGTAGAACCAAATACATTGCAATAAATATATTGCAACTGTGCGCGCCATCTATTGACATTTTCATGAACTAATTTGACTCACAACCGAATAGCTGGAATAAAAGAATATTCCTTTATCATTTTGGTGCGATATCTTGAAATCAAATGATAATAAAGTTTTTGACGAACTTGGATCATAGAAGGTACTTTAGGGGCAACAAACCTTTGCTCAATATCAAGTCGACTTTTACTTTGAAAACAAAAACATCCATAACTCTCCGCCAAAGGAATCTTTATAGTCATTCATTGACCGTAAAACCCAACTTTGCTGTAAAGGTACACAGTTTTGTATAGTTTGTTTGTTACATCCGTGATTCGTAATGAGGGATTTCTATGGGTTCATAAGAAGTTGAGCTTTATGTAACTGAGTTAGAGTTTATAGTTGATTGCGGGTATTGAGATGTGCAGACGCAGGTGTGCGCCCGCCTGGTCGTCGCCGTGGCTACTGCTCTCAGATATGGTATTCATTTATTAATTTGCTTGCGTTGATCGTCGAACCAATCGTTCTGTTTAGATAATCTCGCCGATAACTTGACTGTTTTGCAAGTTAAGTGTCAATTCTAATGTATCGGACCAGGAAATCTTATGTATAATCAAAATTTGATTTTGACTGCTTGTATAATAACACAATTTATATCTTAGTTGTAATTATAGTATATCAAAACACGGTGAATTAGTTTTCATTGTATTACTAGATTGGCAACACCGGATTAAAATTTATGAATATTTTTAACTTCACTTCGTTTTGGTCTTCCTTAGACATCTCACCGCGATAACTTTATCATCATTCTAAAGTTAAGAAACCCGTTTGTTTCGACACCTCTCTTGTTTTTGTTCAGATAAGATACCTAACAATATTTATTTTAATTTGTATTATCGGTTAGAGCAATAAACAAATATGTAACAGTAATAATGTGTATCCAGTAATTGTTAAGATAATTGCTCTGTCAATAGAAATAGGCGCTATATTAGTTTGATAAATTACAAATGAACGGGTTAATTATGACCACTAATAATTCGGTTATTTGGTAAGCAAACCTGACATTAATTGTTTTGAGTAACTGCTAATATTAGGTATAGGTATTTGACTTGGAAATGAATAGCTTTTATACAAAGGGGACATAGGTAGGTATACTTTAGAGAACGTAAACATAAGTATAGCTGTACCAACATACATATGTAGTTGATATTATATTAAATGATTTAAGTTACATAATAGGCCAATACCTCAAAATTAGATAGCTTTGTACATAACTAAACAGAATAATCTTCTTTTATTATTATTTTGTGTTCTATATCTCTACATTTAGCAAAAAGATGTTACATAATTTTACGAAACAAAATATTGTATTACAAGGTTATCAACTAAGCTATTTTTTTTATAAAAATATTTGAATTCCTCTCGACTCGCATAGTAACTAAGTCTTAATTAAATAGACTTCAACGCATGTTCTTTATAATTTCATCCTTATAGTGGTCTAATCTAATCAATATCTATTTACTAACTTCTGCTTTTCGTTTTGTAAACGTGAGAGGTAAAAAAAAAGCTTAAAAACAGATAAATACAATTTTTCCATATTATACATATTCAAGTACTTATATAGTACCTATATAACCCAGAAATAATTTTTACTCACATGAAAATGTTCTGCTCAAAACCGCAATAAGCACGTACAGCGATCGACGAGATATTCAAACATAAATAAACATGTCGATAAAGGCAAGTATTTTGTCTTGTCTGAGTAAACAGAGCGATAAAAGGACCAGTCTGGTGAAATAAATCATTGTTGGATTTATGCAGGCTACTCCAGGCTAGCTGCATTCCACCGGCGGTCGCCGGCAGTCGCGGCCCAAACACGGAACTCGACGTCGACGCCTAGTGCTGTGCTTGGACTATATTATACGGGGCCATTGAGAAGGTTACACGCAGCTTAGGTCGTCTATAATGTAATGGGCTGTTTTAATATTGCAGTTTTATCTGTAACTGACTGAAAATATGTATATCGAAGCGAAAGTTGGTTTCTTTATTCTTCTTTGTGTAAACATGTTGCATGTATACCTACACAATATTTTAAATGGTGGTAGATTATAGCTATTGAGTTCAATTAAACTTCAAGCTAAAATAAAATTATAGATATTTAAAGCGAATGAAACTAAATGGACTGCAAGGCACTTCCAATATATATTTTGTCGACATTTTGATACATAAGAACATAATAATCTGACACTTGGCTCATAGAATAAAACAATGTCTCAAGTCGACGTGTAAAATACAATATAGGTCGAAATACAACTGGTTAAAAGTGATTTAAATAAGTTTCTATACAATAACTAGCATCAAGATAATTTAAATGCTAAAATTAACATTTAAAAATCCCGTGATGATTGGCACATCACTACACGGTGCATGCGCTGAAGCCTCTAGCGACAAATTCCAAGTGCTGTTTTTGCAGAAACCAGTTGTGATAGAAAAAGTTGAATTGACGTCTGTTGCCAAAAATTCTTCAATAGATATGCAGCGTTACTTGTTTTAGGATAATTAATGTTTTTATATTCTATTGGTTTTGCTTATTCGACTGAACCGAAATAGCTTTAAAGATTTTAAATGCCTACACTGAACAGTTTCCTGATGGCTTTATTATATTACTAGTTTCCGCCCCGTGATATCACCCACGTTCTCGGGTATCTTTAATTTTCCCGGGATAAAAAGTAACCTATGTGTTAATCCAGGGTGTCAGCTAACTTCATAGCAAAAATCGCTCCAGTTGTTTAGACGTGAAGTAGTAACAAACAAACACACTCACAAACTTTCACATCTATAATATAACATTAGTATTATTATTAGATATTGAACTTGTATAGGCTTGTATTTGACGACCATATCACTATAGTAAGTGATGGAACTGGCTCTCAAGCGGAACTACCGGAACACACGGAACGGAAAGGTTGTAGAAGATTATCAACATGAAGGTCTACCACCTTCGAGTGGTCGTATCACATCCTCTAGAGCCTTATACATTATATATAAACAAATAAGACTGTTTTATCGTGTTCATGATTTGCAGTGATTTCTAATGGTTACTACTATTTTCTATCTGAATTGTTTTTCGTTTTAATCATTCTTTGCCTGAACGTTTCCGCCTTAAATATATAGGTTTTCATATTTTTGCGTCTATCTAGTGATATGCAATAAATAATATTTTACTGTATTGTTTGGAATTTCACAGATGTATGTAAAAATAATATAGGTACACGTTGTTTTTAAAAAAAAACATTCATTAAAACAAATTCCAAAAATGATAACTACGAAACTACTTTCATTAAAAATGAACCAGATACCAAATTGTTTAGTAAACTTTGTAATTTCTCTACACGTATAAATCATGTCGGTAGGTAGGTAGGTATATGTTCGTATAGGTATATCACTCAATCGTAAACGAGTTGATTGAACTAATGTTGAATGTGACATTTCCATTTTATGAATGTCGACAAATGAACCGAGGCAGCCATAATTATGAACCCAAGGTGTGATTGCATGCCGCGCCGTAATAGCTTTGTGGTCGTTAAAATATTTCTTTTCACCATTAAATTAGGAGGCGGTTTATTTAAATGACACTCATTTTATGTAACGCGGCCATGGAATATTATAATTTTAATAAAATATTGTAACGTGCACGCAACACAAAATCAACTGATTTAACATCGGAGCAATTCATGCAAGTGTAACTTTTATATTTATTATTTCCTTACGAGATTTTTTTAACGTCTTCATTAAAATAAGAATAAAACATGATAAAAAACTGTTATAATCTTTAATTGCTTCTTAAATTTTTTGGCATTGACGTATTTTGGATAAGATAACTACTTTATTTACAACCAGTTGTGATAGAAAAAAGTCGAATTGACGTCCGTCGCCAAAAATTCACAGCAGCATTCCTAGGACAAGAAATTAATGTAAGAAAATATATAAAAATATTTTATATAAAAACAGTTTTTAGAGCCACATATTCATAATGAGCATGAAAATCAATAGCTAGAACTAGATTTGTTTTATATCTCAGAAACTTACAAAAATGATATCAACTTTATGTGAGTAAATTGTATGATGTGACAAAACAGTGCGTAAAAATATTCCACGAAAATGACAAACGTAGTTTGCACACTCACATATTTTAAAAAGTATATTTTTAATTATTTCAAAATTGCTAATTCTATGTTTCTTTGATCTTAAGACAAGTGACGTAGCATTCCACAACTGCTATTAATAAGTAGCTTACTCAACATTAAATTATACGGTTAAAATCTGGCAGTTAAATCTACATCTATCAGGGTTTTCTCAGTGCATCGCGTGCGGGGACGACAAATTACGCATCTCAGGTGAGAGATGACACCACTGGCCGCACCTCGTTTAACATTATAATATATTTTACGCGTCTGTTGAAATATTGCCCTGGCTGCATGCAGAGCAATCCGAGGATATTAAATATCCATTTTATTGCTGAGACCCACTTGCAGTCGTTTAGAATGGTTGCACACGATTCTTTGAATTTGTTGGTGCTGTTTATAATTGTTTTTGCGACAAACCGTAGTAATCTATAGAGAAACTCACAACGTGGACTTTAATTACCTACTAAAAAAAGTTTATGGTAAGAAATAGCTTAATGTTTTATTTTTATTTAAAACCTTGTGTTTAACAATCATGGCTAGGAGAGCCTGCCGGTTAAGAGCACGATTAAACATAAGAAAAATTCGACTGGCTTTGCAAGAATTTAAAATCTAATATTTTATATTTAGATCTGAAAATATGAGAGATAATTACTTGAACTAACTAAATCTGCCTCTATTTAGGATTTAATGTTTTTACAATCTTTATTGCTGTAGGTACAAAATGACTTCCCTAAGGAATATAATAGTTTTACAGAATACCCATTCGTTTAGGGTCTTTACGGTGAATTTCCTTATTCACCTGTCCACAATACTGTTTAAACGAGCTCTATGTTATTATATCTCAGCGCCATTATACAAATTACCTGTTAATCACTCGTTATTACCTGCGATATGTCTGCCTCTATAATTTAACGAGGCTGCGCCGGCGCAAGTCCCGCCCTTTGACACGAGCATTCTTGGAAATACAGACGTTATGCTGTTGTCAGCTTAATTTTATAACTGTAACAGTTTATTTTATTTGCCTTAATTTTTTTTGATACCTTAATATAGCTGCTAAGTATTTTAGATGGATTATCATATAAGACGCTGCAACGCGGATATGTTCTAACATTGGGTATGTTAGAACATATCTTATAGAAGAACGTTGAAATGAATTAAAAAAATATATTTTCAATGTGATCTCTTCGCGATTCCTTCACATTACAGTGGGTGTGACTTAGCCGGTTCTAAAGCAACTAAACAACAACTTATGCCATTTAACG
The DNA here is from genome assembly GCA_905147785.2 of Thyatira batis. Classification (NCBI taxonomy): domain Eukaryota; kingdom Metazoa; phylum Arthropoda; class Insecta; order Lepidoptera; family Drepanidae; genus Thyatira; species Thyatira batis. The sequence goes on from LR990497.1 coordinate 6,927,090, forward strand.
GCTTGAAACGAAGATCCGACGTGATTTTAGAATAGGCTGACCAGTAATACAAGTACCAATTAAGGATATTTAAGCTAAATACTACTCGAGCTGGTTTAGCATGAAAATACTTGACACCGCAACGATAAGTATTCAAATGAAGCTATAATCACGTTCGACGCAAGCCTTAGTTGTGTTTAGATGCTTGTGTCTTTATAGAGTTGTTAAGTTAGAGGTTTCCGAATGGCATAATGCGATATATGGTTCGTGTTGGCACACATAATATTGAACAGTTCGTCGCAGTCGATAGCTCTCTAGCTCTTATATCTATCAATAAACTATACAATCCAATGACATTTCAAACAAGATAAAAGTAAAAATAAATTTCTTAATGTGGTTGCCTAAAAAATTTATCTTACGACATATTAAAATAACAATATAGCTTAATCGCTTCTTTATTTAAATACGGTATTGTTTTTTTCTAAACATCGGGCTATTTAAATACTTTATTATTTTTTGAATACAGAAGTATCAGCTCCATATCGGACCGAGAACACATTAACGGCTAATTAAATTCAGCTCGCGGCGCTTGCGCAGCGATCAGCGGCGCGGCGCCAGGATATGGTGTAGTGTCGCATTTCTTGCCCGTAAACTAACTAGGTACCTTGTTTAATTAAATAAAATATTTCACTTATGATATAAGTACCTGGTGACTTTCATTTTGATTACTTATGATTGTAATGAGTCATCCTTAGTAAATAAATAGTTTAGAGATTACATACAGAACTCGGCAATTTGTTCAAGTAAATACTTAGTAAAATATTCAGTATATTGACAGGCCGGTTGGCTTTGTGGTTAGTGACCCTGACTTTCAAGCCGCGGGTCGTGGGTTCGATTCCCACCCAGGACAAACATTTGTATGCATGAATATGTCTGTTTGTCCTGTGTCTGGATGTAAATATCTATATAAGTATGTATTTAAAAGTAGTATATGTAGTATATCAGCTATCTGGTTACCATAACACAAGCTCACTTTGAAGCTTACTTTGGAATCAGATTGGCCGTGTGTGAAAAATGTCCCAGGATATTTATTTATTTATTTATTTATTTATTAGCTACCATATTCTGAAACCATTGAGTTTTATAAAAAAGTTATAACGATTTTTTTGCGAGCCAGAATAGGTATGTTATCGGTAAAAATCCGATTTCGTGGAATGGGTGCCAGTTAACAAATAACTCAGGCTTGCAGAATTTCGAAGAATAACATCCTTAGTTTAATTTTATGGCTTGTTTAGATGCGTTCAATACACTTAAAGGTTTAGTAGAGTGACGGTTAGGCTAGATTATTGTATATTAAATGTATAATCGTATACAATAATAATGAGGTCCCTGAACAATCAATAGATGCTCAATCATGACGAGATAAATATGTTGTAAATTAACATAACTTTACGTTTAAAGAAATGGGGGACAACATTGAGTCAATATATATAGGAAATTATAATATACGTTTTACGTAGGTATATATTTTACGTTTCAGTGATCGCAGAGGTCTCGCGACCAAAGGCTCAGGTATTAGGATACTGAGACAAAATGGAACTGGTCATTATTAATTACCTACAGAGTATATACCTATAGACATTTTTTTTCATTTAAATCCTTCTTTTTTATTAGCCCATAATTTGTACCCTATAAAAAGCATAGTTACTAAACTCTCGCCGCTAAAGTATACAAATATAATCTGAACAAGGCTTCGTTTCAGCTATTCATTATTTAATCTGGCGACTAAATCAAATGCTGGACAAAGAAGCTATGCTAGGAACGCAGGCGGCAGCTGCGAGACAAATGATTCAAAGATACTGTAGGTATGTTGTTTATATGCCTATAAGTGCTACATTATATCAATTCATTGCTTATCGTTGATCTATATTAATTGCAGTGGTAGGAGGCGATCGTGTTTTGTCACTAATAAAATATGATTATGACAAAATGCACGCTGCATACCATTTATTCATTACACTTGATTCAAAAAGAACCAGAAGGATCGATAAACTCTTTCGCAATTTTAAGGGCGAAATCATCAGTAGGTATGTGATACCTACATTACCTACGTATATTTTTTTATTTCTCGGAAATACGTGAGTTTTCCAGATGTCATTTAAATTGGAAAATCTGCAAATGCAAGATGGAAACTAGCGAACTTTCATCAAACAATTATAAAAGAAATAAAATATACCCAAATTTTTATTATGTTTCGTAACATTTTTCAAAAAAAGTTATTTAATCTTAATCAATATAAAAATAAACGTATTTTTAGATGTAAATGTGGATTATCTACCTCGCTGGCTTCACTATTTGATAATATTCACGACACAGAAGATATTTATGTGTGAATAAATTTGCTTATGATTATGTTTATTGTCTCGAGATATTCATTCATTAACTGATCACACAATAATTTATATACCTAGCGAGACGTGTGCAAACTTAATATTTGCTAAAACCATACTTAGTAGGTATTGTGTTACTTAATTTATTTAAATGAGTACTAATCATAGTTGAAGGAAAACTACACGTTGTGAATACAAAATATTGTTGCATGTAATAGGAACAAACAAATCATAAGTCTCTTATATATTCTTGGAATTCTTGTTTAAGTATGATAAGATTAATTATTTATTTTTAATAACCTTAAAGTTGATAAATATGTAGTTTTGATTGACCATAATCTGACTATAGTTTTATGTAACGCCTAAATTGACAGATATTTAATGTGATGATGGTGGTTAGTCAGGGAAGTAATAAATACAACGCACAACCTTGCTATGGTTTCCTCACGATGTTTTCCTTTAAAGAAAGCTCATTTCATTATAGTATAGCTCCCGGCATTGCTACGGCATTGAACGACAACTAATGAACAATCATCGTTCCTAGGTAAAAACGCATCATACAATAAAAAAAGACTATACGTAAAGTTCATTTCCCTCAGGTCCTTTTCTTGAGATAAACCTCAAGACAAACACAAGTATTACATCCTGTGTAATGTACCTACTAGCCACAGCACAGCACAGGTGTGCGTAATCACGGCTAGGAATGTAGGGGCAGGTGACAGGACGAACATGTTCCTAGCTCTATGTACGTTCTATGTACGTCTGTTCTTTGCCCCGCAGCGTTAGAGCGCTCAAATCACGTCTATTAACCGCAGGACTATGACCGCCCATAGACTTGTAAAACAATAGACTAGGAAATAAAAATTAATGAGGCTTTAATAGAATAACTTTTACTGAAATGTCAATTTTGACATATTCATCACGGTAGTTAAGGATGTATGAAATGATCTAGGTTTTAAATGAGGTAGAATTATGCCTTTATTCATTTTACAGGTAGAATAAAATTGACACAATGATGTCAGTATGGTGACAATATACGTTATTTTTTGTCATGAAAATATTGGGTAACTCGCGAGGTACTTATGTTCATTGAGATATAGTAGTAAAAGGGCACAGCATTATTTAAAAAAAAATCTTATTGTACGAGTCTACACGTTTTGAAGCCTGTGGCAGAGTGTAATGGCGTAATTCTAGACGAGTACGTATAAGGTATGGTAAGTAACAAGATTAAAAAGGGCCGCGACAGGTGGCACCTGGCGTTAGAAAAGCGTTAGGTGCTGCGCAGAAGTTGCTTTATGTGAAACTTAATGGCCCAAGCACCTTAGAAGCATTTCTTACATTTAAACATCCTAGGAGCAAGAAAATGTCGAGACCTAAGTAGAAAATATACCTACATTGTTTTTATATTTTCTACGGATTTGGTAAGTATAAAGTGATAAACTTGAAATTTAGTTTGATATATAAATGCAAAGGAAATACCTAATTTATTCAGTCTAATTAGAATCTTAATAGAAAACATGACACAACCGTATTGACGTTATCTAGAGCGGGGAGCATAATAAAATCTCGAAAGACAAAATTATTCAGTTGGTTTCCGCTATCGTCATGTAAATAAGCGGTGTAGATAAGCGAGTATGTGGTTGTATGCACCTGCCACCTACCGACCATCTAATAATTACAGAATGGACTCTCTAACACGATTCTAATAGGAAACGTGCCTTAATGGCCGATGCCAGCCACCTGCCGCACAACTCCAATCACATTACATCTCATGACGGCTTTGATTAAATACCGATTGGTGCATACTATGAATCTGAACCGAATTACAATTTGATTTTTATAACTGTCCGTACACTGACCGGCTTTGTGTCGTAATACGTTGGAATATGGGCGACAATCGATTGATAGGGTTGTTATTCGTGGAGGTGTAAACTGGATAACTTATAACACCTGTAAATTAAAATGTCGTTTTTGAGAACGTGACTTTAAATAATTCAAGTTAATTGTATGTTGATGAGAAATGAGATTATGAAAAGTTAAGTTAAACGGTGTCACAATTTTCTAGTAGTGTGTATATAGTTGCTTTTTGCATGTTACTTTTCTCATGTTCCTTCAATACGCTCGTTTACTAGCTACATTGATCATGTCATTCAACCACTGACTAAACCAGTTAATCGTAGTTGATCTTCACGCATCTATTAGTTATAAAAGACTTAAATGTAATCTTATGAGTAGAACCAAATGAAATGGACGTAGCAGGAAGAGATAATACTCTATGCATCTATATCAGTGGATGTGTATAACTGTTAGTAATGTTCTATGCATTTTAGCTTTCGAAGGAAATCATCACAAAGTATGAGTGGGTAAACTAAGTAACAGTTTTTTCAACTCCACAAGTTAATACCCACATTTTGCAATTCTGTCATCATCATGCAGGTTCTACACAATAACATATTTGTTACTCCATCAAAATGCCAATGTATAATATAGTTTAGATTAACTTTGTAATAGACAACATATCATTAGCTATCATTAGTCTTAAAATACGTATACCTATTTCATCACGCAGTGAGGCTATATTTTTTACTCATTTAAATCAACTGTCAGTCAAGTTAGCTTAATGACACGGGAAGTACTGGCGATGTTATTATGATGCAAAAACGGTTGTAAAATCAATGTGGGGCTTAGACGGCTATAAACTGGACAGGTGTGCTTATTAGATGTAGAAAATCCGCAATGGACACCACCTGCCGGCAGGAAAATGACAATTTTCTCGAGCCGAGCGCGCCCGGTTCTGGTGTGTTTAGTTCCAGATAAATGCAGGAACTTACACAAAAGTATGCAAATTTTGTTTATTTTAGTTTTGTCATCGATATCGGTGGTCTTTTCACGTAAAATAAACATAAGGACAGCAAGTAGACGCTATAAACTGACTGGCGGAAGCATCAGTTTTTATTAAGTTTGATATAGATACATATCTAACAGTATCATTTAGATAAAAAAGAAAATCTCATTCATAACATTCTATTAATTCGTCAAAATTTGAGTTAACACAAAGTAATCTTAGATTAAATAATTAAAAACCACTATTTATACCTACTACTTATACTACTACCTATAGGTATTATAATTTTATATCTATCAAGATTTTTCAGCGCAACCTACGCTCTTACTAAGTTATGTAAAGACTCACTTAAAATAAAAATAAATTAAAATATTGCACATAGCTATTGCAATTTTATATGAATAAAACATCGCTGTATTCAATACACATTGTTCGTTTATACTTCGCAAAATATGAAGTGCAAAGCAATTAACGTATTTAGATATGGTTTTTGTCTAAATGACTTCACACAAAACCAAGTGTTTGCAGGTGTTTCCTGTAAGTGGCCAATAAACTTTAAATTCAGGTATTTCGTGTACATTACATGTTTATTTTATTTTTAACGGCGACATCATTCACAGCATGTTGAGATTTATTTTTGTTATAAAAATATGAGGTTCGGATTATCGAAGTATGTAGATATTACTAGTTTCTTAATATTTTAATAGTATTATTGTTATTAATCATCAATAAAAAAAAAATTGCGCCGCTAGTCTATTAATATGAGAGTGCCTAATTTCATAGTACCTACCTATTTTCTATTTTCGATACTTTTATTAAACCTGTATTTAAAAGTACAATTTTATTATGTAGGTACATATATTGCAAATATCTTTTCATTCTCATTAAATTCAAAGTAATTTGGTTCACATAATTACTTCCCATGTCGAATCTTTTTATAGTTTCTATCGTACATTATCAATTAATTAACTCATCTTAAAGCTATCACTCTGTATAACAAAATAAGACGGGCCACCTGTGCACACTTTGTGGTTCCCACAACGCCTCCGCGTCAATATTGACACAGATTAAATCAATTCCACGGATGTGCGCTATCTCACGTCACTGGCCGGCCGACCGGAGATGTCCTCATGTCATGATCGTAACCAAATATGTGATGATACCTGTTCGTGTTTAACCCCGCCTCTATGTTTTCAGTTTGCTATGAAACCGATCCTTAATAAACGAAGATTAACCAAACAATACAAGGATAACAACACAAAGCAATGTGAAGAAACGTCGAAAATGTAAGCGCTAATTGCCTGTCTGGGTGGAAATATAATAATTTGATGTTTCTGTATATGTAAAGATGATTAGATGGAACTTGGTATATATACCTGTTACCGACATAAAAAGGTACCTACTATAATAAATTTGCACACACCAAACCAGACAGTAGGCAGTACTAATGTTATTACCAAATCAACTGGCTCATCGTGACCACGCAGTATCTCCGACACTTAATTAATTTATATAGCCTTCAGGCACGATCGCAAACATTTGAACAAACGAACGGCTGATCTCCGCAAATAAAAACCAGGAAAATACCCAACATTAGCTCAGATACGTGCAAATAGTCTTATACTGCAGAGTAAATAAATATAAAAGTAGTTTCGCACAGCAGTTTTATCCACGGTAAGAACACATTGATGTATTTATTCCCTTGATTTAACACAAATGGATTCTTTGACCTTAACGATAACTGTATTATCTTAATATCTCATCGTCCTAATCTGATTCTTAAATGATGCCATGTAAGCAGATAAATCACGACAACACGTATTTTTACACTACTTAACTCAGACTATTAAGCCTTTGGACTTGCTGAAAGTCCGCGCCAACACCTTCTTCGAGTAGTTAGGATATTTTAATTTATTTTGTGTCGTAAAGCTGTATAACAAAGAGTAAAAATATTAAAAAGTTGTTCCACGTATATTATAACATAGTATCATATGCACCCATTATTGGCATGCAAATTTCGCAAAAATAATAATACCTATACCGAATAATTACCTAGGTATTAGTATTAGTTAAAAAAATATATTTGTGCGCGGTTTTTAGTATTTCTACGTCTAGTTTTTTAGTTGATGTTACATTGGGTTAAAATGAATGGGTAAGTTTAATTGGAAACCAATTTAATTATTTACTATCTTAACTTATAAAACTCCTTAGTTTGTCTGTCAATATCTTCAGTCCTAATGACCGTCCCAAATGAAATGACCCTTGAAAATCGTACCATAATAATTACTGAAATAAAGGCACCAATTTCGTATCTATATTTTAGCAGTCCTCGCCTAGAGGGTCTCGATTTCTTAACCATACAAATTAGCACCGTTTACCAAAAAATGCCAAACGGCATTCGGTCGTAAAAAGCTTAGGAACACGCCCATCTAACAAGCCAGGACTTTTTAATAGCTGCAAACAGCTGCAACCACGGGTAAGATATGTTTTTGCTGTTTCTAAATGGACACATTTTTAATGGGTTGTTGTGAAATCAATGATGCAAAATTACAGATCCAAAGGTCGTTAGTCGAAGGCGGTAGACTCAAAAGGTTTGCCGACTTCACTTTTGTTCTTTTTCAGAACCAATTATAATACGGATTGGTTGTGGCGATTGCAGAATCGATAACATAGTGTAGCTTCAGGAGACAATCGGTACTAACTAAACTAAAAACTAGTTTATATCAATGATTCGAAATAACTAACTAACATTAATTGTAACCATCTTAGTAGGTATTTCGTGGCTATAGGTAATTTAAACAATATTATGTTATTTTTTTCATAATTTTACATTGTTTACGTTTTGTCTGTTATCATTCTGAGTTTATCATAGTTAATTATAACTAAAATATTTTATATACCTGTAATAATAATTTTATTAGTTGTTTTATGACACCAGTTTTAGTCTTCTTAGAAAATATAGCGAACACACCAACTTGATGTTTTATTGTACTGTGATAAATTATTTATTTCATGTACCTATAGGGAAAAATTAGAAAAATATGTTGCTATCTATATGGATAAGGACACCATATAAAACAATAATTTACCTATATAATAAAACGATAAAAACACTTATAGTATACAATTTAGTCGTTAAACATCTATTTTGTTCTGTAACATATTTATTATACAGGGATTTGGATACTTGTATAAACGACATTTATTTTCAAAAACCTTTCCCATTGGTACCAAATGCTAATCACAAAGGTGTTCAACCCAATTGCTTGTACAAACAAGGCTGACCCGTAGATAACGCAAGTGAATTACAAAAATTATATAATAAACTATGTATTATATTATATTGTACACCTAACATGAATCTTATGTAATCGTATGCTATCAGTCTTTTAAACAAAACATGGCGGACGATAAAGAGAAAAATTTAACCCCAGTACTCACTGGGGTTCAATTCACTGTGCTAAAATGCTGATATGAAAAGTGACGTTAGAGGAATATCGAGGCCTTAATATGCTTCTTATAATATTCTTCGTGAACTTTGATATCGCATGAGAATACCGCTGTTGCGAGGTCACGTGCTTATCTATACTAATATTATAAAGAGGAAAGATTTGTTTGTTTGTTTGTTTGTAATGAATAGGCTCCGAAACTACTGGACCGATTTCAAATATTCTTTCACATTTGGAAAGCTACATTATCCCCGAGTAACATAGGCTATATTTTATCCCTGTATTCCCACGGGAACGGGAACTACGCGGGTAAAACCGCGGGGAGGCAGCTAGTAAGAATATAAAGGCTATTCAAATAATACTCGGTCAATAGGTTAACAATATCACCAAGTGTTTGCATGGACACAGCTCTTATTTGCACTTGTTTTGTTTATTTGTACATACCTAAATGGTTTCATCAGCACCTAAGGTTGAATATGGCAGACTTTTATAAGTGAATATTAAAGTAAAGAGTTGATACTTTCTCGATGAGAAATATGTAACGAAAAACCCGTATCTAAATTCATCTAATTATTTTATACAAAGCACCTAATATTCTAGCTTCCTCTTCGCAGTTATATCCGAAATAAAATAAAAGATTTATTAATATTTTTTTTTATTATGTTCGTCATAATATACCTATCAAGAATCATAATGACAATCTTTACGCGAATAGTTGCTATTTTATGTGTAAATAAATTTTATTCTTAAAACTGTGTTGTCACTATGGCAACAAAAACATCTACAGCCTCGTAAGAAATATTTGCTAGAAAATTAATTAGTATGATTAAGATAAGAAAGACGTGATAATCTAACAGCGACGAGTGAGCACAGAAATTGTTCAGAGCTTCGAGATCTTGATGATGACGACGAATTAGCAAGAATTGCTTTTAGAACCAGCCTATTTCTGTTTCAAGAACGTGACCATAAATGTAAATCTTAATAAGGTAGACATATAGATAGATATGGCACATATATCTATTTATATGGGTTGACAACTGATGGCAGATACAAACCAAGGCCGTTGCAGGGCATAATGAATAAATTATATAAGAATTCATAGTGAATGATGATAACATAATTTATTCAGCTTGTTTAAATCTTCCGCCGTCTTCATTTGAATTTAAGGCAGGTGTGTAGTCCTTTAATTGGATCTCCGCGAAAACAGAATGAGATTTTAACAATTCAGAATGTTTTGTTGTTGATGTTTTGTAAGGTTCAAGGAATATTATTTTTAAAAAAAGGTAATTGAAATGTTGTGGTGGTCTACATGAATAATGGCACAGTTTTATTTACAAAATAATTAATTACAAAAATATAATTATATTTATGTGCTGGTATGGCAGCAGTAATCTCAATTGTTACATAGTAATTGTCTATATTTAGAATAATATTTACCTATATTAACTAACTACAATTTAATGATAATGAGTATAAATATTTACTGCAATTCTTGGGGCACGGGCATGTACTTCAAACCAGTGTCGTTAAGCAGGGTCACCACCCACGCGTCCTTAGGCAACTTACCGGATTCCAGTAGCTTCACAGCTGCAGCTACATTAGCCCCACTTGTGTAACCCACGTACAATCCCTCCTTTACTCCAATAAGATTCTTATATTTGACAGCTTCCTCGTCAGTCACGCTGACCGTTCCGTCCATATAGTCGAATTTGAACAGGTTAGGTACACACCCGTATCCAGAACCCTGTAGTAAATGCAGCGGCTTTGTTATTGGTTCACCTTTGATGGGCTCTGCGCCGGCCGGCTCTACGACGTAGGTTAATACTTCTGGATTCTTCTCCTTCAAATACTTTGACGTTCCAGTGAATGTACCGGCCGTCCCAACTGTCGCTACGAATGCATCCACCCGATTTCCTGTTTGTCTCCAAATTTCAGGACCCGTTGTCTCATAATGTGCGGTACAGTTACCTCCATTGTTAAACTGATTGACATAGTAAGCATTCTGCTTTTCAACTAATTTCAAGCCTTCCTCTTCAACTGCTTTAACGTCAGCAAGCGTTACATTACCGTATGTGCCTTCAACCTGTGGGACTCTCACGCAATCAGCTCCTAAAGCCTCCATATGTATCGCTCGTTGCACACTATTTCCTTTTGACATAGCTAAGGTAAGAGGATGTCCCAACACAGCACACACGACAGCCAGACCGCATCCTTGATTCCCAGATGTCACTTCAACCACCGGCATGCCCGGTTTTAATTCACCGGACGCTATGGCCTTATTTATCATACTCAATGATGATCGGCATTTAATCGAAGCACCAGGATTCATGAATTCACATTTAGCCAAAATTCTTCCAGGTCCGGTGTAGAGGCGATCCAGGGCAACAATAGGTGTTTCTCCAATCAGGTCCAATGCCGAAGCCTTTATTTCGTTTGGTATACTTTGTGCCATGGTATATTATAATAGTCACTCTAATATCACTTTTAAGATGTTGTGGAATAGTAAAGTTTTATCGGTGTATGGTTCTTATATATGACTGACGACTCGACTTGCACACCTCCAATAATACGGAGATAAATGTGCCGAGCGCAAAACGTTCGAAGTGACGCAACGCAACGCAAGTCGAAACGCAATGAACGCTCCATTCCGCCCGACACTACTACATGGCTTATGTATTTATATTCAAGAGTAAGGTCGCCAGCGTCACAATAGTTATATTATTGATAAAATACAAACTATGTCGTAGAAGCTATTTACAAATATTTCGATAAGTTCTGTCATTTATCCTAATTAGCATGCACGTGACATCCTCGTAAATTTATATAAGCATCGTAATTGAAGACTCCAAATTAGGCAAATAGCTATATCGAATTGGTATTTTTCTCGCATTTTCATAGGACATAATGAATAAATTTTCTGAGACATTTCCTTTCACGTCTTAAAAGACGCAATAATCACACCATATTTTGTGAATTCCTGAACTGTTCGATATCACCAAATATTTTTTTGATATCAACCCAGAACCTTACTTACAGACCAACTCTAAAACCATTTCAAAAAGATAACTTTAGAATCTCTACCTTATAAATAAGCATATAGTATAGCATACAAGTATTTTGTTTATATTTACTTAGTAGGTATATCTACTATAATTTAGAATAAAGATATACCGATAATATATCGGATATTTACCTTTCATAAATAAGTACCCTATTTTTGACTGTCCCTGACTTTCTAATCGCGATCTCGAGTTCAAATTCCACATATTCGTATTTGGATAAAAATTTGAAAATAAAATTTAATATTTTTATTTTGTGTCCTTGTGTAATTTTCATACTTATGTATGTACCTTTCTAAAAATAGCATATGAGCAATCTATTTACCACAGTACAAGCTGTGCTTAGTGTAGAATCAGATTGGCCGTGTGAAAATCTTTACACACGGCCGATGCTACGTATGCCATTACAACGTAGAAAGATAGAGATCATCAGCGTTACGTTTTAATAAACAACTGATATTTTCGGTTATCTGTATATACTATATATTATGTAATATAGTGCAAGAGCGGATGTCTTGTCTTGTCTTCGAATTATATGTTTTAGGAGGTTGATAAGAAATCTATGTTAAATCCTGTAGGTATGATTTTCAGTTTTAACCAGTTAAGTGTCTTTGGGCAATACACCTTTTTTAAACGTGAATTATAATGATTAGGGCGCTTTCACCTTTACTAGGCTAATACTGTGTAGAATAAAAATCTCCATTAAATAATCTCAGATATATAATATAAGAAGATCCTCCTTATGAAGAATGGATAAAATGCTGCAAATGTAATTTATGGGTACATGAAAACTGCACGAGTACAATCAGAACAGCACATCAAGGGGATATCTCTGCGATTTCTGTACCAATTAATTCTAATTTATATATATTTAATATTATAATGATTTTATTTTTAAAATTTGTTAACGTTGATTATGAGAATAGAAGATTGATTAGTTTAAGTAAACTCTTGGTAATAAATAGCATTCGTAACTCCATATGGTTTTGTGTTATTTTAGTTCTCCCTTAGGTGTTCGCAATTACCCCACCCTCCCCTACTTGTTAAAACGAGGACCCAATGCTAATAAAAGACAATCATAATTTTATTGTAACTTTTTTCGTCTCATCATAGGCATCAATATCTCTAATCACGATCTTGTTTAAAATATGAATTTGGACTGATTGCTGATTGTGCTGATTCATTCACAATATTATAATTATATCAAAATATTATAACGGATAGCACATTCATAGATACCGAACGGAATGATACAAATCACACCTTCTGATCATTCCTTAAAAGTATTTTTCCTTCAAATTCTAACTTAACTAATATATTTCATCGTTACCTACTACTTGCGTCTCGTTTGTTTGACACATAATGAAAACATCAACATAATACTTTACATTTGTATTTAGCAAAAAAAAATACACAAAAAGTGCAAATAGTTGTCACCCCTCGAACGCCGCATGATTATGTCACAAGTGGCATGAGGATGTAGTTAACAATCCGAAATTGGGTAGGACCCTGGTTCTATTAACAATCGTTTCCACATAGAAATAGAGTTCCTTTTCATGTGGACAATATGAAAGCTTTGTAACGCAATCAATCAAGCAAAAATGAACTTTGCTTCTACAGTACTTGGATCCTTTTATGAGAGCATCCATTTCTCTAACAACTGGTTGGAAGACCCACAGATGTCAACACAGAGCCGTTCTATTGTTAACAAATATGGGTACAATTGTGCACAATGCATTACATTATTTTATTTAGCAAAGGCAAGTGGGCCGAATGAGCCAAATGTCGGCTATTTGATAATTGAGGTATCCATTGAAAATCGGAGGCAAATATGGCGCCCAAATGTCACTTGAACAGTAGCAATTTGTTCGTTATGTGATTTTATTATTGAGTATTTCAAACATTCAGGCGGATTATTATTTTACGATGATAAACCAAACTAGAAGAACATTGATTTAAAGCGAACGATAAAAGTTGTGTACATTATGAATTGTATTTAATTAAGGCTGTATTGGGCACGTTCGTCATACGCTAAGCTTTCTTTAACTAAGAACGTAAAAAGCTCTTCGGTCTCATTTACAGCCTGGTTGGCTTTGTGGTTAGTGACCCTGACTCTCAAGCCGCGGGTCGTGGGTTCGAATCCCACCCAGGACAAACATTTGTATGCATGAATATGTCTGTTTGTCCTGTGTCTGGATGTAAATATCTATATAAGTATGTATTTAAAAGTAGTATATGTAGTATATCAGCTATCTGATTACCATATCACAAGCTCTGCTTAGTTTGGAATCAGATTGGCCGTGTGTGAAAAATTAAACATTCATAGACAGCCAATGTCATGCTGTTTGGTAAGGTTAGCGTTTGAAGAAAAATACCGTAACAGCCTATTTCTTAGCTATTTTTGAAAATTAAAGGTAAAATCTAAGGTCGTGCTGCTTAAGTCAGTATCCCAAAATGTCTGATTCCCACGGGCTTGCACCTGCACGGGCGCATACAATGCCGTCCCATGCTCGCATTCCAAGCAGCTCGCCTATTGCGGCCGGGCAAGTCGTGACTTGTATTACACGCTGCGTTAACTGATGTATACGGAACCATTTTTAAAAAACACTCTTACTACCCTTGTATGACGTATCATTTAGGTTTAAAGAAAATAGATAACTTACCTATTAGTAACAATAACATATCTTAGCCTCAGCGTCAATGGCGAGATGGCGATTAAGTACCTATATACTATACCTCAGTGTGTTTAGACTACGATTACCACTTAGTATAGTTAAAACACCAGACTTTTTATCAACCTATATAATTGTAAGATAATTAAATAAAGCTATGGTATTATTAATTACTTAGGTAGGTACATGGATCATTGTAAAGTAGGTAATTTGAACACTAATTTCTCGCGTAATAAAGTACGTATTAGCTCAAATACAATGTCAATCCAGTATGTACCTACCTACCTATTCACCAAATTCAGTCTGCAAATAAGGTAATGTCAAAGCAAATGCCACTTCGCCATTTGGGAACGTTTGTTTCGTACTAAGTAGGAAATAAATCATTAAGTAGGTAAGTAAAAAGATAATATTTATTTTCTTATTAAAACTGTATGTACCTATTCAATTTATTTTATTTATTTATTTACGTAAGTGCTATACTGCAACCATTGTATTAAGTACCTACATAGCTATTAACATCTTCAAGACAAGCGTGTCTGGTCACTCCTCCTTTCGATAAAGTCGTGATCCAATTTTTATACGAAATCGTTAATTAAACTACTTTCGAAATACATATAACGATTATATCGATAAAGTTTCTCCATAAGCAGACAGAAAGGTCAACCGGCTTTCCATCGTGACAAACTACGGTAACAAGTGAAGGAAAACAGGAAAACGTGACGTGTGTAGTTATTGGCTAGGTTTTTAAATAAAGGTAAATAAATGACAAGTGGTTAGTGACACTGACTTTCAAGCCGCGGGTCGTGGCTTCGAATCCCACAGGACTAATATTCGTATGCATGAATATGTCTGTTTGTTCTATGTCTGGATGTAAATATCTATAATATGTATGTATTTAATAGTATTATATGTAATATGCCATAGCTACCTGGTTACCATAACACAAGCTCACTTTGATGCTTACTTCGGAATCAGATTGGCCGTGTGTGAAAAATGTCCTAGGATATTTATTTTAAAATTAAATAGAGAGTCTTTTAATCTGCTACGACAATAATTAACCTGAATATATCAGTGAGAATGAGACAACAATCGGTACGTGATGGTTTTAAAATAAAAGGGACAGAGACACGGCCTGCTCTGTGGGAATCAAATCACGACTCACGCGCAGCGCCGTGAAAGGATCCCTGGACGCATATACATACAGTATGATCATGTATAAAGTCAGAAATATATTATAAGTTATTTAAAAATTAAAAATAGCGTTAATAAATTGTGAAAGTTTCAGTCTGAGCGAAGCCTTATGGCAGCAATGATTAAATAGTTGTAAATTACATGTTGTTCTAGGACAACCGAAGAGTTAATTTGTAGATCATTATTTTTCCCTATCTAAGTAGTCTCGTAATGTTGCTTTGTACCGCCTCATCCTCCTTTAATGTCAATACGTTATAATATGCGCTGCCAATACATAAACCATATCTTGACATAACAACCAACAATCAAGATATAAAATATATAACATTTTTTCAAAGTGGTTGAGTCATCCTTCACGACTCATGCCTAAAAAAGAAAAGAGAGCATGCTGTATAAAAATCCGTGGGCAGGTTCGGATGCACCTGAGTATTTCACACCGCGACTGGCTGGCGCCGACGGCAAGTCTACTATAGTCTATGACCCGACTCCACAGACTCAAAAACCACTAGAAACAACCAAAACACCCATATCAAACGCAGTGTACAGCCTAATATAATAAGTCCTCTTTTCTATCATACATATCACAATTTACTCAGTCATGTATGTCATAATTATATACGCTATTCTTAATTCTTTTTAAGTTTAGTTTAAGTACTTATTTAATGTATTAGAATAGCAACTGGTGGTGAACCATAAATAAGCACTAATTATAGTACCTATTCTCAATAATAGATACTAGGAGAAACTTGTGTACATAAATTAAAACAAGTGACAAAAGTGTGTGATGAAATAATGTAAATTGGTTCATTTGATGAAAGATGTAACGGGATTAACATAGTCAGTGCTGAGAGAGCTCCTATTAAAAAAATACAAGTGACAAATGAGTACACAAGTTAATCAAATTAACTTTGTTTTTTTTTACATATAGATCTTTATACGTATACATCCTCATACATTTGTCTTTAAATCACTATTTCGTAGTTCCATTACTAATGCCCGTGTCTTGTCTAAAGGTTCCTAAAGCTTACCACCCACTCGCACCGAGTAGTGTCGTGGCCGTAATGGTATTAGCGCATTCCAATCCGAGTCTGTTCAACTGTTCGACATTGTCGGCCGAATGCGCCGCAGCGCCCCCGCAAAGCGCTAACAACGACCTCCTTGCAGGTATTGTCTGCTATTTATTGTCTATAGTCAGATTATTCATTGTAGGCAGAGATATGACATTTCCAGTGCTGCAGGTTTTTAGACCCAAATAAATAGTGTTGTGGTAGATTCGAATTTTTACAACTAAAAGTTAGCTAAGGACAAAGGAAACTCGACTAGAGTTTCCTTTTTTTTTATTCAATGTCAGAATGCCTTTATATAAATAAAAATATGTAATTTATGGTAATAAAACAGAAGACATACACGGTAGGTAATTAAATATACCATAAAATACTCTTATGTATATTATTTGTTTTTGGCTATTGGAAGAACTATAGTCATCACTTGTCACGCTATAAACCCCATTTTGTTTTGGAAGTGACTATTTGTGCGGGTACTGGACAAATAAATTAAATTTATTCGTACATTTATTCATTTTTTTTAATTAAACATGAATTGGATGATTAGCCTACATTAGGTTAATTGAATTAATAACATTTATTCGATTTTATTCATTTAATTTTGGATTCAATTAAATTCGAATTTAGTTTAAAAAAAATGAATTTTTGGGATTTTCGACTAGATTTATGTATCGGATACTGAAAGAACAAAACTGCCGAACATCACTATTGTAGCGGGTCACCCTTTTTTGTATCAGTGACAGTTGCACTTGTCATTTTTGTGACTCGAATTATTAATCCGACTATAGTTGTTTTTTTTTGTATTCAATGTTTGTATGGATGACGAACTTTTGTCTAATGATTTATATTAGTAGCTTCGTGGTCAAGCAACAGCAACAAACATACACTTGAACACTGCATAAGTGATACTTGTAGTGGTATTAATACATTATCTGAATGACGTTGGAATGACGCAACAGTACTAACACCAACGGATAAGGTCCACTTAAGCACTTGCTGTTGACAGTTATACATATTTGTTTGATATAACATAGAAAAAATAATATCATAATGTCGAATGTGACTATATCACAAGGGAAACTAAAAGGTGGACATTCTGTGACCCATAGTGGTTTTAAATACTTTGAATTTTTGGGAATACCTTACGCTAAACCTCCTGTCGATAGTTTGAGGTTTCAGGTTAGTTACTGTGTTTATTAATATAATGTATCACTGCCCTATTATAATAAATACTACTACACTACTTTTAAATAAATAAATATTACAGGCACCACAACCACCAGAGCCATGGTATAATGAGAGAGACGCAACCAAAACTGATCCAAATAATGTCTCATGCCAAGAAAATTTCTTCACTGGCGAAACAATTGGCAGTGAAGATTGTCTTTACCTGAATGTATACACACCTAAACTTCCTGATTCTAAATCTGAAATACTACCAGTCATGGTATTCATACATGGAGGTGCATTTATTTATGGTAGTGGCATTATCAAAGCTGATAACGGACCTGATTTCATGATTGAACAAAATATAGTCGTTGTGACAATAAATTATAGATTAGGAATCTTCGGTTTCCTCTGTTTAGATATACCCGAAGCGACAGGAAATATGGGTCTTAAGGATCAAGTAAAGGCACTAGAATGGGTTCAAAAAAATATTTGCGTGTTCAATGGTGATAAGAATAATGTTACTGTCTTTGGAATTAGCGCAGGATCTGCTTCAATCGAATATCTAATGTTATCTCCTTTAGGAAAGGGTATTTTCCATAAAGCTATACTTCAATCCGGATCAGCGCTTAATGATTGGGCTTTCAATTATGAGCCAAAAAAACTAGTGCTTAATCTCCTCGAGCACACCGAGTACAAAGGCTCTTTAGAAGACAATCATGCAATATATGAGTTTTTACGTACGATACCATCATCTATTTTATCTGAACTCGCTTTTAAAGTCATAAAAACTTTTACGTCGAAGAGATTCTACTGTGGTTTTGTTCCAACTGTTGAAAAAGACTTTGGCAATTCAGATTCATTCATGACAACTAGTCCTTACGAGTGTCTGCGTAGTGGAACATTTAATAAAGTTCCCAATGTACGAGGATTCTGTGAAAGAGAAGGACTTTTAATGGACTTGTTAAAGCCTGATGTTCCGAAGGAATTAATCAGAACAAAACGATTTGTGGACCACTGGTCATATGTTTTTGACACAGAAGACACTGAGGCATATAATACAAAATTATTGGAAACATATATGGAAAACATAAAACCAGAACATGAATTTGACAAACTGTCTGTGGATTTCTTTGGTGATCTTAACTTCATTTCCGGTATATGGATTTCGGCAAAGATGATGGCTAGCCGTGACATACCAATATATATGTGACGGCGCGACCGTTAAAAGACAATTTAATTATTGAAGTGTTGTCTATTATTTAATTATTGTGGATTGTTATTCTGTTGATTTATTGCTGTAGAATTATTATTTGTTATTACGTTATAAAATTGGTTGTCTATGTCGATCAGTGATTTATTGTTTAGAATCTGTCAAAGAGTAAAATATGAGCGGGTAACCCCGAATAGAGTAGCAAGTCTGTGCCTATAAATACAGTGTCGACGGTCACTCGGTGATTCAGTTGATAGACAGCGCTCGAGGCGCACGCGTGCTAACCTATTGGCTCATCGTAAATGTAGATGCAAATGGGCATCTAGTATTGTACGTTTTATTCTGTAATTATGTGAGTCGAATTATAAGAAGTGATTTCTACTGATTACAAACGTGGTATTATTTCTAACGTTCCTGCCTTATCACGCCCACAATGGATGACGGTCGCCAAGACCGCTTCACTGACCCCTCTGACAATCCGTTATCAGAAGTGGGATTACCGGAAGCCTCCCAGGAAGCAGGAACAACATGCAGGACCCTCTTGAAGCACATTGCTTCAGCCGAAAGAAGTCAACGCACAGAAGACGCCAACGTGTTTCGATTGCGGTGAACAAGGCCACATTGTAACGCGCTGCCCCAATAAAGATGCGAGCGCTGGCTAGACAAGAATGAACGTTGGGTGGAATATCTGCGCCATCAAACCAGTTGTGGTCTGCTCTCATATGAATCCGGTGAGAAGTTTTCATTTTGTTTCCGTGATTGTGTGTTTACTGAAAAGACACACCTTAGTGGGGTTAGGTAATCCGAGTGTTTTAATGTACAACCCAAATTCTTGTAACAGTTAGAGTCCAAGACAACAGTATACTGTTGCAATGTGGTAGGATGTGATGTGGGTTGATATTTCATATGGTTTATAGTATTTCGTTTGAATTATTTCTGAGATTATAATAATAGGAAGGGATATTCGGTCGCGGTCTGAAGGTGTTTATCAGTTTTCAGGTTGCATTCTTTATCAAATTGTATACAGTAAAGACCAAAATACCACATCAAGGTTCTTATTATTTTTTTATTTTGAGTGTTAAAGTATCAATTCTAAAATAATAACCTAATTTAAAATTTGACGTATAACCACATCTTCTGAGTCGTACACTCTTGATAGTGATCGTGGTTGTGAAACAGGTGCGTGTCATTTTTGTTCACTACGACTCTTGCGATGCTTCTCCACCTGGCACGATGTAAGGCGTTGCGTGAACATGTAACCATAGAGTTCTGGACCACTGATTTTATTAGATCAGTCCATCGGATAAGTGATCGCACTCTGGACCTCTTCCCTTCCACCTGACCTTGTACCATCAAACCTTCTATTAAGCCCTCGTTTCTAGAGACGTGGCCGAAGAACTTTAGAGTTCGTAATAGCACAGTCGACGATAGACGTTCTTTAATTTTGAGTTCCTCTAGAGTGGAGTTGTTCGTGCGAAATGCCGTCCAGGGAGTCCTCAAGAGCCTTTTTCAATACCACATCTCAAGAGTATCAATCTTGCTGCGGTTTTGAAGTCTTATAGACCAGGTTTCAGCGCCGTAGAGAAATATTGGAAAGGCTACGCTTCTCATAAGTCGAACCTTTGTGTTTTTGCTTATTTTCCTGTTTTTCTAAACTTTGTTGAGTTTCTCTACCGCACTCCTTGTAATAGCACAACGCCGATTAATTTCGTGTTTGCAGCCTCCTGTTTTTGAGATATTGGATCCGAGGTGGACGTGGTTTTGGGCCGCTTTACAAATTCGCTGTGCTGGGGATTTCGGTTCTGTTGTGCTGGGCTCTATCGAGTGTCATCGTGCTTATTTTGTCTGTTGGTGGCTGGTCCGGGTCCGGGACTGGCCACTGCCAGGCGCTTTGGGAGGTCTTCTGTATCCTATTTTATTGTCGCGAGCTGTGTGGTGCCATCGGCGTGTCTCGGGTTGCTCATCGTACGGCCTCCAGCGGAGGCGCCCTTATCCTGTTCGTCGAGCGTAGACCGCATGATTTGTTCGGTGGAGGCGTTGAGTGGAACCGGTGCGGGGATGCACCCTTGTCATGTCATCGTGCCATTCGCGGATTTTGGCATTTATTGGAAACTGACTGCTGCCCGCGACATCGTCCGCGTGGAGTGGTTGCTTTGGTCTGGGGCTGGCTTTGGCCCGTGACTTCTTTTCCGTGGAGGGTTGGTGTCTCGTGGGGCTGGCTGGGGCCCTCCCTTCATGACTATTTGCTGGGATTAAATAATGTGAACGGTGGTTTTGTTTTCGATTTTAGTTGCCCACTTGTAGACTGCGTGCGACCCGTCCCCTGCCTTTTGCAGCGGCGCGGCGCGTCTGGGCGCACGCGCCCTGCTGCGTGGAAGTTCCGAATCCGATACTTTGGACTATGAAATATATCGCCAATAATAATTAGTAAGAACCATTAAGAATCATTATTAGGAAGTTCTAACGAAAATATAACATTTGCTTGTTTATTAAAAATATTTGGTTTGCAGATAACTTTTGGGAACGAGTTCAAATTTTGCGTATAGTTTTTGGTCTCGAATCTAGAAGTAAAGAAAAGGTGTTCTTTAACTATTCTATCTAGTCACTCATCTCCTTGAGCGACTGATCTTTATGTGAATAAAATCTATGCTCTTTACCTAGTCAATGACATATCGACTATGCGACATCTTAGGGTGGTAAACATGTTCTGACCCCTATTGATTTTCTAATTAAATTTGGCTGTGGTTTACATATAGGAGTAAAGTAAAAAAAAAAAAATTGAGAGATTAAACAGTGATATAACAGGACATCAAGGACAGAAACTTACTTCATCATTGGCGAAGTATTCTAGTTATTTTGTAAAGGGCACACGTGCCGGAAGGGTTAGCACAGGAATTAGAAGTTAACGCTTTATACGTTATAGTCTGATATGATAAGACTTAGATACTTAATGATTAAAGAGTTTGTAATTTTAATAATTTGAAAAATCACGAGCGCAATCAAACTACGTTAGATGCTAATTTTAAAGGGCCTTATAAAGTAATGGAACTGCTGGTTGTTACAGTTGTTTACTGAAGGCTCTCAACTCTAATAGAAAGTATTAAATATTCGAACGATCTCATACCCTCTATGACTGAAAGTAGCGTCCATTCAAGTTGAGTGCCGGACTAGAGATTCCGACCAATCAAATAGACATCGAATGTGCCGATGACGGCGCGGGTGAGGTATTCGATTTTCAGAGCTGGTTTATGGCAACTATAACTCTGGCGAGCCTGCGTGGCATTGGCGAGCCTGCGTGGCATTGGCGAGCCTGCGTGGCATTGGCGAGCCTGCGTGGCATTGGCGAGCCTGCGTGGCATTGGCGAGCCTGCGTGGCATTGGCGAGCCTGCGTGGCATTGGCGAGCCTGGGTGGCAATAACATGCCTGTGTGGCACTGACTGGCCTGTGAGGCACTGACTGGCCTGTCTGGCACTGACTGGGCTGTGTGGCACTGTCTGGCCTGTGTGGCACTGGCTGGCCTGTGTGGCACTGACTGGCCTGTGTGGCACTGACTGGCCTGTGTGGCAATGACTAGCCTGTGTGGCCATGACTAGCCTGTGTGGCAATGACTAGCCTGTGTGGCAATGACTAGCCTGTGTGGCAATGACTAGCCTGTGTGGCAATGACTAGCCTGTGTGGCAATGACTAGCCTGTGTGGCAATGACTAGCCTGTGTGGCAATGACTAGCCTGTGTGGCAATGACTAGCCTGTGTGGCACTGACTACCCTGTATGGGATTGAGTAGCCTGTGTGGCTTTGAATAGTAGGTAGCAGTGCAATAGACTAGGTTATGTAGGTCTATAGGTGCATAGGTATGTAAGTGTGGATGTAGGCGTAGGTAGAAGGCTGTGTGGCACATAAATGAAACTGTGTGTTATTGACCAGATTTTGTAGCTCTATCATGCTTGACAGCCATGGCATATTAGTGAAAAGGATGTCTGAAGTGTGGTGTAAAGGATTAATTGATTGTGGCAATTTTCCTATTTTTTAATGGTCAGGGTGACCGAGTGAATATTGTGAGATACAAGTGTGTGTTTTGTTTGTCCGCAGATACCGAAAGTAAGAGTAATACACACGAGGACGTGTGAATATGCAGGACGGCCGTGACGGCGCGACCGTTAAAAGACAATTTAATTATTGAAGTGTTGTCTATTATTTAATTATTGTGGATTGTTATTCTGTTGATTTATTGCTGTAGAATTATTATTTGTTATTACGTTATAAAATTGGTTGTCTATGTCGATCAGTGATTTATTGTTTAGAATCTGTCAAAGAGTAAAATATGAGCGGGTAACCCCGAATAGAGTAGCAAGTCTGTGCCTATAAATACAGTGTCGACGGTCACTCGGTGATTCAGTTGATAGACAGCGCTCGAGGCGCACGCGTGCTAACCTATTGGCTCATCGTAAATGTAGATGCAAATGGGCATCTAGTATTGTACGTTTTATTCTGTAATTATGTGAGTCGAATTATAAGAAGTGATTTCTACTGATTACAAACGTGGTATTATTTCTAACGTTCCTGCCTTATCACGCCCACAATGGATGACGGTCGCCAAGACCGCTTCGCTGACCCCTCTGACAATCCGTTATATGTATAAATTTACCTATGATGGTAAATTAAATGGGGCGAAAAGTATGTTTAACAGTAAAAGAAACGGCACCGCTCATGGTGATGACACTCCTTACGTCCTTCGTATTGAGGCTTTGGATGAAAATAAAATCGACAACGCTGATAAAATTGTAAGGAGTAAATTTATTAAATTGTGGACAAGCTTTGCTAAAACAAGGTAAAACTCTAATTAAATAATATTTTAACCCCCGACTTTTGCCTATGCATTCTAGGGATTTAACTTTTCGATATAAACACAACCTCTTACCTTGGTTTAGGTATTTTAATAGTTTGTTACCAGTGATATACGTTTTGATACGCAATTAGTAATGTCTGATATTTCTTCTCAAATACAAATGCTATCTCTTACTACTATTGCATAGTTAAATAATAAATAACTTATTGGAATAAAATGAAAGACTATATTTATAACATGAGGAAAAAATTACTTGCGTAGTATGTAATACCGTTTTCTACTCAACAGCATGCAAATACATCAGTTAATCTTACATTACAACTTAATATATTATTCACAATTTGTTACAGTGATCCCACCAATTACAACAATGACGAAAGTTCTGTCAAGTGGCCTAGATTTTATGAAGATTCTCCAGCATTCATAAATATTGGTGAAGGAAAAAAAATGTTAATTGAATATTGAATATGATTACGAACCAAAGAAGATTGCTATTTTTGAAGAGATCTACAGTAAATATCAAAAGTAGTAAAACGTTTCTCACCTGTTTCTTAAAGACGGACAGGAATAATGATGCAAATAAATATTATACTTAACAAATAATTTTTGATTGATTAACGTTTTGATTACTATATAAGTACATACATCGCCCCATTCCCACTCACTCACGTATGTACTATCAATGTTATTATCTTCTACTTGATAAGTTTTGTGTAAACCGTTAAGTGTTCATTTGTGGTATTAATTTCATTCCACAATCGTTTTAAATAGTTTTATGAACTTTGCTTAAAAATGTCAACTGTGACTATATCTCAAGGCATACTAAAGGGTGGAAAATCAAAAACAGATAGTGGTTTCGAGTATTATGAATTCTTAGGCATACCGTACGCGAAACCACCTGTCGGAGATCTGAGATTTAAGGTTGGTACTGTCTATAAGTCATTTTTTTTTTTTCAAGTGAACTGGCCCTGCTTCGCAAGATGTTTATTACTTTACTTGCAGTATAGTCATGTGTGGCTAATTACCAGAACGATTTTATGTATACTAGAAATAAAGTAATACTTCTATAGATATAAATTGTATCACCTAACCAATCTATGTCAACAACAATAGAAGAGGCACAACAATAAAACTTTCTTATTTCTAGAGTCCACAACCACCGGAACCGTGGCAGAACGAAAGAGATGCTACTTTGGTTGATCCAAATAATGTAGCTAGTCAAATAGACTTCATTACTGGAGAAATAAGTGGAAGTGAAGATTGTCTCTACTTGAATGTTTATATACCAGTCTCACAAGCTACCAAGCCCGAATTATTACCTGTAATGGTGTTTATACATGGAGGAGGTTTTATACTGGGAAACGGCATCAAGAAGAGTGAATGTGGACCAGATTTTCTGGTTGAAAATAACGTCATACTTGTAACAATCAATTACAGATTATCGATTTTTGGTTTTTTATCCCTAGATATTCCAGAAGCTGCTGGCAATATGGGCCTCAAAGATCAAGTCAAAGCACTCGAATGGGTTCAAAATAACATCGATGCATTTAATGGAGATAAAAATAATGTGACAATATTTGGAATAAGTGCAGGATCTGCGTCAATTGAATATCTTATTTTATCTCCGAAAGCAAAAGGCCTGTTCCACAAAGCGATCCTTCAATCTGGATCGGCTCTCAATGATTGGGCTATAAACTTCGAACCCAAAAAACTACTAAAGAATCTCCTTGAATTATTAGGGTATAAAGGTTCTATGGAAGATAATCGTGCCATATATCAGTACCTGCTTACTATTCCTGCACCTACGTTGACAGGGTTGACATTTAAAACAATAGAATCTTTCACTTCGAGTAGACTATACTTTGGTTTTGTTCCTACTATCGAAAAAGATTTTGGAAACGGTGATGCGTTTTTAACTACCACTCCTTATGAGCTATTGAAAGGAGGAAAATTCAATAAGGTACCAATAATAAGAGGATTTTGTGAGAAGGAAGGGTTTTTAATGAATATGATGAAACCTGATGCCGTAAAAGAACTAATCGATCAGAAACTGTTTGTTAACCACTGGTCATTTGACCTCGAGGAAGAAGATACTAATGAATACAACAAAAGATTATTGAATAAATATAATGAACCAAATGATGAGTTTGACAAGTTCGCCGTAGATTTTTATGGTGATTTACATTTTATTACTGGTATATGGATTGCAGCAAAGATGATGTCTAAAGAAGTACCGGTACATGTGTATAAGTTTTCATACGATGGCAAATTAAATGCCTTTAAAAGTATTTATGGTATAATGAAGAAAGGCGCAGCACACGGTGATGATACGACGTATTTACTCCGTTTGGATTCAGTGAATCAGCAAAACGTCGATGAGGCTGATAAATTATTGCGTAGCAAAATGACGAAAATGTGGACCAACTTCGCTAAAGCAAGGTAGTTTTATTTAATTATATATCTGTAAATTGTGATTAGGGATATAATAATATGATACCAAATGACGTAATATATATGACATTTAGTTTTAACCCTAAGTATGTTTGTTTCAGTGAACCTATCCCAAATGACAGCGAGCTAATTTCAGTGGAGTGGCCAAAATTCACTGAAGCTTCCCCAGCATACCTGAACATTGGACAAGAGTTAGTAGTAGAAACAAACTATGAACCAAATAAAATTAAAATATTCGAAGAAATTTACGAGAAGTACGGAAAATAAATCACAGTCGGAGCTTTTTTATTATAATTTATAGACACAACCACAGGAGCTACAAATTATTTCTAATTAAATGTGGTGTAATAAAACGTGTTGAAATTAAAAATACTTTTAATCTATTAATTGAAGTTATTTCTTATTACCATACGACCGTTCATAAAGCTCTTGATACAATTTCATACGCTGTGGGTAAATTTCATGTTTTATAGAAAGCTCTTCTCCTATAACCAGGCATGTGACTCCTGTTTCAGCAATTGGCTCCCATTTTATGGTTATTAATTCATCCACTTTGGGTGTTGGATCCCTGAAAAACAAACACATAAATATATATTTACACTTTGCAATACTAGAACAATGAAAAAAATCTACTTATGTTAGAACCAATAAATATAAAATGACAAACATATCAATTTATTACCCGTATTTGGCAAAATCGGACCACATTCTAACCATTCTGTCACGAACCAGCTCGTCAGTTTTTGTAAGTTTGTCATTTAACTTGTCACTTTTCATTGTATAACCACCATCATCAGCATGACAAGCTCCTTTCCGGTCGATATTATGAGATTTTTTGAGATAATTCAAACCGCCATCATATGTAAACTCGTAGAAATAAACAGATGAATTATTTTTAGCAATCAGCGAAGTTGCAACGTAGATACCACCAAGAAAATCAGCATCAGAGAAGAAGTCTATCGCAAACGCATCAGGATCACTGTCATAATTTTGCCCCTCCAAATATATCTGTTTTAATTTGTTTTCAAGATCCGTTTTTTCTGTTGCGTCAATTTTAAATGGCAAATAGTCTATGAAAATTTTATCTTTAGTCATTTTATCTAATCTAGGTGGATTACAATCTAGCATTAAAAGCCCTTCGCGAGTACAAAAGCCTGCCATAAATGGAACCTTAGTAAATTCTCCCTGGGAAAGCAAATAATAAGTAGATTTATCTAAAAATGGTACCCAATCACGTGGTTTCTCTATCGTCGGTACAAATCCAAGATTAAGGCCCCCACCGTGCTCTCTATCCACCAACACCATCATGGAGGATATGATCAAATCTTCTGTGGATAAACCTTTTAAATATTCAAGTAACTTATCGTCTTCTGTCATAGTTAAACCTCTGACAGCAGGTATTTTAAATGCAAGGTCTTTTACATTATCATTTTGCGCCCATTGCAACAGAGAGGAACCGGACTGCGCAATACCTTTATGAAACAACCCTTTAGCCATGGGTGATAACATAAGGTACTCTACAGCTGCACCACCTGCACTTATTCCATAAATTGTGACGTTAGAAGAGTCACCCCCAAACTTCGATATATTTTTTTGAATCCATTTCAAAGCTTCGACCATGTCTTTTAAACCCATATTACCAGTTGCTTCTTTACGGTCTAGACACAGGAAGCCGAGTACGCCTAAACGGTAGTTTATGCTAACGATAACTACATCTTTTTCCACGAGATACTCAGGCCCATGCCTTAAATCGTCAGTACCAGCTCCAGTTAAGAATCCTCCTCCATGAATATTTACCATAACTGGTAAGAGTGGTGCACCGGCATTTGGTAATTTGGGAGTAAAAATATTCAAGTATAAACAGTCTTCGTCTCCATTAATAGTTTTAGCGGTGCGGTCATATTGGACACAAAATTTCGATGGTTTTGTAGCATCTCTGATACCATCCCAAGAATCAGGAGGCTGAGGTTCCTTTAACAAAAACACAAATAGTAACGATGAATTTATTCTATTTTAAAAAAAATAAATGAGTTAATTTAGGTAATAGATTATGTTGTTTTCCTCTGCGAAGTATGTTATCTAATAAAGTTACCATTTAGACTTATGCTCCTTAGTTGGATTTAAATATAAATAGGTATCTGAGAGCAATATTATAACATTATTCAATATATATATTAACAACTTTAGATCGAAAAACAAGATCATTATTATAAGACAGATTATAGTGAATTTTATCACTAGAGAGCGCCACCTTACATACATACACACTTATATAGTTATGAGTCCCGGGAACTCGTTAAGCACCTACTTATATTTACGGAGAAAATATACCGGAACAAAAAACATTTTACCTACTAGGAAAAATAATTAAACTAAACACTTACAGTAAACCTCAGTTCCCCTATTGGTGGTTTCGCGTACGGAATCCCTCTAAAGCTATAAAAATCGATACCATTTAAGCTCTTGGACACTTTTCCCTGTAGTTGACCTTCTTCCACAGTTACCAAAGGAACTGACATAATGTGTGATCAAGTTTTACTTGAAAAAAAAACAAAAAAGGAAAGGCGCGTGTAGCATTCAATAACAACGACAACACTCCACAGTAACAAACCGACTTCGAGTGTTTCATAACATAACCTAACAACTCCAGCTGATAGTTGCCTTGAAAAGGTCGTTTACTTATACCGCAGTGACGTATGCTCTTCAATTCCGTGTTAGTTCAGTACGCACTAACTAGATGGCGTTTTAACGTGTTAGAATTAGAACTATACATAATAGTAAAAAAAATACGTATAATTTAGAAAAAAATAAACACTTCTATGAGAACTGTTATAGACTAGTGACTTCTATCCGATTCTAATAGTATCCGATTATCCGAGAGGTAGTTAGTCCCAGTAAGATACATACACCACAAACACAGCCTCCAGAGATTTCACACGAACATATCATAAATTTGAGATGATATTCGTTTAGAAGGCTAATAGAAAACCCCTGAGTAATAAAGGTAGGTACTAATTACAACTTTTAGTAATATATAATTTATTTATACTTACAAACTAGGTTGACTGCCCGGTTGGCTGAGTGGTTAGGTACTCTGACTTTCAACCTGATAGCGTGGGTTCCATAAACAATTAGGCATAAATAATAAGTCTGTATTTACAAGTATCTACTACATATAATGAAAAAACATATGCATTCAAGTTTTTAGGTTTTTAGGTAGTTACCATAGCTCCATCCCGCTCAAGATTTATTTAATTTCCGAACTAAAAAACATAATGTAAATGTTCATTAGTGCCGTTAGCTTCTATTTGACAACACTCGTCAATATGTTTTTAATACAACAATTTTACATGTCAGCACGTGCATTAAAAAACACAATGGCTTGTCAAAACAATTTTGCTACATGTCTCGACATATCCACGTCGAGTATAATTAGAAGGCTTCACGTAACTAACTCAAATCCCGCTCATACGTCTCATACTGAGATAGCCGGATGCGCACCTGTGTTCAGTCGCGCCGTCCGCGGCCGTGTCGTGAGAACCGACCACGATCTCAAACAACGCCAATCATATTTGTACATCTCACGATTCCGTTTAATTTTCACCCTTATGTCTTCAAAATAAGGTTTGTTATATTATTTTTTAAGCACAGATAAGTTGGCCGCCTCCATAAAGGTATACAGCGCTTAGTGTTTGTTGTGTTGTGTTATATTGTACGCTTTGAACATCCGCGCTATTATCGCAACTTTTTACTGTAGTGTGGCCACACTTGCCAAATATATTTACAATGGAAATGGTTATATAGTCACCACAGTAGTCAGAAGGGCAGGGGCTAGGCTAGACTTACCAAGATTAAACACTAAAAGTACCAGTTTTTAAAAGTCTACACAAACAGTATCTACCGATATAAGGTAATTCCACTAGATACAACAAGGTAAAACATCGACTATTCTATATATATTATCGATTTTAATAAAGACCAGAAATTATATTACCTACAGTACATGATTTTTTTATATTTGTTTGAAAATGTAAGCCTTATCTTAGAAAACATGAATATATTGTCAACGTACACATCCCACACGTGATTGGATTGCGAAATCTTTGGTTCGCCGTGTGAACCCGATCACAAGCTTTTTTACGTTTTTCCACACTTATCAAAAGCTTTATAGCATAATTCAATGAGGTCGCTTTGAATTGTCGAATATCTCTTTTTCTTTTCAATTATTATTATTGTGCGAAAGTTTATCGATTACTTATTTAAAAGTTAATTTTATGTTCATTTGATTTATCGTCCGAGTAGAGCCATACAATGTAATGTACCTACCTACACTAACTAAGTAAGTAGGTACCTAAGTAGTACCTACAGTAACTAAAATTTTTATACAGGTATAAGCGTGTAATAAAGAAAGTAAATAACAATTCATACCACATTATAATGTATGATTAAACGCCAGTTACTATTCAGAAGTTGTCAAACTGTATACGAAGTGGACAATAGCGGCAGGGCATGTCCCTTTCATGTGACCGCGCATGGGTGGAGGCGGCCATAAATCGCGATGCGCGCGCGCACCTCAGCTTCTTTTGTGTTGATTCAGCTCACATATAACGATTCAACAATGGTGTTGTTTGACCATCAGCTCATAATGCTATCACCTATTTGAAAATAGGCACAATTACATAGGGCTTTTTTACTCCGCATAAAGTGTTTCATCCTTTACCAATCATTGAATGTCCTCATAATTATCTATGTAGGTAAGCTATTAGTATTTCGCCACAACACAAAATTTGCTTATTGTTTCATCCGGCCTGTATGACATTTCTCTTTGATACCTACTGCTTGGAGCTATGTGAAAAGTGCGCTTGATCATTGACATAAAGTAAGCATATAGGTACCTACTGCATACGACTGCGACGCACTCGATGATTGGATTCTATTTGTTCTATGATTGTAATTAAACTAAAATCAAATTGTCGCTAGGCGTATGAAACTCCTACAGTATGTACGAACAGGATGTGTCTGTTGTGTGTGGGCGTTGTGGCGTGTTTGTGTGTACAATTGCTGCGCGCGCAGGTGTGTCCGAGACTGGACGGCGCCGGCGCACATTCCATCCGCGGTCGCGGCGACGCCGTCCGACGCCACTGTCCGAGTTTTGGTTCTTAGTAATTGTAATGTAACCAAGATTTGTACACTCTGTTACGAAGCTATTGAGTCCAAATTCGCATTCCCGTATTCTTGAAAAATACCCATCATCAATTTTCCGGTGATAACAAAGACTCTAAGTCGATCGTGGTAACTGAGTGACCGGTGCCGCCAAGAATATATATCTATAGTAGGTATCTGAAATATAATATAATATCCATAAGAGCTAAAAAAACCTTGGGTTAAGAACCCTCTGCGCTCACCGAAACAGTACGCGTTCGGGTATAAACCTTTTAGATAAAAGACTTCTTAACTAGATGAATTTAATATTTGCTAATATTGCTATTCAATAAAATAATTCATCTGCAAATAATAAAAATGTATCTAAAGCCTATTTTTTTTCAACAGATGGCATTGTTATTGAATCTGAGCAATATACTACTAATATACTTCATCTACTTTAGCTTTGCAATCTCATTACAATGACCCCTGTAGGAATTTTATTGCACAAATTGCGATATGAAAACTGATACCACAGTTCATTGTTCACCTACTCAACAATAGATGGCGCAATCAGACCACATCTATGTTTAATTTTCCTCCAATAAATCTACGCTACTCAAACTTTTGCAGTTATGCTTGATGTATGAAAATTTGATTGAAATGTAAGATTATCAGAAACGAAAATCCTAACAATTAATATTACCATAGATTTAAAATAATACTTGGAGTTACGTAACTAATAAAAATAGAATTAACAATAAAATTTTGTTATCATGCAATCAACCTTATCAGTCATCCTGTTACCCGTAGGTATAGGTATGTATTATTCGTTTATGTTTGACTATGTATCTATCTTATATATCTTATATCTATCGTAAAGTTTATTGATAGTGGAGATTTTAAAATAGCATTTGATAATTACGTATCTTTAACCTGAGACTAAGTATTTCGCTGTGATTATTTATAAAATAAAATTAATAAACATTACTTGTCAACGATAGAGTTAAAAAATCGCGATTGTGTGAGTCTTATACATAAACAATATTTATTTAGCAGATTGAGTATCGCTGCTGTATCATTAACATTACAGTATGGTCAGATGGAAAGTTATTCATTCATTCTAGGACCATGACATACGTCTAGTAACACTCGAGAATAACACGCGTATAATTTGCCGGCTAAATTATTTACAATAATAAATATGACGAAAGTGAGAATAAACCAAGGTACACTGGTTGGAGGGAGAAGCAAAACTGCAAACGGATTTGAATATTTTGAATTTATGCAGATACCGTATGCACAGCCTCCAATCGAAGAATTAAGATTTAAGGTAAGTGTTTTCTTGTTCTAACTGTTTCGCTCTTGACTTTCGCCGTAACATTTGAAAAATATAATGCGCTAAGTAACATATTCTAAGACAGCAGACCCTAAAAGGAATAAAATTTATCATATATCGGTATTTTATTTATTTTCTTAAGGTACTTAGAGTCTCAATTCATCTCGTTTTTATCAACTTTCAAAACATAATGTACCTAATATTTACACTATTTACCTACAAACATACTTTAGAATAAAATAAAAATATAACGATGAAGGAAATCTTTGAGAAATTAAATTTTGTTAAACCATTCATTATGCATTTCTCGACAACATAGAGACATGATCCTAAGCGACGACCAGACTTGATTGAAGCTGAAGATCCATTGAATTTCGCATCTTACAAGAGCAATGTTCATCAATTTGAATTGATGTACCAATTGTATTCTTGTTACTGTAAGTGACATTCTTCTCACAATGTATTTATTGATCATGAATTCGAACCAATAATAAATTGTTAGTTGAGAGGACCGCGCTATTCACAAGGTCATGCAATGATCAACCATAAAGTGTCATACATTAATAGACCTTGGGAAACAAATCGGACCGGCGAATGTTGTTACATTTATAGTTATGGATTTATGACATTAAGAATCACAAAGTAAAGACCGCTTCTATAACATATATTTTAATCTTCGGTAAAAATATTTGTATTTTTTTGTATATACGACACTAAAAACAAATTCAGTCTGAATAATATTATACAACTTCATTTAAATTTGTTTGAAGCTTAAATTACATAGCAAATATTATTATCACAAGACTAGATTTATTTCTTGCGCGTTTTTTTTCCCTTATAATTACTTTAATTATAAGCTCTGAATTAACACTACACATAAGATGCTATATGACTATAGTCCTACATAAATAATAAAAAATATATGATTTCAGAGTCCTCAACCGCCCCAACCATGGGTAGGCGATAGAGACGCAACGTCCATCGACACGAATAAAATCTGTTACCAACATGACCAATTGACAAAAGAAACAAATGGCAGTGAAGATTGTCTGTATCTTAATGTGTATACGCCTAACTTGCCCCCAAATGATACACCATTGCCGGTTATGGTTTATATTCATGGTGGTGGATTTATTTTTGGTAATGGAATCATTAAAGAAGTAAACGGACCAGATTTTTTGATTGAACATGGTGTTATCGTCGTAACGATCAATTACAGACTTGGAGTCTTTGGTTTCCTATCACTCGATATAGCCGAAGCTGCTGGAAATATGGGTCTAAAAGATCAAGTTATGGCCTTAAAATGGGTCCAAGCCAATATTGAAAATTTTGGAGGGGATAAAGATAATGTTACAGTCTTCGGGATAAGCGCAGGATCAGCATCAGTAGAATACCTCCTGCTCTCTCAAATGAGCAAAGATTTATTTCATAAAGCCATTCTCCAGTCTGGTTCAACTTTGAACCACTGGGCTATTAATTACAATATAAAGGATCTCAGCGTCAACCTTGCACAAGAATTAGGATACCAAGGATCATGTAACGATGATCGTGGTATATATGAATACCTAATGGGGCAACCTTCTGAGGTATTGGGAGAAGTTGCTACGAAGGAAACCAACATGAACACTATCAAAGGAACCTATTTCGGATATGTACCATCAATTGAAAAGGATTTCGGAAATGGAGACCAATTTCTGACAGAGTATCCCTATCAATTGCTTAAGGAGGGAAGATTTAATAAAGTTCCTGTATTAAAGGGATTTTGTGACTCCGAAGGCTTTCTAATAACTGGTTTAAAACCCCAAGATTTTCAAGAATTTCTGGATCAAAATCCTCAAAAATTTATGGATTTCTGGAGATATCCCCTCAGTTCAGATGATAAAGAAGAGTACAACGATAAATTCGCAAAAGAATATGACAATACCCTCGGAGAAAACACAAACAGAAGACTTGCTATTGATTTCTTTGGAGATTATGATTTCACGAGTGGTATTATAACGAGTTCCAAGCTAATGGCAAACAATGGAGTAACCGTATATACATATATATTTAAATACGATGGAAATATGAATTTCTTAAAGAAATACTTAAATATTAAGGATAAAGGCGCCAGTCACGGTGATGATTCAGCTTACACGATGACTGTTTTTATGCCACTTGAGGCTAAGGTTGAAGAAACAGACATACTGATCAAAAATAGGGTTTCCAAAATGTGGACAAATTTTGCTAAAACAAGGTGAATTGAATAAAATCTTCAAATACCAATGTTTTCCTTTAACGATAGTTCAAACATGTAGAATTACTCATGACTATTTTAATAATTATTTCCATCAAATTATTACTTACACAACAAGATGACTATGGAACTTTGATATTTTCTTCAAAAATCCATCATGTTGCAGAGAGATTTGCTTGGGTCCTTACAAATTTAATCTAATAGTTTTTTGTTTTTTTCAGCAACCCAACACCCTGTAAATCGGATATTTTACCGGTACAATGGCCTGTTTACAATATTAACGACGAGAAATATTTTATAATCGACAAAGAGCTTGGAGTCACATCTGGGTTTGAATCCAGTAGAATGGCACTATTTCAAGAATTATATGAAAAGTATAAAAAGTAGATAGATAAATAAGTTGAACATATTGTTATTAGATTTGTATACTTGTATGATAGGTATAACTTTATCATTTATTTTTGTTATTAAGCAATGTATCTCAGATTACTGAATCATCTTACATATATTTCTTTTTCCAACTTATGTAAAATTTATGACTTGGTTGACTAGATTTAAGTCATGCCACCAAAGTGATTATTATCGACGTCTCATTAATTTCGACAAATATTTCCTAATTTACTTAATCATAAGAATAACATATATGTTCTGAAGTCAAAGGTCAAAATTTTAAGTTAAGGAGCAGCAAAAATCATTAATCAAAATATCTATGTTTATCATTTATTTAAAAGCCGCATCGAAAAAGAAACAAGTGCATTATACTTTTTTAATTCAGTAGCGACATCTAGTAGCTACATCTAATAATAAAATGCGGCATCATAAAACTTAATTAAAACTGTATTCTCAATAAAAACAGCTACTCGGCGACAGAGGTCTCTGTATGAGAAATAAAAATATGAAATAAATTCTTTCAGTTGTAGCTCCAAATTTTTTTTTCTTAGAATAAAAACACAGTTTATAATGTTTATCTTCTTTTTATGGATAAATAACAGTAAATTATTCAAATGAAAATAAATGAACAGAATCGATGTTCAATTAGTTCAGTTACTAGGCAACACCGCAAACACATGGATAAAATTTTGACAGTTTAGGAGAACTGCCGGCGCTCGAATATTCTAGACTGACTGAGCTGATAGTTCAGCATTAAATCAGTTCTTCTATTAAACATATTTCTCAGTAAAATAGAAATTCGTAGAAATGGCAAACGTGATAAAACGCCTGGTACCTTTGCTGGATCGCGTCCTGATCAAGCGAGCTGAGGCAGTCACTAGAACCGCGGGTGGCATCGTAATCCCCGAGAAGGCACAAGGCAAAGTGCTGCACGGTGAAGTTGTGGCTGTAGGGCCTGGTGCCCGAAAAGAAAACGGTGACTTTGTTCCTGTATTAGTCAAGATCGGTGACAGGGTTTTGCTTCCGGAATACGGCGGCACCAAAGTGAACCTGGAAAACGACGAGAAGGAGTACCACCTCTTCAGAGAATCTGACATCCTGGCAAAGATTGAAAATTGAGTTTAGTGCTAGTTTTATATTTTGTGCGATTTGATTCCGTTAGTCATATAATTTTAGAATTGGTAGTGAATGAACAATGATGTGATTGTGTAATATGTTGGGAGCGATATTATTATATCCGTTGCATTTCTTATTATAAAAGTTGTTATAGTATTTTTGCATTATTATTTTCCCCTTCTCCTGTATTGTATTATTTGTCTGAAACTAGTATTTCATCATCCTCAGGAACATTAAAAAATCTAACCTAAAAACATCTAACCAAAGAAATATTGATTACCAAAAAAATATTTTGTCAGCCTAATACATACATGGTAGTGGCAATAATAAAAAGCTATATAAAATGCCATGTTTTTAATAAGTGCCCCTAATATCATTTAAGCCTAGTAGAGGAGGTAATTTGTGTCATAAAACTCAATACTTGTATTTTATAATGTCTCCTCTGTTGCACTATGGTTAAAGATATTGTTCTGGATTTTACTCCTCAAAATACTCATCACAATTTTCTCTGTTTACATTGTTCTCATTATCATGAAAATGTATTACATGATCAGCTTTCACCAGAAATGTATTTTTTAGGTTTGTCATACACAAAGGAAAATAAAATTTTTAACTTATCTTATTGTGTTAAGGAGAGCGGAGGACCAGGATAAGTGGCATGAATTAGGGGAGGCTTAAGTCTAGCAGTGGACTAGTTTAGTTAGGGTGAGAACGACGACGACATTTAGGCATTAAATGAGTTGCATAGCAGTAAATAAGACTTTACTAAATAACAATAAATATTTTGTACAACACAGTCACAATATGGTTACATACAAGGTACAAAAATAATGCAGGATTAGTTTGTAACTTTCTTTCAAATGCTAAAACTCTTTTACACAAAAAATGCCTCACAGCTCATGGAATTTAAACAACACATGGCACACCAGTAGATTATATTCTGGATTGACATAAATACTTTAATTAAACCTGCCAGTACCATACATAACATATAATAACAGATACATACTTAAATAAAAACTTAATTCTCTTGAGATTTTGCCCCTACTGGTGCCCAAAAAGTAAGATAGTAGATAATTTTAAATACACTTGGAATTACATACTTTGATCATCAGTTATTAAGTATTTCTCAGGGAACAATATACCAAAACCAAAGCAGAATATTATGTTTATGGGCAAGTACTAAAGCAACACTAAAATATTTAATCAGGCTGTACAAAGTACACAACTAGTTTTATTATGGCTGATTATCATAATATCCAAAGCAAATAAGATAATACTGAAATAAGATACCTACTTCAATAGATTCAGATATTTATGCTTAAAGTACATCACTTAAATTTAAATATGATTAGCTTACAAAAAAGGTACTTCATAATGGCATATCAATACATCATTAAAATGCATAACTATTGTAAGGATATGGCAGTACGTCTCACTGCAGCTGACAAGGCTGGATTCGGATCGGGAGGCTCCGTTAACAATTGAACTGATATCCAACAGCCGTCTTCATTAGATTGGCGCAAAGCCTCCATAGTTGCTTGCACTCTTTGTCCATCCTCAAATGTAGCTGCAGCCTTAACTGGCTCTTTCACCCAATCCATTTGTTCTTTTACAGGTAAAAATGCCTCTTTTAGAGCACTTATCATTTTACACAGGCCTTTTATATACGGCTTAGGGACAACACTTGATGCACAACTCAAATCTTCAACATCAACATAAATGACATCTTCCTTATCTTGAGTTCTTTTTCCTTCCTCTTCATGAGAATTCTTTGAATTGGACTTATGTAATCTACCATGTAGATCTCCAGCTCTCACAACCAAATAACCCTTTTTACTACAAACATAAATCTCCTGATTAAAACAGGGTCCAGGTATGTGGTGATTATTAAGTGTTGCCGTAACCAGTAAACCCTTATCCATTTGCAATTGGAATGTACAAAAATCTGGTGCAGTGATTTTCCTAATACCATTAACCTTTGCTGTTTCCTCCACAAATGTCCTCAAAACTCCATGTACTTTAACAACCTTTTGCCCAGACAAGTAGGAAACTAAATCAATGACATGACTACCAACCAATGTTAAGGTCCCTCCACCCATTGTATCATCACACAACCAGTTGTAAGTATCACTTATGAGTGGCCCCATCTGTACACGCACATCAATGAGTGTCAACTCATCAGGGTTTCCAAGGTATCCTTCTTGAATACTTTTTCTCATGTGGCTAAATGCTGGCAAGAACCTGAGAGAGTGATTAATGATGGATATGAGTGTAGGGTAATATTGAGCTGCACGCACCATTTTTAAAGCTTCAGCTTGACACAGGCCAGCAGGCTTGTCACATACTACATGTTTCCCAATCCCTAGTGCTTTTACAGATATTTGAGCATGCAGATTGGGCGCACAAACAATGAATACGAGATTTACGTTCTTCTTCAGCAAAACGTCATCGATTTTGTTGGTGAAAAAAGGTATCTTCAAGTCCTTTGCTGCAGTTTCGGCTTCCGGCAAAGTCACGCCCCATATTGCTTCTACCGAGAACCCTTTTTCCCTTAAGAATGGCACTAAAACTTTGGCTATCGCGCCAGTTCCAAAAACTCCGATGCCTGGCAGCATTCTATGTTCGATCTAGTACTTGTCAGAAATAGTTAAACCTATGCATAGGTACTGGAACTGATTCATGTTTTGGCTATTCATTACATAGCACACACCACATGAATTATGCATACATTTGCAAAATTAAACTGAAACAGTAAGTAAGTACGACAAAAAAATATGGTACAAAAATCTACCCAAAGTACCCAAACAAAATCAATCAATCAAATCGTCAACAAACGTCAGTCAGTCAGTCCATCAAGAAATGTCAAAACATTTTTTTTGCCATTCGGACTACAAAACTCCTAAAAAGGCTAAAAGCAATGATAAAATTTTGTACTGCAAGGGTACATTTGTAGTACTATTTATAAATACTCGAAATATTATTATTATTGGCTTGCCAGTGTCGAACTATATGTTTATATGTAGTATGTCTTACGTAAATGAACACTGTCATTGATCAATTGGCGGGAATTTATAAAGAGAAGTTGTGTTTTCATATAATACAATTTAATATACATATTTTCCGTGTTCGCAGCTTTTCTCCCCCTTACTTTCGCCTGCAAAATTTTTACCCCCTAATTAATCCCTTAATTTTTCACCAGAACGGCTGAAAGTATCGCGATAAATTTAGCACAGAATATTAAACACATGTCATAAAACTTTTTATAGTATCTAGACGCATTGGAATAGGAACGCCGGTGAAATCGCGGGGCGCCACAAGTGATTTAAAAAAATTCCCATTCAAAATTAAAAAGCCTACTATAGAAAGATATTTCTTTGGATAAATATGTAGGTTTGGTAGATATATAATATGTTACAAAACAATAGCTGTAACGTACACCATGAGTAGGTGACTTACGCCCGATGTCAATAATCAATCCTGATCCATTTTTTGCTATCTAAGATTGATATATCAATCCATTTTCTGGGTGAAGCTTTAAAATCAATCTATCTACGATCGATCGAATCTGTTGGAAAATGATAGTTTTTGCTTGCCAATAAGCTATCCGTCCATTTTGACAACTCGTTGGTTTTAATTACGGATTGGAGATAGATTATTAACATAGGGCGTTAGTGGTTAACAAAAGTGGTGGAATGTGCGTGTTCATAAATATCCTGGGACATAGATAAAACAAATAAAATACCCTCGAACCCTTTGATGAACAATAATTAACTTGAACCAATTACATAAGTAAAAAAAATACATGAGTCGGTCATATCATTATTTTTAATAATATTAGCGTTTATTTAAAGATTTTGTTAGTAGTTACCTACTTGTAAGTGGAACAAAGAATAATATTTGTTGAATAAACAGAAGGAACCGCCGTAAGTCATGCTGGATGGCGCTTAAA
The DNA here is from genome assembly GCA_905147785.2 of Thyatira batis. Taxonomy (NCBI): domain Eukaryota; kingdom Metazoa; phylum Arthropoda; class Insecta; order Lepidoptera; family Drepanidae; genus Thyatira; species Thyatira batis. Next base: position 6,967,591 of record LR990497.1, read on the forward strand.
ACGAATCACTTTTCGTCGGAGCGGTTAAATTCAATGCTGTGATATCCGCCACCTGGTGGACTAGGGTTGTCACTATGCTGAAATATTTTTAATTCAAAATCTTAGTTACTGTCAAGTTGATTTAAAAACTATTTATTACGATTTTATAGCTGGGGTAAAGAAATACAAGGCTTATATTTATAACTTTAAGGTCATCTAATGTTTCGAATTAATGTTTCTTACAAGTCCCTAGAATGAGTTGGGATAGAAAAAATTTTCGCTCTCACATAATATTTCACGTGTCCTCTGTAAACTTATTGAGTTATCTAGTAAATATTTATTTTCTATTTTAACCGTCATACAACATTACCCCAAACTTAGTTAAATAATAAACAAAAATACCTCGAATATAGATTAATAATTTTAATTTATTTACATAGTTTTAGGCAACCCTAAATGCATCCTATTTGCAGCAATCCGTCTTACACCTCTCATTTGAATCTCATCTCTTGATCACCTCCACAATTAGTTCTGACTGACGAGCTCAAACAAAAGTAAAAAGAGGAATATTGTGGATATACCTATAAGTAGGTAACATTACAATTTACCTATAGGTACCCTGATTTGGTATATAAACTACTAGTGGCTCCCCGCGGTTTCACCCGCGTACCCGGGAGGTCTTCCATTTTCCCGGGATAAAAAGTAGCCTATATGTTAATCCAGGTTATAAGCTATCTTTATTCCAAATTTCATTCAAATCCATTCAGTAGTTTTTACGTGAAAGAGTAACAAACATCCATACATCCATACATCCATACATCCATACTTACAAACTTTCGCCTTTATAATATTAGTAGGATTTGAGACATTACAGCTAAAAACCATTACCTACCTACTGAGTAAACGGACGGAGACGGAAGGGGAATTCAAATTCAACTTTTTCGATTCAAATTGGCATTTAAATACAGTAGCGGATTTTTGGACATACGATCTGAGCTATTTTCAACATAATAGAAACAAATATTTTTTATAATATTCTCACCGTGGAGTCGTGGATGCAAGGATGATATGAAATACGAAGAGGTGTGTAGCACGTGTACCAAACCAACTAGAGATAAAGTATTATGTGTCACGGAAGCGTGACCTGACTCCCCGTGCGGCTTTCTGTCAATCTTTTTGTCACACTTAGACGGCGCTAATTGCTTTACACTTCCAACTACTTATTTATTTTTATGTTCACTTTGTTGTAAAGTTAACCTTGAGTCTAGTTACATTATTGTTAGTTATGATATTATAACAACAGCTACGAAGATGGCCAGAAAACAAGAAATTATTATTTTTTAAAGTTTTGTCCTCCCTGTAAAGTAGGTAGATAGGTATCTACTCCGGTCATAGTTCCTGTAACATCTATAAAAATCTCCTTCACCGAGATCCTATTGAGATTTAACATAAACATCCCAACATACCCAAAGAGGCATGTATATTTAGGTAAAGAAAGCATCGTTCATTAGTCAGAATGTTATCCTGAAGCTTACACGGGAGGGGCGAGATTTAGCACCGCCCAATGCGCACAGCCGCCCGCCTTACGTGCGCCCGCGCCGCTTCTCAAATGATAAACGTCACGGCTTTAGTCAAGAGGGTGTCCTCGGCCTACCCTTAAAAACCCTTTTCGGAAAAAGGATTCGAATTACAAAAATGTTAGTGAGGTGATCAGTGATTTTAAATTGTGCAATATTAAAAAAAATGCCAAGAAAGCGCGCTAATAGATCGCCGCCCGTCGACAAACGGTCGGACGACGCAGACGATGACGATTTTTTCTTCGATGATACTAATTCAAATTCAGGTAATTTGGTGTTGTTTAAATAAAATTATTTACTAACCTAATGAAAAAAAAATATGCATAAAAATACTACGAGTCTATTACAATAAGTATTTAATTTATTTTCTTATCGGAATAGTCATTGAATTAAAATGTATTTAGATTAACTTGCCAAACAGAAATAAAGGTACATATATAATTTTTATATACTTAGGTATGGTAAATGACCCAATGGTGGCCAGTTTAAGAAAAAAAAACAGGTTTTTGTGAAATATTACCAAAATTGTGAAAGTTTCAGCACTGAATATAGTGAAACTGTAAAGTCCAGTCCTTATTTAATATATGTAATGTGTTGCGCGTGAGATACGGCAAAGCTGGATTCAATTAATTTAACAAATAAAAGTTGTAGTTTTGTGACCCAGTCTTGGACAGGGAAAATTCATTAATGGATACCCCAGTCTTAGTCTAAGTTTATCTTTATTTTATGGTTAACACATGAAACAAAACTAATTTTGATTTTAATTAAGCAATACTATTTTACGAGTGAAACTTTCTGCTCACCGCCTTAACGATTTCCTTAAGAAAAGCTGTCGTTGTCAATTTCAAATCACCTTACACTTTGTATTCGCGCATATTTGTACATGTAACTGACTGAATTCAATAAAACGTTAAACTTAGATAGTTCGATGTCTAAAGTCTATGTCACAGTGATCCCAATGTAAAAACATTCGCTCATGTCCGATTTCTAGATGTTTCTTTTCATTTATGGCCATTACTGGTACCGTGGCCACGACTGGTACACTTACGATACCTACTTAGACAACGTAGTCGCAATGTTTAATTTGCTCAAATGTGATTTATATTTTAATCTGTAGGTATTAATTTATATATTGTATCTACATACTATATCATTTAGTCAAATAAGTAATACAAAGTGAATCTTAGTTAAATACCTATAAGATCTAACTATCTAGGTAAGTACCTTATTTAATATAAGGTATAGGTACTTAGTCAAAAAAGTACCTACTTTACCAAGTTACATGTAGAGATAAGTACCTACATTATGTTACCAATTTAATTGTGATTCAATTAAATATATGAAATATTATACATTTAGATTTGTAGGTAAATTCCTAACTCAAGAGTAAATATGTAGATACAATTTTATTTCCCTTATCAAATCGGCACCAAAGAGAAACTATGTTCGCAGACTGTCTTCTCATTTAAAGAACTGTAATTCTTTAGAACACCACTTTTATTATTCAGTCTTATCTAAATGAACTAAGCCGAAATATTAGACATAAAAACTGTGTTTATTTTAATACTAGGACGTAGTTCACACGAGCCGCAACACAGGAACGCCGCCAATGCAAGGGAGAGAGCAAGGATGCGGGTCCTCTCTAAGGCGTTTTGCAGGTCAGTCAGTCTTCTAAATTGGAAATAAACTGTAATTTAAGTACCTAAACCACCTCAGCTACGACTTCCGCTACTAGCTACAGCTACCAAATAATTAAGAAATATCTTCCGTAGTTCCGCAATTTTTACCGCATCTTTACATACTTAATAGAGATTCAAGCAAGAAGGTTTCCTTATGTGTAGGTATCTATGGGCTAATCTTATTAATCAATAAATTCTCTGCTAACCGTGCGAAGCTAGGATGGGTCGCTAGTTTAATATATACTTACGAGTTTGAATGGATTGTACTTAAATGGAAGAATATAATTATATTAATTAAAGTTATATACTACACACACAGACACACCCAGATACAGAATACCTAAAGATATCTTCGTCGGAATCGGAAAACGGACTATAGACAAATTTGTTCTGGCTATGGTCGACAAAGTGGTAATGTTTGTCTAATATGATATGTAATATGGTATAAGTAGTACCCTCTACTCTCGATTTGAAAAAGCTTTGCAAATATTTATCCGCATATGCCGGCAGGTCAACATACCTACCTATGTTCATCCTCATCATTTAGATTCTTATGTACTTATATTATGAGAAATTAGTATAAAATAATATGTATTTTTGATCAATATTCAGATTGAAGACGACCCTACCATGGGTGCCGGCGGACACGAAACTGTCGAAGCTGGACACCCTACGACTTGCAGCGTCATACATAGCTCATCTCCGAGCGCTACTGCATGAGCCGCGATCTGCTCACACGCCACCACATCCATTGAGTTTAGTGAGTAGTTTTAATTGCTTCTAATTTTTGTCATAGTTATTATTTTACATCTTCTGTGTGTCTTTTCAAAATTGTAGGTATAATTAAAATCCAGGTTAAATCTAAGATATTTAAAATAGCTTTAGAATAAAGTTCAAAATCCTTTTTAGTTTGAACCTCCTGTTAAGGTAACCTACCTAAGTATGTATTTCGATATATGTTTTCAATATTCCTACCTACTGCGCCTAAACCTTTCCCGTGAATTCCCGTCGGGAATCTGATAGTGCAGGTACTTATATGGTACTAGCTGCCTCCCCGCGGTTTTACCCGCGTAGTTCCCGTTCCCGTGGGAATACAGGGATAAAATATAGCCTATGTTACTCGGGGATAATGTAGCTTTCCAAAGGTGAAAGAATTTTTGAAATCGGTCCAGTAGTTTCGGAGCCTATTCATTACAAACAAACAAACAAACAAACAAATCTTTCCTCTTTATTATATTAGTATAGAAATAGCAAAATATGTGGGCGAAATTCAGAGTACATACCTACATTACATTACAGCTTAATTAAAAAAAAACGGTAGTTACTTTATTTATCAAAATTATAACAGGCATAGGTACCTGTTAACATTCACACAACCTAAATCCCAAATCTTGAGTAGATACGGGCTTGGAATAGGTGCCTAATTCTTATTTCTTCTCTGTATATTGCAGGGAAGTGAACACAATAATACGCAGAATAAGTATAGGTAGATAGGTTCTCATAAATTAAACGCCCAAAATCTGTCTCAAAGTCTAAACAAATAAAGATGTTCACACCCGCCCATATTTCAGGGTACGCAAATCACATAATTGTTCACAATTTATCCCCTGTCACACTTGTCATTCCTCTAAATCGTTTTGAGTTGCGGCACGGGCGCGGGCGCAGGCATTCTATAGTTTTAAACCATGTTTCAACCGCAATGAATCAGTGGCGGGCTGGCAAGCGTGTTTGCCAAATGCTACGAATCAGCCTCGCTGTCATCAGAAGATTAGAGAGCACGTTCCACGAAGGAATGAGGCGTGATCGATTGTCGGATTAACGGTTTCTGAACGCATCGCTTTATGTTTTCAGTTAGGTATTTGAAAATCGATCTCTATTGTTCTCTCGGATTTAATAGCTGCTGATGTTAATTAATCGAGATTAGGTGAGAATGTCCTTCAATAGTTAACCGATTCGGTATGACGATTAAGTTTAATTTATGTACCTAGGTAATAAGGAAAGGCTTGCATTCCCCCAGATTCGTCTTGTGTGTTCTCTTTATAAAAAAAACATGTCCGTCATAAATATGAAGAGTCACTTTTCCGACCCTTACGTTATAACATAAACAAAGCTATAACATATCCAACTGGAATTAAAATGAAACATAGAAACAAAAAGGTTGTAACAACAAACACGAGTTTTACGCAGTGCTCGCGCGGTGCTGACCAAAAGTTTGCAGCTGTTACTGGTATAAATAAAATTTATCTCCGGACGTTAAAGAGATGCTCCAGTTTTATTGTTACCCTGGATACTCCTGTACAAGCTTTGTCTTATTCACTGTTTGAATACACTAGAACGTGTAGCGAACTAGGCACGTACAAAATATTTTTACCTATAGGTTTCTACAAGTGGCACAATTAATTATTAGGTCCCTGGGAATGCTACTTTATAACCTAACAATACCTATACTTAAATTCTATTCTTTATGAAAAATTTGATAAAAGATGAATTTAGTTTTAAATTCCTACTTACTCACATATGCATAAGTATTTCGAATAGGTTCAAAATCAGCGAACACATGTTCACCAAAGACCCACAACTGTTTGTTTGCACATAAAAAGTGCGGTCAGGCATGACGATTGTGTTATAAACGGTTGTTCACACTTGCTTGATGCAATCTTTGGCTGTGGGAGGTCTTTTGAAGTGTTCTAATGAACGTTGGCATTGTATAGAATGGTTACAGAGAAAAAAAATTTGCAATAGTTTACTTTTATAAACTCTAGAGCTCTTAGAACCTAATTTAGGAATACTTACATAGATATTTTTTTTTTATCCTATAGGTACTATAGTATACTCATATACTTTTATATATGATGCAGGAGTTTTACCATGCGTTTCTGTATAGGTAGGTATTAAACTAGATTTTGAAGTCATGTTAGATAACATTCCTGTCATTATTTGTCATGTTTCGAATTTTGACATTTTTGACCTCCGGAATATATGCAGTTTGCTATCAGCGCTTTCGTCTAATGTGTAAACGTGTTCTTCCTACCTATCTCTGTACAGATATACTAACTACATAATACTCTTTCTCAGGCATGGCCTTTCGCATTTCAACATGGCGGCTCAATCAGCTGTTCCATATCGCAGAGATGGAACGTCAACCCTCAAACGGACTCGGCTAACTGTAGAAACAATCAACAAACAAGAGAAAACCAAAATGGCGCCTGCAATGATAATTACGGACACGATTATTCCGAAAATGACTACGAAGATAGATGCTACGACGACGCTCCAACGAACGAGCCGTGTGCGCAGATGCAATACTGTAACTATGGATATAAGGAAAACTATTATGAAATGAGAAATTATACGACAGAAAATAATATGAATACCTAGTTTCTAGCTATTTAAAATGAATTTTGACCAAAGAATTAATTGTACATGCTTATATAGGTACCGATATAAATAATATAAGTCACTACATGATTTTAAAAAATAAATCCTTATGTATCCACTCGATCTATTTTCGTTTTATTACTCTTATCTACTTATATTTATATACATATCTTGGAAAGATATTGTAGGTAAAAGCGTACCAAAATTTTCACACGATTTTATTTAGGTAATATTGATACAGCTTTGTACATAAGAAAACTCTAGATTCGATCAACTATTCTAAATTAATCTGAATAACTGTACTAAATCTGATTTTTTATTGAATATTCCTTTAGAACGCAAGAAGAAAGCAAAAGTTAAACATAGCTACCGTTGAATGACATTAAATATCGCGAAACTAAGTGGTAACCCGATATTTAACAAAGTAGACATCAGACGGGACACTGCCGAACCTGACAAAACAAACAGGAATAGTTGCCGACAGAAAAAATAGTTCCACAAGGAAGCAACACACATTTTTAGGGTTCTTTAGTCAAATATTTTAGTGAGTGGGTATTTATTTAAATGTAAAGTGGAAGTCAGCTATTTATGTTATATTTAAGTATATACCTACGTTCGTCTTTAATACCTAAGTACCTACGTAGAATTTTAGGTTGTCTTCGATTTTTTATATGAAGATATCAATGTATTCAGGTAAATAATTTAGGGATCTGTATGGAGGATGGATAAAGTGGAGCTCTATACCCTCAGGATCGTTCAAATATCTATATATTAGCACTAAGTACATAGGTAAGGTATTCAATAAAATAAATAAACAGTTTAGCCGGTGAAAAGTTTATTTTATAAGTAAGTAAGTATAATAATAGTTAGGTAGGTACGTATGTATTATGCCAGAGCACACTACAAAGTATAGTTTTATTTATTTACAACAAAATAATAACATAAACTTAAGCGAGGCATGTTTTGGTAAAATTTGTTTAAATAATTACACTTATCTTATAACTAAAGCAATTATAATAAATTGTTTTCAACTGATTCAATCTTGATAAATGTTAAATAAATCTTGATATTAAAACACGGTTACATTGGCAGTACCTATTCGTTTACAAAGCTAAATAATAAAAATAAAAATTGTACATTATCTAGGAAACATGTAAATTGCTTATTTGTGGCTTATTCTTCACTATAATGCTTTTCATTTCACTATCGCTAATCTAATCGCTAACTTGATACGAATTCTTTACGCTACAAGTAGCAATAATTGTATAAATTACTATGTCAATGCGTTAAAAATTGATTCCATTACACCATCGAGTGACAATAGTAATGGACATTAGATTACATGTTAAAAATCGCAATCAACACGATACACGAAACTTATGTTAAAAATAGATCTAAATACAAAATCTACTTCAAAAATTCAGACATTATCGCAACGAAATTCTTTCTAAATGTATCGATGAATTATATTCATGCCACCTAACACTATTCTTAGACAAGCATTCTTTGCTCATAGACCTGTAATTATAGAGTCAGATATAGTATACGTTACAATAAAAATATTTATGTCTACCATATTTTTGGTAGCCTCCTAGCATCGAATTCGCGCTAACGCTAGAATAAAATGATTTTTTCTCTAAGTATTAAACTTTTTACTATTCATTCAAGCCTATTAAGTTTCATGATGTGTGAGTGGGTACGATTCTCACTCAGGAAAATATGTCCGTATGTTTCGTGTATGGATGTAAATATTTATATAATTCCCGGTATAGTTAGCCGAGTTGAAGCATTTTGAGTAAATATATATAACGGACATTTACTTTGCAAGTAAGTATAGAAAATACGTTCTATTGTTTTTTTTGTCAAGCAAATGCAGTACAGTTTATAGCGGGGAATAAATTCTAAATAGACATCGCATAAATGACCTCTCTGTCTTAAAATAAGTGTGATTATTAAATGTTCATTTTAATTATTATTCGCTTCTAAATGTAAGAAAAAATGCAACGTATCCGATACAAAATATTTCAAAAAACAATTTACTTTATTTTATAATCTGTAATCACTTTTCGGACACATCAGAAGTATGATCACGATTCAATCACTCACTATTGAGTTTAAATTTTCACTAGAAATTCCGAAGACATTCTCCATACAATTTGTTTTTAATGTTTCCAACATCTCAATTTTGCTATTTTTCCATTCATTGAACCTATTGTCATTTAATGAAAATCAATTTACTTATTATATATACGATTAAATATTGCTAATGAATAATAGTGGTATAGTGGTGTAAGTTTTCTACTTTACTTAAACTAGAAAACTGCAACTTCGTTTAAACCAAAATATATAAAGTTTTAATATTTTTGAAGTTTTCGTTTGTAATTTACTTACACCAATATGATTGAAAGCGTCAATTGTATACAAACAGTATTCAAGCTAATTAAACACATACATGACACAACAAAGGCTCTTTAACATTATATGTTTTGCATGAAATTATTCACAACAATTAGCCAATGCCACTGAATTCAACTAATTTGTAGTGCATAAAGTTGCATACAATTTTAAATCTTATCTCAACGATATAAGATTCAAATGTATAATTAATCTCTTACACTTAGACGTACGAACCGAAACTGAATCAGATTATCACCTCGAGCAGTCTAACAGAATTAAGAAAATCATTGAGACAATGATTGCTTATTCGATTTTACTACGACGAGATAACTGCATTATTTCTATAATTATAAGATACATTTTCAAATAACTGCAGGGCAAATTTATTGATGCCAAACCGAATAATCAAAGCATATAAGGTGTTCCTTAAATTCTATGTCCTATCAAAACTGTGTACACTATATTATTGCATTGTTATTTGCATTACTTCTTTAATCTATGGTTGCATGTTAAATACTCCCTAAATATCTACAGTAACTCATGTATTATGTATGAACTATAGCTTTAACTATTATTTATCAAAATATTATACTTATATTACAAACCCATACCTCTTAATAACATGAGACGTGAAACAAGATCAGTAAAATCTCAGACTTAAAGCTTCGTCTCGTTTTGTCCTAAGACGTTAGAAAAAGGCGGATATAATTTAAATCTGGATTTTACTAATCTTGATCACAGCCATCTCACGTCATACAGTATAGAATTCAAATACCACTATGTATTTGTGATAAATCTATGACGCAGAAGAAATTGTAGGTAAATATTTAATGTATTTGATTATTCGTACGTGCCCAAATATTTTAACTCGATATTGATTTTAAATAAATCGATTCAAGAGACACGTATTTGTATAACGTTTTGTTTCTACCTAATTCTAATATGAATATAGTCGGTAAACAATCTTAAACCGTCATAGAATTCTCACTATATGTTTTTATATGGAAGTCTGCTCGGTTTATTTTATATAAGTATTGGTTCATGCTTGTGCAATATTGATACGCTCATAGTAAGGCATTATCGCGTAGCTAGAAACTATCTTGAAATCAATGCGTCACACTATATAAACTACAATGTTCTGTGACGTCAATTTGTATGAGTGCCTTTGCTCACGAATGACTCGGCATGACGTATGATTTAACATAACTTTTTGTATATTCGCGTAATCTCTATGTACTTACGCAAAATAAATGCTTAAGAGGTAGGTACCTATATTAGCATGCGCGTTCGTAGCTAGTGCATAAATTATATTTTAAAGATTTCATTCAAAAAAACTGAGTAAACATTAGTGATTATTGTACGTGTACTTACATAGATATAGAAACGTTTTTGAAAGAAGAATATAAGGAAAGAATATCAAGACACTTTTTTTTTATTTTGATGTTTCTAGTTACGCAGTATGTCAACTTATGAACCAGCAGATTCCATACATGTATTTTTTATTTATGAGAAATAGTTTTTTTAATAGAATAAATATATAACTACTATAAACCAAACTTATTTCATCAGAATACCACAATAAATAGTAATGAAATTAATATCGTTGAACACTTTCGGACGGTAATGGAGTATGAAAATAAATATTTTTTTTTATATCTGAAGTTTTATAGAGTTAACTGGTGCCTATTTTTCATATGTATAGAATTTGTAGTTTGTTTTGAACGTTTAACATTTATTGTGGTATTCTATAAAATACTTTGGTAAGGTAACATTTTATATATCATACATACAAGTCCCTGTAGAATGTCTTTTAACAAGATTAAGAGAGCATTGTTGTGATATAGAAATGTTTATAATCGATATTTAGTTGATATCTAAGCAGATACCATGATAATTATATTGAAACAGTACGCTATATGTATCGTATTATTTACTGATATCTTGTGCGTATAGCCAATGTGAATAAATGTCGCATTTATACTTAACACTAAAATATAATAATTTAACACGATTAAATTTATCGATTCAGTCCCATCACTGTGTTAAATATCATAAATTATAAAATAATTAGACTTCACATTTTTAATGATAAAATCATTGTAATCTTACCAATAAAATATTAATTTACATAAGCAATGTAATTAAAAATTATTAATTAATCATTTAATCATATTGATACACATACCTATTTACAGAAACTATACTCATAATCTAAGTAGATAATAAATCAATGGTCAAATCATAATAATTAATTTCTTATTTGTTGTCGACAGATAAAATATGTGAGGGTTGCAGGCTATGATGGTTCACCGAAATCAAATATATGTGTGAACTCAAGAAGTTGGAAATATAACCTTAATGCTTATGTGTAAGAGTCGAAAGTGCAACTACCTTCCTGAGAATATGCTCATGGAGTTTGACGTCGTGCGCTTGCGTACGAGGTTGGCCTCAGCTGAAACACACATAGAACTTTTATTAGTTTCAATAATCGCGTCGATAGTCGACCATTAAGAGTCTCCGCTTCAAAATATATTAACTTTTATTTATTTTGAAATGTTTATCTGCATTTTGAACATAATGTGCGTCGAAGACAATGGACACCAAAAATCGCGAAGTAGTTATTGAGGCATTTAAAAAAATAGATAAATTGTTTTATTTACAAATGCTTACTTAATTAATACCAACGGTTGACTGCGTCGTTAGTAATCCTGACTATAAACATTCACATCTACACGTAGTAGAAAATAGAGTCGCCTGCCGCCGTTTAGCGTACGTACGTACGGTCTATAAAACTACGTAACTGATTTTAACGTGATTTTCGTTAATAGATTGAGTTATCAATAGCTTTAATACGTATAGTTTTGTGTTATGTTTTAAAAGTATTACTCTGCCAATCGTGGCTAATCGCTAATTTATATTGGGGTTTAATATTAGCATTATTTATTATCCAAAAATTAAATACTTACTAGTAGAGTCCTGAGGTGTGAGTGGCCTTTTGATAGTTTGTTGTATGACGGCGAGCCAGCCCGCTCGGTCTTCGTGCGTAGTTGCGGCGAAGCAGTACGTGCGCTCAGGAGTCACCAGTTGGAAGGGGAACCGAGCGTCTTTACACCCGTTACCAGTGTTAGACACTTTGATGCAGTACCCGTTGGATTCGTGACCTAGGGTAAAATTAGTAATAAGTACTTCGTCTGGGTTACGTCTTTTCTGTAATAGTGATCGTAGCTATGTATAGGTGTCTCAAACTATAAGCAAGGGGCTGTCCATTAACTACTTGAGGAGTTGAGGCTCGTTCGTCACTCATACAAAATCGAAAACGACTTGTAGTAAAATTAAGAATCTTTGTAGGCATAAAAAAATACACGCGATATTTGGGGAGGGGAGGGGGGGGAGGTAGTCTTGAACCTACAAATACCTCGCCCTAGGAGTTCGAATCGAGGTACCAGCTTTCCCAAGGGATCATAAATTTTCTCGGGATAAAAAGTAGTCTATGTGTTATTCTAGAACTGTGCCGCATTTTCTAATAGGTATACCTAAGTAGAAATTAGGCTATAATGACTTATTAGGCCCTAACAAACTCAATAAAAAAAAACGGCCAAGTGCGAGTCGGACTCGCGCACCGAGGGTTCCGTACAAACCTGCAAGGTTTACAAAGTTCGTTCATTACGACAATCGAGTCATAACTATGGTAATGGGTAGTAAGTTTAAAATTATTAAAAAAAAATATATTATGTGATGTAACTAAAAATTTATGGTTTTCGTAATTTTTCCTTTATCTATGCTATAAGACGTTGCTTCGTACCAAATTTCAAGATTCTGAGTTCACGGGAAGCACCCTGTAGGTTTTGATTCCCTTGCAAGTGTCGAAAATTTGCGGCATAAACGGCTGTATCTTTTGATCGCGTTGGCTTAGAAGTTTGATTTTTTCACAGCTTCAAGGGACAGTAGACCTGAGTAATTGATATAAATTTCAGCTTCATACCTCCACGCGTTCCTGAGAAAAAGGGTCTTGACAGACGGACGGACAGACGGACAATAAAGTGATCCTATAAGGGTTCCGTTTTTTCCTTTTGAGGTACGGAACCCTAAAAAGTATATCAGACATTTAAAAATAGAAATTGTCTTACCAACAAATATCTCGCCTTTCGGATATGCATCTAGAGGTTCATCGTGGTACATCAGCTTCCTATTGTCCAGGGTGAACCAGCGACGGCGGTGTGCGTCCGAAGCCCTAGGGCCGGTCTTCCACAGCCAGCCCTCGCGCGCGAAGTCCCGCGGCAACCGCAATACTAACTCCGACTGGGGGGTGGAAGGAAACGCTACTTGCAGCAAGTGGAGCTGGGCGCAACGTATTGCTGTGTACCTGTAATAGATATGTTACCGTTTAGTAACCCTGATGATGATGCTGATGACGCCATTAAATAAATATCTTGAGACATTTTTCACACGGCCAATCTGATTACAAACTAAGCAGAGCTTGTAATATGGTAGCCAGAGAGCCGATATACAACATATGCGACTTTTAAATACATACATACAGCCACACACAGAACAAACAGACATTTTCGTGCATATAAACGTTTGTCCTGGGTGGGATTCGAACCGACGATAGACGCGACCGCTTAGAGTCAGGGTCTAACCACAAAGCCAACCGGCTGTCGATCTGTCGACTGGATGTCAATCTTGCCGGTTTCGGCTATAGCGATGGATTTTGGCTTCATTTTACTGTCTAGAGTTTGCCTGGTTAATAACTAGCTGACACACGTAACTTATATCGACTACAACCTTTAGTTACTGTGATTAATTCGTTCAAACAAACAAACTTGTTAGTTTTTAATACTTATAAGTACCTATAAGGTTATTTTTATACCGGGAACAGGAACTATCCGGGTAACACCTACGGCTAGTAATACCTACCTACTTATAGATATTATAAATTCGAAAGTTTGTGAATAAACATTTAGAATAAAGTCTAAAAAGTAAGAATTAGGTAGTCTTGTGAGGGTTTTTATTTACGTCTATAGCTCGAAACAATTTTTTTTAAACTTCCACGAAATGGTAGCTTAGTTGACGCACTCGACTCGATGACGGCGGCAACTGATATATTTACCTACTACTACATATACTTTAATACATATTCTTTAAATAGTATGTACATACATTTATTCATATTAACACCAAGCCAGAATAAACAGATATAGAATATCATAGGAAACACCTTATTATGTATTAATACTGGAATATAAAATAACATAATACATATAAATAAATAAAATATGTGTTCCAAAGTGTGTGGAAAAAATTTATATTTGACTAGCTGCCTCCCCGCGGTTTTACCCGCGTAGTTCCCGTTCCCGTGGGAATACAGGGATAAAATATAGCCTATGTTACTCGGGGATAATGTAGCTTTCCAAAGGTGAAAGAATTTTTGAAATCGGTCCAGTAGTTTCGGAGCCTATTCATTACAAACAAACAAACAAACAAACAAACAAACAAACAAATCTTTCCTCTAATTACGTTCGGCTGCCGTTGAGGATGCAAAAGAACCGATATTGAATTTAATATATTTAATTAATGATAAATTTTATAACTAATTACAAACTAAAATAGGTGACGATATGTCGATGTTAGAACATAAAGTGAGTCTCCTCACAAAATTATATTTAATATTGACAATGACATGAATCACAACACAAACTGTCCCACGAGAATTGGTGGGTCTTGCGAAACAGTGCAGGTGCAGTTTCCCGGTAGGTATGTCAGGTATGTGTTGAGTCAGCATTCTTGATATTCCTCACGCTACAATATAGGTATAGCGTACACGTACATAACATCTCCCTCCGCAAGAACAGCATCTATTTGAAGACTTTTGTCGAGAATAGTGCGGATAGACACATAGGATCTCCAGATTTATTTATCTTTCATTTCTTCCACACTAGATGTTCCATCAATTTTCTGGTTCTTATCTTTATCGTTAAGTGTATTGGATAATTATTACGGATACTAAGAGCAGCACGTATATTGGTATGGTTGTGTGATAAATAGTATTAATGGCTTCAAAGTAACTGGTTCTTGTACGACTATTTTAGAATTGGTTGAGTGTAATTGACTCAAATCAATGGTATTCAATTTTAATATCCTTTTCACTGGTGTTTTATACGAATCCTCCTTACTGACTGCTATGTTCAGGATTTTCAATATCTGTCCCTTAACTTGATCGTGGTAGTTGCTAACGGTGATCGCTGGAGTTTGTAGAACGCATCCCTTAGGCATGATGGCTAGGTAGCTTCCTTGTTATATTCTATACTGGTCTTCAGAACAGGTTAATCGAACTTTCGTTTGGTTAGGAAAGCTCAATACGTAGTAGCGGTCGTCTAACTGCTCCATTGCTTCAGAAGTCAGCATTACTGAAGTAAATTGACAGGACTCGTGGATATGTTGCTGAAGTATAGGCCGTTGAATGCAGGTTGATTGCTCCCCGTAGTGGCGGATTATGTGGTCCTCGCAAAGGTGACCGTGGCTATACTTCGGACATTCTGTCTCTATGTACAATAGACCTTTCTCGTGGATAGCTACATATGGATAGGTAGGGATTAAGACTTTACTATCACGATTAGGGGCTAAGGATAATTTGTAAAGGATATAGTTAGTGGAAAAGACGATTGGATATTTGAATATCAAGACTATATCATTACCTTTATAATAATAACCTAATTTCAATAGATCCAAATATTCTCAAAAACTAATGTTTAAAATTACCTCTTTATTATATAAAACCTTTAATCTATCTAACATTACTTTATAAGTTTCATAATTAAGATCTGAATGAGGAGTACTTTTAGCTTTTATGAATGCCAGTAGATTCTGTAATTTTATGAGCTCCCTAGATAAATTATCTATGTCATCTGCCAATATTAAAAAGCGACTGAGCTAGGTGAAAATACATAATCATATCTGTTTCATATTTAAAAAAATAAAATAAAAAATGTATGTAAAAAAGGATATGTTAGGATATATATATAGATATAAATAGTTTTAGTTACAGATCAATTTATAACAAGTAAGAACATATGTTAGGATATATAGATATAAATACTTTTAGATACAGATAAATTTATAAGAAGTAAGAACATATGTTAATATATAAAGATATAAATAGTTTTAGTTACTGATAAATTTATAACAAGTAAGAACATAAATAACATAAAAGTAGATTAGACAATTAAAGTTATATAAATAAGTGTACGGAAAAAAGATATACAGATATAAGCGGTTTAGTTAAAGAAAATGTATACCCAGTAAGAATAAATTACTTGGAATAAAACAACTAACACATACATAGAATAAGAAATGTAAAGTTTTATAGGAAATTAAAGGGTTATTTTTTTTATTTTTATTTATCTGTTTCATGTCTGGTATCAGTAAGTATCTAATATGGAATTAATATTTTTTTTCTATGTTAATTTGGTTTTCTACTATTCTATCTGTAACATTTGAACTCTGTGAGACCCACTGCTTGCTTAAACTCATTTGATGGTTTATTTCAAAGGCTAAATTTTGTTCATTTTGTTTTAGGACTGCAATGGCATTGTCGTACTTTAATACATCTATATATTCTAAATTGCCAGAAATACTTTTGATGACAGAACCAAGACCGTCAATGAGACCTCTTTTTACCCGTTTCTCTTCGAAAGAAGCTAATTGCTCTGATATATCGTCTAATTTCGTTCCTAGGTAATGTAGCGAGTAGTATTCTCAGTATCCTGCAACAAACGAGCACTGTTAGGTACCCGTTTTAAACGTGACTTAGGTGTAGGACCTCTTTTCTTTTTAGTATAAATATGGATGGGTAAATCTGCTAATACGGTGTCGTGTGTATAACGACCTGCAAATTTTTGTCTATTGGCTAAGGGATTTCTAATAAAGATTTGTTGGTTGGGTGTATATTCTTGCTCGGGTTCGCGATCCTTATTAATATTCTCTGTTATATCAGTACGGCGATGAAGTGCGGTTTCATTAATAATATTGTATACGTTTGACATCGTCAGCGACGATGATCTTGAATATACTCTTGCAATAAGTGCTCCGTTATATTCATGTCTAAAGGATCTCGAAGATCTAAATGGCCGGTTATTATATCGATCGGTCGACATTTTGTAAAGCTATGTATCGAGCTGTTATATCCTATAATAGCGTATGTCGTAACTGATTCATTTCGGTGTTCTAATTTTAAAATACGCAAATGCTCAAGTAAAGTGGAATGAAGGCGTTCTACCATTCCATTTTCATTAGGCGTATATGGGCATGTTTTATGGAGGTAAATTTTATGTAATCTAGTAAATTCTAAGAAGAGCCGATTTGAAAATTCGGGACCGTTATCGGTCACGTACCTTAAAGCCATACCGTGATGAGACGAGAACTTTAATAAAGCCTGAACTACACTTACGGCTGTGGCATCTCTCAGAAAATATGCCTGTGCATATTTTGAGAATGCATCTATTACAGTAAGATATTATATTATATTAGATATTAGAAATCTAAGTGCATGACTTCGAAAGATTTCCTAGGTGGTGGTACAATTTGTAACTTTGGTTTTATTGGGTTACGGTCGTGTTTAGCCTGACCACAAATATGAATGTACTTAGTAATGTGTTCTTTCATTTTAGGCCAGTAATACCGTCGTGATAGAGCTAAATAGCATTCGTTAATTCCCCTATGGTTAGTCTTGCTATCGTAATAATTTTTAATAATTTCCTGCTGTTTTAGGTAATCTTTAACATTTTAAATTTCAATTTTAGAGAGAACTAATTTCATTGCAGAATTTTTAAAATTACTTTGTATGACCGGTATAATGGAATATATTTCCAGTGTGGGGTTAATTAATATACCTGTCTTTACATTTGGGTCAACGTATTCTTTTATCGCAGCTATTACATCTTGCTTGAGGTTTGATTTGGATATCTGAATACATGTTCTGGTATGGGAATCAAAAGGCTTAGAGACGCTAGGCTTACTTTTAATATCGCCAACAACATTAAATACGATTTGCCTGCTAAATCTATTGAGCGGATCTTCGGTGATAGGTACTTCTAGGATTGGATTTTCCGCATCACTATGAGCACTATTGGTTCTAGAACCAACACTTTCGTTTCTTTCTGAATCGGATTTGTCTGAGGTGTTAACTACGATTGAACTAGACTCTTCATTACAGATTTCAATACGCGATAGATAGATAAAAAGATATGGCCTGAAGTATTTTGTTGCCCACACGATAGCAAGCAATTCCTTCTCTATCGTGCTAGAGTTTATTTCGCTAGTATTGAGTGTTCTCGACGCGTATGCTATCGGCTTATCAGATCCAATAGGACCTTGGGAAAGGATGGCTCCTATTGCTAGTTTCGAGGCGTCTGTTGTAAGAATAAATTCCTATGTGAAATCTGGATATTAAATTAAAGGATCTTTGATTAGGAGAGTTTTGCAGTTTTCAAAGCATTGAATATAATTGTGATCAAGGAGAATTTTAAAACCTTTCTTTAAATATTGGAGTCAACGGCTTGGTTATTTTAGCAAAATCTGGTATGAATTTCCTATAATAACCAACTAATCCAAGAAATTGTTTTATTTCTTTAAGGGGTTAAGGGTTTTTAGTAAGATACTAATAAACTAAAATTTTAATTCCTATAGGTACAGCATAACTAAAGTGGCAGCTGTAAAAATTGGTCGAGTATCAATATCTATATACCTACTATAAATATATAATGTGCTCAAAGAATAAATCCTAAAAGTCCAATTGCTATTAGAGCATAGATAATTCCTAAGCAATCAAAAGTTTTTTTTTTCTTTCTTGAGAAATAATATGTAAAATTATTCCAAATCCAGGTAAATTTTAAATATATATTCCAATTACATTCGTAAAACTCTTGAGCCGTATCAGAGCCTTGAGATAAAATAGCCAGATCGTTGTAAAGAGCGGTCTCATCTCGCTGATCTGCAAAGTTGTTCGCTAAAGCACTGCGAATGCAACTCCAGTCACTTGGAATACCGTTTGAATTTATTAAACGAACAGCAGAGTCTACAACCTTATTAAAAATCCAATTAATAAGGGCACACTTATTTAATTCGTTACCGGACTGATTGCAAAACTGTTCTACTAACTGGTTACACAATTTTAAAAATCTGGTTAATACATATGGATTTCCATCAAACTCTGGTACTAACATAAGGGCTTTGTAAATAATATCTAAATCAGACATTTTCGTTTCTTCTTATATACTTACTACTCAAACTAATATTTATTTTATGATCAATAAAAGTTTGCCAAGTACTATCTATTACCTATCTAACTACTAACTATCCTAGGGTCCTTCGACTTTCTTGAATGAAAAATCTCGGAAAATTTATTAGTAAGGAATAAGGCTAGGGAATGAGCAACCACCAAAAAGAATCTAGTGTACTCACATTAACATAATTCTCTCGGTTCCTTTGCGTTATCAATGTCTGGATATCTCTAGTGCAGCACGACGTGTAGATTCGGATGCTCTCGAAGCGGCTAGACGAGCCACACGGGCGGCTTTTCGCGAAAATACGGAAATCTTCTATGCGAATACGCCCGCGAGCATCCTACCGACTGCGCCAATTACGTTCGGCTGCCGTTGAGGATGCAAAAGAACCGATATTGAATTTAATATATTTAATTAATGATAAATTTTATAACTAATTACAAACTAAAATAGGTGACGATATGTCGATGTTAGAACATAAAGTGAGTCTCCTCACAAAATTATATTTAATATTGACAATGACATGAATCACAACACAAACTGTCCCACGAGAATTGGTGGGTCTTGCGAAACAGTGCAGGTGCAGTTTCCCGGTAGGTATGTCAGGTATGTGTTGAGTCAGCATTCTTGATATTCCTCACGCTACAATATAGGTATAGCGTACACGTACATAACACTCTTTATAATATTAGTATAGATAGAAAAATGTTGATATCATTGGATCACTATAAAAAGAGTTAGTAAGACCTCAGGAATATAAGGAGCAGTGTCCATTATCAACAAGTGGTCTAGACTAGTAGGAATATTATAGGTACTACAATGGTTTTGAAGCCGGTTTCACATTGTCGGTACCAATTTGCCATCTCTGTCTGCGCACGCGGCGAACCATTAATCTATTATGAATCTGAGTGAAACTAGAATGCTAACAGCTACTCGGGACTGTTTAGGACGACGCTTACTATAATATCTATAGGATCGTCCTATAATGCTATTTAAATATCCAGTGGCACCCCGCGGTTTCACCCGCAATCCCAGTTCCCACGGGATCTTAAATTTTCCCCGGATCAAAAGTAGCCTACCTATGTATTACTCCAGAACAAATTACTAACTAATTACAACTTTGTGGCAAATTTCATCGAGATCCCTTCAGCCGTGAAAGAGTAACACATAAATAAACACATATTAAATCCATAGATTTTTACAAACTTTCGCATTTACAATATGAGTACGAAGTAGGATAAATAACTAATTTAAAAAAGTTTAAAAATAAAACAGCGTAAAAAATATATTTACCAATTGTTGATGACCTCTGGCTCCTCGTGATACACGTATATGTGCCGCGTTGAACCATCCTTCATGAAGGTCAGCTGCATAGAGTTCATGTGACCGATCTTCGCCGGAGCGAAGGCGACATTCAGTTCGGACAGTTTGAGAATACCCTTGGGTTCCTTATTCTCTCTGACGTGATACCTGAAGAGAAATGCACATCAAATGAACGGCCGCCATTTTGGCTCAATATATCATATAACGCTTGTGAGTTTGTATTTTAGATAGTCGTGTATTAATAATGAATTCCTGTCTTGAGTAAATTACATGTTTTTTCCTGTACTGTATATGGGAAATAGCCATAAATCTAGCTATGCCCATTTAGTAACCTCTGAAACTCTAACCAATTCTTTTGTCAATACAACAAATATATGCACCCTGTCTTGACTTATTATTATGCATAACATCAAAATAGAAATCTTCGCTATAAGAGTGTCTTCTGCTGATTTTATGGTAATAAAATAAATGCAAACATTTGACGTCTCAGTTCCGAGACGTCGAATGACGCAGGCAGGTAAAGATTACGGGTATAAAATATTAAATCATGGTTCAGTAACATAACATGCAACGATACACGTTCATAAATACAACCTCAAATGCGTTGAAATGTTAAATACGAATACGTTAAGTTAAAACAATGTTATTTAAACATGGAATGACGGTGGCGATGAGATGAGCTGAGATGAATTGGCATAATTTAAAAATAATTATTTAGCTTGTTTAAATATCGTATTCTACAGAAAACCCGGGAGAATCGACCGTGTGTAAAGAATTTCACGTTGTAGTGTAAACGGCATACGTCAAATTTTTCACTCTCGTTCTTACCTCAATCGATCAAAGTTTTTGACTCGGAGACGATCGATTATGCGATCGATACAACCCGTGGTACGGCCGCAGCCATCTGTAGCTGGATGATACCTAAGAACCAGTCCGAATATGTTTAAGCTAATTTTCTACGTACAATCAATTAATTTTATTCATGCGCAATCTTTAACGGCAATGGGGAGAATTCCAACGGTCGTTTACGTTTGAGTAGCTTTTGCCGCCAATATTTTATCTACAACTACAGCAATCGATAACTACATAAAATCATAATAAATAATTCTTACCGAGTGAATTACTCATCACCAATATTAAAACAAAAAAAAAATGTTTTGGGGAATTATTGAATTCCGTTCTTTTTTTTTTCTTTTTTTTTTTCCTTATTCTGGGACCACAAGTAATGATCCCAGCTAATATTACAATCTAGCCTTAGATTTAGGCTAATGACCCAACAAACATTTTAGTGCTAGCGGCAGCCTTTTTTAGAGCTCTTACTGTTATTTAAGGTATATAAGAACTCCGATAGCAACCTTCGACTCTACAGTAGGGTTAGTTATGAATAATTAAACCTTCCAGAGGAATAAGAGTAATAAATAAAAAAAATATAAATCAAGACGGTAGTATGGAGTTTATCGTAACCATTGTATAACTTATTCTTATAGCTTTTAGTTGCACAAACTTATAAAAGCAATTGTAAGGTGTCTACTAACACTTACTAACGGGTGATGTTCGACTACTGGGGTAGTGAAAGGTCTTGTAACACCTGAAGTCTTACTCTAATAGCTTCAAGAAGTATTAAACACTCTGAGTGATACTCAGGTGTCTACTAACACTTACTATCAACTGGTATTCTTAAAAAGAGTTAGACAAATACTTTATATCACCTAACGAGTTTTGTCGAGTCTTAAGAGTTACTAAGAAAGCTATAAGGATCTAAGAAGTGTTTATTATAAGTCCTATAGAGCTAGATTCTGCAATCCACCTTAGTATCAGTATTTAATCACTACGGGAGGAATAACAGAGATATCAGGATGCTTAAGTAATTAGAACTAAGACGCCATTTAATAAAGATATACCTACTATAAAATTGTGAAAGAAAAACCTTATTGCAATGTTCCTAGTCCAATTATTTACTTACATTGTTCATAATTTTCAATTAAAATATCTTAAGGAGGCTCCAGGAATTGATAAATAAGATAAATAAAGAAAAAAAAAATTCTGGCAGTATTTTTTTACATCATTTAATCATCAAAAGTAGTTTATTTTTAGGGCGCTTCAAAAATGAGATGAGAACTAGTATATATTGTTACCGTAAACTTACCGCCGCATGTGATTAAATCCCTATAACACCCAGTAATCTTAAACACTTTAGGTACTTACCTTAATTATTTTATTAAAACGCCATGACATGAATGCGTGCTATAAAATACTATCACTATTGACTCTAACAAGAACGTAAAACTCTGCGAAACAGTTTAAATATTTAGCGCTTTCGGTGAAATTTATTGCTACCAAAAAAGCCATTTAAGTGGTTTCCATAACTTGTTTACTACTTTAGCTTGCAGTTATACCCTGTGTATAGCTTATAAAACACTTGAAGTGGTAGTCACTGCTACTGTAGCACTGTTCTAACTCTTAATAAACACTTATTTATCACTCTCTATAACCATTAAATAGCCTCAAGCTCTCGTACGAACAGGCCCAAATCAGGGTTATAAGAGAGTTACAGAACGCTTTATCACCAAGTTGTTAGTGCCTTTACAGAACCTTGGGTTACAAAAATCCTCTTAAGCAGCTCATGTAGCCCTTATTCTTATTACCAAAATGTTAGTTGGGGAGTAATTTAAATTTGGCTTAATCTTCTATTTCACTATAAAAACTAAGAATGTGTCCATCAACACTTTTCTTATTGTCTCTATTAAGGGGAAGTCACTTTGTTCATGTGTTCTATAATATTAGCACTTGCACTAAGTTTAACTGTTGAATTCCGTTCTGATAAACATAAGTACCGACAACAGAAAGGTACCAATTATTCATTCCTTATATGAAAATAGATACATAAAATCTATATATACCCTACATGACAACATGTTCCTACGGGTATTCATACCAATTTAATTAAGTGAAAAGGAAAACAATTTACAAAATGCTTTAGGTACATCATTTACCTACTAACTACACTTTTCGTATAACAAAGCTTATTTACAAAACAATAGAGGAACGTTATAAATATATTCCTAGTTACTAACTTTCCTTCAAGCTTATTTACAATACAAAGTACATGATGATTCAAGTGCATTTGGTTTTATTTTTAGCAAAATCTTAGCGGGGAAGGCCCGGCTTTAATTAGTTATACGATAGCTCACCATGACATGGGCCTGCCAATGTACAAATTATAGACTGTGTTGTATAAATATACAGAATAAGGAATCGTTTGTGTTAAAATAAACCCAGCTTAGTCATGTCATTTGGTTTCCTGTTTTGAGTGTAACGATTATTCATAACATTGTTATTTAATAGTACATCAAATATATACCTAACCATTTTAAAGTAATGTATATGATATTACAACCCTCACTTTATTTAAATCAGAGCTTTATTAACGATCTAATAAATTTTGTCTAGTCTAGTATTGTGTTGCCTAATATTTTACAGGTGAAGGACAACTGACGTCATAAAGTAGACGCCTATCATTGACGTCACGTCTGAACATGACATGGTAACTGTCCATAAAAAAAAGATTTATATATAAACGCACGTCACGAAGGAAAATTGGGCATTCCAAATGAATTTTGCCATATTTGCATATATAATTATAATGGCAATGCGAAAATATGTTGGAGCAGTAACCGCGGCAAACAAACCGATGAGTTCACTATTACGTAGCGGGTCAATATTTGTTCGAGGTATTTTGACGTATGATGGCAATAAGAGGCGTGGAACTTTTCGTGTCTACCGGCTACGTCACATTACATGCTGTTGCCCTACGAAATGGAATTTATCTCATAATCTCTCTTATCACGGGAATATCATGAAACTCGAATAAACAACGGTCTGTTCTGTTAGTTACTTAACTTTAAATATTCACCTCGTTATTTCATCACACGGTGACAGTGTGTTTAGAAAATAATCATTTGCAAGGAAATGTCACAAATAGAATTGTATGACTTGTTATTACATTTTATTGCTGTTTGACGTCAATGGATATACCTAGTAGGGTTCGTGGCTATCATGTTATTTATAGTAAACAAATTCCTAATCTCAGTACTTATATTGTTGTTTATTTTGTAATTTTCTTAGCCTACAACTTTGAAAGCAAATAGCTCAATGTAATGTTATTCCAACAACAGTACCTACGCGAGTACCTACTATGGTTTTGTTGCATTATGTTTGGTTTGGAGATAATATAGATCATAAATCCGGTTTGTTCTGGTCAAAATGCTACCCCCAGTAACTAAAAGTTACCAGAGCGAGCCTCCAGCATAAAGCCTTAATTGTCTGGTTACGACTGTAAATGCCATCTTCTCGTAAGACCTACCTACCAAAGCAGAATAATGCCTATCAAGCAAAATCAGTATAGTATCGCTCTTCTATACTCCGAACTCAAGTTTAAAGTGTTTTAGTTATGTATTCAACGCTGCATAGTCTAGTCTTCGAAAACGCAGGATTGTATTCTTCGCATTGTACCTACCTACTTGTGTTGTGCTGCGATCTCGTCTTTACTTAGCAGACAAGTAATTCTATACAAATTCACCAGCGCAGAACCTCAGCCCTACTATTTTGAGTACAATTTTAACTAGTGTTCTCATAAAACATGTTAGTTACCATGTCTGAGATGTGGTGTTGGGTAAGTAATCCCCAAATAATACTACCTATTTTCAAGTATACCTACTTACTAACTACCAAATTTAGTTAGGAATAATTACGTCGCCGTAAATAACATTAAACCGACCTTGCCTATGTAATATTTCATTGCCGAAAGTACTCTATTATTTGTACTGTTCTACTATCTCCGAATAACTGGTGAATGTGTGTATTGTGGTAAAGTGACATCATGCACTAGTTTAACGATAAAATTATGAGCCATGAATGCATAAAGCAAATGCAGACTTAAATTAAAGATATCACATGCTCAATTCGGTAAGTCTAAATAACTGCACAAACATGGATAAGCAAATGAGTGTCTGATAATGATAAAAAACATTATCACGTATTTATGGAATGTATGGTTTATTTATAATTGAGCATGATTCGAGTGCATCCAAATTAAAAACACTGATTATAGAAGAAAATAATTGTTGCTCAAATGTTTCACGTTTCTCGCTCTAACAGAACTATGCTCAATTATAAGTAAGATGAGATTACTTACTTGAGTGTGTCTTCGTTTTCGCTAAGAACGAACTTTCTCAGTTGGTAGCGACTGTCTTCTTTACCACGCTTCATGAGGAACCCTACCATTGTACCCGACAGGTAACTTTGGCGTTCGGGATGACAGAACTCTTCCCGCTCATATTTAGCGCGGATCCATTGCTCGATAAGGACTCTATAAAATGATATAACAGTTTTTTAGACCGATATAAATATGAAAAGAAAAATATATGTTTCTGTGTATCATGTAACATCTTTGAATAGAAAAAAACATTAAGCTGTATTTTCCCATGAAAAATAAGACAAAATTTCTTTTAATATAAAAACTACAATAATGTGAGTACATATAGCTTTCGGTAGGTACAAAATAGTCATAATTTCCTATCACTCAATTGTTTATTTTAGGAATAAATAAACCCATATAGGGTTTATTTATTAAATATTTTAATTTATATATTTATTTATAAACCACTTCCTTCCAAGTTGGTAAATAATATAAAGGAAACAGTATACAAATACACAAAGGATTTGTTACTGTTTTGTATTCTTGTACTTCTTTTGATAGAATATACAATACATAAATGTCTATACAGGATGTTCAATAAGTCACATGTTAAAAAAAATTTATTTAAAATTGATTCTATAATTTTGGATTTTTTTTATGTTGCTGTTGCTAAAATATTTATTGTATACTCACTGTGGATCATTTCTGTTAGGTTTTCTGTAGCATGGGGGCACTCTATCTTCATATTTATTCTTAGCTGCTGTGTTGCCAACTTCTTTCATTCTCTGTACCTGTGAGTCCTCCCAACGGTCAAGTTTTAGGTGTTTCACTTTGCTGATGTGTGCCCCCATGCCACGATGAATACTGGCACATCGCATGCATATAAATATGCCAAGGTTGTATGATGCCCAATCGGGTTCTGAAAATAATATTACAAAAAATTAAGCATATGTTTATAAATACTCTTAGAATCCTTTTAATACTTTAAATGCGAAAGCTTGTAACACTTTCACCCAACATCGGTGCAATTTTAAGGAATACCGATAGAATAAGTCTCGTAAGTATGTTAAATTAACACATAGGATACTCGTTATCCTGGGTAAAAAGATCTCCCCGGATCGCGGATAAAATCACGGGACGGAAGTAAGATTCAGTTATGTCGAAAATTCAATCTATTAGTTGAAGAAGCGATCATAGCGAGGCCGGTTCTTATTAGGTATGACATAGCATAAAAATGTATGTAATTTATCCAACGATTCACCGTCCTGTTTTAATTTCTACCTGTCATAAGCATAGACGACGACTACAGCTGACGCCGCAATTATTAATCTTCACGTAACAACAACGAAACCGAATTTATCTATTAGTTTTGATAGGTAGGTAAGAAATTTATCATCCATGAAACATTTTCCCATTTTCACTAGTTGCTTTGATCTTCCAAGCTTTATTAATCCTGTTGACTTCTGGTTTGACCCTGAGTTGGTTCCATGATACGTTCTGCTCTTTAGGAGTCGGATATGTGTCAGCGTTACTCTTTTTATATTAATTTCACCAATTAAATTACAGTATTTGATGACGTCAAACGATCTATCCTTTATTCTGTTAGGCCACCGCGGATCGTCTAGCTAGGCCGATCTAAATGCGTAGTCGTATATCTGGTTCACAACTTCCTTTATGGCTTATTTATTATGACTAACGTCAATTATTGGAACTCAGGAGACAACCTCTTAGTTGTTGAGCAAATTGATCTGAGTAATTCAAGTTGTGTTCTTGGCATTTGTTCTTTGAAAATCCGTTTCCGTATAATGTGGCTCTTTGCTCGCAATTTAACGGCCACCACTCTAACGGCCATTTGTAGATTTTCCATGCTGCATTGCAGTTAGTTATGCAATGACGTTATTTCTAAATCACCAAGCACTTTCTACACGTTCAAAACGGCAATTTTCATGACTGCATCTTGCACTTTAGGTTGTTATATTGGCCTCTAGTATTGGTGCATTGACAATATGTAAACATACAACAAATGCATAAATCGTCGGCTAACTAACAAGAAACAACAGTACCTTCATGAATTATTTCAAGTTAATCGTAAATACTCGAAGAGGAAAATTAAGTTTGTCAGGTGGACCATGATAAAACATTATTTATTGCTTGTCCGTAACATAATAAAGGTAAACATTGTTTTATTACTGGATTACGTCAACAAAACTGGATGTAGTAATTCGAATGTATTTTTATTTATGTGAGGTGATTTTACGACCTAAACTAACGCCTTTAACTACATAGTAGTGATAGGTATCTACATATTTTTCTGATTTCTTATCAATATAAAATGACCGTATTGGAACGATAAGAATGCTACCAATCGTCACACAATAGATTAAGTAACATTCAATGATGTAAATAATACAATAACAATTGTAAAGGCGTGAGTACTAAGCTAAAATCGAAAACTCGTAAGATCACGAGATATAATAACCAGATTAATCCAGATAGGCAATATAACTTAAGAATTTTGCATGTGTGTGTGTGTATACCCAGCTACTTAGTCATGTTCACCTATGAATGAATTGATTACATGTATTGTGTGAATCTCTCTCTGCTCTGTCCCCACTACCACAACTAAAATCATACTTCGCGATGGTCGCCTTAAAATAGTTTACGTAGATCACCGCGATGTTCTGTAACAATTCAAACTTAAGCGAACGTTTTGTTGGCTACATTCGTTGAAATTGATGCGAAATGTAATGAGTTTTCGGTAATAAAAAGGCGTTTCCATGTATCCAACTGGCATCACATCACATCCGTGTTTACAAGCATACACACCTCACCGACACGACGTCACGCCGCTACACGCACACATAGACAAGTGGCCTCTGCGCCACTCGTAAATAACACAACGCCGTTTTGGTCATACCTAGTAGATGTGATATGATGTGTTTTCTCGTATTTTTTAGTTCAAATTCCTTATGCCATTATTTGAGACTTTGTTAAGTTTTAAATTGCACATTTTTTACTTTTGTTGCCGAATTTCCGTATTACGTTAAGTTCCCACCTATTCGACTTTTGAGTGAAACTAATCTATATGCATACCGAATATTTTGAGGATCATTAGGCGAAGCCTTTTTTGATTCTCTATCACTTTGAACATGTAAACACAGTTAATCCCTAAGCATATTCTGAATGATTCTAATGTCTTAACTATTTAACTCATCCATCATTCATTGATATATCATTGTCAACGAAAGTTTCATAATAACCTTGTATTGTAACATTGCATTTTTGCAACAGTGTAACAGCCCACTAGGCGTCCAAGATCTGATCTCAATAGGGTATCCATTTTAATGATTATCAGGAATAGGTATACCTAACTTCTACATTATCTACTTTTCCCCCTTTTGATTTCTTCTATAATACCTATTTTTTAACTTTCTTGGAACAGATACCTACTAATTTCCTATTTTAAATACGTAAAACTGCAACTCACTTGTGGTCTAAATTTCAGTGACTAATGCTATTTCTGGTAATCAAGCCCACTCATGGTTAATCTTAGTACCTATCTTGTAGATACAAGATCTGGATTAGCTTTTTCTACGAACTTTGGCGAACTGTCTTTCAAATACAGAAGGTAAAATCAATAAACCTATATAGATTTTACCTTCGCATGTATTTCGATGATAAATTAATCGTTTTATGACATAAATCGTGACAAAATTAGTAGCCCGGTTTTAAAAAACTGAGTTAAGCTTACCTACACATTGAAAATACTATTAATGAAAATACTACTTATGTTGAAGAAATATAATTGTATATCTAATAGGTATTTCTGAAATCCTACATGATACCAGAGCGATGGGTAATATTCTAAAAGACGGTTCGGTAAAACGCCGCGCAGTATAGACAGACGTTGAAACGTAAAATTAGGTCACACTCACACGACTGTCGACGCTCTCATCCTAATTATTTGGTTAATATAATATTTTGGTGAGGTCAAATTTAAAATACCTATCTACCAGGAATTTATTCTGAAATTTGCTTTGCGGTAAGTAAGTAATTAGGTTGGATAGTTATTTTGTTAGCGTAAGCAGATAGTTTTTTACTTCATTTTTTTCGGGAATAAAGTCTAGGCACCTACTGAATAATCTATTCGGCATTAAATTCATCTTTTTTGTTTTAAGAACTTGACAAATTGGTAAATTTAAATAAAAAACCATGAAAAAACTTTTGACATTAGAACATCAAAAAGGAGCATGCTGTATACATAACTGAACTAATTTATGCAAGTAGAGCTTGGACTGGACAACCCAAAAGAATATCAAAAGATCGGTAGCACAATTCTAAGCTACTCAAAATGATTAAAATCAATATGTGTATTATTAGGATTAACTAGATCCTGTACATAGCTACACTAAACCATAAACTATACGCTGATACCTATACTCAATGCTTTCCCATGCTCTAAACAAAATATAAACATGCCAATGCGAAAAACACGTAAACTATATATGAAGGTATAAATGAGTCACAACAGGGTAAATATCAATTAACTATGTAACATTATGTACCAAGTTGCTAAATATTGTGGAATTTATCGGTATATCGATGGCACTTACCTTTCTAACCCAAACCCAAACACATTACATACAACTTGGCCGTAGCCTTGGCGATAGGAACAATCTTTAAAAAGTTGTGGAACATCCTTTCTACGTAAATAAATCCATTCTTACTTTAACTTCTTCGATTATTATTATACGTTTATCGATGATTTGTTTTCATTCAATGCATTTTTACGTTGAGGTCACTGAACTTCGAAGCATGGACGCACTTACGCCCCCCGCCTATTCACCACCCCATGAAAATACCACGCATAAGGAAAACACTATCACTAAAATAGTTAACAATCACTAAAAACAACATACCCGGGCTTCCACAATCGGCACAAACATTATTTCCACTTTTCTTTTGCAACTCCTGTAACAATTTCTGGTTATGATCAACCATCGTGGAACTTTTGCATCAATAATGAAGACATACACACGAGCGAGCGTACGTCGTCGCTCGAAAGTCGAACGCCTCGAACGAACGCGTTCTCTGCCACTGCGCGAGGGAGCGAGCGAGACTTCAACCGACGCGCAGCGAATCGGTTCAACAAACGCCACTACGTAGTTTGAGTATGCTATTGCATTCACACACATAAGTCTCCAGTTAGCATGAATGAGATAGAAAGAGAGGTCTAGTTTCGATATATGAATGAAAACCAGTGTGTAGTGGATGGTTGTGGATACTCGTAAAATTCTTTTGATTGTGTGTGTGTAGAGCGTAGTATTTGTAGAGATACGTGATGCGACGCGAATACAAGCGCCCCGTTTCGTTGGCCCCGTCTCGTCGCGTAAATACGTGTAAATACTGGGTGGACAGGCTGGCAAACATCTTGCTCAGCTAGCCTATCTATAATTTCTAGAGCAATAATTTGTATTTGTACTACCATACCACTATGCCGTGCGCGCGTTGCGCACGCCTGCTTTGCCCTTCGCCGCCGCCCGTAACTCATTTATTTTTATCTAGTTATTTGAAATATGTGGATTAAATTTAAAGCAATGTGCATCTTCTATTAACCTGTATCTATTACACCAACATTATCATGATATAACAAAATATAATGAACTACGTTTAAATTACGAAATAAAACGTCATAGTATTCTTTGGTAAAGACGCGGGAAAATAAGCGCCCGATTAAAGTCAGTCGAATTACAAATTTTATCTATAAAAATATGCCTATTTAGGTTTTTATCTTGGGCGGCTTTTAAGGCATGATGCTAGAACGGCGTAAATAAACAAAAGAAATACTTAAGTTTTTCTTTTTCTTATTTAATTGGCGGCTTGATTATTTCCTTGCGCCCGCCAGTTATATGTAGTTGTTTCGATTATTTAACTTAAGAAATGATAAATGACTAAAAAAGTGAACTATATAAATTAAGAATCCTTATTCTATACTAATAACACCCCACCCTGTCGTGTAACAGTAAAATTGTGTAGTCAAAAATGATAATAGCTATAAAGTATAATATCCGCAACAAAAAGCAACGAAAAGAAGTTTTAAAGCAACAATTTTACTAATCGGGAAGTGATTAAGTTTATTCATTTATCTTTGTTAGAACGCATTAAAAATATGCCTTTACGCTTCTGAATCATCAGATTTATTATTTCGCAATGTACTTGGCAACACCTCAAAGCTATTAGGTCTGTAAACTGCGGGCAATACTCATATCATATTATGGATCTGTTAACTAGTGAAGTGAGTGAACCGTAATAATTCTGTCAAGGAAAACGGACATTTAGGTTTACAAATAACAATAATTATTTGTAGTTAAAATCAAAATAATCTATGTTCCTTATGTATGCTAGTTTAATGCCCTGATAACTAATTAATTAATAACAAATATACCTATATAATTATCACAATGGAAATATGTCATCAAATAACATGTATAAAGTTATTTCCAAGAGTATTTTGCTGTTAATATTTTTCAATATCATTAGTATTGCAATTGTCATCGAACTGCAAATGGCTAGTTATCACAGAAATTTGAAAATTGAAATATTCATTCGTAACATCTATCCATAATTATTTAAAAAACAGCCGGTTAAATGTGATTTGAAAAAACCGACTATGGTTTTTCTATACACTGCTTTGGTACATCACTCAACAGAATTTTTCCCCGCTTGCTTGTCAGTCATGTCAATATCTGACATTTTGTTTATGCAAGAAACTGGCTTTCGTTTCGTTACAGATTTATTTTGTGGGTGAAGTTAGAGTGGCAGGGAAGAATTATATTTGAAAGAACACATTAAATCCATACAAAATGGGCCGTCGTTCAATAAATACCACTAAAAGTGGTAAATACATGAATCCGACTGATCAAGCAAGTGAGTACGGGTTTGTTTCGATCGATCTAAGCTAACCTATATTCATAATTTGCCATTATTTATTTTTGCTAATAGAACACATTTATGAATATATAATAATGAATTCGGTTAAAAATAGCACCTCTGCAAATAAAATAAGAAATTGCACCTTCTATTAATGCAACATAATCTCTTTATTCGTCACAAAACTATAGAAAACAATCACCCAAGCATTTGGATTTCATTACCATCAGTTAGCTACAATGCATTTTGCGCTCATCCCAATTAATTAATGAAAACCAACCATGACGTATAGGTCCGGTATACCAATGGCTATATTTTCAGGTCCACAGTTAATTATGTGCAACCTATATGTCAAAACTTCAAGGCTTTTTGAAACTATTAATATCTATATTATCTTTCAAATTGAATTAGTGGTTATTAATGAGTACATATGTCATCATCATCATCACATATGTATGCTCTGTTTTACAGGAAAAGAGGCCAGAAAAAAAGAGTTAAAGAAAAATAAAAAGCAGCGGCAAATGGTCAGAGCAGCGGTGCTTAAAATGAAGGATCCAACTCAGATATTAGAAGAGCTTCAGAAAATTGATGAAATGGGTACTTACCGCTTAATAGATTGATTAAATGTTCCAGAAATGCTGGGTCATAGAGTTTAATGTAATGGATATAATAAAACTTTCTTTCAGAATACAATGTGCTACAGCCATCACCACTCAATGAAAAAGTACTAAAAGAGAAAAGAAAGAAACTAAGAGAAACTTTTGATAGAGTTCTCAAAATGTATGTAAGTATATGGGGGCTCAAGAAGTCATTATTTGAGCTTTACTGATTAGGTTAGTTTTGCTGTAGAAAGCCACCAATAAACTGAGCCAGTAACTTTCTCAAATAAGATAATTACAATCCTGTGTGGCCTAGAAGGTAGAGCAAGTGCTAATTGTAATAATATGCATTGTTGTATGCCTGATTTTAACCATAAATATTTTAATAAACTTCAGGATAAAGATGACCCAGAGAAATGGGTGGAATTGAAGCGTCAAGAAATGGAATACGAGAAGCGGAGAGCTCATCTAATATCATATTATGAATCTGTCAAACATGCACAGTCTGTGCAAGTGGATGATATTCCATTGCCTACTTTGCAAGTAAGTCTATGTCTCCATATATTTTGTTTTATTCTATTTATTCAGTAAGACATGCAATATAAATGTTATGAAACAAAAATATATATAGCAGGAATATACAGCTATATTTGTTTGAATGTATAATACCTTCTTGAATGTGAATAATCTAAGAAATTTGTTTTTGGTAGATAATGTAAAAGACATGTTTGTTTTTTTTTTATAGTTCTTACTTTGATTTCAGATACCAGACAATCTTATTTTCGGCAATGTGCCATCACAAATTCCTCTGCCAATGGATGCTTCGCATGGAAATGTTCATGTTAAACCTATTTTGAAAAAAGATTCAGTTTATAGAGTAAGTAACCTCCTTTATTTGAATATTTTTTTTATAAATAACTGCTGCCTACCTAATTTGCCTGCCTAATTTCATATGCAGTAATGTAGGTATCTAGAATATATGAAATTCAGTTAATGATTATCAATAGGTATGTAAAAAAACCATTGAACTAAGAAGACTTTAAAAGTGGTGACATCACTTTCAAGTGTCTGTGCAAAATGTCCTGATACAGATATTTATTTATCTATTTGCCAGCTAATGTTTAATACAGTTTGATATTATGATTTCATAAGAAATGAGTGAGTTAATCTTATGCATAATATACTTACAAGATTATTAGAATTATATCATACATTAGTTTAACTGTAAGTCTAACTATTTATAAGTTAACTGAAAACTTATCTTTATACTCCTTGTAGGAAAGACCGACGGGCGTAGAGCCACCCGGAGTGCCCCCCGGCCCGCCCGTCGACTACGTTATATTGATCCTGGAAGCTGGCAAATTGGACGACCTCAAGGAAAAGGCTAAATGCTTGCGGTTCGCTGACATGATCGACGAAGGACCACCGGGAGAAAATGTATGTATTATTCTGACTCCCCTCTTTTGATATCCTGTCCTCTAGTCATGGGAACGTAATCTCAATATAGGGTTTTTTATTATGATGATGATGATGATTGGTCCAACCGATTTCAGCCATGGTGACTAATTTAATTCCTAGTCAGTCTGGCGCTGGTGCACCCGAAGATGGCTTATTATAATACACACAATAACATATTATATCATCATCATCTATGCCTCCACTCCAGGAGCTGGTTTATACATATATATGTTGAGAGAACATAACCATTACATAGTCTTTTCAATTTTGTATCATTGCAAAAAATTGCTATGCAATTCTTTTATGATAGCTTGAATTAAGCTGGCATCACTGTTTATAGGGATTTTTGAGACATTTATTTGTAAATCATATGAGCAATTTCCATGTCGTTTTGTTGTTTTTAATGTATTTTTCAGGTTCCACCACCAAAATCGAATCTGGCAGCTCTTATGGCAGCTGAAAATCTTGACGGTGAAGCAATGAATGATGATAGTGAAATGATACCAGCACCGTCGCAAGCCGCTGCAGCAGCTGCAGCACCTAAACCCACGTCATTACAGCAACGGATGCTTGCACTATCTGGACAGAACATTGATGATTTCATGAAGGAGATGGAAGAAGTGCACAGAAAGAGAGAAAGGGACAGAGCGGCGGATTTAAATGCTAGGTACTTATGGTTATTTATTAGAATATATGTGACTAGCTGCCTCCGCGCGGTTACACCCGCGTAGTTCCCGTTCTCAGGAGAATACGGGGATAAAATATAGCCTAAGACACTCCACAATAAAGTAGCTTTCTATTGGTGAAATAATTTTGAAAATTGGTTCAGTAGATCCAGAGATTACCCCATACAATGTCACAAACTCACAAGCGTTACCTCTTTTTAATAGTGTCTTATGGAATGATTGATGATGAATTTTTATTATTATTTGTGAAGTAAACAAACTGATGATTTTTGGCCTACATTCATTGATATAAAAAAACCCAAGATGCACAGTCTCATACAAAAGTTACACTCGAAACCGTCGTCAAACACTCACCAATGATACCTACGATGTTATAGTTATACTTTAAACATATTTTGTTGCAAATTCAATCTTACTAGCATGTTTAAAGTTGTTTTTAGCACGCAGTGTACAAAAAGCAATAAAATTTTACGACTGAAGTTAGCCGGTAGGACAAGGCATGGAGTGGAGACGAATATTTATCAATTAACTTTTTGTCAATCAGACATTGAGTGAGATTTATAAGTTTGAATTGTGTTCTATATTTCTTATAACTTAAATAAAAGGGGCGTGTAATGTATCGTTCTTACGCTGACAAAGCCGCCATTTAAATCTGCCGTATTATACTTGGACCGTTGAGTGAAGTTTTGAGACAAATTAAATCGAAATCCCACATTCCTCTCTATATTAAGTCATAAAAACAACAAAAACAAATCGATAAAGTCTTTTACTTACCGAAAATACGATATCCCATCCTTTTCTTACGTTCTAGACGTAATATTTTTACAATTTCGTAATGAACACTTCGGCATTTTTAATGAGTGTTCAGTGAGGCGAGTGACGCAAGACTATTTGAAATGAGCGCACAATTTCAATTTGTGCGCTCATTTTATGCGGATGTTTTTGAGACGCTGACTGTGTATCTTGGGTTTTTTTTATATCAATGCCTACATTAAATGTATTCTTACATAAACACATGGCAGTTTAGGCCTGAGAAAACTTAAGATCCTCTATTACTAACATACACTTGCAATTTCTAGCTTATAAAATAATCATTTTTTTCACAGATTAAGTGCCTTAAAACGTTCGGGTGGACGGGAGAGTGATTCTGACAGCGATAACGAAGGCCCCGGCATGCCTCCACAAATACCACACGATTTCCAACTGGAGCCACCCGGTGCTGAGTTACGTCAAATGCCACCTCCTTTAATACCCCCAGGTAAATAATACAATGTTACATAATTTAATATTAAACGTGTCCACTAAATCATTCTATTTTATGATATCTAATAATAACCAGCATTGTGTATAAGGTAATTATTTGATGACTCTTTAGATAAGTTTTCAATTTATTGCATTGTTTGTCAAAACGTTAATTTATGTTGCCTCGCCATTGCTATGCTGGCATGGGATGCTGGCCAACACTAAGAGACTCCACTGACTGCTTTCCATCAGGCAGTATGAAGTCAATTTGTGCGGTAGTAATCCAATACCCCTTACAGAATGTTACTTATTTGTACATATTAAAAACAGTAAACCATACCTATAGTATTTTAAAAAAGTCTAAATTTTATTACATAAAAAATATATTCTGACGAATTGAGAACGAATTCTCCTCCTTTTTTTGGAAGCTGTTAATAATGTATCTAAAACAAAACCTCAAACTTATTTTTTTCCTCTGCTGAATAATTTTTTCGTGTTTTAAAGTTACATTTATGGGGTTATTTTTTCAAATTGTATCGGATTGGTTTTTAACCCTGCGATTTGATACAAGGTTAACCTACTTATACCTTGTCATATTCTCAAGTTATCCCTGTATTATACTTGCAGGTCTCCGTCCCCCGCCGCTGCGCTCGATGCCGCCCCCGCTGCGCATGTCGCGCGCGCCCCCCGGGCCCCCCGGCCCCCGCGCGCCCGGCCCCCCCGGCCCCCGCGCGCCGCCCGGGCCCCCGCCGCGCCTGCTGCGCCCCCCGGGGCCCCCGCCCGGCGCCCCCCCGCGTCTCCTCCGCCCCCTCGCGCCTGTCGCCGGGCCCCCGCCCGCGCCGCTCTCCAAGCATCTACCCCCGGTGTCGGTGCTTACGGCAGCGCCCCAACTCATCACCAAGAAGGATGGCTCGCAACGTCGGTTTGATTGTTTCCATAGTAGGTTTTTTTTATACCACTAAGGTGGCAAATAGGTATACGGTCCCACCTGATGGGAAGCGGTTACAGGGGCGTCATTCATGCGTTGCCCTGTAAAATAGGAGCAACTGTATAGGTAGGGCATTAAACTAGCCTAGCACCTACCCCCGGTGTCGGTGCTCACGGCGGCGCCCCAACTCATCACCAAGAAGGATGGCTCGCAAGGTCGGTTCGATTGTTTCCATAGTAGGTTTTTTTTTAAATCACTAAGGTAGCAAACAGGTATACGGTCCCACCTAATGGGAAGCGGTTACAGGGGCGTCATTCATGCGTTGCCCTGTAAAATAGGAGCAACTGTATAGGTAGGGCATTAAACTAGCCTGGCACCTACCCCCGGTGTCGGTGCTTACAGCAGCGCCCCAACTCATCACCAAGAAGGACGGATCGCAAGGTCGGTTCCATTGTTTCTATAGTAACTTTAATTTGAACACCGACTAGGGGGTCACCAGAGATGAGCATATTTCCTACTAATGGCTCCCCGCGCTTTCAACCGCGTACCCAGGAGTTCTTCCATTTTCCCGGGATAAAAAGTGGCCATGTCCTTTCTCAGGGTTTAAACTAGACTATCTGTGTACCAAATTTCGTGTAAATCGATTCAGTAATTTTAGCGTGAAAGCGAGACAGACAAACAGACAAAGTTACTTTCGCATTAATAATATTATTTAGGATACATGCTAGATAAAGTCAGCTGAAGATGAAATAATGCGCTCTAAAAATCTAAATGAGTAATTCAAAAGTAGGTTTTTAGAACCAAATTACCCTTTTTGTTGTAAAAAAAAATTCTTAGGAATTGTATATTTTACTCCACCACTATTCTTCGATACTATCGGTTTATGTCCATATCCCTGGTATTTGTATGCAACATTAATCAGATTTGTAATAACTAACTTGAGATGTTGCATTTTCCAGGTGCAACGATCAGTGCCAAACCACAGATAAGGAATTTATCGGCTGACGTAACGCGGTTCGTGCCATCGGCACTGCGAGTAAAACGTGAGGACAAAAAGATCAAGACTGGAATCAAATCTGGTACCTTACAGAGGACGGCTGACATACCGAAACACGTGCCCACCAAGGACGACGCGTACATGCAATTCATGAAGGAAATGGAAGGACTTTTATAAGTCATACAATTAAGTAGGACAGAGTGAACTGAGGTTAGCTTTTTGGCTTATTTTAAGTAGCTATAAACATTTTCTTCTGTATCTGTAAATAGACTTATATTATTTTTAGGTAAACAATAAATAATGATTGAATTACGTCCTTTCTTTGGTGATTGAATTTGACTAATAGACCCCAGTTCGTATGGTAGGTTTGTTATGGATAAACTAGAAAAATAAATATCTTGTGATATTTTTTTAAACACAACCTACATTCTAAAATAAGCCGAGCATGAACAAAGGTACTTCTTGTAAACTACTTTTGAACATACACACAAATATTTACATCCAGACACAAAACATAGTTCAGGCACACAGATATTTGTCGAAACCATGTGTTTCAAAAACCTTATAGTCGGTCTAAGAGGCCTATTTCTAGCTGTAGACTACAAAAACCTGATAAAGGGGAGGTGTATGCATTGTGTTAAAGTACAAGATATTAGTTTTAAATTTGCCTAACAAAACGCCATTCAATATAAATTGTAAGACATAGATTAGACATTGTAAGAGATAAATACATAATTATCAATATTTGGCCCTTGATCTTGTGACTTGACAAATCGTAAATGTTTTAGTTTTGCGTGACTATTTAGTGGAAAATTCCATTTATTTTTTAACACCATCATGATAAGTTATTACTAATAGTGCATAGTAGCTGAATTATACATTTCATACCATATATACTCCATACTCACCAATAAAATAAGCATATAAATATCCAGCGACATTTTTCACTGACTCCCAAACTAAGCAGAGCTTGTACTTAACCAGACAGCTGATATCTTAATATATATAAATCTCGTGTCACAATGTTTGCCCTCAATGGACTCATAAACCACTTAACCGATTATAATAAAATTCGCACACCATGTGCAGTTCGATCCAACTTGAGAGATAGGATAGCTTACATATACTTGGACCCGGTAGGTGGCGCTGGTGGGCAGAACGAAGTCTGCCTGGTCCACTAGTACTATATATATACATATTCAGTTATATAGATATTTACATCCATTAATAAAATTATAGCTTGCTTATAACAAAAAATGTAGATAGGACTCATTTAGCTTTTTTTGTTGACCTTTTGGTATTGGAGAAATAACAAACGTGATTTAAGTAATTAAATAATTTATTGATTACAAATTTAATGAGTAGGTATAACGTTATCTATTTCATTATTAAATCTCGCAATAGCATAGTATAATAATACTTAACAAATAGAGGTTAGTATATGGCACGAGTTTTTAGCATGTTATATTAACATTTTGAGGTTACATTAATCTTAAATATACTTAGATAAGTATTAAATATCTTTATAAATTATAGTTTGACAGGTACTACTTAAGAATTTGTACTTTCTTAACTACAATGGTACTGATTCTGTTGTGCGTAACTAAACTCTTAAAATCTCTAATGAGATGAAAAGTAGTATTCGATTGTATTCGATTTAGTTTATTCAAACAAGCTGTGTTTTATGTGACTCTGGTTTGCAATTAAATCGTTAAATATAAATGTTTTTGTTCAGTCAGATCTCCAATTAGGTACTCTCGGATGTTATTCGTTTTACAAGGCTGGGAAGGAATTGTGAAGTTCTTAGACTTAAGTGTAGTATAATGGGGAGTGAATGCACTTAACATGATATATCTGACAAAAAAGTAAAGCTTTTGAGTTGAAATGAGTCTTGAGTTTTATAAATACATTACTATTACGCACTGTAGTTAATGCTATTATTCCATTTTGGGTTCTGACACCAATTTGGCACATAATTTCCAGAGTCTTTGTAACTTAATGTGGTTTCTTAATAATATTTAGCATATTGATAGCAGTTCTGTGATAGTGCACGGTCGTGTGCAGCACGTGTGTAACATCTTCTCCTGATGTTCCAAACGTGTATTGTCGTTGTTTTGTTCTGAAAAGAGATACAGCATTTACAGTCGCAGACTATTAGCAGTACAATTTTCTAGGATACTTTTATGATAGAAGATTCCAATTACGGCAATCCCTTATAAGTTAACATGACAAAGTACCAATAAAATAGTTAATGTTGAGGCAAATATATTTTGGTTAGTAGAAAGAAACAGTATTATATAAAGAAGATATAAATTAATGTTATGTATTTGGTAAACCACATAGCAAAACAGGATAAAGGAAAATATTATTTATTTGAATATTATCGTATTTATGTGCTCTATTTAATATTTGAGTCATAAGAAAACAATACAAATTCAATCAAAACAGCCTCTAATGACAATGAAAAACTTTGCTATATCAAAAGGTAAGTAGGTAGGAACTTCTAAAAGAAGAAAGGTCTCGATTCTGAGGTTTAGCAAATGCTTTACTAACATTAGTTACTAGATTGGCTGTGAGGACCAATAATGTCTTCTTACATGTAAGGAGCAATATAAGTACCTAAATATATCATTAACCCGGGTAAAACTTAGTATGTATTAAATAAATAACTTACCTGAGGAATAATCATCATACTGGAAACACAACTCATTCAATAAAGTTGTAAGCAACAATCTCGCGCAGTTCGCCGGCGACATGTCGGAGAATGTTGAAGTGAGGATGTGTGATGACACTATGTTGTGGCATGATACCAGTAGAGCTAGCATAATGTATTTGCTGTGGTTCTCCATTGCTTATCTAGAACAAAACAACATATCTATACTAATATATAAAGCTGAAGAGTTTGTTTGCTTCAACGCGCTAATCTCAGGAACTACCTACTGATCTGATTTGAAAAATTCAGTGTTAGGGCTACATATATTATAATCATGCTACGACCAATTTAGTCGAGTCAATTAAAACATAAAACAGGCAATATTCGGAAGTCCTCAAGAACAGCTCCGAATTCGATGTTTTTTTTTGTTAGCTTTGTTTTTTTAATTTTTTTAAATTCAGAAACCTCTTGGAGCGGGAAAAAAAAATTATATTGTTTAAACTATATCTACTAAAATCTACATCTACACAAAAAAAAATCATCGAAATCGGCGCTGTTTTTGAGGACTTCCGGGTAAAATGCTTTATTGACTCCACTAAATAGGAGCGTTGCACCACTAGAAAATGTTTCAAAATTGATTGTTGGGGTTATTTTTCCGTTTGAGAGCTTACGTAAACGAAGTCGCTGGTTGAAGTTAACGTTAGCTCAAGTCAAGTTAACTATTCCACGCGTACGAAGTCGCGGTTAGAAGCTAGCTTAACATTCATAATTCTGAACAAGTCCTCCTTCAGCCCTTAAAGTACATGGAAAGTCATAGGTAAATGTAATTGTATCTATTCTAAAAATAAACTGGACATAAAGAAATGAAGTTTTATAATTTGGGTTCATTGTTTATATAATTTTATGGTACATATCTAGGTCATTGCTCCACGTAGGTATAGTTAGTAGCCTATATTTTAATTATAATGATAATAGTATTTCTAGTAATGAATATCTAGATATTTTCGCCTATATCCTAATAGGTTGAAGACAATGATAATGTACCTATACATTATCATTGTCTTCATCAAAACATTTCGTTTATATAGGTATATTTTATCACTACGTACCTATATTATAATATATATATATATATATACATATTTTTTTAACTTACCTTTTACTTCTGTAAGTATGAACTTGGTAACAAATTTGTCCACTCGTCTGCGGGTGTAAACATCGAATAAATAAAATTTTGACAATTTTTAAGGTTCACTGAAAAAGGGAATGTATTTTATGCAATCTTTTTCATCCCTCATACGATTCCGGAAGCGGCAATATTTCTTGATGGCACATTTAAAACTTATACTAAATTAAGAGCGTGACTCTAATTTTGTCGCTAGATGTTCGCGGACAAAACTTAAATGAGCTTACTGGCATAATACCGAAAATAAAGCGTAAACAAGTTATTATAAATAACCCGAACACAGTTTATCGTCAACAACAATTTTATCTAATAAAATTATTATGACCTATGTCTCTTCACTCCACTCAAGTCTGTGGTTAAAACTGATTTGTGTAACATATTTATTTACATGAAGTCAAACCGTAATAGGTACAAGTTGTACCAATTTATTATATTGTGGGGGATCACTACCCACTCCCAACTAACAAACAAAATCCATATATAGACGACCTCCATTTTCATAATTTTAATAAAGCCTTATTAACAACATAGGTATGTACCTATACTTACTTTCATAAATGTGTTTACAGAACTGGGTAGTCAATTAGCACTGTTTCAAGGTAGCTTGGTAGGTACCCAGGTCATGACAGTATAATAATGTTCAGTATTATTATGATAAAATAACTGTCTTGGGAAATTTTGTATATGGGGTTTGTCATTGCTAGTCTGTCTAAGGCAGGCGTCTATGTCATATAGATACTGAATACGTGTAGTTAGGTATTTACAATGAAAATTAAACTATGTATTTTAGGTCAAAGTCGTTAGTGAAATTTGGTATTCAGAAAGGTATAGTACAATGTGTATCAATATACATAATCTATATATATATAAATGAATTGCTGTTCGTTAGTCTCACAAAAACTCGAGAACGGATGGACCGATTTGGCTATTTTTGGTCTTGAATTATTTGTGTAAATACAGGGAAAGTTTAAAGCATTCAGCTATTTTATTAATTGATTCTGAGGCAGTACGAAGTTTGCCGGGTCAACTAGTATTAAATAAATAAAAAAATAAAACAAAAACCGGTTGACAGCCCGGTTGGCTTTGTGGTTAGTGACCCTGACTCTCAAGCCGCGGGTCGTGGGTTCGAATCCCACCCAGGACAAACATTTGTATGCATGAATACGTCTGTTCTATCTGTGTCTGGATGTAAATATCTATATAAGTATGTATTTAAAAGTAGTATATGTAGTACATCAGCTATCTGGTCACCATATCACAAGCTCTGCTTAGTTTGGAATCAGATTGGCCGTGCGTGTGTGAAACATGTCCCAGGATATTTATTTATTTATTTATTTAACCCTACTTATATGGAAGAAGAGATTTTGCTTATGTGTCTAAGACAGGCGTTTACATACATTTTATTTTTGTCACATTTATCTATAAAATTTTCGACATAATACAAACGTTATCGTACACTAATAGTGAAACAATAATATTTTTATAGGTCAAGTAATTTTATACAAGGAATGAAAATAAGACCTTTTAATAAAAAAATATGAGGTTATCTTTCTATAATTATGATGGACTTATGATGGCATTTTATGGGGCTACC
This sequence comes from Thyatira batis, assembly GCA_905147785.2. Taxonomy (NCBI): domain Eukaryota; kingdom Metazoa; phylum Arthropoda; class Insecta; order Lepidoptera; family Drepanidae; genus Thyatira; species Thyatira batis. The sequence goes on from LR990497.1 coordinate 7,011,674, forward strand.
ATAACAAGGGGAACTAATTGAAACAAAGTAATTTAACAGAATTAATTAAAACTAGTTTTGAAATATTGAACTGACTTGACCCTGACTTGGTTAGCGTTTTTTGTATTAGAAGTCGCCGAGTGCAGAATACTATTGGCTCAGGGACTGGTCTTTGTAACAAATGAGTTTTTTTTCAACCAAAAAACCAGTTTTTATTCACCGGTGGATATTCCTTACTTTTATATTGAAATTTGATCACTGTTGCATCCGACGAAACATAATAATATTGCGCTTTCTAAGACACATGGGAAACTTGCTTCTATACGAATTTCATGTACCTAGTTACTGGTTATACGTACAAATATAGTTTTGGCTAGATGATACAGTTACTATAATTAGAGTTTTTGCGAAGTAATTAATGGTAACAGAGACAGGCAATAACCTGTAAAACGGATTAACATACAATTTATCCAAAAACAAGATGTATTATGATCTAAATCTAATAAGTATATATTTAAAAGTAGTATATGTAGTATATCAGCTATCTGGTTACCATAACACAAGCTCACTTTGATGCTTAATTTGGAATCAGATTGGCCGTGTGTGAAAAATGTCCCAGGATATTTATTTATCTAGGGGGAACTAGTGGAAAGTGGGGGCAGATCGTAATATTTATTCTAACTAGTATATTAAGAACTGTTATAAATGCAATACTTAAGCAATATTACCTAATTCCGATTGCATTGAAGATAAACCCGAAAAACTAGATGATGAAAAGTTATATTAAGAAATGCAACAGATCCAAGTCTTGCAGTGGTCTTACCAGAAAGTAATTTGACATGAATGTGAAAATTTTCTCAAATGTTTGACTAGCATTTAATAGCAATATACTTACCTCTAGAATTACTGTACTGCTACTTAGTAAACAAATCAAGTTTTAGGGAATGTAAAAGGCAAAGCTGCATTAGAAATGATTTTACTACATGAGTTTACTGTCAATTTCGAAGAAGTGACAGGTTTTAATATCTAATTCCAAAATCGCACAGAGTTCATACTAGAGTACTGTGTATAGATTAAAGGTTTTATGACTGAATAATAATATGTTCATATGAAACTAACAGGATACAACTTAAAGCTTATTACAAGAAGGAAACACACGTTTTTGAACCATATAGGTATTATTATTTTTAATTACGTTTTGAGGAAATACCATGACAAAACAAGAATTTCGACATTTTCAAACCACAAGTTACCTACCTATAAGGTGACTAAGAAACCAATTATGTTGTGAAATTAATATAACATGAAGCTAATTGGTTTATCAGTGCCTATTATCTCAGTATCCTTAAAATATCTAGGTACATAATTTTTATTTAATCTTCATAGGTTTCCCCGTTTTAAGACTGCGATTTTTGAAGGTATTCCCAGTTTTAAAAATGATACCTATGAAAACCGGCCCAATACGAGTGTGGGGGATTTCCGTTGTATTGTAATACGACGTAGGTATTATTTTTCATACATATTGTTCACTTAGGGTGGTTTCGCTCTGCATCCGATCCGGATCCGACATACATATGTCGATTCAAAGTAGCTATAGTATAATTTGTATGAGGGCTTGCTCACTAAATCCGAATAAATCGATTGACGGAATTTGAATTTCGGATCGGATACATCATACATTGCAAAACCTCTCTTAGGGCTAGCCCGATCACATTTGGCTGGTTTCTATTATTTCTTGTCTTACTTGGACTTTACACTATAATCTCCAAACTAATCAATAAACGTTTTTCTACAAAAGATACATCATAAACAACAAAAAGCTATGATTCTTTGTATTATTTTAACAATTTGATGGAATATGTTGCTTAAATAAGTAACAACATGACGCATATTGACTGTTCCATGTTTTGCAACCACATAAGTTGACCATCCGAACGAAGATAACTCATAACCCATTAGCAATGATTCTTCCGGGTTTGTTGAACAGTAAATCTATTTTCTTGATTGATATTTTTGCCCTGTATTGCATGCAGTTGATGATGGTTGTGAATGGAGAAAATTTTCATTAAAAGGTAAATAGTAATCTTTGCTTTCGTAAGCATGAAATGGTATAGGTATACTTAGGTACAGATAGGCAGTTGGCTTGGTGGTTAGATGCTAAGTCCGCCTTAGGTAGTGGGTATAAATCCAATCCTAATTTTAGTGTGCTGTTTCTGGAGCTTTTTGGCACCCGCTGTTTTACCCGCGATCTCTGGGGATTTACAATATTTCTATGATTAAGATAATTGTATGTATTAGGTACACTAAAACTATCTATTGGTGATCCAAGATTCATCCAAAACCCCTCGGCATCACATATTTTCGCATTGACTATAATATTTGTAGAATTATAGACCTATTAAGTAATACAAATACATTTTTAATATTAAAACTGTATCGAGAAATAAAACTTTTTTTGCTTTGTGGTATTAATAATACAAAGTACCTAAATGATAAATTTTAATTAGTAGGTATTTAACCGCAAAATTAACACAGGTACCTGGTAGGTATGATTATACAGATTGGTATCGGAATCAACAAATTCAATAACACAATGTAGGTACCAAATTGACCAATGCTTAGTCATTCTGTACAATTAGTGTAGAACAATTATGTGGCTAAGCTCATCTGCATGTTCACTGTTTAAATGTCATCATAATTATTATTATCATCAAAATAAAAAGAAACAAATAATAAAATGTAGGTATTATATTAATTTTTGAATATCGTTATTGATCAACCTAATAAGTAATCCGAACGAGTTGTAAAAGATATCATGCCTGCTAAAACTTGCATTTTGGTCGTAAAATGTTTATTCGTTTGTCACAGAGAATCTTATCGAGGAAACAAAGTAGGTACGCAAAATATATTTTAATTATGTGAGAAGACATAGCGGGTAAACTTAACCAGTCATATGAAATAGTCCACCGCGGGGGCCTAGTGCGGATTGGTGGACTTCACATGCCTTTAATTGTGGCATCTTGAATTTGATGTTTTCCTTCACCGAAAGCCAGTGGTGTGGTTCCGAATCGTACCGAAATAGCATGTAATGATATGATTTAATAGCATTTTAGCAACACTAGTTTGTTGCTAAACTAAGTCTAACAGGCGTTTATTTTAAACGTCATTATTTCAGTTATCGTTCCTCTTTTTCTACCCACATTTTCAAGAAATTATGGAACTAAGTACCTTATCTTAAGATTAATAATAAAGGTCCGAGTAGGTACTTTTAAACTACGAAAAAAAACATTAAGAATAATATTTTCAGACTATACAATGAGGAACGAAATGAAGATATATATTTTTATGGCGAGATGGAGGAAGCCCATTTTCCCTTGATCTTTGTTGTATCTTAATGACGGATATTTACATTACTGTATTGTTACAAGTTGGCTTTAAAACTTTCGCATTAAAGCGACTGCCATAAACGGGTGCAGGGCAATAAAAAGAAAGGGAAAACAAGAATCGTTTAAATAAAGGTTCGGCTTATAAATTGAACTTTATACTCACCAATATGCGGAAGTCGGTGCTAGGTACTTTTATTGATAGTCTACAATAAATGTTGAAGGGGTTAAGGTTATGAAAAATTTATTGTCTGCATGATTATAATATGTAGTTACATACATTTGAGTGTATGTTCCACTCCAATAAAGGTTATTGTAGGCACCTAGTGTTTTTTTGTAAATTTATATTGTGATAACCTATGTATGCATTCCATGGAGAGCCGGAAGACGATCAGTTCCATATTTCAAGGGTTTGAACAAACTTACTTGCTAAGTTACCTTGTCTAGTTTAGTTAGGTGTACCTAGGCTAGGAATGTGTGAATCGCATTGCTATGCGTCTGTTCAAAGAGTATGCGTTCGCTTCTAGCAACAATTTACACTACAGGCAGTAGTTGTGTTGTTATATTAAGTGTGAGTTTTAAATAGCCAGCTAAAATTATGTTCTTATGAAGTAGCTATGCTATATATAGACCAATTTGACAAAAAAGTGACAGATAGTTCAAATTATTTTAACAAAAAACGAGAGCAATGAATTACATGATTGGACGTATTTGTTATAATAACGGGAGATCCCATATAAAATTACATTGGGAACTACATATGGACACACATTAAAATGACATTACGATGCGGTAGCAGCTGTAGGTAAAACATTTTCTTTCTTTAACTTATTTATTTTGGTTGTTTTTGTATTGTCACTTACAGATGACGATGTTCTTTAGATGGAAGCTGTTTAGCATTTAGTTTGCTGTAATTTTAATTTTGAAATGACATACACTGTATACCTACCGGACAGAAAATATACTTACCTAGATACCTACTCTACTCATTTAGTATGGTATGGCTGATGTAATGATATAAAAATACTATCTTATTTTTATGTAATATACTTACCTATATTAAGAAAATTTCCCTACCGAGCGTTAGATTCAATTCCTAAGTGCCTTAAATTTATTCATTTAAATAGGCCTTATTTAAATGAATAAATTTATTTCATTTCATAATGTTTGACAACACATATTTATACTTATAAATGAAAGTTTTTATGTTAACATAATTGGTATTTATTATTTGAGTAAACAGTCGTTTGTATTGTAAAGAATTCAAAACAATCGACTGGAAATGGAAATATTATAAAGTTTATTTAAACATACCTATTTATTATTGTTTCCATGAAAAGGTTTTTCCTCTTTTTTTCTGAGTGGATAAGTCACTGTATTTGGGTTTAATTTTTGTACTTACTGATATGGACACAGTTGTACCTTCCTAATTTCCATATCGATATTATCTCCTGCGCAGAACGTGACATGTCGCACACATTGGCAAAAACTGTCCAAAATACAAAGCAGAAGGCAAATCAAATTTGTTTTACCGAACAATGCTAATTTTTTCTTTGTGCTCGATGAAATCCGGATCATTATCCAACTCAAATAATAAGTAGGTATTGAATGTTTGCCCTTGACTTTTTACAGTCAATTTGAAATCATACTTATCGCAACCATTACCTACCATACTACGGCCATTGTATTCCATGGAGCGAGAGTAACGAGGCCTCTGTGTTGCGGACTCATGTGGTTGCGTAGTTATAGACAGGGACAGAGCATAAAAGCCGCGGTGAAAGATCGTCGAGCTGGAGTAATGTTACTCTACTGAATTGAACTGAGAAGACAGTATGTACTTATATATTTGTATTTGTAGTGGTGGTTATCTACTTCATTCTCTTGTTTATACGCTATTCTCTCAGTTTTGCCTCCGTTACAGGATATAAATCATTCCTTCTCCCTGCCATGATACTCAGCTATAAATGAATGATTGTGTTTTATTTACTAAAAAGAAATTAGAGACATACAGAGTAACTTTAATACAGTATCACATAAATGTATCATTACCTTAAAAACATGCTTAAGATAATATTACGTAGGGGGAGGTCCCCCGGTTTCGGACACTTAAGGAATAGTTGAAATAAATCGAAGACATTTAATTATGTAATTTGTTTATTTATGTTATTATTACTCTCAACTATATACTTAATCATCACAGGTATATAATCAGTCTCAAATGTAATTTGAAATGTACTTATCAGTAATTAGAAACTAACACTATGAAAATAACACTATGGAAAAGGTCCCCTACTTCCGGACGGTATACTTTTCGTTAATTATTTAACTTCAAACTTAATTTTCATCATTAAATAATATAACAAATGAAAGTTTTACAAAAAATATATAAAAATCTTAATCAACTTTGGCAATGACCAGTAACATTTTCTTTTTAATCATAAAGTTTTAATCGTACAACCTACAAAAATCACAAATGTAGCTATCTGAGCCTTTTTCAACATCAGCACACGCTTCATGATCCCATTCATTGCAAGCTTGACCAGCAGCGGATCCAATCTTCTTCATTAACATCTTGGCCAATCAGACAAACTGTAGCATTTTTGGTCCCTAATTTTGACGATGTTGGTTTTGCAAGAGCTGTTGTCTTTGTTTTATTTTTGTCTGGTCGTTAGTTTTTTTTACCTCGAAACTGTTTTATTTTAACCACAGTAGAAGTTGAACGGTAGAAGTTGGATCAAATCTGCCTTTCTTGAATCGAAGATTTATTTCTTCTCCTCGTTTCAACTTATTAATATAGTCAAACAGGGTACTTTTTGGTACATTGTAGACTTCAGCAGATTTTCTCAAAGAAAACTTTTTTGACATCACCTTGTCGATCGCGTGTTTCAATATTTCACGTTTGGGGTAATTCCCACATTCCCTCATCATCATCTTATCCATTGAATCTAAAACAACAAAACACAAAATAAACTTACTGGAACAATAAAATCTATTGTTAAAACTGTCCGGTTTGGGGGACATTTGAAGTGTCCGATCTTAGGGACCCTTAGATATGTCAAAGAAAAAATCTACCTACCATTATATGTTATTAATTACAAAAATAAACATAAATAACGAAAGATTAGTAACATAACAATAATAATCAAGAGTAATAAAAATGATTTCGAACATATATTACTGTCTATATACGCCTAAATATTACTCGAAACAAAAAATTTACCAACCTGAAAATGTAAACCATGCTCCACGGCGCACGAGTCGGCACTGGCCGTTGGTCGGCACCCCCCGCACTCCACTTGCGTGTGGCTTACTACCCGTCACAAAAGTAACAAATTGGCGCGCTTTTTTGAACAGGTACAGACTGTGTCCGGCTTTAGGACCTGTCCGTGGTTACGGGACTTCCCTACAATAAATTATATGACCTTTAATAGATATCGGTGGAGCGATTTCTTCCTGTCGACCTAGAGTGATAGGATAGATAAGTAATAAAAAATGTGATTTAGTATAGGTACCTAGTCACATAATAAAATATAATAAAATATCACCTAAGTACAATCATTTATAAGCGACTATGAAATGAAATGAAATAAAATGAAATAAATTTTGAAATGAAATGAAATGAAATAAATTTATTAATTCAACTAGGCCTTCACAGGCACTTATGAAACGTCGACTCTAATGCTCGGTTCGGAAGGTTGCTTTTACTGAGAAGAGCCGGCAATAAACTCAGCAATTACTCTTTTCAAAACAAGTTTTAACAATTTCTTTAACAATAATAACATTAGTCCTGATAGAACGAGCGCTATACCCATGCCTCGTCATCATTAATATAATCATTTATACTATAATAAGCTTTCTGTACCAAAGCTGACTTAACTCGTTCCTTAAATTTATTCATAGGCAATTCTAAAATATTTGTGGGGATTTTGTTATAAAACCGTGCACCAAGTCCTAAAAATGATCCTTGCACTTTCTGTAGTCTATAAGCAGATGTTACAAGTTTATGCTTATTTCTAGTATTAATGGAGTGCAAATAACAATTTTTAATAAAGATTTTTCTAACCGCGTAAGCAGCTGAGCTGAGCTTCCCCGCAAGACATGATATTTGGGTGCCCCATTGAAGTTTTGAATCTAACGTGATACCCAAAAACACTGTTGAGTCAACAAGACTGAGGGCCTCATTATTTAACATTAAATTAGAGGCCAATTTTTTTACATTAGGTAATGCAAATTTGATACATTTAGTTTTGTTTGCATTCAAAACTAGATTATTAACAGTAAACCAATTTAATACCTTTGATAATGCACCGTTTACATCGTCATAATTGAATTTCTGTCTATCAACACCAAAAATCAGTGAGGTATCATCAGCAACAGTACAATTCCACAGGTATTCTTAACATAGAACGGAAGATCATTTATATAAATTACTAGCTGCCTCCCCGCGGTTTTACCCGCGTAGTTCCCGTTCCCGTGGGAATACAGGGATAAAATATAGCCTATGTTACTCGGGGATAATGTAGCTTTCCAAAGGTGAAAGAATTTTTGAAATCGGTCCAGTAGTTTCGGAGCCTATTCATTACAAACAAACAAACAAACAAACAAACAAACAAACAAACAAACAAACAAACAAACAAACAAACAAACAAACAAACAAATCTTTCCTCTTTATAATATTAGTATAGAAAAATAGAAAAGGTCCCAAAATTGAGCCCTGGGGCACACCCATATGCACAGGAGAACCAGACGATTTAACTCCGTTGACATCTACAATTTGAGTCCTCTCACTAAGGTACGATCTCATCAAATCAAGTGCTATACCTTTAACTCCATAATAATCTAGTTTACGTATAAGTGTTTGGTGGTCAACACAATCAAATGCCTTAGATAAATCACAAAACACCCCAAAAACGTTCTGTGAATCCTCCCAACCGTTAAAAATATTTTTCAGAAGTGCTACACCTGCATCAATGGTTGAATTGAACGGCCTTTTGTGAAACCGTATTGTTCACCATGCAAAAGTTTATTAAAATTAAAATGAGCGAGTAGCTGCTTTAAAATAATCTTTTCAAATATCTTACTCAGGACTGGTAATATAGATACAGGCCGATAATTAGTTGGATCAGAAGGATCTCCGGCTTTAAACAATGGAATGACTTTACTATATTTCATCAGATCTGGAAATTTACCGCAATCTACGCATTTATTAAAAATTAAGGCTAAATGAGGAGCTATGTCTCCAATGATATTTTGGAAAACAGTAACAGATAAATCCCATAAGTCTCCAGTACGTTTGACTTTTAAACTTTTAAATGTTTTAATTATGTCAACTAATCACAAATTAAGCGAAGCATGTAATATAACCAGACATTTGATATGGGTACTACCTTTTTAAAATATTTATATTTAAACAACTATTTGTTATGTTAATGCCTACGAATGTTTGTCCTTAGTGGGTATTGAACCAACATCAGTAGCGTGTCAGTCAGAGTAACTAACCAACTGCGTCAACTAGGTTATTATAAAAAAAATATTTTATTTTCATTATTGTTTAGTGACGTGAAAAGCGATACTTTCTTTTACTTTCTTCACGCCGCCGAGACACCTAAGGGAAAGTGAACAGATGATGCACTTGAGATGTTGGTACTAGTGGCAAATGGTTCGAATTTCTGACAGAACTCTACACTAGAAGTTCAATTATTTTTTTGAGTACTTATGACTACTGAAAGACAACGGTTGTCTGGAAGAAATCGCTTTTAGCGAGACCGTCACTTGTGCATTAAGTTAAGTTTTATTCTTACTTTTATGACAGTTTTTTTTGTCTTTGGTGTACAATAAAGTGTTATCTTTCTATCTTTCCTCTATAGTGTAGAGGGAATTTTAGTGCAGGTTTAAGTTGAGGGCATCGGAACGCGTTGTAGATTACCCATGAGTGATGGTGATCACCAAATCTAGTATGTACATCAATGAAGAACAATAATGGATAAGCAGTTACTTAATATTTCTTTGAGTGATAAAATGGGTCTTTTAAATATACTACTTCGGTAAGAGATATTTCTATCCGACTCAATAAACATTTTAGTTAGCCAAACAATTTATATGAATAGATACATGTATACATGTACCTACAATATTGTCTTTAATTATTGTGGCAACTTCCCACTTGGTATCATACACGCAAATCTATTTGTAGTTTCTAAATCAAATTATTAGCCGAGTAAATGAAGCATTATGGGTCCGTTTTTTTTTACTGTGAACCGAATTGCATACAATTTTGGAATTAGGTTCATCTTACCCTTAACTTCAAAAGTGAAAATGATTTGATCTCCGCAACCACCCTGGGTGTGGTTGCCACCCCTTCTCGGGGGTGAATTTCTTTTTTTTCAAAATTGCCTCGGATATCAATAGAAGGCCTAATTTTAAGCAAAAATCAAAAATCAGTTTTTCAAAAAATCCAATACTATTCAAGTAATTGGCAATTGAAAATTCGCAATTTTTTCACGGTTTTCATCGGTTTTCTGCAAATATTTCCAAAAATATACGTTTATCGAAAATGTTATCAAGAACAAAGTTGTAGCAGGTAAAACAATAAACAATTTGGTATTTTATAAAGTATTCTAAGTGCAATATTAAGCTAGATATGAAAGATCAAAGCCGTGTTTTATTTTGTCTGAAATTTAATCAATGTGGTCAATGCCATCTAGTGGCGAGCAGATGCATTTTATGCATTCTAATACAAAAGGGTTTTGTAGCGCATAAAATAAGCTTTAAAATGAGCACTATTTAAAGTCTTTTGCACGTAAAATAAGTGAGCTGTATTGCAAATAAGGGGAGATTCTAATGTTTTTTCTTTTAAATCAATGGGTTTCATAAGTGCCATTTCCACCATAATTAAAATTAATCGTATTCCGCCTAGAATTAACTTTATTATGAAGAGTTTGATGGATAGTATCAGTTTGGCTGCTTCAGGACACATATTTTTCAAAAAATTCATGATTTTATAAAAAACAAACTTTCAAATATTTATAAAACTCCACCCTATTTTTCATAATATCTCAAAAAGGACGACAGATACGTATAAAAGTGTGGAAATAAAAAAAATTATAATTTTCTGACAAACAATTTGGATGTTTTGGTTTTTCTGTGAAACAAAAATTGACGGAGTTATGATTGTTTAAAGAGCGCGTGGCAGCGGAATCACAGCCTCTCTTAAGCCCTTTAACCCTTCACCGTTTCAGAAAAAGGTTTTTTACTATATATTGCAATAAAGGATGTTGTAGCTCTTTTAATTACCTTTACAATGGTGTTTTATAACTTGTGATAGCATGAAAATTGAATGAGTTATGGTCCAAAAACTTAACATATTTTTATCTACTTAGTAACTGAAAATTTCGGAGTGTGAATATTTGGAGCAATGTGAAAGTACGCAGTATAATAGAGACCCACAACTACTGTAATGTGTATATATGTTACCAGAAATGTATGAAATCAAGGAATTGAATACAAATCCTAGGAAATGTGTACAGTTCCGATACTATTTAGGAACTGTGTACAATATTGTTTGAAAAACTATTTAATGCATAGATGTCCTAGGAAATGTAAAATTTCCTCGGAATTATATGGAATACCTGCTGGTCCACCGGCAATATGTAAAATAACTATATTTGGGCGTAGTAATCAATGTTATGTTAGGACAGTAAGTCTTTGTCACTTTTTTTGTGTTCATTTCAGAACATTTAGACGTTCGAGGCTTAAAGGTGGCCCAAGGGCCACCCCCGCCGCACCCTAACCTATATTAATAATATATTATGGCGATAATACACAAATATTATCGCCATAATATATTTATATGGTATATATTTATACCATACTATGACACATTTGCAAGGGTTGTAAGATTTTCAAGGGGTTGAAAATGATTTTAATATGAGGTAATTATGTAAGAAAATACTTTACAATTTCACCATTTGCTATTAGACATGTTTTCTAGCGATAAAATGGCTCAATGTAATTTTTTCCATTAAGGGATGGTTTACACCCCTTAAAAATAATAGGCGGAGTTCAGATCATTTTCACTTTTAAAGTTAAGGGTAAGATGAGCCTAATTCCAAAAACTTCATGCAAATCGGTTCACAGTAAAAAAATTCGGAGGTAAGACCGTATTTTTCGCTTCGTTTACTCCACTATATGGCTTCATAGATTGTTGCTCGTAATAAATACCTTCTACAATGTGTGCTCAGCTATATCTAGTTATATTTTGTTTACATTGTAAGTATATTCAACTATTATAAATGACTAGTTTCGGTTCCGCGGTTTTACTCGGGATTCCGGGAATCTTAAATGCCCGGAATAAAAAGTTGCTGAAGTGCTATTCTAGAACATATTCTAACTCTGTACCAAATTTCATCTAGAAGACTTCAGTCGTTTTACCGTGAAAGAGTAGTAAACTTTCGTAGAAACTTTGACATCTACATATATATATAACTAGCTGCCTCTGCGCGGTTTCGCCCGCGTAGATCCCGTTCTCGTAGGAATACAGATATAAATACAAATAACGTAGCTTTCTATTGGTAAAATCATTATTCAGATCGCTTCAGAAGTTTCAGAGCTTATTCATGACAAACAAACAATATAAAATCATTCCTCTTTATAATATAAAGTATAGCTATAGAATGTTATATATATAGGATGTTGGTGTGCACTTCAGGAACGTAGCGCATGCGCCCTTTTAGCGGAGTTCATGCGCATGGACAAATAAAATGCTGTCAAGCCGTATCGTGTTTAAGTGACACGGTTCCGTACGTTCTTGGAAATATAAACACGTCAGATTTTTAGATGAGACTGTACTGTTCTTTTTGGTATTAACTAAACGATCGTCCGTGTTAAAATACATCTTTGATATGTAGTAAACTTTTATCATGTAAAAAATATAATTTATAAATATCACAACCACAGAAAAAATATATGTACACAATTGTACGCCTCACATACCTACAAATATTTTTACTCCCATGTATATATGGAACTAAACTACCAGTCCATATAATTAATATCGATTTTGACATGCAAGTCTAGTAGACGATAGTATTCTTAGTTAACATTTCAGTATTTTTTTTATAATTCATTATAACTGTTTTGTTTCATAAATATAATATACATAATTAACAATATATGAAGCACTCCTTCAGCGAAAACTCTCAACTCCATTATATCAATTAGACCATTATTTTTAGAAAGCTTTCTAATTAAATGATGGGATTTATTTAATCGACTTCACTCGGTTCGCTTCCTCAGGGGACCCTAATAGCCATTCGGTCATGACAACTGACGGTTGGTTGTTGGCACACAGTCCCGTGTTCGCCACATCTGCCCCTGCTTTGCCAGTGTTGTGCCAGTAGTGGCAGGCCAGTCAGTACACCGCTGCGCGCCAAACAGCGCTGGGTGTGCGCGATACTGGTAAAACGAATTGCCATTCGATTTTCGAACGCGGTCAGTCAATGAAAATTTATTAAAAAATAATATAAAATTTTTTTTGAATGTCATTGCACTGTGCTCCAAATAAATTAGCGTTCCAGTATTTCTTGTGGTATTTTCGTGCGGGCCCTTAATTACGCGTTTGGTGTCGTATTCAATCCAAGATTATTTGTTGGTGTTGTTTGTAAAATTAGATCGTGACGTTAAAGGTAAGATATAAGTTCTTTTATTAGGTTATTTAGCTTTAAGAATATTTGAGGTGAGGGCTGTTTTTAATTACCCATATAACTACCTTATTTTATCATAACTTTTTGGCATGCGGTAAAAATAAGGAAAAAATGTTTAAACAGAGTTTACTTCGATTGTCCCTTCGATAAAATACATAATTACTGAAAATTAACACTAACAGCATTTATATTATATCTAATATATAAAATTCTCGTGTCGCGGTGTTTGTGATTAAACTCCTCCGATACGGCTTTACCGATTCTCATGGAATTTTGTGTGCATATTGGGTAGGTCTGAGAATCGGGCAACATCTATTTTTCATCCCCCTATGTGATCACGGGAACGGGAACTACGCGGGTGAAACCGCGGGGCGGCAGCTAGTAATTTATAGTATTTTTAAACGAAGCTGAAAATTCAGTTACACTTAATGAAATTCGGGTCAGATTTCGGGTAAATTGAAAAAATACTTACCTAATTCTCATACAGACAGAAAATTCGACAATAACACAAACGATTTTTGATAAGGTATTTATGTATTATTTTATAATGATCGATCACATAGGCATATTATTATAAATCTATCTATGAGTAACATACCTACATGTAACACCTGGCGTGCAACATTATGAATAATAATGATTTATCAAAAATTATTGCTAGATTGAACAAATTATGAAAATAAATCAAATCTCCTGACATTATAATAAATTAAATTGTAAAAAAAATATTGTCTAATACCAACTTGATATAAAGTAATAAAAAACACGTGTAGGCATTCTTTGAATAAAAATAAGTTCCGAATTAATTGTAATTTCTGCACGGCAGACTAGTTTCTTATCTAACGTTTAAAACATTAATTATGTATCTATAATTTTATAAAAACACTATAAATATATAGTTTATTTTTTCACAAAATACCAATGTTGTATAAGATTTCACTTTTATCTTTACGTATAGTAGTTTATTTAACACCCGCGTTCTCCCAGTACGAAGTCGTTCTGTTGCTATGTTACGAAAAAACAAACAGACACTTTCACGTTTCATTATATTCGTTTATCGAGTGATGATAACCTGTTAACTAATAACTAATTGTTAATTATACATTTTATTATACCTATTGAAATCAATAAAAAAATATAATTTGACTAAAACGAGTTTTAGTCAAAAAAACTGCCGTAGCCTTAGAATGTTAAATATAAAGTATATATGTTCAGAATATACTATTCATAAATGGTATTATAATATTTTGAATTCCGCCAGCCGATATTGCGTGAAAGATTAACAAATATCCTTTCTCACAAACTTTCGCCATTATTTTAGTTGGATGGATGACATGAGTACCTAATTAATTCACTGCGTCCTACATTGCATTATGTTAACATTACAATGAGTAATATCAGAGTCATCGATGACAAACATGCATATTTATATATAACTAGTCGCCGTCCGCGGTTTATCCTGTGTTCCCGAAGGATCTTCAATTTTCCCCAAATCACGGCTTTCAATATACCAAGAGTAATGCTAATCCTTTTAGCTGTTGCTAGAAGGCGTAAAAATCATACCTACAATTATTATGAGGAAAAAAGCATTTTGATACATACCTACTATTTAATCAATGTCACAATTTTGATACGCATATTACTTAACATTAAAGTAGTAGACAATACGTAGATTTAGTACTTACTAAAAGATAAAAAAATATGAATTTTTTGATAGATATCATCTGATAGCTCAGTGGCAGTGAAGACTGAGGTGTAACCGACTTGAGGAACGTCCCGGTAAACCGTAGAATAGGCTTAAGGTTTTGGTGAGGAAACCACGAAAGTAGTACTATCTTTTCTCCAAAAGGTATCATTTCTATTGCAATTTTGATAATTAACAAAATGGATTAACAGTTTGTTAACCACTAATTTAGTATTGAGTAATTAATTAAATAAGTACATACCTACGTAAACAGTGTGTTGACGTCAATCACAAGTCACAAGTAACCAATTACTTATTTTTAATATCCATTGATTTTTATTTGTATGTACCTTACGTATCTACATTACGTACGCAAATTGTACGCCTTATGCTTTTCAAGTACTTAAATTCAAAAAAAATATTTCATACTTATAGCTGAAGCTTATCTACCTAAATCAAACGTAGGTCATAAAAAAATTGGCACTTACTAGGTATACACTACACACGACACGACCGATCTGATTCCAAATAAATCAGAGTTTGTACCTTAATATTTACACCCAAGCCCAGAACAAACAATCGAACCCGCAGTATAATTATTTTTTTAAGGTGTTTCGCATCACTAATTAGCAGTTGCCGGTCGTTTGATTGTTCATGAACTTCAATGTAACACAATAAGTGTAATTAACACGTTAGCTGCGGCACCAATTTTTGCATACTTTCCGTTCCTGCGGCACGAGGTATAATCGGCCCGTACCGTGACCAGACGTTAGGGCGACACGCGGTCTATTAAACCCCACCTCCTTTTACAGACTAAAATCCATTTTCTGGCGCGAAATCAAAGATAAATGAGAATTTTGGTCCTTATTGATATAGACAGTGAATTGATGAACCCTAATCCACCGTCGCCCCGGGATCTGATGGCTAGTTTAGGAATTATTAGCAAAACAAAATATGGGATCTTATACACCTCGTAACGCACTGAAATAGGGCAAATTTTCGCTGCGATTAGTGATAGGAAAAATAATATCAATGTTTTTAAACTGTCTTAACTACGCAACGACTTGACCGATTTTGATCAATTATATCTCATTAGATCGTTTTAAGGGCAAAACCTGGCAAAACAACACAAAGCTATCAAAGGATACATTTTTTTTTAAATAATCTAAATTGTGCTTGAAGGCGCCATAAAGAAAAAAAAACCGGCCAAGTGCGAGTCGGACTCGCGCACGAAGCGTTCCATTCTATACCATTAAGAGGCACCTATTACAGACTTATTATTGGAAAATAATGGATTACGGTTTATGCATAAGGTTTATCTTTCTATTTGTATATGAAAATCTTAATGCGGTTCACAGAATAGAAAAAAAAGGCAACCAGAAGTAGAAAAGAAACTGTCCTATTTATTCTGCCTCGGGCTTTAAAAATACAATTATTAGAACTTGAATTAACATTAAAAAATCAGTATCAATATACTTTTTTTTATAAAAATCTCAATATATACGTTGTACTTATTTATGAGTGTTTTTCATTGAAACAGGGTAGACAATAAGATTTTTTGCACTGAGTGCACTGAGTCAAAATCTTTTTGGATTTTTTATCAGCTTCACGAGATGGTAAAAATGTTTCTGGGTTTTTTAAAATTAACTTCTTCCGACATCGTTTAGACATGTTCGGCGCTGTAAAAGGACGTGCTCTCCAATCGACGTGATGCACAACACTGGTCGCGGGAAGCTCGCGTTGAGTGCGGTACGAGGTCAGGGGGGATATGGGACGTTTTAGTCTCGTTCCGCACTGCATTAAAATTATATTAATTCAGTGCGGCCTAAGACATCCGGTACCAAGGTAGGTACACCACCGAGTCCGGAACCATTAGTGATCTCAAATATATATTTATCTCTTTCCTACACTGGACCAAACCAAAGCTATGCCATTCGCACGACAGAGAAATTCACTTTTTTGCTTGCCGCACCACAGGGAAGTTGCATCAGGGGTGATTTAGGCCTCGCTTCGCACTTAACGTGTTAAACAATAATAGTACCTATGACACGTACATATAAGAACCTTTGAACAGTGGACCGTGATACCTAATATATTTATGTACCTACTAAGAACTATCAGCTGCAACAAAATGTAGTTTTAAACAAATAAATACCTCTCTCAATAAAATATTGTTATTTTGTGATATGGCTATACCAGAACAAAAAGTAGACGTTAAAAAAATGTCATTTCCCTCAATAAAATAAATGTATGTACATACATATTTATTTATACAGATCAGAATATGTTATTCGGAATGATTACCAATAAATTATTGCTGACATTTCAAAATTGAATTTTTAATACAAAGATCCTTTAGTGGATTTTTGGGTATCCTTATGATAGTTAGGTACATATGCAAAAGTCGTCAAAATTAAAATTATTACTGTAGGCACTCATTTTATTGGTATCAATGTAACATGATATGATGATATAGTGGCTCCCCGCGGTTTCACCCGCGTACCCGGGAGGTCTTCCATTTTCCCGGGATAAAAAGTAGCCTATATGTTAATCCAGGTTATAAGCTATCTTTAGTCCAAATTTCATTCAAATCCATTCAGTAGTTTTTACGTGAAAGAGTAACAAACATCCATACATCCATACTTACAAACTTTCGCATTTATAATATTAGTAGGATCTAGTCTTCCCATTAATAAAATCTATTGCTTAAACGTTTCAAAATCAGTGGAGGAACGTCACGTGCTGCTTATAAATACCTAGACTTTTTTGATTGCTTCCACTTATTCACGTGCTTACCTTTGCAACCTGTTCTGCGCTGCGGACTGTTGTATGACTAAAGTTTCACAAGTGTGAGATTCCTTTCCATCCAATAGGTACGTCGCCTAAGGTCTCCTTTCCCTTTCTAGCTTTCACAGTTAAGTTCAATGTAACGTAGAAGCTAGATTTCTGAAAATTTAATTCATCATTTCAGATTTCTCAGTCATTATTAAATTAAGGAATCACTAAAATTCTCCTTTTTATTTTAACAATCGATCGATATCGTCACACAGTAGACTGATTTGTAGTGTACAGATTACAATATGTATATGTATTAAACGGTAACATTTGAACCGGAAATTATTGTTTTAGAGGTCTTTAATTTATTGCTACGATTAAACATGTTGTACCTACTTATACTTATATTTATTTTAAGCGATTAATTGCCCTCGATACCTTAACAGACATCCTTAATGGGCTAGTTCCTGTTGTGTTTAACTTACGCTAAAAATAGGCATTTGATTTCCAATAAACAAAAAGTCAGAGAAATGGCATTTATAAACCGCTACCGCAATATTTCAGAAGTATCTTACTAATGGGTATTAGAAATGCAAAAGTGGCTTATATTAGGCATCTGAATTAAATTTGGCACAGGAACATAATAACACATAGACTAATTTTCTCGTAAACATTTAAAAGCCACTAGTTTTAAATAATTTATAAAAATGCAAATAATGTTTAAGTTAAAAGCCTTCTTCTGTTACAGTCGTTTAAAATATAAGTTTATGTTTCTAGCTCGAGTAGTTTTTCAATAATATTTTGTAATTGGGACATTTGATTTGTTTTTATTAGATATTCTAATCTTATTATCGCTTAGATATCAGGTTATACCAGTTAATCGATGTGCGAGTTGCAAAAAAGATTTATTTTAATTTATTTATGTTCGAAAGATCGATGATATGTTAAAGTAACGAGAATTTTTTCTTGTTTTTTTTTTATACAGGAATACATAATTATATAAAAATGAATTGCACAAATGTATGACCGAGCAACACTTTAGAACGGCTTGACCGAATTGGATGTTGTGTTCGTAATTGTGAGTTCAAGGTTTATGTGAAATATTTTTTGAAAAACCAGAAATAATAGTAATTCGTATGGTAATTTTTGTGTGGCTGTAGTCGGCGTTAGATTTATTCGGTCATAATGTATTATTCAATAAAATAAATTGATAGACAGTTTAATATATTAAAAGAAATGTACCTATTATCTTACAAAAATAAATTAAGTTTAACGATGGCTGACCGACCTCAATATAAGGAACTATGATGATATCTAAATAAATTAAATTATTTGTAGTTAAACCAGACAAATGGGTCAAGGAACGTTGATAGTGTTTGTCGGCGCGGCTGGAACGGCGTGTTACTTGAAGTCAAGAGTCAAGTATATTCCTATATGAAGACAGATACCATTCATACATAGTATTTGATATTACCGTCCGACAGTAACATACAAAGCTGTCAAACCCGATGTCACCCTCGCGGTAAAGTCTCCCAGCCTCGTTTTGTCAGCGAGGCCACTCGTCACACAAACGGTTCCCAGATCCCCATACTAAGTTGTTTTTTTAATGGACTAGAAGGTCTCCTCAGATGATGATGAAGGTAGCTTCAGATGGCTTTTACACCGTTACGCGGACTGTTTCGGTGAGCGCAGAGGGCTCTCAACCGAAGGAGAATTTAAGCGACAGCGCTGAGGGTGTCCCCTGCGGGACCGTGTCTCGGCTCAGGGCGTCGCTGGGGGAAGTAGGGACTCACTTGACATGATTATCCCATACCAAGTGGATCTTCCCAAGTTATGAGTCCTCTGCAATACTTTTAGCTTGTATGAGTCTCAAAATGTATTTTAAAGACAAAGTTACGCAAGGATGTTTAAAAAAATAAACTAATTTTGTTTTAAATAATAAAGTCAACGGTGGGCCGATTGATTTATAATACCCCGTCATAGTTTTAATAATAGATTGCCTATCTACAATAGTAAATCGTTGGAAATCATTATAAATCGAAACCTGATCGTAGCCCTATATTTTCCACTCACCTTGAAAATTTGCTAAAATAAAATTATGTTGATTAGCTTATAAAAATGTTGGTATTGAATATTTGTTGTGTTTGAACCTTCGAGGTAATTAAAATATGTTTATGTTAATACGTTTGTACTGATATCGAAAAATACCTATAACGCGGAGGATTCGATAGATTTCCTCGTAAGTTTAAGGAACAGATAGTGTTTATTGATAAAATAGAATTAATCATTGAAGGCTGTAAAGCTGGGGTCACAACAAGCGCGTATAAGGGAGCATATTCTGCGGTTTTTTTTTCAGGATAATAATAATTGACCACAAGCCCTCATCTCTAATTGACTAATTAAGTATCATTTAAATTTGATGTATTTTTGGAGGATAGGTAAATCAGATTTGAAATAACGATGATTTAATTTGATTTATTGCCTTGCTATAATTATACTTTTTGAATTTGATTTTTATTCTATTTTATTATTGGTTCTTTCATTACTTACTCGAAAACCTGATAATTTCCATAAAGTAGCTTTAGCCTTACTATTGATTCACATGTTGGGAATTCAATCATTTTCTACAATGGACATCGAATGTAAAACAGATAGATTTGTATTCCATTCTACGTGCTGACATCGTGACGCTACTGGCAATAGTAATATTTCGAATGAATAACGTGTTTATTAAATATAATGACCAAAAGATACTAATCACCGCTCCACGGTTTCACTCGGATTTCCAGGGATTCTTAAATCTCCTGAGTTAAAAAGTATACGATACGCCATTCTTCATTCAGATCTCTTCAGTCGTTCCGGCAACCATTTATTTTATCTTTCGCATATAAACTAAAATTGTGTAAAGAGATATTTCATTATTTGGAGTGTGCAACGCTAGAATGGCATTTTCTAGAGACTTATCATTAAAACATGGTTCAGAATATAACATAGTGTAATGTTTTATTTAACGTATATTTCTTTTTAGTTTGTTATAGTTTTGTATAATATATAGAGGTGCTTCTGTAGCCGAATGTACTATTGATAGTCGGTTGATTAAGTACCTAATTATCAAAAGTATGTCAATGGATTACTTGTATCATGGTCCAATGTTATCAAATTGAAGGATAATTTATTGAGGATATTTATTACGTGCTGTAGTTTCCTCATGTTTTTTGTCCGGGGGATTTCACAATAATGTTTCATTATGTTTCATATTATTAAAGAACATTTCCCAAAGTTCATTCGTTCACAGAAAAAACGCTTTTTTCTGCCCTCCTAGTCATCGTAAATAGAGCTTTATACGAGAACTAAGTATCAGTTTGTATGTAGTGTAATAACCTATCTCACAATCAACGTTTTTGATGGTAAAACTACTATATTTTCTTGAAAATGGGGGCGAGCAGTAACTATTTTTTTAACCTGACAGTTTAGTAGCAGTTATAAATGCTATAGTGTAGTAAAAAAGTAATAGTAAATTCAAGACATGACAGCGTTATAAATAACTTTCTTTTGACTCGTAAACTTTTAGGTTATAATAAATAGTGAAACATAAGTAGGTAATGGTAAGATGTTAAACTTTACGTTCACTTAACTGATGGCTTTACTGTCATTACTTATAGAATTTGATACTATAAACCCAGTAAATAAAGTTAATTTTAGTACTTAGAGCCCGGAGTTCAAGAAGAAAGCTCCTAAACTACGTTTGAGACTGTTATAATAAGTTGACATAATGTAAAAATATCTCTATTTCCCTCCCTTGCGCCATAACATGGACTTCTAAAAAATATTGAAGATACAGTAGATCCCATGAGAACTGGAGTATAAACTACGGGGCGATAGCAAGTCATTACCAAGATTATGTTAATTTGTGGAACCTACTCAAATATATAATGATTTAATTTATTTAATAACTACGTTCGTAACGTGAGAATTAATCACGTATTCATATTAAAATGAATCAGTAGTCCGTGGAAGCGGGAACCTGTCGGCAATGCATAATAATATGTGCATTTCCTTATATACAAAGGTGGTGCAAGTACATTCATATCTCATTGTAATACAAGCGTGGAATTTTGAAAGGCTTTCGACGTCACCACTTGAGGAATTGTTATTCTTTCAAGGCTGTTCACAGTTCACATAGTTTTTCACAACCCGTGCTAGTGAAACCAAAGAAAACAAAAGACTATTGCATGCGTTTCAAAACAGTACCGGCTTCCGCCGCGCGGTTTCACCCGCGTACCGTGCCCTTAAGAATAAAGGGTTAAAATGGTTAAAATAGATGTTACGTAGATTTGGAATTCTTTTGATCGGTATAATAGTTCCGGACCCTATCCAAAGAAAGAAACAAATTATCTTTTGAATATTACTATGGAGCACTGATTCATGAATATATTCTATAGTTGTGTCAAGTTTTATCATAATCGCTTGACTCATTTTTGCGTGTAAGAGTAACAAAGACCTTTCAGTACTTAATCATATATTTTTTACCTAATTTGTTTGTATTTTATTTACATAAATTTGTATAAATAGTGTTTAAGGAACAACAATTTATATCAATAAAAATTCTTATTCTTATATACTTTCGCATTTATTATGTGATGAAGGAAGTAGTAGGATTTTTCTTTTTGCATTTTTACGAAGCAATTTATATTTATTATACATTTAGGTATGTATATTAATGTATTTTAAATGTCACTGCTAAGTAATGTAGTGGTCTAACCTAGTCCAGCCTGTTTTCTATTATGCATCTTGCTTACCATAAAGTTAGCATTTTATGGATTGATTTTAAATTGCTATCCTTCTAATATAATAATTTCTAATGATAGTGTTCGTTGTGTTTGTGACTATTTCTCACAACAACTTCTAAAATGATTTAGGTACAAGGCATATCGCTCCATGTTCAGGAAAATTTAATATTCTCTTAGAATACGCGTAGGTATAACCAGAGTAAATCAATAAATACCTAATCTAGGAATCTTTTACAGTCGGCCAATATGATCTAAACTAAGCAGAGCTTGTGCTATGATAACCAGATAGCTGTTACTACATAGGTATACTACTTTTAAAAACATATTTATATAGATACTAGCTGCCGCCCCGCAGATTCACCCGCGTAGTTCCCCGTGATCACAGGGGTATCAATAATAGATAGTAGTCGATTGCATATATATGCACCTGAATCAGGGGCGTAGCTACCGCCGTATCTGCCGTATCGCCACTGACCTGAATATGCATATAAAATTTCATAAAAATCGGTTGTCAGCTGCCTCGGAGCGGTCAAGCTGTTTCGGAGGAGTATGGTCACTAACATTGTGACATGTATAAGATTCTAACATTAAAGTGGAATGTTGTTAATATATTATTGAGTATAACTATAATATCGTAAGTGTACCAGTCGTGGCCACGGTACCAGTAATGGCCAAAAATTAAAAGAAACATCTAGAATTCGGACATGAGCGAATGTTTTTACATTGGGATCACTGTGACATAGACTTTAGACATCGAACTATCTAAGTTTAACGTTTTATTCAATTCAGTCAGTTACATGTACAAATATGCGCGAATACAAAGTGTAAAGTGATTTGAAATTGACAACGACGGCTTTTCTTAAGGAAATCGTTAAGGCGGTGAGCAGAAAGTTTCACTTGTAAAATAGTATTGCTTAATTAAAATCAAAATTAGTTTTGTTTCATGTGTTAACCATAAAATAAAGATAAACTTAGACTAAGACTGGGGTATCCATTAATGAATTTTCCCTGTCCAAGACTGGGTCACAAAACTACAACTTTTATTTGTTAAATTAATTGAATCCAGCTTTGCCGTATCTCACGCGCAACACATTACAAATATTAAATAAGGACTGGACTTTACAGTTTCACTTTATTCAGTGCTGAAACTTTCACAATTTTGGTAATATTTCACAAAAACCAGTTTTTTTTTCTTAAACTGGCCACCATTGGGTCATTTACCATAGTATGGTATGACATTTTGTTCTTGTCCATTTGATCTTCTCTTATTGGCCTTCTACTTTTTTTTATCCACAGTTGTACATAGCGGGTATCAGATCTGTCAATCTTGGTCGAAGTAGGCTACAGCCTCATTTTTTTAAGCTGAGTAACTGTGAAAATTCTGAACGTACTTCAACTTAACGCTTACAATCCGAGTTTCTCCGTAAGTAGGTATGCAACTATAATCACAGTATAGTTATAAGCATTTATAGTAACGGTCTATATTAACTATAGTAACTATCTACGGTCTTTTAAAACATAGTACATATTAATAAAGTCAATAAAAATAATATCCGTTTATAGATTTATCCTTCATTTCCGATCCGATTTGCAACATAATTTTTTATCTGAGGTTAGATGAGGTGGTTGGATAAATGTAGAAAAAAAAGATAATTGAATTTATAACCTTATAAAAATATCTGTCAGATAAACAGAAACATCAAAATACCTATCAGACAAAGTAATTTTTAAAGCATTATAATATAAATGTATATTCTTATTTCCTATTTACAAAGTGAATGGTTCTCTGCAGTACTGTTTGCGTGACATTGTAATATACTGTGGCACTGCTACCTATGAATGTAGTTGCATTGCGTATAGAAAGTTCATTGACTCGGCGTAGGCGCGTGTCGGTCAAGGTAAAGACAATGATAACTGACTCCCGTTTGTTTCATACTTTATATACGAAACTGCATATATGTAACCTTGCAAAATTGATTTCCTATTAAATCGAAATGACGTCAGAACTTTAATGAACGTATAATTTTATCTTATTCTTTAATAATATCATTGTTTTACTCGAAACATGAAGCCTTTGTGGCTCTGTGATGAACGCACTGACTCACGATCATGGGTGCATGTTCAAATCCCTGGACCTTGGGTTTTAAAAACGTTCGGTGGAGGAAACTTGTATGGCCAAGACTTCACAATCAAATGCATGTGAAGTTCGCAAATCTGCCCTAGCACTGGTAGAGAGGCTGATAGGAGAGGCTCGTTGCTGTAGTGGGAACGTACCTATATGAGCTGAGAATCGAGAAATTTTTTCATCATATGAAAATAGATTTAGACTATTTGATAGACTACCTTGTTAAATTGCCTTCCGTAAAAAACGGCATAAGAGTATCAATGCAAATGCCAATATTAAAATATATGTTTGGCATTTATAAATAAATGCTACGATGGATTAGGATTAATCCTAGCTTATATTATAAGTGAGTTTCTTTGTTCTGCCTTAAGGTCGTGTTTTGGATCATCGGTTTCACACGATATTCACATGGAGAAGGATGTCTTTCTCCGTGGGATATAAATGTTGTCTATGTAGACTACTTTTATGTGAAATAAAATAAATTTTTGTCACGTTTATTAATTATTATATGTATATTTCGTTGTGAATATATTTTTATCTATTCTGTGACTCATCTTATGATATGATGACTTTATGTGATTCCGCACTGTAATTTACATTTTTTATTCGAAGCACTACTTACAAGCGTATATTGTTCTAACAATATGTAATGTTATGGTTTCCTTATGTTCTATGGAAATATTCTATAATTAATCGATTAATTACCAACATGTTTACATATAATATAATAAGATTATATGTACTTTTATTTTCTGGTTTAAAATACTTACCTATCTACTAGAAGTTTTGTCGTTATCATAATAAATTGCTTATATTATAAATTATATTAACAATTAGCTACGACGTCAACATATACATATTTAATAACGTTTTAATTGTATTGTTTTGTATTATGATGATAAACATGCGGTTGGTAATCGGTTTTTTAATTCAAAAACAATTCAGTGACAATCACAAAGGCGGATATTATGAAAGTGTAAATGATAACAACGATTTATTTTCCCTACGGAAACCTTTGCTTTTTTTTCATGATGATACAATGTCTATCTGGCCCTGATATGGATGGTAATTATTTTAAGTTGAAATGATCTTTTGCCTCCAACGATTACCTCGAGAACAATGTTATAGTCATATGAACACGGTTTTAATACCATTATTAAATCTCTAATTGTTTTTTGTTATCTCCTTCATTGTAGCTGCATATTTTACTTTACATCTATTGAAACTTTCTAAAATAGTATATGAAAATGTTCTTAACTGCTCTTTAGTGTAAATCGGCAGCGTCCGGCACCGAGCTATTTATTAAAGTACCTAATATTATAACTAGTATTTCAATATGTTATTGCACACTATTATTATCCAGTTTCGTTATTGAGAATTGACTAATCTTTATAAGTGCAACATGGACAAAGGTTATCGC
The DNA here is from genome assembly GCA_905147785.2 of Thyatira batis. Classification (NCBI taxonomy): domain Eukaryota; kingdom Metazoa; phylum Arthropoda; class Insecta; order Lepidoptera; family Drepanidae; genus Thyatira; species Thyatira batis. The sequence continues at coordinate 7,037,531 of LR990497.1, forward strand.
CTTGCGAAAGTCAAAACTTATTACCTATTGGCAGTCGAATTGAAAAGTAGTTGTCGGGGAAAATGTTGCTGTGAAGTGTATAACGGTACCGATGACATTAAAAAGTTTACAAACTGTTAGAAAAGCGAGCCAAATACTGGAAATCTAGTGCCAAATTTTGTACGAACCGTGGACTAAAATAACCAGCTCAATTATTGTTTGAATACGAATATTCAATTACAAATCTCCGTGGACTCATGTGTATGTTGCGTGACACGTGTTATCGAAAATACTGGAAGAGGGAGTAGAAAAAATAAACTAATAATTATTTATGACCTCAATAACGTTTGGACCAATAAATCTGAATATCTTTTAAAATTTTGGACTAGCAAGTCCTCTGAGCGAAGTCGCTCAAAATCAGTACAATACAAATACTGCATTCAAAGGATTAACACACATAAACTTCGGCGGCGACGCGGCCTCGGTCTTCTTACGTGATAAGATATCTAATTGGTTTACATTTTAGATGCTGAAAGAGATAATGAAAGGCCGCGCTGAAATATTACGAGCTATTCTTTTCTTTCATTTCTTTCCCACTGATTAAGTCCTCAGACGGAAGACAAGCTTTTGATTCTAGATATGTAACAATCACGTTAATTAACTGTATCATAAAAACACGCTCAAAAATAAACAGTTACAGTTTCCTGCCTTTTTGGGTCACAGCTTGCTATCTTTAAACACACGTATGATACGAAGTTAGTAAACAAACAATGATTCACAGTACGTTGTTTATGATACATGACATGTTTAATGCTCGACATGGCTTGGTTGAACAAGCTGGGATATTTAATCTACTTGAAGAACTAACGCACAAGATTCACTAATAAGTAGATCATGCAATCTTACTCTGTTATAAATACCATAAGTATGGATGAGTGGATGTTTGTCATTCACGCTAGAAAGGCTGAACGTGAAAGAAATTTGCCACTAAGATTTAATATAAGTATGCTGGATTGCAGATAGGCTATTATTTATTCCGGAAACATTAAACATCCTGCGGAGATACGGGGCAGAAGGGAGTTCAAAAATAAAGCCACAGCAGCAGAATGATATTCAACCTTGACTAAGACTTGACTCGAATATAACCCTGATTGTTCTTTGATTAATATGTTATGTACCTACCTACTATTAAGGATCGAGGTTTGGAAGTATTTAGCATGCGACAACTAACATCTGCTTGCACCATATTTGTTTTTAATGAATAGCAAAATAGCCCAACAATGCACTTGAAGACCTAAGTTCGGCGATGCATAACATTTTAAATGAAGAATTGCAGTCATCTATTACCCTTACATAATTTTGTTACAGAAATTGCAATTCAATTTGAGTTTCATACTAATGCTACTACACTGCTTTTTGTACCACAAGCATTTAGCATTAACCGACACAGTTTTTGTGAGTATTGTCGAACTTTCGTTCTTTCCACTTCTTTATGTTTTTTTTCCGAATAACGCTGTTGAATATTTGCACGTTCATGCGGTTTAGTTGGTCTAAAACATAAAAATGGTACGGCATGTTTCACCGCGCACCATTCTAACCATTTTACCATCAATGTTATTATGTAATGGGGCTGGCTTTCATGATCTTGTTTTAGTTAAAATGTTAAATAAAGTATGTAAAAGTGTGTAAATAAGCCAGCGTGTGCAAATAATTTGTAGTCTTGGAATGGTCACCCTGTGCGAAGAGTGATTTATTTTAGATACTATTTACGGTTACAGTTAGGTACAGCGGTATATCTTTTGATCAAACTATTATAATAAGAATATTGCGCAATATATCGAAGCCTCTCGATTAATATCTTTTTCTGAAACGGTTGTACTAATGGATATTTTTTATTTGACTTCCACAGTTTTTACTACGTAGCCTACAAAACCAGGTACCGCTTTGGAACCCGTTTGACTCTAGATTAGATAAATGACTTCTATTAATAGAAATATTTTAAGCCTAAGGCCGATTCGTGATACATATGAACTCTAGTAAGATTTAAATAAATAAGTCTCGTGCCGCTTGAAAGTGATACCTAACAATATCGTCAAAAAATTAATTTATAAGTGAATAAAGATCGTGTGACGAGGGAAGTTTTTAAAATGCTGGTAGTTTGCTAAACGTCAAGGAGGGGCGTAGAATGTATCATGAATAGATTGTGTCCTAAAAGATAATAATAAACGTAATACTGAAGTGATGGCTGAAATTACTGCTTTCATGGAGGAATGGGTTGTTTTGACTCAAAGCTCAAAGCTGCTCAACTAACTTGTACAAACTAAGGATCTGGTTCTCGAATAGATAAATAACAAGAGTGGCGTCATATGCAAGACCTATGGGCCATAAAATCATCTGATTCCGGGATTTCGACTGATTATGATGACTACAGATAAGTAGCAACATGGATTCTCATAGGGATTAAATTGGGGATAAAGAACCAACGGAGGTCTGAGTTGACAAGATAAGTAAATATTACACAGAGACACTAAATGATTTGTTTCATTGAAGTCATATATCGGCAATCGAATTGCTTTAACCATAGTTTTTCGTAATCGCTACTTGGTGGATTGCGATCTCGCCTCTCAATGCTAGTGAAGCAATGTTTACCATTACCTAAAAACTGCTGGGTACTTGCACTGTCTTGTAACAGGCCTTCGCAATGTTACGCTCAGTGAGATTCGGAATGCTCTTAAAACGGTAAATATTTAAATTGCCATATGAATACGGTACCTATTACGATTTTTAAGGTGTTTTAAGTTTTTGCATGTGATTCCGTTACCCGCGTCAAATTTACCATAATATTTTAGGCACGTATGATAAATATTTTACGTATTCATTAATTAATTATTGATTTAAATATTTTTTTGCCACGAGGACACGAAAAAGATGATTGATCCGACTCAGTGTACTCATTTTGATTAGACGGTCTAGACAAATGAAGGATTTCGCAGATTGCAATTAGCTCAAATTAATATTAAAAATAAACAGCAAATGCACGGAGGGTTTTGAATAATATTTTTATATATATTTTTTAGCTGGCAGACTAAAACACGCAAATAATTATGAGATGGTCATATGACATGCTGAGTCAACCCCAGGTTCTTTTTACATTTTTTAATACAGAACCTATATAAGTACAATATAACTATATCAGTTAATGATGGATTTCTTTTTTACCTTAAAATAAAAAATTAATAATGGTCCGAAGTATCCCACTTCCTAAGGTCTCCTATCCTATCTTTCCAAATACCTATCTTCGAGATTTTGCAAAACAATCCAAATATGGTTGTAGAATTGCAAGAAGTGGTTTATATTATTTATTTGCAATATTAAACTTATAAGCAGGTTATTTTACATACTTCCAAATCAACCTTTTTTATTCTATGGTAATAATGTAGACACATTTTTTTGTTATTATTAAAACTTTTTGGTCTTAGTTTGGTTTGGCCATTATACTGCTGTTAAATGCATAAAATTAAGAGATACCGACGACTAAAGGTTAGATCAAGATTTTTATTTTCCATATTTTCCATATTTTTCACTAGCCAGTACAGTATCTGGAGAAGTATATTAAATTGACATTATGAGTGGCAACTAAATCAAGTGAGTAATTTAAATATGTCATTTAAACATTTTAATTACTGGTAACACTGAAGAACAGAGAAACAATTTTACGAGTGTGATCAGGCAGCACTTGTGAAAGCGTGAAATGTTCGAGAAACATTCGACTTTCATGCAGAAATAACTTGACGCTTTTACCACCTTTTACTACAACTCTATATAACGTACCATAAACACGCTCTCTAAAGTTCTGCAAACTAAAGATTTATGGTGAGAACATCAAGTAGGTAATATGGATTTTTTTGCGAAATAACACAAATATATTTTTCTTATTTCTATTTTAATATTATCTCTAAAAAGTGTAAAACAATGGCGGTAGGTAGGTATCTGATTTAAATACTGGTACCTACCTACCATGTATAATGCTTAGACTGTATATTGTGATTTTTTTTATCCAGTGGTTTAAGATGCAAAAATTAGAAGAAATAAAATTATTACCTAAAATACTCTGATACTACTTCTGACTCATAGATTAATCATTTTTATGGGTAGAGAAAATAAGTTTTGAAGGAAATAAATAAAAATATAACATCAGCTTTATTTATGCAACGCATCGGTAAAACAAAACATTGTTGACGATAATACGTGTATCCTGTTTTTTTATAGAAATGCGATTCTTTTTATCAACATCGTGTCGTAATAATTCTTTAATGTTTATTTGTTTTATGCATGCATGTTGCAACACTCTGGAATCGATATTCAAAATTGTTTACGATCGGTTAACGTTCACTTGTTGAAAGGCTTTCTTTGCCGCAGGCTGAGGTACTATAAACTGTTTAACAAACATTACTTACTTCTTACTAATAAAGAATATGCGAAAGTTTTGATGGATAGATGTTCATTCACGCTTGAACGGTTGAAAGATCTAGATTCAATTAGGCACAGAGTTACAATATGATCTGGAATAGCTGTAGGCTACTTCTCAACAGGCAGGAGCATGTTCGAAATGTAGATACTGGTACTACCTACGTGGACCTAATGTTTTTAGGCCGATAAACAAATAGTTTAGTATCATCATGAATTATTGCTAAATTTCAATCATTTACTCAACCAAAAAATATCTAAAAGCTAAGAAGAAACAAGTATAATATTCTCAAAATTGTAGAACAAGAATACGTTAAGAGTCAAGACAAAACAGTCATAATATATTGTAACATCAGAATATTAATTTAAAAGTTGGTTAAACGCTTCAAGCAACTCTTTATTTAATAATATTATTCATTCGATTGATTATTACCGAAATGTATCGTAAGCCCCTCGTTATATTACACAAATGCCATTAAGTTACATAATATTATACAATAAATACAAGTTCATGGTAAACTTTTCTTTCTCTTTCGCGGTTGTGTATGTTCAAAAATAGACCTTATAGACAAATCATTTTGCAATATTATTTTGATTATAATTATTAAGGACATACGATTCTTTATGTATTGGCTAGTAGTTGTGCCATAAAGATTCGTCATAGTGAAAGTAGGTAGGTATGAGATTGAGCTAAGATATTATCAAAAAAGAAAGTGTTATAATCGTTCTACATAGGCAAATCACTTGTAAAATTTTGCTTGTAAAACAAAAGAATGTTAACCAAGAAAGTATACGTTTAATGTAACGATACATTTAATGAAAATAAGCCTCTGAAACGAGTTTTTAAAATGCTTATCATTAATGAGTAGTTAAGATTATTTTAAATTAACGTGTTTTAATGTAATGGAATTTTGTTGGCTCTATAAATAGATAATGGCAAAAATATTCCTCCGAATAGGTATTTCCACGTTGGTTAGAGGCTAGATTGGTTAATCTTAAGAATGTTAATTTTTTACCGAGCCCACAGTGTAAATTGTTTCGAGACTCAAATGCGCGATCATTATCGTAAAAGCGTTTGGCAAATTAATTGGTGGGGAACTGAGTGTGCTAATGTTTTGCAAAAGTTAACCTAGGAATGTGAATTTCAAGTATTTCCCATAAAATTTCCCAATACGGCACCGATCAATTTTTTTTATAGATGCTCAATCGTAACTTAAGGTGCAGATGGCGAATTAAACAGACTTGAGATTTAAATACGTATTTATATTTTTACCCACGATTGGAAAGAAGATGCATATACAATGATAAATGAAACAACTTGGTAAACGAACTGATATATGATTTTTTGGTGACCAAACTTAGATTTGCTCCTCTATTTTCTAATACAAATTTCGTCGACTGCCGCCGCAGCGCAACGATGCCTTGAAGAGCGGACTTCTCATGTGATTGTGTAGTAACGAAAGAGACGGAACGAGGCCGAGGCCGCGCTGAAAATCCTTTCAAAATTTAACCCCTCGTCAATTCCTTCTTACAAATTTTAATTAAGAACTATTTATAATATTTTTTAAAACCAACACTTAAGCACATTGCGTCCAATGAGTCACCAACCAAACACCTTTGAAGGCTACTTAGTAATAAAAAGGAAGTGTTGCAGTAAAAGTAGGAAAACCGGAAAATGTTTAATTATAAAATGTTCGTTCTTGAACCATTCACTTATGGGCTTATGGTTAGACAACTTGTGTTGAAATGATATCTAAAGTGGGAAATAGACATATCTAAACGTTCACTTTAAGAGAATAAAACTAGTTGACATGAAATAAAAAAACAATAATGATATTGTTTTGGTATCTCTTCTATTCTCTTCTTTTTAACCAAATGTTATAAATCTTGTTTCGTAAAAAATGCGTCCTAAGTGGTTTTAAAGTAGGTATGCTATAAATTTTGTGCCTAATATGTTTTCATTTATATTATGCTATGGTAAATGACCCAATGGTGGCCAGTTTAAGAAAAAAAAACAGGTTTTTGTGAAATATTACCAAAATTGTGAAAGTTTCAGCACTGAATATAGTGAAACTGTAAAGTCCAGTCCTTATTTAATATTTGTAATGTGTTGCGCGTGAGATACGGCAAAGCTGGATTCAATTAATTTAACAAATAAAAGTTGTAGTTTTGTGACCCAGTCTTGGACAGGGAAAATTCATTAATGGATACCCCAGTCTTAGTCTGAGTTTATCTTTATTTTATGGTTAACATATGAAACAAAACTAATTTTGATTTTAATTAAGCAATACTATTTTACAAGAGATACTTTCTGCTCACCGCCTTAACGATTTCCTTAAGAAAAGCCGTCGTTGTCAATTTAAAATCACCTTACACTTTGTATTCGCGCATATTTGTACATGTAACTGACTGCATTCAATAAAACGTTAAACTTAGATAGTTCGATGTCTAAAGTCTATGTCACAGTGATCCCAATGTAAAAACATTCGCTCATGTCCGAATTCTAGATGTTTCTTTTAATTTTTGGCCATTACTGGTACCGTGGCCACGACTGGTACACTTACGATAGTCTAAAACTAACATATCAACAGTTTAAAAAGCCCATTTTTTAAATTAATTTAAATTTAATACAAAGAAACGGATATAGTAAGATACTTCTGATATCAGTAGAATAATATTTCTCCTGCGCCCCTAAAATGTTTGCGATCAGAACCAGAAATACTTACTTCTAGAATGTTCGATTGACAGATAATTATTTATAGTTTTAAATTAGAACAGGTATATGTAACATTTTTAAATTATTATTTGAGTTCATTCAGCCGATTTTAGCGGTAGTTACAAATTAAAATCACGAGACTTGGACAGGTTTCATACATTTACATAAGTTTTACAATTCATATTATTACCTACTTAGTTTTATTAATTCTTTTGCATTAATGTCGGAATTCGCTTTTTTTTCTGAATCTCTAATTAGTTTCTTTGAAACCTCCCAACGGGTAATTAATAAAAGTTTTAAAATGGTTGGTTACTGTGAAACTGCCCCGTAATTTTAAAAGCGCTGTTGTTAAGCGCGTGATGTATAATTTAGATAATATTAAACTAATACATAATATTAATAATTTATTTCAAAAACACAAAAGTAAACGAAAAGTACTAACCAGTAATAACAACATGTGATTGAAACTGTATAAACGAAAACAGCTGCAATATTGAAATACATTCTGTATTTCTATGTGTAGGAGGTTTACGATATTTTTATAGAAATGCATATAAAATATCCATTTCTTTTATTATTGTATATGTATGTAAGATATAAAAACTCCCTGTTTAATAGAGGGCACTTTAAATGACTCTTTTATACCGGGTTATATAACTGAATGGGATATCGAAATTTCAAGACGGAAATTATTTTGACTTTACCTAAGTAAACTAACCTACTAACTTAGGCACTATCCTTTGTCTTTGTGATACAAAAATTATTTAAAATGGAAATACTTAAAACGTCTTCATGTGCATTAATTAGTATATATAATACAATCAGCCACTTGATTATTGCTCTTTTGACCCACGTCATCGCTTCCTGAGTTCGATTTGGTGCGAATAAAAAAAAAAGTTATTTTGCGTTATTAGGAATTGACCTTAAAATATGTAACGATTTTTATAAGATTATCTTTACAGCCGACTTTGTTAGGTATTGGCCGAAGAGACATATATTAAGACCTCATTCAAAAACTTCATATTAAATAATTTATTGCTGTAAGCGCAATAGTCGTATTATCTTATTGGTTTAACTGATATCTGACAACTGCAGGCAGCATGACTGCCTCAATGATCTTCAAAACTACATTTTCTTTAAAATGAATGGCATATATATGGCCAGCCCAATTTATCAGCTATGACTTGCATATAACTTTGCGTATATTATTGATACGATGTGAATAGTAATTATGCAACGAGCATTGGCATTATACACATCATTCGTTGATTTGCTTGTGTATTGAACTGTAGTGTGGAGAATGGTGAATGGAGATGTGTGTGTGTATCGATAGTATAACAGTGTTTATTTTGTTTCAGCCGGTTCAAAATGGATTTGGAGTTTCGTAACCTCACGTACACAGTGCATGGGCGACTACCAAAATGTAAGTTGTTTTTTTTTGTTTCGACATAAAAGTGTTAAATATGAAAAAAGGTTTTATTCACTTAGGCCTTTTAAGGTAATTTTCAAGAGTAGTCTAGAATGTCAAATATTAAGCTGAACCGAGCTTAATATTGCTTAATATAGGGTGCTAGGTTTTGCTAAGAATTACTCTTTTCGAAAGATACCTTATAATTAACCCTGCAAAAAATCCTGTGTAGTCTCACGGTATACGAAGTCGAATAATATTTCGTAATACAATATAAACTAAAACTATAAAATAAACTTAATAATTACATAAAACCTTATTTTTAGAAATAAAAAACGCCGTTACTTCTTTTATCCATAATGTCAAAAATTCTTTGTTTTAAAAAAAAAATTAATGTTATTGTTGATCTTTTACATAATTAAAAGCAGTATTTGACATATCTTTTATCGGTATCACTAACTAACCTACATATCTACTTTCTAATCTAAACCAATTAATGTAAATTATTTTCTTATCTTTTTTTTTATCAAAACTCATATAGCTGTTTATTATGCTTGAACTTCAAACATTCACATTTGCAAAATGCATAGATTTTTATGAACTACTTTTACAGGACGAATGCCGATGAATATTTATAAAATTAATCATTTAAATACGGTATATAAACAATAACATTATCTACACGAAAATATAAATTCTACCTACAATATTTCTTAAGACGTTTAACAAAAAGGCGTAACCTCACTTAGTGACCGGAACGTAAAATTAAACGCAGAACCCTTGTCGGGAGAGTTAAACTATTCTCACATAAATATAGTAATGCATTATAGTTAAAGTAGGTTAGTGTTTTCTAACGGGTTTTTTTCATTATCATATCGTTATGTACCTACTCGTTGTGTGTCATATTTCACAAGCTGATAAATAGCATGTGCAAATAAATACGACCGCTATAAAATGCCTCATTATTATTCATTATAGATATGTCCACTGCTAAATGGCATACGATCGATTTCCACAAAACGAGCACAGAAATGCATAAATGCCGTGAATCGGAGTAATTTATTTTTATTTTGACAAATCTGAAGTAATTTAGGACCTTAGTATTTTTTTGTCATAATGTTTATTTATTAATATAGAAATGATATAAATTCAAAACAGCCTTCGAAGGTTAAATGGACTTGTACCTTTGGAATTATGCCTTTGCTTTGTATGAAGAAGGTCAACAAAATCGCAGTGGAATAAACTTGAAAGGATCACATGAGATCAAACACTAATCAGCCGCTATATTGTTCACATTTAGGTTTATCGTTTTTTCCAATAAAACATAAACTGAATCCAGTTGGCACTTACTTTAGAATATCAATACCGCGTTCAGTGCCGGATTACCTACCCACTTCTACGGCGTAGCAATTGCTACAGGCCCCACGAAAAAGAGGGCCCCAAGAATCCAAATCCTCCAATAACTCGAGTATTTTTACCATTAACAGATCGAGGGCCCTACAATAATATTTGCTACGGGCCCCACGCTTACTGAATCCGGCACTGACCACGTTACCCATGTTCAGTAAACAGATAGACAAGTTGATGGCCCACCTGATGGAAAACAGTACTGATGCCTAATTGTCATAGACAATACCACGGGCATTAGCAATGCCCATTGCATTATCGACCCTGAAACATGATGGCTCATGTTCCGCCTGTTATTTCACTGGTCCACTTATTCTTCCAACTAGAACACATTAATTCAAGTGCATTCGGTGTTTCACGACTGCGGGAACGGGTATGGTGATAGTTCTGAAGATTTCATCACAAAGCTCTTCTCGATATTCTAGTGGTTTACATGTGAATGATTCCTAGAAACTGAAAGTCAATATATTGTGATTAGTCAACGCGCCTGGTGGGTGGCACTTTGCGGTACAAAGGTAGTCGCCACTTGACTCGAGAGCACTCGGCACAGTTTCTTGGTTCTAATCGACTATTTCCAGTAGAAACTATGTTCTTGAAATTAAATTAGGTATATTTTACTCTGAACCCGAGTTATATACAACAAATCCAATTTTGTTCACTTATTGTAATTCCAGTTCTTCGATCCTTCGTTAGAGAGTACATTAACCCATGAGCCATGACCGGCATTAAGACTAATAGGATAAATTATGTTTAATATTTACGACATTCAGACATTTACTTTTATGATACCCCAGAAGTTGATTGACCTAGACTATCCTCGATATTGAATAAATAAGTGCCTGCCTGATGAACAAGCACGCAGAGTTCCGTACAACAGAATATAATCAAACCTATTTATGTAATAATGTGCAATAGGTAATCAATCAGCTCCATTTTCAGATTTCGTGTTAGTGCGATTCTCAAGAATGCCTGAAGGAATATATATTTTGCTTTATAATTTCAAATCTTTAATCCTACTTAATTAAGACTATTAAAATATGTTCTCAATCAAACCAAATAAAAATGTACGTAGGTGTCTTTAAAAAACATGTCTCATTATAAATTGATAAATTATCTCGATGGCCGTAAATATATTATTGTCTCACAGATTATGGACCTTTACGGTATTGAATTAACTAGCGCATGATAATTAATTAGTTACTATTTGTGTATTTTAGATTTTACCGTTTCTATAAATTCTTTCTATAAAAAGGTGGCCTTGGAGAGATCACAAGGCCTTGCTGTAACCTACAATTCACTATGTGTTATCTCTCATCATGTGGAGTAACAGTAAAATAATCTACGTATCTATAAATAAACTAAAATATTCTGGGTCATTTTCCACTTACGGCCAATCTGATTCCAAACTAAGCAGAGCTTGTGATATGGTAACCAAATAGCTGATATACTACTTTTAAATAGATACTTATATAGATAATTACATCCAGACACAGAACAAACAGACATATTCATTCATGCATACAAAATGTTTGGCCCACGATCGGCGGGCTTGAAAGTCAGGGTCACTAATCACAAAGCCTTAAGAGTGATGTATAATTTCTCCAGTTAGAAATGTAGAATTCGATAATCATCTCGCTGTAGGTACATGACATAAAAAAATTGTCGGGTAATGATCTTGACGATTCAAGGCGTCCTACTTTCACTTACTATACTCGCATGAGGTAGTATTGTTTGTCTATCGCACATGAAAGTGTTAGCTGGTGTGTTGTGACTGTAGTTTCACTCATAGACTAGTGGGTCAAACAGTCAGACGGGCCATATAAGCTATTTATATATCTCAGCATACAATAAACTTCAGGGATTACGGGAAGCGGAAAGATTAAGTAGTAAATTATTGTATAATGTAGAATTCAAATATAAACCTCCTTCTGGAGTAGTCGGATAATAAGTTCAAAAACTTGACCAACATTGGATATTACAGTTTAGTAATTTTTTTTTGGACATAGATTTAGTGCGTCATTAGCATCATCTTTTCGTATGAGCGCTGATGGTATATCGTACCTAAGGGGTTCACAGACCCGTATTCAAGCAGACTCAAGTAGTATTAATTTAATATCAAGATAAACTCAAGTAATCTACACTAATATTATAAGAGAAAATATTTGATTGTTTTTTTGTTTGTTTGTATTGAATAGGCTCCGAAACTACTTGACCGATTTGAACAATTATTTCACTGTTGGGAAGATACACTATCTCCGGTGAACATAAGCTATATTCTATCCCCGCATTCCCACGGGAATGGGAACTACGCGTGTGGAACCACGCGGAGCCAGCTAGTCATTCATATAAGCAAGACATATATGCAAATTACAGTTATCACGCAAACATTTGTAAAATGTCGTAAAGTTGTCGTGGAATTACGATTTTCAGGGACTATTTTACTAAACCGGTGGTTAACTGTACAGTGAAGTTATGACACATAATAAACTGTAATGCAGTTTAGAGTGAAGTCGACATACTGAGCCCGTAATAAAAATGATACATTTCTACAGTAAGGTCTTGTAGCGTTAAAACATGAACTAAATGCATTGTCCTACTGTATTAACTAATTTATTAAGTAGGTATTGCATTGTTAATGAGTGAACATATTGGTGTCATAGGCCTTAGTTTTACTTTTTAAATAGGTGTATTCCACATGATCGCTGATACCTTGATGAAAAGTAACTTTTTCTAAAGATCATATTTACAATCGAAAATAATTTCTATTCAAAATTGGTGTGGGTTTTTTTACTGACCATTGCGGCCTGAACGATAAGGAATTAAGGTGGTCAACTCGTTTGTCTACATTATTTTTCCAAAATTAAATATCCTGCCTAAGTACTCGAATAAAACCTGTTTAGGTCAAGAAGTCACTTCCTACTTAAATAAACAATTAATGAAAAGGAATTGTGCGTGTAGAACTTGCTTGTCTTCCGATTGCCGTTAAAATGTTAATGTGAAAAATTTCAATAAAAAAAAAAGATCAAAGAGATTAAAACCACTTACATTACCTTAAAGGTTCTTGTAATTATATGACAATACTAAGTGTTAATTAATGACAAGTTACTACTACAAGACACATATTATAGTACGAACTAGTAGCTCCCGCGGTTTCGCCCGCGTCCCCGTGGATCTTTTCCCAGGATAAAAGTAGCCTATGTTTCTGTAATAACTTGCTGATAACATAACAAACTCCAGTAGGTATTATATATTTATAGAGGACGTTATTGCATTTATACCAAGTTGTATATTTTTTTATCCCTTAATAAATAAACCTAGTAATTTAAACCTTTACAAGATAATACAATATATAATAACCTAGACTACACGATTATTACATAATAATATAATTTTAATTACATATTTAGTTTGTATTTAAATTAAATAACATTCATTATCAATATTGTATGAGGTATAACATAAATTAATATTATATTTAATATTAATCGAAATTTAATGATATGAATATATTACCTTTTTATGTTAGGGTAATTATTTTAAGATGTAAAAATGTCGTATTGGCACATATTAAAAGTGGTTATTTAACTTAAATCATCTAGGACTACTTTAATACTTAATTAACATAAATAACTGGTTTGAGTGAGTTAATAGGCATTGTTGATATTTTAAAGTTTTATTAGTAAGTATGAGAAAGTTCCACAATAAATAAAATAGATGGCGTGTTTACATGTTTTTTGAGGGATTTCATAGGTTATAGCGTGATGATATACATACAGCCTAAAACCTTCCTCGATAAATGGACTAGGTACCTAACATTGACATAATTTTTCAAATCAGACCTGTCATTAGCACGTTCAAGCAAACAAACTCTTACAAGCTTTATATATTACTAGCTTCTGCCCGTGACTTCGTCCGCTTGGAATAGTTACTTTGGGCAAACTCTAACTTTCAACCCGCGACTTCTATACTAAGGGTTTCGCAGAGCTAATAGATGACTGCACGCCGCGCCGGCCCGGCACATAAGGTGCGCCGTGCGCGCAGTAGGTACTTGAGTATTATTTTGCTGCGATGTTATTTTAAATTTGCGATATCTCCTAAGATATTCATTGAAATCGAATGCTGTAAATGGCAATTTTGTTTTAAATTAGATACTTGTGATGAATAACGTATTTATTTGGATAAGGATCAATATCATCTTTATAAAAACACCTTCACAAATAATGCTTAATTTTCGAAAAAAATTGGTTAGTATAAAAGTGGTCACAGTGAGCCAACCTTAACAGACAGACATATGCTATCGCGGACTTTTTTTTAGAACTTTTGAAGGGGAACAATCTGTCACAATTATTTTAGCTTAACTTTAACCGTTTACGCAGCGGAAGCTCTCAACAGGAAAATAAATCTCCCGATTTTTAAACATTCTTTATTGGTGCTCTGCTCCTATTGGTCATAGCGTAATGATATATAGCCTATAGCCTTCCTCGATAAATGGACTATACAATGGAGAAAGAAGTTTTCAAATCGGACCAGTAGATCCTGAGATTAGCGTGTTCAACCAAACAAACAAACAATCAAACAAACTCTTCCGCTTTATAATACTTATTAGTATAGATATAGATTAAACGAGCACATACTCGTACAAACATGCCAATTTATCATTATAGCATGTGGTATAAAACAGTTTATTTTTAAATGAGTTAATACTTACCAAAATAAATTTTCCTGATGATGATGTTATTTTGAGATTAAGAAAAAATACAAATAATCAAAGAGTCAAATAACTTCAAATCGATATAGCAAAAACGCCGATAAGCGCGAGTCTCGAGGATTCCGTACAATAAAAATACACAACTATATTTCGTACGAAAGGATTTGTTTATTTTTCATCCACCAGATTTTCGCTACATAATTTTACTGTAATTGGAATATGTATCTAGGTATACATTTTATGAACAACTTTAGTAGGTACCTACTCTAAGAACTAATATTATAAACATTCCATATCTCATGCATTAAGTCTTAAAGTCTTGTTACCGTTAAATAATTGTAACATGCGTACCTATGGATCATCAAGACGAAATATTAAATGATTACGTTTTTTCCATTTGGTTGCCGATCCCTAAATATGGGTACGTTTTGATTGATGAACAAACATCTAAGTTTAACTACACCTGTGTTAAAAATATACTTACATTAGTTTTTGTTACTGTTTTTTACAACGATATACGATATTTTTAACGTATCTAACCTTTACTAAACCGTGCAAAACACACAAGGTAGAAAAAAAACAGATTTGCGTGATAAGGTACCTGGTGCGGTAGAATGTGTGAATGTGACCTTAAATGCATATAAGAGCCTAAACTGAATAAATCTCAATTAGGTTTTATTACTTTTTTGTCCGATACAGCTGCCGGAACACAACGGGAGATGTTTTTTATTCTACGAACTACTTACCACCGACCATTGCTATGGCTTTCTCACGATGTTTGCCATTAAACCTCATCCTTATTGTAGGGTTCGGAACCGGGTAGTTTTATCTACCACTGAGACATCGTCAGCTGACGCTCGGTTAACATATCAATTATTCGAAGTAAATTGTAAAAGGTGGCAACCGATCGGCATAAAAAGACTACCTTATATGCAATGCTACCTCCCGGACTATATGGTTGATCAGTCAAAGAATGGTTGAATGTTTAAATTAACAAAAACATTGTTATCGTTCATTTATTGTGTACCTAAGTACAAACATGTAATATAGAAAAAAATATATACCAGTCGAATTGAGAACCTCCTCCTCTTTTTTGAAGTCGTTTAAAAAAATGACAGACGTACTTTATTTTGACGTTGACAATAATAGACGTAATAGTCATGCCAGTTTCATTTTCAAGATATATCTATTTGCTATTTAGTTATAATATTTTATTTCTTCCTTGTTACAAACCAAGGTATAAGATGGTAGGAATAAATAAATATGAAATGAACTTTTTAATAGTTTTCATATGTCAAAATCTAGATCGTGAGGTAATTACAGTAGATAATAAACAACATTTTGGTTTACACGACCTAAATTCATGAGCCATTTTTTGTTAAATATATTACAATATTTATGATCTTGATCTATTCAGTGTTTGAGCCGGATATGCACGGTATATTCTTCATTATAATTCGAATAGGGATCTAACAAAACATCGATACTCTAACGACTAATAGACAACAAATATAGGTATCAACATTTAGACTTTTCGACACATTTTAACGAAAAATGCAAATAATAAATGAGAATATTCTGTTATCTATACTAATATTATAAAGAGGAAAGATTTGTTTGTTTGGTTGTTTGTAATGAATAGGCTCCAAAACTACTGGACCGATTTCAAAAATTCTTTCACCTTTGGAAAGCTACATTATCCCCGAGTAACATAGGCTATATTTTATCCCTGTATTCCCATGGGAACGGGAACTACGCGGGTAAAACCGCGCGGAGGCAGCTAGTAACTAAGATTTTTATTTAAAACCACGTTGGTAAATGCGACAAGATGGTATATTTATTATATGAGCGTGGTTTCACCCGTGTAATTCCTGTTCCCGTAGCGATACCGGGATAAAATATAGCCCATGTTACTCCCCAATAATGTAACTTTCCATTTTTGAAATAATTATTCAGATCTGTACAGTAGATTCGAATCTTTTCGTTTTATAACATTATGATTGTGTTTTTTAATCTTACTGAAATAGTAGAGATGCACATAGATAAATATTGCACAAGAGAATCGACACCATTATATGATTTATTGGGATTACATTAGATTTTACAGTGCAATCGGTCAAGTGTATGTCCGGTCATTAATGTATGAAAGTAGGCCACCACGTCCCGTGTGTGATAAAATATGAACAATGTGTTTCATTACTCTGTGCTTTCATAACAATTATATTACTACTCTACTACTCTACACTATTTAAAATCAATCCTTTTGTAGTAAGTGCTTGTCGACTGACGCATAGAGAATACAATATTAAAACCACTTAGGTACTTGCTGATTCTAATAGAATAACAACATTTTACATAGTGACGCAACCCTTGCTTGAGTAAGTAATTAAGTATTTTACATTGTCTGTCTATTTAGGTCACTTTAAAGTAACCTTATTTATTGTGTATGACATTACAAAAAAATATATATTTTCTTGTATAATATTGTATTTCTTATGTCGGTAGGCGTTCATCATAATACAACGGAAAATATTGGGTAATTTTGTTGTTTTTATACAATCCACGTATATATATGTGTCAATATTAGAAGTATTAGGCACTAAAGGATTAGTGACAATGCAAAAAAAATATCTTACCATAAATATTTTTTCTCACTTAATAAGATTCATGACGTACATTCCTCCTATTGTCTTATTTTTTTTTTAAATGAGGTGCATTTTTGTTGCCATCAATGTAAAAAAAATATGTATTCAGACGCAATTGACGCGCATTAACAAATTTCATATAAATTATGATAATTTTCTAATCTAATGATACCAAGGCCAAAATGCAGGTCAATGACCCAGAAAGCGGACGATACATTTCCGTGTGACCAATTGCGTAATATGGGTCAATTGAAATCTTTACGAGAAAATTTTGGTTTGTCTGATTTGTTTTTCCTGGCTTCATTGAAATTGTAAGCTATGAGCTATTGTGTTTATTTTTCTAAGAATTTATAATCAATTTGCTGTGCATTAGTAACGGAGGCCAAGCCAACTGATAAATCGGTTCTGTGTTGGACTGTGTTGGCTACTTAGCTTACTTATAAGTTGATAATATAGCCAATACATTGTAAAACATCGAGTTCAATAAACGATTTAAATGTGGTATAAACAGACTATACAATTCATGCAATGTGTTTTTGCCATGCCTATTCTTGTCCTTATAATTTAACTAAACAAAATGTTCATAATAGTAATTACAGCAAGCTAACAGGAAATTTGTTTTCCAAGCGAGAAGGAGTTTAAATCCTTTCGAAATAAAGTTCTGTACCTAAACAAGTAAGATATTGAAAGAAATCTTTTTAACCCCCGACGCAAAAACGTCTATTCTATTTCTGCATAAAGTAGCTTCCGCCAAGCGGTATACCCCACGTGTAGTTCCCGTTTCTGTAGGATTAACAATGGAAGAATTATTCTGATCGGTCCAGTAGTTTCGGAGCTCCTACAAAACAAACAAAAATCAAGTCTTTCATCTCTATATGTTATTTGCCTTTGATGTTCAAGACAGTGACCTAATTTACATTATCAATATATTATGTCTATAAATACTCGAACATTGATATCGCATATTGCAATAATTTATTGAATATCTGCATCTTTACCTTGATCTCTGTTTGATCTCTTTTATATCTGATTGTTATCTAGATATGGCCTAGTTTATTGCCCGTGTTTAACTGATGTGACATAAGTCAATTTATATCGTCATGATTTAAACTAATCGTTTCCCACTACTTTACTTACATTATAAGGGACTAAGATTGATCATGTTTTATAACCTTTACTGTGTACTGTAAAAAGAAAAGGTTTATCAGGCAGATACACCCTTGTGTTGCAAGCGTATAGGTCTTTGATAAAAAATGTAACAACAGTATGGTATATGTAGTGAGTAGTCAAAATAATGAATTTAATTCAATTAAGTAAATGTATACCATAAATCAAGCTCCGCTACCTACCAAATCTGTGACAATTAATATGATGCAGAGGTTTGAAATGATATTTTAAACTGCAGAAATGATGACGTTTTTTATAGGATTATGAAAATGAAAAATGAAGCAAGTCATTTTACGACAACGCATTAATAATTTGGTTATTTTAAACAAATCAAAGTAGGTACGGAGTTTGACTGACTTTATTATATATATTTTATTTATTCTGGACAGCCTTTGGTATTTTATTTTTAAACTAAAATCATTCGATTCATTGTTTGTTTCTATGCAATATTAACCCATTGATAAATTGACATTACAGTCGACAATTCATAAGAGCCTATTTATTGACAAAATATACGTAAGTATTTCAATTAATTTTCAATATTAGCTGGTTGTGACATAAGGTTTATCTCGTTGGTCAATTGAATAAATGAATAGAAATTAAATCCTAACAATGGCAACTAGATATTGATCTGTCACTTTTATTGTTTTGTGAAATATGAGTTTAAATAACTGAAAGGACAAATTATTGTTTGCATAATCAAGGATGTTACTACAGGGCCATAAATAGTTATTACTTAGAAATTAATAAGGATAAATAAGTTTAATTCTTATTATAGAATATTTTTATATTATGGTATGGAAGCGAAGCGATAATTAAGCCTCTATTTGTCATAACTTAACTTGATGAGGGGTGATCCATTCGCGAAAGACCGGCCATACCTATACCCCATATACCTTCTGTGGTAGTGATCTCGAATACACCTTAAATCAAACTCCTTGAATATATTTTTTTGTATGTCTGTAATCACTTGGAATCACGTAACCATAGGCGGTGGTGATTATCAACTATCGAGTAGGTTGATCTTTGACCATTGTCCGATATTTAATCCTCGTAGTCTTCTAAAGCGGCAAAAAGACATATTGATTTCTGAATAAACATAACACTCAAAATAAAGGTTGATTAATCGTAGTAGTTTTGGATTCATTTAATTATTTTAAATCCTTCGGCATATATTCAAAAACAAGTACTAGTTCCTACGATCCTAACCACTTATCTGAGGGCATCTTAAGACAGAAACGATAAATATTTGAAACGAATTAAAAAAATAAATTCAAGAAGGTGGTAATTTTGAACGCGTATTTTTTGGTGTTTTGTATGTAAGTAGGTTGATACAACGATCTCTTCGAAATTAAAATGTCATTGTGATTTTTACGAATATGTTCCATATTAAATTCATTGTTTGGTTCGACGGTATTGTATTATAAATATGCAAGAGTATAATACAGCGTTAAATTTTCCTTTTAGTATTTAATATTAACAAAACTAGCTTTTGCCCGCGACTCCGTCCGCGTGGAATAGTTACTTTGGGCTAACGCTAACTTTCAACCCCCTTCGTTATGGATATTTTTTTTGTAATGTTTTATTTCTTATTCTATCTTTTATTTTAATTATCACGTGCGCTTCGTTGTTTTTATAGTTATAAAGATCAAACTTGTAGCGTAAAGTTAAATAAGTATATTGTTATTTTATCTAGATTTATGAACCTGAATAATTATAATAAATTTAATTTTTCGAAGTAAAAATTGCAAATATTTATGTTAATTACTATACCTACCTATTATAAAATTCAGATTTTATAGTAGATAATATAACCTTATTTTCAAACTCAAGGTCTATACTGTATTAATTAGGATATAAAAACGATCCAATTAAAATATTAGAGTAGGTACATAATTGATTTATTTTTCTATTTTATATAATAATATACTTATTTTCTGAAAATAAAAATCATTTTCACAAATGTTTATGACCATTTCGTGCATTTGGACTTAAGTACTCGTAATTTGTATAATGTTTTCGAACAGTTGACATTGATTTTACCTTTAAATATCAGTGTTTAATTATTTTCCGATAATAATTGCGAGCCATTATGTTAAACATAATGGTAGGTACCTACAATATGTACCCAATCCTAATGACATTCATTTTTCCCTTTAGGCATTACTTACCTGAGTTGTTTTTGTTTGAATTTTTTGCCAGCGGTATTTTGAGAGGCTAAGTGTGCTAAGCGCTTTCTTCACAAGATAAATTAGCGATGGATAAGTAATATATTCTATTGTTCCTTATGTGTTAGAGATAGACAAAATTAAGACTTTCCATTTGTGTTGTTTTGCATCCCTGATTATGTTTTTACGTCTGCGGTACATCTGTTTTTTAACGGTCACCATGACCGCATAAAGCGATGCGCTTGCGCACGTTTTTGACCGCAGCAATACGCGTTTCTAGCAAAAACATCGGTTTATTGCAACGCAATTGACAACTTGTGCCATTGGTTTCACAGTTTGTGGTTTTAGTTAACTCAAAAGTGACAATAGTTTGGCCTCAATTTGTGTGATTTGTGTACTTTTTATCCATGAATAACCTTCCCTGGTTCTTCCATGATTAGTTGGATTGATAAAGATAACCTTAACATTAAAGGTGTTTATGACTTTATTGATCGAATTGCTATCAAAGCGCATTCATTCAAACTGAAACAAAATTATATTTATATATAGGATGTAACAATATCAGGTGTCGGTTGTAGATAGGTACTTAAAGAACACATCGTAAGCACATTATAGTATCGATAGGTATACCTATATAGGCACCTAGTGATTTCGAATTCTATCGGTGCGCTGCATTCCATGCGCTATTGCGTGCATAAAACCAACTAATAAAAAATTATAGTTCGTTTCCTAGCAGCTAGTACCTACATTAGGGCATTAGTGGCACTATGCATACGCAATGAATTGTTTGTTACGAGCAATATATTAGCATATGTGTGAATTTATGCAACAATTGCTAATATTTCATTAATTTGCGCTCTCTTAAATAGTGCATAGTAATTTTCACAATGATTTATTAAAATCGGATACTATATTGTAATAGGCAAAGAACCGATTCTGGTACTACTAACACCAACTTATTTATGTACCTAAGATTAGCTTACTAGGGACACTGTGTGTAAAAGGTCTAATCTATACTTACAGTTTCAGTATATCAGATTGCATCGTTATTTATTCAGATGTTGTATGTGAAAATGTAACTAACAAATAATTAGATAAGATTACATAGGTATTTTTTAAATAGCTAAATAATTTATCTTCCTACAAGCAATTAAAACATGTTTCTCACAGTATCACCTAACAGACAGAATTTGATTTTTTCCTAATTTTAAAATTAATTATTATAATAATGACCTTACGGCCTTGTAAATACCGAATTTACTTAGTTTGTGATGTCATTCTTGTGCATCCTACCAACAAATCGTAGAAGAAATATTGCTGCCCATCCATCCCGACGACCTCACGAGGTATCCATTTGTTTTATACATAAGCCCTCTATAGAATTCAATAAAAACTTTTCTGAAAACCGAATCAAAATCAAGCAAATAATCACGAACAAACATACATAAAATACATACGGTCAAATTGAAACTACGAAAGAAGAAAAAATAAACGCTGCTATTGCATTGACGATTTATTTACCTCAGAGCATTTCTGATCTGATAAAATAAATCCATTGAAACTTAATATGACGGCTTTGAATTTTACTATGAATGATAACTTGAGTGTAGGTCAAGAATATCTTGAAACATGACATGTTAGCGTGAAGTTGTCACAATTATCGATCGTTTTGATATGTTGATTTATTGCTTGTAAATTAAATGTTGGCAGGTTATTTTCATAATGGGCCTATAATTCTATAATTCCATGAGTTATGTGTACAAATCTACTAGTTACCTATGGTTGGTTTTGATGGATCATTCTATGTCTCAGGAGTTTTATAATATTCTTTGGAGGAAGGAGTTACAAATTCACGTGCTTACTGAAAAATATTAAATCCTCAATATTTCCCTAGGTTTTGTTTCCACCGACGCTTATCGATTTTATTTATACAATACCTTTATACATCATTATTTTATTAATAAGAGTACCTACCTCAAAAATTTTCCCCTAGGGTCAATTTAATATAAACTAGTTATCCATAGGTATAAAGTGATACCTTAGTAATGGTAAGACCTTTCCAAGAATAAAAGAAGCCCTATACAGTTATTCTAGTCCAAACAGGTCGTGTAACTGTGGGGTGTGATTCTATACGATTATGCAAAACAAGGGATCAAAGCTCTGTCTCTTTTCTTTACTACGTCGCCACGTGAGAGGTCGGCTCCATTATGTTTTCATTCGTCGTCGAAGTTTGTATTAGAGAATGCTAGGGCAGAAACCCCAGGAGTGTCTTAAAGTAACTGCAGTGCAGTTGAACGATTTTGACGTACCGAGAATAAACCTATATTTAAACACAATTCCTTAGTTTAAATATTAAATTTTAGGTACACGTGTTTGTGCATATGGCGGTACATCTATTTTCGACTTTGAAATCTAAATCAAGTGCATGTATAACAAATGCATTATAGATGATAACTAATAAATTATACAGATATATTTAGGGGCCAACCAAGGTTGGAAGGTTTTTAAGCATTAAATAGAATTCTTCATAGCTTCATAGCTATCCCGGTATATTATTTAATGAAAATATTTTTTGTTTCAGTAAAGCGCAAAGAAGTTGTAAAAGGGGTCGATGGGAGATTCGTGTCTGGTCAGCTGGTGGCCATTATGGGTCCATCAGGGGCCGGCAAGAGCTCCCTTCTCAACGTTATATCGGGATACAAGTGAGTACATATTTATTATATCTACTATGTAAAAATGTGTGATGGGAAGCGGTTACCGTAGACTATGGACGCTTGCAACACCAGGGCCGTCATTCACGCGTTGTCGACCCTGTAAAAATTTCTTCATACTTGAAGAATGTCGTACCTACCCCATGTCTTACTTCCCTATGGCAAATTTGATATGAATAGATAAATAGATCTAAGAATCATCACTTATTATATAACGCACGCCAACTAGTAACAAAATAAACAGGATATTCTAAAATCTCATAAACGTTTTCGATAAGTTTTTTTGCCATATATTATCCTAAAAAAACGCACACTTTTTTATATCATAAATAGTCAAAGCGTGTAATTAGTTATTAATAGCATTAGAAAAAAAGTTAATATAGATAAACTTATAAATTACTATTTGGGGGTCACTTTAAAGTTAAAATGATATCCTTATTCTCATGCGGCAGCGTTTGATGCGACTATTAATTATGAACTATTATTACTATTAAGGATAGGTGCCTGTTTCGGGGATCTCCCTCTACTAACTAGAATTGTGCGCAACTTTGCTTGCGCGTAGTTTTAAAATATATGCATGCAGAGTGCATTTATTTCACGCTTATAAATCACTGGTTGCATATGAGATTAATGAAAATAGCGTCATTCACCGGAAATGTTGGATTTTGTAAAAAGTAACCCCAAATGATGATCAAAGTCATAATTTTAATATTAGGTATAGTTACATTTCAAAGTCATCTCTCAGCGAATGTAATATTTATTTAATAGTCCAATTAATTTTCCCCACATTCTCGGAGTTTAAGAAGGGATGTTTCAACGGATTTAGGTATTATATGTCCCTATAGAATGTTAGTGGCCCCATGCGGTTTCACCCGCGTTCCCTAGGGATCCCCAATTTTCCCCGGATAAAAAGTGGCCTTTGTGTTTCTACTCTGTGCCAAATTTCATCTTGATTCCTTCGAGCGTTCTGGCGTGAAAAAGTTACAAACATACATCCACACATTCTCAGAAACTTTCGTAGGTAGGTAGGTATTGATTTGTAAAAGGAATTCTTGACCTTTCTTAAGTTGGCAAACAATGTGTTACATTACATTGTGTGGTTGGCAACAATAACAAAACGGATGTAGTGCAACTTGTCATTCTCTTTGTGTGCACATGTGTTTTGAACTGTTTAACTGCCATATTAAAATATCGAGCTTCTGTAATTATGTGTTGTATAAACTATTTTTAAGAACCATTGATTAAATGTCAAGGATAATCTAAAATATTATCAATAATTTTTTGCTTCCTACTGAGAGCGATATTAATAAATTTTAGGTACGATGTTTAATTAGGTAAAAAAAATCATTCATTTCACGAATGGAGTTAACCATCATCTCTGTTTCATTACTCTTTTTACTAGGAAATATTTAACGGCGAGATCAGAACTTTCGGTGCCTAACGCCGGGAATAAATACAAACAGAAAGAGGACTTAGTAAATTAAGCTAACAAAGTATTTCACAATTTTATTGCAGGTCTAGCGGCGTGACAGGTGAAATCCTAGTCAACGGTCAGCCGCGAAACATGCAGCAGTTCCAAAGGTCCTCATGCTACATCACGCAAGAGGACTTGCTCCAACCACTCCTAACAGTCCGAGAGGCGATGGACGTTGCGGCAAAATTGAAATTGCCGAAAGGTGTCAAAGTACCCTCGGAGGAGATTCTTCAAGAATTAGGAATATTGGAGCATCAGCACACGAGGACCGACCGCTTGTCCGGCGGACAGAAGAAGCGGTAAGTAATGGGTGTCTACTAAAAACGTTAGTCTCAATAATTTATGCTAAGCATCTGCATATAATGTATTGAAATTTAATTGAAATTAAACGTCGTCCAAAGTCTAGAATTATTTTGTACAGATCAAAGTTCACTATTTAATTCTATAAATAATAAATTCAAATTGCCTAAGTAACTATTTCACTTGTCAAAATTTTCACCTAAACCAGACAGGAAACGGTTAAGGTGACTTTGATTTTAATTTTAGTGGCAAATTTTCATGCATATGCGTTAGTGAAGAAATTGAATTCTCGATTTGGATTCAACTAGCCGAAAAGTCGTAAAAAAGGTATAATTTGATGGTTATATACCCTTTGATGATGTGTATTTACGCAGGACAGTGTTCACTATTAGGTACATTACCATTTCGTAAAATTATGCGCACAAAAATACATATTGATGTTTTTGAACAAAATTATAATATGATATTATCTGACGATTAGCTGTGGAGTTATTACAAATGGGTATTTTATTTTACGACCAATTTTAAAATCGTGTTATGAATGATGTCATCTGTACAAAATATTAATTTTTTCGATTAATTCCAAATTAATTGACCATTACGAATTCAAAAGGTGCTGAAATATTGCCTATAACATGACATCTTACGTCGATACCTAACTACCTAAACACAATTATTTTTGTTTAAATTTTTGTAAAACGTTGAAATAAGAATGAAGATTTAGAATTTTATTGATGTCAATTTTTATTCTCTGTTGAATACTATAACACTTCTTTATGTAAAAGAAAGCTTGCATAGATACTTTCTTCACTCAATGTAAACACTTGATCTGATATAAGCCGATACTTTACATTTATAGATCTTTGATAACTTTATTCTTTTCAGGCTATCAATAGCTCTTGAGCTAGTGAACAATCCACCAATCTTCTTCTTAGACGAGCCCACCAGTGGGCTTGACACAGTAGCTACAATGCAGTGCGTCAAGTTATTGAAGCAATTAGCAAGGCAGGGGAGAACAGTAGTGTGTACTATACATCAACCCCCTGCTTCTCTGTTGGAATTATTTGATCAGGTACGTGGAGAATTTTCTAGAAGTCTTAAAGCATTTCAATTATCTATATACCTATATACCTACGAGTTTTTATAATAATACTAGTGGCTCCCCGCGGTTTCACCCGCGTTCCCGGGATAAAAAGTAGCCTATGTGTTATTCCAGAACATATTCTAGCTCTGTGCCAAATTTCAAGCAGATCCCTTCAGCCGTTGGAGCGTGAAAGAGTAACAAACATCCATACATACAAACTTTCGCATTTATAATATTAGTAGGATAGTACTTATAGTGTTTGAAGCTTAGAACCTTTCCAAGAAGTTGTAGCCATAGTAGATATGTATAAGAATTAGTTGGAAGATTGGTTCGAAGAACGTGCATGTTTTGACGTTGTTAAATAACAAATCTCTCTGGAATTTAGTTCTTTTCTTCTTCTTATGATCGTTGAATAGTGCGTGTTAAAAATAAGTTGTCTTGCAAGGTAGCGTTGTCTTTGTCTCGAAACCAGAGCAGCCCTAATTACAAGTTAAACCTGTTGGTTTGTTACAGTAATAAAAATAAAAAGTGCAATCGTGTTGACTCCAACCTGATAGGTAAAGGACTCGTTGAGAGCTCTCCGAGAAATGCGTTTTGCTCCGAGTTTACCCATTGCATAAATATTATTATGATAATACTTTAATATGAATAAATTTACATTAATTCTATCCTAAACTGCATATATTTTAATAAATCAAATCCATATAAATTGTGCGAATGGATGAAGTAGGTAAGGATTTTCATTAGCTTTCACCCTATAAAAGGTATTTTGTTGACGCCATACCGATAGGTTATGTTCAGGATTAACCTTTGATTATGAAATTGAGCATTTTTCTCTGAAGAAATTAAAACAATGATATTTTTTTTATTAAGAAGTAAATATGATAATAGCAAATAGAACTCATCAGACATTTAAATTTATTGTTAACTTTATATATGTGACAGTAAAATTATCGACACTCGCCTACATTATCCGTAGTGATGTAACCGGTTTTTATAACTAATTCGATACCATATTCTAGCAATTCACTATACCTATTGTTTCATGATTTGATTAAATCAAATCGGTTTAACGGGTAAACTTTGATTAGAATCTAGGGGAACATAGCAAACATACAAATCCCTCTCTTTTTTTTAAATAATTTGAATAAAATGGCCTCTCCTAATACAGGTTTTCATAAACTTAAAAGGGGAGTCCCAACCCATGTAATTACTAACTTGTAATGAAATAAAGAAATTTTATTTATTTTATTATTATTATTATAAAATCAAGGAAGAAGCGAGTCTGAGGACTTTTGCCGTCGACCTGAACTGATGACACCAGATGAAAATACGAATAATAATATATATAAACTATCGGATTAGGATGAGTAGTTTTTTTCAAACAAATGACTGTTTCAAAGGTCTAATTAATTACAATACAAGTAGGTATGAACTAGGAGATAAGTTCGTGACTAACGTGACAGATGGCGTGCGGGATATACATTGTTCTACACTGTAGTTGTAGGTACCTACATTTGAATAATTATGATAATTGTTACATTGATTACCTACAAGTTTCTTTGTGATTTACTTGTTGCGATGGCAATGTAGGCGTTTGTTAGGTACTAGTGGCTCCCCGCGGTTTCAACCCCGTTCTAAATGTATCTTCAATTTTTCCGGGTTAAAAAGTAGCATATTTGTTAATACAGATTATAAACTATCTGTGTCCCAAATTTCAATGAAATCTACTAGTACAGCTATGATTGTAATACATATTAGTAGGATGAAATTTTGATGATAAAATAATAAAACACCTTTATTGATTTCATAATGTAGGTACAATACATACACATTACTTTCAAAGTAAGTTTTCGTATACCATAATATGTTTTATTTCAAAACATTATGTTTTATGTGTATGCCGGAATTTATTAAAACTCATTGACTTGTGCGATTAAGTAACAAACTTTCACGATTATATAAGTAAGTAGGATATAAACAGAGTCGAGATTTTGCGAACTTTCCTTGTCTAAGAACTCGCAACTTTAGCGCAGAGGCGACGCGGCGACGTTTCTAGTTTTGAATGGTATGCACGAAAACAAATGCAGCTAAAGGTGTTATATAAAATATTGATGTCTTTATCAACTTTGAATACTTAGTTTTTTCTGTCTTTATTTAACGTTTGAAAACACTTTTTAAAAGTACCTACACGCAGCTAGAATAATCCCTCTAAGTGCGTAGGTTTATACAAGATGTGCTACAAAATTATGTTGTAACTTTATTCCTGTCATGCACGCTTCACATCTGGTTAGATGTGATCCTCACTTCCTGTAATGCTACAACAACGTAGCAGTTTACCTTTAATGACTCAGTGCCTGATTAAGAAGATCTTATCAAAGAATATAAATAAATTTTCCTAGGATATTTTTCATACACGGCCGATCTAAACCTATCAGGTAGGTACCTACTTGTAGTAGGTATTTGTGATATTGTAACCAGGTTACTGATGGGTAGGTACGTATACTATATACAATACTTTAAAATGCATAGTTATTTAGATATTCACATCGAGACAGAACAATCAGACATATTCATGCATACAAATGTTTGTCCTGCCACTTATAACATCTGTCTGTCCGTGCACAATTTATGTTAATACCTATTATCAAAATTACATTTAAGCTAATCATGATTAAGTGTGACAAACGGTTGAACTTTTAAATTAAATTAAGAAAAAACAAGTCTTTTAGAGTCTCAAAATAAGTCTAATCCGATTTGATATAAAAATAGAATTTTATGAGGGTCAAAGGTTAGGAAGTATAGATACAAAAAATGCAGTTGCTATCAATTTATTTTTGGAAATCATTTTAATTCCGCTAACGTTATGTTGATCTCCAACCACTAATATTTTATGAAAAGTAGCCATAGTATATTATGAGTCTATACAATAAAAGTGCAGTTCATAATTGTCTGATGTTTCTATTTCAGATTTACGTCATCGCTGACGGTCGATGCGTGTTCCAAGGCGACACGGCCGCTATGGTGCCCTTCTTACAAAGCATAGGGTTGCCTTGTCCGATGCACCATAACCCTGCCGATTTCAGTAAGTATAATTCAATTGCTTGTTATTAGAAAGATTATTTCATAAATGAGTTTTATGTATTTATGTCAATAACAAACATAATTTACTTACTTACATTACTGCAAAAACTTAATAATAAGGAATAAGTACTTTGTAAGATCGTGCATAAATATTGATTTATTTAAACTGGATGATTAAATGATAATTTTAACGAAATAACAGTACCTTTATGACTGTTAAGCATTTGTTTACTTAGAACTGTTAGAAGTGCAAATTATAAAAACAAGATGAACAAGTCTTATTAGGCATAAAAATTTACCATATTTACTTTAAATTTTCAGTAATAGAGCTAACAGAAAACCCTGACTACGTAACGTTACTCAGCGAAGAAATACTAAACGGGAAAGTTTCTAAAACAGCCAATATCGATGCAACATTGTCAGAACCGGTCAATCAGATGCAACTAAAAATCAGTTACCAAACCGATGATGCGGAGGAGACAGAAATAATGCTGACAAATGAGAAATGCACCTATAAAGTACCACAGTATGAAGCCAGTACCTCTATCAGCTCTCTGTCGAGTCAGAACTCACAGTTGAACTCATCAATGTCGTGGATGAAGGTGCATAAGACATCAGAAAGTTGTGGATACCCTACGTCATTCTTTCAACAGTTCTCTGTACTCTTGCAAAGAATGATGAAACAGATATTCAGGAATCGGCAGGGTCAGTACCTGCTACTTTCTATTTTATAAAATAAACAAGCAATATGAATTTCTTTCAACAGATGGGTATATTTTTTTTTACCTAAATACATATAAGTATAGTAGGTATTAACTTCGTTTTATTTCACTTGGTTATTGAAAGACGAAATGTAAGGTTAATAATTCGCTAGTGGTCAAGGCCTTTAAAAATAACAACCGAATTTAATTAATTCTTACTTAATTAAATTGTATCAGCATGTTAATTTATTTGTGCGAGTATTCACCGAACTGACGACAACACTGGAAAATTCTTGTTTCTTGTTTAAAAATAAACCTACTTAATTCATAAATTATGGAGTTCATTTTGATTTTCCATTTCTTCAATTAAATTCGGTATTTATCGGAGAAACTTTATGAACAAGACCATTTTTTCAGCAAAACCTTTTACGCAATTATATTCAATCAAGCAGCAATAAGCCCAAGGTGTTAGGAATTGTTTATCATACAATATCAATGTTTTACAATGCATTAATTTTATTCGATCAAATATGCTCCTACTAGCGCCATCTAGTTAACGCCACATGATTTTCCTCGACGAAGCTTTCGAATTACCTACATATTTTCTGTCTGTATTATGTAATATAAATTATTATGTCAAAGGTTTGTGCCGCCGCTAGTCTTGGATTCGGTTCCTAGATTAACATTTGTAATAATGAACATGTGATTTATTTATGTGATCTACTTTTCAGTATAATAGGTAGTGAGCATATACAAACAAAAAGTCAGTATATTTATTTGTTATTTAACGTTAATTTCCAGGTTTAATAATCCAGCTCTGCCATCACCTGTTATGCGCTTGCCTGGTGGGCATCTGTTTCTACAACATGGCCAACGACGGCACACAAATGTTCAACCATTTGAAACTCTGCGTGGGGATGGTTATATTCTTCGCATATACGCAAATTATGGTACCAGTGTTAGTATGTAAGTATGGCTTATTTTTTTAACTAAATATGTCTATTTTTCATCTCGTGTCCGTTCATAATCCTATTAGGGTAAGAAATTGTATGACCAAGATAATAAGCACACAATGCCCAGAGGAAACCCGTTGATTCATCACTTTTCCATTCTAATGCAGTACCTATCTGAAACAGCTGCTATTCTTGGGATTAATCAGCTCAAAGGACATCCCAATATAGAATCAACCCATTTTTTTTTATTATAAGTTTTTGTCAAAGTTATTTATATAGTGTTGCTACATCAAACGTTGTGGCCAGGCTACTTTTAAGTATTAATAAGTTAGCAAATGTTCGAGCATCAACGACCTTAAATATATTACATTCTACTGTATGGAAAAACCTGATATATAGACAAAAAAATAATTTAAGAGTCAATAACCTGCTAATCAAAGACGGTCATTACAAAAAGAACGCGAAGGTAGCTTACATGTGTTATTAATTATTCTGTGGCGAAGGTAATCCTGATTTTTTGTTCCGCTATCAGCATTATAATTAATTGATTAGGCTGTGTTAAACAGGTAACGACACGATAATCGCACAATATTTCGCATGATATTTTTTAGGTTTATTTTCGGTCATGTAGATTTCGTTAAGTCAGAACAAGTTGAACGAACGTTACTAACTGTAAGTTATTTTGGGGGTATCTATTTATCTAGTTTAGCACAACTGTTGACCAAATTTAGTACCTAATTTAAATAAACTTTAGAAAAGTCAAATTGATCTATCATACAGAAAGCGTTAAGGAGTACCTACCCAATAATGGGCATTAGTGTAATGTCTCTTTTGACCTATGAAACTCTATTAAATTTCAGATCCCCAAGAAGTGAAACTAGCCAAGAAAGAACATTTCAATTGCTGGTACAGTTTGACACCGTACTACGCTGCGTACACCGTATCGAAGTTGCCAGTACAAATAATATTAAATATAGTATTCTGTTCGATCGTCTACTTTTTGGTTGGAGTTCCATTCTCGACGCCGAGGTTCATTGCATTTTGTATAGTCGGCAACGTCGTGTCCCTCGTCTCTGAAGGCATGGGACTTGCGATTGGATCTATCTTCAATGTCAGAGTAAGTAGTACCTATTTTATTTACCTACACTTAATTTGACATTTAAAATTCATTATTAAAATTTATACGGAAGAACGATTTAGTTTCCGATATATACTTAGGTACTTAACAAAATTCCATTAAATACGTGATTAGAAATAAATAAAAAAGATAAGGTATCTTAAGATAACCTTTACTACGGAAATGTATAAAATAATCCGTCACCTATCACCTCCAAGTTTTTTTATAGGATACAAGTCAAATATAAACTACACGTGATTTTGTTCAAGTTTTGTTAACTTCTAACATTTCTTTGAAACTGCTAGGTACTGCTGAGATTACATGGCAAACTATTTCTGAAAATCCCTGGAAGACTTATATTTATTTATAGCCTGGGTTGTCCCACTGCAGGGCAACTGAAGACTTATGAATTAAATTATAATCACGCACAATGCTAGGTCGGACGTAAATAATTTCGACGATCAGCCATAATAAGTATAGGTAATAGCAAATTATTTACCATTTCAGAACGGATGCGCCATCGGTCCATCAGCGATAGCACCTTTCCTCGGCCTGGGGATCTACGGCTTCGACTTCGCTCAACAAATCCCGTTCGTGATGAGGATCCTTATGAGGCTATCCTTCATCAGATGCGGTATAGTCGCCATGGTCCTCACAGTGTTCGGTTTCGACAGACAACCTTTAGAATGCGATGACATGTATTGCCATTTCGCCAAACCAGACGTATTATTAAGATTCTTAGATATCGAACAGAGCTCCGTATGGTTAGAAATCCTTACAATGGTTAGTCTTATGCTCCTATTCAGATCGGTAGGTTACATCGGTTTAAGATATCGATTTGCAACGTGATCGATTTAATACGAAAAATAATTAAATTATTGTGATATATTTAAACGCATTGTAGTTACTTTAGGTGCTTGTCGGTACAAAGATATTATGATGGCATGTGATAGGTTTATTAGCGAGTAAGAATTATTTTATTAGTAACACTTATGTATCTTATGGTATGGTTTGCTTTATCAAAGACTGGTCAAATCGCACGTAAAATCCGCATAATTTTAAGAGGTGAAAAATAAGCAGTACCTACCTACATAAATCTGAAAGAAATATTATACGACCTATTTCTAAAGAACGAGAGATCTGAATATTCGTGCGTACCTACTAAACGCACGAATATTCTAGTTTGTCTCACTCTAATAATAGAAAATGATTTCAGTTGGTTAAAGAGTTCGGGAGCCACGCTTTGACCTTTATAAGGTGTAAATAGGCTAGGGCATGAAAAATCAGCTATGAACTACATTTTTTGGAATTATTTTATATCACAATTACGCATGTACTTATCATGACACCTTATGGGAAAGAGATGAGAATTTTATAGTTTTTTTTCATCAATTTTTTTTCTATCAATGAGCATAATGTACTTACCTATTTAAGTGATTTGATCAGTCTTTAAACTAATGATAATTTTTAACTGACTGGCCGGTTGGCTTGGTAGCCACCCTGACTTTCAAGCCGCTGGTCGTAGGTTCTATTCTTACACAGAAAAAAACATATGTATATTTGCGGATGTATACCTATTTGTTCTGTGTCTGAATGAAAATCTTTACAAGTTTGTATTTTAATATAGTGTAGGTATCAGCTATCTGGTTACAAGCTTTGCATTGCAAAGCCGTGTGTAAAAGAACGTCTCGGGATATTCTTGTTATTACTGTCGATTTAAACTGGTAATAATAGTTTATCTTTTATGTAGAATATACATAAATGATATTTATTACCAACCAAAGATACTAATATAATTATATTTTATTAAACAGCTAATGAATGGATATGAAACATATAACGACTGATTATATAACATAAAATATACAGTAGAATTATTAGCCTTGCCTTGCTTTGTTAAAACAATATTTTCGGTTTGTTAATGTACAAAAAAAAGTTGCAACACCTTGTGATTATTTATTTATACATTATTTTTTGTTGAAATAAAAAAAATATATATATCATTATGTACATTCCATTGGCAGGTGTTAAGGGAATGAAGTTATTATTATTATATTTAATGTTGATCATCACAAATACTCTGCCCAGTATTTATTATGAAAATAAATAAAAAAGTAAATGAAAAAAAGTATTACATATTTGTCTCGAATAACGAATATGGCCACCTATTGCTACAATATGTATTAATATATATATTTGTGGAAAATATAGGTAAATTATCTAAAATTCTATACTAGATGGCCATACCGTTTCATTAACCAATAGGTATATATGATACAATATATTTTATTTACTGTGAAAATCAATGTTAATTGTAAAACTTTTGTACTTTTTTAAGGAATGAAATATATAAAATATACATTGAATATAAAAACTTTCGTTTAATTTATCTATTTTATAATTGTATACAAATATATGTTGGTATATTTATTTTTTAGCATGTCCCTTGTCTCTTCTCTTTTTGACATGTTTCTTTGTCTTTGATTTTCTTCTCTCAGCTTTTTCGTCCTTAATGGCCTTTTTCCTGGCTTTCTTGCTATCGGGAGACTCGTCGCGAGGTCGGGCACTAGGCTTGAATTTCGTTGCTGGAATTTTGATAAAAACAAATTTGAATTTGAAACAAAAGTGATTATGAATGAAAGAAAATATTTATTGTCAGCATACAAGAGAACTATGAACCGGTCTGCATGGACTAGACATCGATGGGGGGAGGTCTATGTTCAGCAGTGGACGTCTTATAGCTGATATGATGATGAAGGACTACAATTATATCATTTTAAAAATACTTTAAAGATTTGAATCACAGTGGTAAATGAGATTATTCAAAAATAATGCGAAATTATTTTTATTTTGGCAAGTAGGTCTGAGGGGGAAATTAAGTTCAAACAATAATCACTACCAGTGAGCTGATATCACAGATTGGGTAGTGACGATCGTTATTAGAATGCTTTATTGATTAATGGAGTAGTATATGTAAGTTAAATTATTTTGACATTGTGTTAGATAACCCATTTATCGAGGAAGGCTATATGCTATATATTATCACGCTACGACGAATAGGAGCGGAGTATCAGTGAAAAGTTCTGCAAAAACGGGAAATTGACGCTAACGAAGTTGCGAACAAACTACTAAAAGTATTATTTAGTACATACATGAATCATCACCATCATTATCATCCTCTGAGCTGCTTCCAGAGTCACTTCCTGATATATTGTCTTCTTGCAGTATCTCTGGTTTGTCTACGGTGCCTGTGAGGTCTTGATTGAAACCGGCAATCTTTTTGTAAATTAGGTCCTCTGTATCACCCGTTTTAGCCTTACTTATGTCCCGTTCATAATTTATAACCTATAATAAAAATAAGACTATAAGTAGTGACTTTAGTAAATGGTCAATGGAGAACAAAAATGGAAGTAATTTTTATGGTAAAATAGTAAGTATGGAGTTTGTCTCCGTAATAAATTGTGATACAATATACTTATTAATAATCTAGTTCACTTTGTATGACTAGAAGTTTAGCATAACTGTTTGTGAAGAATATACAGTGTCTTTAAAATAATTCTTAAAAAGCTACATTACCTCTGTTAACCTCTTAGGAATGTAGACATTTTTAAATGCTTCCTCTTCAATTTGTTCCTGTGCTGTCATTTCCTCAAAATTTCTTGAAGCTGCCTTTTCAGATAACTTCTCAAGACAGTCTTCCAAGTTACCCTCATTTATTGATGAATCTGTTATGAAATCAAATAGTTCTTTCACTGTCAATGTCGCTACACCTCTCTTCCTGAAGAAATCGGATATATTTGTGCAATCTTTCCTTAGGAATTCAAAGGCGTGTGGATGGTCATGCTCAACTGATTGTGACACATCTATAACCACAACATTACCATTATGATATAGAAGGTTGAACTCGGATAAATCAGCATGAACTAATTTACAAATATTAAACATTTTCCACATCATTGTAATGCATTCTCTGTATAAAGACCTGGCAGTTGACTGTGATATCTCTACATCCTTAAGTTTCGGTGACGGCCAACCATCTTCACCCATAAAAGACATTACCAACACATGACTCCTCAGAATAATTGGCTCGGGAACATTTAAATTTGCATTGTGCATTCTTACAAGGTTTCTCATTTCCTTCTCCGCCCATGTACGTACCATTTTACGTGGATTAGATTTACAGTATCCATTCCTAAATCTGTATTCTCCTGACACATATTTGTCTCTGTCTTTAAAGACAAGTATTGATGTTTTGAAAATCTTTACAGCATAATCTCTGCCTTCCTTGGATGTGGCGTGATAGACATTAGCTTCTTTACCTGTTGATATACAGCCATTGATTTCATTGATAATTCCTCTGTTGAGAAGCTTAAATAGGATCATTTTAGTGCGTGGATCCATCACTTGTTCTGCCGTGGCACGGTCATGTTTATCTTTAATTCTGATACGGTCATTGTCTGCTTTCCGATCATTCTGGTTGAGAAACTTCTCTGTTTTATTGGAAATTGCTGGTTCATATTTATCAACATTTATCTTATGTACATACTTTTTGAACAATTTCTCAGTTGGTTGAAATGTGTTAATCTTGCTTGAAGGTGCTTGAGAGTTGACACTTTCTTTTTTATTTGATTTATGCATTGGATCATCTGAATCATAGAAGAAGTCATCAGAGTTGAGTTCATCACCACCATCATCGTCGCTGCTGGTAAGAGTCCTGATTTCAGGTTTATCTGAAAACTAAAATCAAACAAAAGTAATTAACAACCCAATTTGGTGCTGCTCATAGTTAATACTATGGGTTATGGGCTATAGTTATTACAAGGTATGTCTAAATAAAATTGATCTAGGGCAAAGCAGATATCACTTTAGAATAATATCCAAGCAGAAAAAGTTGTCATGCTAACATTGTTATAAATCTTTACTACTTTATCATATTGTAAAATATAAAGTAAACATCTTCTGACTTACATACTTTCACTGAATTACTTGGAGCTTAAATCGTGATGTATTTTTAAGGCAATATGTAGCTTTTCTTTTACATTCAGGCTCAAATTTCTTAGTCTTGCACCACATATTTTGAGGTTGTGAAAATATGTACAATGGAAATTAGAAAGTTACTTATGTGACATATTATTTATTTTTATTCTCATTCGACTTTCATTTATACCTACCTAGAGCTATCTATATTATAATTAATTTGAAATAAATAGAAACCAGAACACTTACCCGTACGGACTTAACCTTAACAGATATATCTTCTTCGTAATCACTGAATTGACCATCCGACATTGTTGAAGTAAATTTTCTTTAAATTTTATTTGCGTATAAAAGCAATATATTCTTAGAAGTTATTGATACTTTTTGAGAAATGCAATATTACATGCGTCTTAGCAACGAAACACGAACATTTATTTTGGTTTTTAAGTTGATTGTATGTTTTTGACATATGGTCTATGGAATGGATTGGATAGAACGAATGAGCAAGTGAGTGGTTGAACCTGAAAGAATGACTGGACTTGTGCAGTTTCTAGACATGTCCGCAATCTTACCCGCCAAATTCAAAGTATTGTTTTTTGTATGGGTATGTAAAATAAATACTACACTGATTCATTCACCATTCTGTCGTGCATTCCATTAAGTACCTATTACAAACATTTATGTGCATAAAAATGCCAATTTGTTGATCAATGAATTTGTGTATGGAGTAAATATCCGTAAAATTAAGAACCGATGTACCTAATTAATTATCTTTGCAGAATCGTGAATGCAGAATGCTTATTAAGAATAATCTTTTATGATGTAATCCGAGGATATTAAAAATCTTAGGTATTTATATATTTTTTTGGTATCAATCATATTTGAAAATAGATTTAAATTTATAGGTATACTTATGTAGGTAAGTACCTACCATTTAGTTTTAGAGTCACTGAAGCAATTAGGGTTCTATGTAGGTACCTACCTACCTAACTATTTATTAACATAATTTTTTAAATAATTAGTAAGGAAATATACCTGAAAAGCACAGATTTAACATAAACGACGAATAAAATTAAAATGTATGATATAATTTTATTTGTTTGCGTTTATAAAAACAAAGGAAACTTTAGGTAATTACGTAAGTACGTAGCTACATTGTTTGCGTAAGTATAAAACTGTAATTTAGGTTTAGTCCTGTTCAAGGTGGTCCGTTCTCTTGCATTTAGGCACAGTAGGTATCTTAGTAAATGAATTAACAGAATTGCATCACTATTTAAAAGATAACATTAGGTAAGTAGTATGTACGGTGCATGAGTTTGTAGGTAAGTAAGCTGTACCTAATTTCTGAGTATTGCCGGCTCTTCTCAGTAAAAGCTAGTTTCAGAACTGAGCATTAAGAATGGCTGTTCATATGTGCTTGTAAAGGCCTATTTTAATATTTTGATTTTAAAGTAGTTTAACACACATAGGTATATTTATCGATGGGTATTTTATATTAGAGATCCGTTCAATATAAATAACTAGTGACTCCCCGCGGTTTCACCCGCGTTCCCGGGAGCTAATATTATAAATGCGAAAGTAACTCTGTCTGTCTCTCTGTCTCGCTTTCACGCACACTGAACGGATTTAAAATTAGAAATTTGGTACATAGCTAGTTTAGAGCCTGTGAAAGGACATGCTATAGGCTACTTTTTATCCCGGGAAAATGGAAGATCTCCCGGGTAAGTACGCGGGTGAAATCGCGGGAACCACTAACCACCACTGTTATACGTTTAATTGTCATTTTTTATATATAAGCAAATAGTCATCGATCGGTAGGTCAGTCGTAAATAAATCAATTAGAGTGCAGACGTATTTGTGTTTTTATTTCAAATAAATCACTCCGCTAGCTAATGTGAACCCTATGCACATCAACATATGGTCGCATTCGAGCCGGATTAATAAGGAGCTACGAAGTGCCGGCCGCCGGCCACGAGAACAAAAGGATCGCATTCCTGAGCGATAAGAGATTCGACGCGATGAGTACTACGGCAGAATTAATTAATGTATTGGAAGACACTGCATTATTATTGAAGAAAACTCAAATTAATCTTAGTAAATGTCCGAAATCAAGATTAACTAAAGGTTACGTTGAAGCGAGAATTAAAGTTATTGAAGAGTATTGGACGACATTCACTCGAGCACATCAAAGTTTAGTGAAAGTTACTCCAAAGGAACAAAAGTCTCAAATATCATACTTTGTCAATGAAGATTTCTACATATATGAAGACTTATATCTTATTCTATTGGCGGATTTACGTGACCTATTAACAACATTATCAAAATCGCCTGTACCGCCTGTGTCGTCGCAAAATAACTCAAGCTCGAGTACAAATTCCAATCAAGATCACCTCGTAAGGCTGCCGAGAATAGTATTACCAAAGTTTAGCGGAAACTACGAAGAATGGACTACATTTAAGGACTTGTTTACATCATTGGTGCATGAAAGTACTACTATTAGTGACGTTCAAAAGTTACATTACTTGAAAACAAGTGTCTGCGGAGAGGCGGAGACATTATTAAAACATATCCAGGTAACCCATAAGAATTATGAACAAGCATGGGACATTCTCAAATCAAGGTATGGAAATAAAAGATTAATAATTAACTCGGTGTTGAAGAAATTATTTAATCAAAAAAAGATAACTGTTCAATGTTCCAGTCAAATCAAGAATTTATTAGATATTACGAATGATTGCTTAAATAACTTGCAAAACTTAAATATACCTACTGACTCATGGGATCCTATAATTATTTTTCTGGTCGTGCAGAAAATGGACCCTGAATCACACAAAGACTGGGAACAGGATGCTTACAAAGATGAATTAGAAGAATTACCCACCTGGAATGATTTGAAGAAGTTTTTACAATCAAGATATCGTACTTTAGAACTGGTGTCGTCGTCGTCCGGATTACGAGAGAAACCTGTAAGAGAAAGAACTTTTCACACTGCAACGCACATGACGTCACCTCACATCACTTCATATAAGGCACCAATCACTGCGAAAACATGCGTCTTATGCAAAGATAATCACACATTATGTCATTGCAAAGAATTCACCAAACTGCAACCTATAGAACGATCAGAGTATGTGAAATCAAACAACTTGTGCTTCAACTGTTTAGTACCAGGACATACTGCTTACAAATGTAGATTACAAATGTCCTGTCGTATATGTAAGCGACGCCATCATAGTCTTCTACACCAGAATCAAAACACGGACACTGCGGAACAAATAGAAACGCACCCACAAGCATCACATCACAGTGTAGAAGAAGAAGAGGAACATCAAGTCAACACATTGATTGCGTCACATCACAGTACTAGACTAGGCACAGGCATTGCACTGCTAGCGACGGCAACGGTTACAGTAAGAGACGAGCACAATCACACCGTTGTTCTCCGCGCGCTAGTAGACCAAGGTTCGCAAGCATCATTTATTAGTACAAAAGCGACTCAAATGCTCAATCTTACCAAACAGTCAGCGAGAGGAAGTATCATTGGAGTGGGTTCTGTAAGAACAAATGTGAATCACGTGGTACAGCTTGAAGTAAGTTCCTGTTGGGATTCAACCTTCAAAATGAAATTACAAGCTTATGTAATGAGTCAACAACTTACCACTAAAATCCCCTCCAAGGCTGTCACTGTCAATCACTGGCCACACCTAGACGGACTCAATCTGGCAGATCCAAGTTACCATACACCAGGTCCGATTGATTTGCTTCTAGGTGTTAAAGAGTACGCACAGATAGTGCAACAACCATTAATCAAGGGTCCGCCGGGTTCTCCATGTGCACAGAAAACCAACCTAGGCTGGATTTTGTTTGGAGAAATTGATTCAAACTTGCAAAAACAATCATTTCTGGTCCTTCATCATCAAATCGACATAGACAATATGCTAAAGTCTCTATGGGAGATAGATACAGACTACAAAAGAAATCTAACAATAGAAGAAAAGTTATGTGAAACAATTTATAAAGAAACTCATACAAGAACTAAAGAAGGAAGATACGTGGTAAAGTTACCATTTAAGACGGAAAATCCAAAGTCACCTGAAGGAAACACAAAAGACATAGCAAAACATAGACTACTACAGCTTGAAAGAAGATTTAGAAGAACACCACAGCTAAAAGAAGAATACAAAAAAGTAATGCAAGAGTATTTGTCATTAAATCATATGGAAGAAATACCTGAAAATGAAACAAAGAAAGAAAAAACTGTATACTTACCTCACCATGCTGTTGTCCGCGACGATAAAGACACTTCAAAAACACGCGTCGTGTTTGATGCTTCGGCGAAGGGATACAATCATATATCCCTTAATGATGAACTGCTTGTAGGTCCTCAGCTTCAAGACGATCTTAGGCTTATAATCATGAA
Source organism: Thyatira batis (assembly GCA_905147785.2). Classification (NCBI taxonomy): domain Eukaryota; kingdom Metazoa; phylum Arthropoda; class Insecta; order Lepidoptera; family Drepanidae; genus Thyatira; species Thyatira batis. Next base: position 7,079,017 of record LR990497.1, read on the forward strand.
GTGGCGGTTGAGACGTGTCTGTTACGCAAGTGACATCCAAAAAATGTACAGACAGATACTGGTGTTCCATGATGACGCTGACAACTATCAGCGCATTTTATGGCGAGAAGATGAGTCCGAAAGTATTAAAGAATACCGAATGCTTCGAGTCACATTTGGCACCGCATCAGCACCACATATTGCGGTTAGAACTCTTCACCAATTGGCTGACGATGAAGGTCAAGATCATCCCAAAGCTGCACGAATTATAAAGGAAGATTTTTATATGGATGATCTCATGTCCGGCAATGATACCCCTAGAGAAGCTATAAGCACAGCACAAGAAGTAGCTAACATACTGCAGAAAGGTGGATTCACACTTTCCAAATGGTCCTCCAACAGTTCTGAATTTATGAAAGCCATAGAACCAAGCAACAGAACTACGCATGCACATTTAGATATTAAATTAGATGGAATTGTCAAAGCATTAGGACTAATTTGGAATATAGGAACAGATAAATTTCAATACAAACTAAACCTGCAGATAAATGTAAATAATGTCACAAAGAGAACAATCTTATCGGATGTGCAGAAACTGTTCGATCCCTTAGGATGGATTGCTCCAAGTCTTGTCATGGCTAAGATACTGATACAGAAGCTTTGGCTAGAAAAAGTAGGCTGGGATGACAATATAAGCGAAGTACTTGAGGACGAATGGAAGACTATTCGAGCAGATTTTACAAATGTAGACCAAATCCATATCAATCGATGGCTCGGCACAATAAGCAATGAAATGAAGAGTGTACAAGTACATGGCTTTAGTGACGCCTCAATGCGAGCTTACGCAGCAGTAGCATACATTAGAGTGGAAAATGAAGATGGGACTGTAACAACAAACCTTATAGCTGCAAGAACTAGAGTTGCACCTCTGCGTACCGTCTCCTTACCACGCTTGGAGCTGTTAGGAGCACTGTTGCTATCAAGGTTGCTAAATCAAATAGAACAATCCATGGGAATACCTGTAACACAAATGTATGCTTGGACCGACTCAACTATAGTACTTGCATGGTTGTCTGGTGAACCCCATAGATGGAAACCATTCGTAGCGAACCGAGTTGTGGAAATAGTTGAGAAGATTAACAACAACCGCTGGTATCACGTTTCCACAGACGACAACCCCGCAGATATAGCATCCAGAGGTATGTTACTAGTTGACCTTAAAGACTCGAAGTTATGGTGGAGAGGCCCAGATTGGCTATCTGAAACAAAAATTATATTAAAACACACAGAAGTAATATATACAGACCTGGAAAGAAAAAAAGATAAAATACAAGTTAACTTAAAAATACAAAATGAAGAAGAAACAATGAAAGCTATGACTACTAAATTTGAGCAATTTGAAAATTTAAAAGAATTAATAAAAACAATAGCATATTGCAAAAGATTTTTAAAATTTAGAAAACTAGAAAACATTGATGCTAATTTTACTACAGAAGAACTAGAGAAATCTCTTACGATATGCATTAAATTAGTACAAGAAGAAGAATATAACGATGAAATAACAAGATTAAAGATAAATAAAGCTGTGAAAACAAAAAGTAATATAAAAACACTTAACCCTTACCTTGATAAGGACGATATCCTCAGGGTGGGCGGTCGTCTCCGACACGCTAACCTAGACGAACTCACCAAACATCCTATAATATTAGGAAACAAAAGCATATTAGTTACACTGATCGTCGCAGATGCTCATTCTCAAACTCTGCATGGAGGAGTTCAACTAATGTTGTCATACTTACGTACCAAATACTGGATCATACGAGCTAAAGGATTAGTTAAAGCATGTATACACAAATGTCTGGTGTGTGCCAGACAGAGAACTGTTTCACGAACACAGATCATGGGCGATCTGCCCAAGGAAAGAGTAACTCCAACACGGAGTTTCTTACATAGTGGCGTTGATTTTGCTGGCCCTTTTCAAATATTATCGTCAAAGGGAAGAGGAATCAAAACTCGAAAGGCATATATTTCGGTCTTCGTATGTATGTCCACAAAAGCCATCCATCTGGAGTTAGTCGGAGATCTTACTTCAGAGGCCTTTATTGCTGCATTTAAACGATTCGTTTCTAGAAGAGGAAATTGTAGTAATATATGGAGTGATCAAGGGAGAAATTTCGTTGGTGCAGATAAGGAGCTAACAGCAGCGTGGAAAGAGGCTAATTTAGTATTTGAAGGTGAAATAGCAAACACTTTGGCGTTAGAAGGTACCCAATGGCATTATATACCAGCCTATTCACCAAACTTTGGTGGCTTATGGGAGGCTGGTGTTAAATCAGTAAAACATCACTTGAAGCGCGTGCTATCCGCCAATCTTACCTTCGAAGAAATGACGACAGTGCTTTGCCAAATTGAAGCTTGTCTGAACTCCAGGCCATTATGTCCTATTGATGACTCCGATCCAACCTGTGTAGAAGTCCTAACACCTGGACACTTTTTAATAGGAGAAGCGCCAATAGTCGTACCTTCACCAGATTTCAAGGATGTAAAAATAAATAATCTATCACGATGGCAATACACACAGAAACTACTAGGAGATTTCTGGCGAAGATGGCAACAAGAATATCTCTCAAGGTTACAACAGCGACCAATTTGGCTAAAAAGAATTAAGGAATTCAAAATTGGAGATATTGTTTTGATTAAAACCGATGGCTTACCTCCAGGAAAATGGAATCTGGGTCGCATCGTAGACAAGCACCCTGGAGATGATTCTTACACAAGAGTGTATAGTGTTAAGAGCGGTAATAATATTGTAAAACGATCAATTTCAAAATTATGTCCCCTACCTATTGAAACTGAATGAGTGTATTGATTATGTATAAAATTTAGAATTTTGTTCTTGTAAGCCCAATTAGTAAATGATTGTATACTACCATAATGTTATACTCACTATAATTATATCAAATGATTTATAATGTATTAAGTTGTTATCAAATATGTAAGATCTGATATATTTTTTGGTTGTTTTTTTTGCTAAATGTGTAGTATACGTAGGTAAAGGACATATAGTCCTTTGGTGGGCGGAATGTTATACGTTTAATTGTCATTTTTTATATATAAGCAAATAGTCATCGATCGGTAGGTCAGTCGTAAATAAATCAATTAGAGTGCAGACGTATTTGTGTTTTTATTTCAAATAAATCACTCCGCTAGCTAATGTGAACCCTATGCACATCAACAACCACTAACTACCATAAATGTACGGAATCCTAGCCAATTTTATGGAATATGATACCTACATAACTGTTTACATAACAATAGTTAGAATTTAATTGACGAGGGGCGATTTGATTGAGGATTCAAGCAATTCAATGTCAATTGATAAAATTGCGACTGTACTCGGCGAAGAATTGGTAATTTTCAGGGTTAATTGAATTAATTGATTAATCTATCTTGGTATGTAGGTATGTAGGTAGTTAGATAAATAGACAAAAACAGGTAAGAAGGAAATTAGGCACTCTCCGATTTTTCTAACCGAGTGTTAAAGTTTTGTAGGCAGTGGAAATGGGAGAAAGAAAAGGAGAAAGGTGGATGAAAGTGGAAATAAACGTTAATACATTTTTTTCCTGTTATACCTACTTATAGGTAGGTACAGTACTTAGAACAATGTTGACAATGACAAATGGATTCCAAGTATGCTATGTAAAAATGTAGCTAATAAAAAGGAATTGAAAGTAAACCAGTACCTAATATAAAATATATACCTATCGTAAGTGTACCAGTCGTGGCCACGGTACCAGTAATGGCCAAAAATTAAAAGAAACATCTAGAATTCGGACATGAGCGAATGTTTTTACATTGGGATCACTGTGACATAGACTTTAGACATCGAACTATCTAAGTTTAACGTTTTATTGAATTCAGTCAGTTACATGTACAAATATGCGCGAATACAAAGTGTAAGGTGATTTGAAATTGACAACGACGGCTTTTCTTAAGGAAATCGTTAAGGCGGTGAGCAGAAAGTTTCACTTGTAAAATAGTATTGCTTAATTAAAATCAAAATTAGTTTTGTTTGATGTGTTAACCATAAAATAAAGATGAACTAAGACTAAGACTGGGGTATCCATTAATGAATTTTCCCTGTCCAAGACTGGGTCACAAAACTACAACTTTTATTTGTTAAATTAATTGAATCCAGCTTTGCTGTATCTCACGCGCAACACATTACAAATATTAAATAAGGACTGGACTTTACAGTTTCACTATATTCAGTGCTGAAACTTTCACAATTTTGGCAATATTTCACAAAAACCATTTTTTTTTCTTAAACTGGCCACCATTGGGTCATTTACCATACCTAGCTTACACGAGAACAATTTACAAACCTGACTGAAAGTAATACAACGAGCAAGCGTGTTTCTGATTTGAAACTAAGCTAAGCTTGTGTTATGTACTCCTAATTAAATAACTGAAATTCATAATAAGTACTACAAATAATAGTTATTTGTTATACAAGAGTGCAAAGTTGCTTTTTAACCGCGTGTTCAATTTTGATGACCGAGCAAGCTAAGGATTCTAAAATTGAATCACGAGCGCAGCGAGTGATTCAAAATTAGAATCCTGAGCGTTAGCGAGGGAATCAAAAGAGCACGAGGTGAAAAATCTTTGCACTCGAGTGCAACACGTAACTTTTCATTCCACCTCAGCGAGGAAATGACTAAATGCAAAAAAATTCGTTGCCTGTAAAGTCGGTATACGGGCGAAAGTTTTACGTGACAACGACTTTGAGTGGTAAAATAATTTTAATGTGAATATTCATTCGTATAGTAGGAAGAAGGATGAAATAATAGTAACAATTTAAAACATAACGTCACGTTACGTGAGCGGAGCGTAACGCAGTTTCTTGAAGTGTCACCCGGCAAACCAATTTATAAGACGTTGTCACGTCAAAAAAAAAGTTGTATGATATATTCGGCACCATAGAGGTAGCAGTAAATAGGTTTAATGTTTTTTTTAATTCACAAACTTAGTGCACACGATGTTCCAAATTCAATTTACTTTATCCTCTAGAGAATAAAAACGGCTTTTCCACTCAGATATTGAAGATTAAAAATACTCTTTCCGAGATGGTGGGATGAAAATACATTTTTTCACCCAGACACAACAAGCAGACACGTTCATGCAGATTTTTTTGGTCCTCAGTGTAAATGGAACCCATGACCGTTTGATAGTTAGGATCAAGGTCTTAGACTAACCACCTAGTCAACCGGCCAGTCAGGAGCCTTGTTGTTAGTTATTAAGACTGAATTTAGACCATAATCAAGGCCAATATGACGAGACACTGTCATAAATAAAACACTGGTAGACTAATATATAAATTTAAATAAATAAATACACTAACATTTTCTTTGTTTGTCCGCAAGCATTTTTTTTCTTATCAGAATAAGAAGACTTATGTTTTCTATACTTCTGTACTAATATTGTGCTGAAGAGTTTGTGTGAATGAGCGCGTTAATGTTAGGTACTACTAGTTCAAATTGGAATGAATATTTTTGTGTTGATAGCCCATTTGTCGAGGAAGACTATAGGCTATATAACATCACGCTACTACTAATAGGAGCTGGGCATCAATGAAAAATATTTCTTATGTGACGCAAACGAAGTTGCGCGAATCAGCCAGTTATAGTTTAAAATAAAACTCTAGCACTTATGCAATATGCATAAATCAGTTTACATGACAATGTTCTACTGTTTCTCATTTGAATTTAACAGTTTACGATCGACGCCAAGTTGTTCGAGGTTGTATTGCCATTAGCCGACCATCAGAGGCTCGTTTGTTAATCAACACATATGATTACAAATGACTTGGTCGTAGGGTGACTTATTAAGTGATAAGCTCTAACACACAACCTTACAACTGGAATTAACAACTCAAGTCACTGCTAAAATGTATTAGTGGCTCACCGCGGTATCACCCGAGGATATTAAATTTTCCCGGTATAAAAAATAGCTTGTCCGTCTTCCAAATTTTATCCAAATCCATTCAGTAGTTTTTGCGTGAAAGAGTAACAAACATCCATACTCACAAACTTTCGCATAAATAATATTAGTAGGAAGTAGGATAGATGAATTACCACACATATTGAATATATGAGATCAAGACAAGTGTTTTTTTACGATCAAGTACCAATTGACAAAACAAGGGAAGTAAGTAGGTACCTATTCTCGTATAAAGAATTTAATTACCATTAATAAATACTTCTCAGTATATAAGATACATTAACTCCGAAGTTTCCTGTTCAATGAATAAGTGAAAATAATGCATTGCCATGAAATTCACTGTGAAATTCAAACTAGTTTTGCCTAAAGTTTTTACTCAAACGAATAAAACAATAGTAGCGGTAATTTTAAATTGTGACAATATTAAGTTTTTGCTGTCTGTCGTTTGCAGTTGATTAGCCAAGTAACAAAGGTCGGTCTTGACCTCCATAAGATATTAATTAGCGTAGGTACACAAAAAGTAACTGTCAAGGCAAATAAAAAGGAAATGTCAGTGAAATTAAGGAATTTTAATATGTTGTTGAAAACTTATAATTATATGCTCGTACTTGTCTAATGTCTGTACAATGTCGACCATGAAAACGATTCGTTGAGTGTTTAAAACTTGCCGATTAAGGACTCGAAGTAAGTACAATAGATTAAGCAAAACTTTGAATTCACCAATTTTAGATTAAAGCAGTATTTTTAATACCGTTTTGGTCATATAATTATGTATAATGTTACTTGGAGACATTGACATCTATCTCTGCAGTGCAAGTTCTCTGATCCTTATCACATTGCTTTATAAAATACTACATAGCTTAAACAAGTTCAACAAGATTGCATTAAACGTATTTTCTCACATATTCGCGAAGATTCCAATTCGAAATTTAACTTTATTTATTTACACTATACATAGCGGCTAAACATAACCTTACGAAGTGAATTGACGTCGAACAGTACTATTTAAGAAGGCTACGCAATGACTGACGAGCCCAAAACCTCGGTTCAGCGCTAGTGGCCGGCCGCAATCACCATTTAGTATTAAAAAAACAAATGCATTGAGATTTAAATTACATAAATAAACTCATAGTGAAGTGAAATAAAATAAGTCCAAATGCCAGCTGATTCAGATCTTATTGTACCGGCTGGAGATGATAGGGGTGTCGACAAAACCCTCTACAAAAGCATTTCGGAGAGGACGAAACATGAAGATTTTATAAGGCGGGCAGTGGATTTGCTTATAGAAAGAGTTGTGTTTGGAAGATCTCTAAGAACATCTAAAGTGGTAGAGTGGGCTGTGCCTGAAGAAATAAAATCAGCTATCGACTTGAAACCGAGGGAGAGCCCAGCAACACATGATGAGCTCCTGGGTCTCATGGCTGATGTAAGTTTTTTTTAACATCGCTTAATATTCGTCTACATTTTATAAAGCTTTTGAGCTGGTGAATGTGAGTTTACCTACAAATTTTACCATCGTACCATTTTCAGGTTGCCCGATACTCCGTCAACACAGCTCACCCTTATTTCGTTAACCAGCTTTTTTCCTCTGTTGATCCTTATGGGTTAATTGGTCAGTGGTTAACTGATGCTCTGAATCCCAGCGTGTATACTTATGAAGTTGCTCCAGTTTTCACTTTGATGGAAGAGGAAGTTCTGCGTGAAATGCGCGCCATTGTTGGGTGGTCGGAAGATGGAGATGGTATCTTCTGCCCTGGTGGCTCCATTGCAAATGGCTATGCTATTAGCTGCGCTCGACATTACTTCTATCCAGAAATTAAGGTAATTTTTTTTCTCTTGTAAATCAAATGTTTGCGGCTAGTTTATAGTTTAGGCTACTAATGGAGCAAGAACACATGTTTGTAACTAATAATAAAACAAAGAACATGATTCAGTTAAAAAATTGCCGTAATGTGTATGGGCATTGAAAAAGTGGTTGTAGTATTAGAAATAAGCATATGTGATATGGATACTGGATCTACATTCCATACCCTTTTTGAGAATGACCTGCGTCATAATAATATGCACGGTTCATTTGTGATGACATATTTATTTACCCATGTTATACCTATTTCTTATAGGCTCCAAGAAATCCCTTGGATTGGTTCCGTAACTTGAACACTTAATCATTGATATTACATTTCAACTGAAGTCATAATTCTATTTTATTTACTACTTTCCAATCACGAATCACTATTAAAGATTGTAAGAATGTTAGGGTCCTTGTGAAACAATAAAATTAGATTCTGCGAATATCGGCTAATCGAATGCAATATCGTAATTAATTGCATTTTTTATGGTTTCCATTTCAAACTAGTTTGTGTAATTATCCAGTGGTTTAACTATAGTCTAGATACACTTAGTTATTTGAAAGATTGTTTGATTGCCCGTTTTGCAGGAAGCATTACCTACACTGGTCACCTTAACCCCGATTGGCCGATCATTATTTTATTGCGTGCCGTGGTTTGTGAACCTTGGTATTTGATTTTATTTAAAAAATCAAGTTATTTTCTTAATTCAATACTTAAATTGTCTCGATCTACTACATAGGGAAGTAACGTACGATCGGTATGTACTAATCACTATGTATTTATTATACGGCATTAAAATGTACTTCCGGTGCGCGTCAAGTAATGCGAGCATACAAATAACTAGTTAAAATAATTAATGTCTATGCACGTATCTCATGCATCATGTAGCGTACCCATAAATTTAATTTAAATATTAGTCAAATTATAATGCTACTACTTAGTATGTATGTTTATCATAGATACTTGGATTATTCTAAAGATTGTTTAACGTTTCACAGGTTAACATAAAGGACGTTTCTTTGTTGATATTATTCAAAAATCAGATATAATAAATTACTTCAAAATTACATATATGGGAATCGACTTTTTTAATACATAATAAATTTGTTAACAAGACCGCAGTTTCGAAAACGTTAATTTATATGTGTAATATTAGCTAATTCATACTTAGACTTTGAGAGATATAAATTGTTAAACATACATAATAGTAGAAAAGCAATTTTCTAACAAATAAATTTTGTGAAACTTGACATTGACCTTGACCTAGAAAAAATAAAAACCAAGAAAAGAATCATATTTATATGAAGGACCTTACGTGAATTTGGCAACAAGATTATGCGATTGTGTAGAATTTACTCAATTTATTTCAAAGCCAAAGATAAGATTTGAAGTTTTGTTTGTTATCTTAAACATTTTGCTAAAAAACAAGTGTATTATATTGTTGCACAAAAATACTAGGTTTAATTAAATGCTAAGTAACATTCAGTCATAACAAAGATATTAAATTTATATACTACTTTTAATAATGTTTTTTTAAACTGTGCAATATTGTCTGTTTATTTTTTTAATATTTTGTGCCATTTGTCTTATAATACTATAGAGGAATAAATATTTTTTATCTATAGATAATACCTATACTTCTTAACTCATTGTTATTTATATCATAAATGTATCTATTTCCAACTAAGTCCTCGATATAATTGCGTATCTTTTGATACTGGGTATGCGGACAAATAAGACCATCGCGTTGAATTCAATCGTCGTCAATTACGGGGCATCCCCAAATGCATTGTCGCATACCTACATGTAATTTAACTTTTCCCCTTTACAATTGCTATGTTAACAAGTGCAGACTTCCACTTTACGTTTAAAATTAATTTGGGCAATGTAGAAGTAGTTCCCCAGATATACTATGGACTTCAAAATTAAAATGTTTAAACAATATAGCACGATTTATAAAGTAGCTTGACCCATAATTCGTAGTTTAGCCTTTAAAATAATAAGTATGCAGACAAAACAATGGCATTGATACTAAATTAAGTTATTATTATATTACAACAAACATTCGCATTATTATACAGCTTGTATCAAGGTTCACAGCGAACATTCAACATAACAGTTCGTTAACCTTATTTCGTAAAATTATTTCGAATGCATGTTTTATGGCACTAAATCAAAAATAGCCGACATGTCATTGAAAATAAATACAACGCATAATGTGATGAATTACTCGGCAGTGTTTTAATGAGATACGACACTTTACAGAGCAAAGGTGTCTATGCCGTGCCAAGGTTGGTACTCTTCACTTCGGAGCTCGCTCATTACTCGACAAAGAAGATGGCCGCGTTCATGGGAATCGGAAGTGACAACTGTATTCTAGTGAAAGCTGATAAACTCGGAAAAATCGACGTAGAGGATTTGGAAGCGAAAATAATGGCGTCAATCGAAGATGGAGCAACACCATTTTTGGTGACAGTAACGGCCGGTACAACAGTATATGGAGCGTTCGATCCAATAATACCTATTTCGGGTTTATGCAAGAAGTATAATCTTTGGCTGCATGTTGACGCCGCGTGGGGGGGCGGCGCTTTGATGTCAAAGAAACATAGACATCTCTTGAATGGGATTGAATTGTGAGTATTCGTGAAGTTTTTTAGCTCTAATGACGGATGGAAGAGGAATTTAAATATGCAGATTTTTTTGCTTTCGTCTTAACGAAGAGCTATCTAATGTTTTAAACTAATTTCTCACGCAATATTATTATCTGTACTTACCTATTTTTTAATAACGTTTATTAGTAGCTATGCAATCAATAATAAATGCAAATTTATTTAAAATGCACATTATCCATACATTTAAATCAATCATAGTAAAGTTCATAGTATTTATCAGAAGAGTGAATATATTGAATAGAAATCAGTAAAATAAAAAGTACACCAACCTTATTATTATATTTTTCAAATTGCAATCCAACAAAGCACTTAACTCACACATTTCAAATTTCAGGGCTGACTCGGTGACGTGGAACCCTCACAAGCTCTTGGCGGCGCCGCAACAGTGCTCCACGTTCCTAATTAGACACAAGAATGTCCTCAAAGACGGTCATTCATCTAACGCGAAGTACCTCTTCCAGAAGGACAAATTCTACGACACTTCATACGACACCGGCGACAAACACATACAGTGCGGGAGACGGGCCGATGTACTGAAATTCTGGTTTATGTGGAAAGCGAAAGGCAGCGAAGGTTTTGAGAGGCATGTCGACACACTCCTCGACAACGCCAGTTATTTCCTCGAGCACATTCGACAGCGCGATGGCTTTCGCTTAGTCCTCGATAAGCCAGAGTGCACTAATATCATGTTCTGGTACGTACCCCGCTGCCTCCGAGGCTGCGAGAACGACCCAGATTATAAAGAAAGGCTCCACAAGGTCGCGCCCAAAATAAAGGAGCGAATGATAAAGGAAGGAAGCATGATGGTCACGTACCAACCTCAGGGCGACCTTGTTAATTTCTTCCGCATCGTTTTCCAAAACTCCGCTTTAGACCACAAAGATATGGTTTACTTTGCAAACGAGTTTGAAAGGCTCGGTCAAGATATTGTAGTTTAAATTAGTTTGATATTTAATATTATAAACATCAAAATTATTTAATATATACGACACGTGTAACTTGTACAAATCTTGCATCATATTGTCGCCTGTGATTTTAATAATGTTATTGATATTATGTAGTTCTAGATGTATGTTAGTAAATGTGTTAATTAATGTAAATAAATTATATAATATATTATAGATTAATAATACAAAAAATGTAAGTGAATTCATGAAATAAAAGTTTGATTGTTAATTAAGTTCCAGATTTTGAATACCTCTATTAAAAGCCTTCTTATTAGGGTACAGACAATATTTTATATTCTATGATAAGTTTTTTCAATATGATATATTTTTCAACAGATATTCGTTGGTAAATTATTTGCAAATACGAAATATATAAAATCTACTAAATAATCCTCCAGACTACAATTTTGGGTAGGTACCTATGTAGCTTCCCATCAGGTGGGACCGTATGCCTGTTTGCCACCCTTGTGGTAAAAAAAAAAAAAACCTATGTAATTCAGCTTGTTGTCAACTGAAGATGGTCCATAGCATAAGCAGATCGAATTACAATGACTGATGGATGGCTCCCAAGCTAACATGCAACGGAAACTAATTAGTCACAAGTGCATTGACGTTAGTAAGGTAATTTATCAATATCTATTGGTAATATAGGTCTTAGTGTTCCTTATATTCGCATGAGGATTATTTAGCAATAATAATTACTGTTTTATTATTAAAATATATCTTGATTTATTAATAATTATCATTTCAGATCATTTCAGTTATTCTATCACATCTTCCTCCGCCAATTCTTCTAATGGCAATTCCGCGCAGTCACTCTGTAAATATATTTTTTGTGAATTAAGTTTTCAGCATTCTATCATACTACATCTTTAGCAATGAAATGTTAACTTAATCTGCATTGAGTGTACGATTTGAGATCAGTGCTCAGGGTTCAAAGGACAAATAATTTAATTAGGTACTTCCAATGCTTACCAATATTTCATCATCAGGCACCCTTGAAAGTAAATCAAGCATTTCGTTGTTTGGGATCCTGTTTGGTCGGAGTATCTTTCTTGTAAATTTGTGGATACCTAAAAATAATGGTGAATTAGGTTAGGATGCTTTAGTTATTAATATTATATTCATAAGGAAATTATTCAACCCTTACCCCAAAACATAAATATATATTTCACAGGTATCAAGAACATTATAAAAGCTATAACAATAACTATTATAATAGTCAAGAAGCTTAAAAAAGGTACGGTGAAGTTGAATAAACTGAAACAAAAGAAAATATATTTCATTGGTGTCCGAAATAACGTATTGAACAAAAATTGTGAAAAGGATATTTTACTTTTTAATTCTTTCACCGAGACTGGCAAATTTACCAATCGCATTTTGCACAGTGTGTACCATTTCTTGTAAACTGGTTAATTTTTGCATCAATGAAGTCTTTTCTTCCTGAAATTTAAAACTATATTTTATGAAACATGTTATAAACTGTTGTACATACTTTACAAAAAGGTCTAGATAGGTACCTTAACTTCGTCATCTTCGTCAGTAGATGTTTCACGATATTTTCTCCCTGTAGATAATATTTATTATTAAACTTTTGAATAAATCCCGTACTTTTGTATTGCAAATCCGAAAATTCAGATTTTTATTTCGAGAAGAAATATATAATTACAAACAACTCACAGTTAACAAGGTAGTATCTTGGAGGTCTATACCACACGAACGGTATTAACAATAGGAGTGGTAACATCCAAATTTTAAAACACCAACAGAATAGTAACCATACAGTCAATGCTAGGACATTGAATTTTTTAGATTCCCACTCAAAACAAGTTCTGGAAGAGATCAGAAGCAACTTTTGATAAAAAAAATAATGCAAACAAGTAAACAAGTCTACAAGAGTAGTTAAGACAATGAGCGAGAACATATTTTCAAAATGACAACAGCATACTTAAGGACTTGAAAAGCATCCATAATCCACGAGACAACGGCCTTTGATCTCGACAGATTACTTGCAAATACGTGTCTGTCTAACTTCCCATCAGTTTCTATAAATTTTATTTCTTTTGGGTTCATGACTCGTAACGAGGCTTTTATCTGTAAATGATATTCAAATTTCTTTATTGTATTTCTAATGTTAAACTATTATTACGTACTTTAAAAACTACTCTTAGTTAAATCATATAAGTACTTACAGGATTCCATGAAACCATCATTTCTAATAGTATTCTTGGATTTTGACCTCTAGCTCTTTCTCTTTGTGTGGCTTCTTTAAGGGAGTACCATTGTTTTTTACCATTTTTTATTCTCAATAGAGGTATTGAAATTTTTCCAACGTCTTCACTCTTCTTCTCATCATGAACTGTGATCTCTAGTATCGAAGTAATATCTGTAACTGTACTAAAATAAACAAGATTATTACTTATCTCATTTAATAGGCTCCATGAAGTATGATTCTAAAATGTCATTCTATATTTTTTCGTTTCCATCGTAGCTATTCAAAAGTATATGTTTATAATTTGTTCTTACAATGTAAAATTTTTCATCCAATTAGGATCACATGTTTTGTGATCTGTGTGTGTTAACAATCTTTCATTTCCCAGTTCCAGGATACAAAAACAGTCTGTCCCTGATACACCTTTTGCTCCGTACACAATTATTGATAACCAGCCAACGTCAGTAGAATCATCTCGGAGATAATACCAAAGCTGAAAAAAGCTACGATCAACATTTCTGTATCGACCATTATCCAATGAAAGCATGTTAATAAACTGCCTAAGACCGCTGTGAATTACTTGAATTTCAACTTTACAAAGCTCTTGAACTCTGTGTTGTAAGAACCATATATGTATATAGGTACCAATTACAAAAGCAAGCATGTATTATCAAGACTCTATCTTATCTAGATTTCTAAAACTACATGAAAAATTGAGAATTTTTATGTTACCGTATTCAAAACTGTAAAATAGTCATCTGCAGATTCCATTTTACCTTAAATTGTTTTTTTTTAAAGCATCCATATCATGGATTTCAGTAAACGACGTAGCTACGATTAACAGACAAAAATACTTATTTCTGAGTCATTTATTTTATTACACTTTTAATAATCCAATCATTCAAGTTTGACTTAAACATATATGAAACTGACAATCCAATCATTGGTTAAAAATGTTTATGTTTTTTTATTGTACTTACGAATTTCTTCCTAATCGCTATCAACCTCTTTTGCGCCTCTCGGTAGTCTTCGAGATCCATGAGTGTATCCACTTGTGTACCGCTTATAGTGAGTAAAATAAATATTTGAGCTTTCTCCACTGCACCCTCTACTTTTAATCGCATTTTATGTGTCTTTTCATTTTTCATCTCAAATAAATCAATTACACACCTTAAATTTAAACACAAAGTTTGGTAAAAAAAAGACAACAGCAGGGAACAAATAATGTATTACGTTTGCGTAAATTATATCTTGTTCTTTATCATGAAAGAATAAAAGTAATAAGTAAATGAACTGGTGCTGAAAATACTTCGCGAAATAAATTGAAAAGGCTCAATTTACCTCCCAATGAAAACGTCCTTGTCCCATAATGATATTTCCATCATATTTTCGTCGTACATATTAAAATTGAATAATTCCTGATATTTCACTAGAGAGGCGTTACTTTTAACAACCTTCGATTTGTATTTCTCGGAACCAAGTCTACAAAATATAAAATGTTGGTTTAATCTGTTAAAGACTATTACAGTATATTAAATAATAAGCTGTGCCTTACTTTAAACGACAAAACAATACTCGGGACTTTTCTTCAGAAGTGTCAGTTTCCAAACCACTGACTTCAATGAGAGCGATGGTCACGATCGCAACTTTCGTTTTCTTGAATACTTTTATAATGTCTTGCTTAGTTGTGTTGCTCAGTATGAACTAAAAGAAAAAATAAAAACGTCAGAACCTTAAATATTAGTATAATGTAAAAATTATAAAAAAATATTAAATATTTTTGAATTATTTACAATCCACAAAATTAGCTATGAATTAAAAAGTTTTTCACGTAAATCAAACGATTTTACGACGAAAAAATTTTTCTACAAAGCTAACGAGCGGTCAACATAGTGAAAACATAATGTGCTAGCATCTACTCAATACAATAAATCTAATAGCTAAAAACAATTTCGTGGAATAGTCAATTATGTAAACGTTAAAAGAGCTTTAGAACCGGACTCCGAACAACGGCCAACTTGAAAATGTAAATACAAAAGGACCTTTTCGACTTTCTCCCGGGATTCTTTCTTCTTGTCCTTAGTCGCCATTCTTTCTTTTTCCCTCCGTCGACGTTTTTCCTTGACAGCTGATATTCGGGAACCAATTTTATTACGTATTGAAACTTTTGAAGGAGGAGCGGCCAGGGGTGGGGTGAAGTATTCATCGCTATCCTTAGCAATTTCATTTAATCTGTAAATAAAAAAGTAGCCCTTATTAAATTGGTTAATTTATGGTTTAAATTTTGTTAGTTAAATTGGGAGTACCTACCATTATATGTTAAACATAATTTTGTTTAGGTATGTAGGTACATATATGGTTACACGAGATTTGGAGCGGTAAACCTTTGAATACATTCATTTAAAAAAATCTAAGTTTCTAAAATCATAACCACAAAAACAGAAGCAAAATATTACATATACATCTCTTTATCATCAAATCAGAAAACTGTATTTACATTAAACTGTACACTATACTTTATGAAAATGACTCTACAACTTCTAAACATATAAAATAAATCAGAAAAACTTACGATTCAAGACTTATCCTACAAAAATCATCACCAAAAAATGTTGACACGTTGGTGTTATCATTCATGTCATTAGGTGTAAACGAATACTCGGATTCAGACACTTCCTTGACGTCAGCATATTGGAAACTTGCATCACTTTTATGTACATCTTCAATAACAGCTGTATGTATCAATGAATTTTTATCACTATCACTTCTAGAATCACTTTGAGTCACTTCATCTACTTCCCTTATATCAAAATTACTGGAAAATTTCTGATGTTTATGTATATTATCTTCAGTCAAATTTGACAAGGAATCCATTGATCTTGATTTTTCGAGTTTCTTCTGCATCTCTTCGTATTTAAATTGAATTTTTTCGTGAAGACGTGCGAAGTGCTTCATCTTTAAATTAGACAGCTCTCGTTCATGCGGTTTATCCATTTTTGACACTTTGCGACTACAATCTTTGTAAAATGATTGTGTACGTTATCATAACTTTGGAACGGTATTATAGTTAGTGGATGGGCGATAACGTTATCTACTGGTAGGTTATTGATTATTGTGACTAATGCATTATCTTTTGTTTCATTTAAACTAGCAGGGATTTTTTTAACAAAGGTTTTATGTCAAAGTAAGAAAGTAACCCAAAAAATTGTTATTTTGTCTAAGTTCTTGAATATATCAAATTTATCAAAAAACAATCCATAATGTGTTAGCCTACTACGAGTTTTGTTGTTTTACATATTTTATCGCCAATTTGACGAAAAATCTAACGGTATCGATTGAAAAATATTCTAAGATAAAGTTAATAGCTAACAACGCGTAGTAAGATCAATATCTACATTGTGTTATAATAATTTATCTACTAATGACAGTCATCGTGATTATGACATTTGTAACTGAATTTGCAACTTCTTGTTATATTTGGAAACGTTTCCGCCACTATCATAGTCATATAACACACTAGCTGACCCGCGCCGTTTCGTCTATGACACATGAGAGATTTTCCCAGCTTCTGCAACATTTTTCATTGATACTATTGCTCGTAGCATGATATTATATAGCCTTCTTCGATAAATGGGCTATTCAACACTAAAATAACTTTTACATTCATGCCAGTAGGTAGTTCCTGGAATTAGCGCGTTCAAACAAACAAACTCATCAGTTTTATAATATTAGTATAGAGTATAGATATAGGTAGATAAGCAGTAAAGATTATGAGCTGCATGAATACACGTGAAGTGTTAAAATATTAGCAGTTCCGGTTTCCTTTAACATCAATTCATACAATCTTATACGTTTAAGTCTTATTTTTAAACGACTTCTAAAAGGAGGAGGTTATCATTATAAGTTGGTTTAAAAGATGTAAAAAAAATAGACACGTAAAAACCGTTGTAGAGGTAAAACTGCTCCTAATAATTGAGCTATAATTTATAGTTGGATATACAATTTTACGAGCAATTAAACCGCTGCTGCATTCAATTGCTCTTTAAATTCACTGGCTATGGTTGTCGTGAACTGAACGTTGCTCTTGACCTAAAGATATATAAATGATATTTAAAGATAGAAAGTAGTGATTCAAATAGTTTTTTAGTTTATTAATTACTTACTATCTTCCGTCATGCAGAATGCGTAGACTATGTGCTATTCCAGAACATACAACATTCAAACTCTGTGCCAAATACCATCCTGATCCCTTTCGCCGTTATGGCGTAAAATATTAAAGTTTGTGTCCTATATCCTAAATACATAGTAAGAACGCTAATTATTTTCCTCTAAAACTATTAACAATTGTGAATAATACGATTAAACTTGGATTTAAAACTTCATCAGGAATAAAACATTACTCTAAAGCAGTCTGAAATCATAATGGTGTATAGTTCATAGAGTCTTTGACCTCACAACGATCAGTCAATTGGATAAGGAATTTTACCTTTCCTGGTTTTTCGCTTCGTGGTCAAATGTCAGTATATGAATGACGGCCTGTTGTTCGTCTAATTGGAAAGCTTTGCATTCTCTATTTCCATTGAAACCGTCAATATACGCTGTACAAGCATTTTATAGGATTATTTAGTTACATAGATGTAATAAATATCATGGAATATTTTTCACATACGGCCAATCTGATTCCAAACTAAGCAGATCTTGTCATATTATAACCAGGTAGCTAATATAAATTTAAATACTTATAATATAGATAATTACATCCAGACACATAATAAACTGACATATTCATGAATACAAATGTTTGCACTGTGATTGATTCGCACCCACGACGAAAGTCAGGCCACCAACAAAGCCAACCGGCCATTACAGCATTCGTAGTTTTTGGGTAAGATTGATAGTCTCAAAAATCTCAGTGTATAGAAAAATAAAAGAGTCGCAACTTAGTGGTGAATTATTATAACGTCGGATGCAGAGGAAGCTCACGGTTAGTCACGTCGGCCTTGAGTTATGAGGTGCGGTGCATGTTGCAGCCATGAGAAATGACGTGGTTAGTGGAAAAACGGTCTGTGCTTGCGGCCGAGTTGGTGTGTCTAGAGTTAAATGATCGATGGCCAACAATGCTAAGAAAGTTTGATATTATACACTCGGTTTTAGAGTAGTTTAGCTTGAGTTTTAATGAACGAGATATATAGACTAACTATGTTTATAAGTGCTTTTCGATATGGATACATTAATCGACAGTTAAATCAACGTAGCATACCTATACACAAGAGAGTAAGTATGCGATAAAATGTTCAATATATACCAAACATAAGTTTTCCCTGGAATAAATACTCAAGGTCTATTAAAACTAGGTCCCCATTAGTATTCCAAATACCAAATCACCAATGAGAGATATTTGAGATTTCATTTCGTTATTGAAACTATTGCTTTTGACTCGTCAATAGCTAACCATCATCCATTATGTAGACAGAAGAAACATTTCTATACACAATATGAAAGCAAAATCCCATAATCTCCTTCAAAGGAATACATTAAATTAATAAGAAACTCTTAACCCTTGTATACTTTCAAACACTCCGGATATTGGTTTTGATGAAAATCTGGGTCGAACCGATATCGGAACGTTTTTTATATTGAAGAAAAGAAAATGCTTTGATCGTAAGAAGATAAGATTGCCCAAAGAATGTATATTTTAATTATACACAGGATTGGTTTAAAAATAATATAACTTTTTACACACATATTACGCACATGTTGTATGTTTTCTTTATAATCAGAAAAGTAGTGTAAACACAATTAATAACAGGAGAAATAAATATTAATCTCAGTAGAATTTAAGTAAACTGTTAGATGTTTAATCTTGATCATGTAGGTACCATAGAGTACCTATAAAACTATAAAAACTCTTCCTAAAATCCTTTGTAGAAATCGTATCAAGTATATACAAACAACGAGTTACCGGCACCAAGTTTTGTAACTACTATTGACCATCCAACTCCTCGCGATCTTGGCTAGAATGTCATGATATTTTTTAAATTATATTCACGGCGCAAGTTCTTGGAGTAAGTTTGTCGGGACCTGTGAATGTGAATGGCTAAGTTCAGCGAAACTTTACTCTTCAGTACTGGAAGTTTTCCATTCGACCCGTCTGCGTCGATGGAATCGCATTGCCTTAATGTATCATGAATAAATATAAATAATTTAATGATTGGCATGACCTTACCCAAAAGTTCTTTCTTTATTTGGACCGTATCTACGCTAGGCAGCCATTACTTTAGCTACATAAAGCCCTCGGATAAATCAGCAATCTCACAAAAATTGCGACAGTTGTAAACGGGGATCCTTTACAAGGCAGGTTGATATCCCTTTACCATCTTTTGGTAAATAAAAATACTATCTCCTATTCAATCAATACAAATAACTCTTTCTCTATGGATGTGTTCGAGAAGGTACGCATTTATCTCGTAGGCTTTGTAGGGTTCTAATAAAAATTCTTCTCACGCGGTACTGATCACAATTTGATTGCTGCAGAGGCTCGGTTTGGACGAGTCCTCGCTTATGACTATGTAAAAGTATACAGTAGCATAACATCTCATAAATGATTTTATACGTGGATTACATATAAAAATCACGAATTTTATGCACTAAGAAATTGTTTATCATTTATGTTTATATTAAGTATCATTTTGGAACAGAGCTGTATGTTGTGTTAGTTTTAAGTTGTTGATGTTCCCTTTTAATCAGTACTTTTGAAGTATTTATGATTCACATAAAGAGGTACTTATAGATGTTGTTATTGCTTATGCAACGTAAATATATATTTTAAACCAAATATCTAAATAAAATTCTTGGTATTTTTTACAAAACGATCTTATAAAAACTATTGTAAAATATCCTTTCAAAGTTTACTAAGAGTTGTCTTACTGAGCTCTTTATACTGTGTTGCGGTATTGGTATGTCTCTTCCAGAATTTATGACTACTATCTACTTTTATTACGGATTGGACGAAAGAGTGCAGATGTCCCCCTCATATATTTTTTGAGCCGTATAAAGAGATAGGAGATGATTGTCTTGGTATCAATATTATTGCTGACTTCTCTAGCACATCATGGTTAAATAAATCATATAGTTGTGTAAACCAAAAATATATAATACCTAATATATAACATTTTAGCAATGTCTTATAAAGTTTCCAATATTAATTATATAAAATAATGTCCCAGTTTCCTACCCAGGTAAATAAAACAAAAACTAAATTATTCCAAACTTTAGATTTATATAAATTAGGTATTTTTTTTATAATAACGAAACTGTTAAAAAGTTAAATATATTACGTTATAAAGATAGTATTTATACAGTGATAGATTATAAATTAGTCATCATTAAAATATTGACCTTAAATCAAATACAAAGGTTAATTACCTAAATGATTTTTTCGGCTTCAAATCACTTTACTATTATTTGCATATACTGCGAAGGAAATCCTTACATCACACAGTTATGGGGTTTTAATCGTATAAATATTCTGTCCCTCTATAAACAATATCTCATAAGGAAAAATGCAAAGCAAGTACATACATGGGAAGTGTATGATAATAAAGAGGGAATTACTTGATTCTATTTCGATTTAGAACGTTATTCAAATTTCTACTCTCGCCGCGGGATACGGAGCGTCCTTTCAATTAGAGTTCCAAATCCCGACTGATTAAACCGAAAGCTTCACTGCCGACCTAAATTATTACTCAGAATAAAGAGAACACCAAAATATGATTTCAAATTACATCTTGGGGCAAAGGAATTCGAATTGAGTCTTAGCTTGTAAATATAGTTATAACGCGATGAGGTTACAAATTATAAACCTTCTGATGTTCGTCATTATTCACTCAAACAAGTTAATGGTTAATTAGGAAGGTTATCGTACTTACGCAAATTAAAAATAGCACGCATATAATATTTTATATGCGTGCTATTTTTATTTATGAATGACGATGATCGATTAAGATAGAGCGTTTGTCTAACAGTACTAACAATAGAGTTATCTGCCGGTTCTTCTCAGCAAGAGTAATCGGAATTACGGAATCGTTTGGTAATAAATAAATACCTGTATATAAAATTTCATTTCTAAAACATTTTATTTTATTCCGGGCCTATATTTTTGGGTCCGTGCCTACTCAAAATGGTTCAAAGTAGCTATAGTTTATAACAATGAACGCGTGCACAATGTACTCCAATAACAATAAAATGGAACGCACTTTTCGTGAAACGCTAGCAAAAACTAGAAAAACATTTGATAGTTCTGTTGGGAAATACCGTAGAGGGAAGCAAAATGAAATAGAGGAAACAGGGAAAACTGTATGACAAGGTAATACAGTGGCGAACAAAGCGGTAACAATAAAACATGACGTTGGTTATAAAATGGTGCGACACGGGAAAACGCTCGGGGATACTACGTATAAAAAAGTAGTGAAAAAAATTAAATTGCACATCCATAAATGCTGATTGTACCAGATGTGTGAGGGAAAAGTTGTGTATTTTATTTTTTGTTCCCTGCTGCAGATATTTTTACTCCAATTACCTACTATTGGCAATATATTGCTTATCTCAGAAAGCAAATCTATTATCGTTTACAATTTTACACATGCAATTACGTTACTGACACTCCAATCTCGTTGACGATTAGTTAAGTTACTACCCATTAATATCCTGACTTACCTTCTAATTAGGTATCTACTAATTAACATCATTTCCGCAACACCTTTTCCAAATTCCGGAAGAACTTTTGAATCGTCAGAAGACAGTCTATATAAGCGACAATCTATCTGATTACTTACCTAAAGAATCGGCAAATAAATTGGACAATCAATCAAGCCGAACTTCTTCACGCAATTATTTACACTTGCTCCCTAACGAGATGTGTGGCAATTTGGCGATTGATCAATATCGTTGTATAAAACTTGTAAGCGCAAAGGGCGGGCTGGACGACACAAATTAAGATGGATTGCGCCCAAAAGGACTATTGGGTTGTCGATATATAGGTAGGAAATACCTCCAGGCTATATTGTGGATGCTAGGGGAATATTATAATCTAGCTTATTAAGGAAATAGGATGGGTTTGGGAAGTTTTCTAAATCTTAAATAATAATACGTGTGTAAGCATAAATAATTATCTGTATTTGGGTTATGCTTGTATGCATAAACAATGTTATAATTTGAATTTGAGTCTATAATAATTGAATACCTACATTAGCTGCGTAGTATAGTAGTTATCTAGTATTTTTTTAAATGAATATGCAATGAGAGTAGATACTATAGTTACTATTGGGACTACATAAATTAATTCAGACCGAAAGTTTTTGGGTAGGAGTTTCTTATTATCACAACACAAAAGCTTCTATACTACAAGGAAAAAATAAAAATAAAACACATGATTCAAATCCTTAAAGGATATAATCTATCTATTTATACTCTATAGGCATAACTGAGCCTTTTATACAAAAAAAATATGATGCAAAGCTACCGGCTCACTCACAAAAGACGGTTACTCGTGCTGAACCCTAATCAGGGTATATCCTAGATAAAAGTAGTCAGCCGAGACGTGATCCTGCTAGTGACGTCATCGTCAGACGCCCCTTAATCCGATTTAGCGACGACGAGGTCGACGGATCAGTATTATTCTAGGAGCTCTATATAAATAGGTAAAATATTAGCCATTATAGGACCCTGGACGACGGAATATCGATGTAAAGATCGTTATTCAATAGACTCTTTAACTAGTCAATGGTCAAAACAGTATGTATAACGGACTGCAAAAAAAAATGCTCAAAAATGTATATCACCTGTCGTCACCTTCTTTCCATCTATACAAAAAAAGCAATAATAAAATCTTAATTATTTAGGATTTTTTAAAACAAAGATACATCTGACTTTTTAACAAAATCCTGGCCAAGTGTAATATAAAATAAAATAAAACATACACTTCTATCAACAAGAATCATTGTTGAATAACATTTCGGTTCCCTCGATAGCAGATAAGTGTCTCCCGACCCTTAAGTAAAGCTCTCCACAATTACGTTTTACTAGGGGTCTACGAGACCCTTGAATCGCTCTTATCAGCCCCCGGACGATTGGACCCCAAGAATTTGTAAGGAATCATATTGATTGGGTCATGTTATGTTGGTTGAACACTGATACAAATGATCCATGTTTTAATAGACAAACTGCAGGTAGTTACTATTTCGATCGCGCTGTAACTTTATACAATTTACTTGTATGTATACGTATTTCTGGAGAGATGTAACCGAATATTGATCGAGAAGTATTTATATAACACAGGCGTTTCAAATTTAATTGAAACTGAAAATCCCTTGAAATCAACGGTTGGAGCAACAAAGGCTCTGCGTACTATTTTGGTCCCTACAGATAAACTGGAGGATTATTTAGGGGTTGTGTCTGAAAATTTTGGTATATTTAGTAGAGCATTTACTGAATCCAGGACGTCTATTCAAATATTGTATATAGGATTTTATGTAATCTAATAATAAGGATTTTCTATAATAAAGGTCAAAACCTTTATTAATAGGTACTAAATCGGTATAACTGTTAGATTTATGCCTCTAGTATTTGAATAAAAAAAGTACTACATAAAGAACAATGTAATAAATTTTACCAACGAAAAGAGAAAGCATTGTCGTAATGATCGATGATCGATGTAAAAGGATTAGTCGGAATGACTCATTGGCAACATTATCTCCTGGCATACTGATAAGGCAATAAATTACATATAGACTGAATGCCTAAACCTAGCACTGATAGCGCAAATTCGTTGGTCACAGAGATTACAATCCCAAAGGACAAACTAGAACAAAACACAATAAGTCACCTTAAGTACAAAACATCCAACCCTTTTTTAATCACGCGTATAATTTGCGCCGATTCTCCAGAAAGTATACCACCGCAATGATGTTCAACATTAGTCTAATGAAAACCGGCCCACTGAAATACTTTTGCAATTAAAGTAAACGTTAGCTCTGCAGGAGTGTATTGTATAAGGTCTCATGGGAAATCAACCGCAGCCGGTGTGATACCTAATTCCACACAAGTGAACCGGTGAGTTTCATAAATTGACATTTCCCTTCCGAGTTGACTTGGCCCTTTTGAATGCAAAACATTGACTCCTGGAATGGTAATGGGTGTGCTTTGAACCGCTGTATTTATTACATCGTTCGGATTATGGAGAGGGATTTAATGGTCAAATTCGTTTAGGCTGATCATCGAAAATAACCAATGTTCAAGGAAGGTATCAAGGAATAAAATTTGTTTTACTTAGCTATGAAATTATTGTATCTAAATGAATTGGCTAGATGATCTGGTGATAAAGTAAAATGTCATTCAATTACATGAACATTCATAGTACCTACATAATGCCTGACTCATTCAAGCTCTAACGCTGGATCGGAACATTTCTTTATCAGAGAATAGTCGGCGATAGACTCGGAAATTACTCTTTCCTAAGCCACCTATTTCTTTTAAAATATTCCGCTCAAGTAAACATTGCGATGGTAGAATATCGTTTGACCTAATTACGATCTCAGAATGCAATGCGGGCAGATTCTAGGTAGCAATCGCATTAACTACCCGCGTATGTGACTGGAATTTCATATGCTCTTAAACACCTTGTTGGAATTTACTTAAATGCATTGTATTGGGAATAACAGATTTAATCGTATCTGCCTCTATTAGATATCGGCTAACAGTAACTCATCCTACTAATATTATAAATGCGAAAGCTTGTGTGGGTGTATGGTAGGAAGGAACTTTGTTACTCTTTCACGCAAAAACTACAGAACGGATTTGGAACATAGATAGTTTATAACTAGTAGGCTACTAGTAACATAGGCTACGTTATATCACGAAAAAATTGAAGATCCCCCGGGAACGCGGGCGAAACCGCGGGGAGCCACTAGTATTTCATATATCTTCATTATGTATATCTACTAATTGAGCAATTTATCTGCACAAATTATATTATTTATTTTTATTTCATTATTTCCCTTCAATAAATCTAAGCTTATTATTTCTTTACGTTATAGACGTTTCAGTATAAGTAGTTTTGAAAACATTTCTGTCTCCCTCGATAAATCCAGCTATTGTGACGAGACTGGAAATAAATCCCTAAAAGCTGTCGCATTGTGGGATTGTAAGGCTGTGACTCAGTTGAGATGATATTCCCACAAGTTTTGGTAGGTTGGTCCTATTTGGCAAAATATCTCATGTTTTACGTTCGGTAAATAAAATATATAGCTGTTACATAATATAACATTTGAAATATGATGGAATTCACAAATGAAATGAGTTTATATTGTAACTTTTAAGTTAGCCCAAAACAGTTTATTTACTTACTGACGCAGTACATAAAGAATTTTCCTAATTTCAATCGTCAAATCTTATGTAAAATGTAATGTAGGTATTGAGTGGCAAAAGATTTCATTTAATTTAGATTAGTTCCATGCGATTTCAGAGCAGAAAAAGTTGATGAACTGCAACAGCGGCATTGAAAAAACGAATAGGTCATAATTTACGAGCTGGAATATTACATCCCAATAGCTACACTCACGGATACGAATTGAAGGTACGGTAAAAGAAATTCACGCTCCAAATCTTTTCGATCTGTAAAAATCAATCTTTTAAAGTCGTCGTTCTACAATGTTGACTGTGGAGCGTACGCCGCAAAGGCCACCGGTCACAAAGCGGCATTTGCTTGGAAATAATGTGAAGTATTTCCTTGTGCCCGTACCTACCGCGTGCTCAAATGCACTCTCATGCGGATCCGATTTTGTTTACTTTGAATGTACCTGTACGTACATACATAGACGAAAAGGCCCATAGACTTTTAGTCCAGTTAAATCCAGTTTGTTTAGCCAAATGGTTTGTTTCCAGATATTCAGGGTTTAGGTTCCACCCAAATGCTATGTTTTCGATAAATAATAATTACAATGATAATAATAAGGTTCCTATTGCCATGATGTCGATTATAATTATGTAATTAAAATCTCTTTAGGGAAAACATTAAACAAGATACCATAAATATTTAAATATCCGAGTTTTTGTAAAAAATAAGTAGTAGTTATAGGTATAAGATACCTGAAAAGGGGCATTCGAGGCTCTTCTCTGGTTGCGCTTTGTACTATATATACGTCCATAATGAACAATTGCCTAGGTAGCAAAAAATATTACAATACTATTAAGTATCTTTGTTTAAATGAAGAAACATCCATATATTCGAAGCTCTACGTTTCCGATATATCGCCGGGGGATGCAAGCTTCGGTTAATAAAGCAACGGGTTCGTTATAACAACAACGTTAACTTGCGGGTTAAGTGAATTTGCTATAGTTGCTACTGCATTAACAAGTTCAATGGATTGTTGACCGTTAAGATCTAAGTTGGTATCTTGTTGGTTTATTGATCTAACATTAGTTCTATTGTCTAACTCCATTGGGCATTGTTTGTGACTTCGAGTTATTTGGTTCAATCTATACTACCATTAAAGAGGAAAATTTTGTATTTTTGTTCAAGCTCCATACTTCTGTGCCGATTTCATAAAATATTTCACCATTGGAAAGCTACATTATCAGGGAGTAGCTATATTTTGTTCCCATGGGAACGGGAGCCAAAGTATCTTAAAGTGATTAGGTACAAAAATAATTTCTTAGAAATGTAATTAATTTTTCTTTAGTGGGAAGCACTACATATGTAGGAGATTATTTTATATATTTAATACCACACGCGCCTGGCTGGCAGGTTCCGATCTTTTTATAAAGTCTAGCCTATAATCTCCAAGATAGCTCATTGTTCGTTTTGTTGAGTTTGAAAAGACTTTCAATGAAAGACCGGCTTAGACTCGGCTTAGAATAGAGGCAACTTTTATCCCGAACTTAACTTTATACTAAAAGAAGGGAGAGTAATATTGCTCTGTATTTTTTTTCTTGCTCCTTACAACTAGGTATATGAATTCTTATCACAGTCATAAATTAAAAACGTTGGTACCAAAGTCTTAGTAGTTCTTTCATGAATCGATATTCAACTAGACAATTGGAAAGTTGACAAAGTTGGCAAACTAAATTGGTCTCGATACGGGAAACTATCTAGAGATGTATAAGAGATAAGATCGCATAGAACATGGCACAAATTTTAGTTTACTTTTGTTATTGTGTGTGTTTGCTTTGGTGTTCAATAAAGAGTTGTCTATTGCTAAAGTTATCATCATAATCTAAGAGCCCGTTTTTCTTAAGAAGGTTTCTTTTTGAGGCAGTATGTTTGTCTCATATTGGCACATGGATATAAATATATGTTCTGTCATTAGAGTCCTTGTAGATCTTACTTAGTTTAGCTTATAGACGAGGATGTCAAAAGATACCATGAATTCATATTTTTATAAAAAAAATATAAACACTGAAAATATTTCACCGATTATTATGTATACCTCTTCGTTTCATTTCCACATCGCAAAACGCTTTGAAGTGGTCGGCGAGCCATAGAGTGGACTTGTTGAAAACGGACTTTATAACAGATTTGAGGACACCAGAAGGGGACAAGTTAGCAAAGCGGTTTAGTTCTGCAGACCGTTCGAAGTTTAGTAAGAGGATTTTGTAACAAAACTAAGTATACAACTGTATAAGACTGTTTTGTGAGGCTGAAATTATATAAGTTTATCTGTCTCTAGACTAGAGCTTCATTAATATTCAGTTGTTTTGTAAGATAATATAACATTGGTGGTAAATAAAGAACTACTTGAGACCGCAAAGCAATAGTTCTATCTCAGATGAAAAGTGTGCGTTGCAATTCCTTGTGAGACATTATTTTTTGTAGTCCGAATTTGTATTAAAAGACAGTGAAAGGAGTCAAATTATTTTTCGTATTATGTGACTATATTTTATGCCTATTTATTCGAAAAATATGCATTAATAAATTTATAACACAAATAGCAAGCTTATACAATTATCTGGGTACATATTAATTTAAATTGTGGCGACTCAAATGCGACATGAATATTGGAAACATCAGACCGGCTTATTTAGTTTATTTAACGCCCAATCATAAGCTAACCACATGATGTTTAATACAATTTCATAACGCTTGTCATACATTAAACAAACAGATAATCTAATCTTTAGTCCTTACATTAATTTGTACTCCTCGATTCAGAATTTCACAGCTTAAATTCTACCTGCTGCGTTTGAGTTGAAATCAATTAGTCTGCCAATCGCAGGCTTTTGCCGTATTTCGTAGCCTCCACAGTACACACCTACCTATACCTCCACAAATCAAAAGGGTAGCCAGACTGGTTTAGTTGCTGCACTTCTATAGGTCACAGTATATTTAGCTACAGAATCTGAATGTTGATTGGCTACCAAAATTTCGCTTACGCATTTGTAAATTTACAGCTTTCTTTGTTTGTAATTATAATGATTATTTACTTAGTTCATCATCATTATCAGCAGCTTTTAAACGTCTCAATTGCGGGTTTTGGTTCCCTTACAAGGCGGGATTCATGCTTCATGCAGGCTTCGTGCGATGTGATCGTGCGATCTGATGACTTACATGTCTCTGATTAACTAAGTTATTTAAATGCTTCAAAAAACTGTAAGTATTTAAATTTGAGAGACAAACATTGGCACAGACCCATGTTTGTTTTTTCTTTGTCATAAAGTCGTAATGGAATTTGACATAGCATCTAAAACCATAGATAGATAGATACCTAAAGCTTTTGTCTGTCATGATTTCGTGGATTGATGTTTATTACTTATATTATGACGTTGCGTATTATTGTCAAATTGATTAGAGATGATGCACAAAAGGGTGTTAAGTCACTTTAACACTCATATTGTTTAATAATTATATCTATTATGAAGACCATACGTCTTGTAAGTAAAACATTTGTATGTTTTATTTGGTTGCTTACTGTTCTCAACTGCACTGTGGCCCCTAACGAACTGAAATTACATTGTGATCTGTGAGTTTTCGCTCCACGGGTTAGGTTCATAGTTTCTGTTGGCAGAACTACCTTCAGCTACACTCCCTCATGTCACTTGAAATTGAATGCGAATAGAACGGTTTGTGAATAGAGTTGTTTCATCATAAATATGAGTTACTTTGTTGTTCGTGCATAATCTAAGTGGCTATTGAATTTACTACGTAATATATTAATCAAGCAAAATTTTAAAGAGATTTAAAAAAAAGTTGTAAGATTTATTATAATTGAAGTCGATAAATCTGAATTCCGTACCATCCTTGCTTGAGCGATAAAGTTAAAAATAAAGGTGTCACAAATAAAACTTGATATTCGATTGTCGTGAAAACATCTATTCAATTTATATTTAATCTACTTAGATATTATAAATACAGTCGTTCATAGTATAATACACAAATTACAAAGATTATTCGACGCCGAAAGCACTTATAGGTAGATATGCTATAATTATTATGTAGTGGCCTATTTTGTAAATGCTTGTTGGTATGTCATGTAAGGTTATATTTTTAATTTATTTTTTATGATTTTTGTATATAATTGAACAGAAAAAAATCGTTGTACATGCTTAAATTATGATTTGATGATTACCAAAATGAAATATTCCTTGAACCGAATGATAGATCTTTGGCTTAAAATAATGATTTCAATGTTTTCGATTCACGTAAATTTACAATAACAGTTGAAATATAGACTAGTACACTAAACATTATTTCTAGTGGTAAAAAGCATAATATAGTTAGGTTATCGTACTTTATATTAAAAAAGTAACTTAGAAATTAAACATCCGTTTCGATGACAATATAATTATTATCAGACTTTGATTTTATCTTTACAAAAAAGCTAATCAGAATTTAGATACATTATCTAAAAATAATATTGGCGTATTGTAAAAAATACAAAAAAAAATGTTTTAAAACTAAAAACCATCGACTTTTGTCATTACGTATTTCAGGATTTTAAAATAACCAACAGCTTTGTCTTTTGCCAATTAGAAGGTATATATAATGAAATGATTGATTTAGATGTAATATAAATTAAAGCTAATACCATGGACTTCGTAAGTCAAGTTTTCCAGCTGTACACCTCTGTGATACCAAAAAGCTTCAGTTAAGATCAGCCATCGAGCTTGGTTACATGCTCGATGAGATCAGCTCATAAGAGTCAATTTAACTTTAATATGACACAAATGTTAATAATGACTTAGACCATGATTTGACATTACACGTAAATGTCTGAATGATATATTTTTATTATTGTTGATAACCCTCGAAGAATCATATAATGGTCTCAAAAAGTGATTTGAAGATTAGAGATTCATTTAAATAATATTAGCATTACCTATTTTATTATGTTTGTTTTAATAAAGTAAGTAAGCAATAATTATGTGTTTTATCAATAAGCCTATTTGCATGGATAAATGATATTTCGTTTAACGCAACATCACTCAAAGCCTTAATAAACGAAAATATGCTCTGATTTTATGGTTCGTGATTAAATACATTAAATTAAAAACTAATTATGATGTTTAAATAGTAATAATATTTACAGTCTCATAATTTAAGATCTCAAAACCTATTTAAATCACAAAGTATTTTAAATGATACAAACTAGAGTATGCATGATGACCTCCACTAAATATCTATAAATATTATAATTTTCTGATAAAACATTGCAAATGCATGACAATAAATATCAAAGTATTACCAAAACATTAATGCCTGAAGACGAGATGAGTACGTTTACCAATTTTATACATAATTTATTTACAATCGAATAGGTAGGGTAAATATTAATTATAAAATTTACTATAAATTTTTATATTTAATATAAATGTATGTTCGTAGTAACTTTAAACTGGCTTAAGCGTACGAGCTTAATTTATTAATAGGAATCTCTCGCGAACCAAGCTTTTTAAGTAGCTTGATTTGATTAATCTCAATTAAGTAAAACACTGATTCGTCAGTTAAATTAAACTAAGTGTGTAAGCTGACGGTTAAAAAGTGTGATGACGAATTGATATAACTAATTTTCTCTAAAAGGTTGAGCAAATATCTCGTTCAGTAATTGTTGATATTCTTCAGCGTTGTAAAGATAATCTTCGTCATCGAGGAAGCCGGTCGCGTTAAATCTGAAAGTAAAATTTGTTATTTATGTATCACTAGTCACTAGGCTCCCCGCGGTTTCACCCGCGTTCCCGGAGGATCTTAAAATATCTGAAATACAAATTAATGTAAAAATAAATGTGTTTACCTTGCAGTATCCCTTTTCCTTCTAACGCCAAAATTCGAAGTAGCTTCTATACAGAGCACTGCGAAATGATTATTGCAGGTGTATCTGTGGGAGCAAATATTTTTGGATAAATATTTATGGCATGTACATGATACCTAGTAGTAATATTCGCAACATTACTACTGTACCTACATTCGATTCTCATACAAATCTATGGTATAGTATTTATTGTAGGTTAGCACCTACTGTTTACGTAGAGCAAAAAAACGCAGGTAATGAACTTTATAGGCGCTAAACGACAGTGAAAAAATGTACGTTACTTATAACAGATAGTTTTTTAAAAGTTAGATCGTGAAATTTCCTTACCTTTCCTGTGATAATATTTTATGTGAGTATAATGATGCTGCCATGCCACGACTCATCGGGTCACTGCTCTGCCATTCATCACAGAACGTATCCAGAGCTCGTTCACCACTTGCGTGGGAGCCGTGCCATATGATTTTCTGTGGCCTGTTGAAATATATTATCTTCTTATTATTCGGTAATGGGCCGTTTAGTATTCATTGTTTTAATTTAATGTCATGCCATTAGGTAGATACAATTTTTTCATCGATATTTTTTATGTTAAGTATACCTATCATTTTAAATCTGCTTGGATTTGACCTCTTTATGTGAGTAATGAGTTTGCTGAAGGTTTTGTACGTAAACTTATTTGATTATAATTGGAGAGGAATGTTTGAGTCTCTCATTGAATGGAAAATAAAACTCACCAATTGGAATCTGTCATAACGTTCTTTCCATTGAAACTGTATATTCTGGGGGTCCCTCCGACCAGGCCTCCGCTTCCATCAAAGATATCGGAAAATGCTTTGAACAGAACGTCTCCTTGTGTGTTCACTACCGGTAAGTGACGGTCTGAGTAGCGGACGGTTGAGTCTAGATTTTGTATCCTGAAAGTATGCATGCATTGTAAGAAGGCAGAAGTAGCGCTGTAGTCACTAAGGGTGGGCTTTCATTTTTAAACGACTTCAAAAAGGAGGAGGTTCTCAATTCGACTGGTATGTTTTTTTTTTAAATTTCCTGTACTATATTTCTAACATTACATTTCATTACGAAAACAAAGTTTGTTCGTTTTGTTACACGCCGTGAAATTCACAACGGTTCTAATTTATCACGTTTTATATTTTCTCATCTGACGCTTATACCTGCTAAAACTTTTCTATGAAGCTGCTTGTAAAACAAATTATAAACATTGCAAGATAAACACCCTATAAACAAGTAAATACACCACAAAGTAAATTAAAGCAACAAATTAGCTTTAAACTACTAGTATATAATACCTGCTGGTAAGTAGAGCTCTAAAGGTGCCTCTCAAGCCAGCCCGCCTCGCCTGTCTGTAGCAGGCGTAGTCGGCGCGGCGGACTCCGTGCATGTTGCCTGGTAGCGGGTCGTTGAGGGCCGCAATTCGAAGCTATAATGTATTAATAATGAGCCATATACTTTATATTAGCTACTAATACATGATAAATTGTAGAAACGCCTGCTGCGTTATGCAGCGCTATTCTCGTAAGGCAGTTTGGTGACAATAAGTAGATACAACTGTCGTTAGATACATTTTATGTAGTAGAAGCAGTTATGTTTGATAGCGCTGACAACGGTAAATAATTATTTTGGTAGTGACTTATGAGCTAATACAAATTCAATTCTTTTGAAAATTCAATTTGTAGCTAAAATGGTGCATTCCAAGAAATAGTTATAATGCGCCTTATGTTTTTTAAAGGCAAATTATATTATAACAAACCTATTGCTATAATCTTTGAAAAGAGTGGTGATCTTTAAAAAAATTACAATGGATACCAAAAAACAGAAACGCAAAACAATATAGATGTTGGTATAAATTTGCTGAAAAAAAAAAATAGTGAATACAAAAACTTACGCTGGGCCCTGAAATTGGAGCAGAGTTTTCAACCAAATTGGATATTGGAGGTACGTGAACAAGACTTGCTGCGGGCATCGGAGGGGTGACCGGCGGAGGAGTCGGTGGAGCTGGCACGGATTGTGTGACCAGAGATCCAAGCTGCGATTAAAATAAGATTTTTGGTATCTTTCGAGTACAAATATCATCTATATCAAAGATTGAGACATCAAGTGAAGAAATTCCCAACGCTTAGGTACACTTAGCTTATAGTAACTTCTTTGCATAAAGGAATGTTTGCATGTATATATTAATAGAAATCTGTATTTTAGTATTACTTAGAATTAGTGTGCAATCTAGAAAGCATTTTCCTGATTTAATGTTATAGGTACCATTTACAAGTAAAAAGGCTCTTATTATCCTGAGGAAATATTCTGTACTGAGTATAAATATGCTGCAAAAGAATTCAATGGAGTTGGGAGTTAAAATAGATTTCAAGGTAATTGTTGAGAAACTTACCAAAACATATTGCCAACCAGAGTTGACTTTCACGAACAAAGCCTGTTCTTCAACAACATACGCCAATGCGCCAACTGGACTCGACGATGCCAACTGTAGACCAAAGCGCAAAAATAAAAGTCCAGCAGAAAGAAATGAGTATTCGTTAGAAATTTCCTTTTCACGATACATTGTAGTTTGATAAATTTTTAAGTTTCAACCTACCCTCATCATTTCTCCTGTAGTCTGGAATACTGCTGCTCCGGGAACTGTTGATCCTGTTGTCTTGCCACCACTCAAGTCCTCAGAGTGATGGTATCCTGAACTTGATGGTGGTGGTCCTGTTTAGAAAAGGTAACTTATTACTTTACATTCTGGAACTTGTAATTAATTTTGACATTGTGCCTATCGTACCTAGTCAAAAAAAATTGTACTTGTAGTTTATAATTTAATTCAATTTAAGTAAATAGTTATGCTTAACATGGTTAGAAAATTGATAAATATTACGATAAATATGTATATCACCATTCTATAAATTCAACAAACATTACATATCATTTTGTGAGAATGGTAATGTAAATTCACAATAGGTACCTACATGTTACTTACCGTTTCGTTCTTTCAGATCGTTTAACTCTCTCAGAGCTTTTAGCTCATCAAAAGCACTCTTCGTAGCCGCTATCCAATTGTAAGCGTATAACAGACATTAATAATATAACAGTGTTTTATTAAGATGATTGAAAAAAAATTTTAACTCGAGCTTTGTCTTTGGACACAGATAGTCGAGAGCCTGAGAAAGGGCTACTTTTTATCCCGGGAGAATGGAAGATCTCTCGGGTGCGTACGCGGGTAAAACCCCGGAGAGCCACTGGTAGTCTTCTATTTTAGAGAGTTTATGAGAAAAAATGTGACGTCACAATTTTGTGTTCAGTTCAAAGTAGTTAGTTAATAAATGCATAACTTACTTAAACTTATGTATAAATGATTAGGTCCGACTTACCAGGTCTTCCATAATGCTTTGCGCTACCGTGTACAGGGTGCTCGCTATAGTAGCTGACGCCTGCTTCTCCTTTAGGCCCCACAATGGAGACACCTGGGGTACCAGGTGGTCCTGGAGGCCCAGGTGGTCCGGGGAGGTATTGAATGGCTTCAGACATCGCACCAGGAGGCCCTGGAGGCCCAACTGGACCTTGAACTCCGTTTAACCCCGGAATTCCGTCGTATCCTCTATCTCCTTTTTCTCCTTTGAACTATGAATGGAGTAATTTTTATATCGTAAAAAAGTCATTGTATATACCCGACATAAATAAATGTTTATGTAATAACTTGTAACAACAGTAACGATAAATTTATTATTGGTTTATAACAAAAAGATAATGAATATGTAATTCTCTTTTTTTGTATCATTTTTTATCTATTAGCAAAGAATCATATCAATATTTTTACGTCCACATTTTACTGATATATGATTTCAGTAAATACATTCCACTCTAGTTGTTTATTGGTGTTTCTAATAGCCTAAAAAAGTTCTATCATAATATTTTTGCCAATCTGGTACACATTATAATATAAGCATTAACCCAAACATGGAGGCTTACGAATGTCATAGAAAATCCCCAAGATGATGACGTCACCGAGTTAAGAAGTTTGTTTTATGAAGGAAGTCCCATCGAGATAATCTCGCTGTAAAAAAGTTTAAGGGTCAAAGTGTAGCACCCTTTTTCTCAAAGACTTTGATGCTTGTTTTGTTTTAGGAAACTTCAGATTCGAGAAATGTATTGTAGCTTTGTAAGTTGAACTTTGCAGACGTCGTCCCGTTAGAAGGTATATGTATATTCCTTAGATTGGTTGATAAGTCTATCTATGTAAATGTAATGGGTTATCAGAGGGGTCAGTGGCCGCCCCACTTGGCGTTTGTCAACTTTTATAGGTAACAGGAACGATGACGTAATAGCACACATGCAATTAATTACAAATAACTTATTTTATGTCAATGCGTCAGTCGTGGGTTCAAATCCTTGCCAGAACAAACATTTGCATGCATGCATATGTCTGTATGTCTGTTTGTACAAAATATATTATATTACAATATTTTAGGCAGCGTGTTTGTAGGTAGTAGGTACCTACTGGTGACCTTCTGGGGAATAAACAATTATGTCAGAACCGGTATAATACATTATTATTATGTTTCAAGTTAACTAGTATGTAAGAGAATAACCTGTACATTGTATATGAACCGGTAAAACTACCACACGTCAAATGAGGCTTATATAATCGGCTAATTATAAAATCGGATACTAATTTATGCGTTCAAATTAAATGAATAAAACGTACTTAATACTTTTGCTCTCTTGGTATAAATATAGTTATAATATGGCTTCTAAATTGAGGTAAAAAATCACATCATATTTAAGAATTAAAACTTGAATTCTAGAAATATAATCTAACTAAGACGTTCTTCACGCGCTGTTGTTTATTTTTTTAAACACTTTTTTAAATTATTTCTAAAAATGACGTCATGAAAATTTATAATTAACTAAAAAAAGACGAAATTTATGATTATGTTATTCTTACAATAGTCGCAATAAAATTTGATATAAATTTTATTGCGACTATTGTAAGAAGAAAATTTATGTCACACACAATTACGCAAAATAAGTGACATACATATTCGCCAAATAATCACAAAACACAGCAAAGAGTACTATGAATGATTGTTGAAGGTTATCTAATTTGGTACCTTTATATAAAACGATAGGGTACCGTTCAATATTTACAACAAACAGATATTTTTTTATAAAACTTACATCATAAATTTAATAGTACTGATAAAATTGTGAAATATGAAATAGCAATTTTGTAATCGACAAAGAAATGCCACAATTAGTGTAAGATATTTAATCGATATTAGAAATTTTGTTAATGTGAAATAATAAATAATTAGAGTTGTAGAACTCATTAAGTAATTCGTTTTTAGTAATTAGTACATAAGTGATGAATGTCAATTATTTTATGATTATGTTATTTTTATTCATAACCAGTAATTACAGAGCTTAAACACATGATATTACCTCGAAAAGGCATCGAAAGTACCTTCATTTCACATTCATTGTATCTCACGGAACCCTACTAGAATACTCGACATCGCGCTTAGCATAAACAGTCTTTAAATAGTTTGCGTTTATTTACTACAAAGTAGTCTGTGTTTGAGCGCGAATACGTAACGTGTTTGCGGACGGAGAGTCGAACAAAGTTATAAAATGATAATATATTTGGTGTTTATAGTGCTTGTGGCTTTATACTTCTATGGAGTTCGGACATTTGATTACTGGAAAAAGAGAGGTGTTAAACATGATACGCCAATCCCATATTTTGGAACTAACTTAAAACAATTTATGCAACAAGCTAGCATGGCGATGATGGCTACAGAAGCTTACAAGAAGTATCCAGAGGAAAAGGTCGTCGGCTTCTTCAGAGGGACCAGCCCCGAGTTAGTGATCAGAGATCCCGAAATTATAAAGAGGATTCTTACAACGGATTTCTATAATTTCCATGCTCGCGGTTTCAACCCCCATAAGAAAGTTGTTGAACCGCTACTAAAGAACTTATTCTTTGCTGACGGTGATTTGTGGCGTTTACTTAGACAAAGATTTACTCCTGCGTTTAGTACCGGAAAACTAAAGGCTATGTTTCCTATAATTACCGAGCGGGCGGAGAAACTGCAAATAATTACAGAGGAAGTAACTCACAGAGAATATTATGATGTCAGGGAGCTAATGGCAAGATATACAACCGACTTCATCGGTGTCTGTGGTTTTGGTATTCAGATGGACTCATTGTCAGATGAAAATTCTGAGTTTAGGCAATTGGGTAAGCGAATCTTCCATAGAAGTTTCAGAGACGCTGTTTCTGGTGCTTTAAAAATGATGTTTCCAGAACTATGTAAACATATGTCATTCTTGGCACCAGAATTAGAAGTAACAATGACTCATCTAGTTCAAAGTGTTCTAAGGCAAAGGGACTACAAACCATCCGGTAGGAACGATTTTATTGATTTAATGTTAGAATTGAGACAAAAAGGAAACATAATTGCTGAATCTATTGAAGAAAGAGAAAACGATGGATCCCCTAAGAAAGTTGAACTTGAACTGACTGATTTATTGATGACAGCCCAGGCATTCGTATTCTTCGGTGCTGGTTTCGAAACATCATCAACAGCATCGAGTTACACTTTACATCAGTTGGCATTTAATCCTGATTGTCAGGAAAAAGTTCAAAAAGAGCTAGATACAGTACTGGCAAGGCATAATAATAAACTGACGTATGAAGCAATAAAGGAGTTGACCTACTTAGAAATGGCATTTTATGAAGCGATGAGAATGTATCCATCAGTTGCATACTTGTTGAGGATGTGTTCTGTACCAGAATATACAATTCCAGAGCTTGGAATCACGATAGATGATGGAGTAAAAGTAATGATACCTATTCAAGCTATACACAGAGACGAGA
The DNA here is from genome assembly GCA_905147785.2 of Thyatira batis. NCBI lineage: Eukaryota > Metazoa > Arthropoda > Insecta > Lepidoptera > Drepanidae > Thyatira > Thyatira batis. The sequence goes on from LR990497.1 coordinate 7,117,859, forward strand.
AATATTTTGAAAATCCAGACAAGTTTGACCCCGAAAGGTTTAGAGATGGTTTTAAAGAAGACATAAGGAATTTCGTATTATTGCCTTTTGGAGAAGGACCGAGAGCGTGTGTTGGTAAGTTAAATTTCTTGATTTGTTAATGATGTAGATCTAAGTCAATGCCAAACAATTTACGTGTTAGTCAGTCGCTGGTTGATTGATGTGACAAAAATATATTGTACAATATAATATATACTTATTTATACTTATTTTATGTGTGTTCATAATCCGTGTATGTAAGAATGAATTTAAAATTATGAAATATAAATAGAATTTGTTAACCATTAATAAAACCGCAAAAACTCCTAAGAACCATAGCAAAGTTTATTCATATACCTACCTATTGTTTTATACCGTAGATATACAAGTGACTTACCTGATATCGTATAATGTTATATTTAAAAAAATAATTTTAATAACAATAGTGATATTATAGTATCGCAGGATATCAGGATTTACCAATCTATAAATTTAAGCAGGTAGTGAAGAAAACTTTATATCGAAAGGGCTTTTATAGTGTATCAGATTACTTGTTAGAAAAAGACCCTTGGCAGTGAAATGCTCGCTACAAGCTATTTCACATTTTGTAAAAATCACTATTGTATTAGATGTAAGTTGGTTTTTGAAAAGAGTAATTACTGAGTTTATTGCCGGCTCTTCTCAGTAAAAACTACTATCAGAACCGAGCATTAATAGTGACTATTCATAAGTGCTTTATTGAGGCCTATTTGAATAAAAAAGATTTTGATTTTGATTTTGATTTTGCAGGAGAAATATTCGTATTGTAGTTTAGACGCATTTTTTAATCTCAACCAACAAACTAACCGAGCATTAGAGTCAAGTCTAAATAGGTGCTAGTGAAGGCCTATTTGAATGAACAAATATATTTCATTATCATTGACGAGTAATATATTTACGATTTTGTTTTAGGTGCAAGATTAGGACAAATGCAGTCTATGGCTGGTATAGCAGCAGTTTTGCACAAGTACACCGTGGAGCCAGCTGCTTGTAGTGTCCAGGAACCTTTGCCAGAACCTACTGGAATAGTATCAGAAGGTTTTGTTGGAGGACTACCATTGAAATTTAAAAGACGTGAATGCAAAACGTGAATATCATCCATACATTGGAACGATGTCGTGATTTATTGGTTTTCATATAATCAGACTGATTATAAGAATTATAATTTGTGTTATTGATAAGATAGAAGGGAATAAGTGAATATTGGGAAAATAAGACTTTTGGTAATTCGAAGCACGTGTCTCTGTGTATTACATAGGTACTTATTAAATTGTGTTTTGTTATGTTGTATGTGTTAGTATTTAAAGTTTTTAATCACAAAGAAAATATTTTCATTTTGTAAATAAAAATAAAGCATGGTTTGTCAAATAATGATATGCGTCTAAAATATATTATTTTACTCTAATCATCATTGTGTATATCAAATCCAAAAGAACCCCTAAAAACCTTTAAAATAATGAAATAACCCTGAAAAAACTCAGTAGGTAGTCAGTAGATAATTATATAATTATTTTGCTTTGAGCCTCATTATCACTTTGGTAGAGGCGATGATAACAACGTATCGGGCAGACTTATATAAATCCTGTCAACAATGAAGGCTGATACCTACAAATTTATCAGTAGATGTCATAAAAATACACTACAATGTTGACTCCACCTCATGTAATTTTTTACCAAATAATCCTCTATGAAAGTCCTTTGCTAAATCTCCCATAAATGTCAAATAAATCTGTTAACCTTGGCAATGACCTTTAGACAGGCGGATGCACAAATACAAGTATCAATTTTAGTAGATAATAGACCGGTTGGCTTTGTGGTTAGTGACCCTGACCTCTGTGACGCTGGTCGTGGGTTCGAATCCCCCCCAGGAAAAACATTTGTATGCATGAATATGTCTGTTTGTTCTGTGTCTGGATGTAATATCTATATAAGTATGTATTTAAAAGTAGTATATGTAGTAAATCAGCTATCTGGTTACCGTATTAAAAGCTATGCTTAGTTTGGAATCAGATTGGCAGTGTGTGAAAAATTACCCAGGATATTATTATCTATTAGTTGGTCTTCCTGACAAAATAAAATAAATAAAAAAATAGTAATTATGTCAATGCCCAATTTAAATATTGCAGGTATAAATAAAGTATTTACCAATGACACGTCGAGTACGTTGACCCCTGGTTCCCCTTTGTCTCCTTTGGGTCCCGATGGTCCTGGCGCTCCTGGTGGCCCTAATGTTCCAGGGCGTCCCTGTAAGAAATTATTAAAATAAGTAATTTAGGTGTTTTTAAATTGTTGATCTCTGTCTTTTTATAAAAATATATGATATACATTATCATGTAAACTTACATCGAAAATTGGTTTGAATGAGATCTAGTAAGTAGTTTTTTTTAATACGTCATAAATCGTAAACCGCAACACTATTATTCAAACATCGTACAAAGTTACAACGAACTACAAGAATTTTTATATTATGTTACTTGCTGCTATGGAACCCTTCATGAGCGAGTCCGACACGCACTTGGCCGTTTTTTATTTAATATGTCATGAGATACTTTACCTTGGAATTCTTCAGAGTAAGCGAGGGAAATATAAATAAATTCAGTTTATGAAATTTAACGATTCTATAAAATTCATTTCAATATTTATCAATGAAGTACTTACCACCCATCCAGGTAAGCCCGTATCCCCTTTTTCACCAGGTTTCCCTAAAAGTCCAGGTAAACCTTGTGAGCCTTGAAGTCCTCTCGGCCCTGGTGGACCTGGTCTGCCTCTTCTTCCTCGTAATCCTGGTTCTCCTTTGTCACCCTAATTTCATATCATTGACTTATTAGTAATATTATGTTACAAATGAGCAGAGCTCACGTGTGTCATACGAAGTTTCCCAGGAATGTATAAAATATATTTACCATACCTACAGCAAAAATATGAAAACAATGAGAAATGGCGCTAGTTTTTTTTTTCACGCGTCTAACGCATGGTGGTTGATCATACAGCCTTCTCTACTTCAAACGTATAATTTTATGTGATAAAGTGCAGGTATTTTAATATATTATATCAAATTATTGACAATTATAAATAAAGGTTTATTTAACTGAATTAAGGTAATTACACATTTTAATTTGATCCTAACGTGACACAATTATTCGTACCTTAATAGTGATAATGTCTGAACCACCCGAACTAACGCTGATAGGCCCGGGAGGTCCCCTTTCTCCTCTCTCGCCCTTCAGTCCTGGCGCTCCAGAAGGACCGGCGATCCCAGGCATGCCTGATGGTCCAATATCCCCACGCTCCCCAGGCTTGCCATCTTTGCCAGAGAAACCTTGGAGGCCATCAGCTCCTCGACTCCCTTTTTCACCCTAGTAAAATTAAGTATTAGTAATGTCAACTGAAATACTCCTGATTGCATTCTATAAAATTTTTATCATACCTTTTCGCCTTTAATTTCTTTCGATAACTGTAGTTGTCGTCCTAAAAAAACAAATGGTTTAAATTACATCGTTTGTCTTACTTCGTGTGATTACTGTATGAATATATAAATTTCAGAAATATGAAGGTAATATTAATTAGATCTTTCTAATGAAATTGTACAATAAAGTCTAAGAAACGTGTGTAATTTAATTTGAAGTTATTTAATATCAAATGAATTATTCTATACGAATATACCTATTCTTAACGAATCTGTATCTTCACCGTCGAATGCTCCTAAAGATGGGGGGCCTGGTGGTCCAGGGTTTCCACGTTCACCTGTCGATGAAAAAATTAATTAAATCATAAAAAGCAGGAAGGTCTATTTAATACACAAAGTAATAATGAGGCTACCAATAAGCCATTAAACAAGGAACAGTTCAATATTTTACATATATATGTGGAGGTGCATCGCTCGGTAGGCTATAAAGTAATCATCCGTAATAAAAGTGTGAATATAAATTTTAATATTTATAGACCTATATACATTACCTATATAAATTGCACAACAATAACTGTGTGTTATAAAAGTGAGTAAAACAATTATTTTTAGAATAGTAGTAGATACTAACTATATACCTAGAAGTACCTTTTTCGTCAATTGAATAAAAAAATTTGTTAAACTCTCCGATTTTATTACTGATTAAGTCTGTATTATTTTCAGCCAATCATAAATTATGAAGTCATATGCAGACATAAATACACACGCCATGCACAAATTTGCTTAGTGACCTTTGTTCCCTATTTATATCTGCGTATTAACAGTTGTCATCGTCTATCAAAAATTATTGTAATTAACATTTACATATTTCATAAAAACATTATCTAATCCAAGTATTTATATGATAAATTGTTTTGTTTTTACTTATATTAAATTTTAATAAACTTGACCTATAGACAAACCGATATCACGCGGGATGCTGACTCTGCAATGAATGCTTAATCTAACATTTTTATGTCAGGTTTCTGGCGGCAGATTTCCAACATGAAGTTGGAAGCCAGCTAGCCTGGTACTATAAAGTACCTTACCACCGTGCTATGTATTCTTCACGATATTGTCCTTCACCGAAAACTTAAGCTCGTTATCAATAGATTCAATGCTGTGATGTTTGGACCGACTATCATTGCTGAAAATTTCAATATTCATACCCTTTTCACCCTTGTCGGCTGGTCTACCGTTAGCTCCTGGTACACCAGGCCTACCGTCCAGTCCAGGGTTCCCACGATCTCCTTTTAACCCTCGGTCGCCTTGAGGTCCCGCATGCCCCTATGAATAAAAATATTACCTATGAAATGACTGGCCAGTTCGCTTTGTGGTTAGCAAGTACGACTTTTAAACCACCACGTTAAAAAGTCTTTTCAGTGTCGGGATGTAAATGTCTATACTATACAAATATGTATTTAAAAGTAGTATAATAGTTAAACTTAGTATATTGGTTATTATAGTAATATGCATATTTTGTATCAGATTTATCGTGTGTGACCCACGATATTTTTAATTTATTTATAGGTTTCCTAACATTTAAGAACTTAGCTGTTTAAAGTGTTAATCAAACTGACTAAATTGATTAGCAACTCTCAGTGAGACTTGCTAAGTTGAATTCATAAAAAAAAGTGTTGCTAAAATGTTTCATCTATCTTTTGTTGTCTAAGTTATATTCTGTTTTGACCCATTTACCTAAATTCAAAACCACAGTACATAAAATGTACTTAGATAATAATAATAATCTTAATCTAGAATCCGGATATACAAACAAGCGTCGTACCTTATCGAAAAGCACTGAAATGCTGATTACATTCTATTAACAGGTAATCAACTCGCTGTCAATAAAATCATACATCATATTTTTTATCATTTTTGGTGTCTGAATGAGATAGTGTATTTTATCTTGTGAACATTTTCATAAATATTCATTGCTTTACTAACTCTATCTCCTTTAGGGCCACCAAGTCCGGATTGCCCCCTCTCGCCTTTGTGGCCAGGAAAACCTCTTTCTCCCTGAGGTCCCACAGGACCTTGTTGACCCGAATCACCTTTAGGTCCCGGGGCGCCTGGTCTACCGATGGCTCCTCCATATGATCCTAATAAGGACTCCTAAAAGAAGTAAATGATAGTATAAAAACTTATGTTTAAATAAATTGATAAAAGAGTGATACATACAAGATAAAAAGCGAAGTAAAATAAAAGGGTATTGAGTATTATATCGTAATTTCTAAAAAATATAAAAAGAGATAAATTTACATTTTCAAAAATGATATATTTCAATTAAGTGTCATTGCGTGTTTTCTATAAAAATAAACAATTAATTTATTATTGTGTACCAATATCAGTTATTTGTATCATTCGATACACCGGACGTGATCACGTGACATGTTTCAAATCATTTTTCATAAACAAAACACGCAACAAAACTTTTCGGGACGTTTCAAATAAACTCCCTTATCTGGCCCTGTCGTCGGTATAAATCAAGAGTGAACCAGCTACTTTCACACTTTTGCCAAAGTTTGTCTCGAGCAGTTTGTTTGCTAAGCGGGTACAATCGATGCTACAGAAAAGCCATTCGTTCCCTTCGCAAACAAAGTGACTCAACAATGAAAAGGTAATCGCAAACTGAGTATCGATTCTTTTGATATTGCCAATGTGAATGATTGGCGTTTTGTCATCGAATGACTAATAGTTGTGTTAGTGATACCTTGTTTGAACTACAACTGTAAGATACAAAGCGTTCACATATTAAAAAATGATAATAATTTAGATAAAATAACATAGGCGTACAATAGTAATTTTGTTTTAATTATGCGTGTGAGTAAGCATTTAAATATGTAAAGAATGAAAAATAAATAAAATAGAGTTTTAAATAGTTGTTAAAAATAAAGTGAAAGGTGGAAAAACCAAAGATTTCTCTCGTTAATCTTACCTTGTATATTTGTCTAGGCTTCCAATTAGACTAAATAAACAGAAATGAATTGCATGAAAATGATGAAATATTGGTTAGAGCATATACCTACGAAAATCATTATACACAGAATATCAGCAATTTCTTTCAAATTATTTTGCTACTACGGGTTTTTTCAATTGCTAATGCGTTTACTGCTTACACTTACCTAATAAATAAATTCTGATTTGAAATAGTAGAAAAACATTCTTTCAAAAGAGAAATACACACATTTATATATTCGTTTCTTTTTAAACTTAATTTTACAATTTTCATTTTAAATCAGCAACCTTAATTTTTTTTCTAAGCTTAAGCATATTTCTTCTACTAATGTATCAATAACTTACATCGAAGTTAGTATAGTCCGAAGACCCAGGAGGTCCAGGTGGTCCCGGTGGACCGGTGCCTCCAGGTCTTCCATCTACCCCAGCTTCCCCTTTCGGACCTGTCTGCCCTTCCGGCCCACGAGGCCCAAGATCTCCCCGATCTCCTTTATCTCCTCGAGGTCCTATCGGTCCTCGTTCACCGGGCATTCCTGGCTGACCCTTTGTGATAAAAAAGCAATTGAATTAAAATTTACAGTTGGTTAAAAAGCTAGGTCAGGGTTTTGGTTTGATGTTCCATGAATGTGAATAACTTATAGGGTATCTTATTAATTTGTCTATTTTATATGTTAAAGATTTTGGAGAAGAAATATATCGTACTATAAGTACTATATAATACGTAGTTCGCCTAGATTAATATTTATCGCATTATCGCAGTATGATTCAGCTAAATTATGTACTTAATAGCCAGGTATGGGCACTACTGCTTAGAGTGCCCAAACTCGTATGCATTGACTCTATATACATTTCAAATATAAGTGAAGAAGACATACAGCAATTCCCGGGGCACCAGTTCTCCCATCAGCACCAATCAACCCCTGAGGTCCAGGTGGTCCTTGAAGCTCAGGAGCTATCTGAAGCAGCGCCATTATTGTGCTGGAGTTGCAACCGCATTGACCGAGCGACGCGTAATTTTCACCAAATATTTGCTGTAAAGAGATTTGTTTAGTTATTTTATGAAAAATATTGTTTTTGAAATTGATATAGGTACAAGCATTCGTTTTAATTATGCAACCACATATCGATACCTTGATTTGCAAACCTAATAACTCCACTTTTTTTAATATCTTTTTGATACCAGCAGAAACAACATGTCATCTAGTCAAAATAAAAAAAACGTCAAGAAATAGTGGTATAATATTCCAAAGCTATAAAAAGTAATAATGCGCGGTAAAAACTATAAAAATAATTAAGGGTTTGGCAGCCGTCTCATTAGGGTTGCCAGGTATGTACATACTCTACTTATTCATACATATTTTATTGGATTTTGGCAGAACAATATAACCCTACGGCTAATGTGGGTTGTATTGTTTTCAGTTTATTGCCTGTAATGATGGCGGGCGTTGTGAAATAATATTTTATTTTATAATGTATTTTGAACATTATTTTAATTAATTAGGCACACTTTTTTATTCTTAAATAAATGTTTTCAGCTATTTTTTTTGTCAAAAGGGTATATTGGTAAATGTATTAATTTGAGTCTTATAAATGTCCGAGTCGTTTCTGTTCAATTAGATAAGACAGCAACGGAGATAACATACCTTAACAGTGTTTTTCTGAATCATCCAGGGCAGCAGAAATGATAAAATATTTAAAGTACATTATGATTAATATCGAACATTCACTTAGGTCGGTCAGTATTATTAGCACAAAAAAGGAAATATTTATCTAATAATAACCTATAAGTTATAAAGTAGCTACATAAAGTAACTTCTAAACAACTAAGCTGACTAAAACAAAACATCCTTATTTAATCATCCTTAAAATATCGCACCAAAAGTTCCTCGACTTAACGTAATTGTATAGCTCCTAACTTCAAAAAGATATAAATCGAGTTAGAAACGTTGTCCCGAGTTTGTCCGAAAAAGACAATAGAGAGAATATCGATAATGTAGTAGAATCGGCAAATTCGATTGCTTAACGTCGTTACCGCGACAATTCGAGTCAAAACCCTCCCAGAGAGCAAATCAAATGAATCGATATCGTCAAATCGAATGTTGGACGGGTGCCAAGAGCATAATAAACTTTGTTACGACCAGACCATTCCAATTTAGTGCCCGATGTCTGAAGGTAGTCGAACAAAATGTCAATAGAAAAAATGTTTGCAACCACAGTCATTTAAGGTCCATTCGCAATCGTTAATGCGAGTTTTAAACAAAGTACCTACATGTGTATATGTAACTACACAAATAGAAAAAAAAACATCATTTAATCAACTAATTTTTATCTTCTCTTTTCTATTTTGGTCGTACAAAATATTTTTAACCCTTACTTTTACAATAACAAAGGTTGAATTTATACAAAAGACTACAGGGTAAAGCAAATCTAGACATTAAACCTTTTCCATTTACTCTCAGCAACAGAAATAAAAGGATAAAAAGGCAGATTCAATTCGAAGTATCTCAAATGACCGGCCATGATGTTAAAGTTGGCTTTCAATAGCCTATTCAAGTTCATGTTTGATACAACCACGCACATTGTGGGCACCGAGGTAAGCAGAGATAGTGCTATTATGTCTCTTAAATGCAGTATAAGTTACGACAGTTTGCGGTTTCATAAATATCAGTAGGTATATAAACGGTTAGATGAAAATTCCATCATGGAGGGTAAATATGTTAAGGATGAAGATAATAAAGAGTCTCGTCACAAAATAATCATTAGCAATCCTATTTGCCAGATAATTTTGGCAATCAAATAACAATAATTCTGATTCGATGCTAAGCAAATCTACTAGCTACTTTCCATAGCGCATGGCGTTACAGATTTGGATTCAAATAACAAGCAATAAATTTGCTGATCGTTTCACTATCGCTCGTAACTGAAACCACACAATTGTGTATGCTTGTTTACAGTGGGAGGCAGGTGATGCCCGCAGGGTAAATGAGAGCGCTGTGGTCTAGACTATGCTGGGGATATGCATTTGTATATTCCTGTTCATAACACAGGACACGAAGATGCTTATTATTTTACCATCCTGTTGGTGGTAAAGTTTTAACCATGACGCTGTCGCTTCTTTGGTGTAAAGGTTAAAATATATACATTGGCTAGCTTCTACCATGTGAATTTATTTCCATTCCTAAAGTTAAAGATCATTCTTTCGCGAAGAATAAATAAAAGTTTCAGATCTAATAACTTCAAGTGATCAAGATAAAAAGTAATTATTGTAAGATTGTCAGAAAATGCACTACATAATCTTAGGCTAGCTTTTCTATATAACAAATATTATGAACAAAAATGTTGAAAGCAAAAGTAGGTACTAAAGTTATACTTACATCATCTCCTGATCCAGAAATCTCGGTGACAGCAGTCGTACCAGGAATCCCTGGAGTACCGGGAGGGCCTGGAGGGCCAGGCGGCCCTCTTATAGACTCTCCCGGTGGACCCTGTTATAATAAGCAACAATGTAAAATACATTTTTTAATATCATGGAACAATTCTAAATAGCTTATGTACTTTTTAAAATGACATCATAATATTTTGTCGCCTAATTAAAACACGGAGTTCAAATAATAAAACAGTTGAAGAAGAAGGTATTTAAATGCAAATTAGGGCTGTAAAAAGACAACTTTCACGGTTCGTTGTTATTGTAAATAAAATAGTCGTTTTGGACGAAACGGTTTAAGAACCCCTGTACCTAATAAATAACTTTGCCCTTACACAGATACACTTTCTGGCGTTGAGATTTTTATGTTTTATCAGATAATTGGTCATTGTTTACAATTATTGTTTCTATTTGTCTTTTCTTGGGAAAACAACCGTTTAATTTCCTTTCACCTCCCTTCCGTTTAATTTAATTGTTTTTGTTCAAACATACTGTGACTCCCAATACCTATATTCTGAAAGCATAGCAGCAAACAATCATAGGTACTCTCCGGAAAAAATACGCGAATCGAATTGATTTCCCGAACACTTGAAGTGTCGAGTGAAACAGTGTCAGGTCGAGAGAGCACTTGTACAGTATGAGGTCGGGCGACGATCACCAAACACAATGTTAAGTGCGCTGTAATGGCTCTATATCATGCCACGAGTGGGTTAAAGCCTGTTTATAACGCTACAATACGGAGACGTGACGTGATGAGGAGTTTTGTTTTTTTCATATTTTTCCCTTTATTGTAGTGTTATCCGATACCAAGCTTAAGTGTTTTTAATCTTCAGTTTTGCTCAGGGTTACAATTAGCTACCAAATCGTATAATAAACATTATAAAGTTTTAAACTTAGTTTTCTAGTGAATACTACATATATACTTTTATAATGTTTACAGATTAGTTAGAAGTTTAGTTCGACACTATTCAAATATTTTTTCGCTAGTATAAATGAATAAAATAACTGTCAATGAAGACAAACTGACGGGCTCATATATTCTGCAACGTTTCGAGCAATCTTGTGATATTTTGAAGCGTCACGTCGCGTTGTCGTGTCGTCGATGAATAAATAACACCTGTGGAGTGGGCGGCGGCGGCAGCTATAAATCGAGTGGAGAAACAAAGCGCGACCGCCCTTTGTGTGAAAACTGCGAGTTATGCGTTACCGATCACACTTTTTGTTTGCATGGATTACCTACAATACGATGGGCGTTTATTTTTAAATTATTTTAATAAACTTAATAGGCCAGTAAGTATGAAGGTTTTTATTTAAGATATATTAATCAACAATTCCAAAATAGTGACAGTAAATAAAATATAAGGTAAATTTTGTGTGTGTGATAAAAAAAAAATACACCAACGTTATTATACAACGTTATTTTACACAGATTTGGGTGAAGTGCTATTATTTTTATTTGAATTAGTCTCGTTTATATCTCAGACAGTTAGGTATTATCAGTTTTAACTAAGTTGAAATAAATTAGAAACATTATTGACGTACCTACTCATAAAACTACCTATTCCGTATTAGAGCATCGAAAGCTTAGTTCAGCTTCCGTTTAGATTTTAGATAGAAGTTATATTCATATGAGCTGAGTAAGCTTAAAGTAAAATTAATCTAAGTGCTTCAGTTTCGATATGTATTTTCATCAATACAGCAGTATCATGATTAAGAAGTTGTAAGGAACTGATAGAACTGCTTATTGACGTAAATGTTCAGTTAAAATTAGAACTATTTCATGATAAAGTATTGAATTTCTTGCCCTTGATCCCCGATCTCCTTTTTCGCCTCGCAGTCTCAGCGGATACCCTGTAAAATAAACAATCAAAATGAAAACTAAAACAGGTATACCTACTACATTTACATTCTGAGAAACATTGTATTCCGTTTAAAAAGTAAATACATAATAATAAATTCCAAACAAACTATTTCTATCGTTGTTGAAGATTTCTCAATGTAAACATAAGTACCTAATATAAATTAATATACCAATTTCAAGACACAAATTCATGTCGACTCAACTGGCAATTACGTAAATATCAAACACAATCGAATTTTGAGTAATGTTCATTCGACTGGGTGCCATTAGTCGACGATTTTCATAATCGTTAATTACGAAATCTCATTAGTCAATTATTCGGTTATGGTAAATTATCGTTCGTCTCACCCACCATACATTTTAAATATTCAGTAGGCGGTGTAACCGTCAAACGGTTTTCAGGTTTCCGTCACTAGATGGCAGTCGTTATCATATTAAATACCTAAGTACAGATATTATAGATACCCAACTAACATTTTGGTAATAAGAATAAGGGCTACATGAGCTGCTTAAGAGGATTTTTGTAACCCAAGGTTCTGTAAAGGCACTAACAACTTGGTGATAAAGCGTTCTGTAACTCTCTTATAACCCTGATTTGGGCCTGTTCGTACGAGAGCTTGAGGCTATTTAATGGTTATAGAGAGTGATAAATAAGTGTTTATTAAGAGTTAGAACAGTGCTACAGTAGCAGTGACTACCACTTCAAGTGTTTTATAAGCTATACACAGGGTATAACTGCAAGCTAAAGTAGTAAACAAGTTATGGAAACCACTTAAATGACTTTTTTGGTAGCAATAAATTTCACCGAAAGCGCTAAATATTTAAACTGTTTCGCAGAGTTTTACGTTATTGTTAGAGTCAATAGTGATAGTATTTTATAGCACGCATTCATGTCATGGCGTTTTAATAAAATAATTAAGGTAAGTACCTAAAGTGTTTAAGATTACTGGGTGTTATAGGGATTTAATCACATGCGGCGGTAAGTTTACGGTAACAATATATACTAGTTCTCATCTCATTTTTGAAGCGCCCTAAAAATAAACTACTTTTGATGATTAAATGATGTAAAAAAATACTGCCAGAATTTTTTTTTCTTTATTTATCTTATTTATCAATTCCTGGAGCCTCCTTAAGATATTATAATTGAAAATTATGAACAATGTAAGTAAATAATTGGACTAGGAACATTGCAATAAGGTTTTTCTTTCACAATTTTATAGTAGGTATATCTTTACTAAATGGCGTCTTAGTTCTAATTACTTAAGCATCCTGATATCTCTGTTATTCCTCCCGTAGTGATTAAATACTGATACTAAGGTGGATTGCAGAATCTAGCTCTACAGGACTTATAATAAACACTTCTTAGATCCTTATAGCTTTCTTAGTAACTCTTAAGACTCGACAAAACTCGTTAGGTGATATAAAGTATTTGTCTAACTCTTTTTAAGAATACCAGTTGATAGTAAGTGTTAGTAGACACCTGAGTATCACTCAGAGTGTTTAATACTTCTTGAAGCTATTAGAGTAAGACTTCAGGTGTTACAAGACCCTTCACTACCCCAGTAGTCGAACATCACCCGTTAGTAAGTGTTAGTAGACACCTTACAATTGCTTTTATAGGTTTGTGCAACTAAAAGCTATAAGAATAAGTTATACAATGGTTACGATAAACTCCATACTACCGTCTTGATTTATATTTTTTTTATTTATTACTCTTATTCCTCTGGAAGGTTTAATTATTCATAACTAACCCTACTGTAGAGTCGAAGGTTGCTATCGGAGTTCTTATATACCTTAAATAACAGTAAGAGCTCTGGTTGCGCGCAATAATACCTATTTAGAATGGTATATTGTTTTAAACTTACTAAATTATATGTACGCTGCAAAGAGATCGGCAGCGGCCATAAAGCTTCGATATTGACACAATAAAATTATTAAGAAGAGGACAAGACGTTGGATGTCATAAAAGAACACCGCATAAATACAATTAAAACCCGCACAAATATAAGAAATCCCGCATTGAAGGAATCTTGCATTAAAGCCTATATAAGGAAATTAACTAAGGAGATCGCTGCTGCCACAGCTACTATAATTTGGTAAGTAAAATATTTGCCATTTTATGTAGTGATTGTTGTGCGCAGCCATTGGGAGCCAAAAGGGGAAAAAGCGGAACCAACCGCAGGTTTGTCCACCATAAATTGATCCTATAGAGCCGGATTCGCTTTTCCAGATTCTGAAACTCATGATCTCCTACTAATTTTATTTCCGCGTTGTTTCAACGCCCGCGTACTTTACAGTTTCTTTCTTGAAACACCGCTCCGCTCGCTATCTAACGCTTGTCTAAATACATAGACTTATATAATATAAATATTATTTTACGTACTTAAAATACATACATTTGAGTGAAGGAATATATTCATTTGCATGTTTAATTTGCTTATTGTAAACATATTTCCAACACGCCCCGCGAACTTATATAATTACTAGTGGCTCCCCGCGGTTTCACCCGCGTACCCGGGAGGTCTTCCATTTTCCCGGGATAAAAAGTAGCCTATATGTTAATCCAGGTTATAAGCTATCTTTATTCCAAATTTCATTCAAATCCATTCAGTAGTTTTTACGTGAAAGAGTAACAAACATCCATACATCCATACTTACAAACTTTCGCCTTTATAATATTAGTAGGATTTTATGTTCATATTCTAAAAATGCCTCCGCCGCCTACTAGGAAAGACGACCCAAGGTTCGAAATGGCCGTAAGTGGTAGTGTAGGGTCTGATTATGACTACGAGCTGAGTATGGCAGAATCCAAAATGCAATCTTATTTCTTGCGTATCAAGCGATTGCATGAATCTATTCCAACGTCTTACGAAGATCCAATGTTTTCAACATTTTTCAAAAGAGTTGGTAATATTGACGCATTGCGCAATGAGTATATTGATATTGTGCAACAAACTAATAAATATAATTTAATGTTGAATTCTAAATATGTACCTAATTTTGAGCCGATATGGAGCTTTGAAGATTTTTATTGTGAGATTAAAGATGCGATTCAAACTTTCACAAAGACAACCGCGCCTTCTGCTCCCGCGATGTCGCAAATTGGGCAGCGGAACTCTAATAGTGCAATGCGATTGGAAAAGTTATCGATCCCAGAGTTTTACGGTGAATATGAAAAGTTCCCTATGTTCATCGAATCATTTAATTCAATGGTTCATAATAATCCTGACTTGGATAATACTCTTAGGGTAAGGTATTTGATTGCTAAATTGAAAGGCAAGTCCGAAAGTATTTGGTTAGGTATAAACCCCACAGCAGAAAATTATACCTTGATTTACAATGCTGTCGTAGAAAAATACAGTGACAATCGTTCTATTGCAGTTTCTTAGGTAGATAAAATCCTTAATTTAAAACAGGTACAAGATGCCTCACCGCAAATGCTGGATACTTTCATCGACCAGTATGCTACATCTGTAGCCGCATTAAAACAATTAAAAATTGACGATTTGTTAGATTTTATATTTGTTCACTTGGGTTTACGTAAGCTCGATGTTGATACCGCTAAGCAGTTTGAGAATACTATTAGGAAACAGTCATTTCCAAAATATTCTGATTTTATTACATTTCTTCGTGAACAGTTAAAGATTTTACAAAGAACCGCTAACAATTCCGCTAGTAGTATGTTGGTTAGATCTAAACCCAGCTACGCGACCGCTCCCGCTCACTACTCACGCAATCCCCGCGCTATGCTAGTTAACGAGGTACAAGCTAGATCATGTATTTACTGTCGATCCCCAGATCATGAACATCTTTTCTCCTGTTCCGAGTTTGAAAAACTTAGCCCACGCGATAGATTTAAAATTATTAAAGATTATAAGGGATGTATCAATTGTTTGAGCACCCGCCATACAAGTGTGAATTGCAAATCGCTATCAACATGTCAGCAATGTCAAAATAAACACCATTCTCTATTGCACTTCGCCGAGTATGGTTCGGCTATGGTCGGGGGCCACGATCATTCCTCTCCGAGAGAAAAGGATTCTACTTTAGTAAACAATAACAATGTAGTGACTTTATACAGCCAAAGTGCTGCAGTTGGGCGGAATGGTTCTTATAGTAATGATATTAATTTATTAGGAACCGCAATGGTTTACGTTAAGGACAGAAATAATATATCACAGTCTGTCCGAGTTCTCATCGATATGGGATCACAAAAACATTTTATTACGAAACAATGTTGTAAAAAACTTGGTTTAAATATTAACCAGCCGCAACAGAATATTAAGGTGAAGGGAATAGGTGATAAGTCGCAGTCAGTAAACAGTTTGACAAATTTAACTTTAGAGTCACGTTACACTGATTTTGCATTAAATATAGATGCATTAGTGATAAATAAAATATCAAGTGATTTGCCACAGTCGAATATTGATTGTTCGAAACTCGATTATTTATCGAATTTACCGCTCGCAGATGAGCATTTTTGTTACCCGGGAACAATTGATATTTTGTTAGGGTCAGAAGTGTTTGCTAAGATTTTAAAGGGTCATAAGATACTTGGTCCCAAAGGCGAGCCTGACGCCGTCGATACAATGTTCGGATACATAGTTGTCGGCTCGGCGCATGTCGCGCCTAAACCGCCCGCTCTCGCTATCGCTTCTGCGTCCACTTACACTCCCGCTTTCGAGCCCGCTTTCGCGCCCGCTCGCGCTCCCGCTACCGCGTCCGCTTACGTTCCTGCTTCCGCGTCCACTTACGCTACCGCTCCCGCTTTTACGTCTGTTTGTCACAATAAAGTACATTCTTATTTGTGTACTCGAAAAAAATCTTTCGGGAACAGTTTTCTGGTTACGAAAGATATACCCGCTAAGAAGTTATTATCACGTGCTAAAGAGCAGTGTGACAAAAATATTATACGCAATTTCGATGGTCAGTTTTTGATCACTTCGCCCTATTACCGCGGCCCATTTGTCATGGGTGATTCTGTATTGACAGCAAGTAGACGACATTCAGCTGTCAAAGGTAAATTCAAGGTTGTTGAAAATACAAGACAACAGTATGATCGGGGTCATTCTATAAAATATTGATGATGATGGTCAAATACCAACATGTTTTATAATAATATAATTGTTTGTAATATTTATCCGCTGATTCTTATATATTGTTTTATATAGGTATATCGCTTTCTAACCGCATTGAAGTATCGCATTTTAAGTTAATTGTAATAGAGGTTTTACATTACGAAATATATTCTCATAATGAGATTTAACATTGGAGGTTACGAAGTAAACTTTCATATTTATTTAGTTCCTTAACTGTCATGATCAGTGCATATTATATGATGAAGTTTTAAACGCATTTTTATTTCTCTTTTATTGCCAAGTAGGCGTTATGTGTTTTTAAATAATTTAGCATGGATCTGAGTAAAGACGTTTAGGAAACTGACATCCGCTAAGTATATTAAATTACATTGAACACGCTTAGTGAAGAATGTTTGCAATTTATAATAGTTTTTATGTGGTTCTTACCTTAATTTAGAACTAATTAATTCTAGACCGCTCACTGTACGTAGTTCAGACTCTACAGCTTTAAGGTTTATTCATATTTTGATTTTGACCTCTTTATTATTTTGATTTTATTGATAGTTTATGTCAAATAAAATCTACTGAAAATTAATTATTGCTAGATTAGCTGGAACTTCTAATAGGCTTGATGGAAAAATGAGTCTTATAATACACATTATATTAAAATTGCATTATATGCCGCCACTCAACTGTTGTAGTTAATAGAGTTTATCCGGATACGGACGGTGTCGTAAGAATAGTTACTGCATATACGGATTCCTATATTGCAAGGGTTATTGAGGAGGTTTATCCATTAGGTACTCTCTCAATATTTCTTATCTTCCATTTTGATCTGTTCTCGTGGTACTTCGTTGGTTCGGTTTCGCTTTAAGTATTTATTTGAATGTCGCATTGGAGGTTTACTCTTATTTCTTAATGTTTCATTAGGAGTGAATCATCTCTCCTAAGGTCGGGGGCTTATGGTTGCGCGCAATAATACCTATTTAGAATGGTATATTGTTTTAAACTTACTAAATTATATGTACGCTGCAAAGAGATCGGCAGCGGCCATAAAGCTTCGATATTGACACAATAAAATTATTAAGAAGAGGACAAGACGTTGGATGTCATAAAAGAACACCGCATAAATACAATTAAAACCCGCACAAATATAAGAAATCCCGCATTGAAGGAATCTTGCATTAAAGCCTATATAAGGAAATTAACTAAGGAGATCGCTGCTGCCACAGCTACTATAATTTGGTAAGTAAAATATTTGCCATTTTATGTAGTGATTGTTGTGCGCAGCCATTGGGAGCCAAAAGGGGAAAAAGCGGAACCAACCGCAGGTTTGTCCACCAAGCTCTAAAAAAGGCTGCCGCTAGCACTAAAATGTTTGTTGGGTAACTACTTGATATATATTTAAATTTATTATCATGTTAAGAAGTTGATTTGGATTAAGATTGGAAATGACTAATCATTTAAACATTTAATTATCATCACTCGTGTATTTAAAAAAAAATAATTTAATTGGGATTTTTATATTTTCCATTTCTCAAAATGATAATGATGGTTTTATAACAAACTAGCTGCCTGCGCGCGGTTTTACCCGCGTAGTTCCCGTTCCCGTGGGAATACAGGGATAAAATATAGCCTATGTTACTCGGGGATAATGTAGCTTTCCAAAGGTGAAAGAATTTTTTAAATCGGTCCAGTAGTTTTGGAGCCTATTCATTACAAACAAACAAACAAACAAACAAACAAATCTTTCCTCTTTATAATATTAGTGTAGATGTACCTTTGTTGTTGAAGCTCAATGTAAAGATAGTTGTATTTAGTTTAATAAACTAATGTTTCTGGCTAAACAGTCATCTATTTAGCAGACACAACGTTAATCGTACCGTCTAATCCAGGCGGCGGCGGCGGGAAGGGAGGTATGGTTCCGTACCTTCCGGAACCCTCTGCATCCCCTTCTTCTTGGTCCACCTGTATTTAACAATTAATTACACAGAGAGACGTGAACATAGAAATCTAAACAAGTTTACTAGAACTAATGTCTATTAATAAGACATTGTGATCAGCCAATACCAGGAACCGTTAGTGTAAGCCATCATAGTTGTAGGAAACGTTTTATGAAATAGTTTAGGTATAATAATAGGAAATTGTTCAATTTCTCATTAAAACATTTACTATCCCAATTCTGATTCTTAATTTAGATTTCTATTGTTGAGAGTATGTTTAAATATTCAAGTGTGTACCGCAATTAGTGACGCTTGTGCCGAGTAAACACGATGGGGATTTGTCTTTTGAATTAATGTCAGATTAGCGTTGGTTAAGTCGAAAGTAAATGGACTTACACACGCTTATCCCGGGATTTACTCGAGTCTGTGTTTGCGTTATAATTAAATTAGTTTCAGTTACATTTTTGGATATTATATTTGTGAAAATGGACTTAATTAACCCTTTTTATAAATGTCAAATTGGATTACAACTTGATCATCGAATTACCCTGAGTTGTTACACTTTCCCAGAATATGAATACTTACCAAGTATATTGAGTGTTTTCCAAACATAAGCATAAACATTAGGACAATATAACATAAAGTGTAGGTAGTTAGTCACATTTCACATGGTGCACTGCATGTATTAAAAGTCTTGTTTATGTGTTAGTGGAAGCTATGAAAGCGAACATAATAGTAGTTTTTACTTATAATATATACCTACATATTTAACATCATAAATCATTCGAGTTGTTACAGAAAATATCTATTATTATAAATATATAAGTATGTTAACTCTACTTTGAAACAAAGCCGTGAAACAAAGGCATACAAAGGTCTCGAAGTTTGTTCTTATTAACGTTCCCTGTAAGATACATTGTTACTTGTTTGATTACAGAATCAAGCGGAAAGTTTTCCGGTTAAGATGCGTAACGGTGGGAGTTATTCACGTTATTAACATCCACTACCTATGTAAGGGTTATATTTATTCAAATTATAATGTACTTCCTTGTCCTTAAACCGTTGAAAGCTAACATTTATAATTCTAGGTGTTTGAAGAAAAAATTGAGTGTTTAAAAATATTATTTTTTTATTCCACGAGTGGCAAATGGTCATACGGTCCCACCTGATGGGAAGCGGTTACTAAAGTCATAGTTTTAGTAGTTCGATTAAAAAAGTCGATTTCGCTACCAGATTGAAGAACTATAGATAAAAATAATGTTTTTTACTGCGTATTTCAATGCTGCGTCACTGCGGTTGTATACCGACCGAAGTCATATTTATTTAAATAATAAATAGAGCAGCTCTAAAAATCAATTTGTATTTTAAAATGCGGTTAGTCTATTATCAAAAATGCATGACTTTACCAAAAAACGTTCCTTTTATTTATTTAACGTAGAGAATAATTTAAAGTCATAGTACAGTTGGTTTTAGTTCTGGATAGCTGAACAAAGCTCATACGAGCGCAACGCTTCGATACATACAAACAATAAACTTGGACTGTATAGAAAACTCTTTTGTGTGTTATTTTATTTGAATTTGTTGTTTTTCAACACGGTTCTCTATTCAGGATATGAAAACTGACTAATATCCGATGCAGTGTTGCCCAAAGTTACTCTGTTTATTATTACCAATACTAAATCGTTAGTAAAATATTGCGTTGCACATTTTTGACCTACCAACTTATATTCTATTTTTATATATATTTTTTTATTATTATTTTATTAAAGTTATAGGTTATATAATCCACATAAAACAAATTATTAAGATATAGAAATATGATTTGAGTAACATATCTGTTAAAATGATCTGATTCTGACTAAACAAAAAAACAACCAAAAACTAGATAAGACTAAACTTGAACATTAAATAAAAATAAAATTAAAACTACATATTTTTTCATGGTACAACCTTATATAATAAATATATCACACCTGTATTTATTATTATCTGTTTATAACACTTGAGAATCTTTGTCCTGGAAAAACTACAACGAGAATAGAATAGATTTTTTTCACTAAATGGATGTTTTTTGCATTTATATTTTAGGCTATAAAACTATGTTTCTACATAACTGATTTCATAACATTCGCATAGGTAAAAAAGATATTAGAGTGATATTTCGTAGGCAGAATTTTCTGTACAAAGATTTAACTGTCAGGGCGGGTTCAAAGGTAAACGAGATGGATTGTCGATACACTTGACGCTGTGACATCGATATTACGAGGTTGGAGTGTCAGTTGCAGCGGTATTGAGAGATTTGAAAAAGAAACTAATCTGGACTTAAAAAAAAATAGCACCTTAATCCATTGAAATATTCAAGACATAATATTTGACCTCAATATTTGCAAGAGAGTAGGTTTTTACACATGATGTTTAAATTACTGAGTAATACCTTCAGTATTATGTCAAACATCTTGATGTATTGATAGAATTAAAATCTTCTCAAATCATTTTTCAGCCTCAACAAAGTTATGTTTGTTTATAATACAGCATTTAGGTCATTCATTGAGGACATTGTATCACAGGCCGCCTTTATAAAACAGTAAATGACTATGAAAATGATCACAAAAAATACATAAATTTTATTAATATCTTACTCTTACTTCCGCTGTATAACATACCACAACCTATGTGATTGCAATTCAATGTTCAGTTGGCAAGTTTGTTTACAATCGGACTAGATCCCATGGATGTTTGTGGTTTGGTTCACCGAGCTCACGATGTTGAGTCACAAATCATCAAAACGCAAACCTGACTGAATAAGGTATTCTGTCTGTAGGTAAAGCTACTCGTATCAGAGTATGAAGAAAATATTTTCAGATTTGTTTAGCTGGTAAGTTTTATGGGAAGGTTTTTTAATATTGATCACAAACAGCTTTTTAAGACAATTGTAAATAAATAAATATCACCTTTTATTGGCAACATTTTACTTTATATCCCCCAAATGTGTATCGTAAAAATAAAGTTGGTCATCTATTCGTTACCCCATTCTGTCATAAGCTTGTAATTTTGACGAAAATTTCGCGGGCAATTTGTTTTATTACGCTGGCCATACCAGCGGGCATCGCCTTATCTCTCCCTTGGTAATAAAAATTATCGTTGTTAAAGCCAATGACTTAACGATAACAATGGAGTTTTGCAAATAAACGGTCAATGACCTTTCCGTTCTTGAGATCTATCTTTAGATGTGATAGACATGTTAAGCCGTCTAGTGTTAAGACTAGACAAGTCGCGTCTAAGCATGTTAATTTAAGGCAATTTAATATTTAGGTACTTTACATTTGCAGTTGATGTTTAAAATTTATTAACTTCAGTTACTTTTGGAGAAAAATAAAAATGCTGTGACAAACGCTGAAGGTTTTTTAAGCATTTTAACGTTGAGTACTTGGAGTTGCCAACATTTTGATTGGCTATTTAAATAATTAAAAACATTTTGTTAAAATTAAAGAAAAAAATAATTTCGTACAAAAATCCAGAGTGTATTTTATTCGAAAAATAAATGAGACTTTAAAGTGAGCTCACCCTTACCAAATAAAATTATGTTAGTACATACAATGAATAATATTTTTCGAACATACACAAGGCGCTTAATAAAGTTAGTCCAAAAGCGACATAAAGCCATTATGACGCCACAAAGTGTTAGTGTCAGCGTTTTAGTGTTGAAAGCGAACATAAAAATAATGTTTCTATGTAATCACCAAGTAATTGTCAATGTCTATCTCCTCTCCGCTGCTGCTTTTACCAATTTCCTGTCAAAACGTTGAAAATTGTACATTTCTGTGGAACAGACAATTTTTTTCAACCTCAGACTTTGTCATTCTATCTTGGGATAGAAACTATAAGGTGTATCTAGGGGTAGATATATTTTTTTTAATCTAGTTTAAATTTAGGTCCATAATAAAATTTTGGTACTAAAGATACTTGTTTGACATAAAAAGTCTCATATCCCACATATAAGAAGGAATTAACATTAATCCCTTTATTATTTTAACATAATTTACTATTTTAATATAAAATTTAAAGTGAAGCTCGGTCTTTGTCATAATTTTAATACAAAGCGCGTTTATTTAAGTTTAATTCGTCGTCCACCGGCAGACTCCGCTGAAACGTCGCTTTGTGCCTCTAAACTACATAATGTTTAAATTATTCAGAAAAAACGCTAGACTTTTGCATAAAATAATATCATAATCATTGATAACTTTTTAAGTTGAAAACATGTTAACTTAATATAAGAAATAATATAAATTATGCTTACCTCGAATGTATTGACACATTGCACCTCAGCCTGTGATGGAGATCCATACAATTTCAGTTCTTGAAAGGCACCCTGTACCACAATCATTATTAACACACGTCTTACCACACTTTCCATAATCACCGACAATTTATCGACCGTGTTGTTGAAACATCGAAGAACTTCATAATACTGTTACTTTTACGTCTTTATATATAACCACTAATTTTATCAAAAAATATTAGAGTACCAAAGTAAAAGTACATCAAAAGGATCTCAGCGCCTTTGAAGTATTAAGGTAATATTAAAAAACTATTCAATTTGCTTGGGAATAAAGTATTTACGAATATTTTATTAAATGTATGCCTATTTGAATTTCAAAAAGGTTGAGTGAAAAGGTAGCTTATTAAAGCCTTATAAATCAAGTAATATATATTTGATTGAGTGATCTAAAATTAACACTTTTCCTCTTTAAGGAATTGGAAACCATAGTAATAGGCAGAAACTGCCTCGGCAATTGCTTTATAAAATATAAATTAAAACGGTATAATATGTATCTAAATAATTATTTAATATTGGGATAAATATCTTGCAACCATATAAAATATTGCAGCCCGTTATCTGTGTATTTGTTGGGTGAAGCCTTTAGCCATTTATATAAAAGAAACACCTAATTATCGTCTTTTTTACGTGATCACTTTTCGTTTAAATATCACATTTAAAACCAGAGCACATCCACCTATCAACAATAAAATAACAAAAAACAAAACCGGAATGTTAAAGATGCGTTTGCAGCAGTCGTGTCAACCTGCGCTCGCGCAGCAATGCACTAAATCTAAAACCGACCGACCTAAACGACGGCTATGAAGACTGTTTTGTATTGATACATAATCAACCCTTTTGTTGAGTAACAGAATAAGAAACATAGTTTATTTTATAATTTGTCGTCAGCGCTGTTAGATATCGAAAATGGTACAATTTTGAGAGTATTGTTTTGTTAATGATACCTAATATTGTAGGTACTTACTAAAATTATGATACCACTTTGTCAATTCCGTTATTCTAACTGGAATCCTAAATTAATAGTGATGAAAGATATACCTATCATTTTTCATTTCCAACAAGTGCCCTAAAACTTACTTATACTGAAGTATGGTTTGGTATTCAAAATGTTCGTCCAGGTAGCTTTGACGCAAATAACACGCGACATAGCTATTATGTTTTTGCATAAATAAAATATATTACGTTATTTGATATAATAATAAATGTATATCAAAGTATTTTGTACAATACTAGTAGGTCCTCGCGGTTTCACTTCAGTACTTTTTAAAATTTCTTGGCATAAAAGTTACCATAAAACTAACTATCAAATTTCATTCAGATACCATCACCTGTTTTGACGTGTAAACAGACATATTCTTAAACTATGTTTAAAACTTGTATAATTCGATTGTATGAATAGGTATATATTTAATTGGATGCTGATAAGATATAAAAAATGGATTTATATCATTCTAAAAGTCATAAATCACCTGGACATTATAATAATCTTTTAACGTAATTTTCCCGAAACTAAGTTTATGAGGGTTAACACATTATTGCTTATCAGCGTCCAATTGTCCAAAAACGAGGTAGACCGTTCACCTGAAAGTGAGCTTGTAACTTCACCGATTGCATTACCTTTCAGTGACTATAATACAAGTGCAATACACCTTGGCTGCCGGAAATAGATACGCCAGCACTACTTTCCCGGACGAACGAACTCTGCACTAAAAGCTCTGCTTGTTTTTTATTTATATCATCGAGAATTCGTTATAATAAAATGTGTTAACCTATAAAAATGCAGCCCGCATTTATTTATTATATATGTATTTCTGAATATATTTCTGGGACATTTCTCACATATGACCAGTCTGATTACGAACTGAGCTGAGCAAATGAAATTAAATACAATAGGCCTACACAGGCAATTATGAAACGTCGACTCTAATGTTCGGTTTGGAAGGTCGCTTTTGCTGAGAAGAGCCGGCAATAAACTCAGCATGTACCTACTATAGTAACCAGATAATTGATATTCTAGTTTTAAATATAGGTATATTTATTTAGATACAGAACAAACGAACATGTTCATGCACTGAACTATTTGTCCTGGGTGTAAATAGAACTCGCGAACAGTGTCTTCTACGTCAGGATAGTATGATGTTAAAATAAATTATGGCCATACCTCACTCCAAGTCATTAAACGCGCTAGCATTGCTCTTTGTCAAAGGACTATGTTCACTTTAGGGAAGCGAGATCTAATTACGAATGACTGTCAGAATTCAAGACTCCAGCCCCTATTCTAATGCCACTTGCAATACGAGCACTCGCTCGTTGCTAATTGCTTCAGAAATTTATTGATAACTAAACTATATTTTATTATATGCTTACAATAAAAATTATTAACTTTAATGTACCAAGTTATTTTGTAGTGAACAAAACATATTATAATTTAAGTTAGATATAGTTTTTAGAATGGTTACATTAAAGCTTATAAAATAAAATAACACAGTTAACTTACTAATAAAAAAATCCTATTCTATTACGTATATTCCAAAGCAGGAATTTAGATCTATATATACTTAACTACTTTATTTATTTAAATATAAATGCTATGTGTTCAACAATTAAATTCACAATATTTTATGATAGATTATTACATCAGATAAAATTAAATACGTACCTATTAATATTTTAATGCAATGGCTTTCAGCGTTAATTTGCTTGTAATCCAATAAATTATTAATTATAATGTATTTGCATCCGTTAAATACTATCATATGCTATTTGTATATTGTTTTTTGTATTAACGTTTATTTGTTAATGTTTTGATTTAACTGAAAATTAATAGATTAGGTTCTTATAAGAGTATATAGACCATTAATAATACATGGTTATAAAGCAATGTGGAGGCTATTACGTTACTCTACATTTTACGTCATACGAACAATGCAATTCGAAGAGCAGTCTCTGGTTTCTGACATTCGCTTGGTTGAGGATTTGCGAGTGATATTTGAATAGAAACCCAACCTACTCGTTAATGGAACATTGAAGCACGAAATGGAGTTCTAGTTTCGAATACGATATTCCGACTCGAGTCTAATTAGATGTTCACAAATGACGATTAATGTTGCAAAGCTGGAAGTTTGTTGTGTCATTTTATAATGGCTGTTAACTTGATGTACTAATTATATAGATAATTATATGTGCATTTCTTTCATATTTGATAAAGAGAACGAGAATGAAATTTTAAAACAAAGACTAGTCCTGTCAAACAGCTTTTGCCATAGAGTTTCAACTCGTAAAGTTCAACACCGCATCGTACGTTAAAAGGCCAAAACGTCCGCGCTGATAAACGTTTCGATTCTTCGAAATGTATTTTAATTAAAAATACTGGCGGGCCAAAGTGAGTTTGTCGGGTCCCACCTCGATTTTCATGACACCAAAAGCCTGGACTAAAAGTAATTCCCAGCTGTGGGCGTTTTATTCTCTGGAATATGTACGGTGACCATGTTTTTCGACGTGCCCGTACAAACTCGACAGCGGATCGGATAACGATGACTCATGTGTCCTATCGATGCGTACAAGGTGGAAAGAATAATGTTGTAAACGCGTGAAAATACTCTCGAAATATATATTTACACAGCTTATACGTAAGGGCTAGGATATTAATAAAAATAACTTTCTCTATCATTCTGTTTGCGTGGTCACTTTAACATACAGCAAAAACGTTCGAACGAACAAATAAATTCGATTAGCTTTATATCTAAATAAAACCAACGTTATTATTAAAAATCCTTATTAGGATATTAAATTAACCCTGTCGGTTTTTAATCTTCAACGTCAGAAATTAACATCTATAGCCAAAAATAATGGAGTTAACACGTTTATCGGCACTGTCCTAATGAAAAATGATCATAGAGCCGGATCGTCTCGCCGCACGATTATATAACGCCCCGTAGGTATGACAAAGTGACCCCGATCCACAAAAAAAGCGCTAATTTTTTCACAGCCATGATTTATTAGGACCTAAACGGACCTCGGACGCATCGGATAAGGTCACAGTGGGTTTGACGTGTAAATAAAATGGATAGCACAGAAAATTACACCCCAGTCATATTTTATAGGTGAAAAATGTATTTTCAAGGTAGAATGGCACATGTGATATTTTGTTAAAGAGAATGCACCGGTTTATCCAAGCTGTTGCAATGAAATTGGAAATTTAATCACGTTTTTGGCTTGAGTCTCAGTGCAAAGCGTACGTACCATTTCAGTGCTTTCATTCATCATCTTGAAAGGGTGTTTTAGATGAATAACGTTTCACATTATAACTCCAAAGGAGTTTTGACAGATACTTGAATTTGACTTAGGTATATTTTATTACATTTTGATTAAAGATGCTTCTCGAAATAGTAATAGTCTTACTATTATAATATACCTACCTAATGTATTTCAAAAATAAAAAACGATTAAGAGCTACAATTTGGAGATTTTGGTCGAATTACTTCACCAATGGTATTTGATAATGTTTATATGTAAAAGTCAATCTTTTTATGTGTATTAATATAGATACTTTAAAAGGTAAAACATAACGATTATTGCTATATTAAGGGATATCTGGATCCCGCAAAGCTCGCAGACCCTTTACATAAAACGACCGACCATTTAGCTAACAGTCTTGTAGTTTTTCCTTCAAGATGCCCCATACTTTGCTGTAAATTGTTATTGCATGTGTGTCGACCTATGATAAGGTGTAATAAAGGCCCATGACCGAAATAGCCAATGGTTTTTGCGGGGATAAGTGCGAGAGATATGTCTTGCAAAGTTTCATCTGTTTTTGGGTAATTTTGTTGCTTCAATGATATTAAAGGTATTTTCTCTTACTAGGTAGGTATACTTTATAAAAAAAAAGAACTGGCTTGAAAGTCAGAATCGTTAACCGGAAAATAACCGACTGGTCAGCAAATAATGGCTTTTTGGGATTGTTTAAAACATCTTCTTTTAGTGTAGAGTTTAGGACATCAGATAAATTTTATTTTATTCCCAATGAACAAAACTTACCAGATTAAATAGTAAACAAAATGAAAAATGCTTTTAAGCAGCGATGAGTTTCATTCACTGAGCCCGAGGTAATTAAAAATACATAAAACAATTTACCCTCGAAAATGTTACCTGCATTTTTCGTATAAAAAAGCAAAATGATACCATTGCTGCACTAAAAACAAAGTGGCCTGTATATTTGAACGTATACAGGTATAATATGTAGGTAGTAGGTATAACACCGCTGCATAAATTTTAATTAAAAATACATTCGAGCTATGTACTTTATCAATTTCGTATGAAATTTCTATCATAAAATATGTTTTGCAATTTATGATATTCATTAAAATGATAAAAAAATATTCAATATAAAATAAACATTATTCCTAAATACCTACATAATACCAAAACAACACAAATATATAAATACCTGAATTAATAATACACGGCCAACCAAGCACAGATCGCAATATTTATTATGTCAACCAGATAGGCGATATATTGCATCCATATAGTAGGTACTGGTTTTATACTTATCAATCCATTATAAATTAATCCATCACCCAGACATAGAACAAATAGACATGTTCATGCTTACAAATATTTTTCCCGGGGAATGAACCCGGTGTGTCAGATTTGCTAACCACCAAGCTAACCGGCGCGGCTCATAAATGTCCGCATGTTCAACTTATACAATTGCATTTCACTATAAAAGACTATCCAAAAAGTTCTATTGCTCTTGGACTAGTCAATTAACTAAATTAAGAATTGGAAGAAATTACAGTAAGCTAAAATTGATAAATCTATCAACAAAAGGTTTAATGCTGTTCATTGTTTAATCAATTCAAAGTAGCAATAGGTTCGGCGTGAAAGAGCGTTTAAAGTGTTAATGGAAAGGCAAGGTTAAATATACGCCATCAATTCTGAGCCATTTCGGAAGACATGCGATTCCCATTAATTTTATAGGTCGCAGAGTCTCTTGCACGTAACACGAAACCAATAAAATGAGGCCCGTATTTCCTTCGTGGCATTTGAGAGCGGAAGCTCGATGTAATTTGGAGGTAATGCAATAAAGCTGTAACGCTAAAGAGCGGTCATTTCGTTTAGAAGTGCCGCTGTTTTTCCGTAACCCTTACCTTAACTAGTTTTGATTCGGTAAGGATTTTTTAAATAGAATATTTAGACTTTAAAAGTAGATAGGTATTATCAATTTTTTATAGATCCTCTCCATCCTAAGGTTGCCTGAAAGAGATCACTATAAGTGATAAGGCCGCCATTGTAACACTCTTGTCTTTTATATTTCTTGTTATTTTAAGTTTTATCTATGGTGTAACAATAAAGAATTATCTATCTATCTATCTATATTATATTAAATACCTTCTTCTTCTTCGTATGATAACTTTATCTATATACTTAGGTAAAGGTAATACTCACGCCAAAAACAATTTGCGGGCCAGTTTTCCATTGGCTGTATTTCTCAGCAGTACCGGCCTGGTGGTGCTCGGCTCTGTTAAATACTCCAATAGTAGAGGTCACAGCTAAACTGATACCGCATATCACTAGTACCAACAACGAACACACGCACAGTTTTGATTTTCTCGACACAACCATTGCCATCTTGGTATCACTGAGTATTTACACTTTTATTATTTTGAGCATTTAGAGTAGATAATTCTAGTTTATATTGGTATTTGATAGAGTTTTCCACAAAAAAACTGTCTTTTGTCATTCATTACCTTGAGTTCAGTTGATATATTTAATTGTTTTTAAGCGTATTATAAACTATATATGTAATGTATTAACTGGTATAGGTTATTCGAGTCTTTAAAGATTTAAATCACAGCGCCTGTTCAAATGCTTATAGCAACTTTCCTGTAGGTTGTTAAAGTATTATTGTAGTTAGGAACTACATAATAATTAGCTTATACTCATTATATTTATCTTTATTTCCTTTAGTAGTCTGCTAATAGACTAAAAAAATAATAACAAAAAGAGTAATTAGGTTTGATTCAATTTTTGAAATGTTATTCAATTCATTACTATCCTAATCTGAACCAAAATATAGGTACTTAAATATCGATTCTAATAAACCATGTCAAGACAAACTACACAATACAATTCATACAGAAACTACTTAGAACCAACTATTAACAATATCGCAGAAAATACTTCCATTGAAATAACAGAAGCCTCAGAGTAAAGCCAAAGCTTCTAAGACAGAATCAGAACGCTACAAGTAGGTAGTTATTACTTAAAAGCTTTGTGTCGTCGACAAGACTCTCTGCCTGAAAGCGCAGCGTAGATTATATGAAGCTATTTAGGAATCGGATGCTTGAATGATTTTCTCTTATAACGTTTGTTTTTATAATTATGACTCGAGTTAATCCCCATTTTATTTATCCCAAAAACAGAATTTAGTTGAAGATATAAAATTATATTAAATAGGGTTCAATAATGAAATTACTATTTGAAAATACCGTGTACCGGGTTTTATATAAAAATGAATAAAATTTTAACTATTAGGGTTTCGCAGCTAATTCAAAACCAAAACACAATAACCCTATACCTTAATTACAGATGCTAGATCACAACCAAACCCTCTTAGGCACCACGAACAACAGTACAATCATACACAAAACGTTTTGCCACTTAACTTTAGTTGTCCCGAAACTTTTATATGTTAAAACACTCCCGGATTTACACGCTTGCAAGTCCCGAGGAACGTTCCTTCACGCTATGCTTTACACAACTAAAATCTTTGGGGGTATCAGCTGTTAAGCCAAGTCGATATCTGTGGCGTCGTCTCGTCTCTGCAGATGACCTCGTTGTCTACAGCCTACTTGGCGAATGTAGCAGTCGCCGATAAATTGATTCCGGGAGATGATTTGTACAGATTCCTTTTTCGCTTTGATAAAATCTTTACATTCCGCTAATATTGTACTGAGCTGAAATGAGTTGAAACTCAATTACGGATAAAGAAGTCATAAGGTGTTACTAAGAGCTCATAATATGGTATATTTATTTAACTACTTAGGAAAAATAATGATCATCATTTACAGTACTTAGCCAACAGTTTATTTATTAGGTCTGTTAATGTAATAGTAAAATAATCTACATATTTTTTAAATTAAACCTAAGCCTAAATCTTAGTCGAAAAAATAAGATAAATAGCGCCGCCTCTCGTCTGACAATGCAAAATCCTACAAACTTTATGACCGAGTACAATGACCTATGAATAGCTTTAAATAAAACCAAAACTTTTATAACGCACACTATTGTATATTTAATATATTTATTATTAAACTAGGCTTTCAAAAGCTGTAATGGATTGATATGCTGTAATTAAATTTCATTAATTAATAGTTGGCTACAAAAAGTTTTTAATTTAATATTACTTAAACCCCAAAGGCATTAGGTAAGGGCAAGACCAATATAATGTTATCAATATTTTAATACAACAATGAATGTAGGTAAATAAGTCAAGAAGTATATTACACATATGGATAAATTCGGGAATAGATCATTCTAGAAAGAACTCCTTTGATAAGAGTTTTGGTATGCGCAGGAGCACTTTTAGGTTCGGTCGATGTGAACATAAAATTGAATTTGTTTAGAAAACAATCATTATTACTGGACACCAAAGTGACTTCAAACTAAGCAA
Source organism: Thyatira batis (assembly GCA_905147785.2). Classification (NCBI taxonomy): domain Eukaryota; kingdom Metazoa; phylum Arthropoda; class Insecta; order Lepidoptera; family Drepanidae; genus Thyatira; species Thyatira batis. Next base: position 7,149,641 of record LR990497.1, read on the forward strand.
AGCTTGCTTGCCTATATATGCTGATATGCAACATTTAAATGCATACGACGGTTAAGCGACAAAAACGGTTGCAACTTGCGACATTGGGGTATAGAGAATTTTTAATATTTACAAGCTTCAAGATACACTGGTAAAATAAACGATGGTAAACGTAACCTTATTATAAAAACATGTGATAAAAAAATACTCTTCCCCATCAATTTCACGTTGCCTTCAAAACTTTAAACTACATGCAGTGTTTTTACGAGAGTTCTTTTTATATTAAAAACGAAACAGTATTTTTTATACGTGCGCAAAAATAAATCTTAAAACTTTGACCAAGAGCGTAAATTCGAATTGTTTTGTTGTAGGAGTACAGTGAGCTGCCACGGCGCCGGAGAGTCTGCAGAATTGACCTCGTAATCTCAAATGGCGCAGAGCTTGGCCCAGATAAACTTTGTTTTTATTCTCTGAGAATGACAGTGCTATTTATTAATCTGCGGTTTTTTTGTTGTAAAAATGATAGGCATTTTTATATTCTGTCTTCAGTAACTTATCTTTCTTATTCAGCTATAACATCACAAACTTGACTGTGTTTATTTTGTAAAAATAACTTGTAGTCAATTAACTACATAAAATGCTATAACTTATAATTTAACCTCTAAACTTTTTGACACTCAATTAAAAATCCGAAATTACCTCAATTCCAATGCAATACCCTTAACACTTTATTCCTATATTCAATAAAAAATATAATTGTTTTCTATAGGTGAATATAGGTACAATAAAATAACTTGTTTACGTACAACGTAAGTACATTGCCCGCGATATTACGTCTACTCTCGAGCAGTCAATAATCACGGCGTCGCTCTGTCTGTTGAATTGACCTCGTTTATCCCACGAAATTCTGCAGCGAGCAATAAAATTCGTTCCCACCCTACAATATTGAAGCTTATGTTCAACAAATTAAGACTCATTTTAAATATTTACCTAACGTTTCCTCTTCATAACTTCTTTTATACTAGAAAGAAATTTAATGTTCACTCAAGCAGATATATGTCATTCACATTTTCCCCTTGACTGTACGTTTACCGTCTTCAAAATAATGTCTAACCAAACGTGCAATTGTAATTACTTAATCTATGGAGTAGGTAGTTTGTATCTTATATAAGCCGGTTTGATTTTAGCATAAACATAAAGGGAATAACGCCGTAGACATAATATTTAGTTTTACAACATAATATACATAAATAATTAACATTTACATTGCGTGGTTGTTATTACGCAATAGGAGTGGCTCTAACAGATTTGCACAATTATGTCAGGTTTATACTGAAAACAGCCATAACGTGTTTAAATACTCGCGATAAAACCACGAGGGAAAATCCCCTACGTTTTTCGTAGCAATCGGGGCCGAGACACAGCTGCTACGAGGAGCTTCGTAGATGTTCTGTAGCACTTTAAAAGTATCAATACGTAGTTCTACGAGTTTTTATTAAAGATACTTTATTGATAGAAAGGTACTTATATTTATTAGTTCATATAACGTTAGAGAATTTACCTCGCGCCTTGTTTATTCTGTTGAACGAAATGCTTTAGACTTATGTGATACTATATGTGAATGAATAAAAAGCAGACCACATTGAATATTACAACACTAAAGGAAACAATATTTTATAAAAATTGACGATGCCTTCTAAAATATTTTTTATTCATATAAATGGCAAAATTCAATCCCCGATATTTCATTACGAGAGCGAGCAAAAGATGCGGCAAAGGCGGTTTGTCTTTGTAGTATAATGTCAAAATATCTATTTATACCTAAGCTTCGAAACTTGAAGGAAATCAAATGCCAGATAAATTAACGTGGGCTTGTTTCGGAGCCTCCGATGAGATGTACTAGATAGTTGTTCCTATAAACAGTTGTTTCCAAGTGTTTGACTATAACTTAAGTTGTATGGATTTACTTAGATAGTTGTTTTAGATGGAACAGATCGATAGTATCTCAATTTTACGGCAAGTGGTTTCAAACTCAAGGCATTTAATCTAATATATAATAATATTAATATCAGATTTTTTTATGTTTTTTTATAGTCAATATTGTTATGGTAGGTCTAAGAATACTGAGGTACTTTTCATCCTCCTCTTCCATTTCTTATGTTTCCCGTTACAGCTAGTATACCTATAAATATAAAAGAATATTCATATGAATGTCTGTAGGTATGTCTATAATGGATTAAATATTCAGCTTGAGTGACGTACCTTTTTGGTATTGTACATCACTCATGTCTAATCTTGATACAAGTTTAATCGGAAACCTGAGGCTACTATACATTCAAAAGATAAACGTATTTGATACTTTGATAATTTTAATGATATTGAAATATTTCGATATTATTTTACTTGGAGTTCAAAGTATCTTGAAGCGTTGTATCTAAACTGACAACAAGATGTCTATAATTAAAATCAATTGCCAATCCCCGACGTAATCAGACCTCCTTGAGTAGGATAATTGTGCTCCAACGAAGTCAAGATATTTTAAATTGATTTGAAAAATATTAACAATTAAATAGGTACTTTTTATTCAGAGTTCCATCACTACTGGTTTATTTTACGGTCACAAAGTTTGAATAAGTAATTTGTATGAATGCTCTAGAAACTGTTATAAGCGACGTCATATATACGAATGCTTTCATGCTTCTGCAACAATTCTTCACTAAGTTAGGATTCATGTCAAGTGGGTACTGCGAACAAAGCCTAGTAAACTAGTTTAAGAGTTGTCGCTTACTGTTTTATCACTTTTAGAACTCGTTAGACCGTTCTAAGCGACATACTTTATGAAATTTCAACACTTAGCTGAAGGCATTTTGCGTCGAAAGGGTCTAAATTGTAAAATTAAATCTTGAAATTCAGATTTTCCTTCTCTGTAGGTACCTAAAATTGTATTGACCCTGTGTTATTAAAATATTAACATTCACAAAACAGTAATGAACTTCTCAGTAACGTATTTTGTACCTATTGACTTGGACATAAGGTTCACAATTGGATATACGATGAAAAAAGTTTTGATTTCAAAATTCAAATGAAGGTTATAATAGCTGTCATGTCAATTTGTAAACGTCAACGCGTAGCCACGTGTTCGCCGGCGTAGCGTCGTAGCGCCGTAGCTTGACGAGGATTCAGTAGCGTCACTTCAATTCACTTCACGTCACTGTCACTGTCACTAGTCATAGATCATGACAGAATACAACAAATGACATGTGACGATATGTCACTACTAGATTTATCTATGTATATTACGTGCGCGCCGCGCAGCCGACCGATCTAGACTGAGATGTAGTCCACTTCTCACGCTTTACACTTGCCAAAATATACTTGGCGGATAAAAACACCATTGTATCGTAAACAAGGGTGTGAAAGATTTGTGTTGCTACCAAGTTTTGGACAGTGGGCAAGTTTGTGGCGATGCGGTGACATGGCAACCGCAGGGTTTTTGTTTATTTCCGGGAACATTACAGGGCCGAAATGTACCGACTTAGGCTTAATTCACTCTCCATTTATTTATTTAAGAATTCTGCAGGAGTTTTATAATTCAGAATGAATTTTTGATTATGTAAATAAAGCTTTATTAGAGGCAATTCGTTGAATTTATCGATAATACAAAAAAGCGGGTTTATTTATAAAACGTATTTACTTTTTTCTCGCAATCGTGGCTGAAATATCTAAAAGAGAGGGGTCATGCTCTAATTAAAGCATTTAACGGGTCCATTAAATCTCATTGCCTATTCTGGAAGTTGAATTTTCACCGAGTGCATTTACCACGCAATGGTTTGTCGGGTTCTAATATAAATGAATTATATTAAAGTGGCTACTGCATCCAAATACATACATCTGAAACATTGGTTTAGTATCAATTTATTAATAATATTATAAAACATGAGTTGTTTATGTTTTGTATTATGTATATACAATAATAAATATAAATGAAACTAATATAAATGCGATTCGAAAACGAAAATATAAATGCCATTTCTATTTGAAAGTGTTAAAAGAAACATATAAAATATATGCACTAAAGAATGCAGAATGAAAAGTAAAATTTATTTTTACGTAGTCGATTTAAAGTTATAAATCTTCTCGAAGTTTCAAATTAAAACAGTTCATTGAACCGTATGCACATATGATATAAGTTATCTCCGAATACCTCCCATAGGCTTACATTAATCCGCACATCAATTGCAGACTTAGAAAAATAAGTCTGCAAAGTTTTGTACAAACTCGATAACAAGTTTTGGAGTTAAACTATGAGTAATCGTTCCATCTTCATGCATCGTGCCACTTAGGTATATAAATGTTTCATGTATGTATGGATATATTTTTTTGTCCTCGTATAGCAAGATGGAATGTCTTATTAATGAATTGATGGATTGTCATATATATTATATCATCATAAATTAACAGGAAAATAAATAATACCGCCGCGGCGCCGTTCTTTAGAAATGAAACCATTTTTGTTTTTAAAAAATGTCTTACTATCCAATGTCGGTACAGTCTTGAAGTCCAGACCTCTCAATAGTTCGAACACGTCCGTTTACATGGACGAGCAGTTCTAAATAAATTCAATAGTACGAGTACATAACATTATTAACTTGGATAGCGCAGCGACCCCTCCTCGATCTTTAATAAAAAATAGTCTAGTTTATTTGGTGTTCAGATAGTATATTAGGCGTCCTACCTAATGAAGTTAGGTAAGGTGAGACGTGATATATTAGAAATGCTTTTCGAACGACTTAAATTGTTTGCAACTACTTTATTTTCTTATTCAATAAAAAGGTTTTATGTGATCTCATCAATCAAAATCAATTGTGAGAGCCGATTGAGTTGCTTGACTTTATGCTAAAAGTCAATGCTAGGACTTAATGGCAGAAGCATATTCGTGTATACTTATTATAATGGACCTTATAATAGCATTATATAACTTGTATATACACGGGTATCAGGAGTATTTCGCTAGTTCTAACTACAAAACTCAAAGTGACAATAGATATTTAAGATAATTTATTTGGTCTAAAAAATAAGATCGGCCGCTCAGACTTGCGACATTGAGATCAGTGTTCGAATTTTCCAAAATTCTACTCTACACCTCCAATGATGACAACACCTGTTTATTTTCATTTTTGTTTACAAAGAGATGCTTTCACCAAAAAAATACTCTTCAACGTCATGTTTGTGCACGTGTATAAAGCAATTTCCTACATAACTGTACTCTGTCAGATGGAATTGAATATACAACGAGGGACGGTACTGTCGAATGATTAAAGTAAACACGCCATCGCGCGAAGGGACCCGGGTGTTGATTGTGAACTGAAATTTTCATAATGTCAGCTGGGTAAGTTTTGTTTGCTTTTGGGCGTGTATGAAGATCCAGGTTGGATAACAGTGAGGAACTTTGAACCTTATTGTTATGAGCTTAAAGTTTGAAATCCATGAAATTAAGAAAACGATATAATCACGCATGAGATTGATCGATGTATAAAGTTGCCAAAATTTGGAAATCCTAACTAATATTTTAAATGCGAAATTAACTCTATTTGTCTCGCTTACACATTAAAACTACGGAACCGGAAATTTGGTACACAGATAATCTAGAGCCTGAGAAAGGACATCGGCTACTTTTTATCTCGGGAAAATGGAAGAACTCCCGGGTACGCGGGTGAAACTGTGGAGAGCCACTAGTTTCAAATAATGTATCAGTCATATGGTTCCACGACCACGACGACCCCACGTGACGTATGCTACGCGAACACAAACGAGGCTTGTCTGACGCCTCCCCACTCTACCCTCCAAATGAATATGAATTCATTTATCAACGTTACGGAATGTTTTGTAAATATGCTGTCTGCAAACTGAATGGGGTATACTTCATATTTCGTCGTATTGTTATTGTAATTTAGCATTTCCGAAAAATGTGGGACGTAAAGGGATGGAAACGAGAAATATTATGATTAATCGAAAAATGCTGGGCCAAAAATAAAGGGTATCAAATTTTCTTTTACTTTGCTCACATGATACATAAGATATATATATAGCCCTATTAAATATTTTTGGTTAGTCGATTTTATTTTGTATTATCATTTTGAAAATCACTTTATATTATTTCTAAGCCACCGTAAAAGGCAACGAGAGCATAGCATAATTTAATTATTTATTTTATCTATAATTTTACATAAACAAATTTTACAAAACTGCAATGGTTCCGTTTTCTCAGCTCATTTTCTTTCACGAATCAATTTGGAATTATGTTACTCATATTGAAATAGCGGTATACCGCCGTTTTATATACTGGTGGTATTGAGGCTAACACCGATACGAAAATACAAAACAAACATCACACCCACCCTCGCAAACGCTACAGTCGGGTTTTTAACGCGCCTCTCATCACGTCAACAACTCTTTACTTGTCGACAAATTTACCTTATCACATATAAAATTTGTAATCAACCTTAACATCATTCATATAGAGATCAAAATCACCTCCACATCGATTTGTTGACTACATAATGTTGACATTTGCGTGTGTTGTCATTACTGCATCGAGTATGTCTGAGTGCTCGTATTTGAACAAGTTATTTGTATTCTGGAAGGGGTATCGAAAGGTCTGATTCAGGTTTCAAGTAACGAAGTAAAGTATTCACTTTGATAAAAAGACTATTAAGAGAAAATATCTTCACACTCACCTTTTAGATGTCGCCTACGCTACCATACATAATAATTCCAGATATGTACATAAGTCACAATATGACATATAAAAATTGGAATATTAAACCTAGAAATTATACCTATCTAAAAATGTAAATGTATATTTCTTTTCTCAAAATACCTTTTAAAGCCAAATTTAATTTAAACTGCCGCGTAATATTATGCAGTGCAAAACAAAAGCGCCACTAAAATCTTGCAAGTTGAACAATTTATTATGAAAACAGGTTAAAATTCTCCAAGGTTCCTGAATGCATCTCCAGGTACTCACATTACACGAGTGAGTGTCTCGTGCCCCGAGCGTTTAAGCGGTCGCGACCCGCCCGTAGTGGCCGTATTCAGTTCCGGTACATATTTGACTACTCTTGGGACATCTTGAATGACTCTTTTTCTTTTTACTTTTCAGAAAACCCTGGTTTCGGATGAGGGATTTTTGTTAAGTCAGATGAGCTTAAAAATGGTGCAAGTATTACTGTATTGCATTTTATTTTTGGATAAAACTAAATGTAGTGAGTGGTTTAGTTAATACGACGATTAGCTTAAAATGCTATTAAGTTTTGTGACTTTTAGTATTTTATGCAGTGTCTCAGCTTGTTTACTGATTTAATAATAACATATGGGTTTTGAATTTCGTGAGCGTTACATATTCATAACCAATATGCTATTTAGTTTTTCGTTAGTTTAGTAAGAGTGTAATAGACCAATAAATGAATTGTATTAAATATAATTTATTATGATCATTTATCAAATGCTTGAGTATGAGTCAATAAATGGGTATATCTACAGACTCTCTCCATTAACTATTAAGCTATTTAAAGGCAACAGTAAGCCTAAAACATGCAGTGAATTATTTATCTTGAAAATCCAACAGACATTTTACATTGGAATACAAAAGTGTTTGAAAATAATCGTCTACCTAGTCCTATATGCTGACCGAGCCTCACATAAACCATTTATGTAGGTATGTGTATATAAAATTCAAAATAGACCGACCGAATGTACAACTGCATTCACGCGAATTAAAAGCGAGCCTCTACCCATGCCTATACAAAAGTCATATTATAGACCAACGCCACAAAAAAGGTAGATACAGAAAGTTCACTTCATAAATAAAATCGTAAATTCGATCGACTCTATTGTCATTAAGCAGAATAGAACTTAATCTAGAATAAAATGGAAATATATATAGGTATATCTTGTGTAGGTAAGTATATGTATGTTGAAGAAATTAATTAATTAAGATAAAATTCTAGCACTAATCACGATGCAACGATCCGAAGTCAACTTCTTTCATAATTATGACCGTTATTTAATATAAATTAGGCAACCTAACCTACTAAACCAAAAATATAGAAAATCCATTGTTGTAACCTATAACACAAAAGTTGATGAATCAAATTAATTTGAGGTTGTTACCGTCGAATAGTAATGGTAATATACTGGTTAATATCGAAACGATATCAACAAATCATGTTAGTTATCATATAAAAGGTACCGGTTGTTAGCACCAAATATATTTTAAGCTTCATTATACCTACCTGTGTGATTATTGAACCATCTGTTTCTGTATGGGTAGTTTGTGGCACTACCCAATAGCTCTCTATGTACATTGAATTAATCTTTCAATGGATTTTAGACGAACTTTCTGCGGTTCACTCGTGGAGCTTGTGAATTATGGTAATAGCCGATAGTTAAATTCAAGAGTTTGGGCTGGATCCAGAATTTGTATTCCACTATTTGAACTGTTTATTTGGCACATTTAAAAATAAGTGCTACCTAATATTATCTTTGGATTTAAATAGCCTTATCACTATAAAGCTGAAGCTGTCAAATGCACGTGCCAGATTGGCGAAACGTTTCTTTAGGGAATCACTTAAAAGCTTAAACTAAGTGTTCATTTTATTGTCTTAAATATTTATTTATTTTAATTAATGACAAGTTTTTTGCCACAGTTAAGAAATTTCACATTTAAGTTTAAAACACTACCTTTTTAATAAAATACTGACTTCCTAACAAGCCCTTACTAGATTTGAAATTGTGTTTCTAACAGGACATTATCGGAGCGTACCAATCGATTTTAGAGTTGCAATATTCAGTAGGCTGACAGTGATATTCCCACCGGTAAATGTTATATATCAAATTTCAAGGGAATTACATGCATTCCATGTATTTCGAGAGATAGAGGTATATTGACTGGCCGGTTGGCTTTGTGTTTAGCGACACACAGAATTTCAATCATGTTGAGGTTTCGTTTCCCGCATAAGAAAAACATTTGTGTGCACGAACATGTTTATTCTGTAGCTAGTTGTAAATATGTGACAGGGAAATAGCTTTTGCAGTATTTTACAGGGTGTGACGTCAGAATTATTGGCCGAGGCATGGCCAAATGATGGCCAAATAATATTTTTTTGCCGATACAATCAGCCGTAGAACAATAATCATAAAATTTAAAGTAGGCAAATAATATAGTAAGCCGTTACTTATTTTGTGCCGTTACAAACATTTCAAAGATAATAACTAAACACTTAGACCTGTTTCAATACCTAATACCCTGTTATTTACTCCGCACACTTATATTAAGTAAACATACAAACGTTTACTGGTCAGGAAACATCAAATAGAATATTAACTGAACGAACAACCTATCATTATCAAAAGCTAAAAGTTCGAGCATCAAATTTCAATATTGTAGTTTGGAAATAGAACCAAATAAACAACCTTTATAGTAAACTAAATAAATAATTAACTAAACCAGCATAGATTGCGCCACCTATCACATCACTAAATGCTTAACGTAATTGTTCGATTGTTTGTCACTAGATGGCGATACATGTTTGGCTAAGAAAATTTTGTATTTTATAGTTAACGGATACAATAATATAGGTAACGACCAAATGCCTACATGTCATGGAGATTTTATAGATGAGGAATTAGGTCCTTTAGCACTTTCAAAAATCTATCAGTGTTTTGTTCAGTGTTATTGTTACACATATTTTACGTAAATCATTAGTGTTTATCACAGACAGATTGACATAAATTGAAAATAATTTTATATAAATAAATCAGATCCTTTTTAAATAAATACGTTGATGTTTCGTTCAATAACTTTAGCAAAACTTAAAATTATACCACGTAAGTCACAATGGCAACGTAAACTGCAAAATTTGATATGCAAACCCGGCCTCATATCAGTATAAGTTTTAAACAAACTTAGTCTCGGCTTTACCTGGATCATAGAAACCTTAATTATTCGTAGAACTACCTTACAAGAAAGTAATGTAATAGCGCGAGAGCCAACTTGTGTTCTGACATTGTTACGAATTAGAATCCCGGTATTCACAATTATGAAATGAAATTATGTTAGCCGCACGATGATTTCATAAATAAATAGCTTTGGTAACGATACTCAAACATGTCTGAGAAATCTGTGTGATCATATAAATACCTATAAGATTATGTTGTATACCTAAGTGGTGTGTTTAGTTTAGAATTAGATAGGGTTTTAATTGAATATGTCCTAGAATATTGATTAAATTATACTTAGTAGAGGTTTAAGGTCTTTAAATCATTGCACTGCTTTGTTATTTGCTTTGTTTTTATGGTAAATTTGGGTTTCCCACTTCTATACAATGTGTATTGATTTCTAGATATAATAACAACTTCGGAGCATACATCCACGGCTAAAACTTGGATAAGAAAACAAAAAGTTTGGCAACATGGTTTCGGTCTGGAAATCTCGTCTTTATTTGTTCAGATTGAATTGGATGTTTCACATACTTATAAAAGGCTACATAAGCTTTTTCTGAGTAAGGTCGAATTTTTTTGGGTTAAATTTTTTATAATGCCTATGAACAGGGTATAAAGCTTGAAGGAAATAGTCTATGATATTTTCAAATACCTACAAATTAAAGCCGTTGACTTGGAGATATGTAACTTGTACTTCGTTCTTATCAAAACAGTTATACCTAATTATTATAAAGATGTTTTATTAAACTCAAAAGAATACCACATATTCCAATTATAAGGCAACATATTTCCAGTTTGCTTTTCTGAAATTCGATTCGAATTTAACGCCAAATTTGTATAGTGAAATAAACCTTTGTACACATAAAAAGAAAGCCAGAATATTCAGGAACATAACACGCCTGGTATTTCAACAAAATACGATCGCTTGAAGAGGGACACACAGTTAACTAGTTCAGTTAGTAACAAATTATAAATCTAAATCATTCTTTAGAATAAGTAGGAACTGGATTTATATAGGCAAATTTTCTTTTAGGCCTTTTTAACTAAAGTTTTAGTATTAATACTAACAATGGTATCGCGAAAATCTATCAATGATTTTCATTCAATAGGTATCAAGTTTAGTATTTTACGTAAACTGGGTGAAACCATATGTCACCAGATTTATTATAGGAACCTTAATTAGTAAATAATATTCATACATTTCTACATATTTTCCAACCAACACAACTGTGTGTTCGCTACATTGTTAACCCGAATCTTCATGGCAGAAATTTGTTTATCTGTCTCTAGTAAGAGCAGCTTTGTTTACAAAGGCATGCGATAAAATGGAACGCATGGCCCATCACCCCGAAAACAACCCCTAAAATAAAGGGTCTGTAAATACAAGTATAAAAGGCATATTTGAAATACGCAACCATGATAGATAGCCCCGTTATCGCCCTACTAGTTTGTTATTCTAATTATTTAGTGCTAACATTGTTTTCAACGAAATGTCCTCTCGTATCTTTTGTCAGTTGTGAATTTCTCAAAAGAACCTCTGTTTCGTATTATGGAGATAATGGTAGTAATTTTATGCGGCGTTGGTTTCTGTCTGCCACTTTTATAATTGTGGTTTTGAAAGGGATGGTTTATTATTGTGCTTATTTTACCTTAGATGAATTCGTTTTGTATTTTCTTTATTTAGATATAATAGTTTTATTTAGATATAATAATGAAAATAAGATTCTGGCATTAGACAGTTTAATATTTATAGAAGTCTAAAATTTTTGTAAGAGCATAAATAAACACAAAGAAAAACTGCCTACAACAAAAAGATTTCTTCCGTATCTACTGCAATCTTATTACGTAGGTAATTACATAAACAAGTAAGCCAAGGGGAAATGATACTTAAAGCCCCGTGTAACTTGAACTTAATAGAAAAGTTTCCTTTTATTACCACGAACTTAGGGGTTCTTTATCCCCAAGCACCTTACTACGAACGGGGGTGATTTTGACTCCTTACCTGTTTAGATTATATGAACGAAAAAGGGTGAGTTTTGAGAAGAGCACTTAAATGCTGATAGGTATCCAATTAAATTGATGTTTAGCTTGAAATTATTGTAAAGTAACAGTACTGTTGATAAAGGATATTTAATGTGGTCGATAAATTGTCAGTTGAAAACGATTTCATATTTACTGAACATTTTTAATAATTATTAGGTACTTACATGAAAAGCGCCTCTAATGAGCGGTCCAGCTTGCCCCACGTACAGCGTCGACGCCGAATCGAAGACCAGCTCCATGGGGTTCCTCTTCACCACCACCGTATCAAACTCATGACAATTCAGGAACAGTGTCACATTTTCCGTCGTCACCATTAACGCAAACCTGCTCCATTTCTTTGCAAATGACGGCACTACAAATGACGCTATAGTTTGTGATAGTGCGTATATATTCGCATCTGTATATAGGAGAGAAATATTCATCAGGCCAGGGCCAGAAGGGATTAATTGTACTCCTAATTGGACAACTGTCTCTAAGGGATTAACGACGGAGAATAAGAAGCCCCCATCTTTGTTAGCTGGTCTTACGGTAGCTGTTATAGAAAAGTCAGCGTATAACTTTTCGGGCATGAAAAGACGGTAGGGGGATTTAATGTCGGAACCAGGCATTAGGCCATATGCTGGAAAACCGTCGAGGCCTTCATCGAAGTATTGCGTTTTTGGATTGCTGAACGGTACACCTATTGCGTGGAGTAGGTCGTATTCCGGAATATCTGTAAGGAAAGTAAATCAAGGTATTTATATGTAGGTAAATAGGAAAATTTGTAAAGACTTTAATTTCAAACAATTGATAGACACTTTTCATATGCGTAGTTAATAAAAAATTAATAGAAAAATGTAATTAATGTAATGCAATATAAAACTCTATTATTAGCAGAAATAAAAACAATATCAGCCTTTCAAACTTGTCATAAATAAATTGACAAGCTTAACAGCGTAACTTATTCATATTTTAATATTCCTGATTCATATAACATCGTATCAATTTTAATGCCCATCCGTTTATTTTCACGTTCTGAAAATAAAATAAAAACCCATTCCGCTCTTCATTCCGCCGTCGTTTCTAAATGCATCTCGCTCACTGAACAGACACTCACTGTGAGTGGTAATAATGCAGCCGACCTTCTCGGCACTAACTTTATTCTACCAACATTTAAAAAGACCAGTGGAAACGCTCGTCATAAAATTATTTAAATGCATTTCGAAACGTAATATGCCGAAGAGACGGCGACTAGGCCTGTCGACGTAGGATCAATGTTGTTATACAGTCCTGGAGTCGAGTTGTTTTTTAGAGGACTTGGATTTTTTGTTTATCGCTTTTATCGGGTTCATTTACGTAATTCCTATCAAGGGTTTGTGTTTGTCCTCAATAATTATAAATTATTTTTTTGATTGTCACTGAGACACTTATGTGCCTAAAGTATTATTATGTTGTATTATTATGCAATGTAAAAGTAAAAAGCGATATTATTAGAATTATTTAAAAAATTAAAATACCTCGCTAGTATTGTGCAAAACTTAAACAAATAGAGACAAAAGCTCGGTCCTTTATGAAACTGAAAGTGCATTGGTCTGAATAAACCCGCATATCACACTGTGGACTTAAATTGTATGTACTACCACACTACGTGGATTTCATTATGAGAATAGCCTAGGTATTTTGGGGGCAACACTTTCGGAGCTAGTAATATAAGCACAGTACTTACTGAATACTGTAAAGTTCTAAATATTGCAAAATGGTGAAAGTGTTTATAGATACAAAAGGAAATAACAAAAAATGCTGTAATATATTCTTGTTTCATTAATCAATCACATTGAGTCTATTAATACTGGATAATATGTACCTATTTAATTTTTATATTTGGCATGATGTATATGACTAATATATTCGGTATATTAAAATCAAATCAACCATCACATTGGGTCTATTCGCGCACAGTTGATAAATTATAAAAATATTGCTTATTTTTAACTTTGTACTTTAGATGGCATGGTATCCAATTCATAATGTATTAGGTACATATAGTTTAGTAGCAATATATGTTAAAGTGATTTATTTTATCGTGGCGCCGCGAATAACTTAAAAACCGGTTTATACAGTCGCAATTTGGGTTACAAATGAGGACGACAGAATCTATCAAGATTAGACGTATAACCTCTGAAGCGACATAATGGACGGAAACGTCGACGCGTCAAAGAGCTAGTGAAACATAAAATTAAGTGCCCACAGACCATAGCGCCGAACGAAGGCACTTTTCATACGAATTGTTTGCAACGGCAGACAATTAACGCCCGACGCCTTTCTACGCTTTGTACGAATGGCGTTGTTAAAGCGATTGCGGTTACTCGGAATAGGGATGCGCCATTTCAAACAACGTATGTAATGCGGGTTTATCATAGCCGGGCAATTTTACATTGTACGCTGTGACGCAATTTTGTAAGCAAGTAGGTATTTGTCTAAAAAGATTTTTTTTAAATATAAGAAATGTTAATTTTTTTACGGTTAAACAATGCATTTTAATAGATACAATTTATGACAATAAATAAAATAAACATAATAGGTTAGATTTTATTAAATTATTCATGTACATGTAATAAAATTAGAGATAAAGTATAAGACCCTAAAAATGTGGGTAGACGTTTTACGGTAGCCCAATTAATAATCCAGAATTAATTTGTTATCAATCTGATGTCGTCGGTAACATCAAAGTCTACAAGTTGTCGTAATTTAAAATATGTTAATATGGAAACCAATTTGAATATCCCAGTGCATTCTTAATTTAATCGGATTAAATAAAATTTATACGGTCTCAATAAAATTAGGTGAACTGCAGTAAGAATTATATGAGCCATACCTAAACTAAAAATGGAGTACTTACTATTCATAATATAAAGCTGATTAATTTAAAGAAGCTTACCAGTTTGGTATTTCGACGATGAGAATAATCCTTCATTCGCTGAACAACACGTGGTGAGGAGTAGGAACAGCCAAAGGTACCTAGAAAAGGAAATGATATTGTTAACATTATTTATATATAACTGACTTCCTGAATATTATTCCAAAATTAAAGCATTCAAGTTAGGCCCTAATAGGGCAATTATGAAGATCAAAGCTACTGACGCTTCTACCAAATATATGTTCCCAATTAGATGTTTATTTCCGCGGTATTATGCTATTTCTATATCGCTTGTATATCACTTGTTTTATATTGACAAATATACTACCAAAGAAACAATGGAATACTGATTCTGATGGAGGAGGTGTCCTAAGGTAAAGTTTTCCCAAAAAACTTAATCATATCAAGTTTGACATAGAACTGTCAATACACGAGACAACTAATTTATGTTAGAACTCCATCAAAAGAACGAATCCGGTTCCGGGAAACAAACTTCGGTAGATTGGAGAGGCGCTGAATTTCCAATTAGATCCATTTAGACCTGCATTCGTACGAAAAGAAAAAGTGTCAATTTGCAATTCAGATCGTGTTTGTGATCGTTCGAGTGAAGAGGGATTTAATTGATAGGAATATTGTGCCTATACTTTCTATGTAACTGTGAATTTGATTATCACTGGTGTAGATTCACTGGGACTCAAATCTGGAGGCGATCGCTGTGACTTTCATTATGTAATGAATAGATTATGACAACAAGAAAAAACAGAAACTTTTGTCCGACTACTACTACTACGACTACTATTTGGTGTTGACGAGTAAAAATGTAGCCTATTTTATGGAGCATGGAGTTGAATTTAAAGAATTTCTAGCTATTTATTATTATGAAGTTTTTTTTTTTTTTTTGCATATAACGCATTGATAATATATATTGCTGTTGAGTGGGGTTGTTCATTGATATTATTTTGAAGTTAATATAGTAGCTGCAACTTCGTGGAATGAATTAGTCTTATTAAACAAAACAAACTAAAATCACATTAATATTTGAATTTTTTATATTATTTAAAAGATACCTATGTTTAATAATAGGTACATGTTAAAGTAGTAAAAAATTGGATTCTTATACTGAAAATCATGTAATATCTTTGAAAGAAACATTTTGTTCGTATGGCAGGTGATATTTGTTAACTATAAGTCATACCCACCTGTGTTAGTCTGACGGATCAATCGATAGCGGGAAAGCAGACTTGTTTGTTTGATTTATTTGATTCCCGTACATGGTACAGTCTGTGTTATTTCTCGATTTACGCAACACTATAAGAACCTCTAGTGTAAATTGTTGCGAGGGGGGTTTATTTATTTATCAAATTAAAGCTAGAAGTTCCGGATGAGAAATAAGGATTTGATCAAATAAAAATAGTGATAATTATTTGGATAACGTTTTTGTTGAGAATTTTAACTAGTAGTATAGAGTAAATTTATGAGACACATTATAGGTACAAAATTATTTTACTCTCATATATCTCACGGCTAAGACACATGCAGATTATCCACGAGCCACGCATTAATTTTAACTGAACAACAGTCATTTCATTGCAAAAGCTAAATCCAGATGGAGACAAAAGAAATAAAGACTATAAACTCTCACGGACTAGCCGTTTTGCTTTGAGCTTAGAATTCGCATTTCATTCTAATAAACATGATTCAACGTTAAGGACCTCTTGAAAGGCAGCTTTCTAGCGTCTCCTTCCTCTGACAACTGCCTAATAATGTCTAGATTTTATTCCCCTCTTCAAATTGCACGAAATTCAGGGCACGCTTAATATAAAAGGGAGACTTTGCTATGTAAAGAACGTTTATTTTTGTACCAACGTGCTCTTGAATGTAATTTATAAAACTCATAATTCCAAGAGTTTCAACACTTAAGGTAAAGCAACTGACAACTGTGAACTAAATATAAATTGCATTACCAACATCCTTTTTTTGTTCCTGCAAATTCATGTACAATTATGTGCCTGAACAAATATGGTCTGTCTGGGATGGTACGTCTGCAAAAACATTGGTGTAACATTGTATAATTTAAATTATTCGATACTCGCAAATAAGAATTCTTGGAATCGATAAAATCCGTCCAATAAATATTCAATGGTTGCAAGTGTCAGTAATCGATTAGGCTTTATTCACACCATTCGTATAGATCCTGGTTTGGTCACATTCCAGTTTCAATCTGATCTCTCTTAATTTATTGAGCTGTACATTTCAATCACGCTATAGAATGATAATGAAGCAATATTCGGGAATTGATGCAGTAAAATATGCTCTTTGATAGAACGTGATTGGACATTGATTGCAACTCAATTAAGATGTTAAAAAGCAGCATAAATCGGGTATTAAAATATGTAAAGCCTGATGTGACTATACTTGGATTATTTTTAAATTATATTTTAGTGTTGA
The DNA here is from genome assembly GCA_905147785.2 of Thyatira batis. NCBI lineage: Eukaryota > Metazoa > Arthropoda > Insecta > Lepidoptera > Drepanidae > Thyatira > Thyatira batis. Next base: position 7,167,009 of record LR990497.1, read on the forward strand.
CGTATGTGTGAGTATAAAATTCATTCAACTGGTATATAATTTTCAGAGTCATAAGCAATTACTTATAATATAGATAACGATTTGGTATGTAAATTATTTTCGCTCTAAACCCAGCTTAGTCTTGAAGTATTATTAGTACATACTCGATCAAAGCGCAATCTTATACACATTATTACGCTATGACTAAAATAAACAGACATAGGTCGAATTCACAGATTACTGTTATTGAACTTTGCTTACAAAAACACTAAGTTGTAATTATTGCTGAAATTTAGTTTGGTTTATATATGTAGGTTTGCGTAGGTGCATTAATATCATCTCATACAGTAGATTATCGGGAACGTGTGAATATTCCTTGAGGTAATTACTCACAAGTTACTGGTGAATAGGTAAGTGTAGGCGAGGTACGGTATGAGAAGCAGCTGTGTTGTTAACGCCTAGTGATGCGCGTTTCCACATCGATAAGAAGCTATTAAAACTTTAAAACGTTACTACAATCTTGGTTTATGAGAATAATTACAAAATAATTTGAGTCAATACAAATCCTACAAATATTATAAATTCGAACGTTTGTGAGTATGGATGGATGGATGTTACTCTTTTACGCAAATACTAGAGGTAGTAAACTGATTTGAAGGAAATTTAGAAGACAGATAGTTTATTACCTGGATAACACATATGCCTTTTATCACTGGAACATTGAAATCTTTCGGGAATGCGGGTGAAACCGCGGGGAACCACTAGTAAATAAATAAATGTTTTTAGTTCAATATATATAATATGATAACAACGAATCAACACATTTCACTAAATAAATTCAGCAAATAATTTAATCAGTTTGACATGGTTATGATGGCTATTCTGATTTTGCAACCATCGATAATACATAACTATCGACTCGATGACAACTATAACTATTTAATAATTCAATGCAGTTAACAGTGCAATATTAATAAAACCTTTAACCGGATAACTTGAAATAATCGAAGATAGCTAATAAATTTCGTTATTAATAGTAGCAATAAACTTATTGGAGAACCAACATTAATTTTGTCTTTGATAATTTAATTTTCTATTTTACGATCACTTTATAATTTGAGTTCTATTTAATAAATTATTTCCTTTATACGATCGATACTGTTACTTACATTAAGTCTATTAGCTTAGTAACCCAAAGAGATTTGAAACTGCTCTGGGCTTGCTTAGTATGCTTAGTTTACTAGATTTTAGTACTTAATTGACTTTAAGTTTCAATGTATATTATATATTAACTATGAAATATCTAGGTTGTAAAATACTACTTCATTTTGATAGTAGGTAGGTATATTTTCTAGAAATACATCAATTTAAATTTTCGTTACATTATGAAAATGAAGAAAACACCTATAATTAAATAAATATCCTGGGACATTTTCACACACGGCCAATCTGATTCCAAATTAAGCATCAAAGAGAGCTTGTGTTATGGTAACCAGATAGCTGATATACTACATATACTACTTTTAAATACATACTTACCTATATAGATAGTAACATCCAGACACAGGACAAACAGACATATTCATGCATACAAATGTTTGTCCAGGGTGGGAATCGAACCCACGACCCGCGGCTTGAAAGTCAGGGTCACTAACCACAAAGCCAACCGGGCTGTCAAAATACCTATAATTATATACATAAGCACTATAACAGCATTTTAACAAAGTTTTGCAGACAATTCTAATTTGATTTTATGCAGGAACTAATACGAAAAAATATTGAGATATATACAGTATGTCCACTTAGATGGTGCTGTCATCAGTCACTAAATTCCACATTTCACCAATGAATGGATGTCAGTAGGAAATAGAGCAAATTAATTATAGCCAGAGGAACAAAAGTCCTCAGGGCCAATCCATCAAACGGTTGAAGGGGGTTGGACAACGGTCTAATTCGTTTCGACGACATTTGGTGTCTGTATTGAGATAGGAATCCGTGTAAATATAGATAACATATAGGTTGGTATTTGTACGCTAAGATTATTTGAGTTACATCACAGTTTAACACATTTAAACAGACTTTAATTTCGGATAAATCATCCTATATGGATAGGATAAATATTATTTATTATATAAATATTATTAGGACTAATATTATAAATGCGAAAGTAACTCTGTCTGTCTGTTACGTTTTCACGCTAAAACTACTGAACCGATTTAAATGAAATTTGGTACACAGATAATCCAGAGCCTTAGAAAGGACATAGGCTACTTTTTATCCCGGGAAAATTTAAGATCCCCCGGGAACGCGGGCGAAGCCACGGGGAGCCACTAGTTAATAAATGCGAAAATTTGTGAATATCGATGGATGGATGTTTGTTACTCTTTCACGCCAAAACGGCTGAAGGGATCTGCTTCAAATTTGGCACAAACTTAGAAAATGTTCTGGAATAACACATAGACTACTTTTTATTCCGAGAAAATTGAAGGTATCTCGGGGACGCTGATGAAAACTCAGGGAGCCACTAGTGTCAAATTAAAATAACGTTATATTTTTGTTTATGAACTTATATTGTCTAGCCTGTATAAGCCTGTTTTTTAACAAGATAGTGATCCTTATTGCCAAACTATATCTTGTTATAGTATCTTTATTTGACTGAAACAATAATATAGGTATCTTTTACACCAGGGAAAATGACGCTGCACTTCGAAAGCGAGTAAAACCCGCTAGATTAATGCTTGTAATAAATAATTCACTTGTGATAATATTCTATATACCCATAAACTAAATGCATTTCACCAGTTAATATACTACATCGAATTTAAGACTATAACCTGTGGTCGGTCAATACTAGGTACATGGGTTCAATCGCACCCTTACTATAGATTCAACCACTCAAACAATATACCTACATTCCTAAGAACAACTCCGGTCAATAATCATATACTATCACTGTTCTTAATTAATTTATTGACACTTGAAGGTCTAAGGTCTCGGAAACACACATTATACGGGGCCATCGCAGCTGTTTCTAGTGGGTTAATAGATCCATTCGATTACATCTGGGCTCGAGACAATCGTGAAGTGGTTAGAATTGAATAGCTTAGTTCAGAAAGAGCGTCGCATTTCATTCACTCCGGTCTAATTGCACTGCAATTTTAATGCTCCGCGAGTGGTATGATAGCCTGGTACTTTTATTTTATTTTTTAAGTTCATAGCAATATTATTTGGCTTGTCTATTTTATATTTTTGTCTCTTAGCTATAAAATAAATAGATAGCTCAGTTGGGATATATTAGTCTGGTTTATATTTTTTAACTTACCTACTATTGATCAAGTAGTTCAATAGAAGATAAAATAATGACCTACGTAGTAAATATTGAAGGTCACAATAAATTTATTGGAAAATTGTATTTACTCTTAACGAACCCTTGACAAGGTACCTACATAGTTCTAAAACTATTCAAACGGTTAAATTCCTTCCAAGTTATAATAGACCCTTGTAGTTGAAGTCAGAAATACCAAATAGTAACAAATCAACTGATATTAAAGTAAGGAGCTTAATTAAGTAAATGAACAACAACTAATAAAACAAAAATAGAACAGAATAGTTTTTTGAAGTGGTACAAAAATGTTCAATAACTCATAATATTGCTATTTTTTATTGCCCAAATAATATCATATCTAGTTCGGTGTCCTGAATTATTAGTCATGTAAATATCCTACTACTATTATAAAGGCGAAAGTTTGTAAGTATGGATGTATGTATGGATGTTTGTTACTCTTTCACGCTCCAACGGCTGAAGGGATCTGCTTGAAATTTGGCACAGAGCTAGAATATGTTCTGGAATAACACATAGGCTACTTTTTATCCCGGGAACGCGGGTGAAACCGCGGGGAGCCACTAGTATATTCATATACCTATAAATCTCATTTTTATCACTAAGAAAATTCAATTCAATCGTCTTTCTATTCTACAAATCAAGGCAATTTATATGATTTGTTTAATTCGAGTACAGAATTATGAGGAGTGTCATCAACAATAATATTAAAAGGCCCTATTTTTGGTGTCTAGGTCATGATTCAACCCTAACTAAGCGAACAACGAAGTTTCCTATACAATGTGTCGACGATGCCTTTGTGCCTATGATACATGGCCGGCAGTTAATTAGACAGTAGGTATATACTATGCCTAGTAAATGACTATAATTTATTTCCATTCATAGAACATATCCCTACCCATCGGTAGGGTTTGAGTAAAGTAAAATTAACGTTGAATTTTTTACCTTGTGAACCCTTATGGACACTTCAAAGAATCGATATCGTTAAAGGGTGGATCGGATGACTATGGATATTTTTTATGTTTTATTTACTGATAGCTATTTTTAAATACAAGTTTTTTTCCTGGAGTAAAGTATTATAGCCACAAAGAACTACTAAATATTTTGTTCAGTATTAGTCATCTTAGCCTGTTCGACAGACTCCCTAATTTTAAAAAGTGTTTTTTAAATTTATATACTTAGTGTTAACTTTTAGACACGGCAAATAACGCTCATTATAAAACGGAAACTTAAAAACCCCGCCATTTTCAAATCCAGATACCATTTTAGAATATGCATTGGAAGCATAATTACAGTAAGTAGTACCTACCAAGAGCTTTATTTTTGAATTTTTTTGTACAACTTTCACAAAGTCTAAAGGTACATTGTTGCAGCTTGCAGTTTACATTACACATCACGTCACGATCGTTGAGCGCACATACGCTTGCATTTGTGAAATGATTTATGACTCTATAAGTCGAGTAAACATTTTTTTATTCTGTCTTACTTAGTTATTCTCCTGCTGTGGTTGAAAGTTGAAGTGCCTATAATGGGATTCTCCTTTAGTGTTTGTTTAAGTCACGGTTTAACTAATAAAAAGTAAGTACTTATGTAATTATGAGTTCAAACTTAATCTACGTTTAATGACTCTTCTCGTTTGATGCTTTACTCTTTGATTCTAAATATATAATGTAATTTTTAATTCATTATGACATAACTACTAACCAAGTATTTGTAATGAAATAAGTTTATCTTTATATGATTAGGTATGTTGCAATCAATACTCGCCATGAAAAGTGACTTGTACAAAATGGAATTATTATTATACATTTGATATTATTAAAGTTTAATTCGGCTCGAATTACAAGATTTATGCATGCAACATGTAATTTGGTGGATTACACAGACCGTCCCGCAACATATACTGCTAATTCAATTCCGTATCAATAAATTCTAATCCTACGATATATCACATTGGAACGCACGTAACGCTATTGGTAAATACATATGTGTGCTCATGTAGTTATTTAATCAATGTAAATGAACGAGTATATCAACATACAATCAAATTCGAGAAGCATAATCAGATAGAACGTGGCTTCCGTCTGTGACGTGAGACGCTCGTAATTGGCATGCTTGCGTTACATGAAACTGGAAGTCAAATGAGACATCTAGTTAGGCCTTCTCTTTTCTATTTCGTAAACGACCGCGTTTCTCTTGCTGTGTATGGTATGGGAGACGGATGGGGTTTCAAGTCAAACAATGTTTACAGAGTTGATTTTATTTCATTTTCGGCATAATTTTTATAGTTGTAAAATTGTATTTAAATTAGGGTTTTGGTGGTACCGTACGTATAATTATTGAGTTTTATTCACCTAACAAGATTTGACCACAGTTTGTTTGTTTGCATTTTTGATGTATGAAAATGTGTCTATGAAAGTTATTAATGGATTTTTTGAAAAAAAATATTTGAAATATTAGTTTTAGCCTATTTCTATCGTCTAGATTATTTTAATTCGTCCAAGCCTTATTATACAAAATAACTTCTGATGTAAATGTTTGAACTATGAAAATCTAAAATAGTATAAATTTACAGGTTTAAGACAAATTCGTAAATAATCTTTTAAGTATGCACATCGCTTCGAAACCTTATACCGACTTATTCCAAATAAAGCCTAGCTATTTTGAATGTGACGTCTGCTTCACTTATGGTCGTGAGCATTATTATAATTTTATTAGGTACTTATTCCATGTTCTCACATCCATACTGCGCATAATCCCAACATAACGTAGAATTAACTTGCCAAGGTGAAAGTTCACTTTTTCGAATCATCGCCTTACCTTTGTACTACGATATTTATGATTATTGGGTCCACCGTTACCATTGTGGATTATGACCCTAATTTCTGTTGAACCTTGACAGGTAATTAGAGGTTTCGGCAAAATGAAGAAATAAAGATGAGTATTTATTACTTACGATTCATTTTTCAAAGTGATGCTCGCGTCATTTGTTTATATTTAGGGATTCTATTTGATATGATATAAGCTTACTTTCACTCTATATAATCTTAGTGAAGTGAAATGGCGCATTAGAAAGTATAATATATTCGTTAATACATTATTGGTTTGTATAAATAAATAAGATTAACTACCACGATAATGTTATAATCGAAGTAATTTTTCTTACAGAAATAAATAATATTTCGCAGTGAAGGTTAGCATGTACCTACAGAACAGCTACGTCTTGTTACGGATAAGTGTCAAAATGACACGTAAACCTTTTAGGGTATGTTTACATTAAACAAATGGATTTATGTTTGCACACACAATGCTTCTCGTATGTTTTATACCTAAATTACTACTGCGTGCATGCATTACTAAATTTGCTGGTGTACTGTTCCTTAAAGATTACATCAGAATTTTTTTCTTCACGGTTAAATAAAAACTTTCAAGGGTAATCTTTGATTGAATGTAAAACTCAAAGTCGTTATATTTCGTAAAATTTCTATTCTGACGTCAGATAAATAGTAGTCTTTAAAAAGCCTAAAACAATTAATAGGTCATATTATACATATACGGTATGGTTGAAAATGACTTTTATTTGGGGTAAATTTCTGCAAGGTACACTCACTGTATGTTATTTGATAAGTCTGCTCTCCGAGCGAGCATTGCGCCCTCTCGCCGTCGAAGTATGGATTAGAGAAAGCTATTCCCCGAAACACACACATTGTAATCGCTTTTCGCTCAAACTATGACCACACCCTTTCCAGTATTCATAGTCACGCGTTGATATTATCGTCGCATGTCATTCTGTCGCATCAACGCTATAATGTTTGTCGCAGGAGTCTGCTTTGAATTCTGAGCAGCTAGATCGTTCGGATTAGATATAATTTGTGGTGAAATGATGAATAGTCATAATTTTGCTCTAGTTTTCTTCTCACGTATTGGTTTTAGGGTAGGGCGACTATCAATCAATGATTTTTTTAACGTATGTACGTAATAATGTACGATGTAAACGGTATGTGACTCAATTGCTGGATAAGTTGAAAATAACTACGCAGCCGTAAATATAGATATTTGACACATATTATATATTTATACATATATTGATATATAGGGTAAACATGCCCTGGGAATGCGAGTAAAAAAGAGCACGTAAAAATAAACAATTTCTAGATTAAATATAAAGCATTGTTATAATTTTCAAGTAAATATAGGTGAGCAAATATGTGCTTATTAGGAAATTCAATCTTGGAACAACAAATACACAAACATTCGTAACGGGCTTTCAAAAAAAGTATTACTCCCTAAAATCCCTAAATGATCTAAAAAGAATCGACAGGCATTAGTAAACAATTTGCCAAACGCTTAAGCCTTACATTTTGTCCAATGTCAAACTGGTAAACTGCAGTTAAAAACAAATTTACCGATAAATATTGGCCATAGAAAATGTTTCGATACTTGTTCAGTAAAGTTATCGAAGATATTTATTTGTTGAACACTTATATGTTGTTTGTTGAAATAACTTTATATATTTCACCAAATGTTTGCTTTATCATTCGGGGTTACAAGTATCACAAATATAAAATACTTTAGTTTACAATCAGAAGATAACAAGCATTTAATTTACTGTCTGCTTTTATAATTAGGTTTTCGTACATTCATCATCCATTCATTTTTTTGTATATAAGCCTTCTGCCGTCCCACTAATCGTCCCGTTTTTGCAATTATCACGCCCAGACTGTTTCAATATGCCCGTAATAAAATCCTTGCTACATTGCTCAGGAATGAAATAATAATATTTTTTTTATTAAAAGAGTTATTTATCGGTTCGGTAAAAATTATAAACTTAGAGTATGACAAAATTAAGCAAATCAAAACCAAAATAGGTAAACTGATTATGACTGATATGCGAACAAAATAATCTTATACCTAAAATTTTGTGACACATTTTCCTCTATAAACAACTACTTTTCCTTACGTAAACGTATTGAAGCCTTGATCAACTAGATGGTAATACATCAACACTCAGTTCGTACCAGTATTCAATATGTTTAATCTAGTTAACCTAATACACAACGTGCAACTGCCAATTATCTGAGATTGATTGAAGTTCGTTAAGACTTGCTAACATTGCGATCAGATAACTTCGACAACCACCTTCTAGTAGGTACGTAGTCTCAAATTGGTTCTAATATTATTATGCTGCATTTATAGTATACGGAATAATATTCAGTCTAATTTTGTGGTCAATGGAGCGTAGGATTTATAGAGTGGAGACTACTGGTGACTGTCCAGTACTGTGTAATACCTATGTTATGGGATCTTAGTCCTTTGGATTTACAACCTTAATAGGATTACTCGAAGGTGCTAAATGAGTTAATTCGGGTGAAGATGTTGTATAAAAATAGAACAGTCTTTCATCCACAATATAATTCTATCATTCACGTTATATAAGATAAACTATGGTAGATATATGGAAAATTAAATGTATCCGGCATGGATAACACGCGTAACAAATTGAATAACGAATAAATAAATAATTGCTAGCGAATATTTTTCATTGAAATCCATTTCTAAAAACTTTAAATGGGTTTGGCCGATATAAACTCATATTTATGAATGAAATATTTTCGAAATGGATTTAATAGTTGGTTCGTTGGCAATGTTTGTTCATCAATGTTGTTATACTCGTAACTGCTAAGATTCGGTTGCCGTTTATGGTGCCTCATAAAGTAACAAATTACCCAGTTATGTCCTAACTAAGAGTCATTACATGCTTAGGTACCTATTTTTATAATAGTTGCTGTAGTTGTTATAAAAATAGATATACTCAAATATAAGTATTTTATTTAATGATTTCTTTTATAGAGTTGGCACTTATATTTTATATGTCTAATGTCTATCTCAAATTTATTTTGATGAAAACATTTTATTTTTACAAAATGTCAAACACGTAGACTATTGACTTCTTCATGAATTTATTTAAAAGGGGGTATTTCCCTACTGTGCCACAAAAAAAAAAGAAATGTCACCTCTTTCTCGGTCCCACGGGGGTGATACCAGTATACCGTGTTCTACAGTTCTGTAAGACATTTGCGTAAACTATATTGTTATCATAAAGAAAAAGGTAATTCAATAAGATACTGCTTTGGGACATTGGGACGGAAGCTGGTGCAAATGTAGTGAATATATTTTTCCACTTTGGAGATTTTTCGTGGAATTATTTGAAAGGGTTTTTTAGGTATAAAAATATTATGTGAAAATAATATTAAAATTTTTGGAATTCATTTATCAAATTTGAATCAATTTACGATTAAAAGAATGCGACAAAATATCTGTAAGATGTCATTTATGTGAGAGTACACTCAATACGAGAAAACAGGGTGCATTTACAAATAAAAAAACTCATTATTCGGGACGAAACGTCCTTATCGATTAATTATCTGAATTGCAACGAATGATTCAACAAAGAGAGAATTAAATTTCAGGTGGGCACTGCAATCTTCCACCGCATGAGTGGGCGGACGATGAGCTCTATAATTACCACGTTCCCACGTAAATGCAGGAAAATTTGTCCCGAAACATTGTCGCGTTGATTGAAAACTTTTGTAAATGGATAAAGGGTTTTTGTGTTAATGTACTTATTTATATTGCTATGGTGCGTTGAAGCGAGATTCTCTCCTTTGAAATAGGTACCTACTTTGATTTGGCAGTATGTGTCGCTTCTTCCTACTATATAGATAACCATACAATCAGATAGTATACCTATCATTCTACCTATCTGTATACAAATATTTAATTTAAGGTGTCAATTATTATACTAGATTATCAAGTTACATCATTTATATTGTACAATGCGTTAACAAATGTCGTGTTACAAAAAGAACTGTTTCACAGAACGTAAGTTAGTTTTGATGGAACAATGTTTTAAAAATTACCAACTCATTTTTATGCACGCAGCAACTTGCATACAAATGCTAAAAAACGAGAAAAGGGGCCTGCCCGCCCATTGTTCGGTACCTTTATGAAGCGTTGTCTTGATTTTGAGATGGTTAACGCTTCGCTTACAAAACATGAAATGTGTACTTGCAGCAAAAGTTTTGAATACAAATTGTGTTGTTAATATGGGTGTCCAATATGTATTTTTCGTAATTACGTACTGCATTATATCATCATTCATTCATTCCATCATTCTCTTCATGTTTATGAAGTCTTTTATACGAAAATTATGCATCGATTTATTGACAACGTGATTTTATTCAGCACAATGGGTGGTCAGAGGAGAAATAATAAGTAGGTAATATTCTCAATGATCTTTCGGATGAACATGTGTGCTTTTTTTTAAATAACTTATGATTATATGTAACTAGTGGCTTTCTGCGGTTTCACCCGCGTTCCCAGAGATGTTAAATGTGCCAAATTTCATCGCGACCCCCTACGCCGTTCTGGCGTGAAAGATTAACAAACAGATATCCATACATTCTTACAAACATTCGCATTTATATATAATACTAGTAGGAAGTAGGATAGGATGTCAAAAAAACTCTAAAAGGTAAGGCTCTCAAGTGCAACGTATTTACACAAGCAGAACCATAGTGCGTTGAGTGCAGTTAAGATTGTTGGTTGGAATTCACCGGCCGGCACGTTCGGGACATTCGGACAAAAAGCTATGGTAATTGGTCCAGTACATTTGCGGATTGGCATCCAACAAAGTTGGTCGCCGGCTACTTTATTCTTAGCCAGGATTGTGAGCTATTTCCTATACCTCCACAAGTTCAGTAACTTCTTGATGGTCAAGTTAAGGAAACACTGTTTTTTAATCGTTTAACTCGATAGCCATGTTTTTTAACAGCTGTGTTACCTTGTATTGCATGATACAGATTGATTCATGAGAGTAAAATCCCGTGATGTCTTTAGTGTTATATCTATTTTTGAACTTTCCCGATTTTTATTTTTTTAATAAACATCGACTACACAAAACCAGGATAATTTTCGAAGCATTTCACATTTTGGAGTAAGTTAATGTAAAGTAATACTATCAATAAATTTATTTCGTTTCTCTTCAGAAAACAAACTCAGTTCCTAGAATCAATATCGATGGCAATTTAATTGTTTCCCGTGACGAATAATAACAAATTAAATTTACATACTCTAAGAACTCGTTATTCTGTTTTCTTGAAAATCGATAATGTTCAAATTATAATACGGCTTGTTCCAAGAGTTTTAAGGGATTTCATAATATTAATAAACCGTTAGCAGTGGCTTCTAAGTTATTAACTTAGTAATTTACTTAACAACTTATAAAATCTGAGAAGACTTAATAGTAATTATTTAATTCTAGGGCGCTTGCCAACTAAAAGTAATATAAAAAATATCATAATAATCTTACAGAATATTTAATATAATTATTATCAAAAAATTTACTCATTTTTATTTATAACGACTCTCCATCGTGAATTCATAATTCTATATTACTTCAGAAGAGGCTTTCAAAGAAAATATATTATGATCCCAAAATTATTAGCTTCTTCCTATATTAACTTCTAATAATATAATTTAATCTCGCCTTAAGAATTTCAAAGTTAGCCAAGTTTTCAATCTTAAAGGTCAGAGTTTCGTGTTATATTTGAAATTTTGATACCAAATAAGTTATCAGCTTATTTTATTTAAGTTACTCGGCCTGTATATAGAAGTAATATATATTATTATTCACTTTATGAAAGCGACTAGATTTAAATCTACTTTGATAGGCTTCTACGTACATCTAAAAGTTTATTATTTAAAATTGGCTTGTTAGCTTGGTGGTTAGCTATCTTGCACGTCGTAAGTTCGATACCCAACTTTATAGAAAATTGTATGTGTAAATGACCCTTTGTTCTGTTATAAGTGTATCAGGTATCTAATCAACATATTCCATAAAAGCTTGCATAGGACTTAGTATAGCCGCATGTCAAATAAAGTCTCACAAGACTTCCCATACCCGTATTCATTTGCAGACGTCAGCCAAAACAAACAAATAGAACTTCATCACAAAATACCTATTTACTTCATCTATTTAATTAGGAACGTTACAAAATAACCAAATGAGTTTTAATAACGTCCCTAAACGTTATGAAGGTACTTGTACATTTCACGGTTCACCGACATCAACCGGCGATGGTTAATTATTCCATTGTGCCGAACGGAACGTTGGAATTGTTATCTGTGATGTTCGTTGATACGTCCAAAGTAAAATGAGCCTTCAATCTTCATTGCTAGACAATTGCCCGTCGCGTCGTGAGTAGTCTCCACAGATATTTATGATATCAAATTGAAAGCTATAATTATATTTGAATGAGATTAAAACTTACAATTAAGGTGCGTGGCGAGGCTTTGTGTGCTGTTGTTCATTTCGCTCTTTATATGTCACTTTCATATAGGTAATACAAATATGACGACAATTTGTATGAAATAAGGTAAATGTATCAACTGAAATATTCACATGGTAGTTTTCTGTTATAAGAAACCCTTTTCATTACGTTTTAATCTAAGTTATTTGATATTATGTAGTCGAAATTTAAACGGGTTTGAACACAATCGTGCTCAAGTATATTATTAGCGAATCTAGGAGTGCATTTACAACATGCAATTTAATTCAATTCTCATTGGCATTAACACCTACGTTAAAGGCAAATTATGCGCAGGGCTTCAATTCAGTAACTTTAAATAAATATAATATTATCTCCATTATGCTTTGGCAGCTTTATGCTTTATCTATTCTGTTAACTATCACGTGAGAAGTTTGCTGTTTCAAAGTTTACTGATATTATGAAGCTGAAGAGTTTGTTTAAACGCGGTAATCTCAGGAACTCCTGGAAATTTATTTTGGTGTTAGATAGCCTATTTATCGCTGGATTCTATATGCAATATAACATTGCTCTACGACCAATAGGAGTGGAGCATCAATGGAAACTCAAAAACGGTGACTAAGTTGCGCGAGTCATCTATTAGACAATACTCAGACAGGTGTCATTGTCAGACAAGTGGGGCAACGAAAACCACTAGTCGAAATAAATAAATATCTTTGGACATTTTTTACACACGGCCAATCTGATTCCAAACTAATGTAAGCAGAGCTTGTGATATGGTAGCCAGATAGCTGATTTACTACTTTTAAATACATACTTATATAGATATTTACATCCAGACACAAGACAGACATATTCATGCATACAAATGTTTGTCGTGTGTGGGATTCGAACCCACGACCCGCAGCTTGAGAGTCAAGGTCACTAACAAAAACAACCGGGCTGTCAAAATACAATAATAACCTTAGAACTAACTTTTAATAACACGCGCATGCATTAGGTAATGTCACGTTTTAATCGGGCGGTCAAGTGTTTCTAGACACGCCGGACAGTCAAGTAGTAAGTAATATTGCCAAAGTACATATTTATTCAGGTGTTCAAAATTATACAATTCTAGTTTCATAATGTCAGTGGCAAATTGTATTGGATCCAAGTATATATACACATTCTTGAGCGTACATCTACAATTCGGACTTTTACTTGTCGAGCTCATGTTTAACAAGCAAGCATTTCTCGATGTTTTTATGTTAAGTAGATGCTACTTGATCATAAGTGGCAAACACCTATGAACAATTACAATACCATATGAATCGATAGTCCATTGTTAACTGAGATAAATTAGAGATACTGACACTTACCGAAATATTGATAGTAGTAGGTACTTATATAATTGAACAGCTGTATGGTGACCTATCTCGTTCTTAATCCGACTAATTTTATTGATACCCTGAAGGAAACTGGATGAAATTTGGCACTAAGTTACAATATATTTTGGAACATCATATACGGTACATTTTGTTCCGGATAATTTTAAGATATCTTGGAAACTTGGGTGAAACCGCAGGGAACAACTTGTCTTATATATGTATGTCAAATAGCAAAACATTCCCTTAAAAGTGAACTATCACATGTTTCCTGTCTAATTATTTATTGAAGCAGAACGAATCAAGTTGTGAGGAATTCTAAACTTCGCAAACCTACCTATGAGCTTCGTGGTTACCTTTGAACCAAACTTTCTAATTAGAGAACTGGTCTCTTACTTCTTATTTGAGTTTGAGACGTGGTAGTGTTTATTTGTGTTTATTATGCCATATACTTATACCGAGCCCTTTTCGGGTCATTTTAAAGTTTTGTGTAACCCAAATCCATTTAGGTAAATATTAATAAAATATATTAACAAAACCGTTTCGTGACATATATTTTTATGCATTTAGCTAGGCTAGGTTTTTGGATGAACCATAGTAATTGAAAACAAAATAAGATATGTAGTTTATAAGACATTTCTTTAGTAGATAACAAAGCTACGACTTATACAAAAGCGATGACAATCCAGAACAGTTTGGTGATCATTACTCCAATCAAAATCCTATCAACTCCCATGCCTGTCAAAACCAATAAATCTTATTTGTGAGAATGTTCTAAGATATAATATTTGTATAGTAGGTCATCGACCCCACATTAAGATTGTGTCACACTGAGCCTATTGTATGTTAAGTAAGAGCAATTTAGGAACTAGGTAATTACATTTTGTTCTAGTAAACTGGAATGCTTAAACCTAAATAGGTAGTAAGGACCTTTTGTCGATCTTAATGTCATTTTCTAAAGGACTATAACTGAGTGAAACGAAGTATCTGTAAGAATTGAAATAATAGTTATATTTCAATTTTGATTAATTTATTACTCACACGATTCGGAAAAAAATAATATACTTAGGTAAGATCTCATGGATTGTTTTGTGACTTGACTCATCATTTAGTAAGTCGTGTTATCCTTCATAAAGGGAAAACAAAGTGAATGCATGCCTTTGTTAACCTAACAACCCTTATTTAATATAAGTGTGGAATCTCTCACCAGACTCATTTGTATCTGTCACATAACAATAACAAATGTTCCTCAGTGTCAGACATTAATGAATTGGTTCATTGAAAAATATACTGACAAGAACAATCCACAGTAGTTGATTAGCAAAACAAGCAAAGATTACAATAAAAAGATCGCAGACTGAAAGCTTAAAGAACCTTACAGAACACATTCAGGCTGAGAATATATTTTCATAATATAAATTATTTAATAACCTAATGTTTTTTGACATTATAATTAAATAAAAATAATAGAATATTATATAGAAGAACTAAGATCCTCTACGTACCTAATTAGATCGAATATATCAAATAAGAGATAATTGTCAAAGTGTTTTTGTGTGTACGTGATAACAAAATGGGATTGAGTTTGTAAACAAAATTTAGCACGTATACGAATTATGTATATGAAATATCAAGATGAAATCTGTAAAAATATTGACGCATAGTCGCATACCTAACATCTGGATTCTAAGACAAAACAAACGCATCATTATCCAAAATCCCAAATTGTCAGTGATACTTTTATAATGAGAAACACATGACGATGCAACCATCAAATAAATTCATTCATGCCTAATTTTTCCGCAGCGTTTGTCCGTCTAATCTGAAGGCATCTTAAAAGGCACAAGTGTGCAGTGTGAAATGTTCAAGCAAATTAAAAGCAGCTGCAGGGTACTGAGTTGATTGGCGACTGCACATTTAGATTTATGATTAAAGTGGCGAGCAATAAAGTCTGACGCCACTTAGATCATCCTCTCATAACTAGCTCTTTTTAATTTTGTTTGCACTCCGCGTATGAAGTGCCGGTTAATGAATTCAAGATTAAATCTTGGATAGCGTTATAATATTATGAGATAAATTTTATATTCATATGAAAAGCGCTTGAAATATTACTTGTATATTTTTTTCTTATTGGTAGGTAAATATGTTTTAGATTTAGAATATATAGCCATAATTATAAATACTATGTGATTTTCTTTGCTATAAACCAAAAAAGTAGCCATAAAAACCATGTTTCATGCGTATGTGACATACAAACAAATCACACAACTCTGGTGTTGTGTTGTGAAATCGAGTTGCGGTTTGTAAATTGGTACAAAGTTGTTGAAGAACACAGGAAAAATTTCCAGGAAAAGCGAACGCGGTGGCAATGTAAATCAACTTGCCTTTGTAACACCCGCCATCTCTAGTTTTCTATTGAAACATCACTATTTCAATCCGACGAGTTTGAGTTGAAAAATTCTCTTAAGATATCCCAAGCGATTGGATTCATAGAAATGAAATCCACGATGCAGACGTCTGTAGTTTTGTAACCTATTTGTTGGAAAAATTGCGTTGTTGTGCCCAATTTCACAGATAAATACTATTTAACTGGACTTTTATTGTAATTTATAAGTAACTACTTACTGTATAGTTTGTATATTCGAAATAAGTATTTATTCTACAAAATTCCTGATATAACAAAGCGGGAACATAGGTGGCAGTGACAAAGTATCATCAGGGCAGGTATCGAAAACACTTTTCCATCGCAAGGGGATGGCCCCTTGCGATGGAAAAGTGTTTTAGGAAATATAAAAATAATAAAATAACTATTAATCTAGAATTAAATAAATACGTTATGACCGTCCTTACCTAATGCTCTTCTATTACCTTACCTGAATATATATGGAACCCAAATCTAATATTTATTTACCTGCCTAAGAACTTACTTCAAATGAATAAAACTACCAATAGTTTACTGATAAAATGTAGGATGTAGCTTAACAAGTTGACTATTCGAGCTTACAGTTCAATAACAAAGTCTAAGTGATACATAAATGGAGTTTTGTAAAAGTTTTACAAGTTACCTGACATATACAGCACTACGACCATATTTATTACAATACCTTACAAGTACCGCACTGGAGTCGTAATGTTGTCATTTCAATGAGCACTATGTAAATATAATGAATTATTATTGTGTCCCTTAGACAGTTAAATAGAGGCTTTTATAGTAAAACGTGTGATCAAAACAGATAATCGAGATAAAACTATCAATAGAACATATAATCAAAAACTATTCGAATCTATTTAAATGTCAGATCATAGTTTAAGGTTCTAAACTAACCTTTCAGTTATCCCGATGAGAAATAAATAATAATTTGAATGTTCGAAAATACATTTCAAATGGTTGGATTCGTAACTTACAATTAAGTATACTCTGCTTTGAAACTTATGAACAATTATGTGATTCTAGAGACATCTTAATGTTCCGAACTGACATCAAAGAGATTTAGTTTAAGACAGAAAATGATAATAAAGGCATTTGTACGTTTGCATTTAATGAATATTTGTAGTGTACCAAATAGGTACGTATTGTCATTGTATTGTATTATTTATTTAATATAAATCCATTTTATTGTTAGAGACATTTACTGAACATACTTTTAGTATTAATAGGTATTTCATAAGGGATACGTTACGTAAAAAAAACTATTGAATAACTGACATATTTGCATTGAGGCCTTCACCGCGCTGAGTTCGGGATAATCTTATAAACTACTGTATATATGTCGATACAGTTTTTAACAATAAAAAGTGTAATTATCAAGCCAGGTTATAATTAGTTTTTTTTATGCCACAAGGGTGGCAAACAGGCATACGGTCCCACCTGATGGGAAGCGGTTACCGTAGCCTATGGATGCTTCCAACACCAGAGGCGTCACTCACGCGTTGCCGACCCTATAAAAAAAGGGAGCAACTGTATAGGCAGCGAAAGGGACAAAGTACTTTTCGTCGAAAGACTAAACAGGTATCTCTCCTGCATACCCCTACGACGCTACTCCATCCCTGGTCCCCCCACTGCCGCTACAGCGTCTCCTAATGGAGCTCTGGCTACCTTACTTACCGCAGGAACACAACACTATATGAAGTGTTATTTGGCTGCGGTCTTCTGTAAGGTGGGGGTCCTACCACCGGCGGGCTACTCCAATTTCGAACGGACGAATCCGTTGCGCCCTACCTCCTTCACTAGTGTTACTCAAACCAAACCGAGATAAGTCACTATTTACTAATATAGTAATTTGTACCAATGTGCCTTTCGGGATTATTGTGATTCAAACACGCTTTACGACTAAACAGATTTAGATAAAATTTGAAATCTTCTGCACGGGTTAATATGTGGAATAGAAGCTAGTCTGTGTATTTATTTACTTTATACTATCTAGTACCTATTTTAGGAAAATTCACTACCACTAACAAAAATCGTGTACCCCAGTTGCTATTTTCATTATTAATCATCACACAGCTGATATAGGTAGCGGGCATTGTCATATACGATAACGCCGGCCTAATGGAGTGTCACACACACGCCCTATTGTTTTCTGTATAATAGAGACTCCTGAAATTACCTGTCTTTCATGCCAGTACTATGACACATTATAAATTACGCAAAACAATGACATAGCAACAAAGGGTCTGTTAAAATTGTGTCAAAGTTTAAGCTCTGTGATTATGATTATAAAGGTGATTTATTCAACAGGTTTTTATTGTCATTTTACCTACTTGCAACATTTTTAAGATTTAATCAATATAAAAGCCAAAAAATATACTAAGTATATACCATTTATTATACGATGGATTAGTTATTTTATTTGAACGTGTATGTAATCGTCTGGAATAACCTGAGAAACTTGATAGACCTCAAAGTACCTAGGTACATATCAAACCTACACTAAGAAACTTAAATGTTTGAAAACGGTCTACACTATCTTGGCAAAGTTCAGAAACGACATTGATTTGTTGCGAACCCAGCCTTTGCTTCAAAATGTTCAAAGAACATTTACGCCTTTTGTTTTATTCCATACACAGCTAAAGTCAATGGTTAGGCGTGAATCACACTTGAGTCACGGAGTATGAAAATAAATCATACTGTAATAGAACTTATGGAGTAAGCATACCAATTAGGTGCGTTTTCAAAAGACTGCGCACAAACTACCAAAGATGAAAGATGTCTGACGCGAATAGCGTTGAGATTTGTTAGCCTTTCCATGAAAATTTCTTAGCCCTCATATTTGTTGGTTTACGTATTTCAGAATCTCGTTACGGGTTATTTTGCAGAGGAATATTTTACGAGTTCATTAAACTTTAGATTTTCACACTCATGTTTCAGACGCTCGATTTAATTAGCAGTGGATTTCTAAATGCTAAAAGTTCAGGGCCTTTCTATCAAGATGTGTTATTTAAAGGTGCCCGTCTACTCGCTATGTAACGAGTGGCAAGACAAGACATCGCAGTAAACCTGCATTCAAAATTTATGCAAACACTGGAGCCTGAACATTGTATTCTAGCGAGTTGCCTCAGAAATTCACAATTTATGAAATGACAATTTTGTTTGAAATGTATTCACATAACCTAGCAATATCAAAGACAAATCCTGAAGGGAGTGACAAAAATATATTTACTTCAATCACATATTTAATCCATTAATCTACTTAATAAACAGAACTAATCAAGGTATCCAAACAAAACAATGAATTCTGTGATACCCTACTACCAGATTCGTTGATGTCATTTGCAAGTAACCAAATGCGACAACAAATAAAAAAAATGTTGTCAGCATAAATACCAACTCTCTTCACGCACCATAAAGTTTTAAGGTATAACCACATCGATTCACACCGGTACCCGGTACAAATGATCATTTTATTTGCCTCGTGGATTTAGAGGCATATTCCGCTTTCGCGCAGCTGACACCGATTTATCTAAATTCTAGATGGACATTACTCTCTTGTAAATCACTATATCTCACGTCAAATCGTCCGTTGTTGAAATGTGTGCGAAACAGTGGATTTATACGTTTGTCCTCTAAACTTTCAGTGATTTGTTATTAAATTTATTCACACTGTTTTAGAACATACTGTCAGCTGTAACCGCGTAAAATTTCGGTATTTGAGACCGATACCTATAAAAAACTTATTGGTTTCAGACTTCGCTTAAATCTTTTTCATTTTACGTATAAATTACCACTATCCTAACGTTGTTGTGTTCTACCATTAACTGAATAGAGAAGGTATAAAAGCTTCAAAGCACACATCTATTTTAAAATATCCTTTATCCACTGATTCTTGCATTCTTAATTGACATAGTGTTTTTATCAATTAAAAAGTAATAAATCAGCATGCGCAAGCGCAGCTTCGTTGCATCCGTAGATTAGATCTGAATGTTAATGGTTGAGTCTAATTACCATCGAGTAATATTAATAAAACTATTTTTAGTGTACGTTTTAATGCAAAAGGCAAACTCTGGTGCATTGAAAGCGGATGGTAATTTGTTTTATTTTTATTGATAGTAAAAAGGATTGCTGTATTATAAAAATCGATGCGGCTGTAAAAGGTTTTAGACTGGCTTAGAAATAGCTTTGTTTTTATATGAGAATATTAAAAATAACCAAAAGTACCTATTTGGGTATATGTTCTCGAAATACTTCATAAAAATGATTATGAAGGTGTTCGAACTTTAGAATAGTGATGTTTGTCGTACGTGACTGCCAGGAATTTTGGGATATTTGTGTTATTGATCGATCGAAACTTTCGAGTGAGATGAGAATCGTGTTTGATTAAATTATAAACTGGTAAGTATTTCAATAGTAGTAAGTTAGTAGTGAGTTGTTAATTTGATTATAAATAAATACATGTTTATTAAATTTTTTATTAAAGGGCTGGTAATACACAATTTTTATTCAGCATCTTACATCGGAAATGAGGGCAAATAAACATTATATGCTTATTCCAAAAAAATATAGCTCAGAAATTCAAGACGTCCCTAGTTATTTTGTCCAGAAAAAGTACGTAAGTAGAATATTTATAAATCATTACCTTGTAGAACGGCAGATTCATAAGTCTATCAAAGGTATTAAATCATCTTCTATATCATTAATTCAACCGTGTTTTTTACTTGAATTCCAACATTGAGAAGATTTTCCTCCATTGAATCCGGGTCATTGATAGGTATAACAGGAAATATACCAAGCATTCCCGGACTAAGCATCATTTCCCGTTAATATTATTCGGATAAAAGTGGGACGTCAAGACAAATTAGCTGTTAACTAAGTTATGTCTATATCTAACTTTATGCAGTCAATACTGAACGTTAATATACGTCATTACCTAAGTATTTATTTAAATTAAGTAGGTACTACTTTTACGTCTCGTGAGGATTTTATAGATCGACAGCTTATACATAGCAAGTAGGTGTAACGAGGTGGTATAATGGGTCCAGTTTTGAGGTTTCACGTTAGAAAATTTCTGGGAGCGTAAAGTGACCCAGACTGTGACCTAGTTCATTATATACTAAAGATTTATGCTACGTTGTTTTTATGTCATATAGACCGATAAACAAGCAGAAGGACGACCTAATGGTAAGTGGTCACAGTGTCTAAAAACATTTGCACTATCATACTGCCCAGTTGGCTTTTTTGTTAGCGACCCAGACTTATGTACTAAGCCTTGTTGTGGGATTCATGCCTCCCCAAAAACATGATTATTCATGTGTGTTTATTGAGGTTATTCCGCTTCGAGCCGTCGCACCGGACGGACGTTCCTTTGTGCGCCCGCACGCTGCCCGACTCGATTCCGAGAAGTCCTTTCTACCTGGCACAGGTGGCAACCCAGCCCGGATTACGGATTTGGATTCGAAGAAGCTTTCATTGTTTTTATTACCTGTCGGTCGTTTTCACGATAGACAGGACCAAACACCTGTCTGTTATCAGTCGTTTTCACGATAGTAACATTCAGGCCGCCCTTCAAGGCAACTATTTTGTAAATCCACGATTTTTAGTGGTGGCTGACGGATACCTCCCGGTGCCAACGAAGTCGGTCGTGCGTGCCCCGAGCGCCCGCTTTCCCCTTCAGGGCAAAGCAAAATCTCGGACGGGGCTGGATCAGTTGGCCTTGGGTTGTTCCCTAGTCAACCCCAGCTATCTCCTCCTCCCACCCTACCCTTTCCCTACCATCCCATCCCTTGGTGTTTGTTTGGGTGTGCGGACCACGGTCCAATAACATCCCTGCACCGAGGCTGTTAGGAACCCGTCTGCACATTAAGATTGGCAGAGGGAGACAAGCTTAGGGCACACTATAGGCACTCACCCCTCTGACCTACACCCGGTCAGAGGCCCATTCACCCTCACACAACCTCGGGTTATCCCACCCGAGGCGTTAGACGGTTAGGTCTAGCTTAGGGCGACCGCCTGCAGTTTCTTGTGACTTCTTCTCGCAGGAACGCCCCGCGTAACGAAGTCACCAGGTAGTTTTCCTCGCTAGCATAGGTATTCGTTAGCCCTTAAGGATACGCGACCGGCCACTATGGCCGCGTCGCAAAATTATTCAGGCGGGTCTCCTCCACTAACACTGGAGGAGATCCTAGAGAGCCAGCCCGAGATCTACGGCGACCTCGTCTTAGATTTCGGGCCGGATCGCATTCCGATCCCGACCGCCCTTCAGGCTAACGCGTCCGAACGCGAACGCGTCATCGCTGACGCACGTGTACGCTCAGTAGTGCGCAAAGTTCCGATATGGAGCCCCACTACCTTTTCGCGGCCTCCCTCAGAGGCTAGCTCGCGATCGCGCTCGCCGGTCCGCGCCCCATCCGCGATGTCGGCTCATTCAGAGTCCGAATGTAACGACGAGTCTGAGGAAGCTCAGACGGAATCGCCCGCCACCTCCCCCGCCTCCGCCATCGCCTCTTCCTCGTCGGAAGAGGATTCGCCCTTAAACGTCCCCAAAGGGGGCAAACGTAAGCGTGGCAAGAAGGCCACCAACACCGTCGCTGCGAAAGCAGCGAAGGTAGCGGACCCCTCTCCGCCCGCGAGCCCAGCCCCCGCCCCCGCCCCCGTTCTCGTCGCGAAGGTCGCTTCTCGACCCCCGTCTCCAATGGAGACTCAGACGGCACCGGCCGCCACGTCCCCGCCTTCAGCGGGAAACGAACCGGCAGCTTCCGCTTCAAGGAAGCTAGCCCCTCCCCCTCCGATCTTCCTCCAAGACAAGGGGAAATGGACATCGGTGTCCTCGTGGTGCAACGAGCACCACATCGCATACACGTCGGCTCGGCCTACCGAGCACGGCATTAAAATCACGGTCGTGTCCTCCACCGACCACCGTCAACTCACTAAAGTCCTCCGTGAACGCAGTGTGCCTTTCCACACATACGCCCTCCCCGAGGAGAAAGCCCTCCGTGTTGTAATCCGCGGCGTCCCCAAAGAAATCAGCACGGACGATGTAAAAACCTCCCTTCTGGAGCAGTCCCTCCCCGTATTGTCAGTACACCGTATGTACAAGGGCCGCGCTGGCCTCCCGTACAACATGGTGATCGTCGCCCTCGAGCCGAACGCGGCGGCGAAAGCCATTTTTAAAATCCGCACAGTGTGCCATCTATCGGGCATACATGTAGAGCCTCCGCGAAAAAACAACTACCCATCACAGTGCCACAGGTGCCAACTGTACGGGCATTCGTCGCGAAACTGCTACGCCACACCCAGGTGCGTCAAGTGCCTGGGTGATCACGGCACTCCGGAGTGTCCGCGCCCAAAAATTATTTCGGAGCAAACCGAAAAACCCGCGTGCGTCCTATGCCAAACGGTAGGGCACACGGCCAATTACCGGGGCTGCTCGAAAGCCCCGCGTCCGAAACCGCGTACCGCGATCCCGCCCCTAATGAGGCGCCCGCTAGTTCTCGCGAACGGCGAGGTGGTCCTCGCCCCGCAGCGTCCGTCCCCGTGGACAAAGGTCAACTATGACCGTAACTTCCCGGCCACAGTGGCGAAAGCGGCAAGCGCACCTCCAGTGCCAAAGGTGCCGTCGGCGGCACCGATCGTGACGTCCGCCCCCGCTCCCAAGCCTTCTGCTTGGGAAAAACCCCTGATTCCGCGGCCCTTAATCGCGCCCACACCAATCAAACCCCGCGAAACGCCGGTTAAACCCCGCGAAATCCCCGCGCCCGTCGTAAACAACTCACAGTGCGAAGATACGGACTTCGCACTGGTCGAGAGATTCGTCAACTCGATTGATTTTGACGAAATTGAAAACTTTGCGGATCAGATCCGTAAAAATGAGGGCAACGGTATGGCCCTCGCGTTAGTAGCTATGCGATTCCGGAAAGTCGCACAATCGTTAGCGTCATTTAAAATCAACGTATAATGGATAATACATCTGTAACGTGTAGAGTCAAACCCAGATCCCTAATAGTAGGCTACTTCAATGCCAACGGCATTGCAGGTCAACGCGAGGAGATAGCAATCTTCCTCCGGGACCATCAGATAGACGTGTTACTTGTTCAAGAGACCTTTTTGAAACCCTCGCACAGGGAACCTAGAATTGCGAACTACTGCGTGGTACGTAACGATAGGCTAGATTCCGCCCTAGGCGGGACCCTGATCTACTACAGAAGGTCCTTGCACTGTACGCCGCTCGATCCTCCTCCCAACCTCCAGTACATTGAGGCGTCGGTATGTCGGCTCGGCATGACCGGTCACGATTCGATCACATTAGTGTCCGCGTATCTTTCTCCGACTTCTACCCGTTCGTTGCTCCGGAGCGACTTAGAGTTAATTTTCAGTCTCGGTAGCTCTGTCATAGTGGCGGGCGACCTAAACGCAAAGAATACCATCTGGAATTGCGTCGCATCGAATTCCAGAGGTAGACTCCTAGAAACCCTTTTAGTGCCGTTGAATATAGATTTAATAGCGCCCCTCGAACCGACTCATTTTCCCGGGAACTTAGACCATAGACCAGACATATTAGATGTTGTACTGTTACAAAATGTGAACTTACGTTTGCACGGCATAACAGTACATCATGAATTAAATTCGGACCACCGACCTGTGATCTTAGAATTCATGCCGCGAGTAGGTGCCCCCGATCCAGGTCGACCCTCTCCCACCAAAATTTCGACGGACTGGGCTAGGCTAGGCGAAAGCCTCAAGTCAACCTCGTCCGTTCACTTAGATAAAATCCCCGATAATATCGTCACCGCGGACGACGTAACAGGCGCAATCGACTGCCTAACAGATCACGTGCAATCGTTAGTTAACGATTGCTCACGGACAGTGCCGGACACGAGCGATCGTAAATGGCAAATGCCCGATGACATACGTGAACTGATTAGGCGGAAGAACGCAGTCAAGCACGTGGACGATCGTCGTCCGATGGTACATGTCCGGGCTCATCTGCGCGCTCTCCAACGGGTCATCAAGGACCGCGTGGACGAGTGGCGTCAGACGAGTTGGGACCGTACCCTCGACGACCTCGAACCATCACATCAAGCCTTCTGGCAGTTATCGCGTAAATTTACTAAGAATACGATAGTTCCGGTACCTCCCCTCTCGCGTCCAAATCAACCGCTCGCGTTTGAAAGTGACGAAAAATCCGAATGCCTCGCCGACAGCCTGGCGCTTCAATGTACTCCTAGTTCTCTCCCGGTCGACCCGCGTCACGGGGAGCTGGTTAATTCAGAAATAGAACGGAGAGCTTCACTCCCGCTAACTCAGCCTTCCGCTGAGCCATCAGTAGCCACAGTAGTCGACGCCGATGAGGTAACGGAGCCCATACCCCCCGTGACCACTGAGGAGGTCGAATCTATCGTCAAGAACTTGCACCCGAGGAAAGCCCCGGGGCCAGATAAAATCACCAATAAGGTGATCAAGTTATTCCCAGCCACTCTTATAGTGCTTTTAACATCTATTTTTAACGCTGCCCTCTCTTGTAATTTATTTCCACAACAGTGGAAGGTAGCCACCGTGATAGGCATTCACAAACCCGGCAAACCTAGATCCGAGCCCTCCAGTTATCGCCCCATAAGTCTGCTCAACGTCATGGGCAAGATTTATGAGAGGCTTCTCTATATTAGACTCAAAGCCTTTGTAGACGCAAATAAGCTCATTCCTGACGAACAGTTTGGTTTTCGAACCAAACATTCGTGTGTTCAACAAGTCCATCGTATTGTCGAACACGTCTCAAGTAAATTCATGCGCGGTCAGAAAACAGGTATGCTCCTCTTCGACGTGGCGAAGGCATTCGACAAGGTGTGGCACGAAGGCTTAATTTATAAGCTTTACACCATGGGTGTCCCACCTAGACTCGTGACCATCTTACGAGACTTTCTGTCGAACCGCCAATTTCGCTACCGAGTCGAGGGCGTTCTGTCTTCCCCTCACCCTATACGTGCCGGAGTCCCTCAGGGTTCGGTACTTTCCCCCCTATTATTCACGCTATTCACCAGCGATATGCCCAGGTTAGATAAATTCACTAACTTAGCCCTTTTTGCGGATGACACCGCCATATTTTGCTCAGGCACTAGCCCTCAGAATATCACTCGTAAACTCCAACGTGCAGCCAACGCGCTAGGCGCTTGGTTCCGCAAATGGAGAATAGAAATAAACCCCTCTAAAAGTCAGGCAATTCTCTTTCGCAGACCCACCGGTCGTGGTAGTCGCTCTAGTGACCTCCCCTCGACACCAGTAACGCTCTTCGGCGAATCGATCCCCTGGGGTAGGTCAGCCAAGTACCTGGGCGTAACTCTTGACGATAGATTGGGCTTCCGGCCACACATAAAGGCGGTACGCGCGCGTGCCGCCTTTGTGATGGGTCGGCTCCATTATCTCCTCAATTCAAAATCTAAGCTTTCGTTAAAATGTAAAGTTAGACTCTATACCGCGTGTATTCGTCCAATTATGACGTACGCTAGTACGGTCTTCGCTCAGGCTTCTCCTACGCGTTTAAAGCCACTTCAAGTATTACAGAACCGGTTCATGCGTAAAATCACGGGTGCCCCGTGGTACGTTCGCAACGTCGACTTGCACGTCGACTTAAAATTGCCGACCATCAGGCAATTCATGAAACGGGCCTCTCGTCGCTATTTCGATTCCGCCGTTAACAGTCATAATCCGTTAATCGTGCAAGCTGCAAGCTACACGCTTTCCCGAATTTCTAGCGTACGCAGACCAAGGATCGTCCTTGCCGAGTCTGACGACGAAACCACCAAAATTCAAGACCAGCTTGCAGCCGGTAACTCAGCTCGCGACACACAACCCCACACTAATACACAAATCCGATTCCGTCCTCGCCGGCGAGGACCGTCGCGACGTCCCACCCAGTCTCGTCTTGTTAGTGCGGCCCGTGCCGCAGCAACGACCCAGTCCGCTCCCTAAATAATCATGCCAAGTGAGTCCCCACTTCCCCCAGTGACGCCCTGAGCCGAGGCACGGTCCCGCAGGGGACACCCTCAGCGCTGTCGCTTAAATTTTCCTTCGGTTGAGAGCCATCTGCGCTCACCGAAAAAGTCCGCGTAACGGTGTAAAAGCCATCTGAGGCTGTCACCTTCTAGTCCATTCAAAAAAAAAAAAAAAAAAAAAAGTGTGTTTATTCAAGGCATTAAGGATGCATTGTTGATATTGAGACTTGTTCTCAATTTTGTGTGAAATTAGGTAGGGTGGTATACCTACTTTGAAAATATATTTTCTTATATACCTACTTAGTTAGCTGGTTGTAACCGGTTTAAATAAAAGTAAGAGATATTACGCAAAGATGCGATTAGTATGAATCAGCGTTTTTTCGATGGTACAGTGAGCAAAAAAGTAGATTGACATTATAGGTAGTCATATATTAAACTTATCTTGATTATTATGAAGAAATGTTATTTAGCTTCTTGGAGACACATAGCTACTATACATTACTATGTTAATTGTGTTACTTCTTTGGCATCATCGATGGAGGAGATTACATACATATTACATAGTCGGTGCAGAGTGTAAGTAAAGGGAGACGTCGGTGTAACAAGAAATCGGATAGTTCAACGATTTCAAGAGAATTACTCAATGAAGTAAATACACCACATTTACTTCATCGTTTCATACTATGTAATAAGTAAATATGTTCAGTTAAAATGTTTCCGATTTGCCTACGCTGTGGACTGTCCCTAACTTGTTTACAGTCCACTGTACTCAATAATTGTCTCTATCGTAAAGTTATCTAAATCTTTTCAAATGGCTTCAAGACAGCGACACGATCAAGATGCGGTCGCCCGCTGTCCTTTATCATTCTACATCACGCGATGTTTGCATGTTCCGTTTTTGTTTGTGCCTTGTTCCCGTTTGATTTAGTGGAGTTTGTGTGGAATTGTTGCGAACTATTGATATATTATTGCGGTGGCTCTCTCCATATAGCTGTGAATAAGCCAGATAGATAACGGTAAATAAAATAATTCATTAGTTTAAAAATTTTAACAAAATATTTCAATAAATAGCTAAATAATATTAACAGCTTCCACAACGGAGATTAACGCGAACCTCAACTTTGAAAGTCAGACGGTAGGTAGGTTACAAATTTAGAAGCGATTCTCCAATAAAAAAATAATTAAAGAGATTTATTTTTGAACTAAGTTGTAATAAACGAGATCGCAAAATAAATACCAAGTACCTACCTACGTAGTTAAAGAACTAAACTTATTTTTCTAAATCACTGTCATATCAAAATTATGAATAAACTTACTGAAGCAATTTGTCCAATAATTCGGTAATTGAATTCGCTTTCAATTATTTCGCTTCATATCGTATAACTGTAATTGGGAGATAAAAACCTATTCTCTTCTAATAATAACTTGAGCGTTTATTTATGAAGCGAATACAGAATAAATAGCAAATAAGATTATTGTAAATTATACATTTTGTTATACCAATTAATGCTATTGTCGGAGGGGTCGACGGTACAATAGATCTTTTGTCTTACTGATAGGAGATTGGAGTGCTACTAAGTCTATTAGAGAACATTCTGAAAGTTTCAAACTTTCTGAATAGAGTTCTCAGTTAATTTTACTCTAAATAGAGCTCCACGGACTTATCTAACAGTTGATTCGATATCGGAGTTAACTGATTTAATATAAAGATACTAAAATTACATATACAGTTTATCTTTGTTTATTATTAATAAGTAGGTACCTATATTAATAAGGTTTTGTCAAAAATACACAATATGACGGCATCTTCTCTGATATGTTTTTGCTTTTATAAAAATATCTAGTTAGGTACCTATATTAATTTTTGTATGACACAAATGTTTATACATCAGTTTGAAATTATAAACATACATAATAACCATAAAGAAATATCCTCCTAATTTGACATTAAAAACCGTAATTTCTTTTATTAGTGATTTTAATAAAGTTTAATATAATTAAATAAAATACAAAAAAAGGTTCTTATTGAGTTGAATCAAAACAATCTGTGCACTTGAACTGCAATTAAAACCACATCCAGTGTCCATGGAGTACAAACGACATTTCAGCTGCCAAGTTTTTACAAACAATACTGCAGTTCCAGATACGACACTTCTGAGAAAGCTCTTGCGGCTGTAAGGTGACCATGCTTTTATTTTTACTCTATTGATCGCTAATTAATATAATTAGTAACATTTCCAATAAGAGTTGGTATTATTTACATTGAATTTATATCAATTTTGACACAACTGCTAAAGATTTTCCCGATGAAATTTATAACATTGTTTATTTAAAAGATTATATATACCTAATAGTCGCAAATCAAGATAATATTAGTCTTATGTACTTAGTCATTGGTCAAAAGAATATTTCAGTTAATTAGCTATTTAGTTGATATTCTTATAATTTCCTTTCATAGATGAATACAAGCTAATATAAAAAAGACAACAGAAACATGTATTAGAAGTAGTAGGGAATTTTGTCTTCTAATTTCCTATCCAATGATTATTTGACAAGGCAATTATGGTCACCTCACACGGATACCTAAGTTACGTAAGTCGTCGGGTACTAAAGAGAAGTTCGGAGGCGTTACGGACGCGTATTTACTATCCGCAGTTGGTTTGGAGTGAAAACATCTGGATTCTGAGACACCTTACTATTGTTTTACTGGTCTATAAGCTTGAGTAGCTAGGTACCTACTGGAGAACGTTGGTAATTAATATACCTAGAGATATCCGTATAATTATTATATAGGTGCTAGATAAAGTTTACTATACTCCTGATTTATCAGAACAGATCTAATGTTATTTTTAAATATACTATCTCCATTTTAAAATATGATTTATAAATATGTTTTTGATGCATAATTTAAAACATAAACGAAAGCCAAAATAAGATCGGCAATTCCATACAACTTATATTTATTTAATTCCATGAATAAACTCAATATACCCTTTGAACATCGAGCTTCTGCAGAACGGAATCGCAAACAATAATATACATAATAACATTATACATGAACACCATTAACTCCAAATACAGATCCGCTGTCTAATCAAACGCAGCTTTGTGCAACCTGTTATGTTCAATACGCTATTCTTTACAATAACTCGACTGTGAATACTCGTGACCATACTCTATCCCTTTCTTGCCTCCACAAAAACGTGAAAGGATCGATGTGTTCGCATAAAGAGTTTGGTTTAGTGAATGGCAAGGCTATACGTTGTAAAGGTAATAATAATGTCGAAATATTCGGGCCTAATGAGATGGCAACCTCACATAGACAAAGAGCCGATGTACAATTTAATTGCGTCATCATCATACACGTGTGAAAATTTCACAATAACCCACTGAGTAATTTATTTTGGTAGTATGGTAATCAATGTGTCAGTGGAGGTGCTTTTTATTTGAATTCTTTATGCTATATGATGTAAAAATAAAAAAATCATCTATAGGTACTAATCATACTTATATTATAAAGAAGAACATAAGATTTGATTTTTGTTTGTTTGGTATGAATTGGCTCCTGGAGCGATCTGAGTAATTCTTTCACTAATAAAAAGCTACTATATTTGTGAGTGTTGAGGACTATATTTTATTATATCTATTGTACCTACTATAAACGTAAATAGGAAAAGGTTCTATTCGCAAAATGAGCTATCAAATTCTCATATTTCATATAGGCATAATTAAAATAAATTCTGATTATTTCATTAATTAAAACACTACAAAGCCAATGGGCCCTCACATTACTTACAAAGATTTATCTGCTATATCGCACAATGATGCAATATACGTACAGTGAGTACACCACTTAAGCCATTCAACGAGATTTATTGTTCGCACAAACTAATAGCTTAAGCCCTTATTGCGTGTACTTAAGACATATTTTCACTTGGCCCAAATTGTATTAAGGCTAGAACATAATATTGCACAGGCTTAGTTTTAATACGCTCACTTGGTTGACGACATTGGTTGTGTTGTCAACCGAAGATATACGGTCGACAGACGTTTGTATAAAGTGACAACTTTGTCACGATCACCAGAATTAATGTTTGCCAACTGTTAAAATTAGCCGTCCACTATAAGCCACTAGTCTTAATTTTATTGTAGTCCGATCGTGCTATATAACAAATTGCAATGTGAAAAATGAGTTATTCATGCCAAGAGACGCGAAAAGCTAGGGATTTGTATGAAATGTTGTTATACAGCTGTTCTAATCACGACTGTGTGTGAGTTTGTATTTAATCACATGGAAGAATCAAATGACCGTTTATTGAGTTCAAGGGTTTGATTATAAATATGCTGTAATTGGTTAAACATAACTTCAATGGTCGCTATGAATAATGTTAAACATTTATTACATTATTATCGAACAAACATAGATTTCTATCAGCGAAGTGATAAATGTTCTATCATTTATGTCGCCGATGTAATAATATTTTAAATACACAATTATTTTCATTATACACAATTAATTCGATTATCTAATAAATAAATATCGTGGGTAATACACATGGTTAATCTAATTCAAAACTAAGCAGAGCTTGACTATGACCTACAGAAAGTTTTAAACTGCATATACCTACTACGTTTAAATATAAATTATACTTATATATATAAGTAAGTACAATAAGACACAGAACATGTATGTCCTGGGTGAGAATCGGACCCACGACTGCTGGCTTATAAAAGGCACAATACCAACTAATATAACTTTATAATAACTTTATATAACTTTATATAATAGTACATTCATAGATTCATAGATATTCCCATATCTATGAATCTATGAATGTACTAGCGATGGATTTAAATAACTTTACCTACAGTATCTATTGAAGAACGGTTGATGGATGACTTCTTACTGCCACCGACTTAACTACTCCTGTAATTGACTTACTATTAGTTTATACTACTGGGGAGTGACGTCACAGCACTTAATAGTCACTTTATTTCCGATTATGATGAAACAGTCCGTAATTTACGATTTATTTAATAGTTTATGTGCGGTGGGCTGTTCAATTACAACTGTACGCGTGGTTATATGATTGAATATGGTGAAGTAAGACGTTCGTATCTTGATTTTATACCACAATAGAACTTAGAAAAGGTATTTTTTTAAATACAAATGTCTTCGATATTAGGCACTTTTTCGTCGTAAGAGATCTCTTGAAACAAATACTACTTGGCGCCGGCCGTTCTGTAAGGTTAGATGGTCAGGCAAATTATGATATAAACTTTATGATAAAATTAACTTAGGACTTGTAAACATAAATTTACTGTGTAGTTAACCCAGTCTAAAGTATATATGAGACATTTTCTAACGCTAATGAATAGAGAAAGGTTTATCTCACAAAATAAAAACAACTTTAGATAATGGTAAATACAATATTCCGTACACCAACCGTTTATGTGAAATGATTTATAAAAAGAATATGATACATCTCCACGATGTATAAAGATTTAATCGCACAGGATCCAAAGCGCTAACCACAAGTAGACTGCAAGCAATAAAGCTCGGAGCTTCTCTGAAAGCTGCATTGTCCTGGAGCCCGCAACGAACTTAATCAGAACCGATATGCGTGTGTGTGCGCGTTCTCTAAATTGAACCATTGAACTATACTGAAGAGATAAAACTGATGTAACTTTGCATGAAATGTATGTACCTACTCGTTGATTGCTCTTCATTGGCTAAGTATCAGTCGAGACTGTCGAGAGACATAAAAAGTAATAAAAAATGTCTGCGCGTAATACTTACCTACCTACTCTTTGGAATGTTTTTTATGTCCTTATTTAACGTGAAAATACTGAAAATTAAGCTTTAAGGTTTATTCCATGTATAGGTATTATACTAGTGGCTTCATCCGATTTCAACCGCGTTCCTGGAGATGTTAAATATTCCCGAGATTAAAAGTAGCCTATGTGTTATTTCAGAACATGTCCAAAGTCTGTGCCAGATTTCTTCAGCCGTACTGGCGTGAACGAGTAACAAACATACATACATCCATAGGTACTTACAAACCCATTCAAATATGACAATGGTATCATACTGCGTTACTATGGTAAATTGGTAACACGCGTTTTTATAAAAAAAATATTCAAAAAAAACAAAATCAAAATCATTTTTATTCAAATAGGCCTCAATAAAGCACTTATGAATAGTCACTATTAATGCTCTAAACCGAACCTTAAATACTATTAAACCGGTATTATCTGGATATTATCACTTTAGCGGCTGTTCTCTGGGCTTTGTGATTACAGCTGTCGATCATATCAAGACACCACGGTGAGATTGTGGTTAATAAGGAGCATAAAATAATAAAAAGCTATTGGTACATCCTTTACACGCTCCGGTGGAGATGTGGTGTGAAACTGCGCGAAGCAAAGGCGACGGATAAAATTGTTGTTATTGTGTACACAGCTTTATTATTATCGTCTCTCCAGCCAATTACAGACCTATAGCTAGAACTCCCAATGGCCTTTTAATTTAAATCCTATAGAACCTCCATTCACATAATGCTCAAAAGCATCAAGATCTAATCCAATTCAAGCGGAATAGACGACAGAAACCAGTTGCATTGAATTATTAATACACTAAATTCCCATGTGTTAACCGGTATGCAGAATTTACCTGTACTTAATACCTACTCGTCGGTTCGCTTATTAATTCAGGATGCACCAAATCACAGTGGGTTACCGCAGTAAGTGTATGCAGGCGACGTTCAACCTTCTGGGATATCTCAAGCTTTGTTTAAACTGTCTGGCTGGCGTGTTATACAAGATTTTGGTGGTATTTCGTATGTTACAAATAAATTACGAGTCTAAT
This sequence comes from Thyatira batis, assembly GCA_905147785.2. Taxonomy (NCBI): domain Eukaryota; kingdom Metazoa; phylum Arthropoda; class Insecta; order Lepidoptera; family Drepanidae; genus Thyatira; species Thyatira batis. The sequence continues at coordinate 7,201,308 of LR990497.1, forward strand.
TTAAGATTTAGTCTAGGTAATTATATATTGATAATTTAAAATTCATGGCGATTATTTGAATCATCGCGACTCACGATCATGATGGTGCAGGTTCAAAAGGCGTATGGATTCACACTACTGAATATTTATAGGAGGTAGGGAGCAACGGATTCGTCCGTTCGAAATTGGAGTAGCCCGACTGGGGTAGTACCTCCAACTTACAGAAGACCGCAGCCAAATAACACTACATGTAGTGTTGTGTTCCTGCGGTGAGTAAGGTAGCCAGAGCTCCATGAGGGGACGCTGTAGCGGCAGCGGGGGGACCAGAGATGGAGTAGCGTCGTAGGGGTATGCAAGAGTGATACCTGTTTAGCCCTTCGACGACAAATACATTGCGCTTTGTCCCTTTCACTGCCTATACAGTTGCTCCCTTTTTTTTTATAGGGTCGGCAACGCGTGAGTGACGCCTCTGGTGTTGCAAGCGTCCATAGGCTACGGTAACCGCTTCCCATCAGGTGGGACCGTATGCCTGTTTGCCACCCTTGTGGTATAAAAAAAAAAAATTTGGACAAGGAAAATATCGCGAAGAAACCTGTATCCCTGATATGTTACATTTAATGGCATGTTAAGTCCGCCAATCCGCACTAAGCCCGCGTGGTGGACTATGGCCTAAACCTCGTTGTTAGGGGAGGCCCTCCTACTCGGTGGAGACATATATGTGCTGATTATGATGATTTGAAATTTACAGGACATTTTTGTTTTTCAGGCAGATGGATTTGTTCACATAGGACTGTTCCAACAACGTATACCTAAAAACTGACCTACAATAAAACCTTTCTAAAACACTCAGCATTATGCAATAATAATAATAACTAGTAAACGATTAACAAATAAATACAACCAAATCAAAATTGAATAAAACTTTCCAATTTATACGTAGACACGTACTAGAGGCAATTCATAATATGTAGTTACGTTAGTTGCGATGTAATAACTATAATAAATACCGTCCCACGATACACCCACCTTTGTCATCGATGAATAACTCGGAGATTAGCGTGAAGAAAATATTCATATAAAATTATTATGACTCTTGTATGACATGAACGTTTCGAATGTTTGATATAACTTATGTTTTATCGATTAATATAAAAAACTGTATATGTTTATAATTTGATAGATAGTAGATTAAATTGGTATCAAATTCGACAGTAAGAATATTCGCTGATTCTAAGCTAGTTGACAGGCTATGTAACGCGTGCCCTTAAGTATTTTAAGGACCAAAGTAAAGTTTGATCTACTTACATGATGAACAACTTAGTCAATACTGTTTACCTGAATTAATCTAATTTATACTTTTAATAATAGCCATATAAGATATCTATTCGCGTTATTTTAATAAGTGCGTGAATATATCTTAAGTAGTTATTATTAAAAATATTTAATTATTCAATGTCGACTGTAACAGCAATCTATAATGGCGGCAGTAGGTACTTACCTGAAATAAAAAAAAAACAAATATTAGGAGTGTCCCGTAATAATACTGCTTAACTGTGGCGGTACACAAATATATAGAGACATACCTACCAACAAATTAGTCCATGATGCAATGTTTCACTATAGCATAACAACTAATAATAATAATCAGAAATTATTACTAGTATTGGAAAAAAAATCTCAAAGCTAAAATTTTTTTAAATTTTTATTGACCAAGCGGTATTTTTACACTTTGATCAAACATTGGCCAAACTAAGCTATCTTAAAAATAAACCACAAGTTTTATTTACATTACAAATAGTGACGCCCACACTTCTTCCATTCAAAGATTTTATCGTGTCTTTATTTATTTAGGCTCATCTGCATCATTATCGATGCAGCGATAGTATCGATTACACAATATAAGTATTGATAAATCAAACAAATCTGTCTTACTTAACTATCGTTAATGCAACAGCTTAGAAACAGTATTCGATTGAATACTTACTGTTCTTTGCATAATGAATATATCCATTTTTCATCTGGCCACATAGACTTTACCTTAGGTACTCACATAATCTCTGTTAAAGAATTCTCAACCTTATTGAGAATATTTATGGTACACATCTTATTTTACGGTGAATAATTTAATCCATAGTCTTAACAAATTGTTGAGATTTAGGAACGATAACATTGATATAAGAACCCAAAAAATATTCAATCATAATTATTATTATAAAACGGTGATTAATCTGCATAATTCCTTAGTTTATTAGTCTCCTATATACTTTAAAGGGCGACAGTTGACTTAATCCTACTGCCTATATTAAACTTAAGGGAGACCGAGGCCGTAATTGAGTAGGTAAGTAGGTAGACAAAACCAAAAATATATGTTGTTTGAAACTAGAAAATATATCAAATAAATCTTTAGTAAGATCAGCTAGCAATGCTAGTAGCTAAAAAGAGACAAAAAACATTACTAAAAGTAGCGCGTACCAGTTGACTTTAGTTAGTATTAATGCTGCCTATTAAAAGCCCCGACAAAATTACCGTCACTTAAAAAGTTTCCCATCTTCCACTCAGCAAACATTCTATTGTGTAACAAACAGACATATCTTGCCAAACCACTAACAGTTTTCCAGAAAACAATACAGCAACAGTACACCTGCCCAAAGAGTTGCTGTCTCGTGTTACATTAGGCACTAAAACAATAATAACCCTATACGAAATCGTGTCAGCTATTTTGGTACGAAAATATAAATAGCTTTAGATAAACAGTGTGTTATAGGTTGTCAGAGCGTGCATAAGTAGTTTAGCACATTTAGTAGACCCACTTAATAGTTAGTATCTGTATATGCAATAAGTCAAATTGTATTATAATGTTTAGCTTCCTTAATTTATTAGGAGCTTACAAGGGTCGGTATGGAGTATGTTATCGATTTTTATGCAGCAGAAACAACAATTAAATTGAAAACGGAATGCAATACTACCATACTGTATAAATGAATGAATAAATATAATATGTGTAGTTCAAATAAGTCTCGAAATTTAGAATTGTGAATAAAATGAAATGCTAAAATTGTTAAATAAATTGAAAATAGAAAATACCGCATCCGAATGGGTTTTTGCAAATACTTTATTTACTTACAGTGAAATCGACTTTGGAAAGTCCAATAACAGTGGAAAACGGTATAGAAAATGTTTACAAAACGAGAAGAGAACGCTCCAAGCGCCCCTGTCCCCAGGGCTTTGAGCAAGCACCATTCAGACGTCCTGTATTTTATTTAACTTTATACTAACTTCCTTTTTATAATCGGCACCGTGTTTAGTCTATTTTTTTACAATGTAATCAGTTGTACACGAAAGAGCAATAAATTCTTCCTAATTCATTACCTACATCATACTAAATAGACGATGTATCATCTAGCTAGATAGACAGTGTATTACACGATTCGTCCAGCGATTTTGTCCTTCATGGGTTCGCTTAGAGTTATGGGATCTGCTAGTCATTTTGTTTAAACAATTTTTTTTATACATGAAAACCCTTAAAAAACGAATCCATTTCATTTATCTTCATATAAAGTAAATAGTGTACTGCGTGTAAACAACATTTCAGCGTTCCGTTCCGTTGCAGTACCTTCGCAACCTTACAAGAAAACGTTCAAGAATAATTTATACTTTGCAGTAAGGAAACTGTTAACAAAAATTATGGCACTTCTCCTGGGCAAACATATAGATTTCTGTGTAAAATTCCTTGTGCAATTTCAAAGCTTTCGAGAAATCTCGCGCAGCCGGAAGGCGATCCAAATAGGAAACCTGTGATCTAAAGCAGCCTTAAGAGCTATTGAGAGGCTGCTCAGTGGATTGAATTTACAAAATATTTTGGCAAGGGTGAAATTCACTATGAAATTTATATTGTCAGATATAATATGGCCTATTGATAGCCACGTTGGAGTGCTATTTAATCAATTTAAGGGGTTACCAAATTGCTTTCAAAACAGGAAACATTAGATCGGGTGTTGATTCAATTGAGTAATTTACAAAATCAAAAGGCTTTTTTTGTTACTTGAGTAATGAAATATAATTTAGCCAATCTTATAATTTTACTACTTTTTCAACTACTAATGGCTTATAAATTTTAACTGTTGTACAAAGAACAATGTACCCACTAGTTCAGTAACTAGCTCGAATCGAATGCAATAAAAAATATCAACAAGTTCTTTGTCGCATCGTGACGCATCGCTACATATAATTTTATTGCAAAACTTTTGCCATAGAACAAGTTTTACAAGGAACAACACTCGAAACATTTTGTTCTACATGCAATAAAAACAATTTTATAAACTAGGTCCCATCCCGTTGCTTATCTCACGTACATCAGAGGAAACTTATAAAACAAATATCATAGCTTCCAAAGAAACATTTTACGTAATCATACAATTTTGTGCCTTATATTTTTTTTATTCAAATGCCGGATAACGTAGCATTGATAAGGGACCACGATAGGCGAAAATCATTTTGATTACCTCAAAATCTCTGTCTCTGTCTCAAAAAAAAAACTTTTAAAAAAAGTAACAAACTTTTTTTGAGCCTTTTACACTAAGGTAAAATTTCTGTTGTTGATGCATTGAACCAAATTGACTTCATTTTCGTTCCATTCTGCAAATAGCAATATCAGTGCAAATAAAAGAGTAAATCTAGAGGAAGACACTATTGCAGAAAGCGACATATCATAAACCATACTGTTCGCATCTTGCACTATATTTCCCACCGTTCTGGGGCAAGCAGGAGATTGCTTCGCTTATCTTATTGATACAGAAATATTTTTCCAAGTCGAGCGGTGGCAGCAAAGATGGCCACGTGAAATGATGTTAGTTCACATCCCAGTTACCGGGTTTCATAAAGGAAGTTAAGTTTTGTTGATATATAGCATTGTATGAGTGTAGTGGAATTGTATGTTTAAAATATCTGCGAAATACTTTATTTATATGTCGTAATAAATACGTTAGAATATACTTAAATATTTCTTATATAGTTTAATTGGTTTGGTAATATTTTGTGGGGTGTGTTAATTTGACATGAAGTTTGACGCTAAAGATATATTTTATATCTTCAACTCCAATAAAACTAAATCTACAAGACTCCAAATTTGACAAACATATTTTTGCCTTTTCCAGAAGGAAGATGTACGTGTGCAGTTTTCTTAACTCGCATTCTCTGTGGATTAATATTAAATTCCGTTCCCTTTCTTTACATACAGATGTTTACGGAACTCGTTTTATGCGGACAGTAGCATGCGCTGAACTACATATTATTATAAATACTCAAAAGAAATGTATTTTAATAATATTCCTAGCTGTTTGAAATAGCTCCTTAACAATAACTCCAAGTTAAGACTGTTTATCAAGCTTATAATATTCCTATTTTTATGAGACGTCGATCTTTCAGTCTATCACTGCTGTGAGACACAGACAGGCAGACAGCTGTTTATTTTAGCATTAACATTTGTAAAGGTCCGAATATAGAACAATGTTCTGACGTGAAAATAAACGTCATTGCATATAAAAGAAGAATATCTATTATTATGAGCCCGTACGAGTCTTACTCATACTAACCGACTATATTTTTAGGGTTCCATTAATTACAGTCAGGACCTATCACATACTCAATAATCTCACTTAGGGACAAGACAGTGAAACTCTACAGTGAACACTGCGTGCATACAATGGTCATAATTTCTACGAATATATAAAGACACTTATGAAATGCTGATAATAAAATGAATAGTTCGTCAAACCAATAAACATTCAAGCTTTAACAGCAAAACTATTCAAATAGGGTTTCCCATAAAACCCCGTGTTCACGGCACGGTGCGACGCGCGACGCAGGCATTGCGTGCGGGAAATAAACGCGTACTCGCAAATAGCTCATTACAATCTCAATGAGATCGAAAACGAGCAACGTGTGCAAATGTTTGCAAAGCACCGCTTACTGTGTTTGGTGGTCGTTTTGTTGGAATGCGGCAACACACTGAAAATCATCCATTGTTTTTGATTATATGAATGCATTGTAACCTGTAGCGCCAGTGAAATCGAATTTCTATTGATACTGGGTGTTTTTATGTTTACATTTTCTTTCGTATAGGATAGTTTTATTTATTTAAAAATCAATAGACAAATAACTTTGTACTTTGCACGGATCCCAAAAAAAGTACTTCCAATTGTAATGTCAATTAATTTATTCTCTATTTTTTTAGAAATATACTCCTACATTAAAATAACAAATTTAATATCACAGTATAATTTTGTTATTATACACAAACAAAAGTTTACTGGCCCTGTATCAGACCCTACGCCTGAATCCTCATAAACTCTACCTATACAAACATTCCTTATAAAAACAAAAGTTACGCTTGAGTTTGTAACTTCCGATTACGACCCAAGCAAAGTGCCCGATACCTACTTTCAGTACGTAACAAAGAGCGTCAGAACAAATATTTGCGTCATTTACCGGCTTCGGCTGCTTGTTGGAACTACTTGAAGCGAAACTGTGTAAGTTGGAATTGCGTTAGCCATTTCACTCTTTTACTTTCCCACGTTGACAAACATACGTCTTTTATTTTTTGTTTAAAACGCCGTGTTAATTGGTTACGGGATGTGGTTACGATTGGGTATTGAGTTCAGGTTTAGTGGTAGAGTTGTTAGTTTTTGTGCAATATTTAAATTTGATGATAGGCATAAATATCTGACCAACACGATCTAATAGCTTTGCATATTTTGAAATCAGTCAAACGGGAAAGGATATCGTAAATTAATTAATTTACTAAATAGTAATATTTTAACTAGAACACTCCTTACAAATAAATACCAAGATTCTTAACACACAGCTAATTACAGCCACCATAAATTCCCAAGCTGGAGTAAACGTTATGAATCTTTGTTCGCCGAGTTATTCGGGTTATCTCGGCTAGGTATGTCATAGTCATAGTGGTGAGATGAGGGATAAATGGGCCGACAGCGTTGGATTAATAACAAACAACGGCTCGTAACATTCCTATATAGTTTCACTACTCTGACAAATGTGAGAGTTTCCTCAGTAACAATGCTGTAAGAAAATGCATGGATAGTTATTGTTTGTTATATTACGAGTATATCGTGAGTTTTTAAATATGACGATAACTATAACTATATACTACATAGAGTTTTTTAGATCTTCAATTTTCTCGATATAAAATCATGCTCCTGTGGTATTTAAGAACATACTCTACTGTGCCAACTCTCTGTTCCTCCAGATCCCTTCAGGCGTTCTGGTGTAGTTGAGTAACAAACATTCATCTACCCATCCAGATTCAAAAGGTAGGTACTGCATTTCTAAAATCAGTAAGATGTTGTTTTTGATTCAGTATTGATTGTAAAGCCGAAAAATCAGTACAGTAAACCTAAATATGTAAAGTGTAAAGCATTACGCTAATATTGACATTAACAGATCATGCATAGTACAGTCTTGTGATATTTGAACATACAATAATCGTCGTCACGTTACATTGACTTGTCGATTTTCAAATATTAAGTTCATAACACATTTTTTATATTTTAACGCAACAGCTGTAATTTTTAGGGTAAATTTTTGGTTTAGAAGATTGTTATGTGAGTTGGAATTCTTATTTTTTCCGAGTATTATAGCGCATGAATTATATAAATTATACATATGTACTTATTTAACAAATTACGGAACTCTGTCCCCGCGCCGCACGCGCGCTTGCGTTCTATCCCGGAAACTCTACTCGACTGTCGGACGGGGCGCGCGGGCAAGGAGACGAGCGGAGCGGCGGCAGGGTTGCGGGGGCGGGGTAACAGCACCAGGGGTACAGGCTGGTGTGCGTTTAACGCGGCTTGCTATAGTATTTAATATTCTTACAAAGTTCTGAAATCAGTATCAAATAATGGAAATTTCATTCTATTTCTCTTTTTTAAGGTGAATTTAATATGGCACATATTATATATTTATAAACATATACTGCAAAAATATTTCTTCTTGACAAAATATTAAAAACAGGAAATAATCAACAACATTCATGCACAAAGCTTGTTCTATCAAAACGTTGAAGGCGATATATTTTCATTCCTGAAACCAAAGCTTTGTCTCGCTAAATGACAAATAGCTGGTGGGAACAAACGAAAATATAATGGAATTTCGGAATCTGGTAGCAAACAGTGCACTCAGTTTTATAGCTGGCAACGTAATAATAATAATGTGATATAAGTGGCTGAGCAATCACCTTTTAACAATAGGTTTTAAAGCCACATACAAATTCTAACCTGCCCTCATACTAAGAAAATAAAATAAAACTTCTTCGTTTATCGCTTTTCTAACGAATGTAAACCATGCCCTTTACGCGCTAAATATTTTTCTAAGCGAAGAAACTGACAGAGACACGCAGTGACTTATTTTATTAATATTGTAGAAGTGATTTAATGTGACCAATGTGACCATCTAAGGAAGTCCGATTTTTTTTTTCAACAATCGTCTAGCTAGACCCTATTATCTAATTTTATTGTCGAGAACTATAGTTTATTTAACAAGTTCCAATTTAAAAGCGCTAATAATTATCACTCATAAAACGAAAATCGCAATAAAAGGTACCTACGACGCCGCGACGGTGACGGCGTCAAGTCACAGGCTGTAAATAAGAGCTCGTAATAAGACAACATTGAGAAAAAAGCCGCAATACATCTCAAAATCAATGGCCCATTTCAACAACTGAACCGCCCTCGTGCGGTTTAATAATCTCATTAAAACCGTTTACTGTCATTTAACGGGCAGTAAAAATCTCACAACAGCCCTTACTATTTGCTGTGTTTACAGAAGTGGGGAACGAGCTTTATTTACGTTTTGATTTTATTGCTTGAGCTTTCTTTGTTTTCATTTAGTTATTCGTATCTGTGGGTCGCTCTTTGATATTTTGTTTGACATATTTAAGTATGTTATGGATATGTTTACTGACATACATATTGATGTTTTAGGTAAATCTATTGACTTAAAGGCTTAATTTTCGTTAAACGACACAGCTTTTATTAACCATGTTATTAGTATGTAAAAATTACTGGTAATCACGAAAAACTATTTCAAAAAATACATCGTGCTGAGAATTTGAACCTAAGTTTAAATTACCTCTGAATACGTGGAAGTGTCTCCAATTAACCCAAAATATATCTGCATTTGAATCAGGAACCTAAATTCTAAACAGCAAAATATGTTTCACCTAATTCGACTGGTTTAATATAATCTTACAAAATCAGTGATGTAAATCTAGTCTAGTCCACTTTAAACTCAAAATTAGATCGGATTCGGTTCGTGAATCATTGGAGAATTGCAATTAGGATTTCATACATTTCCGCTCTGACTAGCTAACATGTTGTTAAGGCCTCGATAAATACACAATTTTAGAGTAATGGGCATATTGGAATTATTATGGAAACTTATAAATTAAACTCAGAATTTACACGGGTCAATAGGAATAGCCAGTAAAGGAGTATACTTATGTAAATTTGTTTATCACGCAAATTAAATTGTTATATGTCATTCTTACAGAGTTAAGTATGTTAGATTTATCGTAAACATATTGTCTCACTATCATATTGTAACACCGATCTTATGTGAGCATTGCCATAGATTGCATAATTGTAAACCATTTAATTAGATAAAAGTTTAATGAACGTACCTACGGTCAACAACACAATTTCAAAGCACTGGTTTATCCACTTTTCATAGTGCGTGCTTCTCAATATACTTGTGCTGCTGACTATACATTTTACGAGTAACCGATTCGCTTATACCACCCCCATTTTAGAGTGTAATATTAAAATTATCGAGTGCTTTCTAAAAACATGTCTTTGACACTTAAATGGTAAACACTTGATGAATTACAAGTTTGTCTACGCCAAATACATTATCGCAAACAAGTTATGTACAAACAATTATGTTCCGGATGCTTTCAATTGCCTTAGATCTTAGCACATCTTCAACATTTCCTGCGTTTTGTGTCATGTTGTTTTGATAACCGACCGACCGGAATTCCGATGAAAATAGCAACAGGTTCATAATTTACATCATAATCACGAGACCTACTTATCCCATTCTACGTTTTATTAATGTCAATGTTCGTGATAATAGATGTATGGATGTTTGTTACTATTTTATGCTGTAGGAAACTCAGAAGTAATATGACACACTAACGCGGATCAAACTACGGAAAGATAAGATAGTTAAGACGGAACGTAGTTCCTACCTTCCGTCCCGGGTTTCCACCACGTTTTTAGGAACTAACTTTTTCCGGGTTAGAAGTAAGTACTATGTAGGTAGGTATTCTTATTGCTTTCATTTTGGCTCGAAGTGACGAAAATAACCATCCAAACTTCCGGATTCATAATAGGTAGTCGAATAAAAAAATGACTATTATTTTCCGATGGAGTTTTTATTACGACAGCACGACAGGCAGTTCTGTAGTTGGTTTGTCAAAGATATTCTTACAATGGTTATAAAACTACTCTAATTTATAGTTGAAATTCATAATAGTGGTAAAATGCACGCGAAGCTTTGGTGACAGGAAGCAACGATAAATAGCGGTCGGTCCACAAATCATTTCGGTGGTTGACTAATTGACTCAAAGAGCAGGAATATATTTAGAAATGGAACAATAAACGGCATTATTACTAGCATATCTCATTTTACACTTCATTTATATCCAAAAGGAATTTTCTTATAAATTTAAAATACCGAAGTATATTTGTAGACTAATTAAGAATATGACAAAATGGTTATTCAACGATATCGGGGCTGTGCATAAAAAATATTTCCTGGTTGGATACAGGCATACGGTCCCACTTGATAGGAAGCGATTACCGTAGCCTATGAACGCTTGCAACACTAAGGGCGTCACTCACGCGACATTGTCAGTGGAATCAATTAACATCTAAGATTTTAAGAAGACAGGCGTGGCTTAGTTTAGAGGTTAGTACCTGTACCTGTACCTATAAGTTTAAGTAATCTTTTATTGTTTTCAGATGTCTGAGATGAAACTCTTCTTCAGATGAAACTCTTGTATCAGTAAATGATGTTGTTATAAGGCAAAGCTTCATATAATATAGGTACGTCTATAATGATCACATTGTCAATACAGTCAAACGGAACAAACAAACGGTTCAAATGCAGGTGTATAGGTCTTTATAAAGTAAGATTGAATTCGCAACTCATTCAACTTGGGCGGGCGGAAAAAGGAAGTCTTCAATATAATATAACGGTTTATAATACAGGACGTTATAAAAGTAACCTTTATGTAACCGACTTATTATCTGATATTTGTATTAGAAAAATTAACTTTAACATAAACATGTGCATTAGTTAAATCGCTCATAAAAAATGTACACGTATTTTATAGCATTTAGTATAAACTAGTGGCTCCCCGCGGCTTCGCCCACGTTCCCGGGGGATCGTTAATTTTCCCGGTATAAAAAGTAGCCTATGTCCTTTCTCAGGCTCTGGATTATCTGTGTACCAAATTTAATTTAAATCGGTTCAGTAGTTTTAGCGTGAAAGCGTAACAGACATACAGACAGACAGAGCTACTTTCGCATTTATAATATTAGTATGGATAGTATGGATGGATTTCATCACAATTCCTTCAGCCGTTGGTGCGTGAAAGAGTTACAAATTATCTATACATACATTTTCACGAATTTTCGCATTTATTATTATTATTAGGATATTACCTATGTTGAAATAGCTGCGACTCGGGCTTGAATTTTAGAAACTACTCATAAATCAAACCATCAGAAACTTAACTTTTTTACAATAATATTTGTATTAGATATCAAATAAGTTAGTAGAATATAATGATTTTCTATTGTTATACACAATGTAGTTGTAACGAGAAAAGAAACATTATTCGAATGGATTCTATAGAACAATTTATTATATCGATTCTGTTGAACATTTTACATACTAACGATATAAATATAACATAGAATGTATTATGAATAAAATTATTCAATTCTAAGAAACAATTTCATAGACGAAAGCTCTTCATAGAAGTGTGTAAATAAATATGTATAAAGTAGGTAAGTAATGTTTATATGCTCCAGAAGCGCTGATGGATATTGTTGCATAACTCTATCAAAACATGAATGTAGTGCAAGTTAATATGATTCGTATTTAATACATACTGTTTACGTTCCAATTTCATCACTAAGGTGTGTAAACAAGATTTTAGCATTTATTTATTAAGATGTTTTACTATCTTTGGTTTGATTGAGGAAAAGTAAAGTTCTGTATGCTTTTTAACTGGTAACTTTTAATGCTTACGCGAAATATTCTTATCTGTTTTTGATTTTAAATATTTTATGTGATCATTTTAATATACCTACTAAAACTGTGACGGTTTAAAACTGAATAGCAGATGTTTGGAGACTTACTAAGATAAAAAAAAATGTTTAATATTTTATTGAGAGCCCAGTTAATATATTACCTGCTAAATTAGTATTATATATGATAAATCACTTATTAATCACTGTTTTAAATATAAATAAATCATCCTAATATCACCTCGACAGCCACACTTATGTTAACCACGAAAGTAAAACGATTATTCATAACTATCTCAATTCAACGTCGTGTTAATGATTTATTCAAGAATAAGCCATTTTGAAATGTCAACTTTGACTTTTAGAATTGCCATACTCTAACTAATGAACCCCGGAAAACGATTAGTGTGCACTAAATCGAACGAGAGTAAGTTAAAAGGGTAACGAAAGGAGCTGTTAGAAAAATGGGAATGGAAATGGAAATTAAAGAGACGGGGTAAAGAGAATTATTAGCTCTTTTGTAGACACATCTGAAATTAACTATCCACTGAAAACATCTATACATAATGTATGCTATTTGCTGAGTAGTTTACATGATGTACCTATATAACAAAAATGAAAATAATGTACATGTCTTTAAGCTTAATTCATTATATCGTTACATATCTAAGAGCACCGTCTGCTCTACAGTTTTACTCGCGTAGGTACCCGGTTTTCAATTTTCCCGTACAATGTAGCCTATGTTATATTCTAAAACATATTCTATCTCTGTATCAAATTTCACTTGAATTCCGCCGTTCTGAGCTGATAAGGCGACTAACAGTAAAGATAATAAAAAAATTCTAGATCCGTGGTTAAAATAACAAATAAAATTAACCCTTTAGTCGTAGTATGTGTGATAATTCTTGAAATTCATAGCAATCTTATACTTACTACCTAATAACACGATACAAAACGGAACCCAATATACTTTGAATGTGAGTAAGCCCACGCACTACGCCAATTTAATTTATCACTCCTATTTGTAGTTCTTATGTAAATTATAGTAACATGTATCATTATAAAAATGTTACCTTTTAAATCGGCCAAGATAAATGTTGGTATTCAATGTATTCACATTAATGTCGATCTCTCTGTGAGTTATCTTTGATTTGTAAAAAAAAACGACGAAACCGATCGAGAGGTATCTGTTATTCAAATACTTATCGTATCGGCTCGAGTCCGACTTTGATTACCATATACACATAAACAAGAATGCAAGCGAGCAATTTAACTAGCACCGCACGCCGTTTTGCCTGGAGATATAAATTTTTCGCCGAAAGATTATTTTAATTTGTTATTCTTTTTTACTAACGTAATATATATATTTATTATTGACAAAACATTTACATAATTAAATAATGAAAATGAACTTATATTTATATTATACGTATGCAAAGCGAAAAGGAAAAAGAAAAATACCTAAGTCCCAATATATACATATTTATAAATTTTTACATATTTTATTATTTTTTGTTATCCTATTTATATTCTCATTTTACAATTTATAATATTTAATTAGTAAAATAAAATATTTAAATAAAATTTTTGAATTTAGACATTAAAGAATTAAACCCCTTCAGTTTACTTCGACGCACGCAAATGAGTATAACAATAAATTTTCCATATTTTTAGGTTAAGAACCAATCAGGTAGACGCCTGTATATACCAGAGGTATATATAACCATTTAATTAATGGAGCCAGATGACAGTTTCCAGTAAAAATTACACAAAATTTTATAATAGGAATTGAAACATGATAGTATTGTTAGTGATAATTTTACAAGTAAAATGTAGTTTATTATGACATATCATTCTATATAAGTTCTAAGAAGTCCTAGTATTGTGTGTATAACCCTCATAATTATAATCAGTGTGTTGGTCATGGGCAATATTAAATGTTTTTGTCTAAACTACAACAAGCACAGCTGGTGACAAGTGGCAACTGGCATTTTGAATGTGAAATCATTGTTGTATTATTAGACTATTCCAATGAGTAATATTTACGTGTCTATACGACCGTTGTAAATACATACTTTGACACATCGTTTTAAAGCAGTTTTTTCCTCAATCTTGTACTAGTTTCTCTACCCGGTTCTACCAGTATTTTAGGGAATCTTAAATTTTCCCAGGATAAAAAAAAATTGTAAATTTTCCCAGAATTGTAGCTACGTTGTAAGCCACATTTTATCAGCTTTGTCTCTATCCTTTTGGATTTTTAAATATCATTGGATGTACGAGTAACACTCGTTTGTTTGCATAGGTACTTACATACTTTTGGATTTATTAGGTATATATTAAAAGAATACAAGTACATACAAGAATTTTTCAAAAACAAAAATTTCACTAAATTACATAATAATATGTCTGTTTATTGATGTAACACATTGTAAGTGTGTCATACTTAAAGCTCATCTATGTAAACCTCAGTTCATCAAACTCAGTTATATAAATCAAGGCTTTCAATGGCTATTTAAAGCAAAGTGTTCCTGAATAACCCATAATGTTTCCCCTTTCACGATGTCTGGGTTTATCGAACCGCGATCGATATTTTGAATAATTTATATCAAATTATATGGCTAGTAAGTGCTTTTATGGTTTCATACATCTACGTGGGGATAAGTCACATTTAAAACGTGTGTTGCCAAACTAATGAAATGCAATGATGTATGGATAACTGGTTCTAATTTACTTGGAACTTTAAACGCACAGATTAAAAATAACGTAAAGCTAATCATACTAAACATAATTAAGTTGTTAACTACTAAACTGGTTTGTATGTATAACGGCAGCCTATTTCTGCTCTAAATGAAATTTGTTTGTAAAATCAAAGTTATAATAATCAACCCAGCTAATCTCCGGTAGATTTTATGAAACTGTTTTAAAAGTGAGCATTACTTAGAGTGTACTTTCAGCTTACTTATATAAAGTGGAATATTAAAAGCTCTTTCAAGAAAACAGTTCAGGCACTAACACTTTTCATGTAAATTAAGGTAAGGAACGAGAGGATTCATTAAATGGAGATTTTGTTCGATACAAACTCTCATCCCAACGTTTGAGTGATAAATAATGAAGACGCGAGCAAAACAGAAAATGATTTCTTGAAAAAATATAATGCTGTCGTCATGAGAACATTAAAAAAAACGGCCAAGTGCGAGTCGGACTCGCGCACCGAGGGTTCCGTACAAACCTGCAAGGTTTACAAGCTTAAAGGTATTATAGACCTGAGTATTTGGTATGAATTTCAATTTAATACCTCTACGCGTTTATGAGGAAATGGGTAGTAAGTTTAAAATTATTAAAAAAAAATATATTATGTGATGTAACTAAAAATGTATGGTTTTCGTAATTTTTCCTTTATCTATGCTATAAGACGTTGCTTCGTACCAAATTTCAAGATTCTGAGTTCACGGGAAGCACCCTGTAGGTTTTGATTCCCTTGCAAGTGTCGAAAATTTGCGGCATAAACGGCTGTATCTTTTGATTGCGTTGGCTTAGAAGTTTGATTTTTTCACAGCTTCAAGGGACAGTAGACCTGAGTAATTGATATAAATTTCAGCTTCATACCTCCACGCGTTCCTGAGAAAAAGGGTCTTGACAGACGGACGGACGGACGGACGGACAGACAGACGGACAACAAAGTGATCCTATAAGGGTTCCGTTTTTTCCTTTTGAGGTACGGAACCCTAAAAACGATGAACGCAGATAATAATATGCGGGATTGACAACGAAATTGAAAACATAATGGGCTTATGATAAAATCAGATTACATAAACTACGACGCGAACATAAATCGCAATGGGGGAAAACAAAAAGGTGTTTGGGTGAAATTAAACGTCTCAAAGGCTTTAAGCGGTGGTAGTGGTAGAGTTGTAAATTGCGAAACGTTCCTAGGAGCATTGAAAATTTATAC
The DNA here is from genome assembly GCA_905147785.2 of Thyatira batis. Classification (NCBI taxonomy): domain Eukaryota; kingdom Metazoa; phylum Arthropoda; class Insecta; order Lepidoptera; family Drepanidae; genus Thyatira; species Thyatira batis. The sequence continues at coordinate 7,217,574 of LR990497.1, forward strand.
CCTCAACGGAATTTGAGAATTTATTTAGGGAAACGAAAATTATTAATTGCACATAAAACCATTTCCGGCACGTGCACTATTCATGTAAATTAGGGTGAAACTCCAGTTGTAACGCTCGCTGAGATACTTCGAACAAAGCCTTTGTGCGGGTTTTATGGACTAAGTACGAAATAATGAAAATGTGGAGAGGGATTGACGTGAGGGAAAAACAATAAAAAAAATTTTATGTATGCATGTATTGTAACTTAGGTACATGTTTGGCAGTAGGCAGGCTGATAGGCAGGTTTGAACTGGGCTGGGAAGATTTTATAATTTACTTGGTCTATTGTTAGGTAAACTTTGTATATACTAACGAGATTCTATTTTCTAGTTTTTTTTTTTATACCACAAGGTTGGCAAACAGGCATACGGTCCCACCTGGTGGGAAGCGGTTACCGTAGCCTATGGACGCTTGCAACACCAGAGGCGTCACTCACGCTTTGCCGACCCTATAAAAAAAGGAGCAACTGTATAGGCAGTGAAAGGGACAAAGCGCAATGCACTTCTCGACGAAAGGCCAAACAGGCATCACTCCTGCACACCCCTACGACGCTACTCCACCCCTGGTTCCCCCACTGCCGCTACAGCGTGTCTCCTCATGGAGCTCTGGCTACCTTACTCACCGCAGGAACACAACACTACATGTAGTGTTATTTGGCTGCGGTCTTCTGTAAGGTGGAGGTACTACCCCAGTCGGGCTACTCCAATTTCGAACGGACGAATCCGTTGCGTCCTTAAAATTTAGATTACCTACTCAAGTTAAATGTGTAAACAACATTTAGAATATAAGTAGAATCCATCGATATTTATATGTAATTTACTTTTTATTGTTCATACATACATAATTTAAATACCTACCTTCTGTGAATCGATTGACAAACACTGATATAAAATAATGATGAATAATTATTATTTTATCACGTATTACTTGGTATTGTCACAGTATTATTAATTAACTAAAAATAGGGTGTTGCTGTAATTTATGTTCATTAAATGTTGTTTTATTGAGATTATCAGGTTCAATAAATTATTTTATTTGTAGATAAATATTACCCATGACACTGAATAAATTCAAAATTTCTGTTTGTAATTTATTTATTGTAGTAGAGTTATGTTTGATATATATTAATGTAAGAAAAAATCATTAAACGTTATAAAAAGAGATGATAAGACTGATATTACCTAGAAAATATATCTACATATTTATTTACTATTATTACGACGACAAAACTAAACAACTTATTTCTATCAATATCAACTGAAGTAGACGTAGATTTTAAACTAGAAAGTCATAAAACAAGACACGACATTATGAGTCGATACCGCATACTTCGTAAAAGGATACAAAGACAGATAAGGTTAACCCTGTCAAGTGGTTGATGGATGACATTAAAAGATACTTCAAGAACCATAGACCTTAAATGGATACGATAATATAGGTAGCCGCCTGAGTAATGCAGTAAAACAAACTACTGAACCATTTTGTAAGTCACAAAACTAACCCCAATAAATATATTCAAGTCGAAAGAAAAAACCTGTTGGCAGCTTGCCAGCTTTTTGCGGTGCTCTTTTAAGCTACAATTGCTGAGAATGGAATTTTAATCATTCACGCATTTAAACCATTTCTGGAAATATCTTATAGGTACTGTTATTGCTTGAGGCATAGTTTTAATGCTTTATGTCTGAACATCCGCGACATGTAAGTAAATAAATAATAGACAGTTAAAATTTATGATTTTTTTCTACCAATTACCATAAATCTCTGATAAGATGCTTTAAATTCTTACTATCTAATGAATGAATATAATACGACATAAAAGTTCACGCCCACATACGTTTAAGTTTGCTAAGCGGTTCATATTTGGAACCAAATGGAAAATCAACCATTAAAGCCAGGTGTTAATGATGTGTTGACAAGAAGAATCAATATTTTATATAAACACATCGCTAAAAGCGATTTTAAAAGCCGATTAGGTATTTTCCTTTTTTAGTTAAAGTAAAATTAGATTTTGTACGTTTATGGTATCTAGAGTATTGGTATATCATCTGGTTTTACAGTTTATTTCTGTACAAACATTCCCTACTTGAGCGATCAATAAACTTTGATCCGCGGCTATCTACCGACTAACTCACGATCATCCAAAAATAACAACATCGACTGCGAGGAAGTGAAACAAAAATAGATCGTTGAAATCCTAATGACACAGTTCACTCGCACTTAAGTCTGTTGTTTTATTAATCTTGGTCCTATTCTCCGAAATCGTTCATTGGGTGGTCTAAACCAACACTATAAAATTTATTGTGATGACTACGACATCACAATTCGACACAATCAAAATTTTCATTTCATTAGATAATACGATGTATCGATGATTGATCGAGGTATCACCTGAATAATGCATTAATCGATACAATAATTTGAAAGCTCAATAGGTTTATCCGGGTGACAAATGTAGTTATAACTCGGTCGCTAATCGACGTCAGCTGTACAGTTTCCTGCAATTATTCACAATGATATCACTAGTTAAATAATTAGGGTCATACGTAATTTGTTGGTCTGTATCGGAAAGTTATCGGACGAGTCACTGGCCTTCACATTATGTCAGTGGCACGGATCGATAGTGTCGTTGAACCGAATCTAATTTGCACTACAATTGTTTTTTAAAATGTATCTCATTACTAGTTTTTAAAACTATCGCCTCTCTCGACTACATTAAGTAAAGCTTTCCCATGTTTTATTTACTTGTTCCTTTCTGCATAAAATATTAAGTTTTTAGCCGGCATGTGCTTTCCTCGCTCGTAGTCGCCCGCAAAAAGGCTGGAAGGTCCGAGTCTGACGCGTTTGTGGACTTATTTACATAAAGTGGAATAATTAATTGCAACTTAAAAGACAAAGAACGGCCGCTCGTTCGCTATTCATGTAAATTAAGTCTAGACTGCGGACTCGTTATTTTTGAAAAGCAACATGCTGTGTGTACTAGTTTTCATTCAAAAGATGCAATTATTATGCAACATTACTGCGCTACATTATATCCACGCCGCATTTCGTATACAATGCGTCACGTATACACAAAGCAGATGATCGTGTTAAACAGAATTTCGCTTTCAGGAAACATCTTTTAGCCAATTTATGAATAGGAATATTCATAGTTTACCTGTATTGCGAGTTATTCACGCCCGGAATAATAATAATGCTGTAATTCAAGACGTGTCCAGCATTAAAACGGTTAGTGAAATTTCATTAAGCATCAGTCCGTCGACAGACAAACGATTTGTCTTGTCATCCGAACAGTCATCAGTTTGGGGAACTAATTTGAATTTGTAATGAAACCACTAAAACGATTATTTACAGTAAAATATTACCAAGAAATGTTAATATTATGTTTTTTTCATTTTAGTAACGTACCTACTAAATTCTGGAACGTTTTTGTAGGAAAGGTGGTCTTATGTATCCCACCTAAATCGGCAGACTTGGTTCTGTATTCTAGTCACGTTGTCCCTGGACAGTTATTTGGACGGTGTCTTCCTGTACTAGACCGTATTTTAAACATAAATGGAAGTATATTAAAATACATAAAACTTTACCATACCAGTAGGTACCTCTGAAGGTACTTCGTATAATAATCGTGTATCAAAATTATAATGTGTGTATTAAGCCTATGAAAACTATCTTATAAAATTAAAAACATAAAATAGAAACAGCAAGAATTAAGATTTAAATATTATTTACGTTTCATGTGTCCTGCAGTAAATAATCGAATATTAAATTTATAAAACTATATAAAATATTTCAGATAATTTGAGATGTCCTTGAAATTTGATTAATTTTGACTGATTTTTCATTTCTTCCATTTCCTTGGTCACTTGGATTCCTTAATTGACTTAATCATAATATAATGTGTATAATATAAAACAAATATTTGTCTTTATGTCTATGATTTGCCGCACTTGTATGAGTTCAACTTTAAATAAACATTAATACCAGGGTTCATAGATCCTAATGAAATGATTTAATGACAGAAAGTGCTGCCAACTACTTTAATGCTGTTGAACACATGACTCACATCTATAAGATGAATTACGAACTAAAGTCAAGACATTATACTGGGGCTATTAATAAAGCATAATTTAAAATGTTTGTAAACATTCAGTGAACAAACGCAGACTCTGTGACGTCATTTGACATTTGGTGCCAAACAATGAATTTAAATTAGTAATTTAGCAAAAAGCCTGTCATTTGTCGGATGTAAAAAATTGGTCCATTAGGAGGTAAATTAAAAATCATATTTCACTTGGTTAGTTTATTCTTAGCAACCTAAAAACAAGCAGTATTTACCTATCTCAGATCTGAAATGAAAACCTAAATTGAACTAGTAGCGAAACAAGATTCCTCACACAACAATAAAATTGTATCTCAATTATTTCACTCGTGTAAAATTTCCGGGTAGATTTGAGAAAGTACATAAATTGCAATGAACAAACGAAGTAATATAAACTAACAGAATTTCTGAGCGGAGCGCTCGGCACCGCGTAATTAGCTGCAGAGTTTTCAACGTGAAACCGAGTTGAACTCGTTACATTTTCCCCTGTCGTGGTTTACGTAACACATCGTCCTTCGCTTTCGCAACAAATTTCGTCAACTTAAACTCATTGTTGAGTTAAACAAATCACCATTATTTTGTTTCGGATTCCATAAAAGTAAAAATAAAAAAATTCAAGAGAATATAAATCAAAGAATTGCCCAACTGTTTTCAACTTTTCACTGAATTGTTACTCAACATTAACAATACCGCCTACTTGGGCCACGAATAATTCCCCAGCACTGGATTGGGGAATCATTTAAAATGATAACATTTCACCTGTGCCCATAAATTTTCTTATCTATTAAAACACTTTCCCTTACACACGCTCATAATTAGACAAGCATGCGTGTACAATATTGAAACAATCCTGAGAATCCAGTTTTGCTTTATTACGGTGCCTTATTAGCAACTTCGCGCATTCAGAACAGAGGTGCACTTTGTATGTTAACATCTAAACAATTTTGATGCGATCTTGTTAACTCTAAGTGGGCGAGTGTTTGTGATAATTGAATTCCGTTTTCGTACTACTTTTCCTGTTCTATTGCTTATTTAAAGAAATATTTTCATTATTAGATAAAAATGAGTAACTTTTGATCTCACCTGCGCTTAAATTCACGGCTATGAATAGATAAGTAAATATTTAATAATTAGGTAGAGTGTAAAATTATACTCAAATCTTAGGCGTAACGAAGGTTTGACTTTGGTTATATCCCATTTTTTTTATAAATAATATGGTTTAATATTATTTATTATCATCATCGATTATGTTTTATTGTGTAACCAAAACTTGAGTCGAGTAACAGTTTCTTATTAATAAATTATAATGAGGTCTACCTACGCATATTATGTAAATATAAACGAGCTATGTGATTTTGTTTGGTATTTTCATTGCAACTATTGATCGGTGATATGTATAGAAAAAAGTTTCAAAAGTGTCATGCTATATAGATATCTAATGCATAGAAACAACATGTATTTGTTTTTTGCTTTTGTGAAAGAAGTGATCCCCTCGTTGTTAGGGGAGTCTCGAGCCATTGTATTAAGGACGGAAGGAAGGTATGAGCTGAAGAGAGATAGAGTGAAAATATTAAATTCAAATTTGTATTTCCCCAGGTCAATGACCTCCGTTTCAGTAATTAAAAAGTCATCAAACGGTCTGGTCCGCTAACGTCACACGTCTGTTTGTGGTCGTTATTTTGATAGCAAGCGATAAAACTATTTCGCACAGTTTTATTTGTTCGGTCGTGGCAAATTTTAGATAGGAAAAATGACGAAACGTTCTCTAAATAAAACTGGGAAAATCGCAGAGGCGGTTAGATACAGTTTAAATTGTGACTAATGATTACGAAGATAAATATCATGTTACCCTATAATCCAGCAACGTTTTAATAGTTGCTACAGCTAAATTACATAGAAGTGTCCCAGTAGAAATCCTACAAGTTTATTTATTTAAATCCGGTCACAGTAACGATGATAACTTATTCTATCTGTGCAAACAGACTGCTAATTACGACCATTTCCTCATCGTCCGTAGCTTTTGATAAACCTATTTAGTTTCATTTTAACATACGGTATCTTTCATCTTTGATGTCTCTTAATATGAATAAATATTTGAGGGAATTTTAGTGCTTTATGTGTCCGGATAATCATATTACTTCTGTCGTAAAAACTATGTATGAAACTGGAAGGGAAAATATGATACTTCTACTTCTGTGTAACAGTTATTTTTATCTTGAAATTAGATTACATATGAACCCTCAACATTAAAAGTGATTTAATGCTTTATTTATTTATTTAGTTTACAGCTAATTCAAGCCGTATTTTAGATCTGTTGCTGAAATTTCACATAATGATATCATTGTTAACAATAAAGGTATATATTTTTATTCATATAAAGATAGTGAATTGAAAACGAACTAAACTAAACTTACAAATGTGCATTTAAATATCCAGCAATCTACATCATTAGTAACGTCTTCAGCTTGCAGATAACAAGCTGGTTATAAAGACGAGCAACTCCAGAGCTTCGCAATACTATCCACAGTGAAATCAATCATGATAACTCGAGCACGTGTGCGCATAATTAATGATTGTATTAGCAATGTTCTGCTCCTTAGCAATCCCTGATAGGAAAGATCGCTCGTTAACATATCAAGATCATATTATCTGTCAGAAGGGTTAAGCGACCCATCTCAAGAAGGCAAGAATCCTGACACGATGCGTCGTTTGTTAGAGCACCGTTCCACATCGTTAACTTAGCTTGTTATAACTTTATGCGTCTCCCGGGTGCACGGAATTTAAATTAACTCAATAGAATTACTAAGGGATGAATATTACTTGCCATGAATATCTGAGTGCGACTTGAGATTGTGTGTAATCAAGGGTAACGAACAATTTGCTACCAGTTAGTGTGCTCCGAGAAATTTTACGTCAAACGTTTCCGTCTACGCGTTTACTGTTATATCATTGTCGTGTTAATTGAATTTCAAACTAGTTTGAGGACTGATCTCGCGTTAATATTAACAATATGATAGTTATATGATAGTTTTATATTAAAATATATTATAGGAACATATAAACTGGGAGCTAATTACCCGTTGCCCTTGATTACTATACGAATAAATGATACATTTTTTTTTTAATAATAATTGTGTTAAAAGTATATACCCGATAAATTATATTATCATATCAATTGAATAAAGAATATCGTTATCAGTATTCCGATGTTACTGGATCGGCGTAAATTAACGAATGGTCGTTTAACCTTGCCCTTTTATTATAAAACACTTAAAAACTTCCGTGTACTTTGGCTTACGAGACTGCGAGAAATGTTCTTCAAATTCTTGAAAACTTATCCCAGAGATAAAGGGATTCATGTCACGTGCCAGTAAACCGTCTGACTCATCCGACCAGGGCCCAACGTACGATAAATTTGAATTCTTAAGACGAGACGCTTGGAAAATAGAGTGCGCCACACGAGCTTCATTACTAGAACGGATTCTATCCATGTGCCCCAAATTGGTGCTGCGGAAATAGAAAAATATGTGATAAGCTTTTGAGTATGAATTTCGGATAGTGCAATGTCAATGGCCCCTACATTAGACAGATTACATAGATACTTCATGATATTGATCCTACTACTTATACTATTTTATAAATGCGAAATTTTGTGAGTATGGATGGAACTCTTTCACACAAAAACTGCTTTAGGGATCTGCTTGAAATTTCGCAGAGACTCAGAATATGTTCTGGAATAACACATAGGCTACTTTTTATCCCGGGAAAATTGAAGGTCTCCGGGAACTCGGGTGAAACCGCGGGGAACCACTACCAACTAATCCATAGACTAAACATTTAGTAAGCAATATTTAATTGTTCTAACGTAGTCATACTGTTCAAAAATAGAGATATTTACTCATCACTGCCCGAAGTAAAACTAGTTAACTAATGCAAGAAACATAAGTCTGTCATTTTGGTTTATTAACTTGGCTCTTGTAAAGCACTTGGCGTTGGCAACAAGATCGAGTTTGCCACGGCTTGTTAGGATCGCTATAAAAACGGTCTTATCAATTAGCGAGCTAATATTCTCCTTTACATTTGGATTTCTTGGGAAATTTCGCCGAGAACAAAATATTGTGATGGTAAGTACGACAATAAAGCGGACGGAGATTCTTAAATTTATTTACAGTCAAAGTAAATAAGTGTAAAAGTATTTTATTAATAAAAAAGAAAATAAATAACGTCTATTGATTAATACGTATTACCTTTTTAGTATGGTGTTTTTCTAAAACTTTGATTTCAAAATTCCTTTTTAAGTGTCATGCAATAAAGAATGAGCTTTTAATAATTAGCTATGTCGAAGTATTTTACGTAAGGTGTGTAACTTATAATAAAAAAAAATGTAACAACATTTTCCTCATATAAAAACTAAATGATACTATAGTGTATAGTTTATTTATGACTGTACCCTATTGATGTCTATTCCTACACGAGTCACACAGTAAACGGAAAAGCATTTTTGTCCCAATATATGGCTTTGAACATGTAATGCATGCAGGTCGCGTAGTCAATTCACACAAAGATGACAATATAAGTTATGCACATTTATTTTAATGCAGTGCAGTGCTTTCTTGAACTATTTCCAAACGCACGTTTGTCGCAACATTTCATATGCGCACCATTAACTGTGCTTTTATTAGCAATATGAGATATTGCATGAAAAATAAAACGTGCTACTGGAATTAGAAGACTCCTAAAACAAACTGTATAGGTTTTTCATCTCAGTGTCTTAACTAAATCATTGTTTCAACCACCTATCTCGCTCTCTAGTATTCGGAACAAACATCTATCGAAAGAATTAGGGTTCGATATACCAAGTTAATATTATTTTCCGATAGAAAATGTAAATTTATAAAAACGCATATACCATAATAAGTGACATTGGATAAATAAATCGAATGGTATACTATTACTTAAACTATAAATATTTTAAATGCGAAAGCTCTATATGTCTGCAACGCTTTTTCACTCAAACCGAACCATTATATAAACTTGAGGTTAGAAAAGGCTACTTGTTATCCCGGGAAAATTTTAAATCCCTGGGGAACGCGTGTGAAACCGCGATCGGGATATAGTATATATTTCTCTGAACAGTTCAATTACTAACCGTCGTTCAGTGTCATCTTCACAATTGTGTATGCGAATGTCACCGTCTGGCTATGCGCTGATTGTTATATGCGTAAGTTGTAAGTTGACATGCATCATACATAACTTATTGAAACTGTGAATAGTTGTATCATCTGGTATTTATAGACCATTTCACTTCACTACAACTACTACATTTAAATCCTTTCTAAACATATTACATATATGATGATTGTCAATGAAAAAATATATTCTAAGGATCTTTTAATTGGTTTAGATAAGTTAAGATGTAGTTATTTATAACCACATAAAGTAATACGTTTCTAAAGAAACAAAGAGGAAAAATGTGCTTTCAAGAATAAATATAATAAATTCTTGGTACACCATTACAAGACAAGTTTAAAGAATGTATTCCGACAAAGCTGGAGGAAACTTTTTTCGTAAAACAGGATCAACATAGCATACCTACCAACCACAAAATAACCCCAAGCTACGAATCTTGTAAACATTATTCAACTGGATCGTTGAAAGTTAATAATTTTCCGCAATTACTCATACCGCAAATAATACTTGATCGAGTGGGTAGACTTGGATAAATCTCCGCCATCAACGGCCCACTTGTTCAATATGATAATTATGATGTGATGGGAACAGCTACTTTATCTATGGGCGATATTAACTCGCAAATAACCATCATTTTTACTCTAGGTAGATTGAAGCTACTGCGACATACTTAATATAGCTGAAGAGTTTATTTGTGTGAACGCGCTAATCTCAAGAAAAACTTCTGATTTGAAAAAAATATTTCAACGTTAGATAGTCTATTTAAGGAGGAAAGTTATAGGCTATAGGTATATCATCACGCTACAATAAAAAAGAGTGGAGCATGAATCAAAAATGTTGCAGAAACGGGCAAGAGACGCGGACGAACCTCAGACTTAAAACAGATGACTGTCATTCAGGGGATTTGCTTATTTATTTAATAACAATTATCATATAAAGTTGAAATCAAAAACTGAATTATCATGTCTCTATACACCTAAAACAGTAGACTATTTAGTAAATCATATTAATCATATCTTAATTACATTAAAACTTGTACAAAAAAAGAGCTTCAACCTCCGCTTAGTTTAAGATAAATTACTGTAAATAATTCTAATTATTTTTATTATCTGTTACACATGTTTGACAGTTCTGCTCTTGCGCCATTGCAGTGGGAAGTAAGAAACACATTACACGCTTTAATACGACCGATTGGACATAGATGTTAATTTAATAACCGAAGTATTGGTGACGCCCAAGTGTAAACTGTTGCAATACTTCACGCATCGAGTAATTACTTTTGCTGAGGTTTATTTATGCGTAATCTGGATAACCTGAATATAAGGTTTATAATGTAAGTATAAACAATACTTACTGACGGGACTTAAAACTTATACATTAAATATGTAAAATGGAGAATAGATATGTATAATTTTTTTTTATAATATTTTGTTACGTTAAAATAATTTGTGGATGCAGATAAGAATTATTAAATTAAACTATAGGTAGCATAAAGACATCGAAACTAACAAGTACCTAAATCATGTACCTAATATTGTAATGCCTGCATAAATTTGACTGCTGCGATATATTATGTGATTTTATACAGATAGGTTATGGTGTAGAATATGTGGCGAGCGACAGGCGCAATGTTACATAAACATAAAGATACATAGATATGTACATAGAAAGCAGATCTATTTCTTTAGATTTTATTTACTAAGTTATTCAGTTACTACCATTTCCTTATTATATGTTGCCCGATTAAGGTACGATTATCACAGTTAGAGCACTCCCACTGTAAACTCAATTAAATAATAGACGCTTAAATATCGATTTGCGGCCAATTTACAATTAAACCGATTACCTAGCAACTGTTATTTAATATAACATTGATTAACTTCGCAATAAATAACATAAAACATAGAGCTATATAATAAAATTATGGATAACTAGCTGCCTCCGCGCGGTTTTACCCGCGTAGTTCCCGTTCCCGTGGGAATACAGGGATAAAATATAGCCTATGTTACTCAGAGATAATGTAGCTTTCTAATGAAAAAAGAATTATTAAAATCGGTTCAGTACTTTTTGGGTTTATTCGTTACATACAAAAATACAAATTCCTCTTAATAATATTAGTGTAGATGTAGATATCTTCAGGTGTTATATTCACATTTGAATATCCAGCTAAATAACAAAATTTAATTTTTTTTTCTTAATTTTATGAAGGGTCTTTGTATTTCACATTAAACAATGTTATTTTACCCGACTGTAAAAAAGCTTTGGAAGGTTATGATTTTATTTAGGGGCTGTCACTAAAGCGTCGATAAAGTTTTTGAAGATAATACATTGATCTGTAATTTGATAGTTCCACAATCCTTTTAACTGCAGGAGGTAGGGCGCAACGGATTCGTCCGTTCAAAATTGGAGCAGCCCGACTGGGGTAGTACCTCCACCTTACAGAAGACCGCAGCCAAACAACACTACATGTAGTGTTGTGTTCCTGCGGTGAGTAAGGTAGCCAGAGCTCCATGAGGAGACCCTGTAGCGGCAGTGAGGGGACCAGGGATGGAGTAGCGTCGTAGGGGTGTGCAGGAGTGATGCCTGTTTGGCCCTTCGACGTGCATTGCGCTTTGTCCCTTTCACTGCCTATACAGTTGCTCCCTTTTTTATAGGGTCGGCAACGCGTGAGTGACGCCTCTGGTGATGCAAGCGTCCATAGGCTACGGTAAGCGCTTCCCATCAGGTGGGACCGTATGCCTGTTTGCCACCCTTGTGGTATAAAAAAACTAAATAAAGCACTACTTTACGATCAAACTATGTAATAAGAGTCTCAGCTACTCTTTCAATATCTGTAAAATATGCATCGTAAGGTATTTATTACAATTAAAATAAAATACTTAGAGTATAGGTATTAAGTCTTCAATTTAATTACGGGTTTCGTAAGATATAGGTCAAACACGTAGCTCCTTTTTTTAACATTGGACAAAAGTGCTGCCACGACGCGACAAAGGAAAATAAAGCGCTTCATTATTTTTGTACTCCTTTGTAATGACACGCGAATAAATTGCCGCCGTGAGAAAAATTACAGGTGGCAACTCTTACTACTATTATAACTCGATTTCTTGCCACGTCTGTGAAATCGAATCTAGCTTAAGATTTAAATCTTTGGTATAAATGAGGTAATTTTTTTAACCTCCGGTGCCTGATACTCACGTTTATCAGCTCTCTTTAAGTTTCTTATACTAAAATAACATCTCTTTTTATCATCGTAAGAAACTAATACGTACCATAGTCGTCAGAACAGAGGTAAGAAACCTTTATTCTTGATAAAAAAAAAAATCAAAAAAAACGGTTGCAATACTGTTATATCAGCCTATACATCTACATTTGGTTGTTACCTTCAATTAAAGTATTGCAAATACAACAAAAAGTTTTATATTCAAATCTCGGGACCCCAATATCAGGTCCTCTCCATATCTATTTCGTATCAATCAAAACGCTGCATAAATTATTGTTATGACAAAGATATAAATCATTGCGCATATTATCAGATAGTTCTAATAATAAACATAATATTAAATGAAGTCGTAAAAGAATATGAAATATATCGTGGCTTGTTATCGTTGTAATGAAACGGTATAAATGCATCGTTTAATATTCGATACAAGTATCGTTAAAATGTTCTATTCGATTTTTATCGATACATACCTACTTTTTTATTATTCGATTAAACTTATTAATCGATGTTGAGGTAGACCAGCGTAGTTGTTTCTAGTTATTTTTTTATATCATCCCTTGAAACCATAATAAGTAATAAAAAAAAAAAACTGCCGCGAGATGAAACATAGATTACAATAACGCCAAAGTACCAACCAACCAAACGAGAATTTTCAAGCATAGTACCTACCTACGTAATTCACGACCGTATCCTAACTAGCAGGTATTTTCAAATCTCAAAGGAAATTTTCCGAAAGAGGTACTGCTCAAATGTTTATGCGAAATCATATCTGTAACATTAATTTATGCACATAATACTAGAGTGGCATTCTACAGTTGCTCCCGCAAAAATATACCTAAACTCATTTCCATTAAACCAGTGTATTTCCAATATAAGTAACAACCTTACAAATAAAGCAATTTCCGTCCATACGACAATAGACGAACCCTTTCTAAGCTTCTATTGTAATATCCCGAAAGCTCTAGATGAAACAGTTAGCAAAACTTTCGTGTAATACCTATTAATAACCCATTAGGCATAGTTCCGGCGATCCACACCACACACCGCACACATACCTTCTTACATAGACTTATATATCGACATAGTTTGTTGACATAGCAACGAGCATGCGCAGAAGCGATGCTATCCATAAACAATGATTATAAATGTCACAGGATCCTTGCGTATATACCGATCGAAATTATTCAACAGTAAGAAATAATTCTTAGCGAGTATTCCATTATTCGCGCAAGTAAAAGAATAATATCGAACGATGCTTATTTAGATCCTGCAAATTTTAATTAAAAAATTTGTCAAAACAACAATGTTATGGTAATCGCTAGTAGGTAAATAAAATATATATTAAATAGTTACACAATCTAAAACTAATAATGCTGAATAAACATGTAAATAAAAAAGGATTTCTTAAATTTGACAGAAAGGATATTATAGGATATACAAAGGATGGGCCATTAATCTTCACAAAGCCATTTAGGACGTTGCTACGAGGATTGTCTAGGTAAATAAGCTGTCTACTAAAGGACTGTTTACGATAAAACACAAACTAAAAACCAAATTAATTCAATCAAAAATCTCATTTGCGACTTACCGAAAACACTCCATAGCGAGCGGATATTGCGCCAAGTTATATTTTATAATCATCCTTGTTGTAGCTCCTTTGATATTACAACATCGCCTAAAATATGTCAATTCACGCAAACTCTTATCAGTAATTAAAAACACTTTCCCCGTCGCGTCAGGCCTGGCACATCACACAGTTGATAAAAACCAAGCGACCGGCTTTTCTCAATGGATCGACTGTCAAAATCACGTGGCGCAACCTCACTTACACACGCATCACTAGGCGTAAGCGAAAAACGCTTTTTCGCGGCGAACTCTCATAGTGCATTACATTGAGGGAACATTATATTCATGTAGCGGACTAACCTCCCACACAGTTCGTGAAGAACTAAGCGCAAGTTGTCGAGGTGCACGTGGCCCGTAGCTTACGCGACGGCCGCCCTTCCAAAGCGGCATCCACACACTACGAATTTCGACTTTCGCCCGAACGCTTGACGACGCCATTTCGCCCGTAAACATTCGGGAGCCGGCGAGATGAGCCAGAATATGGGACGTTACACACAGAGTATTTCCGTACTGTCGTTAACAGTATACGTATGATGCGTGCCTGTAGGTACAACAGTAAAGAAAAGCGCATCGGGTTATGATTTATTTTCTGCCTAGTCCCAATTCGTGCTCATCCTTTCATAAATAATTCGAGATCGGTTTCAAAGTCAGTAATACTGTTACCGGTATCGAGGGGGAACGTGATACGGGAATTTATTCCCCGAGCCATGCGAATAAAAAATATAACGCCCGACCATTGTTGTCGAGGAGATATTGAAAAAGTTTATAGTCGGTAAAACGATGGTTTTCTTTGTCTTGTTTTAGAGGATTATTCAAAACTTAGGGAGCAGTCCGTTCAATCTTTCTTTGTAGTCTAATGACTTGCTCATTTCTGAACGGTATCGTGTTTTCTAGTTAAATTATTTTCGCTTTCGTTCTTTAATATAATGCGAATGCCGAATTGAAAAGTTAATGTAAATATTGACGTAACGCGTCAGTGTGAATAGAATAGAAAACATACGCAATGTTGCGCGTGCGACGCGACCTGTGGGTTAGTGAGCCGCGAGTTTTGATACCTCACAATACAGGTCAGTCAAGTGCAAGCGACAATTACGTTTGTTATTCAAACATTTCTCTTTTGATAAATATTTGTTATTCAACACGTAATCGACAGAAATGAATAGAATTTATCATACAGCAACAGGGTCGAATAGAAAATATTAATATATAATTTACAATATATACTTTACACTTGTCAATTGAATATTATTTTCTAATATTATTCATATAGTTAAACGAAAATATTGATATTTCCTCCATACTCATCTATCATTGAATCTGAGCAGTCGAAACTAAATTATTTGAAAATTAGTTTCGACTGTTATCTGAAAATTCATAGAAAAATATTGCTCAATATTAATTTAATGTTTTTAAAAAGGCTTAAATAACAAAAAGCTATGAAAAAGAATAGCAATATAATAATATTACCCTGTTTATGCAGCAACCGGAATCGATCACTATCATAACAACCTGCGCCGCAGTATACAGTTCCTATATTTATCTTGTCATTTTCACATTGCAACTCAAGTGCAATATTGTTCACTTTCTACAAATAATAGTTGGACGGAAACGTATCTACAATCTTTACAATGCTCATAAATATTATTTAAACCAATAATAATAAATATGTCAACATTTGAATATAAAGTGTTATTCAGGTAAAATTAAGATAAAACGTTACGAAGCAATGAAACTAAAACGATAAATAGACAAGCGAATTCGTAATTTTGAACATAAGTAGGTAGAATCGTCAAAACGAACTTTCGATAGAATCAAGCTGAACAAACTATTGACAGAAACTGACCTGGATACTTTTTTGTTTAAAATTAGGTTTAAGTAAGTAGGTACTAGCTAATTATATATTTTTTTATACTTGAATCAAGTTAACTATGGACTTATCTCTGCACCAATGTGGCACATCAAAGCCAGTTTTTATTTCATCTGCCTTGGTACCTATACCTATTATAGATATTATTAGGTTTTATTGCTAGAAAGTTAGGAATAGAATAACTGATAGTCACCATGTATTTCAGGATTTACATGCATAAAAATTTTGATGTTTTTGTAGTTATTGAATACCATTTTTAAGCTTCAAATAATTTAGATCCGTCAACTCGATAATTACTATCGGTAGCGATGTCTATGTGTCTGTCAGTAAATCAGTCGTTTCGTTAATCGTAGGTGCATTTGCTTTCATACTATACATTGTTAATACGGGAGTAATTACAGTTTCCCAATTCATGATTGAAGCTCGATTAACTGTGAAATTACTAGCCGCGAAACAAAACCCAATGCCTCGTGTGTGACTCTGAAAATGGAATGGGCTTCTAATTCAAAATTTCTGTTTCACAATTTGAAATGCAACTTGACCACACAATTTTAGATAGTGGTTAGAGGAATTTGACATCCCATGTGTTTTGAATTTATTAATATCTTTTTGATCTTATTAGATTTCATCTAAAACTTGTAAAATATGATCAACATCAAATTATAATGCAATAAATAACTTATTAAACAGTAATCTATAGGTATATTCTTCTAACTAAACGTTTAACTAAATAAACCACCTGGTATCATACACAGATAAAAATTAACATGTCAAAGTCCATATGGATACTAAAATCTGTACCAATAACGAATAATAAAAACACAAAGCAATTCGGAACATAAAAAAAATTACGAGTGTATTTGCAATTTATATTAATATACCTTTGAAGATTCTTCGCACGCATTTATGTCCGAGATGATGTTTGCTCAATGTTTATTGATGTATTAAAACACGTTTTACGCCATATGTTTTGGTTTTATAGTCATAATTGCAGATACTTTCCACTGAATAACGTGTTTATTTTCAAAATACTGCAGTCTTTTTAAATTTTAATTGAAATTGTAATGTTGTAAATGCTTTTCCTATAAATGTGATGGTATCAAAATGAGCAGATATTATGATAAGTTACAACGAAACATTATTAAATACCCAGTAAATCTCCAATAACAAATATCACAAACGAACAATACAATAGGAAATAAAACTGTCACAACAATTAGAGATTTCATGTTTGCTTAACTGGCCGTACACGCAATGGCTGCCCAATCCGATGCGACAGTCTCACGTAAATTTGTCACATGAAAGGACGTTTAATTTGCTGTTTCACTAGCTGCTAATTACAACTTTGATTGCTGTGGCTACGTTGAAACGTGTCACGGGCGAGTGAGCACACCAGCCACACGGGTTTCGTTTACGCAAATTAGCATTCGCATTTGGTGGGCATGTCTTTTGTGACTTTGTGGTCGGCATGTTGTTTGCTCGTTCTGTTGTGTTTAAGCGATTTTGTATTATTAATTATCTTTACAATATTTGTAATATGTATTTTTTAATTTAGCATTTGTTTTATTAATTGTAAACAGGTTTAATAGTATATTTTGAACATAGTATAGAGAACGCCCATCGAAGATTGTATGGAGAATTTGTGATACAAGCTGAGTAAGCCAGTCGGTAATCTATCAGTTCATTTCATATTGATAGTTTAAAGGTAATCAAATCAACGGAAGCGAACCAGTAGGCCTTTAATTAACTAAGACTGATTGAGGCGATACATAATAAAATCAATCGATATATATAACAAAATAATTGAACTGGAGCTCCGTAATAAATATTTGACGAATAAAAAAAACTTATTACATACCTCATAATAGATATACCATTTTTGTTTTCTGTTTTGCGTAAGTTTAAAACAACTGTTATAAATATGATTTTAAATTAATAAAAAGTAAAAAGTTCGACGTTCAAGCTAAACAGATAGCATAAGCTGATATTGCAGCAAAATCAAAATAAACTGAAACCGTATTCCTCGTAATTGCAAAGTCTTCTAGAACTATCCATGATGGTTTCAAAGATAGGAGCTATTCTATTTACGGTGTTCTATGAACAGTACGATTCGTATCGATAACCATCGAAAAAAGTTTTAATTTTTTTATTTGTATCTGGCCATTTCGTATTTTATTTAAATAGATTGGTTATGTGAGTGTCTTTTTAAATTTTGGTAACATATTTACCCTATAAGTAGCAGAACTTAGTGCTTATGTACTTGCTTAGGATGTTTGTTTGTTTATTTATTGAATAGAGAATCTATTTATATTGTTTTCTTCACTCCATAAATTTAACTATATTGAAGCTTATCATTTTCCTACGTCATTACATTGGAAGAACAAAAAATAGATCTATTGCAAATGCTTTACCTCTTTTGAGAATAAATTCAAAATAGAAAATAATTTCAACATCATCAGATATGAGTCAATAAATATTTTTGCAATGAAACATAATTTTTACGACACAAAATCAGCAATGAATGTACGGAAGCGATTAAAAACGTGATGTATGATGTATCTTTAGATCGCAATTAAATTTTATTGATTCATTAAACTAGCTCATTGCTTATGCTCTGTGCCTACCTACCGCAAAGTTTATAGGAGAAATGTCGTGGCGAGCTAAATAACGCCTGAATTTACGATGTCACCATCACTGGACTAAAATCCTGGGATATATGGTACTCACACATAAAATTTATATTTACTTTATAGTATTTTATTATCACTATTCATAAGTGCTTGCGAAAGCCTATTTAAATAAAAAACATTTTTCATTTTCAGTTCTAAGTTAAATTTCAACATAGAGCTGGTAATGATTCAGATCAAGGTGGTATTCTCACAATGGTAAGAAAATGGCGTTTAAATAAAGCATTCCATATCTATACTAATATTATAAAGAGGAAAGATTTGTTTGTTTGTTTGTAACGAATAGGCTCCGAAACTACTGAACCTATTTCAAAAATTTTTTCACCTTTGGAAAGCTACATTATCCCCGAGTAACATAGGCTATATTTTATCCCTGTATTCCCACGGGAACGGGAACTACGCGGGTAAAACCGCGGGGAGGCAGCTAGTACATAATAAGTAGAGAACCAAAATACGCCAGAGTTCCAACTTGAGGGTAACATACGGGTCCTTAACCTCTTTGTAAACTAAGTTCCTTACATACTTTATAATTACTAAACTTAGTTTGAGAATACTTGTATAGTATTTCGGTTAAAAGGGTAAAGCGGTAGATGTAACAGGCACATTAGAGTTTGACTTTATGTTGATATAAGGGTTAATAACTCATTGGCCCTGGTTTGTATACTGACAGGGCAACATCTTAATAATTAAAAACTATAAATAAAACAAAATATTATCTGGTTGAGGATCTTCTTGCATTTGAACAAACATTTAAAGTCAAAATTAGATCATCGGTTTGGATGCTTCCATTTCACATGACTCCTGGTATCACGGGAGTAATCACAAATTTTCTATAATCGAAATTTCTTATAAGATACTAGCGGACCCGGCAGACTTCGTTCTGCCTACCAGCGCCACCTACCCGGTCCAAATTGATGTATTATACATAAAAACCTTTCCAATGAAATACTCCGTAATTTGGTGAAAACCGCATGAAAATCTATTCAGTACTTTTTGTGTTCATCGCGTTCAGACAGACAGACAGAGGCGGCGGGGACTTTGTTTTATATTTGACTAGTTGACCCGGCAAACTTCGTACTGCCTCAGCATCAATTAATACAAAAACTGAATGCTTTAAACCTTCTCTGTACATACACAAATAATTCAAGACCAAATATAGCCAAATCAGTCCATCCACTCTCGAGTTTTTATGAGACTAATGAACAGCAATTGATTTTTATATATATAGATAATAAACTATTGCACCTAATATAATGAAGAAAAAAAATACCAGCCAGAAATTAAATGGCTTCGCCAAGATTCAATATCATGAAAATTAAAAATAATCCGTCCGAACTAATTTATATGGGTTCTCCGTGGTTAACCAAGGAAACCCTAAAAACTGCATTAATATTAATAAAATTCTCTTGTGGACAAAAAAGTTTTCTCAATCATTTCAGAATGAATCATTACACGTTTTCGAATTACTCCAAGTTTTTTTACAAATCACATGTGAAATGTAATGATGTGAATCTTCAATTCAAGAATGTATTTACTTTAATAGCTTACGTAAAAGCAAGAATTCTTTTGTAAAAAATCAACAATGATGTAAGCGTAACTGGCAAAATAGTTTTACAATAGTACATTGACCGTTAATTTAAAGGAAGATTAAAACAAGTTAATAAAAACTCGTTGGCAGCAACGCATAATGAAAGGTAGGTACAGAAGAAATTACCTGAGACTTACAAACATGTAAATTTGCCAACAAAAACGTGCTACGATTTATTATTGTCACGGAAAGCTTGTTTCTATCATAACTAATTAGTTTTCAATCAATATATATATTAAACTAGTGGCTCCCCGCGGTTTTACACGCGTTTCCGGGGGACCTTCAATTTTCTCAGCCTATGTGTTACTCCAAAACATATTCATACTCTGTGGCAAATTTCACGCAGATCCCTTCAGCCTCGTTGGTGTGAAAGAGTATCAAACATCCATGCATCCATCCAGATGGACGGATATCCATACTCACAAACTTTCGCATTTATATAGTAAAATAAACATCGATCGAATATACCCTGAAGCTCAACGCTCAAAGCTCAATCTAAACAGACAGAGAAGATCTAATTAAAGAAAATCTAAGCGCATGTGCTTGCAGCTAACCTTATGCCTCAGAATGAGTGATCAGGATCAAAAAAGTAACGCGTTAAAAAAATAAACACATACTTCAGTCAACATTAGTCAGCTTTATGCGTGAAGTAGGTACTTAAGTCACCAAAGGCATGAGGCGCCAACTATCTAATGTTATTGTCTTGTTTATTTACCTTATCTAAGGCAAGTTTGTCTGTTCGGCGCAGTTAAGTATTTTAAAATGTTTCCTTTTTATGTTTACTGGAAGTACCTACCTGTGAAGCGTTTACGTAAATTTTTATAGAGCTTAGTGAATATCCGAAGAAAGTGGAAATTTAAAGACATTTTTAGTTACAACTCTTAACCAACTACTACCGCAATTCTTAACTTAAGATCTATTTATTCATCACAAAAAGAATAGTAAGTAAACTATTGAAGCTATTTTAGGTTTTGCTAACATTAAGAATAAATAGTCAAAAATGGTAAAAAAAGAGCTTTGTTCGTCACACATTGTGCCAGTGAGTATCAAGAACTCCAGGAATGTACTATAAGGTCATGAAATAAATTAAGTGACCTTAAACTTTAGCTACCCGCTTGCAAACTTTACCGCATACGAATAGTCAACGGAATATGTTTGCTATAGATGGTAGGTACATATATATTTTATAATAACATATAAACGTAAGATATTATCATTTTAAATTCGCAGATTTTTAAATAACTCTTATTTCTTAACGGAACGAGATATTTTATATTTGATTTTCCATGGTTAGCTACAAATCTATAAAAACACCACAAATACACATAACTAAAATTATATCTTTGAAATGATTAAGAGATTTACTGGTGATGGTAAATAAGGTGAAATAAATACTACGCCCCTGGTGTTGCAAGCGTCCATAGGCTACGGTAACCACTTCCCACCAGATGAGACCGTATGCCTGTTTGCCACCTTAGTAGTATAAAAAAAATGTTTTAATCCGAGATCTTTTGGCGCCAGTATCCTTTAACATTCAGGATATTTCAGAAGAGGTGGAAGCAAATTGCCACTTTAATGAGGTTTTATTTTTATTATACAGACGCATCTGAAGTGGCATGTCGCAGTGTAATGGAAATAGCGCGTATAATAACTTCGTGGTTCAAGTTAGAAGATTTAATGAGATCACAGCTTTAATACATAGAGAAAAGGTTAAATGTATCTATGTTATTTAACATAAGAATAGATGACACCGTGAGAAATGCTCTTTTACAGGAATAGCAAATACAGGCACCTACATCGTCATAAAATACATGAAAACGAATAAATATAGCGAACAAAATAATATACCTAATTAAAATTCCGCCTATAACGGTTATACATAAAGATGTCATTAAAGTAAAAACATTTTTTTTGCCTTTAAACATATATTAAATACAATAACATATCTACATATATGTATATGGAAAATAAAATAATAACAATACCTACTATTTTTGAAACATTGGTACCTTCTTGATCTGTATGTTATATAGTAAAGTCGGATCTCTATAAAACTTTTATGACAAAATGCATGAAATCTGATTTACCTTAATACACCATTCCTAAGAGATTGTAGTTAGGTATATACATTACAATACAAATGTTCATATGAGAAACATTCCAAACCATGACAATAAGAACCGACAATGCTAAGTCAACCGTTACAAAGAGTCTATAAAACTCAAAGAACTGACGGTATTACCGATGTCAACTCACCATGACGACACCATTGTGTTCCCATATTGTTGTTATAGCCGATAATGGAACATCGCCCACTACTTGCTCCCTATGCTGTCACTTGTGAATTAGTACCAATGGCCGCGGACATAGAGGCATTAATACGCCTACTATTCTATCAAACCAGTTAAGTTTTTTGTAATCCGGTAGGATCACAACAAATTGTCTATTATATTAAAGTTCTTTAGGCCACCAGATGTGACAATAAAAATATTCACTTGCTTAAGATAATTGTTAAATCTAACAGCAGCCGGGAGAGCTTTTTAGTACGGGATACTTACTAAAAAGTTCATATATTTGTAAGACATTCATTCAAATCGAGACTAAAGTAATCCGGTAGGATCACATCAAATTGCTTATGTTATATTAAAGTTCTTAATGCCACCAGCAGTGACAATAAATTTTTTCACTTGCTTAAGATAATTGTTAAATCTAACAGCAGCCGGGAGAGCTTTTTAGTACGGGATATCTACTAAAAAGTTCATATATTTGTAAGACATTTATTCAAATCGAGAGTAAAAGTCAAAATGTTCAAGTGAACATAAAAAATGTAATACAAAGGACAAACGTACCCACGTAACAAAATATAACCTTGTCCCAAACTCCTTTTAGAATCTTCAATTTACTTTTATATCAGTACTTATTGTAAGAGCCATCTCGCTCCATTTCCATCATTTGCACCACGTTATAAACACTCGTGAACATTTTATGTACGACTCGCGAACAGTCGTAGGTTCGTACGTACATAAGATTTCTTCGTGAAACAACGCAATTTCGCGTCATGTTATATGTCGCGGCGGTATATTGAAAAAGAGATGATTTGCGATTTGAAAAGAGTCTATTTTTTTGGTGCTTTATAGCGTAATAATTAAAATAGAAATGTAGAAAATTTGCAAGGAGAAAAGTAATTTTTTATCAACATAATATATATGGAACATTTCGCAAATTCTCTCTGATATATTACAAGTAAATAGTTTGTTTTCAATACTTAGAATTCCATCAAGGTATTATAAGTACGAGGAGAATATTTAACACCAAAGAATACATACCTTAGCGTTATCTTTGTTTATTTCACATGCTGTTACCAAACGTTACACGTACTCAATACCAACTTACTGTGACCTATCCCATTCCCCAAGTCCCTTTGTTTTGCATAGAGATAAGTTAACTAATTTCCGAGTCTAGGTGTCATGTTACAGTGGTTGTTGTTTTGGTCGTGCTAAGGAAGCGTAGCTTTATGACCGCTACTGTGACCGCAACGTTCCGTAAAACAGTTGACGCTCAATTTTACACTGTGGTCACCATTTGATAGCGTTTATTTTCATGAGTTTCCTATTGATGGCATATTTGCATATTCGATTGCTTTGACATGATAATATGCCATCAAACTTATATTGTATTTTATGATATCACAAATCAAATTTCGATTAATTGACTACTATTTAAAACACTCAAAAATAGCCTCCAAACTAAATATATTTTGGCATTCAATAATTTCATGGGTGGACACAACTCTCTACTACTTTTGCCTTACATTTTCTGTGACCCGGATTGTTCACAAAGAAATTAATGAGATAGCGACAAAGGATTTTTGTTCCGATAGAAAAGCCAAAAATGAAACTGAATAGCTTTATTATTTACGAAAATGTTGCACAATATCATTTTGTCTGACAATGTCTGTTATGGAAGCGGATAATAAACGGAAAGTGTGAAAAGCGTCAGTTTTGAGGTCGTCAGGCAATATCGTTACATTGTCAGCTTTCTCACTCGAATATCATAGTGTCAATTTGGTGAGACGCCACGCTTTTATGAAAATGTAAAAGGACCTGCGTCATTGTGGATATTAAGATTTTTCAGCGACGTTTCAATTTTGCTATTAGGTAACAAAATAAATAATAATAATTTTCTAATAATTAAATACCCTTTTATGTTACTTACGAATGATGATAGAGGAATCCTTATGTAAGCTTTTTAAAACCCTGAGCAGCATTGAAAGAACGAGACTGAATTGGGATTATTAATCCATTCTCTTTTATTTCAAATTCCGTGGCGCCCAATGTTCTGATGACACCAGCAATAATTATTATGAGAAGCATACGGTTGACACAATTACTGGCGACGGACGTCGCGCCACCGGATTAATTCTGCTCGTAAAATTTATATTGTTCTATATGCTTATTAAGCGTTTAACAACTCGCTGTCTCCAAATCGGGTATCCCTTTAAAATTATTGTACTGATCGTTCGGTGCTTTTCCATTAATAATTATGCGTCGGCTTTGACTACCGTTTGAACTGTATTGAGAATTAAAATAATTATATAAATTTGTTATGTCCGCTAATAAAACTTATATTAGAAATTATTTAACTTCATTTGTAGATGGACGGTAGATAGTAGTAATAATTTTCATAAAGCTTTTAATTCTCTTTGTGTAATATAAACAGGCTTTTATTTATTTAGCCCATGATTCTTTATGCTGATTAAAGTAAAAAGTACTGGAGACACAAACGGTATTAATTTAACGCAGCACTGCGTTTAATTCACGACAATCAGGACATATTCGGAATTGTCTTGTCGACCGTTATACTCACATTATACGAAGCGTTTGCCGATTGCTACCAGTTTCACGTTTTGTATGCTATCGTTTTATTATTTCCGGCGATGTGATAGTCATTATTTTATTACTGTACTTGCTTCATTGTTAACCTTTGTACGCACTCCTGCAGAATATCGTCTTCATAAGTTCAAATATCTTGAACTAATATGAATTTATATTTCTATGACTTTCTTCGTTACTTTCTTCCGTTTCTTTCATCATTTGCAATTGAATCTTTTAATTGGTTGGTTTTGCATGCTGTCGTTCTGTCAAAATATTATATGCAGCTTAAAATATATTGTCTTTTCATATTATCAATAAAACTTTTCCATAGCCTATACAGGTGGTATGTGAATGAGTCCTAATGCTACAGCACAAAGTCCTATGCAACATAGTAAATGCTGTATTTAATATTCAAATAGCATTAAGCGTAAATTTGAAGCGTAAATTTGAAATATGCGCGATTCGTGCGACATTTTAAAGCTTCCACTGTGATATCTACAATAGAAAATTATAAGGATTGATGTGGATATAAAAATCATTTAAACGATATTTAAATTCATTTAAATGTTTCTTGTAGGAAGTGTTTGACGTGAACCCGTTATCTATTACATACTTATAAGTAATATATTTACATTACCTTGCCTCGGTGATAAGTTCTGATTTGATGTACTTTAAATCAACGATTGTGTCTATAGAATTTTAACTTGATAGGTATTTCAACCGAATTGATCCTGTTTAAAATTAAATGGCCGTGCATAGTGATGCAAATTATAACTTTGTATATTCTTTGAACTGCTGCCATTATTAGGTTACAGTTAAAGGTTTAAAATGATATTATTGTCACTTAAAAACATAACTGAGCCCTATTGACCTCTATTCATTAGTTTTATAACATCTTCATTTAATGTCATCGTTCTTTAGTGGAATGGAGTGCTACAATAATTTATTATCTTGCGCGTATCTGGGGCAAATTGTTTTCTTAACTCTTATCACGGGCGGTAATAAAAAAATTATGGCCTGTTACGTATATTATGCTATAAAATTAAGGGCAATGATTTGTTTTGTTATATTATACAATATATACCGATGTTCGTTCGTATAGAATGTAATGGATTCAAAATTACATCACCATCAGCTCATATATGTCTCCAGGCTCCCCTAACAACAAGGGAGTTTTAGGCCATACTCTACCACGCGGGCCTAATGTGGATTGGCGGATTTCACATGCCTTTAATTATGACTTCTCAGGCTTGCAGGTTTCCTCACGATGTTTTTCTTCAACGAAAGCCGGAGGTATGAATTATTAAACTTAGAGGTACGGGCCACTAAAGACCCACTATGGCTCGTTCAAAATTATATATTGAGAAATATTGCGCCATATTGAATCAGGATAGCTTAACTCTTAACTAAATAAAATACACCGGCATTTTGTTAGGTTTAAAGCCAGCTATAGGTGAGTAACAACAATGGGGACTAGCTTGATCCAAACTTCATCTTCTCTTACCTGAAACAATGCAATATACTTAAGGTAAATTGTATACCTAAATACCTTCACGTCATACCCATGTTATAAATGATGTTCAGTAAGATATTTTCATTGTTTTATACTCCATCCGGGTGTTATTTCACGGCAATGTTGCCGCTGTAATCCATCTTGAGGGTACGTACAGGAGTGTGACATTTAAGTATTGTAAGAACTTATATGTATTTATAGTTTGTTATGAAAAAGAATCCTATTCGAATGAATTTTAAAGGAAGTAATTGTCACATATATGTTCCGGCCTGTTCCCAGAGGACCTTCAAGTTACCCGGGAAAAAAAATGCCCAAGAACATATTCTAACTCTGTGCCAAATTTCGTCTAGATCCGTTCACCCGCTGTGGCCTGAAAAGGAAACAAACGTACATCCTCACAAACAATTGCATTTATAATATTATTAAAAATACAATTTCAACCTACTGTCTTTTACCTAAACGTTAATAGTGGATAATGGGTTGTAACATACCATCATTATCTGTCACTTCTTTGTTTCTTCGACTTCAAATGCAGACATTCCCTGGCCAATTAGCTTTATCAGGCTGCCGTTAGTAAACCTGCAAGCAACAGATATACTTCAAAGGCACCGATGACAACCAATCCGCTCGAGGCTCATGTGGTGGCTCTGTCACTAATCTTCCTCGCCGTAAGGAAGCTTATACCGGAACTGAAGGCTCTTAGAAACTGACAAAGATTTAGACGACACTTCGTTTTCATTAAAAGCTTTTCTCACTAATGCATTGAAAATGTACTATAAACAACAACGCACTATGTAATAAAATTTGAATACTTTTATGACGCTTATTTTTTTGGATATTAGCGTCAGCCTTGCTTGTGGTGTTGCCCGTCGGATCTAAAACATTTCCAGAAAAAAAATATATAACTAAAACGTATAACTTATACATACTTTCGCATCTTGGGCTAATATAGGCATATCATTTGGAAAAATATCGTAGATCCAAAACGATCGCAGCTTTGGGAGACCAGACATCGAGATCGGATTGATTAATTCGAAACGTGTTCCATTGCAAAATTCACTGGAACCGTATGCCGAAATTAATGACGACCACGCACCAAATAATTAGTAGTCCGAAACTAATGTGGTACGCCGATCCGTCGATACATCGGTCCCACCATCATTAAGCAACGCCATTCATTTCGAATTACATACGAGTGGGTGACGCGGCCCGGTGGTAGGGGACGTCAATTATTTTCAGCCCATTTGTTTACAGTCCACGTGATGGGGTTTTTTTGGTCAGGTTGATATCCATTCTTGATCACGCGGTTGAAAATTGTTAGGTACACGGTATATATGACCAATATTGAAATCAAATACTTTCAAGTGATCATTGATATGTATTATTCGCCTCCTCACCGTCCTTTCACTTGCATTTTCGAGTGATGGTCATAATGAAAAAAAACTGTGAAGTAGAGAGCAAAAGTAGCCTAAAACATTTTCTATTTGTCAAATTTCAGCCAAATCCCGTAAGCGGTACCCATTAGTGAACAAACATATTATTTCCAACCAAAATTTTGCATTTTGTAGGTAATTGTTCTATTAAGTTAAAACACGGCATCTTGTTTTTATTCCCTGCAACTTTGATTACCATAACACTTGCGATTATTAATTAAGCATTACAAATGTTACAACAAATCTAGTGAGCATTGTACGAAGAAATATGTGTGAAAAACTGTTACAGGAAATAAGTTTCCCTTTTCCTCCTCGGATATCGGAAAGGAAATAACCGACACGTGTGCGTATCTCCAGATTGTACATGTAAGAAAACAAAACGTAGTAAGAAAATCCATTTTCTTTCCCTGAACATAGGTAATAGAAATATATGCTATCTAACCATTTATTTTTGTTAGTATATTAGTTTTGTTCTGAATTGCTTAATCAGTGTCTTTTTAGCATTGTTCTTCTTCTTTTTCATATATTTATCTAAGCTGGTTGACCCACGCAACGTTGTTAGCGTCACTTGCTTTGATTTTCCGCTTCTATTCGTTATAGCGTGATGATATAGCATTTCTCGATAAATGGGCTATCTAACACTGAAATAGTTTTTCAAATCGGAGTAGTAGTTCCTTAGATTAGCGCGTTCAAAGCAAACAAACAAATTCTTCTGCTTTATAATATTAGTATAGATAAATAAGAACATAAATTTCGTAACGTTTCATTAATAATAAGCCCTCGCGAATACCTAAGTGAAATAAAGTCCAAAGAAAAGACAACATACAGTTTAAAGAAAGTGGCATACTAATTAATGATTGTAATGAATTAAATATTTGATCTTGTTTTATTTGCGCCAAGTGCTTTACTTGATGTAGGTACTTGGCCCTGCAGCTTTCTAATAACTTGCGATCACGTGGAAAGCGCATATCGAAACCCATAATAAAAGCCTGACTAGAAAAATATAAAAGTTGGACCCCCCTCTGAGCAGAATGATGTGGATATAATTATCGATATAATCTTATTCCACTTTTACGATACCCTATAGAGTTAAAGTGACTGTGTTGTTATTTATTTCGACAATTTCAAAGACCACGGCACTAAATCGAATATCAACACAAGAACACCCACTAAAAACCTCATTACAACTTCCAAAGTACTCTGAATGTGAGTTTCAATTCGTGCTATAATAGTTCTCGAAACCCGCCTCAGGACCGATCCCTGAAATTTCATACACACAACATTAATGTTACATTTCCCACGGGCTGTTATTGTTTATTAACTTTCTCGTAAACATAAAGTATTAATTGAATTTACACCCACGATAATACATGTACGTACTGCATTGAATTAAATGGGCCACTTTATCTATTAAAGTTAATTTATCATAGGACAAAGCGTGACCGTTGCATAGCGTTTAGAATTTGATTGATCGCTCCAAATACTTGTATGAATGACTGTTTATTTTATATAAGATCGTAAGATCATGTTACGAAAGGATGCGGTATCATCTCTCAAAAAGTCATAAGCATTACGAAAATATGGGATCGGATTGTCATATTTAATGTTATTTTTATGTTTATAAATCATTCGGAATTTTGTAGTATGAAGAATGAAATTTTAAAAATGTATGTGACAAATATATGTGTCTAGGAAAGGCCATTACGTCATTCACTGAATATGCACCCATAAACGGCATGTATTTGGGTGCAGTAACAGTGACCGGTCCGTCGCATCAATAAAACATTTTCATTGGTCACAGCATTTGCAATTTTACATGACATTATTTTGCAAAACAATTCCTCTTATTCACTGGATGCCTTCTCCATATTTATAAACGCATTATTAGTGCAAGGTCTGTCAAAGAACAATGAAATTAGTAGTCGAGGGGTAAAATGATAGATTTAATCGGTCATTTTACGCTCGCACTCGTAGTTGATTTTAATGCGCCACTATAAATGCATCATCATGTTGAATTTAATCGGTGATCTGTGACCGGTATACAATATGGGGATTATTTTGTGATTTAAATGCCCCTTTAGTGTGCATATTGTCTTTTATTACACGCGTGTTTGCAATATCTTTGCAGTGCTTTGTCAGATTAATGTATCCAATTTTACAGTATTTATGATTGTATAACTTATAGTTTTATCACAGTTGTCCCTTTTAAATCCTTCGAATAAATATTCGAGATACATCGCTATAATGTATCGACTTAGGTTAGCTTACTCGTTTTATTATATTTTTGATCGATTTAATACGTATTAAGTTTTTATGTTTATGAACGTCGTAAACTAAAAATAAAATGGTGTATAAATAAATCGTAGGACATTTACTTAGGTACACACAGCCTATATTATGAGCTTGACTTATTTTTATTTTTATTATCAGATCAGACTTGATCAGTTAACTAATACATGTGTCCTAACCTACTTCTAATCCTACATTTAAAATAAGTACCTATTTTAAGATACTAGAGTATTACGTACCTACTTTTCACTATAACTTTTAATAGGCAATTAACGCTATCATAATTGACAGTGACGTTTCATGTAACTCATTATTATTTATCAAATACATCTCAAGCATTGCAGATCAGTGACTGACAATAGGCAAGATATTGATTTAGCCACTACTCGGCGAAACTATTAATTAATTAACGCTGCGTATATTTACCTATTTACATGCTCATCTGTGATACGATGGCATAAGCTCCAGTGTTTACATATTCAATAAGTTACGTGATAGCATCGACGGACAATGGAGCTTAAAACCGCTTGTAATTGTAAAATTTCGTTGTTTTTTTACCCGAATCATTAATTGTCAATATTGATGTCATTCGACAAATTGGTTGGCTTTGCTGACGTTCAAGTCGCCGGTCGTGGGTTTCAATCCCACCCAGGACAATCATTTGGATGTATAAATTGTCTGTTTGTTCTGTGTCTGGATATAAATATCTATTTATAAATATGTATTTTAAAATAGTATATTAAGTTTATCAGCTATCGGGTTACATAGAACGAGCTCTGCTTAGTTAACAATCAGATAAAGCGTGTGTAAAAAAATTTTCAGGATATTTATCTTTAAATAGTTACTGTGTAAGTCAAATATAGAGGGAAATATAATGCTAAAATGTAGCAAAGATTTCGTAATAGTATTTCAACTATAGGCAGATTTATAAAAGAAACTCGCCATCAGAGTAATTTCAATAACTTAATATTGATTCGGTTTAAATTGTCCGTTTTAGGCAATCAGCTGATAGAGTCTACTATATACATTCATTGCAAAGGCCGTCAAGGAAATGTGTAAGAAAAATCGAAAACATACTATATACCCTGTAAGGTTACAAGCGTTTGTCAGCTTCAATACACAACCCTCCTAAACTCTGTTGCGCCGATGTTCCAATTGCATCGTAAACAGGACGTTACTCCATCCATTACCAGGACTAATGCATGCGTTTCCTTTGCCGCACCTTCTATTATTCAGGCACGGAAGCACTCTAATTACGCTCAGAGCTCGCGGATCCCGCGAATTGATCCTAATGGCTGAAGACGCTTGAGAATTTAATTAATATCTTTACGGTAGGACGCTTGCGGGCAAATAAGTTAGAGCGAGATAGAAACTTTCAAAGTTTGCTCCGTCTCATGATAGGATGTTCCTGAGGGCGAGGAATATATTTATGAGTTTTCAGATCGAAATAGAGGAATGGGTTAGAATTTAGCGTTCTAAGATTCGCAAGGCTTTTTCACTCAACAATTATAACTATTTTTTTATAGGATTAGTTAGGTATTATTACCCACCAGTTAAATGGTATGCAACGTTTATAAGGCCATTTCTATTTGACCAGCATCTAACCGTCCGTTTTCCATGCGCAGCTAATTAAAGGAGCTAATTCTGAATTCTACTTCAAACGGCATATTTAATATAGAATTGTAGCAATTTTAGCGGATCCACAAAGCTTTGCATATAACTATTCCGTTTATAAATCCAGACCAAGCTCAATTTGTTGTCAATACAAAAATAAACACGGGCCGTGGCAGGTTATAAATTGACTGACGTGGTTCGCTGCATCGCCAATAATTATTCAAAATTTTAATAAATATTTATTTTATGCGGCGCGGGCGACTAGTCGGCCGACGAATTGACGGGCTGGCATTGGGCTTGAAAGAACGATGATGTATGTTGTGATGGGGCATTTTTTATTTTTACGTTAAAGTGTCTAAAAACCGTTTTTCAAGCCACAGGTTATTTATTTACAAGAATCTGGGTATTTGTTAAAAAATCAATTAAACCATAAAAAAACGTTATGAATAAAACATGTGTACTAAAAAAACGCGAAATAAAATAAACATTAAGGAATGCTGTAAAAAAAAATCATAAAATGTTTTCCGCCGCTCCGCATTATTTGGCAAGGGATGTATTAAGCTAAATCCACCGAGTCTAAAAACTTTTGTCATAAAATACTGGAACAGAACCCAACATAAAACATTGTACAATAAAAAAGTAAGGGCAATCTGAATAGGTATAAAATTAAAGTTGCCTACATTAAAATGAATGATCGAAACAGGTGCATTGGGAAATAACATGGTGATTTCACAACGTATTGTTAGACGTTTTAAAAGTTTTGATATCTTAAAGGGTGCGGTAAAAAAACTCTCAAACATTAAAAAATATGAATCATAGGTATATAAGTTACCTTAGTTAAAGAGGTTATTTCTGGTAAGTGATTATCGCGATACAGGAACTAAAATATGTATATGCTTTTTAAAGCCTATTTATTATTATATTATATTAAAAATTACGTTTATAATGTTCATATGACTATATGGGAACGGGTCATATTTTTTATATGCCATTCTTAACAAGAAGCAAGTTTTGGCTCATTTTCACATTTTTTGGAACCATTCTACCATTTCGGATCATTATTTATTTCTCGTTTCATTGATTATAATTATGATTTACGGCCATTCATATTAGTTGGTGCCCTTAATAAATTAATTGTGACTGTCATAAAGGGCTATAACACCGTCATTTAAAAAAGACTACCGACAAAATTGAGAGCAGCGGACTTTTATTACTTCCGGACTTGGTTAGGTCATGAGCAATACTAAAATCCTCTTTTGCCGCAACTTTATTAAACATTGGAAACCACTTTAAAATTGTCGGTTTTACTTCATTTTCATTTGTTCGGTTTAAATTGGAAATGAACAAAAATACATTTTTGTTCGTGAATGGATTGGAAGTGAATTAATGGGGCGTAGCCACATACCTTATCGATCTGTGCATAGCAATGTACCTAGGTCCTTGATAAATAAGTTATTTTAGATTATTCAAAACACTTATCAATTAACTGCTATTATTATATTTATGTTAGTAAACCAGTATGTCTATATATAGCTTATAAAAATAGGTGTTTCCATAACACTTTCAATAATATCAATTAACTGAGATCAAAGCCGCAAGTTGAACACCGAACAACTTTCAAAGTGACCCATAATGACCTTCGTAATTGGGTCAGCCCCATCAAAACCACGGCGTCGGAAATCATAAATCAAACGAAATTACACTGTCAATACATACGTAAAATAAACTTTATTAATGGGTTGTTTTTCATGTCACGATCATTCGATTTGGTGTCAGATTATGTAAATTATTGGTTAAACTTACAAATCAACGGCGTTATTGGTCGGTGTACGTAAATTAATTGCCTTAACTACTTCAATGTATATTAAGTTTGTAATGTAACTTCCTTTATTAAATACGTTTTTAATAAGCTCGTGCCATGCTGTGGACGTTAATGGGCCAAGGAAATTTATATGTTTTTAAATTTGAGAAGGCGAACACTTGATTATTTTAAAATTTGCATGCAATTTCAATAAAGCTTATCTTATTTTAATGCAGGTAATATTAAAAATAAAAAGAAATTTTTATTAAGCATGAGTGTATCTACCTTTAGTTGAACTAAAAAAAAATTGAAACGACTAAAAGCTTAATTTTTCTTGAGAATTGGTTTGCCTTTGAGAAGTTTAATTATAATAGATAAGTAATGCTTCTCAGTCAGGTAACTAGATATCATAAATATTAGGTTCTATAAAGGAAGTGTGTAATTTTATACTTAGGTATCTGAATCAGAAATAATACCTCTATATCTATACTAATATTATAAAGAGGAAAGATTTGTTTGTTTGTTTGTATGTTTGTTTGTTTGTTTGTAATGAATAGGCTCCGAAACTACTGGACCGATTTCAAAAATTCTTTCACCTTTGGAAAGCTACATTATCCCCGAGTAACATAGGCTATATTTTATCCCTGTATTCCCACGGGAACGGGAACTACGCGGGTAAAACCGCGGGGAGGCAGCTAGTCCCCTATAAAATTGATATCGAATAAAAAAAACACAAGCATAACCGCGGGCTCAGTGTAATCTATGTAAAACGAGTATGCAGTGGCGCATTTTAAATATGAATTCAATCGATTGAAATTAGGAACGTTTAATAAAAACCTATCGACTCGAAAACTGGATGTAACTGGTTCCAACGACACCGATCCATATTTAAACGTTCCATCGAAAGAAAGAGATAGAAAATATTCTTACAACCTACGTGTACCTAGTTAATAAATATATTGGAATCCATAAAAATACGTTTTGTCTTTTTCTAATCGATAGTACGTTGTGAAGAAATAAATAAACTCAATTTCAATCCATACCTAATATTTAATTTTGTGGATTGTCTCAGGAGGACTCCACAATTTCTTGTAAGTATAAGTAGTTACCTTTCATCATAACCTACTTTTAATAATGTGACATTACACTACGGGGATAAAATAAAGCCTATGTTAGATGCTTTCCAATGGTTAAATATTTTTTGAAGTCGGCACAGAAGTTTTTGAGTTTATTCATTACAAACATACACACAAACAAAAATACAAATTGTTCCTCTTTATATATAGATAACATAACAAAATGTTAAAACAGAACCCAAGTTTTATGAAACATAATTTTAAGAATTTCAGGTTAGATTTCAACAATAACAGGTTAGATAGTAATAAGGATAGCACCGTTAATATAAACTCAGAATCACACAGTAGGCAAACAATTGTTATAAGTGATAATATTGGAAAAGACTTGGGCCCTATTCTCAATAATTTAATCAATGAACGGTCGTTGAATAAATGTTACCCAGGAGCGTCTTATGAGCAGTTAGTTAATAAAATATATTCACATGACCTACATCAAAATACCACTGTTATCATTTTATGCGGAGATAGTTTAAATATTAATAAAAAGGATATAATAAACAGTTTTGATAAGTTGCTTGACCTACGGAATCAGTTTAAATGTAAAATTGTCATGTGTGCTTTTCCTTATTCTTGTTCATTATCTCAAGAACAGAACACGCACATACATAACCTTAATATGACTATGTATAATTTATATAATCGTCATAGTGACGGCATGTTTTATTTCGATATGAACAATGTTATTTCTAATTTTAAGTTGACAAGAGATACTCTCTATCTGCCACTTAAGTTTAAGCGACAAATTGCTACATTGTTAGCCGGTAATATACACATATATAACCAAACCAATATCTTGGTTGGACACACTATTGCGCCTGATGTTATTGATGTTAACCAGGCATCCGGGGAGGATTTTCAAGTACGACAAAGACTAAGCCCAACCATTTAAATATTGTACATCAAAATATACAGGGCTTAGCTGGTAAAGAACTAGAGATAGAATTGTTCCTTGAATACCATAAGGTTAATATTTTTTGTGTTACTGAACACTGGTTAAAGAACCATGAGCTATTGCTCAATATTCCTAATTTTAAGTTGATGAGTTCGTTCGTTAGAAGATCGGCGATACACGGTGGTAGCCTAATTTTTATATCTAATCATGTCAAATGTAAGAATCGCCAAGATATTGTAGATTTATCAATCGAACGTACTGTGGAATTGTCATGTGTAGAACTTGATAGATTTGTTATAGTTTGTGTGTACCGTCCTCCTCTTAGTGATTTTAGTAGGTTTGAACTAGTTATAGAAGACGCTCTTAAGAAAGCTCAAACTAAAAATAAATCCTTAATAGTATGTGGGGATTTTAACGTAAACCTGTTGATAGACTCGCCTACATCAGTAAGGTTGATCACTTTGTTTAAATCATTTAATCTATCCCATTTATTTGAAGAGCCAACTAGAATTACGGCAACCACTGCCACATGCCTAGATAATGTGTTTTGCAACTGTGATGTATTTGAAAAATGTATTATTAGTGAGCTAACTTCAGATCATTGTGGTCAAAAGGTAGTTTTATTAAATGAAGGAAATAACATTCCGCACAAAATAACATGTAGGCCTATTACTTTAAATAGAATGACGCGATTTCAATTCAATGTAAATAAAAATATTGCTTCGATTGACATGTCACATGCGGAACCAGATAGACTTTATGAAGAACTTTTTAATTTTATTAGGAAAGAATTTGATAATAGTTTTAAACCTAGGACCTTAAATAAAAATAAGCAGATCAAGTTTAACGATTGGGCGACGGCTGGAATTTATAAAAGTAGAACTAGGTTGTATGAGCTGTATGGTATGAAGAAGTTTAATCAAAATGTTAGTTTCATTGAGTATGTTAAAAATTATTCTAAAATATTTAAAAAAGTTTGCGCTCTTGCTAAATCAATTTATTTGAGAAACAAAATCAACCAAGCTACCAACAAAGTAAAAGCTACTTGGAATATTATTAACTCTCAAACAGGTAAATCTAAGCATAAAATGCGTATTGAGTTAAATACTAACAATAAACTTATTAGAGATGATGGTCAAATAGCAGAAGCTTTTAATAACTTCTTTAGGGACATACCTGTAGCTACAACTAGCTCCTTAAATTCTTCACCTGTAAATGCTGACGCAATTTTGAGAAATCATGTATCCGAGTGCCATGAGCTATTTAAGTTTAAGCATATTACGTCCAATGAAATAGTGAAAACGTTCAAAAATTTAAAAATTAAACGCACTGGTGATTTGTGGGACATATCTGTTGCTGTATTGCGGGGTATTGTGGAACCTATTGCTCCTCATTTAGCTTTTATTTTCAACAGATGTGTCGATTTAGGTACTTTTCCGGATTTGATGAAACATAGTAAAGTAATACCTTTATTTAAAACTGGAGATTCTAGTGATCCTTCAAATTACAGGCCTGTTTCCATTTTGCCAGTCTTAAGTAAAATATTTGAAAAGATAATATTAGTACAACTACTTTCTCATTTTAATTTCAATAAAATTTTACACGGGGAACAATATGGCTTCACCAAGGGTCGTTCTACGATTGACGCTGGGGTAGCTCTCTTAAAGAGTATTTTTGATGCTTGGGAAAAATCACAAAATGTTATAGGAGTGTTTTGTGATCTTTCTAAAGCCTTTGATTGTGTTGATCATGAGACACTATTGCGTAAGTTAAAATATTACGGGGTAAAAGGCATTGCACTTGATCTGATGAAATCTTATCTTAGCCAAAGAATCCAAAGAGTTGATGTAAATGGGGCTAAGTCATCTGGTTCTTCTATGCGTATGGGTGTACCACAGGGCTCAATTCTAGGTCCATTCTTATTTTTAATTTATATTAACGACCTCCCTTTTTATGTAAAAAATACCTGTGGAATTGTACTGTTTGCTGATGACACCTCACTGATTTTTAGTGTTGATAGACTTAAATCCAACTATGACGATGTAAATTGTGCATTGGCCCGGGTATTAAAATGGTTTACTGTAAATAACCTAGTTTTAAATGCGAAAAAAACAAAATGCGTTAAATTTGCGTTACCTAATGTAAAAAAAGTAGGTTGTAATCTTATGCTAAATAATGAAGTTTTGAATCTTGTTGAATCAACAGTATTTTTAGGGATTACTCTTGACTCGAAACTTCAATGGGGCACCCAAATTTCTACACTTGCGGGAAAGCTCAGTTCGGCAGCTTACGCAGTTAGGAAAATTAGACAGCTTACAGATGTAGATACGGCTAGACTAGTATATTTTAGTTACTTTCATAGTGTTATGTCCTATGGTATTCTACTGTGGGGCAAAGGTGCGGATATAGAAACTATTTTTATTTTACAAAAGAGAGCGGTACGAGCTATTTACAATTTAGGCTCTCGTACGTCCCTCAGAGATAAGTTTCATGAAATCGGCATACTCACAGTTGCATCACAGTATATATATGCAAACATATTATTTGTTCATCATAACATTAGTAGTTTCATTAAAAACAGTGATTTGCACTCCCTCAATACAAGAAATAAGCACAAACTTGTGACCTCTGCTTATAGACTCCAAAAGGTGCAAGGTTCATTTTTAGGACTGTGTGCACGCTTCTATAACAAAATCCCTATATCAATTGTAAATTTGCCTTCGCAAAAATTTAAGGACCATATCAAAGCCGTATTAATAAAAAGGGCTTACTATAATATAAATGAATATTTAAATGATAATAATGCTTGGTTGTAGATTTATTTAACTTGTATACATTTATGCTTACACTCATACTGTAAATTACCTAATATAAGTATGTTAATAGTCTCGCTGATAACATTGGGTGTGTGTGTTTCGTTTATTAATTGATAATTATGTTTTGTAGCAGGCTTGGGTTAGTCATGCTCACTTAAAAGTCTTTGCTTGCGGCGGCGTCGTGTGACGGGTCGCTCACTTCCCTAAAATATGGCGAAGAGGGCGATGGCTGCCACATGCGTCATGCTTGTGAACAGGTGCTGCTTGTGGGGACTGGTCTGCTCAAGTTTGTTTTTGTTTTTATGAATATTCACTTTATTTTATGTTTTTTTTTTTTCTTTTATGTCATTCCCTACCACGCAGATATTGTCAGTGAGACTACTTCATTGAAATGTATTTTAATCTAAGTTTATTTTAAAAAGAGTAATTGCTGAGTTTATTGCCGGCTCTTCTCAGCAAAACCAACCTTCCGAACCGAGCGTTAGAGTCTGACTATTCATAAGTGCTTTGCATATTGGCCTATTTGAATAAAAATATTTTTGATTTGATTTGATTTTGATCAATCAATTTGCTTTTGTTTTACGCCTTTAAAAAGTATCTTGTATATTTTTATGTCCATTGAAAGTACAATACCGAAACCATCGATAACGCAATGTTTTACATTTTATGAGGCTGATTGCTTTAAACTTGGCTTATTTTTACCCTACCATAAAACCTCTACTATATATTTTTCCGAAGCCATTAAAATCAATAGCTGTATTTTTCGTGCTTTGATAACAAGTAATAAATTATATAAAAAGTTTTCTTCAAATTTATTGACTTTATACTATAGCTTTATAATGAGCAAAACTTATACCAAATTATTAATGATCAAACTTTCACAAAGCACTGTGAAACTACTACCTAAATCTTAATACTTAGTGTTTATTAAGTAAACAAAACTTTGAACTAACGAATAAATTAGACGTCATTTAGAAGTGAGATTGTGTGCGATAAACTGCATTGGAATATGTTAAAAGTGTTGTTGTTATCACGTTGAGTTTGCGTGAAAGCGAATCGTATTTCAGTAGTTGGAACGAAAGGGCGAAGATTA
The DNA here is from genome assembly GCA_905147785.2 of Thyatira batis. Taxonomy (NCBI): domain Eukaryota; kingdom Metazoa; phylum Arthropoda; class Insecta; order Lepidoptera; family Drepanidae; genus Thyatira; species Thyatira batis. Next base: position 7,257,352 of record LR990497.1, read on the forward strand.
AGTTGCGTCCAACAATGTTAAGATGTTATCTTTTGATTAAAGCGCTTGTAATAATAGGCGGCGGTTATTTATAGAAGGCGTGTTAAAATAACCGACAAGTCGCTTCCAGATATTTCACCCTGCAGACGTGATCTCGGATACTGTAATTTTAGTGTTATCGAGGTATGAAATTGCAGTGTTGTAGTTTTTTTTGCTGATTCGAAGTCTTGAAAAAATCGATTCGTCTAAAGAGAGTGTGCAATAGCTCGCTTTAGTTCTTAGTTTATTTTTCTCATACATAAAGTTATATTAATATGGCCAAAACGCTTAATTAAGCCACATAAAAACATATGTTTCCTAAACGACGTGATTTTTTTAATATGCTAACAGACCAATACCTTAATACCTTATATGAATTATAAAAACAATTATCTTAAACAAATATTTTCCATTGTTTCAATTTTATGTGAGGTACTTCGGCGCTAAAAGTTGTTCATGATATGAAACATGTTCGAGGCGTCCTCTTGTAGTTCCATGTGTATGCGATAGATGGCGGTAGATGTCGAGATACTTCGTTGCTAATTATGTAAAAAAAATACTTTTTTATGATACATAGAGACTAAATCCTCTGATAGATTTGTAATTATGTATGTGATGAAAATTTGATAAATAGCTTACAAAGTATAGTTTAGCTTAAACGCTATAAGACACAGCAGATAGGTATGTATATATATTGATTGCCGAATTTCCACCAAGAATATTATATAAAAGAAATAATATAATTGAAATTAATTACACATAGAACTATAATAGAAGTATCAACGAAGGCAAAACGCCAAATAACGCAATGTCAACGCAATAATACATTTACAATTAACCGCTAATGTTGCTCTGTGGTTTGGAGGCAGACAAAGCACTAATTAGTAAGGATTATTTTATTGATCAAAGCAAACGTTGTTTGTTTACTGTACAAGTGAGGCTCTAATACTGTTAATTAAACGCCGTGTGCCTACAATATGTGCCGTTTGTAATTAACATTGAAAATAATTAAACTAGGTAAACAATAGCGGATGTACCTAGTTATAGGTTGTTATGTTAAGCTTTTTGGGTTTGATACCAGCTGATCTAGAATATAGGTCATGCTCCCAAAAACTTGTTTGTAAGCTCTAAGATAATTCCCATAACAATAATAGTGTAAAAGTAACTTTGTATGTACATCACTTTAATTTATGGCGTTTCTCATTAATAAAATCACAATTTTTTAGGCTAGACTGAGGCCCTTTATAAATAACTAGCTGCCTCCCCGCGGTTTTACCCGCGTAGTTCCCGTTCCCGTGGGAATACAGGGATAAAATATAGCCTATGTTACTCGGGGATAATGTAGCTTTCCAAAGGTGAAAGAATTTTTGAATTCGATCCAGTAGTTTCGGAGCCTATTCATTACAAACAAACAAACAAACAAATCTTTCCTCTTTATAATATTAAGTATAGATCTAGCTGAGTTTCCGTACCTGTCGGAAAACAGGTATAAAATATGGTATATTTATTATATTACTCCTTAATGTAGTTTTCTATTATTGAAGAAATGTGGTTGAGAAAATTCGGACGCTATTCAATACACACAAATAAAAAATATTTATTCTTTGTGTATCATAGTATACAAACAATTTACTTTAATAATAATCAGTAAATAGGGTCGGTTTCACTTTTTCTGGTCATAAAATAAAATACTTAGTAATTTGGTTCATTTGACTAAAATACGGGTGCTTTATCTACCTGGATTATTACCCATTTAGGTCATATAAATCCACCTACTTTTATATAACTCGGCTTAACTCAACCGATTAAATATGATTTGTAGTCCGTGACGTCACGATCTCCTAACTTCTCAGCGAAGGAGCTCGGGGGAGTCACAAAGAGCGTGAAATTAGTAATTAAAAGTCACATGTCACGGGCAATAGTTTAACTTAGCGTATCTTGCCTCTGGAGAGAAATTCTCTTGGAAAAATGTCTAACTTGGCCTTCAAGAAATGTTATGTGGGAATTTTTGAGGAAATACGGGTGCGTGCGTGATGCCATTATGATGGCGATTCTTTATATGAAGTGACGATGACGTAATAGGGATAATAAATTGTTGATGTTAGGTGAGTGAGGAGATGTCGGGAAAATATTTGGTGTATTTAAATTCTGAGCAGTATTATTATTTTTTGTAGATGTTTTTTTGGGCTTGAAGTTGCAAGCTGAAGGCAGACAACAAATATGAAATATTTTAAAGAGCTTTATGTTTAATCAAGATGTTTTCCTTCACTGAAAAACAGTATTAAATCCCTATGGTACCTACCTTTAAAACCTCCATCTTAATGAGTCACTTTATAATTTGAACCTGTACCCTAATTACCGTGAAGACTACTACGAGCTACTACACTACTGAGCCTCCACGTCTTTTATTACCATCTAAATTATGATGTATTTACGTTTCATACGCCATTTATTACCACAATACAGAAAGTGTGGGTACAGGGGGCTGACGTAGAAGATTAATAAGGCCTTTGCCAAAAGCGAAGTGTTAAACCCTTATGGATAATCAACATTTCACCCAGGGCAAGCAAGCCCTGGGGGCAATTAATTTTAATCTATCTCTACCTAATCGTCAAACTTGGGCTATTAACACTCGATTCCAAATACTCAGTTGCTAAGATACCTTACTGTATATTTTGTGAGATTAGACTTTCGTAAAGATCTTAGGTATTAAGCAAAATAATTAAGGCTAATATGGTTTTACAGGCACATAAATATAATGAATGTTTGTTTAATGGACAAGAAGGTGTTAGCCTCAAATGGCTTTTACACCCTTACGCGGACTGTTTCGGTGAGCACAGATGACTCTTAACCGAGGAATGATGATTATATCAAATTAGTCATATACCTATAAACTAAATAGGCATATATAACAAAGATTATATTTATTAAAAAAAAAATTGTAGAAGAAGCATGTTAAGCAACTTATTGTATTGCTAATAGATGGCACTGTGTGTAGCATACGAGTACGACACATGTTCCCCCGAAACATGCCACCTGTCCAAAATAATATAAAACAGGTAAACTAAAGAGATTAAGTATGACCTCCGTAATATCAGTATAAATAGACCAGATCAGATTTCTAAAGTTCAGCGATATAAGGCTACACATTCACTATTCCCAAGTGATTTATCACGAAACATTTAAACACGTAATCCTTTGGGAACTCTCGTGAATCCGCAGTACTTACTGCAGAGTAGCTACAGTAGACAGTTAATATTATAGTTGCTTTTTTTGCAGATAAAGTTTTTACGTTTTTACTTCATTATAATAGACACTGTCTCAGAGATGATTGTTTCTCCAATGACCCTTATTTTTCCAGCACAAAATATCACCCATAAAACCTACCATGAATTCTTGTAGCCTCCAAATTACCTGCATAATAAGCCAATTGGCAATTTGGAACAAGTGTCGGTACAGAATAAGTTTGTCATGAACGAACTTTGCTAATAACAAGACGGACAAGGTTTTACGGTGCTGCTGTAATGACAACATTAACGTAAATGACAGGCCAAATTAGAATTCTGTCATAATTTGTGGCCCAGCGTACCCGATCAAAGAGTACTTTCGATTTAGGTTAGATTCACACTCTTGCTACTCGTTTTTGATCATTTTTCGTACCGTTATTCACGTTTAAAACTATCTTATGTATGAGCTAAACAAAACTATACAGATCGACAGACCAGGCTTTGTGGTTTAGTGACCCTGACTTTCAAACCGCCAGCCATGGGTTCGAATCCCACCCAAGACAAACTTTTGTATGCATGAATATGCCTGTTCTGTATCTGTATGAAATTATGTATCTAAAAGTAGTCTATGTAGTAGTAATGTAAACTAAATAAATAAATATCAGCTGTCTGGTTCCCGTATCACAAGCTCTGCTTAGTTTGAAATCATGTGGGAAAGATGTCCCAGGGTATTAACTAATTTATTACTTTGTTATATAGGTTTTCTTGCTCTATTCAATAAAGCATTTAACTGACATTCCATTAACCACACGATGCAAGCCGATGTGTGTGTGATTTTGTTCTATGAAACCGATTGTAACTCCGCAGTCGCATAATAGAGAATCTTATTTACTCCAGGAATTGACTCGCATGCTGTTACCGGCGTGCCTGTTATTATATATAAGAGAGGTAAATACACAAAAGCTATCGAGTATTTAAAGCAAAATAAGAAATTCGAAATAAATTAAAGAGAAATGTAAAAAAATGCTTTTTTCATTAGGAAAATAAGAACTTTAGTCACGTTGATAAACAATTAATTGTACAGTTGAAAAACTTAATGTGAAGTTAAACGAAGAAATTTGAGGGAAACCCGCGCGATTCTATAGCGGTACGGTACTGTGAATAGGCTCTCTTAAAAGTGCGCTTTGATAGGTAGTAAGTTTACAAAATTTTAATAAAGTACCACGTGTAATTTATGCCGGTGTCCACATTTACAGTTTCGGTAGGTTAATTAATTCATTAGTGAAGTTTGTGAGGCATGTTCGCCGGTTCAATTTAAACCAAATGGGCTTTGTTACCAATTTTTTGTAATTTATTACATCATTGATTCATATTTTTATGGGCCCAAAATTAATATGTTTTGTGATTCAGATGTCAATCATGAAGATTTTAGACTGAATATTTTTAAGTAGATATAATACACCTATAATTTTGTCTCAAGATCCTGATTTCGTTCATTTATGTAGAACAAAACCTCATTGCGACATTTTCAATTACTCTTTATTTGCAATATAACTTTAATTTGGGCGAGTTGTCAATTCTGTCAAATATTGGATTATAGTCAACGATTATAATAAGCCCTACTTTATTATTAAATGCTACAAATGCCGCGTTAATAAAGGTTATCCAGCAATAAATCAATCAAACCTCTCCAATCAACGCTTTAAATAAATGGGAAAATTGGCGTTAATTTTTGATGATGATAAAGTAATTCGAATACCTATTATAATACAACAAATTACTTTGATACACCCATCGTCAGTTTATATAACTTTTCGTGACGTAATGCAATCTATCAAGCTCAGAACTCCACAATCAACAAGTTATAATCCCATAAATCCTTAAAACACTGACGGGAACAATAAACTTTATGGCTGCGAACATTTTCTAGGACATGAAAGTGGAACAAATTGTTCAGGTGCAGCACCCTGTGGTGTCGTAAAGATCGAAGCTTAGTTTTCTTGGTGGCTTTTCGGAAACGTGTTGCTCTCTCGGGCTTACGACCTTTTGGGCTACAGTTTGAATAAGTTTATATAATTAATGATTTTAGGTTATTATGATTTTGAATTGAGACTAGATGCATTTGCTTTTTTTTTACCGACTGCGCCAGAAAGGCTATGTTTTTCGCGTGTATGTATGTTTATATAGGCATATGTTTATGAAATGGTTCTATAATATCTATACCTAAACACTTTTTAAATGACTTAATTAAGAACACTCTTATTAAATTTGATTTACGTCTCTATTAATAAACTTAATGACTCTCAAGTACCACAGCAAAATTCTAAGAAAACGTTATTATTGTCCATAATAGTCCTTATAGTTAAGCTAAAATATAATTTATAATAGAGATGGGAGAGTACACTTCGTAGGTAGCAACATTCAAATAATAATAGCACATTATTTCACAAAAGTATTTAAAAGTTCTATATTTTATATAGAAATAAAAATAAAAGCTCATGATTGTAGCTTGCACTTACAAAAAGCTCAAAGAAAGCTTAGTGCTGTACCTCATTGCTCTCAACTTATAATAAGGCGCAATATTCTGTGTATATTTTTTAATTTCTTATGTTCTTATGACAGTGTTTTTACTATACTTAATTGTAACTAATCTTACCCATAAAGCCCGAATGAAAAACATTAATAAGAGATGTGACGGGTGAGGGTTTAAATCGCAAAAATATTATAACATAAATACCAACCTACTTTATGTAACAAACATTCATTTTATTTTATTCTTACTTTACCTAGACGCTTAATGCATCAGTGAATGCAAATTTAAGTTTAGGTAAACTATTCATGAACAGCCTGGCATTGTTGTGTATTTCATTATGACAAGAAAACCAGCACTAAAAGCTTAGTATTATTATAAACATAATAGCTACTAATTATGCGGGGTATGATCCGCATTTGGCTCGAAGCTGTGTTGTTTTAGTCGAAAACGCCACGTTTGGCAAATAGACTAATGAGGCCCCTACAAATTATGTGACGTTAACCCCAATCAGTTATCCAAACCCAAAACTACCGCGTCAGCTTTTTAATAACGGCCTATTTATAATTATGAACCGGCCTCAGCTGTAACCGTACTCCGAAATTTGTGTGTGAATAACCATAACGATTTAATAGAACCTCGTACACCGGCTTGAAATCCTTCTTATTTTATTATAGAGAATGCTTGAAAATATTCATGAGAAACTTAGCACACCGTTGAAATATATTCGAGACTAGTGGCTCCCCGTGGTTTCACCCGCGTTCCCGGGGACCACAAATTTTCCCGGGAGAATAAGTATCATATGTGGTATCCCTCAAGCCGTTTTAGCGTGAAAGAGTAACTAACATCTAACTATACTCACAAACTGTCGCATTTATAAAATTAGTAGGATGTAATACTTTTTGTTACAGGAAAACCACGAGGCGGTAACTTGTATAACACAGATATAATATGTTATAGTTATATTTTCAAAAGGTGTCACTTCCAATAACTTACAGACTCTGCCATTAATGAAGCTTAGTAAGCTTTATGAAGTGACAAAGCACAATATTTGCTAATAAGTTGACTGAACTTGCAAAATTTTCGTCAGAAAATCGCGAAGCGGCAAAACAGTATGAACATTGTTGATTACGAAACTTTCTAAATAAAGTTCACGGTAATTTTTAATTCTTATTATTAATAATCGACTATGATAATCTTAATTATACCAGTTGTAGTCTCGTCCTCGATGATGAAGAATTAACAATGTAGTATGTTCCCGGTTACCTGAGGGCGCCACATAAGTTTAAATAAAAAAATTGGTACTAGAACGCTCCCTATGACAGCTTACCGCTACATTATCTATGGTCTTCATTCGTTTCTTATGTCACTTGAGGCGTCACACGCTCCCGAATTTTTTTTTCAGATTTTTTGTGATTCTTTACAGTAAATCTACTATATTATGGAAAAACTTAAAGGAAAAGAAGAGTTACAAAGAAAACTCCGAAGATTCCAATGGAAAATCGATCGATTTAAAGATAAATCTCCAGGTTAGTTGCGTGCCTGCGCACGCCCATTTTTTCCTTTCTTTTCAGTTTTAAAGTACTAAGAATATCAAAAATGAAGAATTATATGGATTTCCAAACATATTTAATGATTGTAATAGTTATCGCTGTGCTGTTACGAGTACCGGGTAACTTTATTTACATTCTAAAATCAAACCGGTTTGATCCGGACTGAGGCCATTTTGAAAAACTATTTCATAGCTTAAATTGGCTAATGTTATTGCTATACTATATTATCGTATAATATGAGTATCGAATAACAAATACATATTTGTGCCAATAGGTAATTGACTTACCTCCTCAGATATTTCTTGGTTGTCGCTATGCTTATTGAGTATCGGACAATATACGTAATGGTAAAATTTCCTGGTTGTCGCTATGCTTATTGAGTATCGGACAATAATGGTAAAATAAATTTAGAATGGAAATGTCAAACAAATCGTAGTGACAAGTTATTGCTATACTGTTACGAGTATCGAATAACTACAGGTCAGAATTGTTGACAATATAAGAGTCACGCATATATTTTCTGAACCCAGTCATCAGGTAGTTGTTCACCAAGTGTTCAGATACCAGAATTCTTCAGAAATAACATCAGAGAGACAGAGACTGAGACTCCTATTAGTGTGGAATCGGTGCTACCTTTACATCTGAAGATACAGGCTGTAGAAATTATTAATATAATAGAAATAGATACAGAAATCTTGACAGATTGGGACCATAGAAGAAGAAATAGAGTGGGCTCCCAGCTCATGTAGAAATATCTTAGCGCTGGACACCTATATTGACCAAGGTTGCTAAGAAAGTAGAAAAGATACTTCTTCTAATGCTATACACCCCATTTATCAATATCCCAACATTGATACCACCAAAGTAAAACCAGAATTTAAAAGGCCATAACCGAACCAGTTAAATGCTGAGATAGTGTTATAAAAAGCCAACAAAAGTATGGCTGCAACATTAACAGTGGCCCAACCACATGCTTACAATGTTTTTCTATTTTTAATCCAACCTTTTTGGGTTGATGACATGAAATTTTAATGAGGTTGGTAAAGTATTGTTTGACATTATTGTAAATGACACTTAAAGTAGCAGACCTCTTATATAACAGGTTGTTAATAAGCAAATGAGAGACTCCTTAAAAGGAGATCTAGATTAATTTATTTTGGGAAGAGTGTATACATAGAATAAAATAATCAAAAGCATTGCATAAGTCTGCAGTAGACTTGAAAAATTAATAATGTCACACCTAAACTATACCACTTAAGGCTTTAAACTAGTGGGCCCCTACTCAGTAGTACAAACACACCAGCTGCAGTTCCAGGAACAAAAATCAGTGTCATGCCAGGAGAGAGAAGATGATAAATATAGCTACCCAATACAAGAAAACGCTATCACCACCTGCCCACCATACAACAACACTACCACAGGTGGAAGTGAAACATTAGGTGGGCAAATTAAAAATTTTCATAGTTAAATGGAAATCATGAACAGATGACCCAGTAACTTGACTCGGGTATCTGTGTATATAAGAATTTTGCAAAACCCCATCCCGGGGAATATTCTGCTTAAAACAATTTTTAGAGAAAATTGTTAAATATTAATAAGAATTCTGGCTATTAAGCTTTGCTGTTGCTTATGACAGGATCAGTATTCAAAAAGATCAAGATATTGCCTTGGCTCTTTTCTTGAGGATAAATTATACCAATTTACTGTTTACTTGTACTGAAGGTGTAAGTACACCTTTTCTGTCAGCAATTAGAAAAAGAGGTATAAAGGTGGTGCAGTACCTTGACAATAATGACAATACATGTATAATATGTATAATAACAAATTGTCTTGTTCAGAATTTTGAAATCAAGTTAATTATATCATAGATTTGGTTACACTAAAATTGTACAGCACAAATAGTACAAACTCTTGGGTTCTCCTTTTAATACTCACCATATGGTCATCAAATGTACATATGTACATTTAAATTGACCAAGACAAGATATTAAGGTGCTTAGAGCTACTTTCAAAACTTAAATCAAGTTTTTCAATTACTTTTTTAGCTCAAGTTATAGATATGTACCATAAGTCTGTCCAGCTATTAATATTAAATATGGTTATAATCTGTATGATTGTGACATAATATGGAAATTGACTGTTGTCAAGTTGTTGTAAGTTGTGATCCACTGGCATTTTTTATATAAATTGGTTAGCTGGAATTCAATATCAACATTTTTAATAATGTTTTCAAAGTCAATATGGCAGGTGAGTGAAACACAAAACAAATGGATTTATTCATCCTACACAGAAATAATGTTGCTAGTTTTAGGTCAAGCAGAATGGGAACTTAGCAACCAATATGTTAATCAAATAATTAACAAGTATAATTTGATACTTCTACAAATGACGGGTCAATCTTTTATTTCTATGTTATTTCCACTTTTTTCAATGACTTCAAAATGCATTGATAAAATTGTTCAACCACTACTATGGGAACCTAACATTAATTAATGTACTTTTCTCCGGCATAGTTTTTATGACAACATAGTTAAGTGAAGATGCGGTAGACAATTCTTTGCTCTACCTCGAACTGCGAGATAACATACTGCCATACAAATGAAATAAGTACACTTATGGTTAATATTCAGAAATAATGAATTAACTTGCAGAGAAGTATTATAAAGGTTTGTCATTTGATCTCTGCCAGGTCAGCCTTGTTATTATAGTTGTGTTCTCCAATTGATAGGTACACATAGTACCATTATAAATTATTTAGAGAATTCTTTAAATAAATAATAATTTAAATAAAGACCAAGTCAAACTAAGCATTTAACGCACATGGAATGTGTCTAAGGTGTTATATTATATAGATTTAAATTCATTTATTGCTTAACTGTGGCTTATTATAAGATATACCAAATATACAATATTTGGTTTCAGCACATTACTGTTTTTCAGCATGAAAATAGATTGAAATTCATTTATTGCTTAAGTGTGGGTCAGATGTAAATATTTTTACAATATATGGTTCCAGCATATTACTGTTTTATGACATGCAAATGCTTGCATGTCAATTGCTTAAGCAATGCTTAAATGTGGGTTATTAGAAGATGACATTCTTTTTACAATATTTGGTTTGGTTTGTTTTTCAACATGCAAAAGTAAGACACATAGCTACTATTTTGTGAAAAAATTAATAGGCCGAATGTCAGATCTCATGCTAAGTAAAACTAAATATTTAATTATAATTATAGATTAAATTATTATGGACAAATTACAATAACAGTGAATTTGTTGCTTTGATATAGGATTATTTTTGGATATGTTAATGCTTACAATTCAGGAATCAATAATTAATTTTGTAAGATTTGCTCTTGTTTTAGATTTCTTTTACACTGTATTTCAACATAAGGATATACAAAAATCATAAAAAGGACATGAACACATTCAGTACTTTCTTGAATACATTCGTAATCTGAGCATACCATCTTACATTATAGCCCTTATTATTTCAATATCTCTATTAAAACACTTCTGGACAAGGTATTTTGACATATACCTACCTAATAATTATTATATAATTACTTGTTAGATTTAGGAATTTATTTTATATTTATCTGTGTTAAATAAACATATATAATATATTATTTCCTACACAGAAAGACAGATTTACATCGAGAGATCCATCTCTCTGAGCTATCAGTTAATAATGCTCTATGAATAGAGGTTTCTAGGTTGTCCACGAATTCACATTGCATATTGCTCTTACGCATTGTTTTCAGTGCTATTGCATGCTTTTTTGATACTTTCCGAATTACCCAAGTCAATTCTCAAGTTAGAAGGTACATAACCACGATACGCTTTTTAGAAAATGAATAGGTTAGTGATATTGATTCTGACTGTCTTGAAGATAATGTAATGTATATTCAAACACGTAAACTATTGAGAACATCCGCACCCAATGGGATGCAACTACTAATGAGAGTAATTTTTTAACAGACAGATCATGGATATGTACAGAACATGGTTGTTGTTGATCATTTGAATATTACTAAATGATTAGAGGAGTACATACAAAGTTGCAGTCATAACCATCATATATTTACTGATAAATGCTTTGTAGTTAAAACATAGCTTGTTTTTTCTTAATATGTTTTTAATTTACATGTTTCCAAAAGTAGTAGTGCCTTTATATAAATAAATACTTTAATACACAAAAGTATAAGTAGGTATATACTTTTATAAAATATCTAATTGTACAACTAACTTTGAACATCTACATTGTTAATTCTTCATCATCGAGGACGAGACTACAACTGGTATAATTGTACAATCAAACTAGCTTACCTGTAAGCGACGTTCGATTGAGATTATTCCTGTTGTAGTCTCGTCCGAAGATGATGAGTCCCACCCACCCATTTCCAGTTGCTGATGAATCACAACGGCCCTCGAAGGTTGTACTAATTAGATACCACGTTGGCTGTTAACTAAATGAAGACCATAGATAATGTAGCGGTAAGCTGTCATAGGGAGCGTTCTAGTACCAATTTTTTTATTTAAACTTATGTGGCGCCCTCAGGTAACCGGGAACATACTACATTGTTAATTCTTCATCATCTTCGGACGAGACTACAACAGGAATAATCTCAATCGAACGTCGCTTACAGGTAAGCTAGTTTGATTGTACAATAATCTTTCCATGAGTTAAAAAAAGATCTAATGTACCGCAAAGTTCCTAAATAAGTATCATTGCTGGTGAAATTTTAATTTCAAACAACATAAATATATTTCACTAAACGTTTCGCGTGTCCCAAAATTTCAACAGCGCAAAAGCTTTTTAGTAAGTAACACGATAGTTGCATTAACTGTTATTGGAATAAATTAATTAAATTACAGTTCGGATAGTGATGTAATTAGAGCTATTGTAAGCACTCGATTGGAATTAATATTTTATCAACCAGTGATTCTGTTTAGTTTCACATAGGTACTTGTAATCTCGATTGGATCAAATTAATTTAAATACTTATAAGTAGAATTATTTTCGTGTTGAACAATTTAACTATTGGTCATTATTATATTCATATTGTACCTATATACGTTTTATCATTAAAATACTTTTTATTATATACATTTCCAATTGATCAAGGAGGTAGTGATCAAGTATCATTTATTAAGCAAAAATAGTCGATAAATGTAAAGTATCGCTATAGTTATTCAATATTAGAATAAAAGTGTAGGTAGTAGAGGATGCTGGAAAAGTTATTCATTTTATAGTTATGAACTTTAGCGTCATAACTAAAGCTAGCTCAAACATGACCACTTCTGGCACATGCCAAGAGGTAGAGAATAAAGCGTTAAAACTTACGAACAATAAATTAAAACACTTTAATAGTTCCCAAACTAATCAACTAGAAACTACGAACCGAAAAGCTGTAATATAACTTCATTTAAAGCGGGCGAAACAGTTCACCAACTCGATTATTATGCCCATAACGCTGCGGCGTCTTTTTATGACCAATAAAGAACATGTTAATATTCAATACGAAGATTTTATAAGAAAAGTTTTCTCGTTAGTTCCAGGCAAGTTCCGGCGACGGTCGTCTGTCGATACATGACTTGAGTTCAGGAAAGCTCTAGCGTAGGGTAACCAGTTATTAGCCGATTTAAATAATGCCTCTTAATTGTAAATGCCCATTTACGAAAATTGATTTTGAAATGAGCAAATATGATTATTTATTTGTAAAATTGTCAACCATGCACATATTTGTCACCACGATGTTATTTTATTTAAAACGTAGCATGTTCTTAAAATCAATATTTTATAGGCGTTTTAATAAGTAGGGGCAAGTGTTCTACCTGTGGACGTTTCCCAGAATTTGAGTTAAAATTTATTTTAAAGAAAAAACGTGTGAATTTAATCATATAAGTATTTATTGCACTGATTAAACACTAGTTAACTCTTACAAATTAGCAGTCTTTGATTAGATAGCTATCACAATATTAGCAAAAATAAGATATTTCAAAAATTACTTATTTTGTCCATGGGTACAACCTACCTATGTACCTCTGGACACCAAAAATGTACCTATGGACGCTTATGTACCTGTGGACAAAGCGTTTTAAATATACTAGAAATTACAAAAACAACTTCAAAAAGTCAAAAATATAACTTTTAAAAATCTACATTCCTCGTTTTTTAGAATTGTGGGGGCCGAAGGCCAGTAGGCAACCATGCGGTCGGTGCCTACTTTTATGGATGCAAGAATTAGACTGCCGGGGGGCTGATGATACCTCGGAGAATGTCGCAGGGAGGCTCCCAAACACAGGCAAAGACAGGCAAAGCTCACTCACCTCGATATATTCGTTTTAGCTACGCCATTGACCATGCAGTTCCACATAAGCAGCACGTTTACACGTGAGGGATCCCGTCAACATGCACGATGATCATTCCACCCCTGATTCCAGCAGCTTCTTCCGCTTTATAAGGATTTCTTGAGCTGGGCTAACACACTATATCTTGAAATAGTAATTAAGCACCAATTCCAGTGTACAACGTTCAAAGAGAACAGTTTTTTCATTGCAAGTATGCAAGCATGTAATGGTGGCCGGCCGGCCGCCGGCCGGCGGGACGAAAGAGTCACGGGGGGGGGGTGACATCCAACGCCATCTTAGACCGCGCGTTCCTTGGTCATTCATTCGGTGTGGGCGCAATATTTGAATTCCCATTTTGGCGCGAGATTTAAATGAGGCAGTTACTTATCCTTACCGTGAAAAAGAAACTTCCCACGACAAATTCCTTGTAATATATGGCCCTAACAACGCCCCCGGCTTGAAAGGGTGGCTTTCAAAACATGAGTTAAAGAAAAGGTACATAAACCCTTATAAGAAAATTAATAAATCGGACATAAAGAAGAGTAATAATCCTCAATCTTCGAATAAAGTAATGTTTTATTATTTAAATTTACTTAAATGAAATTAATATACAAGACAAAAAAATATTAAGGTATTAATACTAAGTATAAATTTATCATTTTCAATCCATACTATATCTATTGCGAGGGTAATGGACAAAGACGTGCCACAGCTCTCTTTAAAATACCCCCCTTCGTTTTTACTAGCACAACACGGGTGCGTCGGTCTGAACCTGGGTAAGTCTCCATTATTACGCCCAATGGCCAATGTAATGGTGCAGTATTATTTTGCATGATTAATACTATTGTACCTTTTTCTATTGGCTTAGAATCGGTCAACCATTTCTCCCGAGTCTGTAAAGTATGAAGATATTCCATATTCCATCGACTCCAATATGATTGGACAAGCCTATCTATCAGTAAATATCGGGAACGTATTTTATCTATACTATCGTTAGTTGGCACGGATGGCAATGACCGAAGAGGCACAGTATGCAAAAAATGTGCGGGAGTTAGTGCAACGGGTTCCGCAGGATCTGCACTCAAATCCCGACCCAGAGGTCTAGAGTTTAACACGGCTTCTATCTGAATTAGAACCGTCAAAATCTCTTCATAAGTAAGAATTTGAGAGCCTATTGTACGAAATAAATGCGTTTTAAATGATTTTACAGTACTTTCCCACGCACCTCCGAAATGAGGAGCATTAGGTGGTATCATTTGCCATTGAATGCGATGGTTAGCTAATTCGCTATTCCATATCTTAGTATGTTGTTCCGAATTTACAAATCTGTGAAGTTCGTCTAAGTACGCCTTAGCTCCGACGAAATTTGTCCCGTTATCGGAAAACAATTTATCTACTGGACCTCGTCTACCAATGAATCGCTTTAAAGCGTTAAGAAATGCCTCGGAGCTCAAATCTGGAGCTACCTCGACATGTACAGCCCTAGTAGTGAGACATATAAAAACGCAAATGTACGCTTTTTGACTACGAATACCGCGGTTCCGTGTCAAAGTAATATTTATAGGACCACAATAGTCCACGCCAGTATGTGAAAATGGCTTTGATATTTGTAGTCTACATTCTGGCAAATTCGCCATCACTGGAGGAGTGAATGGTTTAGGACGAGCTCGAAAACAATAATTACATAAATGCACTCTAGAGCGAACAATTTTTCGTCCCGATAGTATCCAGAATCGCTGTCGAAGTATGGATAGTAACAGATGTGGACCAGCGTGACAGTTTGAACTGTGGGTATGGTCGATAATAAGGTTTACGACGTGATCCTTCTGCGGTAGCAAAATAGGATGCTTATGATCAAAAGTAAGATCAGCATTTCCTAACCTACCTCCAACACGCAAAACCCCATCAACAAGAAATGGACGTAATTTTTGTAAAGACTTTACGCATGTCTTACCCGCCAGAAGGGCATTGACTGGTTCAGCAAAATGAACAGCCTGTAGAGAACGAATTAGCCATAATTCTGCGTGAGTAATATCCTCTGCGGTAGGTATACCCTTGGAAGTTAGTTTTCTAGCAAATTTCAGCACATATACAACTATACGGAGTAACTTAGACCATGAAGATACCCTTTGCGATAAACTATAAAGGATGGATTTAACGGGTTCGATTACGGTCAATGAAACGATTTTGGCTTCTGGGACTGCCATGTTAAAATCAGTTTCGAAAGGCTGAATTGGCCATTCAGATGGTTCCTTTTGCATCCACGGTGGACCCTTGAACCATAAGGGGTGCTCGAGAAGCTGAGCAGGACTAAGACCACGCGATAAACAATCGCTGGGATTAGATTTCCCAGAAATATGGTAAAAATGAGGAGATAAATTTTCTTGCAATTTTGCAATACGGTTTGCTACGAAAGTCTTCCATTTATGAGGACTAGAATGTATCCAATGCAAAGTTACCATGGAATCCGTAAACGCAAAGATGCGATCCATTTTACGGCGACTATCATAATTATCTAGAACTACTCTTACTAACTTTGACATCAACAATGCTGCACATAATTCCAGACGGGCTAACGATACAGTTTTGAGGGGAGCGACACGTGACTTAGCACATAAAAACTGTACAGACACCCCTTCGGGCATTTGGCAATGAATATATATTGCCGCACCATACGCCTTTTCACTGGCATCTGAAAATGCTAAGAGAGATACTAGACCAGTCTGTTCCACACCAATATGCCTTGGAATGAATAATTGGGTTAAGAACGGTAGTTCCGCCTTAAATCGAGACCACCTATCTACAAAATGAGAAGGAGGAGATTCATCCCAACCTATTTTCAGCTCCCACAAGTCTCTTATAATTAGTTTTGCGTACAAAATCACCGGCGCGGCGAATCCTAAAATATCCCACAACCTAGCAACCACAGACAAGATATTTCGCTTCGTACACGCTTCAGGACAAGGTGATACATCAAACGAAAAGCCATCAGAACGTGGTTCCCATTTGACGCCTAATATTTTTTGACCGTCATCATCGAAGCTGTGAGCCTGAGGATGTAAATGAGTTTCAGGAATCTGAGAAAGCAGTTCTGAATTATTACTTGACCACTTCATGAGGTCGAAACCCCCCGCTTTGAACATTCCTATCAGCTGATGAGCGGTATTAATGGCCGTGCCTACAGACTCCACAGAGTAAACAACGTCATCCATGTATAAACCACTTGCGACTACCTGTGCGGCATGCGGAAACTGTCCTTGTTCATCTTCACAGAGCTGCCGAAGGGTCCTCAATGCTAAATAAGGACTAGCCGTCAAACCAAAACAGACTCTATCAAATTGGAACAACTGCAGGTGATCGTTGGGATTAAAGCGATACAATAATCGTAGATACTTACAATATTGAGGATGAATCTTTATTTGTAAATACATTTGTTTAACATCTGCACAGAATGCTACTTTAAATAAACGAAAGTTTAGCAGTAAGGTGAAAATGTCACCCTGTAAATTGGGACCAGAGTGTAATATTTTATTCAACGATATCCCTCGATCAGTAGTAGCACTAGCGTCTAAAACGATCCTTAATTTTGTACTTACTTTATTATCACGTATAATACAATGATGAGGAATGATATAACCTACATCCTTACCCGACTTGTCGTTATCTAAAACTGGAGATAAATATCCAACTTCTAAATATTCCTTAATGACGTCATCATACGCCTTTCGCAAAGGCTGAGATGACTCAAGCTTGCGCTCTAACGCGAAAAAACGCTTCTGCGCTGTATTCAAAGAACTACCTAAATCGGTTGGGTCACTCTTAAAAGGTAATCCTACTGTGTATCTACCTGACGAATCACGAGTTACGGTATGTTTATAAAAGTCTTCACACTCCTGCTCTTCACGACTGAGACGTGCAGCGGTCGACGATGAAACCTCTTCCAACTGCCAGAACCTGGATACTACCTCATGCATATGCATATCTACAAAGGTGCAGTAAGCTGCAGTATGCGACCTATTTACAGTAAGAGCAGGAACCTCGCCCATTAAAATAAATCCTAGGCTGGTCTGGACAGCATCAGGCATGCCAGGCGGTCCATGTACTCTACCAGGTAAAAGCAGCCGAGTAAAAAGTTGAGCACCAATCAGCATCTCAACTTCTCCTGGTACATTAAACGTATCATCAGCGAGTGGAACACTAGAAAGGTAAGAGAATACTGACATGTCTAACCTAGATGAAGGCAAGTTACTGGTGATACTGTTTACCACTAATGGCCGAATATGAAAAGCTTTATTTTTGTCAAAGCGTGATGTAAATTCTACCTCAGTTACACCTTGAACATGGTTAACTCCGCCACCAAACCCATGCACTGAAATAGGAAAATCAGGCTGGTGTGATATCAAAGACAATCGCTTGCAGCATTGAGATGTAATAAAATGGTTCTGGGATCCACTATCAATGAGACAACGTACCATATGAGACACACCTTGTGTATCCATAATTTGAACCTTGGCTGTGGCAAGCAGTACCGTAAAAGAATAACTATTACCTACAGGATTATGTGTATTAGCACTATGCATGGAACACAGTGATACACCTGCTTGAGATGTATCAGAATTTGATGTGGTAACATCCATACCTGAATGTACCACTGCCAACAACTCAGAGTTACTACTATTATTATTTGTACTGAACTGTGAATTTTGAAAATGTAACAAAGTGTGATGAGATTTTGACTGACATTTACTACAACTATTTTTAGAATTACATGCTGGAGAGCGATGCTGAAGATTCAGGCAATTGACACAAGCATTATATTTCTTAACCATATTATAGCGTTCTTTTGCAGACAATTTCAGAAACTCTGTACACTTATAAAAATAGTCATGACATGCAGCATTACATAAAGAGCAAACTGCTCCATCACTCGCAGTAAGAAATGAGGATGTGTTTTTTCTAGGAACAGGTCCTGATTTGGAAGGCATTGGCACTCGAGTACTACTTGTACGGGACAAATTTCTCTCACTGGCATAAGACCCTACAACGGTTCCTGTCCTTTCTAATATTTTAACTTGTTCTTTGATAAACTTTACAAAACTATTATATGAAGGGATTTTGTCATTACGCACTGAATTTTCAAATAACCGTGCTGTTTCACTATCTACCCTTTTCAATGCAAGGTACAGATAAATAAAATCTAATTTACTATCTATTTCTAATTTTTCAAAGGCTGCCACTGATATTGAAAACTTATCAATAAATGTATTCAAACCATCTACTGATGGCACCTGTATTTTCTTTAAATTAAATATTTGATCTAAATATGCAGAAGCTAATGTACGCACATCTTGATATTTGTCTACTAAAGTATTATAAATCAACTCATAGTTATCACTAGTAGGTGATAAACCCGCAATGGACTCGAGCGCTTTACCTGACAATTGACCACATAAATAGTACAATTTTTCACAGTTAGAAAGCTTCTCATTTTTATGTATTGTACTATTAAAACATTCAATAAACATTGTCCATGACCTGAGATCGGTACCATCAAACTTTAGCAATTTAATCGCAGGTAATTTCATAGGGGACTTTAAGTTATCACTCAAAGTTTTGTTACCAGAACGTTTCTCCTTTAATAAGCTTACTTTGTTTTGTATATGAGTATATAAAGTTTCAAAGGCTTCCCATTTCTTAAAGCAAGGTTGAAATTTCTTATCAGATTCCATCTGTGCATAGTTCCATTCTTCTAATCTACCTATAAATTCAGACCGAAGTGTGGATAAGTTAGAAGTAGACACTAAAAGTTGGATTCATCTTCTTCAGTCATGCGCAATGAATCATCATACATGGTTTGAACTTGTGCAAAGTATGAATTTATAACTGATTCACTGTATTTTATTTTATATAACAGCTTATTGCCTTCCATATTTTCAGGAGTTTATGTAAATATTACAACAAACAAGCTACTTGTAAGGTTCTATAACACTTGACAGATATCTAGTGTATATTCAAAATAAATTGACAAACAAATTAATTTTGTGTTACTTTTCAACCGATTCAATTCTACCGGTAAGCTAAGGGAAGAAACGAACGAATTATTAATGTATTATAATGTGGTATAACACGATCGGCAAAGGGCACCGCAAAGTCCGCAAACGTATTGTCTGGTACGTGGCGTCAAAATGGCCGACCGATTCCATCCAACTAATTTATAATAATTTTTCCGTACATACACTTATAATAGATTACTCACTTCAGGTTCACACAGACAACTCGAAGCATAAATTAAATATATAAATGGTGTACATAGGTCAAAGTAAATCTAGTACTTATAACCTAATCTGAAATGACTAGCCTAAGCGGCTATTAATTTTAAGGTATTTTCGTTGAAATAAGTCACGCAATTATATTCACCTATTGAGAAACACTTAATCTACGAAATGGCTTAGTTATTACCCAGTTATATCACTCAAAACCAATAAAATATGGATTGAAAATAAAAGACAAAGATAAAACATTACATTCGACAGATATAATATAGGTTTACTACTCAGGTATCGAATTAATTAGCACTAGGAAACTTATTCAGTGAAATATTCGAATATGGACTGTATATAGTATTAAATACTTCTAGGATTTGTAGTAAATCCGGTACCGAAGTGACCAAAAGATGTGGGGGCCGAAGGCCAGTAGGCAACCATGCGGTCGGTGCCTACTTTTATGGATGCAAGAATTAGACTGCCGGGGGGCTGATGATACCTCGGAGAATGTCGCAGGGAGGCTCCCAAACACAGGCAAAGACAGGCAAAGCTCACTCACCTCGATATATTCGTTTTAGCTACGCCATTGACCATGCAGTTCCACATAAGCAGCACGTTTACACGTGAGGGATCCCGTCAACATGCACGATGATCATTCCACCCCTGATTCCAGCAGCTTCTTCCGCTTTATAAGGATTTCTTGAGCTGGGCTAACACACTATATCTTGAAATAGTAATTAAGCACCAATTCCAGTGTACAACGTTCAAAGAGAACAGTTTTTTCATTGCAAGTATGCAAGCATGTAATGGTGGCCGGCCGGCCGCCGGCCGGCGGGACGAAAGAGTCACGGGGGGGGGGTGACATCCAACGCCATCTTAGATCGCGCGTTCCTTGGTCATTCATTCGGTGTGGGCGCAATATTTGAATTCCCATTTTGGCGCGAGATTTAAATGAGGCAGTTACTTATCCTTACCGTGAAAAAGAAACTTCCCACGACAAATTCCTTGTAATATATGGCCCTAACAGAATTATAATACGTATTATATAATTCTGTACTAGAAACGTCTGAATCATCGTCGTCTAATTTAAAGCATCTAATACAAATAAAACTACAGTCATCATCATCATCGGAGTCGAAATTGTCCATGTGAGATTTCGAAACACATTTCTTATGATATCGCCCTTCACACATAGAACAAGTCAACATATTTTTCTTGTTTTCATATTTTCTACATCCCACACACATGACTATTGATAAATGCTGCTCTTCGAGTACAGAAATGGTTTTATTAGGGGATATTTTTCGCGTGCTAGGGCCAGGTTTAGAAATTAAGTCAATAAGTTCAGGCTTCTTGTTAGGTGCACTCTTCTTCACTATTTTAGCTGCATTTTTTCTTTTCTTTTCTTCCTAAATTATTTCCCAAAACAAATAAAATGTCTACAGGTACAGTTGTGCGAATGTACCCGTGGACAGTCCATAGGTACAATCATTCCCTTGTCCACAGGTACAAATATTGAGATAAAACCTAAAAATGGTCGTGCCTAGTAAACAATTCGAGAAAATGGGCTAAACGTTCCATAAATCAACGACAAAATGCTGAATACAATAATGCAATAACGACACTATACATGCAATATAATTTATCACAGAAAAATACTTTGGAAATTAACAAAAACACTTACTTTTTGCGCAGAAAAATTTTAACGGCCCACCAAAGCACATCCAAAGGACTAAGCGCAATAGCCGCTAGCCAGTGTTACCATACGTAAAAAAATGTTTACGGATGAGTTTAAATTACGATTAAACTATTTCTAGTTTTTAAAATATTAATAGTGTCCATAGGTAAAGCCGTCCATAGGTACAGCACTTGCCCCTACTAAGTTACCAACCTAAATTTACCCCGAAAAATTTAGCTCTACATATATCGCATGTTGCCAGAACGTAACAAAATACAATAAGAGAAACCACAACCTAGTTCAAATAATGTATGATATTAGAAAAAAAAATGGTGACCCTATGTAACTATTAGGTCCGGCCAAGAACACAGCTTGTTACACCGCTTGCACTGAGCGCTCTCGAAGTAAAGCGCAAAATTGAATTTATTTGTCTAACAAATTACTGTCTGTACAAACATAAAGGTTATTTAAGTTGGCCAGCTGTTTCTATTCCAAGTTTTTCAGGCAGAGCCATCATATGCCCTCTTTTTGTGTGGAGCCGGTTTGTTTTGGTATTGCGCAGAACATTGTACAATAACACTTTCCTCTACTTACCTACTGACTACTTATTCTCTCCGCTTACTGCTTGGTTTGAAGTTGGTGCCAAGCCACAGCATAATTAGTAAACAATATACAAAAGATCTTTGTTAAGATTCTCCATGATTTAATAAGGTGAACAAAAACTTTGGCACCGTTTGCATTTAAAATTCTGAATTTTAGAAATAAACGGTCCTTTACAGGACTACTATAGTTGTAGAATATAAATTACATTTATCTCATCGTCGTTTTCATTTGTTTCTTATTGTCATTTATCGTTATTTCTGATTTATTTACGTAGGTTAGTACTTAGTAGGTTATCGTGTAGAAATTTATTTGTTACACCATTTTATTTCTTTAAGTAATTTTTTTATTCATATATGGCTTGGCACCGACTTCAAACCATGCAGCAAGCGGAAAGAATAAGTAGTCAGTAGGTAAGTAGAGGAAAGTGTTATAAATTGCGTTAGTTATTTTTTGCTTTTTAGTATTTTTGGAAGTCGGTTTTTTTTAACGTAGTTTTATTTTTATTTTTTGCTTTTTAGTGATTTAAGTATGGGTAGTGTAAGGTGAATTATTTTGTAGTAGCATAATCTATGTTTTTGTATCGGTTGGTAACACTGGGTTCGTTCCTAAGTTCATGCGTTCAAGCCATTCGTCATTCAAACCGTATAAAAGCATCAAATTACACTGCAATGGGGCATTCTCCTGTAAGTAGCCACACTAAACGGGTCAAGAACTCTTAATCGGAGTACGAGTAAGTTGAAGGTTATATTAATTAATTTATTAATATATTAATTAATTTGAATATGAATATTTAATAATTCGCTCTCTGCAATGTGGTATAATAATCATCCTGTCCAAGCAATTATTACTTTTAAATTTAAATTACGTATGTTGTCTTGAAGAAACTAAATAACCTTTAAATCTAATATGAAATAATGTCTTTCTCCTTCAATTCAGAAGTGGGATCAGCGGATATTTTAAATATCCGTTACACCCGTCCACTCTTTTTATTTTTTCTCACTTTCATTACTAATTAACTTTAATTTTTTTTATCATGTGATTTATCAATTTACAGGAAAACTTCAGTGTTTCAAATATAAAATTATTTGTTCATGTGTATAATATCCGTTGAAACATAAAGACGGATGTGACGAGAACGCACTAAGATACGAATAATAATTTGGGCAAGGGATACTTATACATTTGCCAGGGCTACTCCCTGGGTGTATAGGTTATCTTTTGGAAGACATATCATGGCAGAGCAATTCTCTGAGGATATGTTTTGTTCATAAATTATTACGCTAACAGTGCTAAATTTAACTAAAAGGTTTGATATATATGTTTTTGAAGTGTGGTTAGTCTGTTCAAGGGCGAGGGATACTTATACATTTGCCAGGGCTACTCCCTGGATGTATAGATTATCTTTTGATGGACATATCGAGCCAGAGCTACCCTCTGGGGATATGTTTGTACATGAACAGACATTTTTTTTATTACGAACCACAAATAGTTGTAAAACCTAACCTTACCTAACCTTTAAAAGTGATGTGATTTTATCTTTGGGCGGAGGGAGCTCATAACTTGCCAGGGCAACTCTCTGGATTTATTAGCTATCCTTTGGCATGTTTGGTCAGAGTAAATTTCTACCAAATATGATCTGCACATTAATAATTTCACAATTCTCAAATACTTAATAATTAATTCGGTTAAATCTGGCACTACCTGATTATAGACTTTCCCCTTATTATAAATATTCTAACTGTAGTAATTTAAACACTAACGCTGTTAATTCCAAACCAAACCTAGAAGCAGCAAGCAGCAACGAACATAATGTAATGATCATCGATTAACTTGCGAGGGAGTGGATGGGAGTCTGTCTACAGTACAGGCAAATCCACAAGCGCATGCATAATTTAATATGCCTAAGCGGAGAGATTTCGCGGCAATAATTATTTAATAATTCAACCTAATAACCATGGTCGTTCAGATGTACATGTTCGACCGATTAATAACTCTTAACAAGAATATGTAAGATAATTCTAGAAGGTCACAAACGTTTCAATTGTAACAAAACTCTAAATAATGTTCTTTCTGTACTAAGCTTCTTCATCTTGTATTGTTTGAAATTAAAGTTAACGTTACCATAATTCAAATTCATTTATTGCATAAATATGGGTTATTCGAAGATGTCATACATTTTACAGTAAGACTAAAAAAAAAAATTATAAAAAAAAAACGTTATTAATTTACATTATTATAATTTATATTACAAAAAACCTGCATACCACCTTAAATATAATCTGTATTTAAATATCCCTGTATAAAATAAGATCTTATTAAATAAAATAAAAAAAGATATGATAAATAAAAAATAAATAAAATATATATGATGACAAAAAAATTAACAGAAAAAAAAACAAAAAAATATGATAGAATAAAGTATGATAAAATGAAATAAGATATGATAAATAAAATAAATTAGAAAAAAAAAATGATAAAGAGAAATATGAAAAGAAAAAAAAAAAATATGATAAAATAAAATGTGAAAAGAAAAGAAAATAAAATAAAAATATGTTAAAATAAAATATTAACTTATTTAATGACTTAACTAATTTAATGACTTCACTAATTTAGTGACTTCACTAATTTGGGACTTCACTAATTTAGTGACTTCACTAATTTAATGACTTCACTGATTTAATGACTTCACTAATTTGATGACTTCACTAATTTGATGATTTGACTAATTAAATGACGACTAATTTAATGACGACTAATTTAATGATTTGACTAATTTAATGACTTGACTAATTTAATGATTTGACTAATTTAATGATTTGACTAATTTAATGACTTGACTAATTTAATGACTTGACTAATTTAATGACTTGACTAATTTAATGACTTGACTAATTGAATGGCTTAAAAGACTTATCTAATTTAAAGGATTAACTAATTTAAAGACTTAATTAATTTACCTAACTTTTTCCCCAGCTTACCCTGCGACGTAGGCCTGCTATACAGATTTCCACTCAAACAATAACTCTCTTGGTAACGTATGGTCCTGTCCATTGCCATTTTGTAGTTATCTTTTTAATATTTTCTAATCTTACCCTATCTTGTCTTTTTTTACCCCAATTACACTTCTTCTATTCCGTTTTGGTATAAATCTAATTTCCTTGTTAGTTTCATGGGTATTTATTAATACCCATGTTTGTTATGCATTATGTTAGGCATGGCAAAATGCACATAAACAAAAAAAAATTGCAGTCATATATGAAACAATAAAAATAAATCATAAATGCCATTAATCAAATATTAACTCATAAATAATGAAATAAATAAAAGAATAAAGTTGTAAATAAGTGTATATTAATGTACCTTATCACACGTTTAAGTTTAATGAAGAAATATGCCATTATTATTAAAACATTCGAGTGTTCAAATTTTGATACACTAAATAATAAGAGAACTACTAAGTGAAATTCTCGTCTAAGAGTCATTTTCAAAATTTAGGCATTATTAAAACAATATCAGCATAGGTCAATTCTGTTAGCGTCAGAGTTAGATACGTAAATCTGTGCTTAAAAAAAAATATGTTTAAAAAAAAAGGGAAGATTTCATATATGATTTGAAGTTCTTTATTGATTAGTTATACCTATTTATTTTGTAAATACTAGTTGTAATTTAAAGTGCGTAAATTATGTTGTACTGTAATTTATTTTTTACTTTTATTGAGCAATGAGACTTGCTCCAAGCAGGATGGCCGAGCTGTAAGGTGAATTATTTTGTAGTAGCATAATCTATGTTTTTGTATCGGTTGGTAACACTGGGTTCGTTCCTAAGTTCATGCGTTCAAGCCATTCGTCATTCAAACCGTATAAAAGCATCAAATTACACTGCAATGGGGCATTCTCCTGTAAGTAGCCACACTAAACGGGTCAAGAACTCTTAATCGGAGTACGAGTAAGTTGAAGGTTATATTAATTAATTTATTAATATATTAATTAATTTGAATATGAATATTTAATAATTCGCTCTCTGCAATGTGGTATAATAATCATCCTGTCCAAGCAATTATTACTTTTAAATTTAAATTACGTATGTTGTCTTGAAGAAACTAAATAACCTTTAAATCTAATATGAAATAATGTCTTTCTCCTTCAGTAGGCTTATTATTTATTTAACAATCACAGAACACTATTAAACCTAAACGTTAATGAGATTAACCTTCAAGGTCAACCTAATAGCCTCAAGGAATACTATTCTCTATCCATATGCACGTATAATTTTGAAAGAATTTTCTCTGAACTCCTATCCTTTGAGGAGTTGTACCTTCCATCATCAGCTCATCCATAGGAAATCATCATCAAACGCAAATAATTGAACAAACTGTATGGTATTGGCTGAAACGTAACCGTTATATGCTTATAATTTGAGTGTTCTTCACGATTTCCTTGGGATCCCATCATCATATGCTGACTAGATGACCAGGGTACCAACTTGAATATGTACCCTAACGAACAAAAAAAGAATTACGCAAATCGGATTAGAAATGTTAAAGTTATCGACATACTAATATACAAAGTATCGTCAAAATGACATCGTCCAAATAACAATAATGCTTATAAAATAAAAACTACTAAACCAAACTGAAAGAAATTTTTATGGGACCATCTGGCAGCTATTTCGCGTCGAACAAAAAAAGAATCACGCGAATCGGTCCATTAACCGCGACGTAATCGATGTACATACATAGAAAAAAAAAAAAAAAATACCGGCCGAATTGAGAACCTCCTCCTTCGTTTTGGGAAGTCGGTTAAAAACAAAGAAGAAAACCTTACATCTACAATTTTTGTTCAATTTAATCCTTAGTAATATTATAAATGCCAAAGTAACTGGTTGTCATTGAACATATTTTATTAAAATTGAGTACAGAGATATAGACTAGTCCTTCCGAGAGGACATAGGCCGACTTTCGTTCCAGGAAAATTTACGGTCCCCTGGGAACGCAAAGGAATCGCGTAGCGGAAGGAACTGGTATTTTATATGACTTTTTACAGAGTACGTTTTAGAATAACTAAATTTATTGATTAATACAAGCAACGCAATATAAAGGATAAGAAAATCCACTGATTATAATGAACACTGATGTTGTTGATCATATTGTTTAATTTACCTTTTTCACTGCATGGTCAAAGTCCTTCTAAATTCCTTAAGGGTCTTACCGTCAAAGCTCACTGGCAAGCATGGCCAAGACATTAACCTACATAAAAAATGCTATTGCACTGCAACTGAAACAGGATAGTCATATAAAGAAAGACATAATAATTAAACAATCAGATTTATTTAACCGTTCTTCATGTTAAATTGGATAAAGTTTTTAAAATAAATGCTTCGAAATAAACCGAATTTCCGTGAGTATTGATAAAATAAATGAATAGTGTAAATACACGTTTCGATATTATTAAATGTTAAACAAAACAAAAATATACGGGCAGCTTGTTTGTCACAAAGGCATGGGACAAGAGAGGTAAAATATAATAATTTGGATTGAAAACATTAAAGTTGAAAGTACTGAAAAACTCGATGGTATATTTTCAGTTTAAATGTTTTCGAATGATTTGATTCTGTGACAACTATTTTGTTGTAGATATATAGGTATCTCTGCTGAAATTTATATTCTCCTCCGTATACTAAATTTGATTAACATTCCATAATGTAATAAGAGTTCAAAATGTCCTAATGAAGTTAGAAATTATTCACAAATACGGAAATCCTATATACGTCCAAATTTTATCTTTGATCTAATATGTACTTTACTACATTATATGAAGTGTCAAATTGGAATCAAAGACATTACGAAAACGATTCAAAGATCTTCCAGATTTAGCGCGTCGCATCAGCATTGGGTTTTGTAATCGAGATCGGGCATCGCAATTTGAACCGTTCGTTCATTGGACATGCGTAAAACGGGATTAAAATATATCGGTCCACAAATTGGGGTTTGATTCTGTAGGCATTTAGGGTAATCCGTCTTTGTAATTGGTTTTGTGGCGTAGTCCCACTATCGGTTTAATTGTTCAAGAGAACTCAATACTTTTAATTAAATTTTTTGACAAGGATTGGGCAGAAAGCCGTATTCGGGTTAAAATAAATAAAAGAACATCTACAGCTTATGAAATAATATAGAGGGATGCCCTGTATATCTTGTAATGTACGTTTATAATATTTAGTAATGGTTTAAGGCTTACATTTTAAGTTATCCAGTATTATATTCTTTGGCGCTTGATTCTCGCCTACGAGTAAAATAATAGCAAAACTACCTACGCTAGGAAAGATTTATTGTTATGTATGGAACGGTGGTAGCGATATTTGAGTAGATGCTTTTACGGTTTATTTATTTGATTGACAAAAATTAAAATAACGGATGAAGCTGAAAAAATGTATATTATGATTTAAACATTTTCATTTAAGTATTTATTTGATATTAGCACAACATATAAGT
The DNA here is from genome assembly GCA_905147785.2 of Thyatira batis. Lineage (NCBI taxonomy): Eukaryota > Metazoa > Arthropoda > Insecta > Lepidoptera > Drepanidae > Thyatira > Thyatira batis. The sequence continues at coordinate 7,286,065 of LR990497.1, forward strand.
ATCACTTCGCCTATAACATACAGGTGTTTAGGTGGTGTTAAGAAACAAGTTCTTTATAAGTATTTTGTATCTATCTCCCTACCGTTATTGACCAAAATATATCGATATGCCAAGCATATGGAACTTATACCTACGTAACATATTAAGGTTTTGGCCACTTTTATTATATAAATATTAATGAATTACTTAATGTGATATTAAAATACATTCATTTTTATGTTTACATTAAGACCATCAAATGGTATGCCTTTGAATATTCTTAGATCTTATTTTTCAACTTTCCAAAGGTGCGTTACTCCATTCCAAGTTGTTGTTTGATCTCCTAATTGTTTTGAATAATTTATTTCACTTGACAAGTAATTAAGAAGTTTGTTTAGGACGTCGTTTATGTTAATTTCCATGGAATTATGCTGGTTTTAAAGTACGTGATCAGGCGAAAGTTTTAATCCATTCACAGTGCTTGAATATGTATGGAATTATATATATTCTTATCGGATTATTAACTCTTTGTTGTGCTGATTTTGAATCAACATAATACATTGGCTTCTTTATTTACTATTATAATACGAAATAATATTTAACTGTAACAAAAATGCAATTTTTTTTTCAGAACAAGTGTAATTGTCATTCAAGTAATAATTGCTGCGTTAACAATAAAAATGAAAAATGTCACAAATTAAAACAAGATATGTAAGCAAAAGCACAATGCTAAAAGAAAGTTTTTAGGCCGACCTAAATCTTGACTTTCAACATCATAGCAAAAGTGATGAATATAAAAAATAAAAACGCAAGCACAAAAGCTGGTAATCCATTTACGTAATTTTATTTTGAGTTCGCATAACCCAACTGTCATTCCTTGTGACGGCGACGGTGTATAAATGAACCAATGGTGACTTGCAACACTCAATGATGGATTTTTAAATGTTAGCGACACTGTAATGGGGGAAGGGTAATTTATGGACGGGATAAAACGCGGTTGAAGTACCTGCTTTTTATGGAAAATGTTTTGGGCGGAAAATTTTCGGACGCGATAAATAAAATGGTATTATAAAGGGTGGAACTTGGTAACTGGATTAACATTGGAAAGTTAGATAAGGACTGACGAGTATTTGTGGCAATTAGTATCGCAAATTGTAAGAGTCGACTATTTATCAGTAAAACTATTTATTTAGACGTAATATCTGAGGAGTTCTAGCCAAAGTTACACGTACAGAAGTAGAACTTTTCCGACTGAATAAACATTTATGTAGTTTCAGTCATAATTTAAGAAAACGCTAGGTAATCTTTTGCCCAGGCAAAATGTTGGCTGGTACATGTTGGATAAATGCATAGACTCACATGTATAGCATAACAAATTCATCATAATGCTTAACGGGAAATGCTTCGAAGCGCTGGAAGTCAGACATTTAAATATGTGCGCGCAGCCAACTCTGAACTTTGTCAAAGTAACGGGCCATAACTCATATCTCTCTTTGCACTCTTCGCAATTTTTACTTTTCCTTCAAAAGAAAACTTTCTAGAAATTCCTCCTAAGAAATTATCAAAGTGCCTGAAGTCATAATGAAAAAAGTAACTAATAAGTGTATTTAGTTTAGTTTTGAATTTCGAAAGTTCAACTAATCATCACTGTTATTATAATGATGAAGGTAATGTAATTTTTACTGTATATTCTATCATGCCAACAAATACCTTATCTCTTTCAATAGAGGTGTATCGAAATTCCCGCAAAATAAATCGCTCTAGTATTGTTTGTTGACTACAGTTAGGTACTTGAGTGAATAGAATTCGTAGTCAATAAATATAAGGCAAATATTCTTTGGCATTATTCAAAATCGTAAATCTTTTTTTGGCCAGATATTGTATTATCATATATTCTGGTTCAAGCGTATTTTTTGTTCTTTGTTCAGTAGAGTGACGTAAGGAACTCAAATACAAGTATGTCAAAAGGGTATTCTGTGTAAGTCGGTGATCCATTGAGGGTTTTCGCGTGGGTAAACCGCGTTACGTTTTTGTACCATATTTCGGGACGTTTGAATTTTTTGTTACTGTATAAAGCTCTTACTTGTTGTGGCTGAAGTAGGTACAGTTTTTGTTCCATGACAATAGAAATATATTATTTAAAGTAAGTAATACATTATAACAAGAAACAAAGCTTCAATGGCAATGTGGTAGAATTGTTTAACGAAGAAACATATGCGGTCCCTAAACAAATCATTGTCATTAACCAAATAGTTGCAGAAACTATTTATTTCTATTACTTTTATTAATCTTCGCATATTTTATCTCGATTTATAAACTGCTCATCTAACTGATCGAGCTTTCGATAGTCTTCCAGGGTACTTATAGTTAGTTCGGTTCAGTCATGAAGAAGAACATTAGTAATAGGCACACATATAAAATACCTACTTGTAGATTTATGGTACTTTTATAGTAGGTAAATAGACAAGACTTTCGATTAAATAAAGTAAGGTCTAACAGCTCTAAGGTCGTTCAAATTTCAATCGAACGTTATTCTAATCACAGGCAGAAGTTTCCATTTCGATTTCAATCTTCAATAGAATTTGTGATAATGAATTCAAAGTAATATGAACTGAATGCTAATTAACGTTCAATTTAATATAGACTATCGCTGAAAATGACATTGAAAATGTAAAAATATTCCCATTTTATTTTAATAAAATAATATTTACAGGCTCATTTTTAAGTGATATCGGATTAAAATTAGAGACTAATAGTGATAGTAAGTAGTAAAATATAGTGCAGAGTACTTAGTCATAGTTAATATACTAGCGATGTGCCGAGTACGGTTTGACTCGAGTCAGACTCGATTCCTGCTTTGGACTCGCCTACTCGAATACCAATTTATTTTGATTCGAGTACGCCAGACTCGATTCCGGTACTCGAGTCAAGAAGAATCGATTCGTACTTGCTAACTCGATTCTATTTATGCGAGTTCAATTGACTCGAGTCTAGTATACGAGTTTTGTTACGCTCTATGTTTTTAATTATCTTTCATTAAAAAGTAATTTAAACAACATTTACCGAACTTTAAAACACAAACGAATAACTGAAAAGTTATAACTTTGATACCTGATAAATAATAACTTAGATACATAAATATTTAGAATCATGAAGCGTCTTCATAGTCGGATATGAGCAATATTTCTTTTGAGGTCGATGCCAACCGCAACATTAGGAAAAAAGGAATCGGTAATGAGGGTTGATTCGAGTCTAGCTGGAATTCAAATACTGACTCGAGTCCAGCCGGACTCGAGTCAGTATTCGAATACCAAACATAGAATTCGAGTAGAGGGAATCGAGTCATGATTCGAATACCGTATAAACTGACTCGAGTCGACTCGATCCACCAAAACCACGACTCGGCACATCACTATAATATACCCTTGAATATATTATTGGCCTGAAAGAAGTTACCAAAACATAGTTAATAAGTTCAACAACTGTCATCAAATTAATGCCTTAACAGTGCGAAAAAGAGAATATACCATGCATTCATTGAATGTCATATTTTCAGGTCACAGTGAGCCCCAGATCAGAGATCTTTCATAACTGCAATCAGAACACGTGACCACTAAAACACTAAGGCGGTTTTACATATTATAAATAACTTTGATAAGCACTTAGCAGGACTTAAAAACCATAATAACAATTTTGGACCGCTTATCTCCTTAACGGCGTATACGGAAACCTCTATAATCGTTGACGAAAATTGATCCGAAGCTTGGCACAAACTTAAGATGGAAATTCTGAAATTAATGTTAAACTCCAAGGCACGTAATCTTGCGCGAAGGGTAAATGTACCTAACACCTCATACAATAGCCTGTCCCTTCATATTAACTCGGGCCCTTAGGCTGCTGGGATTATATGACCCTAGTAAAGAAGGTCTCATACGTCGTACCCTTTAAGTACTCGACGAGATGAAGTGATGGGAATAATAATGTCGTTCTAATGAATCGCGTTTGATTAGGGTGATTTCTTTTGATCACTTTTTGAATGGCTTAGCGATCCTACTTATTTAGGAATATTCTTGTATTTTTTTATATTTCTTAAATGGCTTGTCAATCACAATTTCTAGATAAGTGGGCGATACACACAATGACAATACACGCATAAAAAGCTAGTCTATTCTTATGTGCAATTATGGGTAGGTACTACAATAAATAAAAGTAAAAATATAAGTCTTAATCTGAATTATATTCATTCATTAAAATAGTATAATTTGTCAAGTGAATATATATACGTACCTACTTCTTTTAAGCGTAGTTCAAAAGGCTAATACGAGTATATCTACGGCAAGATAATTTACGTCCCTACATATTTGGTACTATTAAAAGATAAAAACAAGACCCCGAAAACCATCCAAGGTTACGAGTTCCGATAAGTCAAGTTCCTGGTAAATAGGTTTTCCCTCGAGCCGTTTACGTAAAACTAGTTAACACGCAACTAACTATCTAGAAAGATCGATTGCCGTGGAAATAACGTTTCGTTGAGCAAACTTCGTGCCGAAATATTTTTTCCAAGGTCTAATGCTGGCCCTTAGCATCAGATCACTATACATAGCAACTACTATTTGTGTTTAAAAACAAGTATAAAGTTTACTAATCGGCTATTAAGACAAAGGATTAGCATATGCTTTTGAGGCTCTGTTGTTTTCCGATACACAGTCGTCACATCCTTGCATAATGCAGTTTTTAAGGAACACCTCTTCAAGTATTCAAGAAAACATGGCGTCTCCGCAAAGTTTTATTACCGTCAAGTTTTTACTAGCTTTTACTACGTGGTTTCCCGTGCAAAAATCTCCGTCATTCTTCCCCGTGGGACTTTCCAAAAATCCGTTCTTATTTGATGCCTACGTTATAAAATAACCTGTGAACAAAATTGTATGTTTACGACCCTTGTGGTGTAGACTGAATGTTGATCTGTCAGCCTGGAGAAAACTTCTCTGCATGTATAAGTAGATGGCACTTAGGGTTAGTGAGGAGTAAGTGCAAATGTCAGTGTGTTAGGTTCAATGTAGCTGACCCTCAATCTTTTCTAACGCTGTCACCGCCTCACTGTCGCTACTCCTCAGTCGTCGCACCCAATTTGCTTATGTAAATACCCAGTTTCCGTTCTGGCCTGAATAATTCATTGCCCGACGCGAACGTTTGACTCCCCCAGTTTTGAAAATCAACAGAAAACGGAACGTCGTCTACACAAATACAAAGGAGTCAAAATTATAAAACTTTCCCTTAAATTAAAATTCGACGGTAAGGTGCTCCAGTGTGGGCGAGCTTTCCCATTTGTGTTTTGTTTATCTTCAATTTGAATATAGAAGTTGTTTTTGACCAGTACGATTATGTAAATAAATAATAATTATGGAGGATTAATATAACCGACTGACGGTATTTAGGGTTCCTCACCTAAAACAGTAAAACAGAATCCTATTTGAACTGTGAAAAACTCAATATCTTATGCAACAACTGAATGGTGGCTGACTAGCTAGATAATCAGCCAAATATAACATAATAAACTTTGAAAGTATATTATACATATATTCAAGTACGTAATACTCTTTAAGTTGTATTTTATTATGTATACTAAGTATATAGGTACTTACACTACCTTTAATATTATACGGCTATATGAGAATGAAGTTTGTTCACTAAGAAAACACTATTAATAAAATAAAATCATGAATTTATAAAAGTGAATGAACTTTACTAGCTTATATCAAAATCCCTTGTATCCAATAAAAAATAGTGAATCTAACATTATTATCTTTTTTTTTTATTTAATGCAAACCTTTTTTCATCCAAATCTATTCGAACCAAAGGGAATACCCACAGTCAATAAAATTTCCAGACTTCATAACAACTTGGGCATAAAGTGCGCAATAAAGACAACAAATTCCATTACACTAACATGAAATTGAAAACCCACAATGGAGAATTTACATTTTCGTATTAAACTTAGAACACGAACTTTGCAGAGCGACCGTTTAAATTGGCGCCGAAACAGATTCACAACATCATTCGTTTTGAATATTGGCATCACGTAGAGAAAACCCCTAAGGGAAATTGCTATAGGAGGCACGGTGCTCGACGAAAATAAAATCGCGCCTAGCAATATCCCCAAGACGGAGTCGATACTATGAAGTAGCTTTACAATATTGGACACTGAAATCTGTAGCCGAGCAAATGCCGCTACATCCTCTAAGGACGGATTTAGCCAACACCAGAGTGTACCCATACCTACACAAGCCTAAATCTAAGGCTAATCTAAATATAAGTGGATACTTTGACCAGAATTACACTTTTGCCTAGCTTTTTATTCTGTGGTAGGTATATACCTTCTGGAACCATTTTAGATACATTTGACATTTTGTAGATTGGGGATTGTAATCATGATCATCTTACCCAGATCCTGAGTCATTTTTTAACCAAATCCATTATTATCTATTTCGTCAATACGATAAAATATTTTATTTGTAGGTATATTTTATATTTATAAGAAAACATATAGTATAAAGATAGTGTAATAATAAATTTATTAACAAACTGAATTAGTTTCTTTATTTACCTTAATGGATCAGGAATTGGGGACCTATAGATCATTTAATTTTGCGAGGGCCCCAATTAAGGCATACAAAACATTGGAAATATATTGGTAAAACAATATATTGTGAAGGCTATCTTGATAATTTAATTAATAGATTTGCCTACCCTTCGACAATCTATACTATTATTATAAATGCGAAAGTGACTCTGCCTGTCTCGCTTTCACGCTAAAACTACTGAACCGATTTAAATAAAATTTGGTAGGGCCTGAGAAAGGACATAGGCTACTTTTTATTCCGGGAAAATTGAATTTCTCCCGGGTACGCGGGTGAAACCGCTGGGAGCTACTGGTATACTATACATGAGCATTCGTAGTTGAGATTGCTTAGCACATAGTTAAGCATGTTCCTATAATATATAGGCCACTAAGCCTTGTCGAACATAAATAAAAAATGAGATTACGAAAAAAGGTCTCGCGTAAACTTCTAAGTTTCTGACCAAAGGATATTGTAAACCTCTTAAAACTTGGTAGACCCCTGAGACATAGCGCAAACTGCCCTTTATGAGGCCTGTACAAACAGTGATAAACTAATATGACATATTTAATGTTAGGTTAGTGATTCTTTAAGAAGTACTTCTTTATAAGAGACTTTCTTTGCGGTAAAAGGTTAAAAAACTAATCGAAAGCACTTGAGCAAATCTTTAACTGAATTATGTATTATACATACACATTATACAATATGTACAAATGATACAAGGTGTTTCGTAATATTATCGTTGTATTCATAACGAAATGTACAGAGAAGTTTTTAGAAAAAAAACAGCAGTGCTTAGAAGTCATATTATCAAATTTGGAACTTTGATCTAACCCGGAATTGAATAGGAATAAAACGGTCGTAGTTGCAAAATCTGAATCATCGGAAGCGATAGTCTTTTGACGTAGAATCCAATTTATCGGCGCAATTGGAACAAGAGATGGAATGGGTATGATTGGGTGTCCGCAGTGATCTTGCAATGGAGTGTTTTCGGTTAATCGATATTTGTTTTTGTTTAATTGGAGCAATTCAATTAATCATTTTATTTGGGTAACCCTTTAATGTTTTTTTATGGATGGAATTTATGTTTCGTTTTTTTATATAACTTTTAACTGTTGAGGACGTATTTTATTGTTGAATTTATTTATAACTTTTGTCACTATTAAACATATAGCTATAATGATTAAATATAAAAACTTATACAATTACATACTCAGGCACAAACAGACTTAAATTTTTAGGCACAGAAATGCTTGTCGTGAGTGAAATTCTAACCTACACACGTTACGATATGTAGCTATTAGTACCAAAATTGTTGTGGATATCAAATATTTAAGAATACCTACTTCCTCTACTAACCTTTGAGGTAAATCAATAAACATTTGGATCTTAGTTAAATACAGATTTGTACCGTTATATTACTTTTGTGATTACATAACAAATCCAATAAACGGCTATATTATTAAACTTAGGTATTCAACAATCCTTCCGAGCACTCAAGTTTACCTTTTCAGCCATTGTTAATATCGTACATTATATTTAGGTATTATTTGGATTCCAGAAATACTTCCCGGCTGGTATTCAATGGATTGTAAGAAATTATTGTCGGAGAAACCATTATCATGATGTAAAGATTCTGAATCTGCGAACTAGATTTGAGAAATGCCTTTTACCTACTTAGCATGATTTCCTTTATCTTCCAAGGTGTTATCGTATTTTTAGTATAATGTAACGATATTGAAATTTGTACCAACAAGATTAAATTGCCTTGCTCAACTTTGGAGAAGGACGAGTTTCAAATCGGCCGGTAACTTTGGCTTCTAGTTCTCTTAAGCCCTTGAAGGAGGGCCACGTAGGTACTTAATAGAAACTGAGCTTGTGAACATAGGTATAGTTTACGTAATTTATCCTAGATCGTATACATAGTTATAGATAGATAATAGCTTCCATACCGCGGTTTCCCCCACGGGAACATAAAATTTTCCGGGACATAAAGTACTTTATATGCTATTTCAAAACATATTCTAATTCTGTGCCAAATTAAAACCATATCTTTTCAGTCGTTGTTCTGTTAAAATGTGTAACAGACGTCCATATTTTCGCATTTATATTATTAGTAGGATTATACAACACAATTATTTAGATATAGCCTTTTTTATAAATCTATACCTTTTTAGCCATGTATTCAATAAAAAAAACCTTTGTTCCAATTTTAAAAATACATCAAGATAATAACATACACGTGAGGCATTCATTACTCATGCCGACGCAGCAGGGAAACTTTTCGATCCCAAAACATTTGGTATGCAGAACTTACGCCAACTTATCTTACAGCGGAGGTTTTGCTATGATATTGAATGTTTAGATACATATGTTATGATGTTGGTATGGAATGCGGGGAACGTTTTATTAGTAACAGCTGGGTTAGGAAGTTGGAGGGCAAGACTAATGACAGTTAAATATCTATATGCCTCAAAATGCATGAGGCATTTCTAATTAAATAGTTGACACGAGAGCAAGTAAGTGTTCACTGTCACTATGCACGTATGTTGATAATCTTTAAGATAACTCTCATTTGAAGATCCTCTAAGATTCGACTCTGATTCTAAAATAATTTAAATTTTTACATAAATCTTTATATTTTACATGTAAATGCCTCTGGACACGTCAGGGACTGGCCAATTTTCAAGCTAAAAGCACAGTGCAATTTCCTTTTAGTATCAGTTTTCGCACACAGTTTTAGTATACAAAAATGATAGCGTACACACAAAAGTCGTATAAAACTCGCAATTCATCACACACTGCCACTCTAGCCACCCCGACGACCACCCCTAAAAATTCTCGTCTCGACAATTCGCTACCAACTGACATACAAATTCAGTAAAGAGATGTCGCTCCGAATCCTATTTCCCCTGCCATTCGAGTTTCAATAGTAAGTAACTCAAAGGGGGGACGCGTAATAGAGTGGATGAGGTATTTTGCAAAGAGTTTTTGCATGTGGATATATGCAAATCGGGCATTGTTTACTAGCGAGTTGTTTTATACACTTCATATAATTTGGCGTTGCGTCATTATCGCGTATATTCCCTACTAGCTGCCTCCGCGCGGTTTTACCCGCGTAGTTCCCGTTCCCGTGGGAATACAGGGATAAAATATAGCCTATGTTACTCGGGGATAATGTAGCTTACCAAAGGTGAAAGAATTTTTGAAATCGGTCCAGTAGTTTCGGAGCCTATTCGTTACAAACAAACAAACAAATCTTTCCTCTTTATAATATTAGTATAGACTAATATCATAATATTAGTAGGGAATATACGAGATAATGACGCATATTCATAAATATGAAAGTAACTCTGTTTGTCCATCTATTTTCACGCCGATGCTACTTAAATGGTTATTAATAAAATTTGATACAGAGATAATTTTTAAGAATTCGCTGATGATATTTGACCTAGTTGCTACAGGGCCAAAATCTAAAAATCTGTTAACGTTTAGATATGTCATACTGTTTAATAATTTGATAATATTCTATCGTATTCTTACGCGAAAACTTTATAAAAAGTAGATATAATTGAACAGAAATTACAAAAAGAATATAAATCTTTAATGAAGTCCCGAATTTCTAACGAATCCAAATTAACTCTATCTAACGAATTAAAATATGTGCCTACAAAAAAATAAGAAGGAGAGAATTTAATAAAGTCTCACTGTGATAATAAGAGGTAGGTAAATGACCTTTAATTTTTGTAAATAATAATTTTATGTACGTAATAAATATAATAGTCCATGTACTGAATGTACCTAAGTCAATCCAAGGATTTGAAAAAAGTTAGAAATTCAATTTACAAATTGATTTATTTTTTCATGTAACCTATGAGACATAAAAATATTTAACCATTCATTCTAGTATGTACTATATTGGATATCTAGAGTTTTCGTACAAAGATTTATCTCTCGACGAGATATAGCGACGGAACACTAAATAATTCTGAATGTTTGATATAGAGAAAAGCAACCAGCCCGTCTTGTGGAAAAATAAGCAACTATTAAATAAAACTAAAATAAAGGGGGTCAATAAAATAGGTAATACCTACGCTAAACTATAACCGAATTTAAATATGGCGTAAACTTTATTCGTAGTTCCAAAATTTTAGTCGGCAGTCCTATGAGTTATGGGGGTCGACAACTTTTATTATTACGACTTGATGCCCCAAAACGCATGTGTTGGGTCCCGGAAAGATACAAGTTTTATACCGGGAATATATCATCGTAAGTTACGTTTAACTTCATCGTCTCTGACAATATTCTACTTAGGTACCTACTAATCGAATTTAATTTTCGGCTGGTGGACTGGTGGTTTAGTAACCCTCACTTTTGTGTGCATGAATATGACTGTTTGTACAGTGTAAATTTGTTATTTACGTTTTTAGGCTTAAACTATGTATTAAACCAATTATAAAAAATCTGTAAGCTACATTATCAGGGAATGACATTGGCATATTATATGCCAGTATTTCTACGGAAGCGGAATCTACGCGGATGAAACCGTGGGGCGGAAGCTAGCATCTATATAAGTATATATTTTACAAGTGGTATAATAGATTAGTATGTGTGTATGAGTCAATTATGTGGCTATGCTTAGTTTAGAATAAGACTAGCCATCTGTAGAAAATGCCCCAGGTTAAAAAAATCAACATACCTTTTTTAGGTTAAGTTCGTTACAACTTTTCAAAGTATGCTTTATGTTATAAAGTTCCTTATAAATAAGAAATATTGTAGGTACCTAATTAAATGCCTTCCTAAATATTTGAAACACTGTTTACCTGATAAATGAAATTTAATTATGCATATCTAATCCGTTTAATATTGGCTTCTATAATAAAAACGAACAAGATAACCCTCAAACAAGGTCCAGTTTACGAGGGCCGTTACTGCCTACAAGAACACTTCGTTACCCACACAACGATTTCGGTAACTTATATAAATTTGCACGTCTCTTTATAAAAATAGTCTTACTTCCATCAAAATAAGGTTGAAATTAATAATGAGAACGACCGGTGAAACTTGGTAATTTTTTAAATTCAGAAAATTCCGGTGACTTTTAGTCAGACGGGCGCATCAGTGTGAAAAATGCATGAGTCAGTGCGCTCTGAATCCAGTGACTGCGAATGCTGAACCAACATTAAATACCTAACCGAATTTATATTTAATGAACGCTTTTCTAGTTGATGTATAAAACAGTAAATAAATGAAGGAACCAGTATTATATAAAAATTTGTCGAATTTCATATCACTACAAGTTAGTGTTATTATGAGTTAGTATTTTTAAATTAAATATAATTATTAGTAGTTCTAAAATTTTAAGATTTTCAAATCAGAATTCACTAATGTGTTATTCTTATTGTGCACGTATGTACCTATATCACACATCGTTATCTCTAGAGCTCTCTTTATTTAGTCAAAAAAGGTGTTAATATATAAGGGTACTAAGTTGGTACTTCTATTATTGAAAAATACTAATAGTATATAACTGAATTACAGTTTAGCTACAAATAAAAAAATAAAAGTTAATTTTGGCTAGCGGCAAAAGTAATCAATCATGAATACGTATAAGATGATTTATTACCGACAACAGCTGCATGATTTCAGACGTAACAACTCTTTTCTTTGGCTAACTTTGTGAATAAGTTAAGGTATTGTTGTGGTATTTCGGCACCTCAATCTATTTTTGTCAAACAATAATTTTATAATAATACCTAGGTACCTTAAATATGGTATAACTAGCTTCCAATCTAATGATTTCAAATATTCCTTAAATCAAAGTTAACCAATTTCCATCGTATAAAATCGGTGCCTCAAATATTTTCAAAATCTCTTCAGCTTATTGTTACATGAATGAGTAACACACAACTATCTTTTTTTACAAATATTCACGTTTACATCTATAGTATCTAGTTGTAATACATGGGATAAGCACTCGTCTCGCTATATAGAGCTATAAGTCTGACATCTGTTTTAGTATTGCTCATAGAAACACACAGGTTGTAGTGATATTGTAACACAAACAGAAAATAATACCAGGTGAATATGGATTGGTCTACTGACTGAAGTGGTGGAGTAATAGTTATTATAATATTCGTACAGTCAAACTTCAGTCTTAAAATATTATATCAAATAACGTAAACAAAACAAACCAAGAAATGTATTATCCAAAATAAATGAATTCTTTGTTGTCTGTTATCCCGTTATGGATTTAAGCGACAACCTTTCAAATAACTTGGCCATTAGCATGATTGCAGGCAATTTACACCATTATCAAAGTTTCAAATTGTACTGAAATGAAACCGGATAATTTAACTTGCCATCTACCATTATTCTGTCTGGAAATATTTGTACTGAGTAAAATATTTGAAAACTTTGTAGTATTTACCTAATAACACAGATAAATGTAGAACCAGACACAACAGAGAATTGGCTTTTGATGCGCAATCAGACTTATTGTTTTTGTGGTAATAGAAATTCAGCCCACTTAAATAACCAATAATGCTTTATATCTAGTAATAAATTAGAGATATTTACTCTTACATTTTAATAACGATCGAAATAATTAATATCGAAATATAACCCAATAAGTACTTGTAGCATTAGAGTCGTTAGTTGCTATCGCGTTATTTCGAAACAATATGAAGATTTTTTTGGTGACCATCAATTTTGTTTCTTTAAAGAAAATTTACTTTCGAAGTTTACCTTTTTTTGGTCATTCTTTTTTGACCATTATGAAAATATTTCTCCTACTTACCATCCAGCGTGGCCTAATGTTACTTATTAATCTCAGTCGTTAAGGGAAGCGTGCGTTATTTTGTTATTTATCGGATGGTCGGGCGTTATTGCCACCTTCATTAATCTCTTGGATTCTTGTACGAAATCCCGCAAAAAGCATTGTTGCCCTTAATGATAAATGTCGGGTAGGATCACCTTTCTCTTTTTTGTTCACTTGCTATCTCACTCACAGCTACGTTTTTAAGGTGAGCGTAATTTATCTATGAATTGTTCGGGACATTTTATCTTTTTCTTTAAGGTGAAACTTCGGGTTGTTCGGGAAAGGTTTTCACGTTTTATTTCGCTCAGGTGGACGCTAGGTATAAACCTTGTGATGGATACGTCAGTTATAAAAGAGTTTGTTTGGGTTTTGCCTTTGTAAAAAAAGATTGTGAAGGTATTTAAATAATATTGGCCCATGTTGCTATAACTTTATTTCATTGATTATTTTTAAAAGGGAATTCAGAATGTTACCTAAATACTTTATCAAGTGGTTTAAGCATTCCGTAGATTTACATACACGTGATATTTGGAAGGTTTTTTAGGTTACGTTAGTACGTGACCTAGGGTAGCCTGCAACGATTCTTTGGGCATTGTTCCAACATCCTACCTCGTAATTTTCCTCCCACAAAAATTCCAATTACATCCCTGGCTTTGTAAATTTCATTTTTTTAACAAAGAAACCCTTATCTCGTGTAATACACCAAAAAATTCAGCTAACTCCCTAATTACACTCTTACACAGTGACGACGTTTCGCGATCCTTTCGAACAATGTCCCCATTAAGTTAATCGACGACCATTTCCTCTCTGAATGAGACGGTACAAATATAACTATACGGTTATAGACCCAGAACAATTTGTACGTACAATTAAAGGTGATTGGAATGAATAATTTTACGTTTTGTGTTTATAACACAGATTTATTTGGAAACAAAATTACAATTAGCTACGTTGAATTAATTCTTAATAGGCGTAACCCTTCTGTAGAACCACTATGGGATTATATGAATTGGATAGTAATGATGCGGCGACTTGAATATCCAGGGACCGAATAGTAAATGCATATCAAATCTCCAACACCAATCACTTACCGAAAGCTCGAATGATTTGAATCTTTGAATTTTCATATTTGTTGCTATTGTCACTGGATATCTCTTATCTACCTACTTAAAATGTATAATATATAATTTATTATCGTAGTCTGCTTATTGCTCTTAACTTCGTTTATGTTAAAGCGAAGTGAAAGCTTTTTTTATTCAGGAAAAATACAAGATTCCTGAGATGCATATAAAGCTGCGGGGAATCTAGCAAAACATAGCTGAAAACACAAACATAAACTCTGTAACAACCTTTAGCATCTTTAACTCAAGTTAACGATTCCCAATCTACCAAAGCATAATGATCAAGCAAATACTTATCGTTATGGGGATTTGGCATCAACGAAGCGAATGTCCCACAATAGGATATTAATAGGCTTATAAGAGCTGAAGTGGAGTAGCGGTAACAATGGTCGTTTGATCTGAGAGGCCAATCGACTTATGAGTTGGATGACCGCTCGGATACTTACTCCTTACTGTCCTTGCTTATAAGCTGGACCATTATTGTAATAATGAAATGGAGGTTAAATTTTAAGTTTTGGCTTTCAATGTCGATGTTTCGATGTCGGCTAGTTTTGGTTATGGTTACATAATATGGTTACGAGTTAGCAGTTTGAAGGTACATAAAATATTAGGTAAAAGCATATTTCCCAAAATATTTTTTTTGTGCAGTTTTTAAATCTATATAAAAATCTAAACGTAATTAGGTACACCTACAGTCAACTGCGCAAAATAAAATAAAAATAATTAAATTAATCCGTAATTGCACTCTTTGAACTGACGCCATAAAGGAGTCAACTTTTCCTTTTACAATGTAACAAAAAAGTTTCTCGTTTGTGTATAAAAAAGAACACGAAAAAAAGACAGCACTGTTGTTTGTGAGAACGAACGGTGTCTCAAAAATCTGAATAAATAATTTAATCTCTAAGCTAAATGGCCTCAAAATGCGAGTAATTAGCGTAATGGCCGAAGGATGTTTTCTTTCAGGAAAAATAATCTCTTAAGACGACCGAGTGTTTATTTTTCATTAATAGGTACGATTAAATAGCTCTTTATTTCATTGACATTTGCTTTATTAGCGGTTAAGTAGCTATACAATTTTAGTATTTTATTAAGTCAATTTTTTATATAAGTTTCTACAAAATTTACTACTCGACTACTCGTCTCGAAGAATGAGAAGGTTCTAGTGTCAGGATATTATGTTTATGAAAGGTTGTAACATTTCAGCAAAAATTGGTTTACTTTTATTACATGTTTCTTAAGTAGGTACCTATCCTATCAAATATTCTTAAGAATATTTGAATGGCACTTGTAAGCAATCGTTTCATTCAATTCTGCCAGAAATGAGCGAAGCAATTTTCCATTATAAAAAATGCATATATAAATTTATATACCTAATACTGATATTGTGCTATTATTTACTGTGTTTCAGAAAAAAATAATCCATTCTGTTAAACACAATAAATACCTTAAGACTATGAGTTGGTATATTCTATACCTAACTATTAGCAGTTATCCAATCGATAATGAAACAACACTATAAACCGGACGTTTTTATAATTTTCCAAGTATCAAATCATAAGAGCCATCGGAAACTTTCTTCATTGAAGTAATTTTACCGACTTCGATAAAATTCGCTCACTTCTATTAAAAAAGTTTTTTTGTAACTCGGTAATTGGTGCCAGTGAAAAATATCGCGTTTCGAACAGATGCCTCTTTGAAATGAAAACTTTACTTTAACAGGATTTTAATTAGGAAGACTCGTGGTTATTTTCAAAAATATAATCGAAAAAATACATGAAAGGAATCTGAAAACTTTAAAACACAAATAATTATGTCTGAAAAGATAAAAGAGGACAGTGTTGAAGAGTCCTTCATCATCAGCGTGTTTGGCATTAAAAGTTTATCAAAGCAGATGCTCAGTTAGTTGGCTGAAAGTAGAATTAATAAGAGTAATTAAAGTTCATCTGAGCGTTTTAATGTTGTCGGTTTTTAAGAGCGGAAAGGGAATTAAACTGCAATCAGTTTTAGGGTGGAACGGAAAGATCGAATAAAAAGGTACCATTCCAATTAAATGCATTCGACCTTTCGGTGTCCGCGCAAAATAAATGGCGTCGATCGGAAGACGCGGCGATGCTTTATTTTTCCTGAATAATGACCCGATAAATTCACTCATTGAATTAGAATAGAATTCGAATGAAATTCGTTGATTTTTTTGTCTCCTTCCTTTTGTTTTTCGTTACAATCATTTACATCAAATGAAAAAGTGAAAACAGCATTGGGTCTGTTTGAAATTTGGAAATCTTTAGGTATCTTATTATTTATAGCGACCATATATTTCGAGAGATTTGACCGTTTTTTTACGTTTCTATCCATAACATATAGGTGATCAGATAGAATAAGGGTGATGTGTACATATGTGTGTACTCGTAAGTCGCCTCGTTACCCTTTAAAATAATCACACCGTTCCAGTACCAGCACCGCTTCCAACCACCCAACTTGATATAATTTTATTGCTAAGCCACTTTCCCCCACAGAACACAACGAACTAAACTATTCTTTATAAAGATGACATAATTAGACTACACATAAACAACCATTGTTCAACATGGAATAGTCGAGGGTAGGTATGTCGAAAATATGTAAGTAGGACGCGACAAAGCCACAGTCAGGGCAACATACCGCAGCTTCCAAGCTTACCAAGTGGATTAAGTCACCTTTTGACCAAATATTCCCGTGGTAAATATTCCGAGAGCCTTGCCCTAGTAAAGGGCTTATTAATTCTAAGGAATTCCAATGTCCGTACTTTGAGGAGACAGGTAAGGACGAAGTAACACAAAGGGCTATCTATTTTATTGAAGGGTCTCGTCTTGTTAGCATAAATAATTTTGTGAACCAGATGTACGTACATAATTTAATTTCAGTGTATGACTAGGTTGGTTGGGAACATGAGTTTTACTTCAAATATTGATAACGGGTTGGTGAGCATGTTGGTATGAAGAACATTTTATTACAACGCAAATAATGATTAAGTAGATGTAACAAGAGGTACTTTAACAAAAAAGCTCCTTTATATTATTGTCATAAACATATTTTTATTCATATTTACAATAGTCCACTCTGAAAATTCTTCATACATATTTGAGTACAGTTAGTATTATTTCGTCAGTAAGAGCCTTTAAAATGAATGTGGTGAAAAAGTGCAAATTAACAAAATCAACGAAACTGAAATTTTTTGTGGGTTTGCTTTTCAATCAAACACTGGACTGAACGAATTCAATATCGTTTCAAATTGGTTTACTTTTAAAATATTTCAGATATTTTTCAATTTTCCGGAAAATTGGGAACACGAATAAATTTACTTAAAAAAAAAATATGATTTTAATTTGATGAATTGGACTCAACAAATAAAGGGCAATACTAACTGAATAAATACCTAATGCACAAATGAAGGCACATTCGATACAGGGAAATATGTAACGGTTATTGCATCAAATAGATCTAATGGGATTTATTTATCGGCCTTTCACAACTAGTATATAGGTAAATTGCAATTTAACTTTATATGGACTATGCATGCTTGTACATTAACAATCAATTTCCTGTCGTAAAGGTCGGATATCCAATTTAGGACGGAGACTGGGTAGCCCAAGATATACAGGCAATGTGTATTTGAGTATTCTGTAACGTATTTGGTGTCGAAAGCGACTTTGATGACAAAGTTAGAAATTTCATGGAATTATTCTTGCAAAGGAAATTTAACTGGAATCGTATTACATAATGTACTATAAATATAAAATTTATTAGAGTGTATGCTCACTTTAGATTAATTATGATATTCCAGGATTCTTAAATCGGAAATTAATGTTATTTTTAAGCGTTCTACTTCCCAAATACAATCGGTTACATAAAAAACATGAGATCTACATTATTCTATTTGCAACCAACGCAATTGCGTTCATTGGAAAATTTATATTGCACAGTGCAAAATGTTTTAAAATATTTTCCAAGTTCCATATTAAAGTGAATAAAAATAGCGCTTTATTTTGTTTGACTGTTCATCAATAAGTTCCGTAATGGCATTTTCCTGTCGAGGCAAGCAGTAGGGGAATGTACGATATTTAAATCGCATGAAAAGTTACGGAAACGCTATTTTGAATAGTTGATATTTGCATTGCTGCTTACAGATTTTTGTACGAAATATTAACAATTTTTCTGCCCGATAGGTTAAAATTGTTTTTAAGTTTTCGGTTTACTAAATCTGACTAATTTAATAAATAAGTCCTGATTAATCCCTTAATCATCCTACTATTATATGGCTCATATGGCTGTTTAAAAGTTAATGCGGAATACGGTTAATAAATATTCCGTAATATAACCACTAAACGTCAAAGTTCTCTTCTTCTTATTGTGTGGAACTCGAATCGGTGCAATGCCTTTAAAACAAAAGCAATATATTCTCCATAGTTTTATTAATCCCTAAAAAAACTTTACAAAAATATGGAAAACTACGATTTTCCAAGCATTCCAAGAAAAACTGTGCATGTAAAAACGTTCATACGTGACCCGTGCCATCTTCGCATGTCTGGCAACACTTCGTTTTCAATTCGTGACCACACTGACAGCTGTGTTTACGGTACGCGCTTCCAACAAACGGTTAAAGTTTGATTGTGAAATGCTTCAAGGCCCATTTTGTGTATGTTACAACTGTGTAGGGGAAAGGTTACTGTAACTATCCTATCAAAATACTTAACGAAAAAAAAATTGGTTGCCTGTAAAGTCGGTATACGGGCGAAAGTTTTACGTGACAACGACTTTGAGTGGTAAAATAATTTTAATGTGAATATTCATTCGTATAGTAGGAAGAAGGATGAAATAATAGTAACAATTTAAAACATAACGTCACGTTACGTGAGCGGAGCGTAACGCAGTTTCTTGAAGTGTCACCCGGCAAACCAATTTATAAGACGTTGTCACGTCAAAATATTAAACAAGTATTCTTTTTTTTTTAATACCTACTATCGGTCACGTTGTTCGCCGTGGAATGTTACAAAAGTAATTTAATTATTATATTGTATTACTAGTTCCTGGTGTTGAAAACACTAGTATCTTATTGCTCCTCATTGTAAAATTATTTTTAAGTGACGTGGACTAATACTGATTGACATATTCTTATATTTTGCCAAAATATACTTAACATATTCGGTCCGGTCACTCACTACATCAGTTACCCTACAATTTATGAACTCATAAATGAATCCTTTTGTGTGAAATGTAACGTTCATAATTTACTGAACTTGTAGAATGGAAGTTTTATGCTATAACCGTGCATCGGAAGGGTTGGGAAATGAGTTCTATAATATTGCTGTGGAAAGCCTACCTCTTATCTTTTGACTGTTTGATGTTCTCACACGAGTTAAAACGAAGCCATTTTGACTGATGTTACTTTTGAAGTGAATGCTCTTTACCTGCAAGGTGTGGGGTTAATATAAATATTTATTAGGATGTGGGTAAGGTATGATTAAGGGATTCAAAAATATTTTATTTGGTTGATTTACCTAATGAATTGTTTATACTATTTAGATATAAGAGAGTTCCATATTTATTAATTTGTATTCTGAGACAGTTAACACGTCTATATTCATAAATTATTTAATGAGTCTTCATCAATCTAATATAACATAATTAAATCCAACACCTCAACAGACAATCCTTTCCTATTAAATTATGATTCTATAATACATATTTCTCTGTCTGTCTATTCTGTTCCTCTATCCACTATTATATTAATCATTCGTTTATATAATTCTTTAACTTCTCTTCATAACATCCCTGTACCACAACAAGTGGTTATCTTGACATTTAATTTAAAAAAATGCTTATACTGTTTTATACCTTCAGTACAAATACTAGTTTAATACTAAACCTAGCATATATCTTTTTATATTATTACATGCACGCTCAACTTTTATATTGATAAAAAAGTTACGCAGCGTAGAATAGCTAAACTCCAAAGTATGCTTTGTACATTTCCCGCCTGGATAGCCGCCATTCTCAAGATGAAATCTGCAGCCAATACCAATTGGCGTGTTCCGGCAGTTGTACCCGAGGACTTGAGAGTTTACATGTACAACTTGTAATGGCAACACATTAGCAACAAATTACCAGTGAGGCTAAGATGTATGCCGTGAAAGTTATCCCGACCCGGCCCTCGTCTAACTGTCATTGTCTTGTTTGTTTACCATCCTCAACTTAGAACCTGATTTGAAAATTTAACGTTGAGATAAATTCAACGCCTACGCTCAATGTCAACGTAGCTCTAGTCTGACGTAGAGTAAATTACGAACACTTTTCGTCTCAAGCATCCAAATAATTCCTTGTTGAGATAGGATTGGTTATACCTAAACTTACGTGTTGTTGTTACTGTCCTGTAATATCCGGGGATATTTTTCTCATACACCCAATCTGATTCCAAACTAAGCAGATCTAGTGATAAAAACATACCTATTTACATCCAGACACAGAACAGACAAAGTCATGCATATAAATGTTACACATGATTATAAAACATTGAATTGGATAATAAATGAGTAATTGAATAATTTAGGAGACAAATAAGAGAAGCGAATAAAATTGTAACCGAAATAAAATGTATCCAATTAATGTTATCGTTCGCTGAAGCGTTAACAGTAATTAGTGGTATGTGGTTGTTGTGACGAGCATCTGTGGTAAGTAGGGGGTGGGGAGGGGCCGAGAGATAATGTTTAACGGCCACTGAGCGACGGGGGGCTCTGATAAAAGAAAATTAAAAAGTTTTTATGTAAGCACTTTATTTTTGTTGCATCATTTTATGCCGGCGTTGTTCACAAATTGGTTGTTAATTTTGTTCATAGCAATTTTTAGGAAGTCATACCTTACGATACCTACCTGAAAGTGAGGGTGCGGATTTTATGACATAGTAAATTCTGTTGAAAAGTCCTAATATATATTCTATTTAACGAATCTGATAATATCAAAAAATTTAACACATTAGTACCTATCCTTCCAAGTGTTTTATTGTAATAAACATAATCATATAATACCTAAACGGTTTAAGGCACTGACTGCTTCCTTCGCAAAAGGTCAAACACAAAAGCCTTAAAGATACCGCAACCATTAGGAGTACACAATAAGATAATTTCACTTCCAGAGGTCAAAGGAGAACAATGTCCTAAGAAGTCATAAACAATGATTAGGGGAGTATTTTAATTAAGATTGTAGGTAGTTTCTTGTATGATACAGGTACTCGTATATTAAACCCCTAGTTAATGAATTATGTTAACTATAATAGTTATAAAAATATGAGTGGCTGCCTCCATGCGGCTGATAGTGTAGCTTTCCAATGGTGAAAGAATTTTTGAAATCGGCACAGTAGTATTTGAGTTATCTATTATACATATACACACACACACAAAAAAAAAGCATGTGTGCGTGTACTAGCGTACACTCGTATGAAGTGAAACTACGTTACTTGAACAGTAACTGCATTTGAAGATTCCTCAGGATTTGGCGATATTTCCATCGTTGAATCAAAAAAAAATAATTTATCAATTTACAAAAAATATATATATTTTTAGGAATGAAGTAAAATATCAATTTAAAAAAAAAACAATATTTATTCACTGACGATAATTTAATTTAATAATTAATTAATTAAAGAACACGAAAATCATTAATTGGCACAATTACTTAACAAAACATGAATCCAATAAACAATTCAAACAAATAAGCAAATAAGAATGAAAGCACTCACTGATCGCACCGACAGTCAGTTCAGCAGAGCTTCCGCTCGCTACTGAGTCCGAGAAAGAAGTGTCTCTCATACTCAGGTGAAGCGATATTTATACTAAAAATATACCCCCCACCACTAAAATATTCTTAACATAATATATACATATATATATATACATATACAGCTAACAATATACATATATATAAACACATACATATATATTTTTATATACACACATATATATATACATATACAGCTAACAATATACATATATATAAATACATACATATACATATATATATATGTATATTGTTAGCTGTATATGTATATATGTTAAGAATATTTTAGTGGTGGGGGGTATATTTTTAGTATAAATATCGCTTCACCTGAGTATGAGAGACACTTCTTTATCGGACTCAGTAGCGAGCGGAAGCTCTGCTGAACTGACTGTCGGTGCGATCAGTGAGTGCTTTAATTCATAGTTGCTTATTTGTTTGATTTGTTTATTGGATTCATGTTTTGTTAAGTAATTGTGCCAATTAATGATTTTCGTGTTCTTTAATTAATTATTTATTAAATTATCGTCATATAATAAATAAGTAATATATAAATATATAAAATAAATATATATAAAATTAAGTGATAAATATATATATATTTATCACGTCACTATAGAGCGTTGGGAATAAATAAGCGTGCAATAGAAACCCGGTCAAGTATAGTGGTAGGAGTAAGTCCGAACGATATGCTATTGGTAAATGGCAATTGCACGACACCACCTAGTGGTCAAAGTCATCACTACTCAAAGCGGGTCATAATGAATACGGGCTCTTATGGAAGTCGATGCAATCGCCAGCTGGATTTCAAAAATGTAACTACTCAAAACGGGCCGCAAAATACATTGGAGACATTTACCAATCCCTACTCCGCTGGAGAAAGTATACTTCGAATCACGCGTGGTAGGGATAAGAAAAAGATGGCGCGTAACGGAAAAATGTGACGCGTAACGGAAAAATGTAACGCGTAACAAAAAAAATTACACAATTTTTTATTCCAACCCCGATAAAGAAGTTTCACTTCAAAAATATTTTTCCTCTTTATAATATTAGTGTAGATAATCAGAATAGTCACTACCAAAATTTATCTAAATCTATAGGGTGATACTGTTATAAGCGACAGGGTAAAGTCCTTTTGCTATGAACAACTTACAGGTTGTACCTAATGGTTATTAATAAAACACCAGAAAGGGTTGGCGTCATGTTAGCAGTGGGCCGTAAAATATCAGCTAATTTCTCAGACAGAAAACATATTATATTGCCGAGAGCACGCAGAATATTAATATGAAAGGCAAAGAAAAAGGTTAAATAGGTTTTTATTATGATGAAAATTTTACACACAGCCCAATGAATAACCTAACATAGATAGTAATTAGGATTGCTTAAATAACAACAAAGCATGTTTTCATCCTACACAGATTATTAAATAAAATTAGACGAATATATTTTTCGTTGCTAGCCATTCCATTCTCACTGGAAATTTCTACGGTCCTACGGTTTATTCGATAAAAAAAACTTACCAAAAAATAAAAGAAAAGTTAGTAGGTCATCCCCGTTCATAATTTTCTTCCATAAATCATGTGCACAGACATGAAAATATTCAGTCACAGTGAATGATGTAGGAGAGTCATGGAAGGAGAAAATTTACCACAACTATTTGGAGAAAACACACTATATGAACATAAGTGACAGAATGTACAAAAACTCTAAAATATATTTTTTAATTTAAATTTACTCATAAACAAGTGTAAAATTAGACGAATATATTTTTCGCTAGCCAGCCATTCCATTCTCACTGAAAATACCAGGCGAACATATTGATATAGGAGATTACCAAAGCTACTAGCGGGCAATACTCATTACGAGTTACACCGCAGGTTACCAGCGCCGTAAAACCAAGAACTTAATTAACGTCCCCGGGGCTTACTTCACATTTATTTCCCGTGAATTTGGTCCTGGCGATAAAAATAAACAATGAAAGGCGTTCAGGTGAGGCACAGCCAGTTACAAGTGCAATTAAGGATGATATTGTTCAATGTATATATACTATTGTAAATTACATGATTGTGTATCAACCTAACGTCGAAATCGCGAAATGTGAAAATGAATTTAATTTCTTGGCAGTAAGACTTAAATTTCAACGATTGGACAGTGTTCGGAATACTCTGGCTTCTCTAGGGTATACTGCGCTTCGGAATGATACTGATAATGGTGACGTCACCCTGCAATGAAATGTAGAATTACAAGATAAAAAGAAAATAATATTTTAAAATACCCTTACGTGCCACTGAACCTTCTACATCACAGGTTTTACTGTTCATTATGGTATGCAGCAAAACAGCTGCGCATCTACCCTACTCAAAGCATTTTACTGACCAAACTATGTTGCGACTAAGCTTGAAGCATCACTTGCACTGTAAAAATATTCTGCAGCAGATATTAAATTATATAGCCGTGGTGGCTCAGTTGGCAACGTCCGTCTCAGAATGATGAGGGTGCAGGTTCAAACCCCTGACCCGTACCTCTGAGCTTAAAAACTTACGTACGGATTCACAATATCGGGTTCGGTAAAAGAAAACAACGTGAAGAAACTAGCATGCCTGAGACTTCGATATGTGAAGTCCGCCAATCCGCAGGCCTGCGTGGTGGACCATGGCCTAAACCCCCTCGTTGTTAGGGTCTTGAGCTTTTCGGTGCAGACGCATATGATAAAATTAGTAACAGGTTACTAAATGTAGTGCATACACGTTAATTCTAACCCAAAGCGTTTTCTTAAAATATTGTGAAAGACATACAAACAAAAGATATCACCCTAGAAGATACTTTTCAGTATTTGTTACAATGACAGCCAAAGTGATTACTTTTCCAACTGTACAGAGTCAATACTTTTTGAATTAATATTTATTGTCTTCGTATTTCGATATCATTTCTTATGACATAGATATGTGTCGTTATAAAATAATAACACCAAATCGAAACTGGATTTGTAATCAAAATGATACAGATCAAGTATCAAGATAATTGAATTTGACTCGACTATTATTAGGGGAGCGCTGTTACATAATAATGAAGTTAATGAAAGAAAACTACTCAGCGAAACAGTCCAATTTGCGTCAATCAGTCTAGCTAGACGTTTTGTTCAGAGACACTTCATTATTTTTAGAATTAGACAACGTATTTTAAATGTGAATTGCAATTACAAATGATTTTGACATCTGTCATTATTGCCTACAGCTTATTCGATAAAAAAAATTCACCAAAAAATAAAAATCGAGTAAATAGGTCCTACCCGTTCATAATTTTCATCCATAAAGCATATGCACAGACATGAAAATGTACAGTCACAGTGAATGATGTAGGAGAGTCATGGAAGGAGAAAACCATAGATATTCGGAAAAAACACACGGTATAAACAAAAGTGACACAATGTACAAATAAATCTAAAATATATTTATTAATTTAAATATATTCATAATAAATAAGTTTTTACATTCAACAAATGAAAGCCAATTGATGTCGATTTGTAATTTAATCGCGTATTACAAACTGGAAATAAAAGTAAATGCAGCATACAAATTTAATTTTAATTATACAACCAGTGTTAAGCCGCAAAATGTGTGTAATAAAACAAATACAATTACATTGATGTCCACTGTTATGTTGCCACAAATTGATGCACTAATGTTACATTCCGAAATAAAAGTGGCCAACGTTTCATTATTGCTGTCATTGCTTCAACTATGGAGTATTATATTATACTAGCTGCCGCCTCGCGGTTTCACCCGCGTAGTTCCCGTTCCCGTGACCGCAGGGGTATCAAAAATAGATAGTAGCCGATTCTCAGACCTACCCAATATGCATACAAAATTTCATGAGAATCGGTAAAGCCATATCGGAGGAGTTTAATCACAAACACCGCGACACGAGAATTTTATATATATGATTATTATACTTAGTTGATATATTAAAACACATTTATACTTCATAAGTAAGTAAGAGTAATTTTGTTTTTAACACTAGTCACAGTATAATCTTAAATTTAAATGACAAACTGAAACGGATAAAATACATTTATTAAGAATTTCATAGTTTGGTGACACCAAAAGGGTTTTTAAGAATTGTTTCTATTGTAATGTTTTATGCTTCTAATTACACATATGGTAAAATAACTTTTCTGTTATGTATTACACGTGTAATATTTTCTTCTTTTGAACCTAAAACCAATATATTTTTTGGTCTAGACGCATTTACGCTTACATAAAAAATGTAAGAATAATATGCGGCAAGGAAACCACTGAAATGTCTACAGATTGATCTATTTTCTCGCCAGTAATTGAGTTTTGGGACGTAAGATGTCTTGATAGAATTATTGACGGGTAACAAATTACTTGATAGCTACATACAGAAAGAAAATTATGCTCCAAATAAACATACTTGTGAAAATATGTAGGGTAGTGACTATATTATTACATATTCAGAGATTTCAACAGAATTTCATAATTAGGTAGAGTTTCAACTTTAGTAAGGAAATATTTGACAGAGGTGGAAAACAGAAATTCGTAATTATTTCATGAAGTGTGTGCCGAGCTATGTGCGGAAATATTTAGTTCTTATGAGTTATGTAAATATATTTTGAAGTAATTTACTCTTTGGCTATTTATTTGCAATAAATTGCAGGACAGTTGCAGGACATTGCCTAAAATGCCATAAAAACTTTAGATTCTTCTGTTACCATCTAAGTAAATATGATAAATATTTATAATAATACGTACCTACCCGCATAATTACAGTCGCCTCAGGTCGTCGTTCAAATATACAATATCACTGGTCCAATATAACAACAAACCTATACATACGTACCTTGTTCATGTATATTATGAGAAGTGAATACCAGCATGTCTTCAAAGGCATACCAATTATATATCACTCCACTGAACTCCTGATGAAGGAACGTCAAGAATTTACTGTGACGTCAGAGATTCTCCCCTTCCGCGTGTTATTTTGAGAATTCTGCATTATCATCATAGCTGTAAGATATTTCAAGGCGTTAATGTTGGAAAGTTAATATAACGTCTTGTGTCGGCCCATTAATTTTTGCATCTCACTGTGTTTGTTTTTGTTCCTTTAAATTTCTTTTAAGGAAATTCAAATTTCTACTATTGGAACAAAAAAAATTGTACCAACGCATTTTTTAAAACGAATAATTATAATACCTAAAACACAAAAGCCAATTTGAATTTGAACGCACTAAATTGGGCAAGATACGAGTACATACGGATTTATGCACACCATGCAGCTGCAGTCTTTTCAAAAACCTTTTTCCATTGCACAGTTCTAAACGAGGAAATCAAATCAAACAGCTCGTTCGATCAACCGACGTGTGTGAATCTAGATGGAAAGAGCGTTGAGATATACCGCTGACGCGTACTGACCGCCATACACCAGCAATTGGATTACACACGGCCATTGAAAGAGCAAAAGTTTTATCGGTAAATAAATTGTGTAAAAAAACAAATTGCTTCAACCACATATCTCTCGTTGTTAGGAGCGGAGCTCCTCGATGGAGACGTATATGAGGTGATGATGATCTCTATCAAAGTTCAAATAAAAATGGTATTTCGATAACCTTATTAATAAAGTACTTCATAATAATTTCTTTAAATATGTCTACCTACGTGAAACTTTATCGCTGCAAAATTTCAACGTCTAGGTTCCCCTTTGATTATATCCAATTTTAGATATTCAAACAAGCTCCGTTCTTAAGCTATTTGCAATCAATTTTCTCGTCTATTAAGGTAACGTTGAAAATAAATGTTACGTAAGGAAATTGCAGTCCACGTAACACTTAGCTATACCCTACTTGCTTCTAAAACAAGACATGGTTTGTATGGGCGATACTTATCTCAATGCGTGTACTGTATATAGGGACTTTGTGTCGATAAAACAATTTTCTTTAATGTTCATAATTGAAAGCTCCTTGAATATCAGCGCGAAGGTTTTTCACTGAAAAAAGGGTAAAGTCAGTCATCAGTATTATACTTGTTTATACTATGTAATATGTTTAATAAAATAATGAATAGGCTTACCTAAATAAATATCCTGGGACATTTTCACACACGGACATTTTGATTCCAAACTAAGTACAGCTTATTTGGTAATAAGGGAGCTGATATAAATACTGCAAATTGTATGTATTTAAAAGTTATATAATAATATAACTTTTAAATACATACATATATAGATAATTACATCCAGACACAGAACAAAGAGACATATTCATGAATACATATATTTGTCCTGGGTGGAACTCAAACCCACGACCGGCGGCTTGAGAGGCAGGGCAACCACAAAGCCAACCACCTATCATTAATTATTAAATATATTAATATCAATCATTAAACATTGACCACTTTTCATGCGTTGATAGAACCACTTGAAAATATTCACTAACCCTTAGTATGTTTTCAGTCACGTAACTGCACTCGAGGCAGTAAGGCAGTGTGTAAACGATTTAGCCTGAAGCATTTCCAGCAAATAGCTGCCGTCAACCTAGTCAGGTAATAGGTGTGCTGAGAAAACAAGCTGTGAGCACGTTACGTGTTGTGTGAGGGTAGTAATAAAATCTATGAAGCTACTTATCTATGTGAGAGGAATATTATTGGAGTTAGGGCTTCCGCTGCATAGACACGCTCCGACATATTGGTCGGAAACATCTTTGACTTTTATTTTGTGTGCGGTTAAAGTTGCATTTTAAAGTAGGTATGTAGGTTTATTTTTAAGTCTAGTGGTATGCGGAAAATCTAAAATTTTCTGGCATATTTTATAATAAGTTGAAATGGCAACATGGTTAATGGATAATCCTTAATTACATATTTTGACATTGGTTTCGGACATGGTGCTTTAAAGAAGGGTCCTATTTATCTCGGGAATATAAAAAGTTGTTTCGTTTCGACATTACATGCTGAAAAATATACCTATGCAAGGTAATATTTAGATTTGTATGTAAAAATAACAATGAGATTATTATCAATGAATCATCACATCTCTGACCTAGATGAGCCAAAATCAGATTTTGAGACAAACATAACATTTCTAAGGTCGATAGAATAGACTCGGTTATCAGGAACTACCTACCGAATAGAAATAATACCTAATAAAAATAAATAAATAAATAAAAATAAATAATACCTAGTAGAAATAGATACTTGTCTACATTAACAGTCAAAGCTAAGGACCGAATAAAATTATTCATACATCGATGTACCTACCAGTTATGGCTTTGCGCCCTTCAAACAGCGACATTTCTCCATACCTACCGCAAACTTAGAAACTTTATGGAGCTGAAACATGAGTTATTATTATTGTCTTACCGATACTCGTAAATTTCAACCAATATCATATGACAAATTCCAAGGTTAATAACCTATATTCGAATTCGGGTAGTAAAATATGTCTGGTTCTCTCGGTTTTACTTCAGATACAAATTACTTTCTATGAAGGTATATTACTTGAGAAATAATTTTACATTCTAGAATCTGTCAAATGATCAAAAGGTCATCAAAAGCCACAAATTACAAAGGTCAACAAAAATAATTTTCTTTTGGTTTCCATCCTAATTCGACCCATATTTTTTAAATACGGCAACTTAAAGGTACAATAAATCGTATTTATGACGGCAATCGTTATAGGCACCCAACCTACTTATAACATTTTAACCGTAGATAAGTACTTAGACATTTAATTTTCATAATATTGTTCACATTCCAAATTATAATATCTATATAACCCTTACCCGTTATCCTTCTACCACTTCGGGCGAGAACCTAACACTTTTAATTTACCTAAATCCCATATAATGTTACGGACGGCACGTTCCTTTTATACCATCGTTCTTGTTTTATTAGACAGATTATTTTAATATGATTTGAACACATGACCGGATGTCTAGTGATTCGAAAAAAGGCAGTTGATAATACTTCAGAATTATTGTTAAATATCGTAAATAAAATATCTTGGTACATTTTTCACACACAGCCAATCTAATTCAAACCTTAGCATTCAATTGTAGTATTCAAATAGTATAGTATAATAGTATTCAATTGTAACCAGATTGCTGACATTATACAATATTTGCAAATACATGCTTATAAATAGATATCTACATACAGACATATTCCTGTATACAAATGTTCTGAACCCACGATTTGAAGCTCAGTATCTGAGTATCTGATCACAAAGCCACCCTATCATACATAAAAAAAAACTGTACCTACGCTAGAGTAAACAAAAGATATTAATTTAATTTAATTCAAATGGCTTCTACTGTATTATTACTGCTCATAACAAGACCGCCAATCTGCAGCAACAAAGCTATTATAGAAATTCTTGGCACCTGATGAACAAGAACCTCATATAATTTAATTTGTTTTTTATCCGCCAATCCACACTTGGCTGCAGGCAACATGACCTTAATTCCCTATATTGTTAGACAAAACTCATGTTCATGCAGTGTGTTTTTATTATGATGTTATATGTGCTGTCAAGAAAGATCTCGACCTGTCCTTTGCTTTTGAAATAAAAAAAAACATTTTAGAGAATTAATTAAGAACTCGCTTAACACACGCATCTCTTGTGCGTAAAAATATGTTAACGTCCATATAGCCTATGGTCTTCACCATACCTACTCCTTATTCCTGTTAAAAAAATCATAAATTTGGTGATCCATTTAGACGACCATGATGAATAAGGTGTTTGATGACAGTGTCTGTACGAATAATTTAAGTCATTTCAAGTCTAAGTCGATTTTTTAATTTTACTAGAATATAACCGACTCTCTTTATTCGCATCGCTCTTGACGATCCCAAAGCTGTCAACTTTATTCACAATGACATGATGAGACGCATTACCTCACTTCAAAACAGATGTGTCATTGTTTTTGTCCTCATTTGCATGTGAACTTTTGTTATGCTATCGGATAATGGTCCTTATAGCTTCATTTGTTATCTTCGTATTATCTCTAGGATTTAATTGTAATACTTGGATGATATTGGTCATTATTGTTTATACCTGAGTAGGTCAACTGGCAAATTATTTATACAGATATATTTTATATGCGCAGATGTATTGATAAAAAGAAATGGCACCTAAAACGCACGTAAGTAAATCATTTGAACGTAAAATATTATAAGTAACTTATGGAGTTCTTGGTTTGCTCTCTGCGAATGTAACTTCAGTATTCATCTTATCAAGTGGCCTAAAGGCTTAAATAATTTATTCACACACATTTTATATTGGAACAGGGATTTGAGTAAAATAATAGTCACCCAAAGTCACGTTAAAACCTTCTACCGGGAAAAGTGTGACAAAAAAACTTTTGACCGAACTAATAAATTGTCTCCGGATGACTTGCATGTTTGCGATTTTTCCAGAATATATAACGTGTCATAATGAGCTATGACGCAATTTGGCTTTTTCGTTCGATCGATAGGCCGGTTCTCATTAAAATGTCACTTGTACTGTTTGCCAACGAACGGCCCTTCTCATAAAATGCTATTTGCCATTTATCTATCGACCGACCCCCTGTCATTATCAAAAAGTGACAGTATTTACTGTGTGCTTTATGAGGGTGAAAATTATATCGCAGATAATTAGCTACATTGTTTACTTTTAGGTAATCGATAGGTAAGGATAGTAAATAAACCATTAAGAAAAAGAAATAACAAGTATTTAAAAATTCCATTTTTATTTCAAAACAATCTGTACCTTTTAAGTACAATAAAATTTACCTAGCGTCGTTTTTTTTATAACAATGAAAAATTACAAGGTTCTTATAATATAAGTTATATTTGACTTGACACATAATGAAACGCGTCTAATTAAAGTTTTACAAAACATTTGGGTAAATAATAAAAACGACATTTTATTTTATATAAACCATTATCACAGGCAGACTGTTCTCACACTTCACTACAATATTAATGAAAATAAAACAGGATTGGAAACGTAAAAAACCTTAAGGGAAGATATTATAAATATATAAAATAAAATTTGATAAATCAATCGCGGAACATTATTAACATAACATGAATCTAGTTCAAGAATCCTCAAAACCTTTAATATAATGATGAAACAAATAAAGTTATTCAAAAATGGTTTTAAATGGGTGCTGGCATAGGCCCTTAAATAGGAAAGACGGTTCAACTCCGTCATTCAGAATGTGCGCGCTTTAAAATTTTTCCCTGATATTTTGTATTATTTACAATTCATAAAATTTGGCGCATTGCGGCGTAATGTGAGAGCAGTCTCATTTATATTGGATACAAATAGGTACTTACTTATATACACAAAATTTTGGTATAATTTATAAAATTATAATACCTTATTTATAATATTTTCAGTATCGTTACTTACGCTTCTTTTTACTCGTTATTATATAAACCTTTAAATTATTTTATGGAAGAAATGCAATCTATAAATTATTGATAAGATCGGTTTATTTGGTATGTTATAAATAATCCCAAAAACAACAGTCTAGTTTTAAGTATTTACGAACATCGTTGAATAATTTATTTACATCAATTTAATTTATTTATACTTTTCTTTACCTATAGTAATAGTTATGAAAGCTTGTTTATTTACAAAAAAAACTACTCAAATAAAATAAACTTCTACATGAACATAATAATTTTACGTATTACATTAATTTCAACAATTTATTTAACGTGGTAATTAGTCATGAAATTAATACAAATAACTTTAAAACAGATCCGGAATTACCAACATTAAGTTGGTAATTCCAATATACACGTTAGGCCAATATTATAGATGAATAAATAATAATTATATAAATTATTCAAAGCTAAATGTTATATTATAGGTGAGTTGAAATGCTTATTTTTCATATGACTCAAAACTAAATGAGAGAAAATAATTTAAATTTATTTCAAATATTGTCGATGTGATCCACCGGAATCATTGCTTCGAACGTATTATCTACATACAATTTATGTACAGTCTTCACAATTTTTCTTACAATACATAATTTCTAGAATTTAATGTCTATAACTTGTGTCTAGAATCATTTCGCTTTTCTTCAATCACTTTGAGAAATTGCAGGTTTTCTGATGCACGGTATCTAGTGGACATAAAAAGTTTGACAATATTACAAATCAGTTTTATTCTCATATTTTATTTTCTTAACGCAAAAAGACTTCCTATTTAATGTACTTACTTGGACCGTTTTTTTCTTCTCACCGTCCCCACAGGTGTTGCTTCGACGCATAAAACTATTAGTCTGCTACTGCAAGAATATCTGCAACAATAGGAAAAGGTATTATAGAAAGTTATACAATTACCACAGCTTTCAACACATGGCAATTACACGGGCTAAATGTATCTCGCCTTTATTTTTATGTCACTAAGGGTTTTATTTGTAGCTTCAACTCAAAAGGTTTTATCTAGTAGAACTATTACATATAAAGTATGTTTTAAAACGTAAAAGGTAATGACTAGTCCAATACCACATCTGTGTTATTATTTAATTGCAATTTCGTCTCCACTTTATTATTTATATGTCGTTGGTGTATTCAAGTAGTGAGAAAATAGCACTGAGTAAATATTTTTCCTCTAAGTAACTACGGAAAATCAAAACTTACAACTTTTGAACCTCATGGCTTCTTGGAAGTAACTGTAAGTTATTACTAAAGTATGCATACTTTGTCTTTTAAAGTTGCACGTTTGAGAAAATAAACAAGATAAAAGTTATAAAGACGCAACTTTTATACAAAATGTGTAAACTTCATTCATCGTCATTTCAAACGACACCTTTACATTAAAGCTACCTATAAATAAGTAACATAAAATATATTTTTCTTTTAAATTTAACTAATTTATTTTCAAGACGCTTCCAGGTTCAAAATGCTTGCCAGAAACGTGTTTTCTGAAAATAATGAATAATATATTTTTAATACAGTTGCTCAAAAAGTGGTGTATTGCAGGGACGTATAGCGTTCGGAAAGTGGGCTATTACACACTAGTGCTTTTTTTTTACCTTTCCCGAACTCGTGCGTGCATCTTTCCCAACTGTCAAAATAATGTCTATTAAAAAGAAAAACCAACCATGAAGGTTTTACTAAAGAGTTTTTATGATTAATACAAATACGTATATTTTTAAAAAGAAGCTTGTAATTTATCTCAATATCAGATTCAATGATTTAGGTTAGGTTTCATTTCATCTCATTAAATTTCATTTTCATTTCATATCAATAAAAAAATATACTGAAGACTAAGCTGTATAGATAAGTTCCCTTTGCCTACCAAAATGGGTGAAGAAAAAAAAACTCTGCTTATAAAATGGCGCCAAACGTAGGCGCCATTTTCAGAAATTTTCATTGCGTGTTTAGTTTATTGTGTTTTTATTTTTTTATTAAATTGCTTTATTTTTTCGCAACTGTATTAAAAATAGTCGTTCAGTACACTTGCGGAACCGTCATTGCAACTTGTTCCGACTGTCAACCCTCGCCTTCGGCTGCGCCGCGGCTCGGGTAGACATTCGTCGGAACTCTTTGCAATGACAGCCTTTCCGCACTTGTAACGAAATATACTATTTTGCACGATAACTTACGTTTCTTGGTCGAGCAGCTTGTTCGAGCGTAGAGAAGATGCCAGCCCGAATTTGTCCGGGTTACTGCTGTGCCAAGCGTCACAATATGCATCCATCGATGGCTCGCCGTTGGGGTTAGCACCGTGCCAGACGGCTTTCGTAGGCCTGAGGGCAATGGATATCGTACAACAATGGTATTCCAATTTAAAATTTACATACCTACTAAAGTATCAACGAAATTAAAAAAAGAAGCAATTTCCCGCATTACCGGGAGATCTTCCATTTTTCAGGGATTAAAAGTAGCCAAAGTCCTTTTTAGGCTCTAGACTATCTGTGTACCAAATTTCATTTAAATCGAATTAGTATTTTGAGACAGACAAACAGAGTTACTTTCGCATTTATAATATTAGTATAGATAGTCAGGATTTAAGATAATTTACATAAATTTCCAGCCACAAAACTAAATGAAATAATAAATAATCCCCCCTTAAAATTGTTGAACATTTTTGTTCCTTGCGTAACTAAATTCTGATGATATAAAATAATATATGTTTAAAACATTGTAAAAGTTAACCAGTTGGTATCCTCTAATACATGTATCTACCTAATATAAAGTTAGGTTGTAATTCTAACATGAGCTATGTTCACGGGTCTTTAATCGCCAAAACTTTATTCAGGGTAAAACTATGACTAGTAATACTAGATTTAACTTTAATAATTGTCTCATTTG
Organism: Thyatira batis; assembly: GCA_905147785.2. Taxonomy (NCBI): domain Eukaryota; kingdom Metazoa; phylum Arthropoda; class Insecta; order Lepidoptera; family Drepanidae; genus Thyatira; species Thyatira batis. Next base: position 7,321,736 of record LR990497.1, read on the forward strand.
ACCCAAATACTTGACTATGTATGTTGTTGAGTATGTTATTAAAGCACTATACCACCCTTGTTTAGACTGCAAATTAAATGTCATAAACACTTGAGTTTAAAATCTAAACACACTTAATTGTAGTTATTATTGTAGATATTCTTATTTGAAGGAGACTGTTGGGGGTCTCCATTAATAAATTTTGACTTAGGTTAGGTTCTTAATTAATAAACATTTATAAATCAATGGCTCCCCGCGGTTTTACCCGCATTCCCGAGAGATCTTCCATTTTCCCGGTATTAAAAGAAGCCTAAATCCATTCTCTGGCTTTAAATTTCATTTAAATCGCTTCAGTAGTTTTAGCTTAGTCTTTAGTATTTTTAACCGACTTCTGTTACTTTCGCATTTATAAAATTGGTTACGATAATATGAGAATTTTATGTTTACTCACCATCCAGGATCCATCAATACGTTCTGGCCACTGAAACTGTAAATTCTTGGTGCGTGTGCGAATAACGCGCCTGAGCCATCGAACATTTCACCCCAGGAGTTGAACAGGACATCTCCCCTTGTGTTAACCACTGGGATCTCCCTGTCTACCCAGCTTACTATGGAGTCGATTGCTTGAACCCTAAAAATAAAGCTAGCTTTAGATATTCAATACTTAACAAATATATGAAAAAATTTTGAGGCTTAAAATAGCATTATTTATTAAGGTTAATATAAAACATTTTTGATAGGTGGTTCCTGTATCCGCCGATCTATTCTGAAGTAATTCCTGTAAGTCAATTTAAAAAAAATCTGAACACGGTAACATTTCTGACAATGATTAGGGTTGGCAAATAAACCAGTGTGGAGGACACTGCTTTACTGCAAATTTGACCTCGTTTATCACGCTTACCTAGACGATATGAACGCCCGGAAGGTGCCATCCATATTGGCCTTCTGGGCTTGTCTTCTGCACTCGTAATTTGTGCTGCTGACCCCGTGCATATCGCCGGTATGCGGCTCGTTGAGCGCAGCCAAACGCAGCTGGGGAATATTTTTGCTGAATAAATTATGTGTTAGTACCTACAGAGTAGGTAGTCCTACTCTACTTTTATTAACGCTATGTTTTTGATGAATGTGTAGCAAAAAATAATATTGTAGGTGTATTATTTTACTTTTATATATTATATTACTTTTATTGTAATATTTAACTAATGTAAATATATCGCACTGCATCTAATAATAACCCATATAATAAAAGTATTAAATGTAAAAAAAATAATAAGTGTAATTTTTTTGGTATGGTTTAAATAGATCAGAAGTTGATATTGAATATATAACGATATGCTATTGTATTAAAGCTTACCACTGGTCCTTCGACAGCAGGATTTTTATGATGTACCAAGCTTGATGTTTCCAAAATGCTCTGCAATGGTGTGCGTGTTGGACCACTAGCCGGTGGTGTATGTATTGCTAGTAGAGATCCCATCTGTTTACAAAAGTGCATGACATTATTCATCTAGTTCCGAGTTAAAAAATTAATAAGAAATAAAAAAAAATTTAATTCTTTAATATGAGAGACTTGTTTGCTCTCGAAGTATTTTATCAGGGTAAATTAATCGTCTTAATTTTGTCATAATTTGCATAATCCATTCGATTATAGATATTATCTAAGGGAGAAGGAAGATATTCTGCTAAGGGTCACTTACTAATAAATTAACAACAATGAAGATTGATTCCTTCAGCTTCAATCTAACTACCTCGTAACTTTTACAACGCCTACAAGAACAATGCAGGTATATTTCAAAAAGCCGTTGATATTGCTCATTTATTAGTCATTCAACACTTACTGGAGCCAGTGAGGAAGAATACTGTTCAGACATCACCTTTGCAGTAGATGGAACGCGCTACGATGACGTTTGATGACATTTCCGGATGTGAGCCCCCCCCCAACCGCCCTCTCCGCATAATTTTAAAATTTGAATATACGCAACTGATTTCTTGTACAATAAACACCTATTTCTATAAATCTACGCTTATTTAAATAACCCGTTGCAACATTTGGACCTTCGAAGCCAAATAATTTGAAAAAGCGACCTTTGGAGCTACGCAAGACATTATATGCAACGAGTTTGTTTATCTACGCAAGATAAATCAGTAATCAACGGACCTCTACGCGCAGCTAGCAGGACTACCGTTGAAGACCTATTGGCGAGAGAAAATCGATTGACTGGGAACATCGCCGACGAGCTGAACATCCTGCCATCCTCCACACGCAATTTGGTACGGCCAGCCATCCACAATATTCCCAGACCCTCATTTCCCTTGTGTAAAACCTGTGCTTATCTGCTAATTTCAGTATTTCGCGCATCGGGCTACATTCGTGTAAGTGATCAACAGCAGAGTGTCGTTGCAAATACCTGCTGCATACGCAGATCACATAAAACGTGAGTACTCCCATTTTTCCACTGATTACCAAAATGAGCACTGATAGTCTATATAGGGCACGTTCAAAATCTCCCTGTACATTGTCCGTTGAGAACGGTACATCAGATATGTCCGTTTTATTACGCGATCTAATTAAAAAGCGAGGTATCGTTAAGGGTAGATTCACTAGATTCGCAAATCACGTTAATAGCATTGAAACTATTGACAATGCTTTACCTTCAAAAGTACGCCTTGATTTAAAGCTAAGAATGCAAGGAGCTACGAGTCTATATGCTGAATATAACGATCTTCAAAGTAAAATCGAAGAAACCGTGTCAGATTCCGACTTAGAGGAACAGCTATCCCAACGTGACACGTTTGAAGATGGTTATTACAGCATATTGGCTCAGGCTGAGTACTTACTCAATAACGGACAGATTACTGACGGTTCTAGTAGTTCCAAGTGTAATAATAGTCATACATCGGTGAAATTGCCTACCATTACCATGCCTACCTTTGACGGTTCATACGAGCACTGGTTGGAGTTTAGGGATACATTCCTATCACTAGTTCACAAATCTACTGAGATAAGTGACATCCAGAAGTTCCATTATCTTAAGTCATCACTAAAGGGCAGCGCAGAATTAGTCATACATTCATTGGAATTCTCTGCCAATAACTACACTGTTGCATGGGAGCTACTTCTCAATCGGTACAATAATTCTAGGTTATTAGTGCACAACCATGTAAAAGCGTTATTCACTATCCAATCGCTAACCAAAGAGTCACCCAGTTTAATTAGAAATCTAATAGACACAATATTAAAGAATTTACGCGCTTTAAAAATCTTAGGTGAGCCCACAGACTCCTGGGATACGTTAATTATATATATTGTTGTCTCACGATTAGATTCAACTACTGAACGCGAGTGGGAACAACACAAATGTACACTAATCAATCAAACTAGTGACTCGACGGTAGCTATTAAAACGGACGATCTACTTAAATTCTTAAAACACCGGGCTGACATGTTAGAAACATTGTTAGTATCGCACAGTAAAAATATTCATATCAGTAAACCATTCACTTCACACGATAATCCTAAAGTGCACTGCAATGTTTCTAACAACAAGTCGCACGATATTCAGACCCGAGTAAAGAACACTTGTTTTATGTGTAATGGCAACCACCCGCTTTATTCCTGCCAAAAGTTTATAGACGCCAATATTAACGCAAAACTACAATTAATTAACGATAAAAAGCTGTGCACTAACTGCCTACGTTCCGGTCATACATTAAGCGACTGTAGGTTCGGGCCGTGCCGTAAATGTAACAAAAAACATAACTCGCTAATACATAGGGACGATTCAGATACTAACCGCGCAGTGACCCTACAGTCAATGAGTGCGGCGGTTACTTATGACGAGGCGAGCGGCTCGGCGAGCACGCGCCCCGCGCTCGCGACCCCCTCAGGTATCGCGGGGTTCGACCCGATGGATAGCGAAACAGGTAAAAATTGTATTCAAATAAATAAGGTGCACACATATTCAACTCACGCGCATGATCTAAGTGTGCAACCTGTTTTGTTATCCACCGCGCTAGTTGAGGTAACCGATAGACATGATAACGTTCATACAGTACGGGCCCTACTCGACAGTGGGAGTCAGCGATGTTTTATAACAAAATCATTATGCGAAATATTAGGCGTTCCGCGAATACAGTCCACTGACGAAATACGTGGTGTAGGGGGTTCAATATCGCACTCAACAGAAACGTGTGATATTGTACTAACATCACGCGTTAGTACCTACTCCACAAATATTAAGACGTTCGTATTGCCGCAAATTACGTCCACTTTGCCAGCTGTCAACATACAAAGCGCACAGATCGGGATTCCTGACAATGTTCAGTTGGCTAATCCACAGTTTTTAGAGACCCAAACTATCGACATACTTATAGGCGCAGATCGATTTTGGGACTTACTTATCGAAGGCACGATACGGTTACCTAACGGGCCGTGTTTACAAAATACGCACTTCGGTTGGATAGTTTCAGGCCCTATTCACTTTAATACGCCCAGTAATAGGTCTATCCAATGTAATTACGCACAGTCTGATTTTATAGATATACCTAGGCCTGCATTCCTTCGCGAACTGGACTTTGATAGTAGCTCTTCAAAGCCATACCTAAATGATGCTATATTGCCGCTAGAACTTCCTGAGACCAAACCTAGTACTATATACACACTTCTGGCAGATGAAGACTGCAAATTAAGTTTATTTCCGTTCTCCATGTTCTCTCAATTTAACCGCACGAATCGTGCTGCTGCCTATGCACTTCGGTTTGTTTATAACATACGCAATAAAACCAATCGGCGGCGGTCAGGCGCGCTCACTGTCGACGAGTTACTTTTAAATAAAGGAAATTTAAAATCAAAGCATAATTTGTCAAAATTAAATCTATTTGTGGATACTGATCAAATTATTCGAGTAGGCGGGCGCATCGATTACTCTTCTGAATTTAATTATGATAAAAAGCATCCCATATTAATTTCAAGTAAACATCATTTCTCCGTCTTACTTTTTCGGCATGAGCACACACAATTGCTGCACGCGGCTCCACAGGCGCTACTGTTTGCCGTGCGCAAGCGCTGGTGGCCGGTTAGAGGGCGCGACCTCGCCAAAAGGGTAGTGCATCAATCTGTAACTTGTACCCGATTGAGAGGTAAAACCCTCAGCCCCATTATGGGTAATTTGCCAGCAGAGCGAATCACATCGACTCACCCATTTTTACGATGCGGGGTAGACTATGCGGGTCCTGTGTTCGTACTGAATCGCGAAGGAAGAGGTGCTAAAACTGTTAAATCATATATCTGTTTATTTATTTGTTTTGTTACGCGCGCAATACACTTGGAACTCGTTAGTGATTTGTCCTCCGACGCTTATCTCCTGGCATTGAAACGTTTTATCTCACGGCGTGGCAAACCAGCTGAGATTTACTCAGACAATGGCAGAAATTTTGTAGGACTAAATAACGAATTTATAAAATTTTTAACGTCATGTTCATCAGACATTGTTGAATATGCTACGAGTCAACAAATTAAATTTAAATTTATACCTCCGTATTCGCCTCATTTTGGTGGTCTTTGGGAAGCGGGAGTAAAATCATGCAAGTACCATTTACACCGCGTAATTGGTAACGCGCACTTAACATTTGAGGAGCTAAGCACGGTTCTTGCGCAAGTGGAAGCTATCCTCAACTCCCGTCCACTTAGTCCTCTTTCATCAGATCCCCAAGACCTAAATCCCTTGACTCCTGCTCACTTCCTTGTTGGCCATCCTCTAACTGCACCCGCAGGTGGCGATGTACGTGACACACCTGAGCATCGACTCACACGATACCAGAGAGCGGAACAACTACGGCAGCACTTTTGGTCCCGCTGGAGTAAGGAGTACATCTCAGAGTTACAGACCAGAACCAAGTGGAAGGAGAATACGACGGACTTGACTCCTGATACTCTTGTTGTTTTCAAGGAAGACAACTTGCCACCGCTTAAGTGGCAATTAGGACGCGTCATGAAGACAATTCCTGGAAGAGATGGCGTCACACGAGTAGCCGAAATACGGACGACATCTGGTATAATCAAGCGCGCTGTTACCAGAATTTGCCCACTTTTCCCGGATCCATAGACGAGGTCTTCAGTTTGGAAGCAGGTGCTTCCAAGGCCGGGGGCATGTTCAGACATCACCTTTGCAGTAGATGGAACGCGCTACGATGACGTTTGATGACATTTCCGGATGTGAGCCCCCCCCCAACCGCCCTCTCCGCATAATTTTAAAATTTGAATATACGCAACTGATATCTTGTACAATAAACACCTATTTCTATAAATCTACGCTTATTTAAATAACCCGTTGCAACAAATACAATGGAGTATTCATTACCATGTTAATACTATAGGCCTTTTAAAGTTTTAACCTTTAATTTTAAACTTTATTACATTCAAAATAAAGATAAGACTTCAATACCCGTCGACGTTCTATTATACAAAGTATTTTTAACTTATTCAGGTCTTTCCCCAATGGGAAAAGGAGTAAGTTCCATTTAAATAACACGGGTAGAATAAAAGAGCTTGCTATCCCTATAGGACGCAAAAGGAAAATTTTCTTTTATGCTTTTTTTATTTTACATTCATGAATATTTAAACACGAAAATCTCATGACACTGATATTTGGGTAGCGACATAGCATTTTAATAATATTCTTTTTGTTGGCCAAAAAAGAGAGAGTGCAACTTTGTTCAACGACAGTAATTTTGTCGTCAACGTCAGCCTTTTTTCCGTTCTTTTGAGTCGAATCTTGCTTTATATCGACCGATATAATGAAGTGATTTGTAAGCATGTGAAGTATTTTTTACCAGAGCCTCACCGTTATGATAATTGATGAGGTAGTAAAGTACCTCCTCTGACACATTGTCTAGATGGAAATGCATCTCAAATGCAGCTGTTTGAGCACATTTATTTAGATTGATCATCAGCGTTCGATTTTCAATTATACATCGCAATTTTGACTAGGAATTTTTAACTATCTGAAATGCTAACCTATATTATTTATTGTTTTAACTCATATTCAATTTCAAAAATCAATGAAAAATTATTGCGTTACCAATTTTGATACATATTTACGCAAGCAGCTATTAACATTGAAGCAAACACGATTATTATATGTACCTACGTTCAAATTACTTTTCTAACATTCTCATTATTATTCTAATATTCTCATACTATTCAATCAACAAATTTTATTTCATACCAAAATAATTACTTCGCACAGAAAATATTTGATTAATGTTAGCACCGGAGCTATATTAATTATGTAGTCGCAACCTGAAATTAACTATTCGACCATATTTACTCTGGTGTATTGGCAACGGAAATTGCTAATATTAAAATGTATTTCACTCACGGCCACGTATTGCCAGCCGTTGTTAACACGAACGAGTAGCGCCTGTTCTTGGATGACGTATGCCAATGTGCCCAGTGGGCTGTTCGTGCCAAGCTGTTGGAAAATACGACACAATTTATTGATGATACATAATATGATATTTTTAAGATGTTGCCTTTGCGGCGAAATTACTTTGAAGTAAGTATATTATTTTTAAATTCGGTTTATGTAGTTAATTTTATCATTATTCAATTTCATACTTCTTTTAACAATAACAATGTATTTAAATAAATATCCAAATTCCAAATTAAGCATCAAAGTGAGCTTGTGTTATGGTAACCAGATAGCTGATATACTACATATACTACTTTTAAATACATACATACTTATATAGATATTAACATCCAGACACAGGACAAACAGACATATTCATGCATACAAATGTTTGTCCTGGGTGGGAATCGAACCCACGACCCGCGGCTTGAAAGTCAGTGTCACTAACCACAAAGCCAACCGGGCTGTCATTTATTCATTGAGTTTGTGTGATCATTTGTTAATTGAGTTACAAATAATTGAATTTGCATCCAATTCAATATGCTTAAAAATGACGCAGAATATTTATTACAGGTTAATTAATACTCACCCGAATAAGAGAATCTGTGGTTCTAAACAGAACTGTTCCAACTATAGCTCTACCATCTTCATCATCGTCAAAATCCGTGTTTTCGCCGAGAGGGTCTAATGGATCTCGGTAGCCTTAAGGTATAAATAAAAGTATCAGATATTATTTCAAAACTCCCAAAACTGAGTTTTCCAGAATTTAAGTTAAAGCTAAAATTGTTTCAATGATTAATTACGATAAAAGTTGTTTTGAATACATTTCTTATCCATGTTCTTAAGCATTATTTATTATGGAAAAATCTGAGTGTTTCTTTAAAAAGAGGCAAATTTCACATTTAAATTATACCACTTTGCAGTATAAGCAAAGTGTTCATAAATTAAACGGGATTGTTTTTCACTTACCGTAAGGCTCTGGACGATATTGGACTAAGTGATTCAAATTCCGCAGGATTTGAAGGGGATCCCGTTGTTTACCTGTTTGATAAAAATAAACCGTGGAGTTTATCGGTTTTTTGATAATATTTGAACATTTTTGTACCAACAGGTTTACTTTATTTGTGGTCGGATGGTAAAAAAGGTACATAATACAACCACAAAAATATTTATTTATTATTTTAATTGAATACAGTATTTTTAATTTATTAAAATTACGTCTATAACTATAATTGCCCAGGCAAGTTTTACTCCACAAACACTATGTACACTTACCTGTATTAGGTTCCCTTCGATTAATACCGGGGCTGTCGGTCAGAGTATCGGCGGTGACCTCATTCGCATACGGGCCCCCAGGGACACCCGGAGCCCCTGGCGGTCCCGGGGGCCCAGGAACGGAGACGTATTGGATGTTCGTTGCCGGAGCACCTGGTGGTCCCGGTGGGCCCCTCGGTCCATCCTTGCCCGGTGTGCCAGGAGTGCCGTCGAAACCTCGATCGCCTTTTTCTCCTTTTACCTGAGTGATAAATTGACTACGATGCTTTTTTGTTTATTTTTAACTAGTTTCCGCCCCGCGGTTTTACCTGCGTAGTTCCTGGTTCCGTAAGTATAAGGTTATGAAATATAGTCTACATAGTCAATCAGCCTCCCAGATAATTTTGATTCAAGTAGGCGAAAGAATTATTCAAATCTTTACATCTTTAAATTAGGATTGATTCTAAAGCTGTCTGTGATATTAATCTCAAAGCAAAATATAATGTATAAAAATATTTACATAATATAATATTCCGTCTTTGCGAAATACAAGGTTCATTTAAAGAGCATACACGTGTCAACGTGCCCTACTTTACACTTCAATTTGTTATGCTACTTTAAGTGATGTTTATTTGCTTTGAAAAGATCATTTAATTTTTAATGCTTTTATGTATATTTAATGATGAATATATTTTAATGGCGCATATAGAAACATATTCTTTGTAATTCCCTACTTAAATTTTCAAATAATTATAATCCATTATGTTGAAAAATTTTCTATAGATGAATTGATGAGAAATAATGCAATTGATAAAATTATTGAATTGGTTTCTTACAATGGAATCATGACCTTTAAACTCAAGTTTGATTTTATTCCACTTTAGAAACAAATTCATAAACTTAAGTACGTAGTAGAGAGATTGTTAATTCAGGTAGGAATGTGTTTTCAGGTACTTTGCAATGAGATTAAAGGCTTCACCCGCAAAGCTACGGTTTCCACAAAAACAAAAGGGGTAATGAACACGCCGCAACTTGCAGTGGCTTGGAATATAGCGAGCCTGTGGTAAGTCCGTTTGTACACTTGCCTTAGTTATACGAGAGCTTAATTAACTTTCTGCCCCTAAACATACTGCCTACTGAATGTAATTACCTTTTCTAGCTCGAGTGGGTTAAGACCTGGATCTCCTTTTTCTCCTTTCTGTCCTTGGGGGCCGGGCTGGCCTGCAGCGCCGGGGGGTCCCTGTCAATAATAAAAATAAATCGAAACTGCTCCAATGTCCTGCCCCTTGAAAAATGTCAACCCCTTGTAGCATGTATAGCGCTGTCTGCTAGCGGCATCATATGTATGAAATAAACACCTTAGTGCACATGATATAAAGCTTCTATTTGACTGATTACTATACACTAACAATTTAGTGGATGATGAGTGAGATTTAAGTAGTTACCGTCCATCCAGGTAGACCAATATCTCCCGAAACGCCATTAGACCCAGGTGTCCCTGGTGGCCCTGGCAGACCGGGAGGACCCCTGGGGCCTGGGGGCCCGGGATGGCCCCTCTTTCCTCTCGGACCAGTTTCTCCCTTATCACCCTGTTTAAAATTATAATATTTTATGCTATTTTAAAATCACTTAGCAGATATTTCTCATTTTATTACCTTTGAAGATTAATTAGACTCATTTGGTATATTATAATGAAGTAACGTCTTCGCTTATATTCAACATAGATTGGATTTTGTGTAGGCGACAGAAATATCTATCAAATATTTGTATAATAGCTTTTTATGTATAGCTGTATGTAGATAATATATTGATATTCTATTTCAGTTACAATTATGTTCAATGTACGATATTGTGCGTAATTTATATTCTGTGTAGGTGGTTGGTATTTCATAAAGACCGCTATATGGAATAATTTATGAATTAATCAGTTTATTGGAAAAAGAAAGTTTGATATTAAAAATTGTATTAAAATCCACATTTTGTTGAAGTATATTAAACAAGGTTGAGAATAAATGCTCGTAGCAATGCTACATCGTAGGCAACGTCTACGAGAGAATGAGGTTAATCGCGACTATACCATACTAACCTTTGTTAGTACCATAGCTTCGTCTCGTGACAATGCTACAGGACCTGGTGGCCCTTGTTCACCCTTATCCCCTTTGGATCCACCTTGACCCGGTGAGCCCTGTGTCCCGGGCAAGCCCGATGGGCCGATATCTCCCCGATCTCCTGGTTTACCATCGTTGCCAGGAAATCCTTGAGGTCCTTCCATGCCACGACCTCCTTTTTCACCCTAGGCATGAGATATGAAAGGTAAATGTACCTATATTTAATTCATTTATTAAATGTTAGCTACATATCAAAGCGAGTAATATATTTAATATAAGCATGTATTTTATTTTTAAAAGATAAAGTAGCGTAAATACGTCATGTTTACAATCTATGCGTTCAGTATTAACGTCAAATGAAACAGGCCAATTTTTAAAAGCCTACAACGGCTATTAATAGATAGAAAAATTTTTATACAATTTATTACTCTAGAATAATCCTACTATTATATATAGTTACTTTAATTTTCTGAGAATATTTACTTAGCTACGCCTCTCACTAACTTAAAAATTAAATAGGTTTTTATAAAATGCAAAGGTTTTTTATTCACATAAACTAACAGGTAATTACCTTTTCTCCCCGTTCTCCTTGGTCTCCCTTCACCACCTTAAAGGGTGTGGCGTCTGGAAAATACACCATCATTTAATATTCAAGAATCGTTTTAGAAAGTACATTAAATAGTAAAAGAGTTATTAGTCTCGAAGAATAAAGGGGTGAATTCATATAGGTTAAGTCATAACCTCTTTCCTAAGTAAAATGGTAATGTAATTAGTGAGTTGGAAATGAATGTTGTTTCTCGAGTTTTGAACAGTAATTATTTTTCGTCCCCTCAACGCAAAGTTGTTATGATGTGAAATGAAACATTGTTTGTTGTGTTTAATGATGGGAAATTGTAACTTCGCGAAGTAATGTAACCTACTGCGTCGTATTGGTAGCGTATTTCATGTTTTTGTTTTGATTTCATCTACCGCAACAATCAAAATGTGTAATAATTTTGATTCAAAACAAGTAATGTCATAAAAAAAGGCTTCACAAAATATTTATAGGCACTCTTTTATTATATTAACGTATAGCCTATATGTAATATAAAACCGATTTGTAGAAGTAATAAGTATAATGTGTATGTTTTAATGCCGTATGCCATTTACGTGTAAACATAAATACTACAAAAAAGCTGAAATTCATAATTAGGTATATGCTTTATAGGTATCCAATCCACATCATTTTAAGTATTCAAAATTAATAAAATTTATGATTGTAATTTTACTTAGAAAACTAAACAATATTCCAAGAAATAACTTCAAGGTGGTAATCTCACCAGTGTACTCTAACGTAACCTTTTAATTAATACTAAATTCGGAGACAAAATTAGGAAACAAAATTCCAGCTGAAATACCTAATAACTTAATTCTAATTAAGCTTTAAGCGAGTATGAGCGTACAAATTCTATATAATCAAATTCATTAGCAAGTTTTGTCTAATTAAAATTCGATACCTGAATATTATGGTACTAGATCCTTCCTTATTTATATTATCAAACTAGCTGCCGCCCCGCGGTTTCACCCGCGTAGTTCCCGTTCCCGTGGGAATACAGGGATAAAATATAGCCTATGTTACTCGGGGATAATGTAGCTTTCCAAAGGTGAAAGAATTTTTGAAATCGGTCCAGTAGTTTCGGAGCCTATTCATTACAAACAAACAAACAAACAAACAAACAAACAAACAAACAAACAAACAAATCTTTCCTCTTTATAATATTAGTATAGAAGTATAGATATAAGTAGATTAAAAATATAGTTTACGCCCTGTGGATTCACTCGTATGGTTTCCGTTTATTTAGGAATATGGTAATAAAATAAAGCTTATGTTTCTTCCTAACATTATAGTTTTCCATCGGTGAAATATTTTTTTTAATCAATTTAGTAGTTTAGGCGTGACAGCGTAACAAATAAACCAAACAAACTCACAATTGCATGAATAATATTACCTACTTAAGATATAATATAGGTAAGAGTTATACCTGTTTGCGTGATATCATTAAGCACTGAATTATTATTATCTATTGCCAATGAAGTTGGAGGACCAGGTAGACCAGGAAGACCACGAGCACCTTTGAAAAAAAAACCAATAATTTAATATAGTCTCATAATTACCAGGTACCTATTAAAATATAAACCCATGCCTTATCCGATATTGAACCATAACGTTCGATTTTAAGACGCACTTAATTTTTATTAGGGCAATAGAAATATGAATTAGATCACACCGATACAGGAATAAAATAAAAACACTCAAGCCGACCGTAAAAAAGAACGGTAATAATAAATAAAGCCGGTACTCTCCGAGCAAGGGGTCCAGTGCGCGAAGAAATAAAGATTTTCCGAATCGTTACTATGAAGCCCTAAAATCTAGCGAACGCGTTACCCGAGTATAAATAAGGGTCATAGTGAAACATAAAATTTGATGGTTGATTTAGTTTGTTACCTTTCTCGCCTTTTTCTGCTGGGCGGCCGTGCGCGCCTGGCAGGCCGGGTGTGCCATCCCGACCCGATTGGCCCCTTTCCCCTTTTGCGCCATGTGGACCTCTTAGACCCACGTAACCCTGTAACACAGTTATAAGCTTACGGGTCGAAGGTAACATAACGTCGCGTTACGAGGGTCAAATCGCCGCTTATTGCATTACCCCAAGTTTATTATCCGAATACCCACTAATTTAGCAAAGGGCGGGCCCTGATTTTATTCTGATTTAGTTGGTTACTGTCGTAAAAGCCAATTGTTCTTTTATGACAATTGATTGTTATAAAATTGCGATCTTTATTTCGTGTCGTTTGCAAAACCATTATAACTTGACTCGTTTTTTTTGTCAAAAATATCTTAAGTAGGGTAAATAAGAATCAAGTGAGGTTCCGGATGCAAGCTTTACAGAGTAGGCACATGTTAGCAATTTATGAGTTACTATATTGTTTGATATGGAAACATAAATAAGCCAAAATTAAATGTCTTTTGTAATCCATCAATAAAAAACCTAATTCATAATAACTTGGCCAATCCCTAGCCTGTCATAAATTATTTTTAGTCGGACTCTACGCAGAACCAATTTATATGCAAATTATTTTTTTCACGGGCGGCTATATTGTAATTCTTCATCACAATGTTGTTAATTTCAAACGTTATTTGTTGCTTTTGACGTGACAACGTCTTATAAATTGGTTTGCCGGGTGACACTTCAAGAAACTGCGTTACACTCCGCTCACGTAACGTCACGTTATGTTTTAAATTGTTACTATTATTTCATCCTTCTTCCTACTATACGAATGAATATTCACATTAAAATTATTTTACCACTCAAAGTCGTTGTCACGTAAAACTTTCGCCCGTATACCGACTTTACAGGCAACCAATTTTTTAATATAAACAATATCCATTTACCTTTGTTCCATAGTAATTATATATATTTTATTTTATCCTCTATTCATATTTTTGATGAAAACATGAATAAAATACATTCGGAAAATTCGAGTCCGTTAAAACTGCCTAAGATACTGTACGTAACTATTACCTAATATTTATAAATGATGATCTTCTATATCTAATACTTGACCAAAATTCGGTAAACAATTTACAAAACATAATCATATTCGGATAAAACTAACCCGATCTCCTTTGTCACCCTTAGATCCATGTAATCCTCTTTCTCCCTTGTTTCCAGGATAGCCTCTTTCGCCCTGAGGACCTGGAAGGCCCATTTGACCTCTTTCACTCGCAGTACCGACGATCCCCGGATTACTAGACCCGTATAATCCCGTTGATTCCTGAGTAAGAAACTGTGATTAAGAATTTGCACGCGAATATGCGAAACAATAAAATAAGTATCCTGGTAATTTTTTCACACATGGTCATTCTGATTTCCAACTAAGTATAGCTTGTACTAACTACTACTATTAAACTAGATAGCCTGATATGTACTACAGGGACTACTTTTAATTATATACGTATAAATATATTAACATTTTAGGACAGAACAAACAGATATACCAATGTTTTACTAGGATTCGAATCCACGACCAGCGCCTTGTAACTCAAGGTCACTAACTACAAAGGGTTGTCAAATTTACAATAGGTACCTGAAGATTTAGCTCTTTTCTATTGGAGACTAGGATTTGTTACCCTTTATTAGTGTTAACGATTTATCGGCAGAAAAAGTAGGTCGAGTTAATCAAAGAAATTGTGTCAGTTACCAATCTTGTTGGTCGCCAATCTACCAATTAACTTTTTGTCCATGGCAATTCAGATAAATAAAATTTATCGTTTCTTTTCTAACAGAACTTGTAGAAGCACATTTAACTTCCGAGAATTCCATGGTATTATTTTGTCAATTGAAGGATTCAACATCAATTTATCAATTAATCAGTACACCGCGATTCATGATTGAGTAAGCCTTCATTGAGCGCACATTGACGGCTGCTCTAAATTGAATTAAGCCTGATTCTAACCTTTGGTTAAGGTATTAATTCCCATCATTATGTAAGGTTTCATTCACACCCGACGCGGCGACGGTGCCTCGTATATAGTTCTGTTTGATGATTCGTATTGAAAAGCGTTGATCTAAGTTCACAATTTTAGACACCTTGTATGTTTCAATATTTGAGGAGCTATACTTCACATATTAAATTGTTTCTAAAAATAGCCTTTTATGTGATGTTACTCGACTGCCAGTTTGGGACCTAGTCAGATTCTCAGATGGGTACAATAGACCTCACAAAATGTAATAATTTTAAGTTCATGTTCATTTCTTGTGCATCTGGGTGGTAGAATATTGCTAAAATAGTAGGTTAATAATTTAGTTCAGTCAATTTATTTAATACCTTATGTGTAATGTAATAGTGATGAAACTTAAACGAAAAAATTATATTCACGGTAATATCATGATTACTTATTACCAAATTCAATAAGACTTACAGACATCGACGGTCCTGGTGGACCGGGTGGTCCCTGAGGGCCTTGTATTCCATCTACCCCAGGCTCCCCTTTAGGGCCAGGCTGACCTTCGGGGCCAGATGATCCCGTTTCACCACGTTCACCCCTATCCCCTTTGACCCCCATCGTGCCAGATGGCCCTGGGTCCCCCAATGGCCCCTGTAAAAAATAATTGTTTATATTATGCTGGTTTAAAATGAAAAAAAATTTGGTTTTATTATGAATTTTAATCTGACAATATTCGTAGTGATGTAGTATATTTATACTTAATACATTGATTATTATTTATATAGATAGAGAGATATAATATATCTATACTAAGAAAACAATTTTAATTGCCTATCAAGATTTTATCTCATTCATTTCATACAATTCAACCTATTTTGTTTTCCAAAATAACATGATAAAAAGATGAGTAGATACAATACAAGTAGACATACAATTTATACTCTGTAGGTACTACATACAGTGCTCATACTTCAAATTTATTAATAACTGTCATATAAAATAATTTAAAAGGCATCGAGACAGGGTCGTTAAAGTAATTATTATGCAAGAACATTGCGAGGTTTAATGGTTATTTAAGTAAGATTTATATGATTGTGTTTATTACTGCTACTAATCTCATTAAATTTCTTACGTACATTATTTAAAGTTATGTACATTGTATCATAGAAATATTACATTAAAGATGTGAAACAGATAATTCTAAAAATAATAAAGCTCGGCTAGATTAGTAATGGAACTTAATTCAACCGTGAAACCTTATTTTTATTTAGGAATTATGGTTTCTATTGAAGGTGGGTACAAGACGCAGACATGCACCCTTATATATATTTTTTATGCTATAAGTAGAAATCTACCCATAAAAATTAGCGTAGGAATTTACAGCTGTAAACGAACCATATATTTAAGTGTCATAAGATTTCCTTAAGAAACCTAATCTCTTTGACGAAGTACCACCCAAAGACTTTAATTTAACAGTGGATAGTGTGGGATAAACAGAATATTCGAGGAAACTGAAATTTTACCAAAATTAACATCCTAATCCAACTTGGCAACCAGTTGTAACAACGTACCAATTTAAGCTAAAATGTGTTCATAAACATTAGTAGAACGACGTTAGTAGCAGTAATAATATTATACCTAGCTGAAAATGTAGGGTCTCATAATTACATATTTTATTATCCTGTTATCTTGATATACAAAATTCTTGGCTGTACCAAGGCAGCGCTAGATTTCCCTTGATACAGTCCCGGCAAACAATGTACGACCAGGCTAGCACTAGGTATTGTGACAATAGCTGGGAACGGCAGGGATAAATACACGTCGGGCTTCATTTGCAGAAGGTACGTAGGTTTCTTGTCATGATAGATAGTCGGTTAATTAATGTTTAAGATGGCGCCATACAATATCTTTAAGCCTCATGTATATAACAAAAATACAATATATCACTTTATGAATATGGCGTTTGTTTGTTCTTGTTTTTACCATTTTATTGATGTACGATTTTTTTTATAATGAAATGCCAAAGGTTTGTTTTTAACAAGGTGGGTATAAGGTATACCACTGTGGAAAGTGAGGGAAAAAACATAGTTAACTTTATGATACCCAAGAGTCGAGTTGGTGTGAAATTATTTGTCGCCTGCTGCTACTCAGCAATATAAATTATTTTACGTAGGTATTTATATAAATAAAATATATGCGAAATCCTACACAACGGCTGAATTGATTCGCCTTAAAGTTATTGTAATAAAAATTGCAAATGTTTAAACCTTATTAGGTTCCCCAGAAAATTTGTGAAATCACGGGGCAAAAGGTATAGTGTAGGTACCTATAATATACCTGACAAAAAATATTTCAACCGTGATCTAATATAATATCTTACAAAGAATTGATTGGTATATTTCAAAACTCATTACCGTTTTTCCTGGAGCGCCTGTCATTCCATCAGCACCGGTCGGTCCTTGAGGACCTGGAAGCCCTTTCAACTCTGGCATTGCTTCTAATATCAGTGAGATGTCGTTTAAACTACATCTACATTGTCCCGGTAATGCCGCCTGTAAAGAAATTGAATTATTTGTTAGGAGGTCAGGGTTTCAACATGGTATATTGGATACTGATTTATTGACGCATGTCAAATGATACTTTTACGAATGTCCTCACTTGAATTTTTATAGAAGTACTATTTAGTAGAAAATGAGTATGTACCTTAAATATAGACATAAAGAAACAAATTATGATTAAGTATTTTCATGAATGTACGAATATTAAGACTCTTTGTGTTAGTTGCGTAAACCAGCTTTCCTAGCAATTTAAGCGTCCACTATGATCGTTTTAACTCTTTTATCAATTCATGTACTTCCGCCCTATCGTCCCATAATACCCTCTTTATTGTTATTCAAAACAACCAACAATACGCCTAAATGTAATCTAGTGAATAGGCTGACGTAAAACCCATACTAACGTTGCCTTCTGTGGCCGTACCTTTCCCGGGATTCCGGATGGGCCTGGCTTCACAATGTCGTCTACGGAACCCTGTTTAAACATTACCGCCATTTTAATGAGAAATAACGATGTCTCATCCCCATCCGGAGTAACAAGGCTATCCTAATTTTGTTACAAACTGTTTGCTCAGTTTTAGTTTTCCCGAAACGAATTTGCTATATTGACATGTGATACATAGGAATACGTGACTGAAATGATCAAGTTTGGGGGAAGTGTTGGGTGACAACAAAAGCTTTCGGATTAGAGGAGTCTCGGCCCACTTGCAAAGTTACATGAAACGCGTACAAATCTCAAAAGACTAAGGATTATGGACGGAACAAAAGTTCTTGTTAACTTAATTTGTTGTAACCGTGAGACGTGTGAGCCTAAAGACACGCCGCGCAACTTTCTGAATACGAAATGTTGTAAATAAGAAAAAACACTTACGCTGTTGTCTCCTTTGTCGCCGACGAAAACTGGAAATAAATTATACATAAGATAATGCTAATAAATATTGTATAGACAGTTTTGTATTGTTTTATTCATAGCAGATATTTTACTAACTATATTTTATCGGTCTGAGACACAATATACCTACTACACCAAAGAATCAAGAGTAGGAGTGACCTTTAATATTTTTCTACTGACATAGATTAAAACAAAAATTATAAAAACGACATAACAATGGATGTTCGAGTTTCTTTAACATTTTAAAAACTTAAATTTATTTTCTCGAATGAATTTAGGATGCCCCATATATATTTCAACCTAATGATGGATTTTATCAAACCTTTTATAAAGATTGCCTCACAACATACCAACGTAATAATATACTAAGTGGTAGTATAAACGACATACAAATAAACCTGTCGTCAAACAATGGCCTGAGCGAGACTAGATAGACTAGTCACTACATACCCTTAGCTTGAGCGTTTCTCACTTTTCTGTTCTTGATACTACTTTAATGGAAGTGATATATTATTTTTAGTGTTATTTTCTCTTTGTTGTCTTTTGTTGTTAAAAATTACAATACAAACTATCGAAAAAAATCAAAGTAAATAACTGAATCTATCAATAAAGATTGACACAATTATTCCAGCATTTTTTTTTTCAATATGCGCTATCCATTCTCATTTAATCTATGGTTACAACGTTGAAAGCGTACGAGAGACTTACGGAAAAGCGTCAAGTGTGATTGATGAATTGTGGTGAAAAATACCGAAATAAACTTACATGGCGAGGAGTGCGACACGACTGCCAGCCGGTTCTCATCCGGATTTACCTGCACACAATATTGTTCTATTTTAAAACATATCGCTAATTATCAGAGTATCGAATTAAGGACTGTCGAAGGAT
The DNA here is from genome assembly GCA_905147785.2 of Thyatira batis. Taxonomy (NCBI): domain Eukaryota; kingdom Metazoa; phylum Arthropoda; class Insecta; order Lepidoptera; family Drepanidae; genus Thyatira; species Thyatira batis. The sequence continues at coordinate 7,341,310 of LR990497.1, forward strand.
GGATTTGTATCCAATTTTAAGCTGACTTTTTTATGAATGTCGTAATAATAATGTATGTCTAAATTGGTATTGATGATTAGCACACATTCTAGGGGTGTGTATCTATTATTACAGATAAGAATTAAGAATATGTATTTTCTTGTCATTATTATTTTAAAATGATAAAATCCGAGTTTATTTTTATTTTCCAAAGTCTTTTATAGATAGGTTAAAAACCTATATAACCTCATAATAATACTGGTATGTTATAAGGTATACTTATGAATTTATTGGTTTCGTAAATACAGAAATAAAATAAAGGTTGATATGGTGTATGACATTTTCGCGGTGACATTTACAAGTAAGTAATATTCCTTAGGGAGAAGGTAACATTATATAAAACTTTCATGACGAGTGAATATAACAGTTGAACCTTATTTGCTAACTTTATTAATCATTATTTAATTTGCTTACTTATATAATACTAGTGGCTCTATGCGGTTTCACCCGCGTGCCCAGGGATCTTCAATTTTCCCGGGATAAAAAGTAACCTGTCTCGTTCCTCAGGCTCTAGAGACTATCTGTGTACCAAATATCATTTAAATCGGTTCAGAAGTCTTAGTGTGAAAGCTAACCACAGATATAGTTACTTTTGCATTTAAAGTATTAAGTAAAGATTTAGAATATAATGATTTATTACCAAAATGGTCAGAGACAAACAAATATTTGCCCTATTTATTAATTATATAACACTACGTCTGTGGAAAGTGTACCATTGGAATTGTATAAAAGGTTAAAGATGAATAATATATATTACACGACACAAGTATGTTGGAAGACTCTTCGCTATTTGGGACAAATATTAAGTATAGGTACAGCAATAAAAAGTAACACATTATTTTGGGTCCACGACGACCAACATATGGTAAATGACCCAATGGTGGCCAGTTTAAGAAAAAAAAAACTGGTTTATGTGAAATATTACCAAAATTGTGAAAGTTTCAGCTCTGAATATAGTGAAAATGTAAAGTCCAGTCCTTATTTAATATTTGTAATGAGTTACGCGTGAGATACGGCAAAGCTGGATTCAATTAATTTAACAAATAAAAGTTGTAGTTTTGTGACCCAGTCTTGGCCAGGGAAAATCCATTAATGGCTGCCCCAGTCTTAGTCTTAGTTTATCTTTATTTTATGGCTAACACATCAAAAGAAACTAATTTTGATTTTAACTAAGCAATAATATTTTACAAGTGTAACTTTCTGCTCACCGCCTTAACGATTTCCTTAAGAAAAGCCGTCGTTGACAATTTCAAATCACCTTACACTTATAATTCGCGCAAATTTGTACATGTAACTGACTGAATTCAATAAAACGTTAAACTTAGATACTTCAATGTCTAAAGTCTATGTCACAGTGATCCTAATGTAAAAACATTCACTCATGTCCGAATTCTAGATATTTCTTTTAATTTTTGGCCATTACTGGTACCGTGGTCACCACTGGTACACTTACGATATGTAATGTCTCATTTCTACGTAAAACTTGTTTCATTCCACAAATTTTATTTGAAAATCTGGTGCTACCAATATAAATTGTATTCCATTAATGGATGTTTCTTCTTTGATCTAGGGAGGAGCGAATTTTCAGTTATTAATTACTTTATTTGTTCAGGGCTGTTGATCCTGAATTATTAGAAGCAATCTGTACCTTGGGGCGCTTCGAAGCGGCTTATTGGAAAATATTTTTTTTTAATAACAAACTTCAGCAGTTGTTTCCCTGATGATACTAATATTTTGATGAAATTTTGAGGTCATTTATATAAATTACTGTTTAACCAAATTTCAAAATCTGATTTTAGAGCTGAATCTTGCCAGTCACAATATGAAAAAATACTTTGAGGGGTTTGAAACATAATAATATATTGTATGTATCTCTGTATAGAAATAGTAAACATGTGAAGGCGGCGCGGCGGTGTGATAAATTCGACAAGAAATACTAGGGTATTTGGCAAGCGTGTCTGGCAGAAACCCTAATTGCAAATTGTGAAATTCGACGCAGTCTCGAAAAAAAGTGTCTGGAAAATGTACAGAAGTTATTGTCAGAAAAATATCCTTAACATCCATCTATCATACTTTGAAATTGAAGTTGTAAGTTATTTATAATGCTGGCCATCAATATTTTTACAACAAAAAAATCAGAAGACATTTCCCGTAGTGTTTTAATGGTAATAAATCATAATCAGAGTGTCTTTTCAAAATAAAATTATAGAGTACATTGTCAACTAATGACTTTTTTCCGTGTCTGAACGCACTCGGTTTTGGCTATTACCGTTATTTATTTTTACGTTGAGGGTAAGCTAAAGAATATTATTTGGAATTAAATCTTTATTATATTATACGATGTATGCTTGGGAGTATTTTGATAATAGTTTAATTGAATATATAATACTTTTATATTGCATAAAAACCATTAAACCAGATGGACACCATTTTAGGTTAAATTTTATGCAGCTTCAGTAACATTTAAAATGTTTGTATTACCTACTAGCTGCCTCCGCGCGGTTTTACCCGCGTAGTTCCCGTTCCCGTGGGAATACAGGGATAAAATATAGCCTATGTTACTCGGGGATAATGTAGCTTTCCAAAGGTGAAAGAATTTTTGAAATCGGTCCAGTAGTTTCGGAGCTTATTCATTACAAACAAACAAATCTTTCCTCTTTATAATATTAGTATACCTATAGACAACTATTTTATTAATTATTATTAAACAAGCATATTGAACTCCAGTTTAAAAGTTATTTTTGTAAGCAATAACTACTTAAGAATGCCCAGTAGTTTCACATAAAAAATGTTATATTACGGTATGAGACTTCAAATATATCCCATTTCTATAAAGAGTAAGAGCAAGCACGTAGCCACCATTCGACACGAAAAATCACTCAATCGTTTTTAGTAGCATTACTTGCTCGTTTACAAACATTTGGGTGTGCCAACCTTTAGAAACCTACTTGGAGATCTTTTTAACCATATGTACGAAGTATAATAAAATATTTTATTCTAGCGAGTTCATGTTTTACATGAGCAACTTAAAAAAATTACCAATAATTTTCTTTACACACAAATACACTTATCATAGCATTTTCTAAAACAGACGAGAATATACAATAATAAACCATAAATTATTTAGCTTACCTACGTAAAGAAAGTCTAGTGACTAAACAAGACATTCTAAAATTTAAAGAATAAATGATGAAATCTGAGTTCAGTCAGCCAGATACAGATGTGAGTAATGTTGATATTAAATCATGCAGAAGCCAAGTCGAAGAGTTTTCGTCTATATTGAAATTAACCTAGCTAATGGTATTTATAAGATTTATTGACTAAACTAGCATTTATTCTAGCAATATAGATTTTCTCTGCCAAAATCACATAAACGGATGAAAGCGAAAACATTTACATGAGACATATCACACGGATAAAATAATACTAAGTGTTTGATTACGAATATTTTTTGTATCACTTTCTTGTGCTGATTATGGTAATCACAAAAAGCCTAGAAGACAAATAAATTATATGATAACACTGAATACCTAATACGGAGACCGCATGACACGAACGCCGACCGATGTGTATCTTACAAAATATTTTTAACGTACTTTTGCAACTATGGACTGTTAACTGTACATATATTAAGTTTGTAACGTTTGTTTCTCGTTTAAGCAATTTATGTAATCTTTGAGGAATAAATACAATTTGAACCGTAATACTATAAAAACATACCTAATTTAGATCCAGACAAGTACAAATAGACACAAACGACCGCTCACAGCTGTCGAGGGATTTAGATACCTACCGAGGAGCTAACTCCTAAACAAAAACGTCATTCGGCCTAAATTCAAAATGGACGAAACACAGTATACCTATACCTAATTCAAATCAGAACATATCCAAACATTGGCGATTATAATGGGCATCGGTGTTGGACCATAACCACGGGATTATGGTCGTAACTTGCAACTGCAAGCGTATTGTGCGACTGTGGTCCGCAATACCAAATATTGGCCGGGGTGTACTTTCCGTTGAATTTTAAGTGCCAATTTCGTGGAATGTTAACAGAGTTCATACACTCGATAACATTCTCAGCCAATGTCGATACCATATTTATCTGTTGGTAAACATTCTACTTGGCATACATTTATGAACGTTTTGATTTCATATATGTGACTTAAACACGCGATATCGAGAAAGCACTAAAGCTATATATATAAGTCTATAACATACAAGTTATTGAATATTGATACATTTGTTATAGTATACCACTTCTTGCATTTCAAGTAGGTCAAAACTATCATTCTTATTACTCACAAACAAATTATACTGTTGGAGGTGCCAAGGCATGTTTTATCGTCGGATAAAAGCTACCTGCAGCTAATACCTTAAACTTAATCTTTGAATATAACTTTAAAAGTTAAAGTGAAAGAAAAGTTTATTGATACGAGTACATCCCTTGCAATTGATGATCTAATTTTTTGTGAGGAAAAGTAGTATTGAAAGCATCGTTTCCAAAAGAACATAACCGGGTTAAAGTTAGTCAAAAAGAAACAATGGCTGCCAGCAACATAATCTTTAGTTTACAAAACCTTTAAACTTACGTATATACCTAGGAATATATCCACGGGATTTTTGGTTTCTATTTATATCTAACCACAAGCTAGATTATTCATATTCTGCCTCATCGTTAGGCCTTCACTCATAGCATTTATAAATAACGCGAGACACGTAAAGTGAAGGAAAATGAGGTACAAAAAAGCGTTGGTACGCTTATTTGTTAGGAGGTACAAGAAGTACGAAATCGAATACGTTTACTACACTACTATTGTCAGCTAACAGTTATAAATGATGCAAAACGAAATCATTCATTATATAAACAGTAGATTATCAAAATAAATAAAAAAATGTAATACGCAGAAAACAACCTGGCTAAATGCGTTTTGCGCAATGAGGATTTAATTTATACCTATAATATAAAACCTTCTCAGTTGAAGGCTAACTTCTAAATCTGTAACTTCAATAGCATTGACCTCCATTCGTAAGTGCCCTCCTAGGTCCTAAACTGAAGAAAATTGCTATAATTTTTTAGCCTACCTAAAAAAATTATAGTATATTTTCTCTTATTGTATTAAGTAAGGTATTTTTGCTTATTTAATTTATTTAGAAATCAATTTATCGACTTTAAAACATGATTCGTTGAAAGTATTATAAAGGTAGCCAAAATTTGTCGTATTCAAAAATCAAGCCAGCTTTTCAAGTAAGATTCTATGGTATAGACGAAGGTAACAAAGGTAGGTGAACCTGTATATGAACGGAGCATAGTCCGCCAGCGTGATGGAGAAGCGATCTCAATAGATTTTGCGAAAACCCACCCTTTTGCTTTCACAGTCGAGTCACGCCCAGCAAGCATTCTGCTCAAGCATACACAGGGCTGAGCCTCAACGATACATATAAATAATTCATACGGATAGATACGGGTGATATTGAAACAATCCGCTTTCGTATGCTTTTTCGGAAGTTTTCGGTTAAGGCGAAGCCGCTGCCGCCGTAGATAGCGCCGAAACGATTATTTTATGATTATTGTCGGCTTAGACTAACATAATGTGTATACCACCACGTTTGATAAAAAAAATATACATCAATATAAAAGTTTCAGAGTATAAAGTGAATGACTACTTAAATACGATATAGGTATATAATAAAAAATCCTATTGGGAATTTAAAGGACTCTGAACGGTTGTAATTAAAATGATTTAAAATATGTTTTTTTTGTATATAAATATACCTACATAGTAACTGGGTATTAAATCAAAATTAAAAGGCCATTTCATTATAAAAAAAAAAACAGCGAAGGATGTGTAGGCGCTCCGTTATTGTACATCGGCAAATGAGTTTGTAACAATAGAGTAGGGCCAAAAGTAATGAGCATGATAAAGCAAAATTAATTGTTCAATTATATAAAACACCATTATTGTTCCGGATGCGAAAAAAAGATAGTTTCCACTACCCTCGCCCGTCACGCTATTCGATGATTAATATCACGTAACGATGTTTTAGCTCACCATTATTTTTGCGTTAAGTGCCAACTTGTGGAAAGATAATAAAGAAAAGTAAATTAAATTATGTCTGCCACTAAATCAACGAAAATATGGTCACGAGATGATTGTTATATTTTAGACCTTGTCGGAATCCACGTCTACCATATAATGATTTTTAAAGTAAAGAAAATGATCAGAGTTCATTATAAAACAGTTTTGTTGTCGCCAAAAGAAGTTTGTTTACTTGTAAATTGTATCTAATATCCCATAAATATGGTATTATGATTTTATGCCAATACAACAACGTACTTATATGATCATGAATTTGTCAAAAGTAGTTATTTCGTTTCTCTTTAAAACATTTTGATTAAAATAGAACGTACCGACATGCTCAAGAGTAATTCTAAATTGATTTTAAATATTAAAACTGACGGTTTCAAATGCTTTGCCTTAACATCCTCCATTTGGAATACGCGTCTCGGATTTAACCAACGTACTCGCACATTTTCGCCTATCAACATCTTCACGCCGAATTACATTATCCTACTGTTGCCTTGTTTCTCCTAAAGGTACCTTTTCTGACCTAAAAAGGAGTTAGGGAAGCCGTGTTTGGATAATACGTGTTATACGGGTTATATTATACCCTAATGATGACTAAGGCTGAATGTAAAGCTAAGCTATCTGAAAAAATGTAATGTTTAATTTCAGATATTGGTAATATCTCGGGAATTAGATTGTACAAATTTATGACAATAGGATAGTTGTTTGTTCATTAAACAAAGTTATTTTATAACAAATTTTGCCAGAAGTTATAATAGTCGTTACATGTCTTTTCTTCTTAAAAATTATAAGCCTAAAGCCAGATTATTTGGAGTTTAACTAAATGTTTTTTATACAGGTTAAAGATGCTTAGAGAAAAGTTTTAGTGCGCAGAAAAAAAACATTATTTGACTGATATAGGTTTATGAATAAAGGAAGATGTAGGTACTTACATAAATTTTATGAATAACAAAATTACGCCTCTTGGGCATATCTACTACCAGAAACTTCAAATTGCTTGAAACCATATTTAAAGTATGTACCTATCTATAATTATATGTAGTTTATACAATGGCGTGCTAGTTACGCCGTTATAATTTAAGAACGAGTGGTTTTTGTGATCATTAATTCATATTAAATAAAATTTGTTATCTCTTAGATTTTTAGATTTGGTAAAAGCAAATTAAACTGCGGGCCAAAAGCTAGTCAATGTAAAAACTTATTTTTCCCAAATGGTCAAAACTATTTCGAAACATAATATTATTTGATATCAGATTAGTAGTACCAACAATGAAAATGTATGATTACAATACGTATACATTTATCAAATGCGTAGGCGAGTCCACACACATAGTTTACAATGACTCAACCCTTACTTACTTAGAAATACTAATAATTACTTAACCCTATCACCGTTGGTGATCTCAACATAACCACTAGGTATACAACATAAGTACAACTTGAATGACCCGTGACTTTGACTTATTTACCGTTACATTATAAAAATGCATGAAAAGTTAATGACTTCAGTCACGCACCTTTCTCTGGCAAGACTAGTCGTCACGTCGATTAATAATTTTATTAAAACAATATTAAGGCCGTTCTTTATGAACATCGGAATACGGCTTATTTTTTTAGAACGTCTGTTAGGATTTTACCATAAAAATTGGTGTTATTTTATGTAAATGCTATCAGGAAAAGAAATACATTTCGCTTCAGGGTTGTGTTGTAAAAACTTCGTAGTAGATAAATAACTAAGTATGAATTTATGATATAACTAGTGAAAATTATGTTTACTCGCTTTCACCAGTCTTGAATATTCAATGATTTCTTCATAATATTATGTAAACGGAGTTATGAGTGCGCCCTGTAGTCTACGATATGCCCTAACGATCATTTCACACGGATGGTTGGTAGTAATGCTAGAAGGTTTAATATTTGCATATAACCTTTAAACTGCCAAGAACTCAAGCCCTGCCTATATTTATCATAAAATCTTCATTATATTTTTATATTTAAATCATAAAATTTATAGGTTACCATGCCATAAAGATATCGTAATTATAAAAAAAAAATTATATATAGCGTGTAAAACCAGTATAAATACATGATTGCAGTTTAAAAGATTTAAGTTCAGTAAGATTTAAATTTTGTTATTATCATCACTTCAGATGATTACCTACTTAAAGAAATGTTTGAATGGTGAAATAAATTATTTTGTATTTGTTCTTCAAAAATAAAGCTTTTAGTCACTAAACGTAATAAATTAAAAATACGATGCTAAAGCAAAAATTTTAAGTGGTATGAAATTGAAAAAAAATTCTGAACGTTCCTTTGATTTTTAAAACGAAATTAAATTAAAACTCATCGGTAAGCATTACGGGAGTTTCGTTATGAATTTTTAAAATTCTTTTTGTTTTATGTTAATTAAAATTTGCTTTTATTTGAAGCGGGCCGGGCAGATTGCGGTCAGCATACAAAATTCAACTGTTTTAAGTGTGAATACATGTAGGAAATGCTTGTTTCGCTTACTGTTATCTTTTTCACAATCAGCCGTGCGCCGTGGGCACAAATGTAACTGTCCCATGTTTCAGGCCTTTATATGTCTACCTACTCTTTTTAGTTATATTATTTTTCAGTAATGTTAAGATCTTATAAAAAAACGAAACAATATCGTTTGGAAAAGAGTAGATCTTTGGTACATTATAACTGCAGCAGTCTTATGCTCTTACACAATAGATTTTTTAATGTCAAATATTTAATATTTTTATATCCACAATTACCTACTTAGGTCAAATATATTGTAATCCGAGACACAAAATTAATAGAAACTTGCCTAAATCAGAAAGTGTAGGCGCGGTTGCTTTTACTGTTAGTCAACTTAAATATATTCATCAGGTAATAGAAAAAAATAGGAGAAATAGGTTTATAATAGTACTCACAGCTGCCCGATGAGTAACAAATGAAGTCCGTCCCTGAAGCCTGGCGCTGACCTTCGCCGGAGTATCTTCATCTTCCCTCCTAGGGTCGAACCATCCGAAGGCAGCTCCAACAACAAGTACAGCACCAAGTATCATCAGAGCCAGGAAGCCACCAATCGCAGCTTTTGTCGTTTGTGATATAACCATCGCCATTTTGGATTTGAACAATTATCACCTCATTATTGAGTCACTCGTTTCACACGTCACTCACTGTAAGTTCGAATTTTGAAGTAACATTTTATTACTTTGATACTGTTGGTAGATAATATTTAGATAAGTTTATTATCTGCTTGTCAGAGAGAGACTGGCTACCTAAAAGTTTTTGGGGTAATTCTAGTACCTAGGTATCTAGGTTTGGTCTAGACCTTATTAAAACTTATTAAAGCTTGTCATTAATTAGTTGTTCAATAGTAGCATGAAAACTCAAACATTAATCTATTGAACCCTAAACAGTTTGACGTCGAAAAGAAAACCTTTTAGCAACGACGCCAACAGATACAATACCGCTCTAAATTGCTTTATGTAAATTGTGTCTCAGACATAATATTCAATGTACGTTGTGTTTACGTATCAATACAAAGGTACGGAGGTCGGAAGGGAGGGACAGCCGACGTCCACGTATTGTATACTGGCAAGGTAACTCGATAACCCAGATACTGGTAAATAGGCGTTAAAGGTAACAAAGACATGTCTATAAATGCATACGTATATACTATGTTGTATAGTCAAGCTTTTCTATAGGTTAGTGCTTTATATGGAAAAACATCTTGAGAGACAGAATTTTTTAAGTTACTTGAGTTGAGTGTTTTGTATTGGTGCCTTGCTTTAATAATATTTTAAAGATGGCCGTTTGTGCACCTCTGTCTAAAAAAAGGGTTAGCTTAAGCCGTCTGCGCCATGTTTGTATCATAATTTATGGAAGTAATCTGGGGCTAATGTATATACATATCTAGTTTCTTCACTAGACGAAAAAAATATATAATACTTCTTGGCTCATAGATAGACCACTAAGATAATATAGATTTATATCTTACTAAAGCTATCATTACGAAAGTGTACTCGAATATAGAAAAGGATGCTCTGACGTCAACACTCTGTAATACCACCCAACGGTTACGGAAAAGTCGGGATACGACCTCCCACAGGCTTATTATGTAATAAGCAACTGCTAATAATTGCGTAACAGTTTGTCAAAGTGTACGTACGGTCGCGTTCTAAAAATGTTTATCAGTTTTCAATTTACATTATACACACTGTGTATGACTTTCACATTTATTAAAAACTAGTGGCTCCCCGTGGTTTCACCTGCGTACCCGGGAGATCATCCATTTTCCCGGGATAAAAAGTAGCCTATGTCCATTCTAAGGCTTTAGACTATCTATGTACTAAATTTCATTTTAATCAGTTCTGTAGTTTTAGAGTGAAAGCGAGATAGACAGACCGACAGATAGACAGAATTACTTAAGAATTTATAATATTAGTATTGATAATTGGTTCGAAAATAATTTCTAGTAACGAGTTCGCTAAGGCTCTATCTGAAAAGCTCTGTTAGCATCTATGCTCTATAGATACCTAGTACAATGACATTATGTGTGCAGGCAATTATAAACCTCAAGGTGGTAAACATTTTCAGACCGACTGTACACTCTCACACAACGTTGTAATAACGTCCAGAGAAACAACACCCTGTGCATTTCAATGACTAATGTTAGCGCACATTACGCTGAATTATGATCGATTGAAGTATCGGGATTGCGTGCTTCGTTATTCGTTATCATGCGATTTAATGCTCCTATTAGTGGGGTTGAAAATATAAAGTGTTACCCATATTATATTTTAACGCAGGAAAGAAATAGTGTAACACTTTCGGCCATATCATCGCTTAATATAGTGAGATTCTATTTTTAAATAGCACTACTTTAGACAATAAAAATAAGGTACATGTATCACGTAAAGTGATGAAAACATGATCATCTCATACCTATACAAAGTTTTTTAAACCTCGTATGTCAAATCTATGAACGTAAAATTGAATCCTAGGTACTTGAAACAATAACGATAATAATAAAACTACGAAATTAAAATCAAGGATAAATAAAAGAGATCAATTTAACAGTACTTAAATGAGCATCAAGTGGTAGGTATTTGAATTTTAAATTACATTTACATTATAAAATAGGTTCTAAATTCCAAATACGCATGAATTCGCCGGCATGAAATTTTAAAATTTGCTCCTTTTACGTGAGCGGCGGACAATTTTTCATTTGAACGGAAACAAAGGTTCAAGGCTGTTTTAGTACACAGATGAAAAATTACGTGAGTGATAAATTTGTGTAACTTTATCGTTAGGACGGCCAGTTATGTTTTCAACACGTTTTTGGGGTAGGTATGTACGTTCCTGAAAATGGTTTTATACACATTTGTTTAGGCTAAAGATAAAACCATTGCCAACAAATATTAATATTTTTATAAAACCCACACCAAATCCTATTCGTGAAGAGCCTACAAATTGAATACTTATGTATCTTTAAAATTTTGGCTGCAATTTTTGATAACTGGACACGGTGCGGGTAAAATCTGATTTTTATCTCTGCTCTTTGACACTTTAGTCCACGGTAAGGTCATAGCTGTCGCGATAGTGCAGGCGCGCCTTTAGATAACGATAAGGCGGATTCAATGGATAAATTGCTCCAGGCGAGATTTGAATGTAGTAACGCATGAATGAGTTTTTGTATTATAAAACACTCCTTATTGTACTCGTTAAGTATAAACCTATTCCTTTTACGTGACTCAATTAATATCTTGTGTGAGTTCTAAACTCAAAAGCCCGTGCAGGTTTTATCATTTTGATTACCTTTACTATTGAAAATTAACTGAGTTGTAATTTACACATGGCAATGTTTTTTGAGCATAATTTATTTCTTGATCAACTTTTTATTTACTACATAAACTGAATTATACAATCTCAAAGACTGTCACAGAATCCCACACATTTTATGTAGGTGTAAAATTTATTGGTCCAATCATCATCGGTTACATACATCGGTTTACTGATCGAAAATAAATATTTGTTATCGACGTAAATACTATATATGTATTAAATTAAATGTTGTTGGATGTCTAGTTTCTTGGCTATTATAATCCAAATAAACAGACATTTTTTACGTTTTCATCAAAAAGTAGAGTACAAAAACAACTATAGGATGGAAGATGGTACAAATTATTCTCTTCTTACAAAACCATCGGCGAAAATCAAGTAAAAAAGATGACACAGATTTGTCACGCTCCTATTACCAACACTGTGTTCTGAGAAATTGTTCCAAAAATTGATTGCTACCTTACCAAGAAATTGGATTATCTACATTTTTAGACAAATCAAATCGTAACATGAATTCTTTTGATTGAGATAAGGACGCGGTAGACTGATCGCATCACTTCGTCTTGGTATCGGTAAGATATTTTTGAGGTTAGATATATTTGTAGTCGTTCATGATGACGTAGAATTTATTATAGTAGACTTCATATAAGTTATAAAACAGACATACACACCTGTAATTTTTTATGTATTAAGTAAAGACAATTAGCTACACAAATGATTAATCAATATATATAGGTATTGTTTAAAATATCAATGTCACCCTTTAACCAACCTTGGGTTCAAAAAGGTTAAGTGATGCTTAATGTGCGTCCACGGACTTAGGTCATGTTAACAATAAAAGCCCTAAATACATTAAAGTTTAAGTTAAATGCTGCAACACAATCCAGCAAAAGGTTGGGTGGAGATGTAAACAATTTACATCTCAACCACATTTCTATCTTAGGTTTAAACAAGTAAGTAGGTTTATTTATATAACGGGACGATTCGTGTGTAGATTATTATTGAAATATAAATTACCTGTTTTGACTAGCGTCGACGTTTTGATCAAGTTGCATTAATTGGGGAGACAAGAAGACTCAGAAGAACACTATTAGGAACCTATGTGTTAGTATTCTATCATTTATACACTTTGTTTGACGATACTCCCATTCGTAATATCATATATTAGTTATTTAAAGAGAGAATTATATTGACTTAGGTTTTGAAACCAGACAAGTTCAACGGATTTTCTTTCTAAGAAAGTGTTACAATTTCTCCACATGTTTTGTCATGATTGCTTCATGGTATAATGTCCTTCTTTTAGGTATGTAAACTGTTATTTTATTTCGAGATCCTTCATAGAAATTCATAGAAAACCTATTTTATTTTGGACAAACGAATCGCGCGCGGATTTCTCTGAACTGACATAATTGTTTGTAGAGTATTCAGATATTTAGTGTGTATTTATTAAGATCCATTTTCCATTTATGTAAATAAATATAACATAAATATTACAATTTACTATATATTACTTAATAATTGTACGATTGTAGAATTATTTATATTACTACGGTACTTTATAGCAGATAATAATTGATAATAACGTATTAATAAATAAGGTAAATCATTGAGTTATAACCACTTTCTTCGGTCTTAGCTAAGCATGTCTATTATGTGTTAATCCAAGCGCGAATCACCACAATAGGTGTCGTCTTCAACTTGTCAATAACAGCATCTTTTCAAATGAAGTAAAACCCCCGTTTCATAATACTTACCGGCCTATTCAAGGGAGCCCAAAGCCAGGTAAGCAACACAAATACCTCAGCATTATATTGACCAGATGTCAGCGCGGATATAAGCAATGTTACCTGTGTTTGCAACCCTACCCGCGTATAAACATTTCCATTCATTTCTTATGTAACCGTATTGACAAAACCCACTTTTTCGGTTGTTCCGTCTACGGCTATTACGTATGTATGCAGCTTTCCTAAAGCTTCGTTTACACTGCGAGAGTGAATTGAATAGTAATAGACTTGTGTGAATGTTCAATTTGTCTGAATGGAATATGAAATGCTTATATTATATTTCTGACAACACGAAATTACTTTAATGTAAATCGAAAAGCTGTTTATTTTGTTATTGGAGTCAAGTTTTTGATTCATATACATATTTTGTTTTTAAAAAGGTGCATATTATCTAAAGAAAATATTTGTGAAATCAATAACACAGATGACTATTTGGAGCCTATTATTAACAACGTCAAATACTAATCATAAGTACCTGTCTTAATATTACGTCAATTCATTTACACAATTCATTACCTATTTAACGCATGTCACAATAGTAACTTACTAATGTCCCTACCAAAATTTCAAATTCTATTTCTCAGTCAAATGCTCTCATGTAAATTACTTTCTGAATGTGAATAAGTCATAATTTGAATCGCATCCCTTTCTAACAACACGGAAATGTGTTATTACTTATGTACGTCGATGGGTACCATGTCTACATAATAAATTATGTATGTATGTCTGTATTAAATTTTTATGGGGCAATGAATATTTTGGGCGAATCATTTATGGGAAAAGTTTGATTCTATGTAGATAAAACGTGGGGGTATGATTTGTTGATATTAAGTAATGTTCTTCTAATAAACTTTATAGTTTGTGAGGATGTGTATTCCACGTTAAAATTATTGAAGGGATCTGGATGAAAGTTAGAACATGTTTTGGAAAAAAATCGCCAGGAGAGGCGGAAGCTAGTACGTACCGTACATACGTACGATATACCTCTCTGTTTTTCCCGCTTTGCAGCATATTTCCTTACAACATAAATTAAGTATTAAAATTTTAGTACACCTTTGCGCTCTCTATATTTTACGTTCCTGAAAAAATGTGTTTTAATTAATGAATAATAAAGCATGTTTTTTATACTGGAAAATTTGTACTTATAACTTACGGTGTATGTGCTGTGGTTTAATTTTGTGGTTATTTGAAAACATAATCATATTATTGAGCTTTAAATCAATGACATATTTAAAATATTTATATCGTGAAAGTACGAAATATAATTATTTCAAAAGTACGTATATTTAACTTATCGGTACAAACTAACAATTTACTAGACCTTAAATTTAGTCTTGCCAAAATTGTGCAGGATATTTAAGAGTAAACATGACGCCGGAATACAAATAGCCCTTCGGGGCTTTAACTAATTAGTGCTGGGGCGGCAGTCTCGACATAAATTTCGATAACTTTGCGACCGAATTCGGTCGGTAAGTCCTGTCAATCGGAACTTAACGATATTCGGTAGTCTCTACTGATGAAGTTATCGACCGACGTCGGTAAGTTACCGAAAAATCGATGAAACTTTGCGTCGATTTTTTACAGCCAGACTTAACAATATTTGGTAGTCTCTACTGAAAAAGCTATCGACCGACGTCGGTAAGTTACCGAAAAATCGATGAAACTTTGCGTCGATTTTTGAAAGCCCGCAAAGTGATCGGTACGATCGGTAGGAAAGAAAACTCTGAATTTTGAAAATTTTCAGACTATATTGGTGCACAGCAAATACTCTTAGTACACTATAAATCTAGTTCGGATGTGCACGAAGAGGCATATGTGAGGAATCACTGCAAGGGCCATTCATAAAATGTATAAGCTATAATTGTGCCTTCTTTGGTTATAATATGTTTGTCTATTTCCTTGCTAGACTAAATTATCTTCTTATTCCCTTTAGAAGAGATAGATAAAAGTGGGGTTGAATATATATTTCTGAGCAGATTTTTATTGTAATTTTATTGTAATCTAACTAGTTCCATCTTGGAACATAAATTTATTAAAATATAGGATAAAGGTAAGTCCATCAGTCCACCTATTTATGTACTTTTTATAACTACATTTGTTTAAGGTGTCTTACTTATCTATCTATCTTTAATTACAGGAATAATAATCGGCACTGGGCGAGCTGTTGCAGAGCAAGTACAAAGAATTCTTATTGAATTAAACTAGATTTACGTATTTGTAATAATAAACCATAAAACATTTCAAAAATATTTATTATTTTCATAAATATACAGATATTTATTTATATCTTTGAAATCCAACGCCAAGGTCTAATATAACAAATGGCTAAGCTTGAACTTGAACTCAGCTTGCGCTAAGAAAGCCTCAGCCTCTGTTTGCAGTAGAGTTGCGGCTGCTATCATCTGTAATTAAAAAGACGTATTATGTATCTCGAAATGCTTTGAAATATTCTCTAGCGTGATGCCGAATCTTCAAGATAATTAGTGCCAATTGATTAATTCTCGTAATTTCGTTTTGATTCAGAATTTTGTATTATAAACATTATAAGTATGTGACATGAAAATAAAGCAACAAAGTAGATTCGCAAATGTATAAATTTGTAGGTTGTAGGTACTTACACGACGCCGCGGCCGCTCAGGCCTGCTTATGAAGAATGCCTCATTATTGAAATGAAGAAACAACGCCATGCAACTGATTTTCTCTTTAACTCTGCATGTAATACGGAGACAAGAAGATATGACATTTAAAATATTTTTGCATAGAACTTGACATAAAATAGTGTTGCTAGGTGGCAAACTATCATAGTCCCTCGATAAATAATAAATTTATTAAATTCTGGTAAACACTTTGTACTAATTGTAAGTTTTTATGATCTATCTATATGCTTAATTTAAGTTGTATCTAGTTATTGTAAAATTTTCAAATTAATGATATTATTTCGATAAAATCATCAATACCAAATTTCCCTGTATTCAAGTAAACTTTTTAACAACCAATATATTTCATAAAAAAATGCCGGACTATGAATAACTTTTTCGGTAGCGTAGCGACGCATAATTACACGATATTGCTCGCTATCTCGCAAGTAGAGACTTGCATTTGACATTAAGTTCGATACGGCAACCGAATTTTTTTGTTAACGATTATCGGTAGAAACTTTGCGATGACAAGTCGAGACTGCGGCCCCTGGTGCTGAACAGTATACCTTAAATCGTTGGACTAAATTTAGAGCCCAAAGTTAATTTGAGTCGTTCAGGTACCCGTTATCCGAACCAGGAATAGAAATGGTCTCGTAACAATCACCATTTTGTATAAATAAAATGTAATTGTAGCATTCACTTAAACTTCTATTGCTTTATCATCACAAAATCGGTAAAAGTATGACCAGATTGTTTCAAACCTAGAATTTTATTCTTATATGATTTTGTTAAATGACACCGGTTCTTGGTTACCTAATAAGATCCAGATTAATATAATCCAATCTGTAGAGCTGTACGCTTCACGATTATCTCTGTCTTAGAGATAATAAAAAAAACGGCCAAGTGCGAGTCGGACTCGCGCACCGAGGGTTCCGTACAAACCTGCAAGGTTTACAAAGTTCGTTCATTACGACAATTAATAACGTTAAGTAATAAGTTTATATTTATTAAAAAATATATATTTTGTAATGTAACTAAAAATTTAAGGTTTTCGGAATTTTTCCTTTATGTGTGCTATAAAACATTGCTTCATGCCAAATTTCAAGATTTTAGGTCGACTGGAAGTACCCTTTAGGTTTTGATTCCCTTGCGAGTACTTGCGAGTTTCAAAATATGCAGCTTAAATTGCTGTTTCTTTTGATTGCGTTGACATAGAAGTTTGATTTTGTTACAGCTTAAAGGTATTATAGACCTGAGTATTTGGTATGAATTTCAATTTAATACCTCTACGCGTTTATGAGGAAATGGGTAGTAGGTTTAAAATTATAAAAAAAAAATATATTATGTGATGTAACTAAAAATTTATGGTTTTCGTAATTTTTCCTTTATCTATGCTATAAGACGTTGCTTCGTACCAAATTTCAAGATTCTGAGTTCACGGGAAGCACCCTGTAGGTTTTGATTCCCTTGCAAGTGTCGAAAATTTGCGGCATAAACGGCTGTATCTTTTGATTGCGTTGACTTAGAAGTTTAATTTTTTCACAGCTTCAAGGGACAGTAGACCTGAGTAATTGATATAAATTTCAGCTTCATACCTCCACGCGTTCCTGAGAAAAACGAAAAACGTCCGTCCGTCTTGACAGACGGACGGACGGACGGACAGACGGACAACAAAGTGATCCTATAAGGGTTCCGTTTTTTCCTTTTGAGGTACGGAACCCTAAAAACGACGAGAAAACAGGTGAGGATAACTTTCTCATGACGTATATGTTAGCCGCTTGCTGGAGACCGCAATGAACGCAATTATTTAATATGAATCTGCGATATTTATGTACACGCATTAAATTCAACTGATTTTAGAAAATATGGGGAAAAAAAGTTCGCCGGGTCAACTAGTATACAGTAATAATAAATTGATTATCGAGAAAACTTTATCTAGAGACTACAAGTGTCCAATATCAATAAGCAAATTATGTAGATATTATATAAAGGGTTATCTACTCCCACCTATCAATAGGAAATGTAAAGGTTATCAATAATGTTAGTACTCTAGCCCTCAGTATGTACAGTACCCGGTCACAAGTCCCGGATGTGGCATGAAACAAACCAACTGACATTGCACGCAAACACGATACCGTAGTGATTGAACGACGATAAAAAACTGGTTTACATTGAAGCGGTCGTTACGTGTTTAATATAGGGAATGGATTTTACTTGTGACACTCATTTGTGTGCACTATAATGTTGGTAATTTTATTATTAAATGGGTACTCTATTATTAAACGGTGATACTTGACTGTTTTGATTTATTCGTGGTATTAAATTGTAATTGTAGAGGCGGAAATTGTTTGTTTATTTTTATGGTGCTCAACTACTTTTGGTTCATTTAATATTTAATCAAAAATAGTTGACACATATTATAGTTGTTTTGAAAATATTGTTTTTAGTAGATGATCTAGACAATTTCATAAAATATACATTTTTATCATATTATCAATAACCTATTTATTTTTAACTGTCTCAAGAATTTCTAACCCACAACCAAAACCAGTTACAAAAATCAGATATAAATTGGGGAATTAGGTACGCTTCCGTTATTGCTTTCAACTCATTACTACTACTTACCATAATGACATTATAAGTAAAACTTTTATGCCATAAAAAAACTTAAATTACAAGAATAATGCGGAAATGATGAAGGGAATTAGACTTAAGATTAAGGGTACCTAATAGCCGTTACTCAACAAAATTAAGGGCGAATACTTCAAAACTTTTAACTGAACAATGGCAGTAATTTCTCTTGGAATAAAGAGCGAGTTCACTAATAAAAAAAGAACGAAAAAGTTGAAAACAGACTTTAGAAGTTTTTCCATAAACAAACTATATAATATCGAACATAAAGTTTATAGTGCTGATTTAAAGCAAACACGGTTTTTTGGTGTAATAGGGTACTTAAAAAAAATTGGTAAGGTTGGTTGAGGTTTTGGGTCGTCAACCCTTTAATATATTACATAGAAAATGAAAATAATGCGAAATTTATGGTGAACATTGAAATGACAAAAACTTTAAGTTCTATTAAATATGACCTCTTTTAAATGCAAGATTCCTTTTTTAAACTAATATATTAAAATGATATAATAATAGAGATTAGCAGATACGTAGTGATGGCACCGTATTCACGTTTTCATTCAATCAGCCATACACTGTTCT
The DNA here is from genome assembly GCA_905147785.2 of Thyatira batis. Classification (NCBI taxonomy): domain Eukaryota; kingdom Metazoa; phylum Arthropoda; class Insecta; order Lepidoptera; family Drepanidae; genus Thyatira; species Thyatira batis. The sequence continues at coordinate 7,360,909 of LR990497.1, forward strand.
ATTGATTTACCGAAACTTGTTTTCAGCTTTTTCGTAGCAAAGCGAATCAACTGCCGTTAAAAGTTGTAAAGGTAAGATAATTGTGTTTACCGGCAAGTTCCGAATCAAATAAAATGTTAAACGTACATTAAAAGTTGGAAAAGTTGAATGGGAAACGCGATTTAATGTTACTGTGGATGAAAGTGTTTCATTTAGATTAATGTTTTCGTGTAGTCTACAAGTAATTTAGTAAAACTTTTCGAAAACTATTACAAAATAATGAATATTGTAAGCAAATTTGTTAAGTGATTAAATAGAAAGCTAATAGAAATCGTTGATGCACTTAAAACGATATTTTCTATGTTAGGACTGTGTTATATTTTGAAGCCTAAGGTTTAGTTGACCCATCGAAATCCTTTTAAGGTCACAAACTAAATCTCTTCCAGAATGAGGTGAAACCCATATAAGCTAGTCATTTTCCCTACACTTAGATACTTAAACGGTATCCAGAATTTCAATTTCACGGATAGTGAAAGTGTGTGTAAACGATCAAATATTACTCGCGAAGATTTCGATTGTTGCTCTAAAAAGCAATATTTGCAAGGGTAGAACAATCGTTTGCTTCCATTTTATGAAACCTACTTACAGAAGTTTGTTCTTTTTATTGCCGGATTCAACGATCGTGTGTTTCCCAAAGCCATTTTATTTTTTTCTCCCAACACACATTGTGCGGTTGCGTCGGTCGTTTTATCAGGTTTTATTGGGAGAATTTAAAAGTCAATTAAATTGCTTCTGAGAAAACAATTTCTTTGGAAGGTAGGCTTACTTCTTATTTCTTTTCTATTGAATTGGAATTTATTGTTCTCTTAGTGAACAAAAATAAAACACGTTTTCTTCTTATGACGTTTATTAATTTATTAGAAAATCATTTAAAAATGTTTGAATTAAAACGTGTCTCTAATACGGAACTGCAAATTCAAATCGATCCTTCAGTCAAATCATAGCACTTCCTCATACGCTGTATGTAAATAGCGCCATAACACCGAAAATTCAACTTCACCATTCGCCCAATATATCAAGGAAACAAACCATCACTCGCACAATAACAGATATCTGCAAAGCCGATTCCGACCATGCGGGCCCAAATCGATTGGCCAAAGACCGTTACGGTCAACATTGGGCAATAATTTAGTTTCTTATCGAATCGCCCGATCCGCTGACTCAGATTCTATCCCACGCTTGTCCGGGGCAACGCGTTACGCTGGCCACATACAACCGACTAAAATGTCGTTTGAGATCTACCCTCGTATTTACAAAAAAGTTTTGTTCTATTTTTGTTCAATATTCTGTCATGGATGTATTTAAGATCTGAAAGTTCGCGTTAAAATACTTGATAAAAAAAAATATGTAAATTAATGTCATATATCCTGGAGCCCTCTTTTGAACATAGTTCGTACTAAATAATTGACAGATAAGTGATATACTGACATAAAACTTCATTTCAGCTTATTACATACTTTATAAAGTCTATTTCCAAGCACAACATATGCACAAAAATGTTCACTCAGTTTGTTATGAGTTCAAAATCGAACTCACAACCTATCAGAGTAGCTAACCACAAAACCACTCGGTCAGTCGCTGTCACATACAATATAATATTGTGCCATAGAGGTATTATTGTACCCAACAACCCCACACAACGCAGATCGGTTGGCTTTGACACCCTGACATTCAAGCCGCTGGTCGTGGGTTCAGATCCCACCCAGGACAAACATTTGTATGCATGATTATGTCTGTTTTTTCTGTGTCTGGATGTAAATAAAAGTATGAATTTAAAACGTAATAGGTATATGAAGTATATCAACTATCTGGTTGCCATAACACAAGCTTACTTTGAAATCCTATCAGCCGTGTGAAAAAAAGAAAAAGCCTAAGATACCTACTGGAATTACTATGATAATTTGTATGAATTTACTATATCAGTTATAAATAATATGTATTTTCTCCTGTGTTTTGTTACAAAATTGTATGGAAGAATGCCCCCATTTACTACATTCAATCGACAGTCGCCGACGTGTGGTCAGCCTTATTTTAAGATACCTATAAGGAGATCTCAAATAGGATTGGTCAATGCAAATATTGTGCTCGACTGAAGTAGGGGAATGTTATCCTAGCTGAGGGTAACGTTGTGCTGCTTACAGTTTTGCAACATAAGTAATATTGAAGAGACAGTTTCCCCTGAGGAGAGAGATTTAGAAATATGAAAATGTTTGCAGACTCACGAAAAAATACCTCTATTGAAGTTTTATTTTATGTATCAGATTCAGATTTCTTTGTTATGAGAGTTCTGTCTTGGGCCTAGATGAAATATTTCTTTACAATACAAATCGATTGTTTTACTATAGATCAGTATTATATATATTTTATATAGTTCCATATAAGAATAAGGCTAATATAATGTTTGTTTGAATCTATTTTCGATCACTTCCAAGTAGTTTATCGTTTTAGCATTAAGTCTGCAAAACTTTGTGAAGCGTAAACTATTCACTATAAACCGTATAAACGATAGGCAGTGTTTCCAGCTAAGCGATTGAATTTACTATGAGATATTGAATTACTCAGTTTGTAGTCACGAAGCTAGGTGAGTTAATGCATTGAGCGCTCTATTAATCTAGAGCATCTAGGTATTGAGCTTCCAAAGTGACGACAGACTATTTATCAATTTAACACTCACAATGTATAATTTATATTCCATTTTTCGCAAGTGAAACTTCGCCTGCTTTATGAATTAATGCTGTCATAGTAAACTCCTGGCGTGTGTTTTATATAGGATTAAACTATAATAATCAAAAAATTACTTACAGTAAACCTTTCAAAGACCCCTCTAATATAAAATACTCTTTATATTGTTAACTTTTTTATCATATCGTACTAAGTTCGTTTTTAATATGTAAGGCTAAAAATAGTCTCTATAAAATATTATACTTTATGAATAAGCAAACTACCAACTAATGGTCATAGTTGGTGAATATTTACTCCACAAAACAATCTGAACAATTTTTTAATCAAATGCATTATAACAAGTAAACTTCAAACAACTGTTATAAACGGGGTTTATCGGCACTATTTCAAAGAAAAAATTATTTAAATTATTGACTGTTGTACTCATAAAATAACGAGTATAATATTATAGAAGTATTCACTGAAACCAGTAATTTTTTTTTATATTTAATTTGGTATATTTATATAAACACGTTTCACAGTTTTCGAATTAAACTCATGTGAACCATTCCCGATTATGTATACTAATTAATATACAACTGAATGGAAAATCAGCTTTACGTAGAACTAGAATAAGTTTCAGTTTTGTTAAGCAAGTGTTTTTATATTGATACTAGTGGACCAGGCAGACTTCGTTCTGCCCACCAGCACCACCTACCGGGTCCAAGTATATGTAAGCTATCCTATCTCTCAAGTTAGATCGAACTGCACATGGTGTGCGAATTTTGTTATAATCGGTTAAGTGGTTTATGAGTCCATTGAGGACAAACATTGTGACACGAGATTTATATATATTAAGATGATATGAACGATTTTCCAAGTATGGAAATAAGGAAATCATATGAAATAACAAATGCGTGCGTCACATCAAATAAACCGAAACGAACAGTTGGTAATATAACGGTAATATTTGCTTTGTGGAACCAAAACTTGACTTCGAGACTGTGTACATAATCTATTCGATATACGCCTACCCATTGTCATGGAAATATCCATGTATAAAGACAATTCATACGTAATGAAATTCTCAATGTCATTAGCTTAAATTTACCATTAGATACGGCTTACACGATGTAAATCCCTTTCATTTTTAACGATTCAAAGGGTCTGATTATTATTTTGTGAAAGCTTGAAGGGGTATAATAATATGATACAATCCGCTAGTCTATATGCCTTTTGTAATATCAGTACGATTTATCTAATACGTGTGTATTGGTTTAACATTAAACGATAAAATTTAATTTTGCGGCTTCTGAATGTTATGCTGAGCATTTAGCTAAGTTTAGGGGCCAACATTTTGTACGTAATTAGATGTATTCATGATAGGAAGCAAAGCATTTAACTTTAATTTTATACCACTAAGTCGGCAAAGTATTTAACTACCCTTTAGTTTGTTAAATTAAAATAAAATATTTTTATTGTTCTGTTTATGATGGTAGATTTATATGTATTTAGGCATGGTAAAAAATAATCTAGAAACATTATATTCATTACAGTAAATAGGTATTGGTGTCGGTCTTACCAAAATGTAGATGTGAAATGGATTCAAAATGCATTTAAATGCTAGACGGTAGGGTTTTAAAAGTGGTTGAAAAAGCATAGCACGATGCTTATTGCTTGTCAAATCCATATATTTGGACACTAGCTGTGAGAAGTAGTTTTATTGACATTATCATAGTTAAATTAGTATTCCATAGTTAAAAGTAATGAATTTTAAAAACAATTCTCAATATTTAGTTACATTTTGGTCGAACAGAATCCTCTTTTAGGTAAGGAAAATGCTACCAAAAAATCATTATGTTTTATGTACGGTATATTCTGCCATCGTCCGTATTACGTATCTGCATTCTAATCGCCTCATTCGAAGCAGATCCGCTTAGCGACTCCTATTTGTTAGCAAAAGCTAGCTCCTTTATTGGAATTCACTGTATTTTGTTAGCAAAATCTTGTGTATATATCATATATGACAAACTATATATAATTTTGGGTTTGATATAAATTTAATTTAAATGGTACGTATTCCATTTCTATATAAATTAATTGTTAAAACTCTTGAAGTCTTGATATGGCTTGATATTTTAATAATTTTTGTTTAGTTGGTAAGTCAATGTAGTTTTGAAATATCATGTTAAGTATACTAAATATACACGGAGATTTTATTAAGTACCTATGCTGAATAAGTTTGACATACGGCTATATAAAAATATACCAAAATTGACATCATAATTCTTCGTCATATTGAAGAATGGAATGAAACAGACGAAATAAAATCTGTCAGAAAAGAAATAATACTTTTTCCAATTAAACTTGGCTGTGTTTATGATTCATCTCAATTTCAAGCAATTTCGTATGTTCGGATGTTTACTGAATAAACAAAATATCTAAGTCTGCTGGTGAAAACACATTTATCGAATAAATGGATTCCGTTGATGCCTGTTTCGTAAAAATAAATTTAGCATGATATATTGTTAATGATAACATTAGTTTATAAACCACGCTTTTACATGTAGCATCTTGAGAGTTATAAAACTATTAAATAAACTTCAATAGTCATTTTACAACTAATATTCTACTCTACATATATGAGACGACTAAAAAGAGACACTAATAAATTGAATCAAATCTATTTATATAATTTGAGCCATAGGAAGGGCACTTATAAAGGTCAAAACTACAGAGGCCACCACCCGCAGAGAGGTCAGCCTTCAACTGAGAATAACCCCTAAAATGTATGTAACATGCTGATTTAATTATTTTCCCCAGTCTTGAAAGCTGTTCTTTTATTCAAACTACTTTGAAACACCTGTAAATAAACGTTGAATATAGAAGCATAAAAAGTTTTTTTATGGATTCGTCTAAAATGTATCAAAAACAAGATAAGAAGCTGTCAAGACAAATTATAAACTTCTTGGTATCTAAAGCTATTAAATAAGATAGAAGAAGAATAAAATCTGACTTTAATGTAACAAAAAGTCACAACCAATATTATACCAGAAGCTATAATATATTCCCCTATATTATTACAAGAAGAAGGAAGTATCATAATAATAATATAGAAATCTCTGTAATAATATGAAACATTCCTAATGATATCTTTACCAATATCCTGACAGAATAAACATAGATTTGTTCAATTTAAGTGATTGTTTCATAACCAAAGCTCATATTGTATTTCCCTCCAGAAAATTGGAAACTGGATATTCCATGATTTGATTCGACGCATCCAAGGGGAAAGTGGGTCGCTCCAATCATAGATAAAAATAATGAAAGCTTATTTTTGTATTACCATATTTTTATTCGAGCCCCAAATAAATCGAGTTACTTGAACAAATATGAATGAAATTCAATAAGCTAACTATCGAACAGCTGAAAACTATTCCTTTTTTTATTATCTTTGTATATGTTTTAATACCTATATTACGTATTACAGCTTAAGAAATTCAGTTAAAACAGCTCTTATATGGAATACATGAAATATATTATATTCTGGGAAAACATCAAATTAAAGGCAGGTAAAATCCCTTGAAGCATCTGAGGAACATTGACTTTTCAAAATATCAATACGTAATGTGGCCGAAAGTTCAATTTAGAAGCCAATATATTTATAATCATAAAACTCAAGCTTCTTACAAGATGAAAACCCACTACCTAAGCTGAAGCATTCAATCATACTGCCTACTCAGCTCTCGTCTATACTACCTACTATTATAACTCAATAGACGCAATAAGCAGTAAACGATTGCCTGATATTTGTAGGAATCTCATCACTTCTGAATTAATTATTTTTAATACTGAGTACGTTCTCAACACTAGGATACGAAAAAATTTGCGACATGCGTCTTTAACTTAAACGTTACTCTAAAACAGCGATGTAAGGATAATACTGCAGTACTACAGAAAGTTTTCGAGTTAATTCTGCAGATTTCTAAGGCAATTCGAATCAAATAACTATATGAATAATAGAATTATGCAAAACAATACATGCAAAAATTGCAGCACTATATTGTAGCCAGCCTAAAATTTTAAACCTAACTCTGTATTACCAAAAATGTTATGAGCGTTATAGCTAAACTTCTGTTGTCTCTATCTGCCATGTGAAACTTCGCGTATGCAAAAGCGAGACGTGTAACCCCGAACCTCAGATTTAGTTATACCGTTTTGAATTAATACAAGCATATAAGTCTATGCACTAGTTGAAGCTTCTGAAACTGGCAACTTAAGACCTACGTAGAAATATGCTTTGAATTTCTAATTAAGAGTATAAATTTCTTGGTGGAAAGAACGAAATTCCCATCTATTTAGATATTTAGTTAGTTCTTGAGTTCAAATCTCACTTTACCAATAATTATCTGCATAGATATAAGTCTGGTTTTTAATTCGCCAACATGGCAAAGCAGGTACCTATACTCATGGTAAGCGGTAACCACAATCTTTGTACCTACACTTGCAATACTAAGGATATTAAAAGACGTGCATTCCTTAAGACATATATGCATCTGAAATTTTACGACTGAACTGTGCACTATTGCTATATATAACATTAAAGTAATGTAAGTACTTAGCTAAGGTATTTTTATTTTAATATTTGTCTTGACTAGTCTTATATTCCGAATTATCTCACGATATTATTAAAATCAATCAAATTATATATAAGTAGTGTAGTAAATATAGCGGTCTAGCCCTAGAACACTAAAGTTACTTTTATATATAAGAGTAATATCATAATATTTTAATTATAATATAACAATTATTCATTGAGCATATTTTCTGAATTAAATTTAATTTTTACCAATATTGTATTTACAATATTTTTCTACGACAAATTTTCTAGGTCTATCTATACACCAAGTCAGACTCATTTACGAGTCTGAGTATGTATTGAAATTTAACCAGGTTATATAATAATGTTGCTAGCAGACCTTAAATAAATAAATAATAACTAGTAAATAATACTAAAGGCTCAAAATCACGTATAATTAAAATCTTTAGGATATTGAGAATAATGTTTTAGTTATTAAAAATTATTACTTTTTTAAGATTGAATCTTATGAAAGTTAACTATTATTTTACAGTTTTTCAATTTCATTATTTACTACCAAAATACACCGGGCATCGACAGGCTTTGAAATCCTTTAGGAGGTAATTGATAAAACTCTTTTGATACCTAAAAGCCATTTTAATTAAAACTACAGCAATACCCGAGGGTTTCCAATTTCTATGTAACTTTAGACTAGACGTATTCATTAATCATAGACATGGCTGTGTAATTTTAACTCCCGAACCAGCATTAACCTACGAAGTTCCTTGGAACAACCTCAGCCCATTAAATTCAAGAGCTTTGAAACGACCAAATAAAACGAAACCTTTATTTGTAACTGCCGAAGTAGAGTGAACACATTTTACGAGCACATCAAAAGTTTTACCTGTACCAGAAAACAAATAAATTTTAATTGTTTTAATTTAACACAGTAGCACAGCACAGAGTCACAAAACACGGTTTATACGCAGAATAAGTTCGACTTAGACTCGAGTCGCGTACGGCTACGACTCACGCCCGGTGACGTCACGCGTCGTAGCACCCGCGTCTGACTCGCTACGAAGCCGCGGTAGCACTGGCTACGCGGGCGCGCTACATACCTCGCGCTACAGTTTGGATTATTCGTAGCACAGATTTCGCAATCAATAGCTATAGGATATTATTTAAAGTTCTAATAGAAATAAATAATATACATAATTGAAATGGATTGTTGGCGGTTATCTAAATAAAATAAAAAATAAACATAACACCATAAAATCAAATAATGAAACAAAAATTTGACATGTAGTTTTTGTTGGAAATAATTGAGAAATTGATTTTTTTCCGCGACAATGTTATCATAATATTTACTATGATTAAAGTTTATTAATAAAAAATAATGATATAAATGGTAAAGGTAACGAGGTGTGACAAGCCGTGATTGGTCGTGAAATTATTATATTTAAATATGATTATATTGAGGCGTGTTTCAATATTTATACTTTAATGTTATATAAACAATCAAACATGTACCTATTTGCCACAATACAGTTCAGTAGATTTATTTAACGATATAAATACCTAAAGGAAATCTGATAAAAATTACTTTACACAAAATCCTGCCGATTCTAATCAATATTACAATTAATGACATAGTAATTAAAATACAAATTGCTGGTTCAATTATATCATTAGGCATTTTGATAATTACACTGAATCGGCTCTAGTAGTTTCAAATTCATACGTAATAATATTTACCTAGGTAGTACCGCTAAATATATCTTCATCATCAGCTCATATACGTCTCCACCGAGGAGCTCGAGCCGCCCCTAACATCGAGGGGGTTTAGGCCATAATCCACCACGCGGGCCTAGTGCGGTTCGACTTCACATGCCTTTAATTGTGACATCTCGGGCATGCAGGCTAAATACATAGTCACAAAGAAATCTAAGAGAAACTTTGACCTGGGTTAGTTGAGGTGGGTAGTGACCCTGACTTTTAAGCGCCTTGCTTATGGGTACGAGTCTTATATAGGACATTTTTTTTTATTATTTGTGTTGTAAACATTTGTATGCACGAATATGTATGTTTGTTCTGTGTCTACATAATTATTTATATAAGTATGTTTTAAAAAGTAGTTGGTACATGTAGTATATCAGCCATTTTTGTACATTAACCGCTATGCGTATTTACCTATAGGTAGGAAATCATATATCGAAATTGCGATACAAAATAGAAACACTTTGTTCCCAAACTTTTAGCATCAAAATCCCTTTTTGCTGAAAACAATTAGTGCATCGCCGACTTAATACTACGATTGCATCAAACTTTAAAACAGTTTCAAGTTCTGCTGGAAGATGCACTGTGTATTCCAAATTGTGTTTTCGGCCGCTATTTTTAGAGTTTATTTCAGTTTGTACAGCGTTGAGGTAACTTGCATACGGGTCGTATACATGCTTTTGCTATTCGAGATCTTTTATTATGTACATATATTTAAGTGATGTATTAACCTCAGCCTTCCAAAAAAACCTAGATGGAGCATAACTGGGGTCAAGCACATCTTTAGATCACTATAAATAAATAAATATCCTGGGACATTTTTCACACACGGCCAATCTGATTCCAAATTAAGCATCAAAGTGAGCTTGTGTTATGGTAACCAGATAGCTGATATACCTACTACTTTTAAATACATACTTATATAGATATTTACATCCAGACACAGGACAAACAGACATATTCATGCATACAAATGTTTGTCCTGCGTGGGATTCGAACCCACGACCCGCGGCTTGAAAGTCAGGGTCACTAACCACAAAGCCAACCGGGCTGTCAATACTGTAAATGTTGTTGTACTACACATGATTTATAGTCCAATTTTCAATGACAGCCATATCTAGCTATACCTAGTGTATTAAATTTTTGTATATTGTTTGGTTATTGATGAAGATAAAACATAATATTAAATTAACCAAATATAGAGTCAAATGTGTTTTTATTGTCTTTTATTTTACTATAGAGTATGCGAGATAAAACTAAGAATGTTTCTAGATAGAGATTAATTTTGTTTTCATAATTTTACTATCCACATACTTGATAGCTTATAAACGGTCTATAGCCTCATATATATTTTTATATGTCTATCTACAACAATATCAACACAACAAGGAATTTCGTAACATCATCCGATTAGCATTTCACATCACAAAAAGCAACAAAAACGAATAAATTTCCTTTCGACTATACTATGCTCAAAGCAATTTAAAATACTTTATATATTTTAGGGGAAGTGATAAAACTTGGGGATTCAACAGAAATGTCGAATCAACTCGGACGTATTGTACGGCCAGCTCCATTTCAAAGTAAAAAGGAAACCTATTACATTAAACAAACATTCGCAACGTGGAATTTCTAAACAAACTGAAAAGTTTAATAAACGTTACCGCTTTTGTAATCATTATTACTGAAGGGAACAAGATTGCGAAGAATGCGAAAGAACGGAATTCCAACTAAGGAAACCTTCCGAAAGTCTTGGGTCTAGTAATATAAATGTTAAGGCCCGACTTTCAGTCGGATTTCTGCCCTGAACAACCATTTTATCCGTACAAGACCATCTTCCCTACTCTCCAGTTGGAACTGAGGAAATTATAACACATTTTACGAGGTTTTACGTAAAGATCTAAAGTCAGACTAGATGAACTAACTTGGTAATGTCCGTATATTTTTAAGCCTTCTTAAAAATAAAACTGGGATGCCTATATTACGAACTTGCAGTAATCTTTAAAGTTATAGAATCTTATTCACGTTTATACCTAATTTGTAACTAAGTATTATAATTATTAGCAACTTGTAATGTTTATCAGAATAGTATATACTTATTAAAGATCTGTGTACATATTTAACCTTCAGGTAGAGCACAAATTCCGACGGTTGACTGAAAATTCACGCCCGATGGATCAATCTAATAATACTGCAAGATGCTGAAACTGCCGTTTCCAGTATCAAAATAAGTACTTATAATAATTTTCAATGCTGGAGTTTCTCGTATTTTGCAATGGCGCTGTATTCGTAATCTTGCTCTTTATAGCCAAGTTACACAACCTTTATTGGGAACATCGATATAATTATTAACCTTCATCCATTCAGTTAATTTCATTAGGCATTTTGATGGATTTCGTTGGTTGGTTTTCAACCTCATTAATTTAAGGAGCCATAATGATTTTGGAAGCTGATCCATATAATTAGAATCTACTCGTATTACAAATACTTGATAAGGTGTAAATATTGTAAGCTCATTAGCTTCAAAAGCTGTTGTCAAGCTACCTAATATTCCTAATGTAAGTATATACCTATATATAAATGCAGATATTTGAGATTACGTAAATCAGTTTGCATTATCATTCAATGTTTTGTTCCAGGAAGATTTTGGTTGCATTCTAGTTTATTCCTATTTAATTAACTTCTAGCTTCTGGATTTTATTTACCGCATTTCTAGCTCTTAATCTTTTAGTAACCTTCTAAACATACCCCCCCGCCCCCAAACTGAATGATTTTCAGGGTACAGTTTTTAAAAGAAAATTTTATGTTGAAAAATGCCGTTCAATATTTTTATATGTTCTATTAATTGTGTTAGAGTGGAACGGAAAAAGGAAGAGTTAAGCCGAATCACTTTTTTCTTAAGACACAGAATTTAATATCGTAACATTATACAAATAGCTCTGTGCCTTTTGTCAGTGGCTACAGAAATATTTTGTTTATTATGTTGTGGTACTATTTTTCCTGTGAGTTAAATATCTATATTTTTTATCATCAATATCAATTCTGGCATGCAAATGTGTGGTTTGGAGTTATTTGGAGAATTTATTTGGAATTACTTTACAATACTAATGCGTTAATATTAAGTCGATCATACGTATTTCATAACAAAAGTTTTAATAATTATTTTACATTTTTTTTTAAACGTAACAATGTAATGTATTTTATTGTAATATTCCTTATTGTAAAGTAATTTTCAAGTATATTTCATACATGTTTATGTATGAAATATACTTGAAAATTATCAGATTATTAGTGCAAATTTTGATTTGCACTTCATTAGTTTCATTATGCTTATTGTTTATAAGCATAATGAAACTAATGAAGTGCAAATCAAAACAACAAAATAAAATGTCATCAACAATTTTCAAACCAACAAAATTATATAAAAAACCAGTAGCCGAGCCAGTCGAGCCAGTTCTCTTGATTTCGAATTAAAAAATATCTAATTGAAACTAACGGTGTCACAGAGTAATTCCCGATTAATGAAGAATTATATGCGGCCGAGAACCACGACCAATTACGGTCTGGCTTTGATCCTTTGCATAATTGAGGTGGTTCACTGGAACTAGAAATGAGGTAGTGATAGCAAAAATAAACTTATTGACATTATTTTTTTTTGGTAGTTAGTGCATTAAAATCTTGTAATATCTTGAGACTACCACTTAAGATAAAGTAAGTTAAGATTATGTAAAACAAATTCGTTGCAGGAAAGCTATATCTCCTATTATTGTATTCAAATCAGCAATTCCCTAGGTAATATATGTCACAGTCTAAGCGGCGGTAACCTGGTGGACCGCCTGTATGTCAACCTACAGATATAACAAATAAAAAAAATAGTTTCCTACAAACTATATACTAATATGCTTCATGATTTCATCATAAAGCTAGATCTGTTTTCAATTTCAATGATTATTCAGCAACAAATGCCGTCACATTGCTAAAGCTCTATAAAATGCAAATGGATTGTTTTATCAAAGATACACTGAAAATGTCAATAAAGATAGCTTCATTTTTATATGAATGGTTCTATTTTTGCGATCACACGTTCAAAATTAAGCCAAGGTTTTAATCTAGATTAATTATGACTAAGGATTAAATGTATGGTAAAGTTCTATAAATACTGGTTTAAACTAGATTTAAGGCTAAACGAGGTTGCTTGTCTAAGTACAACGGATATTGATGACAAATATTCTAGTTCCGATCTTAAATATCTCAGCTGCTGACCAGCCAACACTACAACGTCAGAGGACGACGAATCTTTGCTGTTCCATATGCGGACACTTCTATATTATTTATTAGCTTGCGCCCGGCGGTTGCACTCACGTTTCAGAGATCTTTAAATTTTCCAAGATAAAAAGCATATGTGGCACGATGTACGATCACTGTGTCAATTTTCATGTAGGTTTTTTTCCAATATTTCGATTATAACATTAGTAAAATATCCTTATTTATTATTTATATTCTTCAAAAATCACCCCATATTTTGGCTAAACCCTCCCATTCCTCTCTGCTCCTCCCTCTTGCGGAAGGAGTGCTATGGAATCTGGTAATCAAGTGCATTTTTGACAACCAGACGACGAAAGTCGAGCAATCCTGTCCTTTTATATAGAATCCTTTTGCTTACGATCAAAGGTTTTGAGCTCAAAGTAAGTGAAGTCTTTTATTGGAAGTCAAACATTGATTTGAAAGTTCGAAAGAACGTTGTTTGACTTTATAACATGAAGTTATCGTCTATAAAGAAAAGTTTTATAACAATGTTACATAGAAGATAGTACTAACTAATTTGTATAATTTAAGTGAAAATAAATAATTACATTAATTTAAAAAGTTTACAGAACACCGTCAGTATTAACAAGACGTATAGCAATAATAATTCTACAGAAATTGATCAATGCTTGTGACAGATCTTATACTAATTAAATGAGTGAGTAGTATTATATGGATACAGCTCAATCGACAAAAATATAAAGAGCACCTAGACCTCAAAAGTATGCAATTACACACACCACTGCGCGCCCCATTTTCAATGCGAACAGAAGTACCTAAAGAATAGACCTCCAGCGGTTTATTATATCACACCGGGACACAATCGGTGCAAACTCTATCTCAGACCGCATTTCTAGTCCTCAATTTGCTGGGAGGTATTGAGGCACGAATACAATTGTGGTCCAATAAAGCATTCATAGAACCCAGCCGTGTACTGTCAGCGCGTGTAATAAATAATACTTTATCTATGCGTTCGAATCCGTCCGGGTGTCAGTTATCCCCTGGCGGTCTCATTCGAATGACGTTTCCATTATTGATACACTGAAAATGTTCTATAGATTTTTTTATATTTAGCGCAGTTACAATACCGCAATAGATCACTATGTTTTGTTTGGTTAATGGTTATTTGGTCGGTAATAAAGCGACAAATACTTTGTTATTCATTTTAATATCAGAGAACCGTTATGTAGTTAGACTGTTTATCGTTATATCAATGCTGATCTTGGCAACCACAAGCATATTATTGATACATAATGTTACCATAACTGGGTGAATTAAATCTACTAACAAGATAACGTATGAATCATATTTTGATTTAAAAAAATAAGAATTGGGTCTAATGGCACTTCCAATTTTGATCAAAAAATACACTTTGAAATTAGATCGATTATATCACCAAAGCTGTTATCGTAATAGTTCCTACGGGAAACCGATAGTGATTAACGTTGAATAAGAGACCCAACTAAATAGTTTACCCGCAACAATTTGTATGTAAATGAAGCTACAGCAACTGAGTAACCAGATTGGTCGATTCAGGATTTTGCTTTCTGAGAACGATAATGAGAAAAAAATCATTACGGGTAATTGGAATTACACAAAGTTAAGTAGGTCTATAAATAGTCCAAGTGTGGCCTCCATTTTTATTTGACCTTTAATGAAAAGTGAGTGTCAATACAGCCTACAGTTAGGCTATACTTATATTTTTCCTAAAATTGATAGATACATTTTATTCTTAAATATAGCCGTAATAATCCAAAATATATTAAAGAATATACCAAGAGAGACGAATAAGAAAATAAATTCATGAAATTAAGCAGTTGCTTAGGCTACTTAAAATTCATTCGTGCCCGAAAAGAAGTTCGGTTAAAATTCGTACGGGATCCGGGGAAAAGAAATACAAGTTCGGAAGCCGAAGTGGGATCCTAAACGTTTATAACAAATTTAATAAGACCGCTCTTAGAAGAGGATTTCTTTAAATATTTCAGTCAAATATGCAAATGACTGAAAGGAAGTTATAATCTTTTCTTGAATAATGAAATTTTAATTAATTCTCGTTCAATAAGGGTGGAAAAATGGAGCTTCGAGCACAATATTATGCTTAATTTGCAAATTGGTTTCCGAATGAGTGGCAAGACCTATTAATTAGATATTTTAGCATTTGTCAGGGAAAATGATAGGGAAAATGATATATCTGCTATAGGTTATTTTAGCTACCAATCAATCTAGCTTTGATCAATTAACATAAAATAACATGACAAAAGTCTATCGATTGATTTCCATCCAGGGTCAAATAATTGCAAAGACAAAGTCAATATCTGAACTACACACAAGTGCATTTAAAAGAATATCAAAACTCTTTCAACCATCTCAGATCCCTAAGGGCATCAATCATAGCATCAACGGTATTCCGGAGCTTTGTAATAATTGACAGGAAAATCTCCAACAGATAGGCATTTTAAGGACTTGTCAACTGAATAATATTGACGAGAGATTGATGCCATATCGGTGAAGGAACAATGTGAAAATGTCACTTACGTTGTGAATGTTGTGATATACTCTTGGTATGAAGTTGCGAAGGCGCTGACATGATTTGGAAGGTATGTCAATTTGTTTTTTATTTACATTTCATGTACATATATGTATAGGATTATTGATAGAGTAGGTATCGGTATGTAGTGTACATTGTTATTTTTTTTAAATTGAAATTTTGAATACATTTTCTGTAATAAAATTGCCCATGTAAGAGGCCACCTATATACCTACATGTATGCTCTAGAAAAAAAGCCGACAACCCTGATACAGACAGAATTTGATGATAATATTAGAGGTATGATGCCAAGAAATCCATTGGGATATTCGAAGACATAAAAACGTTTCTTTCATGATGTAATAGCGGCTGAAACTTTTATGACAGAGAGAGGTTTATGCATTATAATCACGAAGTAGTGGAGCCTCCATGTGTCACGTTTAAAAGAGAAATGTAACGTAAAAAGAGGGTACGATATTTTAAGTAAAAATCCTTATCTTCTACCCGTCCTTGTATTCATTCCCGGTTTTAAGTTAAGGAAACTTTTTACCATAAAATTATATACACCCATAGTAAAATCATTATGGCTTTATCAGTATTTATAAGATTTCCTGATTGCGGAAACCTGAAAGGTATGTAATAGGATTACTACAATTACATGACCATTAATAACATAAAAAGGTAATAGGGCCACTTAAAAATCATTATTAGAATACATACATGCTTCTAAAAACAGTTATATCGTCACAAAAACAACACAAACAAGAACACGAAAGGTAAGCAGAGCGGAAACAAAAACCGTAATACCAAAAATGTTTGCTGCACGTCAATATTTAATGCTGAAATATCAGCTTGCTTTTTCAGCCTGAGCGTAAATTGCATGCAACGTTTCCTAAAAAATAAATGAAACATTATTGCGGAAATCTGAACTGCAATTTAACTACATTAACTACTAGATTTTTAAAAGTCAATTCTAAGTTTTATAGTGCTATTAAAGTCTAGTTTTATTTTGTTCGCTAATGGGGAAATTCGTACTTAGGGTATTGTACTCTTATATGTTCTTTTACGTCGCTTATGTTTGAAGTTTATGCAAACAACATATTACAAATTACAATTAATCAAAACTTTTTTGTGCCAGTTGCATTAAAAATTTGCTAATAGTTATGTTTATCTATATCGAACGATCGGGTGACCAGAGGGCTGGCTATTACCTCGCCCAAAGAATAATCCTCGCCATCCAGCGAGGTAATGTAGCCAGCATCCTGGGCAGTCTACCACAGGGCAGCGATTTAGATAATATATTTTATTTATAATTTTAATTTAGTATGTATATATATTTTACATATCAGTTTTGTACATATTTATACCCCTTAATATTACTGTAATGAAATAAAACTATGGAGTGTTCTATAGGTTTATGAAAAACACATGAGAAGCAGTATAATTTCAATAACACGAAATATCAAATTTCTTATAAATTAAAAGCTAACGACTCTTAATGTTTATTTTGTATCTGCTGAGATGATAAACTAATCACAATTAAAAGATCCCTTATAAAATATTAGTCTTATAGGTACCTATATATATGTAGTATATGCTTCCATTTGAAACACATTCTGTTCATAATATATGATAACTTTGCTTAATTATTTCGCTTACATAATTGCTACATGCGAAATTTATAACGCAATAACAATATAATGACGGAAATGACGCCGTCGTACAAGACGTATGCATAACTTTATACAGCCACAGAGAGGGTTAAATTTGAGATAAAATTACTGGCAGTAATAGGACAACTTCTCTTATATACTTAAAATTTTAATTCTGAAATTTTTACTTTTTATTAGCATATCTTCTTAATTCGTATTTATTAGGGTTTTGAACATAAAACTCATCCAGTTTTATTACAAAAGTGTATCTTATATGTGGCAAAAAGGATGCCCCAAATAATTTACTATAGAATACATGGGTAATGTTTTGTTCACGTAATTATGCTGTATTCAAACGAAGTGACGTCATGACGGGGGGTGTGCGATAGAGATGGATGCGTGACTTGACGAAGGTATGATCAACGTCAAAATTATTCCCGGTAATTTTACAAATCGTTTATGCTCCTAATAATATGTAAACACTGAATCATTTTTTGTTACGCTTTTCGTACGTTCCTATTATCAAAAGCTATTCCACATCACCACCACCACGTGGAGCGGGATTGTGTCAAACAAACAAGCCAAGATCCTAGGCCAATAAGACGATAAATTATTCAGGTATTACTAAATCTTTTTTTATTCAATGTAAACTATAATGCTTCTACAACAAATCTTTTACCTCCTCCGTACGCCTCGACCTTAAAGCAACGTTAAAAATTGTGCTTACACTGTGACTTTACCCCTTTTAATGCTCATATATTTTCCTACAATGGGGCCATAACGTGCTTTGCTGAAACGACATTGCATTACACTTTGAAAACGTTACTACCCATGATTGTTACGCATTAGGTACGTAACCGTAAATATAAAAGCAATAAAGGGAAACAAAAGAACGCAGCAGACACAGGTACATAGTACATTGTATCGTAAAAGAATATTGAAATGAAAATACTACTAATATTATATTAAGTTTGTGATGACTTAATGTATGGATGTTTTAAATTTTGTGGTAAATTTTACATGGATTCCTTCAGTCGTTCTGGCGTGATAGATAAATATAATATGAAAACATATTATTATAACCATACAAACTTTCGAATTTATATGTATTTTGAATATATTGATTTGAAACTTAACTGTAAATGCTTCTATATATTACTATAAAATTTAATATCATATAGGATGGAATAAAAATAGGGTACGAGTCAGAATTTGATAATGGTAATGAACACACAAACGCGATGCTCGCACAAACAACGGACGTGCTCAAACTAAAAAGCAAACAGACTGAGTTACACATTCATACGAAGAAACTTGACAGACAATGTTCCCAGTCTCAAAATGCTAATGAACAATTGAATGGTAAATTTTATTGAATTCATAAAATATTTAGTTACATTACTCCCTTTTGCTAAATTGTTTTGTAAAAGAATGAGGGATTCAAAAGAATTTGAATTTAAACGATCTGCAGATAAATGATTCCGGAAAACTGGATGCGAGTATCACCAATACCTATTTTATACTACTGGAGTACATTAGTAGTGGGGTACCTACTACTAATGTACTCCAGTAGTGTATCATTTGGTTACTTATTACATGAATTAGTATTATCTTCTTTTAAGAATAACTACACAGCATGATTAGCAAATATAATAAATATCCTTAGACGTTATTTACATACCAAACGCCGTCGTAAATTCGATTTTTGTACAGTTTAGAAGTTTGTTTGTATTTTCAAAATAAAATAAAGGAACATGTATGCCATAGTAAAACTTTCTTAGTTTTTTTTTAAGAAATGGCATTTAATATAAATGAGATATAAATACATGCCTGTTTTTTATTTTCATGAATGTAATCACTTAAGTTTTCTATGTTTACTACATAGAGGTACACAAAGAGTAGGTACCTCTAGAGTTAACTATCGGCAGTCAATCACGACAAATTGATTCTAAAACGATATTAATAAACATATTGAGTAAATACGATAAGCCTATATTTTGAAAGCAAATGTGCTGCATTCCACAGATTCAATTGTAAACAGTGACAAGTCAATGAACAAATAGACACAAACAATTCAACACCAGAGCAAAACGGCTAAATCCATGTATGTATGAAGTTGTAAATTAAACTCATGAACTGCAGCGTTCAGTTTGTTCACTCAATCCGTGCTACTGCTAATCTGAGCTTAAGTTTCACTAACTACTAATAAGTATGCAACTACAATACAGACGCCATCGGTTATAAATACACTATTTATTTGCGATATATAATACAAATTACAACCAAAAGACAAAAAACAATAATGAGTGAAACATTTAGAATTGGGTTGTAAAGACACATATATGATATAGACTAGTTGACCCGCACAACTTCGTTAGCGTCACTTGCCCGTAAACGCAACATTTTAGATTTATGCTTCGCTCTTATTATCGTAGCGTAATGATAAAACCCTATAACCTTTCTTGATAAATGGGCTATCTAACACTGAAATAATTCCTCATATCGGACCAGTCGTTCTTGATATTAGCGCTTTTAACCAAATAAACAAGCTCTTCAGCTTTATAATATTACTATATATGTACTAAGGGTATTCTTATCCTCAGTAGACCACAATATTTCGCTCAGTACCTATACCTAAATAAACTAAATTCTCTCGCCAGCTCCAGAACTAAATTATTCATATTGCACGCATTGGCTAAGAACAAATAACATTTTAGACTTCTATTTTTAGTAGCAATCAATAGTAACGTTTCTATCAATTCGATCTGCAATTCAGAACTGTTGGTACCTGTCAGTTATTTATGACTATTAAACAATTTCCTAAACTAGTTCGACGTTAGGCTTTTGTTTCAAACTGTACCATTCACAGAGCTGTCAAACTACTACTTGTAATACAGTATTCAGATATAAACTAAGTATACTGTAAGCTGGCTTTACCACAACTGGATTATTCTATTCCAAGGTTTACCTTCAGTTTCGATGAGAAAATCGTGTTCTGGTTTTGGTATTAGGTGCAACTAAATATGTTAACGGTTTGAGCAATTTCGTGTATCGATGTTGTGTCGTTGTTTGGAAACTTTGATTTTAATCGAATCAATTAATGCTAATAAATTTGTTATTTGCTTTCAACTCGTTTTAATTGGTATCGAGTAATGTGAAATGGGATGACGAAACAGATTTTCTTATATTTTATGTTTTAAACACCAAAACACAATGCCCAATTTATAATATTTTTCTTTTTGAGTGTAACAGTAGTAAATAGAAACAACAATGTTACCTACCCGTCGCCTATCGGCAATTGAATATTGCAAAAAATATATATCTTTAATAAAACTGAACCACTTTTACATAATAAATAAATGGAATTTACTTGCAGATAAAGTATATATCGCATAGGTTCCACACTCATAAACCAGTTGCATATGCAATCCAAAAAAATAATGTAGGCAGTAAAGAAATAAGTTGTTAACATCCGAATAACAAGTTGCGAGTTCCATGCATGGATACCGGGGCTCTAATTAGCAAACTTGCTATCTGGGTCAGCGGACAAAGCGAGAGAGAAATTTTAAGGAACGTGGAACGTTTTTTACCCCAGCGTAGAGTGTAGTGAGGCGATGGAAGTTCTGTGAGCATCTAACGCGGCAAGTGAGGTGCTGAATAAATAATTATCTCATAAAAATATTACTGGCATTAAATTATATTTTCCCTGTACATTGTACTTTATAAGTTGAAAGGTAGAGTGGACAAGAATAACGAATAGAGGAGGGCTTTACTGACTAGCATACAAAAAACAAGTGCCGATCTTATATACAAGAGCAACGTTTTTTTATCAAGAACTTGTGAAAGAAAAAAATTGTAAATAAAAATAAAATGTCTTTGGCTATTCTTCACACACTGATAATAATCTAATATTAAAGCAGGGTTTACACTATGGTAACCAGATAGATAATGTACATACGTATTACTTTTTTACCATGTTATACTTAAATAGAATGTGCAGAATAAGCATGTCCAAGGTTGCGACTCAAACCGACGACATCAAAACCAGGGCCGCTGACCACCAAGGCAACCATTGAGTTATCAGTAACCTAATTTGCATACTGCAAGCTCTGCCCTATCTATATCTATACATAATAATATAAATGCGAAAGTAACTCTGTCTGTCTGTCAGTCTGTCTCGCTTTCACGATAAAACAATTGAACCGATTTAAATGAAATTTGATACACAGATAGTCCAGAGACTGAGAAAGGACATAGGGTACTTTTTATCCAGGGAAAATGGAAGATCTCCCGGGTACATGGGTGAAACTGCAGGGAGCCACTAGTTAAAAATATCATCGAGGAAAGTTAATACACTCAAGTTGCAGCTTAAATTTAAAATATATATAACAGTAATACGAAATAGTTTGCATATACGTGTCGCTGCACTCCCGCAATATACAAGCTGTCAGCAACACGTTAAGGATTACACTAAGGTTACTACACGACCATATGTTTGAATATATTACCTAGCTGAAGACATAATGTAGATTAAAACTTAGTTCTGAAGTGAACGCACATCCTCAAATAACTACACATGACACCGACAGGAGAGCATTTTGATAAATAAAACAACAAAATACAATAAACTAATTCAAATGCTCGACTTTATTAATCAAAGGAATTCCCAACTCGTAGTGAAAAGTTTATTTCATTGTAAACTGTCGCCCTTTTCAATCTTAATTTTCAGTTAGCTACTATTTTAATGAATCTGTACAATTCGGCCGGACAAAAACAATAGGTAACTCGACTACACGAAACTTTGTCAACTAGATGAAAAAGTTCACCGAGTGGATTGCAGACTGCTGCAGTCCTCAGTCCTCCGAACAAAAAGTTGCACCAACTGTCTTTGTATTTTCGTATTATATGCATGGATAACTCGTAAACTTACTTTATTTACTTTCACTTAAGTAGACATCTTTGAAATAATACCTATTGATAAAACTCCGTCCAATATAAAAAACATATTGTTTGCCATAATGTTTTTTTGGAGAATTTTGCTTTTTCGAAGATATTTGTACCTGTAAATGAGTAATATTTTCATTATTAGAATCCTATTTATTTAATATACGTAGATCAAAATATAATAAAAGATATCAAGTCGAATAAATGGTCAATCACACAGAAATGTGGAAGCAAAAACAATTTGCGTAACAAACCAATCATGTCCAATGCCGGTACAAAGCGAGTATTTTCAATTTAAACTGTTAGTCTACCTATGCTTCGAAAAATAGTTGAGCTGTCACACCACTATACCTTGGTCTTTTTCTAATGTTTTGCAATAGAAAGGGACGGGTACAGGCCGTCGGTTGAAATTCAAGTTAATTTGCCCCGTACGGCACCGCATCTGGTCGTCAGCGCGTTAGTGCAAAAGCAAAAGTTTAGGGTAAAAGCCGAGTGCGGGCGACAGTGTCGTAATTAGACAGTGTACCTAGGAAAGAGAGGAGTCTGAATTAAATCCTTTGTTGAACTGTACATCAGAGTACTTGGCAACGTTAATGCCATGAGCAGGCGCTTTGAACATTACGAAAATAATATTAGTTCACTGCAAAAAAGTACTAACGGGATTTATAAAGTATTTTAATTTAAACTTACTCTCACTTAGGTAGGTACTCATTTAACTTGTTATACTTTATGAAGACACTGTATTATTTAAAAACAGTGATTTATCATGGTAAACATAGCCTTTCTACGTAGCTAGTACATGAAAATATATGTATAAAAAAATTTTAAAGGGCACAACTTGAATTGTATGATTTTCAATACAAAATTATGCGTAAATCGAAAATAAAAAATATTAAAGTTCTAAACCAGAATCCTTCTACTCGACGTACTCTATTCGTACTTCACCCCTTCTTATGTAAAACACAAAATTTAACAGAACTACCTATTTCCTTTTTCACATTTCGGTAAAAAGCGCCAAGTCAGTTCAACAGTTACTGGCATGCTAGGGTCTGAATTTACAAATAGCAACCGCTTTTATACCTCGTTTTATAGTACAACCGAAGTTCGTAGTTTCGGTGAAGATAATGGGGCTTCAGGCTGTAAATCTTGTGTAATGGCGTAAAAATAAAACAGTTGAGAGACGCCCGGTTTCCATTTCGATTGTTGTTTTAATGCCGGACTATTTTATAAGCTGAATTTTATAATCTTGGTTCGACTGTGAATACAAACATTACTTATCTTGGTGCGCTATAGAGTTTAAACACAGGCTTTAGGTACAGTTTTTTCATATATACTCATTTATGTACCTACTTTATATCCCTTTATATCAATACAATTGACTCACGTACTATATATAGGTATATAATATAAAGTATCTCCTCACTCACCTAATGTGGTCAACTAAATCGCCACAAGATGTTGCACTACCAAAAACAGAGAACTGCTTCTCAAAGTTTTAAGTAAAGTATTTTTTACTATTTCAACTCTCGGTACCGCTCTTCAGTTAAATCGGTTTCCAAACGAGCTAAGTAATAAAAACATATTTTGTAACAGACAAAGTTTCCCATTCAAAAATAGAAGAACTCATTATGCTATGAGTCTCATCCGAACACCAAACTTTTTCCTTTTCATGCCGCAGGCTGCATAAGAAAGTTGGCTGAGCAGCTGCAACCCACTTCTTGGCAAGTAATTATACGTATTTCGACTTTACACAGGGTTTGAAACAGAAAATATTACATTTGGTAAGGTTTCGAAGAATTATCTGATGAGTGATGTGTGACACGAACGATTATTCTTGTTAATAGATGTACCTGGTAGGAAAACCTACTTGTCCTTAACTTTTCCAGATATGAATGGAACACATCTTCAATGGAACATTTCTTCGTGTATTAATTATTATTTTATGTAAGAGAAGACATTTTTAAATAGCCTTAATCATAATAACATCAGTTTCAATAGAACTCAATTTTATGCTATTTACACTTATTTTTGAATCTTGCCCTGCTTTATACCATACAAAGATGATAATAAAAGTAAGCCCTTTTTCTTCGTACAGAAAGAAATGTTTTAGATACAATCTTTACCACGTAAGGTAGGTATATCTATATATCACATGTTGCGATAGCCGAAACACAAAATGAGCTAATTAACCCAACTATATTTCTTTTGTTCTTTCAGATTTGGGTGATAATAAAGAAATTATTACTTACAGAATCGGCAAAAGTATTCCCGGAAAATGGTTATAATTACATAATGTTATCCGCTGAAATTGCTGTAGTGCTATTAATTCTGATGAAAACGTCAAATAATATCATAAATATGCAGCAAATACATAATGAAGGTAAGTGTCGTACTCTGAATCTACAACTGCTTCCAACTTTAAAACCGTAACACAATTGTTTAATGTGATAGACACAGTGGCGTGTTTGCTCGAGCCAGTCAATACTCTAAAACATAATATATTAAATTTATTATTGATGTTTACACAAATATGAGTATATATTCTCATGATTGCCACTAATATAACCTATAATAATTGGCATCACATCAAACCACTTAACCACAAATTACCATCCGTCATTCCATAGCTGCTACATCCGATGGTCCTATAAGCCAAAACTATTCCATTAATCCACTTGACTTGAGCAGTCAATCACGGAGCAAATTAGTCTACCGCTAAATCAGGAATCTATTCTTATGGCATTCAGTATGTCGGGCACGTAGTGGTGTCGCTGAGAAGGACCCTCAAGGACCGGGGTCAATTTCCTATAGAGACTAAGACTTGGAGACGATTATAGAAGCGAACGTGTGTCGGCAAATGGAAAGCCTGAACAAAGAAGTGTTTAGCTTTGACACAGGCTTTGATGTCAACTGCACACGATTTGGCTTGCGATTATAGAGCACACGGTATTCGTTTTAGATTTTCTTGACGTTTTCATTATGTATATTTTTACGAATACATTTACATAATATAACAACTGGAAAATTAGACTTCAATAAATCTGTTACCTTTAATCGATTGGATAGTTATTGAATAATAGCACTCTTACAATCTTACTACTCTACTGAATATATACTTATAGGTATTATATTATTATGTTTGTATCCCCAAAGATTGTTAAGTAATTTCTAAACAAAAAGTATATTTTAATAATGTCCCATTAAAATATCATCTAATCACGGAAATTGTCACAAAACGGGACCAGCAAACGCAAAGCAAAGCATATTCTAAATAAACCAAGAGATCTCATGCAATTTGCGGACAAAAAGCGTTTTACGCAGCTGGAATATAAAGCGGCTCATTTTTAATTGTTTTCCTGCTCATTTTTATACTTACCTAAATAATTATATGCCCTCTGAGCTTATACTTAATTGAGCTTTATATTTTTTGGCAAAAAGGTTTTTTACCTGTTCCACGTAAGCATTCGACTTTAATATTAGGAATGAGCAAGTACAATCAAATAAGAAGTAAGTAATAAAGCTTTATTTTCCGTATTCGTAGAAATGGCCTAGTTTGTAATACTGCAAAACAAATCTATGTATCCATGGCGTTGTAAGGAAACATCTTATTTTCGACTATAACACAGAAAATAGCGGCAAATTGCCCATTTGAAAATTCACGATAACCATCCGTAATTACGGTTTAAACTTTATTCAGGCTATAATTTTCAAATCCATAGTATTACTACACTTATTTTCTCTTTGTATGTACATAATTTGTTTTTGTAAATAATGCAAAAAAATTGTAATTCTAGTGTGTCATTTGCCTTTGGATTCCCAATTGCGCATGCTTTCTATGGAAAAGCTTATATTAAACATTTTTATATGATTGTTTAGTGTTATTGTTATTAGTTAGCATACTATAAATTTTACAACCAGAGTCAATAAATAAATATCCTCTAACATCAATTGATTCGATGATATGCATGGCAAACGTGTAAGTAGGTAAAACCACATTTGTCCGCGTAAGGGTGTAACAGCCATCAGAGGCTAACACATTCTAGTCCCATCAACAAAAAAAAAATTGGTGTGGTTTTACACTTAAGTACAACGGTACCTTTCTTAATAATACAAAGAATGATCTGAGCTGAGATCTGTGAAGTGTATGTGTTAGTGTAGTGTGTCTGCTCTGAACACGAATGAGGTAATTTTTGTGACTGGAAATAGTAAATACTTATAAATATGGATTAATAACAAATTTTAAAACAAAAAATTCTTACATCCTATAATTTTAAACTACTTCCTATCCGGCATATACAGGTAATAATAAATTAAACTAGGCCAGTTGTATATGGGGCATTTCACGCCAAACGGGCAACCCAAAAAATTTTTGTCATTAATTTTGTTTATAATCTGGTCAGTTATACTTCTAGTGGATGTGTACATCCAATTTTTTTTTTGTATGATGCTTAATTGCTGAGTTATGAGCTTTTAAAAATTGACGGAGAATGAAATCATGTATTTTTGGATGCTTATTATCTGTATCAATTTATTTATAAAAAAAAAAACTAAAAATAATTGTTTCTTATAGTTTAAAAGTTGAAGTTTTTAACTTCTTTGTCGAATTCAAAATTTTTTTGGTTGCCCGTTTAGCGTGAAATGCCCCAGGTATGACTTTCCTACCTGCTTTATGAATTTTTACCTTGTTATTTATGTACAAAAGAAAATAATATTTGTAGATTTATTTAAAAAGTTTCGTGATAATAACCAGTCATTAAAAGTCTTTTTCAAATTTTTTCTACTCCAAACGATTCTTAGTAGCTGGATAATTTCTCACTACGATACCTTTCTTGAAGAAAAGTTAACAATGTCGGTGGCAAATTCTTTGCTGTAACTTTTCGGTTGGAAATTCAAAGGTTTTTTCTTCACTATCTCACCTGGAGCGCTGTCTATTAAATTTTAACACAAATTATGAAATTTTTCCCTTTGAAATTATGGTGACGACTGTAAAGACGAAAAAAAGATAAAATCAAAACTATAAATCCTTTACATTGTACTTGAAGGAGTTGTGAACTGAAGAAAATAAATTGGCCACTTATCTATTTAAGAAATATTGTTGACCAAAGAGTTTCAATAATGCTTTCGTTATCCAATAAGTTTTTAATTTTCGAACACACAACTGTCGCTAGTGTCACGTACTCAAAACTGCTGTTGGGCACTATACGTTGGAAAAGAGAAAATCACTTTGCAATGAAGTTAGCGGCGCGCAAATAGCACCACTGAACCGCGAAATTAGTTCCGAGTTTCCTTAGACGACTAACCGTCGTATGAAATGTAAACTGGGTTGGCTTTTTGAATTTCCAAATAATTTTAAATTGGATTACGCCGTTTGAAGGAAAGTATTGGATTTATGAGGCCTGTTGGAACTTTGACATATTCCCCTCATACGTATTTGTCTTTTTAATGTTCAATTGGAATATTGGAAGTAATACGATTTCAATTTGCATTAGAATAATATAGAAGCACATACAAGGTACCTTGTTCTATTTTATTATATAATTTATGTTATTATGACATGTTAAAAAAAATTACAGCACCTTCGTAGGTACTCTACAAACTTCATAGTTTTGTTATTTTTTTCATCTGCCAGTAGGTACCTAAGATAGTTTCAGAATTAAGTTATAATATGCTACCAGACTATACGATGCACCATACAATGAAACCTAAAAGCCCAGCTACTTACGCAGCAAAATAAAATCCTTTCGAAAAATTGACAAGCGTGAAATTTTATTTTTATTTATTGTATCGTGGTGGAGTGCTTAAAATTTGAATAGAACAGATTTATCACCGTCGAAACATTCAAAAGCCGGATGTATACATTTCTTGGACCGGCACTGTGCGATATTTCTTAAAAGAAAAATTGTGTGAAGGTCTGACGTGACAAGAATGCAAAGACTATTACTCAAGGTGTCATCTCGTTTCGGCCAAGGAAACGGGGATGACGCTTGTTTTCCTGCTCCTTGAAAGGTTGTGGCGTAAGATACAAGGATTTTAAGCTCAAAAATTTAAGTCATAAAGATAATTATTGTTATACCCTTAGTAAGGTTATGAGATCCTGGTGTTGCAAGTGTAGACGTGTATACCTACTGCTTGTTCAGCTAGTATTTAAAATGGCGATCCCCATGTTTTTCAAATGAAAGTTTAAGTACCTATTTAGTTTCTGTAATAAGGAAATACTGCCATCTATTGTATCGTTTGTTCATGTCTTATTTGTAGATACTTCCAGTCTTATGAATATAAAATGTTCATTTTGTTAATTTAAATAAAAAAAATTGATTAGGTACTTATTCAATTTATGAGTCCCCGCTTTATCTCGTAAGTTGCGCCACAATTTACCTACAAAGGATCGTATCTTCCTCGTAGTAACTTCGATGTTGTAAATTAACTCACAGATATTTTATGACCAGAATGGAAACTGCAATTTTATGGGTACGATTACGTTTTACTTATTTATTTAATACAAAAACAGTACCTTATATTTCTATAGGCAAAAAAGTAAACCTGGAAAAGGTGCCTTAATTTTTAATGCCATCCACCCACATTCCTCAAAAAGAATGTCAAGAAATTTTGGGCAGGTATTACTTATGATGCGAGACACAAAAGTAAAAAAAATATTTCCACCTAAAAGTCGAAACATATCCTACCTTTGTAGCATTCTACTATTCACCTCTCAGTACGAGCATTACAGGAGACACCTTTCAGGAGCATGCTTTTAATAGAATATTCATAAGGTTACTTAGGTTTTTTTGACATTTTTTAGCACTCACGTACACTTTGTGTGACAGAATGCGACAACTTGACTAGTCATATGTTTTTATTCACTGTAAATCTGAGTAGATTTATGATGATGGTATCTCTATCCTTTATTTTGGTGGAGGTAAAATAAAAAAAGTAGCTGATGTAAAAATTGCTACTCATCGGTCACGGGGAAGAGAAAGGTAAAAAAAGGGGAGGTAAAAATAAATCACCTTTCAGGCCTGCTGACCACTTCCGATGTCACAGGGCCTTGCGCACTTTTATTTGATCATTATTCCTTACCCGAGTACCGACGTGATAAAGATGGTGTATGTAAAATTTATTGGATCGTAAAGTTTAAAGAAGCTTAGCATAGAGCTAATTCTCTGACGTAAGTTATCTTGCAACTTATTATGACTTTTTTAACATGTCACTTTAAGGCGTGAAAATAATAGAGTAAAGTTGGCAATGAATTGCTAATAAAATTTTCATCTATCTCTGTCTGGATCGAATTAATCAAATCAGTAACTATGTTACAAACGTCGACAAGTTATAAAGTAATATCACAGACTATCAATGTGAATTGTCCAAAACATTTTTACTTTACGACAATGTAGATCGAACGAATCCCGTGTTTTATCGTACCACAATCTAAATGGACGGGATTCCGATGTACGTATATAATACGAGTGATGTTTTTAGAGTTCAGTAGGAAATAGGAACCTAAATAATAGTAGATGACCTACCATTTATTTAATAAACGTCAAACATTATTACCAATAGGTATTAATAGTATACAACCATACAATAGGCAACTAACTCTGTCTTTTATAACTAAATATACAACTAGGGTATCACATGATTATTTTTTTATGCGAAATAGGTTTTTCTACGTTAAAATTGTATAATTAAAGAAACAATTATACCAAAAACAAAAATTAAACACATAAATGCCTGGAGTTTGAGTTATTGTTTTTGAATTGAGCTCCATTTTTATTACCAGCTATCAAAAATTTGACAGCACATTGCCTACGTTTCCGACTCGTTCTTGGCCGGTTTTTGCGAAATAACGTGATGAAAGCCTATAATCCTCTTCCATTAAGCACTCATTGTGGAAGCGAGCCCACAGCTCTTTTACGAAATCATTTTTTAATCATTCCCAGATTTTAATTCCGCATCAGCAATTCCCATTGAGACCGCCATATCGTTTGACTGTACAATTATTCATTATACTGTTAGTGATTTACGCGTTCGTATTTTATGGGTAAAGTAGGTCGTGAAAATTAAATTTTATGTTTTTTATCACCCAGCTATGGAAACCAGTAATTCAGTAATATTTTATCTTATACACATTACTTTTAAAAACTTTTTATGAGCCATCTTCTTTCTTTTTGACTCTAGGTGGCTTTAAAAAAAAAGAACATATAGATCAGGGCGACTCAGTCCCTATGTAGTAGAACACTAAAAATTATATTTGTTTAAATTAGCTTCAACTAATGTCTTGATTAAGTTAGCTGCAAAATATATTGCGAAACTTAATTTATTACGCAAGCTCAAGACTATTTAAAACGCGCGCTTATGAATGGCCCTATTCAAACAGCTATCGATACACACAAATAATACAATTGTAGCTTTAAAATCAATTGAATAAAGCCTCGCGCGAGCAAAACCATTAAAAAAGGCTAGTACGAGCGTAATCCAGATGCAATGCTATTTCCGATGTATCGTATAATCCAATGAAATTTACAAATTTATGCACCGACGCAAAGGAAGTGTATGGTATTTATGGATACCATTATTGACGATTACAAAATTGAATTTCAGTCGATATAATTTTATTTCACCCGCAATGGAATACGTCGAATTGTGTTTGACTAATCGATTCTACAAATAAAGGACGGATTTTCGGAATAGTGTTTGCAAATTGTTACAGCTTTATTTGCGGCCGGTATTTCGTAGTAAAAACAATTGCGTGACAAATTAATGTAAACATTCCCTTAGATATTTGTCTATTTATTATATCACTATAAATGTATAAGAAATTTATTTTATTATATCACTATAAATATAAATATAAGAAATTTATCTCATGACACTTTTTATATTTTTCCATGACTTGTTTCTATTTATTTGAATGTATTGTAACATGTATTATTGTATATCCATTTTTGACATGATTTTTCATAGTAGGTATTTGGGTAGTTTATAAAAGACAAATTGAACGTGGAAACTTTTTTGACATCCTACGGACCTGTAAGGTAGTCCATTTTAACTACAAACTGTGATGTATAATTCATCACATTTTAAAATTACAAAAGTTACGCTAACATTATGAATGACCAAAGATTTTTAATAAAAAGAAACTAAAACATATAACGTTTTAATTTCGTATTCCGCAATGAATAATACCGTCCGACCTTAGCACAGTTGTTGCGAATCGCAGTTCTCAAGTGCAAGCAGACTATAATCGCTCATCTCGCTTTTCAACTGAGAAAAAGCTAGGGAAAAAATACACGCTTTTGGACGGCGGACGACCCCAAAACAAAAGGCATTCTTTCATTTGCAGTCCACTTCTTACACGGTTGGGGACAATGGCTTTTTGTTCCTTCGCCTGCGTGATTATTAACAAGAAAAATAATGGCCAAGAGTCGCGAATTACACGTTTTTCGCTTGCCATTCTTTTCTAACATTCTCATTTTAAAATTTAATGCTTATAAAAAATAACTATAGTTCGTATATTTTTTTAAAATCACGGGTTTATATTAAATAACACTTAGTTGTAGTTGAGGGAGTAGTGTTTGTGAACATGTTATATCTACATCCAATTATTTTGTTTTATTCAGAAAATATATTTTGTTTTTATACATACCTAATACCATACATGGATCTTCTTTAAACTTCCACTTATAATAAAGTAACCAGGAAGTATTTTACGTATTAATTAATTTTCAGCTAACTACACAAGAAGGGACCATAAAAAGCCAGTAGCGCTTTGGTTATGAGTCTTCTAATTACCTTTCCGAATCAATTCAAACTTTTTAATAATTATACAGATTGAAACCTACGCGTGTCTCTTAAAAAAAAAACAATAACAATTATAATATATTTTTCAACGATCCGCTTTTAGATTGTATGTTTTAAAAAGGGGTTTACTTAAGGATTTGTCGTGACCCGGATAATGTAATTAAACGTGATGTTTAAACAATTATGTAAATGAAGGTAGCTGGAACTTTACCGAAAGCCTCATTAACAAACACGGGCTGAGACAGGTTTATACCATATGAATACAAAATATACGAGTTATATACTTTACTTTTGTTTTCAATTTGGCCCAACTCAAGGTTGTTTACTTTGAAAAAAGTGCAAATTTAACGGTTCTAAATTTAAATAATAATTAACTACCTACATTTAGAGTATCTATAAACAATGATCCAGAAATACTGTTAATAAAACGCGGGAGCAAGAGGAAACAAATGAGCTCTATGAATCAACACAGTGCCTTGATCTTCCGTGCGACTGGCTTAATGGCGGATTTTTTTTTCATTCTTTTCTCATTTGCGTACTTGATTTATGATATATATCATTCAATTCTGAGACATTTCCATTTCAAGGATGGGATTACGTTCTTTTTTAAGCATTTTTTTAGCTATTTCAAAAAACCATGCCAAGAATAGAATTTAAAATATTAAAAAGACATCAGTCACAGACAAAATAGTTTATTATTGTTTTTCATTATATCGATAGGTTAATTAAACTACATCTAAGTTTATTTATAAACACATAACCTACAGGTAAACCTATGTAAACACTTCATTAAGATCCCCTACGCTATAGCTTTAGATTCAACATAAAAACTCGATTATAAAATTATTTAAGTGTAAAATGCCTTTACACCATTTGACTATTGACCCTCATTATACTTATCACGGTTCTGATTACCGATAAGCAATTTTGATGCACAAAACTGAAACGAACCATAGATTTTAAAATATTATTTTTAATATTTAAATTTGTTGTTTTTTTTGCCAACAGCTATCCCATGAGTGCCTATTCAAGGGATAACATTTCAAGGGATGTGATCGAGCTGACATCCGTCCAAATAATTACTGGATTCAACGCACCGCAATGATGTATCGAACCAGAAAACGTAATGTTATTTCCGCTTCTAATTGGGAAAGTTTTTAAGTTTCTTTTTTATTGTCTCTTGACGGGTACCCATTGTTCACAGTAAAGTAAATTTTAGCATTCCCCATCTCTCGACAATTATAAAAGTTTTAATTGCTCGTACTTTTCTAATTACAAAAAATACAGTCTCATGAGCGAAGGAAATATTAAAGGGAGCAACTTGAAAAAAAAAGGAAGTTCCATCGTTACCATCACGTTTGGGAATGGGTGGAAACTTTAGTAATTTATAGAGCAATAAACCTTGCAATCAATGGACGAGATTTTAATTCAGATTGTGGACCCACATTTTATTTAGATATTATTATAATTTTAGGATTCAAGGTTTGTATCTATCTAATCTTATCTATAAAAATATGAAAATAAATCCAACGTTATGCATTATCTTTTCATTTCATTCCAACCAAAAACTGTTTCGCTATAAAAAAAAATATTAATCTGTTTTGATATTAAAGTTTGATAAAATCGAAATTGAACGGCTTGCAAACATCAAAATGAAAAATGCTTTTATGTTACTACATAAAACTAATATTACTGTTATTAATATAATAAAATCGTTTAAAAGTAAATAAATAAATATTTATAAATTCACAAAATAATGACAGAAAAACACAAACCGTGAACTGTGAACCTGTTCATTCTCTTAGACTTCGACAAAACCGTAACCATCTTTAAAGCAAAATTCATTTTCATGCGTATCTCGAAGCGTCTTTTGCACGCAGAAATGACGAAGTCTGAGTAAAACATGAAATACAAAAGTCAATTATTGCACAGTCATTAAAATGTACTGCTACCGTTGCCAACCGCCCTGTGCACTTCCCAAAGTGTGCAAAGTGAAAGAAGTGTCAGCTTTGACTTCTTTGAGACCTTTTATCACTTCGGCCCTGTGACGGGCGTCGCGTCATTCATTCGTAGTGACAAAGCACCGACCTCCGTAGCTTTCGACTGGCATTTGTAATTTACACTGTGATTTGAGACAAAAAATTGTCAAGTGTGGTATTAGCTCTATGGGTATTTTTGGTGTATTTGACAAATTAGTATTATAGCGAGTGTGGATGGTAACGGTATTCCTAAATAAAAACTAAACATTTTTCAACAAACACGCACCGCTCAATCTGATCGTTACCATGATGATATTGTCAATATTTTATATTATAAATAGAAAACAAGTCTGGTTGACTTGCTTTCTTCTTATATTCTCTTCCTAATATTATTTTATTTTCTGAAAGTAAACCAATGCACACAAAACAAAATAGTTGAATATTGAAACTAAGCATTCACAAGGCGATCAGATTTCCTTTATGGTTTTGCATAGATTTATGAAGAAATTAGAATCTCTACGTGACCCGGTATTTGATATTCAAGATGGCTCTACAAATGGCGAGATGCGTTTGCGCTCAGAAATTTAGACCACGTACAAACAGACACTGCTTCCCTGGGAGTTCATTTCCACAAATATTGGACTGTATTACTCTGGAGATTTCAATATCTATGTTTATTTACGTAGTAACTAATAGAAAGCGTACGGCTCCATAATAGGTACTTGCCGGATATAAATGTGAATATAATCAATATTTATTTGCTATGTTTACATGCAATTTTGATGCACAAATATTTGCAAACTAGTATTAAAATTTTGTTATTAAGTTTTTTTTAATGAGTTTTTGGTGTTGGTTGTCATTCAAATAAATAATGATAACAAAATAATATGCAACAGAAAAATGGATTAAACATTATAATATATACGTAGTAATCGGGTATGTAGGTATAGGAACAACAATGTACAGACAGATAGGCAAACAACCATCGCACCATTTAAACCCGTCACGAAATAAACAAAACTGTTATTTCAGGGGTGAGAGTTGAACCCGTGAAATTGACACTTTGATATTTTTTATATCGAATTATAAATAATAGTTCAACAACGAAACCTTTTTAATATAACAAATATTGTATTATAAATAAAATCATGGACTCACATCTAGCAAGTACGCGTACTTACGTGTTTAACAAAATTAAAAAGAATCAACATAATTAACTCCAAAAAGGACGAACGGATCAAAGAAATTGGAAGACTTAATGTTTATTTTTTCCTTATGGCGTGGCGCAGAACTTGTGAAGTTGTGAATAAATAATACATAGGTACCTATATCTTTTTGTTTCATTTAATTATAAAGCTCGATTTAAATAAATTATACCTACATCTATTCTGTCAACTAGACTCGTGTTTCGTGGCTAACAAGCGAGAGGGAAACTGAGAAATGAAGAGGACAATAATAATTTTAATCAAAAACAATGAGATTGCGCTCGACACAAATTGGTCTTCTTTTGCCATTAACATGATGATGAAGCGCTCTGACGCTGGGCCGAGGGAGGTGTTGCCTGGCGACTGTTACACCGTCATTTTTAAGAATTTGTTGTAAAGAACTGGTTTGGGTATTTATTGTCTGTAGATAATTAAGCTGTTCTTAGAAAGTATCGGTACGAAAAAAGAGACACATTTTGATATATATAGTTTGAGGTACATTAACGAAACTTGTTGGGGACTACATGCAAGGCAATTTTAATGTAACTTGCATTCGTTACGTTACTGTGTTAAAACAGGTAGTATCATCCTACTAAAGCGGAGTTTAGTATGAGTTATATTTTATGTGAATTCTAGTTTGAAGTTGTTCTTAAATTCTATATACATACAAGATGGAAATTTATGTCTAAGTAAATAATAATACAGTAGAAATAAATCTGATTTTCTAAATGATCATAATGAATTTGGACTTGCCACTTATTCAGTACCTATTACGTCTAATTAGGCAATAATATTATCAATTAGTACACATAATTGTATATTAGTATAATATTGACCAAATGACTACTTTTCTAAAACTCACTCCTCGCTTACAAAAAAACCTAACTCATCTTTTTCCACGAAAACAAAGCTCTAACTGAAACAAAAGAGATGCAGTGCAAAAACGAAACGTCATTGTCACTGACAGTGACAGCTGACCTTTCAAGTGTAGACAGGCCACTTGAAACAGTCTGAAGTGGTGCAGGCAGTGGAAAAATCTACCTAGGTGTTTGCTTTGGATGAATTGGGTGTGAATTAATGATGTCGCATATTTGTTTTCTTTCGATTATTGAAGACGTGTCTCCTTTATGTAACGATATATTATTATAAGAGTTTTAAGAAATCAAAACGGACCAGTTGGCAACGTTTGTGATGCTCGCTTTGATTACCTCTTTTTAGTTTATAGGTTCGATTTCGGACCAGATAAATGAGTCAAAAATTGTAATTGTTAACGAAAAAAGAACGAAGCTATTTTTTATAGTGTTAAGTAGCACGTATATATAAATTGTACACTTCTATTTTATTCACATAGAAGTTCAGACAAAAAAGGTTTAGGGTCTTGGGAAAAGATACACCTTTTGATTTTGACCCTTTAGAAGAAACTTACTGGCTACTTCCCAAAGTGTCCAAAGGCGTTAAAAGTTATTTTGTATCGCAATACGATCACTCTGGAAATGGGGCATTTTGGAGTGAATTGGACTGATAGTACTTAAAGGATTGAAATTAAAGATTGTATCAATATTTGATTTTGTTTTAGAGGCGGACGGTGTTTATTTAACAACTTTTGTTCGATAAATATAATTATTTTATGGCTGTAATAAATTAAGTTTTGAACACAAATAATATTATGTTCTATTTTATAACGATAAAGTAGATCATAAATAAATATTAGAAAACCGATTAGATATTTTTAGACGTTTTTATGTTTTACCAAATCGTACTTAACTTCATTTATTCCTCCGACCCCCATATATTATATAAAGTTAAATAAATGTCTATAACACTCACATCTTTTTATTGATAGATCTTTAAACCCCTGCTTTAAAAATTTTCAAATCCTTTAAAAATTTTCGTCATTGTACTCAAGTAGAGTTACGTCTCGAGAATTCCTACGTCTTCGTTCTTTATGAATCTTGGACTCGAATGCGACGGCCCAAAGGAAATATCGCCCTATTTCAATAACGTTAGGAATTCGAATCTGCAGTACAATACAGTTTTTCGTTTATTTCCATTAACATTCCACGAGTTACGATCTGTATTCAATTTATTCAGTTGTGCGTTACAACAGTTTCACATTTATTCACGGCCTTACGGGTACACTGTTTGCGAATTGTGGACGCGGCGATTTCAATGTAAACTTTGCATAGTCGGTAATGGAACGTTTTTGTTTTCACGCTATTCATATTCGTTGACTTTGTTTTAATATTCAATATCCATTGAATCTTTGGTTGGCAGGTTTTGTGGATTTATTATAATATTATATGGTTTACCATTGCTGAACGTTGCCTCACGTAAGATCGACATCCGAGTTACTTATTGAAATACCTACATAAAACACTTTAAGCAAAACCTTTTTTAAATATTTAAAATGATTCATCACAGCTGTTGTAATCCCTTTCAATTCATTTTGCCTTGTTGACGCATTGCAATGTTTTAAGAAAAGAATTTATGAAAAGGGTCGACGTGGCAAGAATGTTGAATGTTACACAGCTAGGCCCATCCGTCGGCAAGGGCGCGAAAAATTAAAAGAAATATTTTTTGAGTACGCAAACAAATAGGCGGGCTTTCATATAAGCGGACGTGACTGATGTGGCGACAATTTCCTTAAAAGGAAAACATGTGAAAGCTGTACGCAACCGAGATTAGAGTTTTTGATGTATTTACGTAGAAAAAACTAACAAGGGATGTAATAAATTAAATGATTAATAGGTAAAAGGAATAGGGAAACAGTATAGTTATTGGCCCCTATACAGTTATTAGCCATTTCAACTTTATTGCCAAAAAACTAGCAATTTTTTAAATCAATAGTAGATTTAAAAACGAATTAAAGGTAACGCTCTTATTCTCTTTCAAAAAGTTTCAACAAAATTCTGCTAAGTTATCAGTTTCTTTTCCGATGTGTGATGTTTTGCCGGAGGACGAAATTCAGGTAAGTGAGTTAAAAAAATGTTAAGACTGTGTTAATTATTTAGTGCGATATTTTGAAATGTGTATGAAGTTAGTCCGTTATTTAAACATTATAAAGTATAGCCTTTTTGTGTCTTGTAACCATACTTAAGTGCAGTATAACTTTTATTCTTCATAACATAAAACAATTGTAGTGGCCAAAAGCTGTAACATTTATTTGATAAACTCATAGTAATTGGCCGCCTATGCCAATAACTGTATTTATTAAAAAAAAGTTAAAACAGCGTTTTTATTAAAGATAACGTATTCTGTTACATTGTGTAGTATTCTCTTCGATTTCTACAAATTTTAAATCATTACGCACAGTAAATAGCCTTGGCCAATAACTGTATTTTTTGCAAGGCTTGCCTATAGTATAAGTAGGCCAATTACTATATTTTTTTATTATTTTAAATTACTTATTAAAATATATAAAAAATAATTATTTTATACCTATCAGATATTTAAGAAAGGAGAATGTCGAAGTTACTCGAATACTCAAAAAAGGTCCTTGACGAAAGAAACAGAAAAGTAAGAAAAAGAGAGGAAAACTCTGAAAACCAAAAAGATAAAGGCGTAGGAAATAAGTAAAAAAATGTTAATAAAAGAATAGAAAATATCGAAAAGCTAAAGAGGAAAATATCAAGACTGAAATAAAAAACGACGGTATACTAAGGATTTTAACCATTGCCATTAACTGTTTTTCGTTTCATGATGACTCTGATGATGATTGTGAATCTTTGGAAGATAAAAATTATGATGCAGACATGTTTTATTCAATAATAATATTTATATAACATCATTTTTTCGAAATAATTTGAATTTATATTTTATTTTCAGGGTGGCCAATAACTATGTAATTTCATGGCCAATAACTGCAATATTGTGGCCAATTACTGTGATTTTAAGTTTATTTTTTTTACGTTCACATTATTTTTAAAATATTTCATAAAAGTTTATGTAAGGTATCTTTCGTCGTAAATACATTAATAATGAAACATATGCCGTGAGTTTTATTTATTTTAATTAATAAATTTATTTTTTATTTCATTTTTTTTACCGAGTGGTCGCTTAACTGGCCAATAACTATACTGTTTCCCCTATTAATCTTAACTTTTCTATCCTAAAAATTATGTGCTACTAATTTGTAGAACTATAATATAAATTAAATATACATCAAATGTATGTATATATTATACAATTAAAAACAATTGATTTTCGTCAAATCTACTATCATAACAGCACTTGCAAATCTACTAAAATTTCACTATAATATGATATGTTACTCAATATCATTCTTACGTAATGCCGGAGAATATAACACAA
This sequence comes from Thyatira batis, assembly GCA_905147785.2. Taxonomy (NCBI): domain Eukaryota; kingdom Metazoa; phylum Arthropoda; class Insecta; order Lepidoptera; family Drepanidae; genus Thyatira; species Thyatira batis. The sequence continues at coordinate 7,400,685 of LR990497.1, forward strand.
AAAGCATACCACCCAGACAAATTCCGTAGCCCTGAGATCGCTTAGCCTATTTATTTTTCAGGAATGGTAGAAATTACAGAATCCTTTCGTGGCAAAAAGTTTAAATGGGCTCTTAATGCGATTGGATTTCGGCAAGAATTCCGCTAATGTTAAACGAAATCTGCACAATCTGATTGCTTCAATAAGTTCCGGACAGTTGCCTTTCATGCTTTAATACTTTGGAATTCGGAACGCTGCTTGCTTTGTGAGCGGATTTCTTTATGGAACTTTTGAGATGTTTGTAAAAGTTTTTTAGATGTTTGCTTAGATGAGCTTTTAAGGGATCGATGTATATATTTTATTGCTAAATTGAAATAAAGAATCATGCTAAGTATTTGTATTTTAATAAAAAAATAATCTTTTATTAAATCATGTTTATTTATAAATAAAGAGTACCTATAACTTACACAGGTGAAATAAATGGACAAGAATTATTATATTGGTTCTACCAAAAATAGAAAACTTTGGCTTCCCTTACTAAAATATCCATAGCAAAATGATGGCCAATCGTAATAGAAAAATAAATAAGATATTGTTGGAAAAAAAAACTGTCACAATAATTATATTATCATTCGCATATTGTCTATTTGCGTGAGTGGACAACAAGAGGGGTATATTTTTCGGTAAAACAATAATAGCGTATTCCCTATTCTTAATAATGCTGGAATCAGCTGACACGAAAACATTAAGGAAAAAGTATTTTATTATGTTTTATATTATCCAACAAAAAGATCTGATATTAATTCAGTAAGAATCTATTAGAACCGTTGTACCTACTTAAATAATGTTAAATGATTTATAAGAAAGCTTTTATCACGTAGTTTGTAAACACAAAACTACTACAGACAAACAAATCGTAATTTATTACCTAATATCTACAATAATAGATGGGAACATATATTTGGATTTAATTCATCGATGTGAATGATTATGCCAAAGTTGCGATAACTTCCGCTCCGCAATTACTTTAACATTCCCATGGAATCTAATTTCTTCTCAGAAAAAGTATTATATGTATTAACCCTGAACATTATGTGCGTAGAATTTATTGTTATTATTTTCTTATTACATCGATAAAGTAAATGGTAACTTCCATAATGGAGAAAAATATAAATTAACGCGACGGAAGCAAATGGGGACCGTTCATGGTTGTAAGACGCATTCCTAGTGTCCATCTAGGTATGGGGGGGGGGGGGGGGGTTAACGAATAGGTGGCCATAAATTTAAGGTCCATTCTTGTGGGGCATTTGTCCGTTGGACTGTTGGAATTGTAGCCCCCCTCTTACAGTTTGTCAGCGGTTACATAACTAGGTCTTGTTTGCTGCTCAATGGTTTATTACGGGCAGTTAGAGAATTCTTTTTAAAGTGCCCAATATGTGGCAAGCTATTTTGATTAAGGTTGACTTAAGTACGTATTTGCTGTTATGAGCATTGTTAAACCCTAAAATACTTAGGGCCGTTGCCAGGCAATATACAAGTAGGTACCTACCTAATACTGGAAATTATAAAACTAATTATCTAAATTTCTCGCCAAAAACAAACATATTATTTTTTCATTCGTAATGATGGTAAAAAATCAGCATAAAATATTTGCTTTCAAATCACAGTCACGTACAACATTTCGATATCCATTTCTATACTAAATGTTTATTACTAATCTACACATAGATAGCATAACATGAACAATGATCGTAAATACAAAATTGCAAAGCGAACGTGACCAAATATTTTATGAAAATATTATTTACGGTAGTAGAATTTGTATATTTTACATAATTTTGATCATAATACTGTTATGAACTTCAATGGTTCGCGGCAACGAAAAATCAAAGCATAATAATTTACATAAAATTGATATAAATACCTAATTAAAAAAACAATCAGGATTATTCTCCTGATTGTTTTAGTATTCAATAACTACAATATTTCTAGTAATTTCTACCTATGCTTACAATTTCAAACAAATACAACCCCGGAAGTGGAAACTACCAGCATTGTAGGTACAACGAAATAAATTAAAATGTACTGCATCAAAACTCCATTTGCAAAATGCAGCAAATCTTATTTTCTATTTAGGTAGAACAACACTGCGGAGCAGAGCGACAGCAATTACTAAGAAATAAATCTGTATGGTGTGTGCTGCATCTTACATTTTGCTCCTTTAAAATGCTGCTTTTAATTCCTTTACACACTCTTTTTGCTTCGACCGCCCGTGAAAACTATTTCCTAAAAATAAAAAAATTCTATTATTCGACAATAGAGTCAGTCTTTTATAAATAAAAATACTCTATATAAATGTAGTTCTACTTGAAATTTGGAATAAAATCAGGGGCATTAAACTTATACCTATTTTGTCAACCAAATTTCATTTTATCTTACGTGAAAGATGCTGAAATTTGCTAGCATTTGTAATGACAGAGCCAAGAGCGTTACCGCAGCGACGACTGGCCGCATGTGTGTGTTTCCAGCTCACAGGTCCTCAAGAAAACGCTCTGTTTGAAAACGGAACGCGTCCTGCTAAATGCTTCCAGTAGTTTATTGGGCAACGTGAGTTGAATTCAGGCTTTATAAAATACGGTACCCAATTAACGACTGCCTGTTTGCCGCTTGTAAAGTCGAATGTTAATGTAATTAGGTTGAAAACTATTGCGTTTCTTGACGTTACCCAACCAAATGCAAAATTAATTAATAAATAGGTATACCTACTCTAATAAGTAATGCGAAAGTTTGTGAGTATGGATGCTTGTTGCTCTTTCACGCAAAAACTACTTGCCGGATTTAGATAAAATTTGGAACACAAAAAATGTATAGTAACATAAGTATAGGCTAATTTTTATCCCGGGATAATTGAAGGTTCAAACATAATAATATATTGCTCATTTGGAAGCTTCCTAACAAGGAGTACATACTAAATCAAACAGCTGGCCGACAGGTCTCACGTCACAGTACATCGTAATGCGGACGTATGGACATATCAGCAGACACACATTGTTGCCACAATGCAACACACGTCAGATTGTGTCCATCGGATTGGTGGATTGGACGGGATTTCAAAAGCGGCGGCGCCCCGCTTGTACCTACTACGAATCTAGGTACCTAACTACCAATCAATTTGTACCTGCAAAGTTGTACTGCCTGAAAATCAAAGGCCTATACATTTTACTTATTAATTTGTTTAATATAATATAGAAAGTTATTTGAACTTTTGGGATATTTGACATGATATTATATATTTTGTTACGTAATGTACCTAATCTTTACTGAACAATAACCTCATCAATCGTACTAAGAAATATAATTTTGTCTAATCTTGAATTTATATTTCACCGATCCCCATTTTTTCATCTACTATGATTTAGACGTAACATGTCACACCAAGAAAATATGTTCTAGAACACAAAACATAATTTTTATACAAAAAAAAATCTTTATAATGACCTTCTTACAACGCGGGTGAAATATTAGTTTGTTATTAGTTAGTAGGTAAACCTTCCAATACATAAACTTATTTATGAGATAAGAGACATAGTTAGCTATACACTATCTATGTTACTTTTAGAACATGTCAGGGGTATGACTGATGGAGTGTTACTTCGTGATAAAACGGTAAGGATAGGGGACGGCCGTAAGCAATTACGTTATTAATATTTAACATCTGTGCCTCATAATAAGTATTTTCGATGACGAATTTTGCAGTAACATTTTTTAAGTTATCCTTTTAAGTTCGTGATGATTGGTAAATGATCCCCTCATTTTATCTAAATTATATCTTTTATATATTGTATACTAATATGAATAGTTATTTATTTATAAGTCAAGCAACAATTTTTTGCACATATTTTTTTATTACGTTTTAGCGTGTTACTTACAGACTAACACCTACTTTACACCTTTGCACAATTAACAAAAACAAATAATTTTGTTGTAAAATACAGTGGTGAATTTGTAAATAAAAGTGTAGACCAGCTAACTCAAGCATTTTTACTTATTTGTCTCATATTTTGCCCATTACACATCTTCCGCTGGCAAAAACATAAAACAATAATAGGAAACCAACGACGAGCAAATAGAACTGTTACCAATGTTTACTTAACTGAACAAGTTAACTAACCAGTAAAAAAAACGTACCCTAAAATCGCGCAAACTATATGAAAATGATTTCAACGTTCAGCATTTTCGAGTTACGTTCCAACTTGCCATACAAATATCCCGCGTTGTGTTCACATCTGGCGTTTTATGTCGTATTTATACGTTCTATTAAGGTCGGTACACACGGCAAGTGTTGGGGACTAAGTTAATTGTGTATACGTTTGCGTCCCGTCGTGGTTACGTTGGTACTTCAGGTATTATTACGCGTCACGCGTCCCGCTCTCTGAAATTAGGGGGACGGTTTAAATAGTGCAAGCGTTATCTTGCAGCCTTCACGGACATTGCTTGGTCTAGCTAGCTACCTTTTTTTCAAGCATGATGTTTGATAGGTTGTAGGTTCGTATACTTGTCTGTTTTAAAAGCCTCAAACTGTACTAGTCTTGGGAAGATCATGGCGGAGACTTCTTACCGCAACTCGACCAGTCACAGTTTAAACACTTAATATATCAAGATATTAAAAGACTTAAATTTACTAACTAACTTATAGAACGGACAACCTTAATCACGGTTATAAACTTTACAGTTTGGACCAACACACACAGGGTAAGATTAAAGGACTTTCTCGCATAAAACTGCGGAGAGAAAACTAGTTTACAATAAAATTGCGGTAGATAGGTACATTGATACCTGAAAACTCGTTGGCCATACCAAACCGTCGGTATATCTAATTATTCAAAACACGACCCACTTTGTACATAGTTTGTTCAAAACTGAGAAGCGGTGAAATAATAAACGCGAAATCTCCCATGAATACGAGTGAACGCTGTAAATTTAAGATCGCAATCAATGAATATTAATGTGCTGGTACAATTTATTTAAAGCACCCAAATACCGTTCTCGAAGTTTTCTTTATGTAAACAGGTTTAAACTGTTTTTAATAGATACAGACTTATAGAAATGATTAAGGCAAAATTATTATATAATCCATTGGCCTAGAATTTCCATGATGACCTTTGATTTATGTGATAATTTACTCACACTATACCAGCAATTTTTATATTACAATTTAAGCTAGTATTGATCTATATTAACTATTATTCATTCATCATCATTCTCATCTCATCTCATCATTATCTTTAAGTTACTTTACGTATCATTCCTAACGATAGATATACTATGGTAAAAATACAATTTCTGTTCAAAATTTTCAACACTAATTCGTTCCTAATTAAAATAGCTTGACAAAGCGTATTCGCTATAGTATTGCTATAATATCCCTAGCCAATAATTAATACTAGCTTTGTCGGCTCCAGGAATTCAACATTTTGGTAATTTTGTTGTGTAAGCGGTATTTACTTCGTTGGAATATTTAATTGTTATATAAAACTGATTATTTCGTGAAAGCCGATATAAAGTTTAATTGCTACTGAATAACAGTTTAAACCGATCTATGTATCTACGTATGAAAGTAATATCCCTAGTATTCTAAACCGTGGTGACATGTAGGTACTTTTTAACCGACTTCCCAAAACGAAGGAGGAGGTTCTCAATTCGGCCGGTATTTTTTTTTTTTTTTTTTTTCTATGTATGTACATCGATTACGTCGCGGTTAATGGACCGATTCGCGTGATTCTTTTTTTGTTCGACGCGAAATAGCTGCCAGATGGTCCCATAAAAATTTCTTTCAGTTTAGTTTAGTAGTTTTTATTTTATAAGCATTATTGTTATTTGGACGATGTCATTTTGACGATACTTTGTATATTAGTATGTCGATAACTTTAACATTTCTAATCCGATTTGCGTAATTCTTTTTTTGTTCGTTAGGGTACATATTCAAGTTGATACCCTGGTCATCTAGTCAGCATATGATGATGGGATCCCAAGGAAATCGTGAAGAACACTCAAATTATAAGCATATAACTGTTACGTTTCAGTCAATACCATACAGTTTGTTCAATTTTGCGTCAGCATTGATGATGATTTCCTATGGATGAGCTGATGATGGAAGGTACAACTCCTCAAAGGATAGGAGTTCAGAGAAAATTCTTTCAAAATTATACGTGCATATGGATAGAGAATAGTATTCCTTGAGGCTATTAGGTTGACCTTGAAGGTTAATCTCATTAACGTTTAGGTTTAATAGTGTTCTGTGATTGTTAAATAAATAATAAGCCTACCCATACTTAAATCACTAAAAAGCAAAAAATAAAAATAAAACTACGTTAAAAAAAACCGACTTCCAAAAATACTAAAAAGCAAAAAATAACTAACGCAATTTATAACACTTTCCTCTACTTATCTACTGACTACTTATTCTTTCCGCTTGCTGCATGGTTTGAAGTCGGTGCCTTTATTCGATTCTTTTATTCATATATGGCTTGGCACCAACTTCAAACCAAGCAGTAAGCGGAGAGAATAAGTAGTCAGTAGGTAAGTAGAGGAAAGTGTTATAAATTGCGTTAGTTATTTTTTGCTTTTTAGTATTTTTGGAAGTCGGTTTTTTTTAACGTAGTTTTATTTTTTTTCGGATTAAACTAATATAAAAAAAACTTGATGATTAGGTACATTCTGTTAAGAGAAGCAGAGTCATTTAATTAATTTACAATGTGAAATTGTAAAGTAAAACATAAATAATTCCAAAAGATTTAATTTATAAAATAGCAGAGTATATTTAATGTACTGAACAATTTCAGAATGCACTTTGAAGTAAAACGCTACGCTAATATACTGGCTGTGTTCCGCGAAATAGTTAAAACAAGCGTAATACAAACTGACGCGATTCTACCTCAACATGGTTTTACAAACGAGAATTTCCTACCCAATAGAAAAATATATATTTTACTAATATTATAAATGCGAATGTTTGTGAATATGGACAAAACGGATGAAGGGATCAGCTTGAAATTTGGCACAAAGAATATGTTCTGGATTAACACATAGGCTATTTTTTATCCCGGGAAAATTTAAGGTACCCGGGAACGCGAGGAAAACCGCGGGGAGTTACTATAGGTTATTAATACTATAGGTTTAAACGTAAATTTGGTTCTTGATATGATATCGTCAATGTTTATAAATACATATTGTGTCATACGATTATTGAAAGCAATTGATACTGATTATAATTAATATATTCAAATAGCTTCTAATCGCCCAATTGATCAATGAATCGATACTTTAAGTGGCTTTTGATTAGCATCAACAAAACTAATTAGATTAGAAGATAGTTTGGAATATGTAGAGTCCAATTAGTAAGGTAGGTTTACTAAACGACTAAAAATATACGAGGGGTAATTTTCTAAATAAGGTACTTAATATCTTTAAAATGTCTCAGTAATAGGTACCATGAAAGCTAATCTTCCTAATATTGGTGTCATGAAATAGAAACATTGATAGCCACCCTCCAATCAAACTTTATTTCTATATTTCCACTAAAATACACCAATAAGCTTCAGTGGTTTCGATAAAACAAAAGCTCAGAATGGCAGTAGAGTCATAAAATTATTTTACGATATACCTACAATCTATAAAAGATGACCCCAGTAAGCTTATATCAGTTTACGTTAGGTGAACTATCACAAAATCATTTATGACTATAAACTTTATGTATATTAATACGGGTCATGTTTATAGATAAGCCATAGGTATTGTAGTTTCGGATCAATAGCTTGGAAATTTTGATAAGTAGGTAAGTATTGCTTCTATACACCTATAGATACATTTATTTTAATTCGGATGTTCTTCTAATCTAAATTCAATGATAAGAATAAAATGATATGTTTCACCACGATGAAAACATCATAGAGAAATCAATTAATCTCAATCGATATGTGTTCTTATGTATAATTGGGATTCAATTCCAAGAAATTCGATTGTCAAACGCCAATCCACAAATTAATCTGCCGTTTAACATCAATTCGTTGAAACGCAAAACTCGGCGTTGATAGCGACGCGAATCTCACATACAGATGAGCTTTTAACAGTATTAGTTGTAATCCTCCTAATGCGTTTAGTTTGGTATCTCTAATGGATTAGTTAGGCGCCTCTTACAATACACAGTCTCACATTCCGTTACAGTAACCTAATTAGCGAATAATTGTGCTTATCGACTTTTAATCGATTTGTATTCAGCACGCACTATCAGGCACCCCTGTCATTAGATTTAGAAACGTAATGTAATCAGCTCACGTACTATATTTGTTTGTGTTGATCTTAGAGTTATAACGGTTGTACAGTGATAAATGGAATCAAATATCATCAAAGATTTCATTCATGAACCAAATTACTGAATGTATGAAAGCAAGATACCTATATAGCCATTCATAGTTTCACATTGATGCTGGCTATTTTTATAAAACTAGCAATAAATGGCTTTGGTTCTCTTTATTTCTTTAGTCTATGAATAATTGACCTTTCTTTATCTATTTCATGTAAGATAGATAAATAAAATAAAATCCAGTTTTGCTGAGATAAAATCATTTTGTGGGCATACCCGAATCGATAGCATTTTTTTTCAATACCTAGTATCTGAAGAAAGCATTATAAATAAAATATTGGCTGTTCTCAATACAGTCGTAGTCTTCTAAATATTGCAACTCAGGTGTACTCCAACTATATTAGATACACGAAAAAAGTGATAGAACATATTGAAGTTTTCATAAATTTCTGTAATATCGAGCTCGCGTCGTTCCGTTTCAATTTTATTTTGCTGCAGAACATGCGCTCTAGGGAATACATTGAAAATATATTATTGTATAAAACTATGCACGTTATAACTTAAAACATATCCTGTATTTGAAGCTAATGTAAAATATTTTTACTATTTTCGTAATATTTTGAGTTTCCTTAATACTTCCGTTGAAAACAACTTGGTAATTATAATAATATGTAGGTATAAGGGGCCATTTAGTTTTTATGTCGTTTTTAATTTGTTACAGACAGTGGAAATGGTAACTATGCTTTATCTTCTGAAGTAATATTTTTTGCGTTACCTAACATGTAAACCAATTATAATAAATGTTAATATATTAGTTACTAAACATAATATTTCTATTAAGCAGCACGTAAATATCCAAAGAGACGAGTTTAGCGAAATTTATGGCAGAAATTAGCCCAACGTCGACTGCAATAAATTTACATATGAAACTCATAAGTTAAAACCCCTGATTTGTATGTAACTTACTAGAAATGGCATTTGATTTAAATTATTTAGTTATATAACTGGTCTATTTTTACTTTTACAAAAACAATCTTATTTTATTTTTCATTTAGACTATGCACTTTTACAAAACCGTATCAAATTGGGGTCATGCACCTTATAATAAATAAGAAAAAAATAATTTTAACGTGCATGTTTGTAATAAAAACCATATTTTTTTTATACCAAAAGGTAAAAGTCACATTAAATGTATTACGGAAGATATAGAGTACTATATAAGATTAACGCACCCTACCATGAAGGGCCTTCTACCCTTCGATATTAACCCAAACAATATGTAAGGTAAAAGATAAATGTAAGACGCAAATAAATTTGTAAATATTTACGGACCTTACCCCCAGATTTAGGTTTTATATCTCAATATAATGCTGGCCTCGTAAATTTCAACCTTTACTCGGTCAACTGGTGAAATGTCATTACATTTGTCCAATCCTGAGTGAAATCTTACCGTTTTATATTGCAAAGGCATATATGTTACTGGTATCTACATTTTTATTGTAGACATATGAATTGCTATGTTTATTTATTCATGTAAATGTATATGTACCATATATCTATACTAATCTATACTAATATTATAAAGAGGAAAGATTTGTTTGTTTGTTTGTTTGTTTGTAATGAATAGGCTCCGAAACTACTGGACCGATTTCAAAAATTCTTTCACCTTTGGAAAGCTACATTATCCCCGAGTAACATAGGCTATATTTTATCCCTGTATTCCCACGGGAACGGGAACTACGCGGGTAAAACTGCGGGGAGGCAGCTAGTTAAGAATACTTTTACAACACTAGTATGGTCTAGTTAGGAATATACCTAAATCCTTTAAGCATTACACAATCGAGGAAACTGGTTTTGATTTTAGAAGAATTGTAATAGGGTACTTATTTACTTACTTACCCGAGAAACGGATCTTTATACAAAAGTATTTTGACAGTAAATATAGAAGAAGTAAGATTAACTAACAGATCGAACTCTTATAATGGTATAAATAAATAAATAACATTTACTATTGTAAAATCTTCAGTATCTATATCTTAGGCGTAGTGTAACCAAAGATACAAAGTCGGGCAAAGTCCTTTGACTACGTGAACTTAGTTCCAAAAGATAGGTTTCAGTGATAACGTCTGACTTTCATGAGTTCAGTCACGATAGTTATATGTTCTAGAAGCTTCAAGTTATCTAGTCGAGCTCGAATAATAAAATTTAACTAATCAGCAATAGCGTATCGCTTTCAAAGACTGCTGAAGGAGGTTCAATTTAAAACTGTCCTAATGACAAGGTTAAAGAAGCAATGGTTTAAAAATACTCTGATAAAGATATGCCATATAATAGTTTAAAGTAAATAAAATTATGGTTATTAAAGAACTACTCCAGTAAAACTTTATCTTTGGCGTAAACCTGTACCAACATAATCGCATGCTTACTGTACGGGCCATATTGCAATTTCGGTGTCGCCGGCGCATTTTCCTACGTGGAAAACTAAACGCAATATGAGACCCGAAAATGTAGTAATAGTTGACTCGGAAACTCTTAATGACACTTTACTTAATAGAATCCCGCTTTATTAATACTATCATTTACTGAGCTTTAAAAGTGATTTTAGTCGCCTCGGTAGTCAAGCAGAACATAGCTTAACGTAGAATTACTTACATAATTTAATACCTAGGCGTGTAGAATTTTATATTCGCTGGATGAGTTTATCAATGCTTATATGTAGGTAGGTAGTAATCAAATGAAATTTAAAATAAGATTAAAAAAAATGTGTGGGTCTTGAGATGTAGATTATTTATTTAATACAAAAAAATAAAGCTCAATTTTGAAAAAAGTGCCATACCTAACAAAAATAATAATAAATCTTAAACAAGTCCCTCGAAAAAAAAAGAATAAATATATCTATTCGAAAAACACAACACACTCTCCATACATACATTATTATATACAGTAAACTTATCTTACATTTTTCCAATTTCACTGCAATTCGTGTTCAAGTCTTGTATTTCTTTTATCGTTTACTATAAACAAGATTTATGGGCATTTAACGTTTTTCGAGTGTCTACAAATTGTATGCATCTGAAAAGTTGAGAAATTACACAATTCACAAAATGGAGGCAGGGTACGTGATGTGAATTTGTTTCGTCATAAAGTTTAAGTAAGTATAGCCAGCAACTAAGTAGCTAAATAGATCTGAGATCTACTACAATCAAGCTTTTATTGGAAAATTTGCAACGATATTTTTATAAATAGGAATTTGTAGCCTTTGAAAAACGGAAGCCTAGCGTGCTATAATGATTTAGAATCTCATGCGTTTTTCATAGTACTATAACTAACCCAAGGGTTTGGATTGATTAAGTAATTATAGTAACACCAGGGCCTCAGCTTATAATTTATAAGCCTTTTACAACGTCATAATTGTGGTGTGGATTTAATAGAGCTTTTATGGTAAAGAATGAAACCTTTAATTTATTTTAATGAAGCACTCTGTAATTAGTTTGTACTATGTATTGATCGGAATAAATTAATGTTCCACTATCCTTCTACGTATAAAAACTATATTCGGTAGGACTATATTTATATAATACGATACTACGGCAAAGACATTATCGTCAATTTTATTCTAGGTACTAATGAATAAAATTGAGATTGATGTTACCCCCTTAAGCTGGCAGGTACGTGTAAGCTTAAGTATTTTCAAAACAATTTATCGTTGGTACTTAATACATTGCTACCAAATTTGAAACTCCATTTTAAACATTTTGAGTCATCACTGTGTTTTTAAAATTTATTTTTCTCTTAAAATAAAAATAATAAATTACGCCAAGTTAATCCTTAGTGTACGCCAATTTCTCTTTACGGTTAATTTACGGTTGAAAACATAATTGAAGCTTTAAAACAACTCGTGGCTAAGCACAGAATAGCGTTTTCACATGCGAACTGTGCATTCACAGGACTTGGGTCCCGACTTACCTACAATATAAATATTGCGATATTTTAAAATGGATACGCTATTAATTACCATAACGTTAAAGTAGAATAACAATTTAAATAATATGACCAATGCAATAGGTGAAGAGTTTATGTGATACATATATATATTTATTTATAGATGAACGAATATGTGGGTAAATATGCTTGAAAGACAAACGATTAATCTATGAACAAAAAACAGAACCAGATTGAATGGTAACCAACTAGCTACTTTAGCTATTTGGTAGTACTACTACCTATAAATAGAGGGTAAATAATAATTTACATAATTTCATCTGACGAAACGACATGTTAGTGGGGGCACACACATATTTTTTCTGGGTGGTAATAGAACCTATGACCACATTAAAATTCAGCTTTACTTTTAAAATGATGAATCGATAAAAACTTTAAGCCCAGTGAAATCTCTTTTCACAGAAAATCTTTCTTTACTTAAAACGTTTATAGGTATTTAATATCCCAGTGCACCCAATCATCAAGTACGTGGCCAGGTCAGCAAACAAGCCGAAGGTAGAATGAAAACTTGCACGAGTTGGAAACTTTGTTTTTTGTTAGTTAATTAGTGTTAAAGACAATCAACGAGTGGCCAGTAGTTAGTGTTGGAGTTTCCTTTGGCCGTTTTCCTTTTTAGAAACGTAGGTGGCATGTTGATAGCTACTACTTTAAAAGTATCTCTACTAGGAATTGGGTTAGATTTGTCGGAATTTACGAGTACCTACCCAAGATCGATAACATAGTTGTTTAAATTATTTTTTTATTATCTGATGGTTTTTACACCCTTACAAGGACTGTTTCGGTGAGCGCAGAGTGCTCTTATCCAAAGGGTAAATTTAAGCGACAGCGCTGAGGTTTCCCCTGTGGCACCGTACCTCGGTTCAGGGCGTCGCTGGGGAATGTGGGGACTCTTGGCATGATTATTAAGTGGACGGATGGGTTCGGTACAGGCCGCACTAACAAGACGAGACTGGGAAGGACCTCGCGACGGTCCTCGCTGGCGAAGGCAGAATTGGGATTATGTATTAGTGCAGGGTGGCGGCTGTGTAACGCAGGTAGAGTTTCTGTCTCAAATCATATGGTAGCAGTACTATATAGTTAACTTAAAATAATATTAACTTACATAGACATCATAAAACGGACCAGAAAACTAAAAAAAATGTTTTTCTTATACTTTCATCTCTTTAAATACGGAAGAGAGTTCTTCTGACTTAGATTTTATTAAGTAATTCAGAATAGCAGAGCCACCGCTAAAATAAACCAACAAAATATATAACTTTTAAATAATCCGTTTTGTTAAGTACCTAAAGTGATAATTACAAAGTTCATCTTTAACTATGAACAAAATTTCAATTGCACCCCTTCTCGTCACCATGGTTTCAGAAAACACCCCGAGGATATCTCATTCGGAGGCAATGGTAAACCCAGTAAGTGTAGGAAAAACTAGAAGCTGCGTCTATTCCAGAAAGTTTTTCTATTTATAAGGCTTATGAAAGTTTAACACGAATAAAAATTATATTAAGTAGGTACCAAATCTACAAGTAAAAAGACTATTTAAGATAAGAAGAACCAACTGTTATTGTTACGGTGTAGTGTTATTTTTATTATTATTTGGTAGCTACCAACTTATTTTACTACATACTACATTATAAACTACATTTTATTTTTACAGATTACTGTCTACTTATTCTCTATCTATCGCAAAGATATACGTTGGTCGTATAGGACCTATGCGTAGGTAACGAATAATAGGTACAACCTAGTCATAATACAACTCTACATTGCGGCCTTCATTTCTCACCTTAAAAATAATTATTTCATAATGACAAAGATAAACGAAAAAGCATAAAATAATAATTATGATTTTTGCTCCAACCCTTAATTTAAAAAGGATTTCCTGTTTTGTTTTTGGCTTCATCGCGTTAAAATATTTGAGCGTTTGCGGTTTCTGGTTTGTTTTGCATCCGCTTGAAACTTTGTTTAAAGTTTATATCGGAAGCGGTAAATAATTGCGCTGGTCCATCTTCATCCAAGGAGATAAGTTTTAACGTGGCAAATTAATACATTTCACACGAAAAGCACTTATAATACTTCAGTCCACTCAAAACAAATGAGAGCTCTTCCTGTTCCTCTTGGGAAAGTTTTTGCTTCTACTGAAGATAATAATAATATTTATCATTATTTATGTTATCTATCGAACATTTCAATTAGAAGTAAGAACATTCAAGCCGCAAAGTAACTACTTACTGCTACTTTTAAATATAGGTATGCATACAATACTACATATATACATTATGAAATTTCAATCGATTTGTAACGAAACAGCTTTTACTAACATTGTTGTGATTAACGGATCGAATTGAATCATTAAATTTTATTAGAAAGTAGACATGTGAGTATTGTGAATGCGCCTGAGTAAAACGCCATAGCAATAGGTATTTGCTGTGGTAATTTATGAATCTTATATGTATCACCTTTTTAGTTATTCCAAAATGACAATGGTCTCTATATCAATCATCTATTTAAAAAAAACTTATCAGGATATTAGGACTTATGTACCTACTTGCATCAATTACCATGGTCGCGCACTACATTACCAATTCCCTCTGGTTTCGATTACGACGTCTTAGTTGCTTCAAAGTCGGATGCTGATTCTAATCCTCTAATTACACAATAAACCGCGCTGGCCGGGCAAGTTTAATCCGGCGCCTTTGTTCCCCTGTAAACACAGTGTAAGTTCCCTGAGGAGTTTCTGGTTAGAGGCACGTGTGTATGCGGTCAGTTTCTTTGAGTTCGAAGAGTTGGCTGCTTTGTTTCGCACTGTTGTTTGGATGCGACGTGGTGCGGTGCAAGTTAGCGATGTTTATTTGTTTTAGTACCAGAGTTTCTCTTTTTGAACATTTGTAGACTTCAAATGTGAAGGAATGACAACGGTATAATGCTGTATTAACCTGCAAATTAATATTAAATATAATATACGACCTGGGTTGTATAACATATCATAAGATAGTTGTATCATAACATCAAACACGTCTCTCATACCAGATGCCTTAATCCTTATGAGTTAAGTCGTAACTTGCATACAATTTAGCTATAGCTACATTTCCACTCATGATAATGATCCGTACAAAGTCGGACATAATAGCGTAGTCGTCAACTTGTGCAGTATAGGTTCATAACTTCTGCTGTATAGAGACTAATAAGACTCTTGTCTGATAAAGTTACCCGTCCGACAGAGAAACTCCGCACGAAGGTACCGTGTTAGGCCGATATTGCATGTCTAATTAATTCTTGTCCATACTGTAGAACTCCATTGTTTCAGTTATCTAGCTCAGTAAATTCATTTTCAAAGGAAATATTACTATATTAGGTGTAGACAACATGATCTTAATCTACTATATTAAGAGCTCTGGTAATATGTGTAGAAGTTTGCTACAATACTGAAGTAAATGAAATCTTAGATAACAAAACGTGTTAACATTGAGAATTTAAATTAATTTTGACTAGCCTCGACGTTTCAATCAAGTTGCATTGATCGTGGTCACTAGAAGACTTTATTTCCCGTCCCGTTATACATATACCTCAATCGTGAATTTAGTTTGCGAAAGTTTAAAAGCACTTTAAAATTGAGTATTTTGGTCTATCCGATTATTTGACAGTAATCTATATGTACTTTATTTGGGCTTAAAGTAGCATTTCGCGAAAATATTAAGTCTTAAAAAAGCGACATAAGCCTCAAGTGTTAATAAAACGTTCGCACTATAGGGCGCGACAGCTTTTATAATAAACGGGTGAATGATTCTCATTATTTGATATGCTTTCACGCATATATACATTCCTATTGCAGACTATTAGGATGTGGAATGAGCTCCCATTATGATTTTCCCAGTTATACCTAACATTTAATTCAATTCATACGTATGAAGCTGCGGTTGAGCCAAAATTAAGCCCCAGGTCTTAATGCTTACACACAGCAGATTATTCGTACATATTTTGGATCTAGCTGTGTATTTGGAGCCTAATTCCCGCATTAAAATTTAATTCCATAAACCATTGTTATATTGTCATATGAGTTACTTATATATATAATGGTAATCCGCCGCTATTGAAAATCTCAGTAAATCTAACTTACACAAAATGAAGTACCTAAATGGTATTGTTTTTACCCCCTTGGCAAGTAACATACATATATAATAGGTATCGATAGGTCGGTTGGCTTTATGGTTAGTGACTCTGCCTTTCAAGCCGTTGGTCGTGGGCTAAAATCCTACTCAAATTAAAATAGAAAACTACACAAATATTTGTGTGCATGAGTATGTCTGATTGTTCTTTGTCTGGATGTGAAAACATATACTATATATAGACAGCCCGGTTGGCTTTGTGGTTAGTAACCCTGACTCTCAAGCCGCGGGTCGTGGGTTCGAATCCCGCCCAGGACAAACATTTGTATGCATGAATATGTCTGTTTGTCCTGTGTCTGGATGTAAATATCTATATAAGTATGTATTTAAAAGTAGTATATGTAGTATATCAGCTATCTGGTTACCATATCACAAGCTCTGCTTAGTTTGGAATCAGATTGGCCGTGTGTGAAAAATGTCCCAGGATATTTATTTATTTATTTATATACTGTTTCAAGTACATATTTTTTCGCTTTCTGGTATCATAGCACAAGCTCTTTCTAGTTTGAAATCAGACTGGCCGTGTGTAAATAATGTTCCAGAATATTTAATGATAGTAGCATACCTATCCCCCATATTTCATGGTTACAATTTGGTTAGTACCGGACTTAGAACCTCACACCCACTGATTTCAAACACTAGAATTGTAAAGGAAATGTTTACATTACATTTTACAACGTTAAAACGATTTGTCTGCCCATCGCGTCAACATTGATACATTGTGTCTTATACAGGAGAACCAATTTCCTTACAATGTTTCTTTTAGTTGTGCTTCCGTATCTTTGAATAAATTTTACTTTATTTTGTTTTACATAAAGTGTACAAAATATTATGTCCATTTCTATTCTACCAAAATTCCGAGAATACCTTCGACTAGGCTTCAGGGCAAAGAGGCAGTGTTTCACTAGTTAAATTGAAAGCTAAAATGCCTTTCGATGATGTTACGATATGTAGGTATATTCCCCAGATATTACTGATGTCTATGGACTCTGATGAATTGATACAAATTTTACAGTGACGTAAATTCCTTAATTATAGTCGACTGTCACTATAGTTACTAGTAGTTGTTTCTACGTAAGCTATGCAAGTTATTTAAGCTACCTACATAAAATGTTCATGGTCTATCTGATATATAAAACTTTTATGAAGCTCTCTATAAGCAGTTTATTTGATTTCGATTTTTGGTTATCTATACATTAACGCAATGATTACATGAAGCTACATATC
The DNA here is from genome assembly GCA_905147785.2 of Thyatira batis. NCBI lineage: Eukaryota > Metazoa > Arthropoda > Insecta > Lepidoptera > Drepanidae > Thyatira > Thyatira batis. The sequence continues at coordinate 7,418,415 of LR990497.1, forward strand.
TTGACCTTTATTACATTTACTTTAACATTCAAACTTACTGTCAACTTTAATGTGATCACTATTTGCAAACTGAGACGCTTTGCAACAGTTAGCAGAAACGGTACTCTCAAATTCTAGGAATAGGTAAGCTCACTCATCTGCGACACAGGTCCCAGATGAATAGTTTTGATGCAACGTTACATATAAGCCGTTCTACGAATTTGTAAGGCCGAATCAACCCGTCCACCAGATTCTGTATTTCAAACCATTTATTGGTTTTGAATACGGAACTTAATCCGAGGAGTGCATGAAATAAATAAATCAACGCGTAAATGGCATAAGCAAGTAATATTTCAGTTTGAAGCAAAATGTTTCAAATGTCTATTCAGTTCAAAAGCCAGGGTACGAATAGATGCCAATTAAAATTACGTCCATCCAGGTATGGAAATGGAAGTTTTAGTTACATTTCGGTACAACAAACTCGATAATAATTGGCATTCACGTCGGTTTTACAGATCACTATACAGATGTAATTTCATTTTATTTCCAAATAGAGGGAAATATTCCTCTAACATTTCAAATGTGTCCATCAGTCGAAAATCCCTAATTGACACACGACTGGAATCATTTTTGTAGCTATCGGACGTTACGAGAAAATATATATTCGTTTCCCACGTAACAGATATTCTGACGTCACAGTTTTGTTTCTGATAGAAATAGGTCGGTATGTATTACTAGATGAACCAAAATCGCACGCGGCTGAAGTTTTTTAGAATAAATTATAACAGCGAAGCGTAGGCGTAACAAGATACTCTTTATTTTGTTACCGCCATTTTTTTTTATTCAAATATAATATAGTCAATACCGACAATTCTTAAAAAACGTAAAACGTATAGAGTCCTAACCGAAAACAAACCCAGTTTCAGTTATAATCACAATATCATATTCGGTTTCACCAAATAGGTACCTACTACGCGGGCTATTTTACCAACAGAAAGCAACGTTATTTGTGAGTGTATGAATATAATCCTAGTACTAAAATACCAGACTGATTTAGAATTTAGTTATTTTTAAACTGTTAGAATTATCGGCATACTAATTCTCACATTTATCCGCATGTCTATTCGTCTAGGCAATTGGCTCCGTTTGGCTCACACGTGTCACTAAGCGGATTCCTACTATTCGGCAGTGGTAGTACATAATTGGACTATTCTATTGAATTTTTGAACTAAAAAAAAGACGTGTCGTTCTTGAAACAATCATTAAATCTACTATTATAAGCTAATTTTTTTTCATACCTCTACTATTACAAAGTTTTCATCATTAACAAATAATTAAACTTATTTATTATGCATTTTTTAGTGTAGAGATATTTGTTTTAACTCCTAAGCATTAAAAGAGAAAATAATAAATCGTTAAAGGGTTATAAGGGAAACTTTACTAAAAATGTACGTACATCAATGTTCATCGGAGTATTTGCGAAGCAACGTTGATTAATTTATTGTACATAATATCGCCGGTCCCACACTGAATTAGATCGTTTAAATTTTATTGAATAAAGTAACTCTATCTCGTTTGAGTTATGTAACAAGTACCTAACCACAAATGAGTTAGGAACTCAAAATAATATAAATGTGAAAAGTGAATGAGATACTTAAGAGTGACTTTAATGAAAGTGAGGTGCTAAAGATAAGAAGAATATTTTGATATAGCAATGGATAATATCAATATTCGACCACAATATTGCTCTATATAGAAAATATATCACATATTGCAAGTAATTTTTAAGTGCACATTTTTTTGATAGTCTATACTAATATTATAAAGAGGAAATATTTGTTTGTTTGTTTGTTTGTAATGAATAGGCTCCGAAACTACTGGACCGATTTCAAAAATTCTTTCACCAAAGGTGACAGCAAAGGTGCAAAAGCTACAGTATCCCCCAGTAACATAGGCTATATTTTATCTCTGTATTCCCACGGGAACGGGAACTACGCGGGTAAAACCGCGCGGAGGCAGCTAGTAGATAATAATCAGTTAGATCTTTACTTTTACTTAAAAACGAAGTTTAAAGTTGTAGTTTACATATTATTAGGTATATTTCATGAGTCGAGAAGAACTATACGTTGTTGTATTAGAATGTTGAATTTTCAAATACTTGTAATATTACATAAATTGCATAAGTGACGTTATTGCACCGTATGTGCGATATATAGACCAAATAGAAGTTCTAAAGAGAAAATAGAAACAAAAGAGTTTTTGGAGATAATAGAATTATATAATAGTGATCGAATACTTAATATCGATAAAACAAATCGCCTGTACTTGCGAGGTCGCTTTGCGGCGTTTATGTGAAGCCGTAAGCGATAAATCAGCAATTCACGAGCGACACTACATGCTGATTGAAATATTACATCGTTTTGTTGTTCGGAAGCTTTTACACCAATTGAGTTCCCACTATGACTCATTTATTTGTTCCTGAGAATTCATTGAGCTAACGGAGTGGTTAAAAAATAACTACCATTGCTTAGAAAAAGTAGAAACGAGTTGCTGTAATAAATTCCTTTAAACTTATACGCCGTAGTGCAATAAGTAATCGGAACCTAGTTGAATGCAAGCTTTAATTTATTTTCGTTTACAAAAACTAGTATTTTAAATCAACAATCATATATTAATAATTGATTCAAAATAACAATAAAAAACCGACTTCCAAAAATACTAAAAAGCAAAAAATAACTAACGCAATTTATAACACTTTCCTCTACTTAACTACTGACTACTTATTCTCTCCGCTTACTACTTGGTTTGAAGTTGGTGCCAAGCCACAGCATAATTAGCAAACCTACAGTAAACAATATACAAAAGATCTTTGTTAAGATTCTCTGTTAAGAACTTTGGCACCGTTTGCATTTAAAATTCTAAACTCTTCTTTAAAACGCATGCTCTTGGTTTGTGAGTTATTAATATTAGAAATAAAATTGTAGAATGTAAATTACATTTATTTCATCGTCGTTTTCATTTGTTTCTCATTGTCATTTATCGTTATTTATTTACGTAGGTTAGTAGTTAGTAGGTTATCGTGTAGAAATTTATTTGTTACACCATTTTATTTCTTTAAGTAATTTTTTTTATTCATATATGGCTTGGCACCGACTTTAAACCAAGCAGCAAGCGGAAAGAATAAGTAGTCAGTAGTTAAGTAGAGGAAAGTGTTATAAATTGCGTTAGTTATTTTTTGCTTTTTAGTATTTTTGGAAGTCGGTTTTTTTTAACGTAGTTTTATTTTTATTTTTTGCTTTTTAGTGATTTAAGTATGGGTAGGCTTATTATTTATTTAACAATCACAGAACACTATTAAACCTAAACGTTAATGAGATTAACCTTCAAGGTCAACCTAATAGCCTCAAGGAATACTATTCTCTATCCATATGTACGTATAATTTTGAAAGAATTTTCTCTGAACTCCTATCCTTTGAGGAGTTGTACCTTCCATCATCAGCTCATCCATAGGAAATCATCATCAAACGCAAATAATTGAACAAACTGTATGATATTGACTGAAACGTAACAGTTATATGCTTATAATTTGAGTGTTCTTCACGATTTCCTTGGGATCCCATCATCATATGCTGACTAGATGACCAGGGTACCAACTTGAATATGTACCCTAACGAACAAAAAAAGATTTACGCAAATCGGATTAGAAATGTTAAAGTTATCGACATACTAATATACAAAGTATCGTCAAAATGACATCGTCCAAATAACAATAATGCTTATAAAATGAAAACTACTAAACCAAACTGAAAGAAATTTTTATGGGACCATCTGGCAGCTATTTCGCGTCGAACAAAAAAAGAATCACGCGAATCCGTCCATTAACCGCGACGTAATCGATGTACATACATAGAAAAAAAAAAAAAAAAAACCTCCTCCTTCTTTTTGGGGAGTCGGTTAATAAAATAGCGGTCGATTGGTTTTAGAGTAATGTGTCAAAGTGGAGCGAGATAGGTGAATATATAATTTAGCTCTGTGGTCCAAAATTAAGTGTCGCTGACTCAAATATGTATAATGAAGTAGGTACCTATAAACCACAATGAAAAAATAAAAATTTAGTTCTAGCAATCTTAGAGCCTACACAAGAAAAGACCTTGCCGGATTGCAACAATATGAAAACATCAATTTGGTACCGACGTTTAAGTGTAAAAGCACTAAAGACATGAGACTATTAAAGCTTAAGATCTACGTTTACCTTTACGACTAGTTATCCTGAACACTAAATTCCATTTTAACTTGAAAACTGGAGCCACGTTAGCACCAAGGCATACAACAACTAGTAAACGGGGTCCAGGAAATTAGCATAAGCAATAAAACTTGATGTTTCAGTATGGGCAAACTTGTGTTACGTGCAGTATGTTGGAGAATTGATGTACGTACATATACGAAAATATATAGAATCCATTTTTTTTAACTTAGGTGAATATTTTTATATTCGTTAGGTACATAATTAATTCTCAAAAGATACCTACTTTGCATGTATTTACCTACTATACACTTAATACTTATCCTAAAAAAGAACATTACAGCGGCAAACAAAAAAACACTACCAGTAAATAAAATAATAATAACAGTATCATATATGTTTATACCTACCTATAGGTACTTAACGTAATGAGAAGATAAACACAGAGGTTAGGGCGTGTCTTGTATTGATAAATTAGTCGTTGGCTCATCATAATATGACCTTGAAAGCTACACAAATGGATCGATCAATTCGACATTCAGTCACAGTTAATTTCATAAACACAAAATTTTCAGCATAAGGAAAACAATAAATTTACTACGTATGTGTTTGTCAATACTATAAATAATTTAAAGGGATTACTTTATAATATCAGTATTTATATGGTAAATGAATCACCAAACATACGATTCCCAATAAATTTGTCAGCGTTAAATTAGGAACTATAAACCATTGAAATTAGATAAATAATATTCAGAAATAATGAGCTGTAAATATCGTTTCAATATTGAAACAATGACACCCGCCTTCTTTAATACTCTACGTCACAGATATTTAAAACCATTTTTGGAAATATTTTCCAACAAAAGAAATAACTTTTTGTCCGGAAACGCACTTGTACCTCAATAACCTACATTACATATCGCCCGGTCAGATTCACATCTTAAGCTAATAGCAATATCATTAGAGACGCAAATGTAGGCTTAAATTGGCGATACCTTTCAGAAACCAGCCATTTCATTACTTGAAAAAATATAGCCATATCTTGATCTGTTAGCATAGTACTTTGTAACAACTGAATACAATGCCTTTATAGAATGATACCTATCTGATCCTTTCTAACATATAATATTATTGTATTAGGTGTGCCAACGATTAACGTTCAGTGACAATTCATAATAATATACTCGAAAATATGAGGCAGTGGTTCTCATATAATTTAAATATCTGATTCCATCTGGTTACCGAAACTTTTGCTCATCGAAACTGAATTCCATAACAACTGGCAACTAAATGCGGTGGATAATCCACAGTTTGTGGTTGGACTTAAAACAAAAAGCCAAACAGCGAAGCTTGCAACTAAACGTCGTCCATCATCTGAGCCGGATGCTAATAGCGAGCGCCATTAATGTATTATCACTTCCGGTGCGCTGGAGTTCCCTTTGGCATCATTTACTCTGTTGGCAAATTTTACCATCTAAATTTAACCGTGTGAAAATGTGAAATGTTTCGCCACAAAACTTGAGCAACTCGTTTAGTTTAGTTGTGCTCATAGTTTGATGGGGCCCATCAAAACTATTCATGCCCTTATGATTAACGATAACGAAGAAAGCAGCTAATAGTTTATTAAGAAGAATTTCAATAATAACCAAATCTGTACTACAAATTCGGTTATAGGTAAACATGTAAAAATATACCCATACTAATATTATCAGGAGGTACAAACATACATACAAACTTTCCCAATTAATATGAGTAGGAATGAATGATTGAAAATATCAATTTTCCGATTGTTGACAATGTTTAGGTATATATAAGATCAAGAACGCGGTAAAACCCGCGGGGCGATAGGTATCATGACACAAAACGTGAAAACCATGGTAATATATTAATTACACAAGGAAAGTAGGTACTTCAATAAAGTTTAAAATAAATATAATGGCATTGTTCGTAAAATAGTAGTTTTGATGTCTTAATAATATCGTGTTGCGTTTAGAAGTAAAATGGGGTCAAATGTTTGACATCTCTGTAGTTCTCTATGAACATACTTTGTATATCTTTGATCTATTTGACGCGGCCGTTTCAAAGATGTTTATTGATCTTGGCTTGTTTTAATTTAACTGAGATCTTTGAGACCACAATAGTTCCGTTCATCTGATATTTATCCATCTTATTAGGTCAGGTTGCCCTTAAAAATTGGTAGGATTCCAAAAAAATACACTATACTCTGGTACATGTGAATGTTGTAGTCGTTTCTATCGTTTTTTTTTGCCTTTTTCCTTTTTTTTATATAAGCCTATCGAGTACACAGAGCTAAATCATTTACCTAAGTAAAGATATAGAAGCATTAAAATGTCATGTTACGTTCTACTAATATTTTACAATTATTTATTAATGACTTGGTAGATACCAGTACATACACAGTCTTAGCTCTCCATCCATCATTTCAACGTCTGTCTTCCTCTTTTTGCAGCGTTTTTTTTTAATTTACTCTCACTTTTAAAGTCAGAATGTATCCTATTCATAAAAAAAATAAAACAATATAGGTATGTTAAGTATGGTCATAATATTTAATATTAAATAAACCTCTACCTATATATTACATTATGTCAATCAACTAACAGTATAGGCTACACTAGGAGGTTTGTTCTATGGCGTATCACGTGTGTAGTTTATAGGTTTGAAGGTTAATAGATTCATGGTGTTGCTCCGACTTAATCAAAAATACCTTTTACTGATACCAATTTATATCACCATTACCATTGATTTATGGACTACTAATACTAATAGCACAAAATCAAATAGATCGAGCCGACTAATTAAACGATTAAACGTTTTATTTTATGGCATTAAGTTGCTTTCTAAGCGGTTTGTAAATACTTCTAGGTCTATGTAACGTTTGTTGATAAAACATAAAGATTACCTACTACTTTTTTGATATTTGTATAATAGCAAAATTACTACCGTTTAATTTTAATTACCTAATTTGACTACTTGATTTTTGATAGCGACCATCTTAGTCTCTACAAAAACAAAAAGCTTAAAAACAATTTTCTAAGGAAATCTTTCCAAGAAAATTCTATCAAAGCCAAACACTTTAAAATCCGTACATTGTAAACTTTATGCCCGTACGTGAGAACTACCCTCACATACCGACGACTTCCGAATCGAGGTGTTTCGGAAATTTGCAAGATTTTACCATGTATTCGATAAACGTTATTGCTTTTGTACGTGTTAAAAGAGCAAAGCTATACTTTTGGTAAGCTTTAACCAACATAAGAATAGAGTATATTTAGTTTGAAATTATTATTTACTTTATATATAATCTTTATTTTACGGGTATTTATGAACAGTGAAAATAATTTAGTAGAACCCACTTTGTAATATTTAAATCAAATAAGTACCTACTAAGTATTTTTATTAATTCTCGCTTTCTGATCATTGTAAAGTGGTATAAATACTGAGAAATAAATATCCCTTAAATATCAGAATTTGTTGAGAATTTAAAAGCGTCACTTTTTGTGAAGTTGAACCCCAAGTTTTTTTTATTCAAATAAAGATTATAAATAATTAATTCAGACATGTTAGTTCTAAGATATAAACTCGTGTCTTGCGTAAAATATGAAATTAGCAAATTCTATTTCTGCGAGACTTTACGATGTTAATTAAAACGTGGGTAGTTAAAGGCATAACTAGCTCCTAGCGTTAATAAAATATCTATATTATTATAATGGTAGCATAGTATTTCAGTATGTAATCAGTCTGTGTTTCAATGAAAGTTGAAGCTTGTGAAAATCTCAAAATCTTGTTATATTCTTATGAAGAAGGTTTCGAAGGTTATCATGCTTCATGATAAAGTTGAATGCTGAACTGAAGGTCGTGGATTAGAATTGTATAGGTAATTAGCTTGACCTTTCGGTGAAGACGCTACCGGAACAAACCAGTAGCTGCACAATGCACATGCATTCCAAAACAGCTTTGTGTTCTTACCACCATTGCCCCGATCATTGGTGATAATATCAGGAGTCTCGGTCAGTTAGCTTTATATGAAACATGGAAGTCATTTGAATATTTCGATGGGTAGTGCTTCTAAGTGATTTGGCGGCTTAACTAATTACTATTATATACAGTTTGAATAAATACAAAGCACTATAGCGATAAAGATTTTACTAAGCAATAATCTAATGTAAGTAAATATCAATATGAGTATGTATTAAAAAAGTATATCAGCTATTTGATACCATAGTAAAAGCTTTGCTTAGTTTAGAATCAGATTGGCCAAGTTTAAAAATGATCCAGAATTATTACTTATTTTTATTTTGCATAAGAAAATGGTAATAAATACAGATTTCATACATCATTACGAATATTAAAGACAATAATAAATGATGACTGATGCAGTCTGTTGAAGTTATATTCATACGCAGAAAATTGTATTTAATTAAATAATGTAGGTACGAACCGTTTATAATAATATTCATTCATCACATCCATTATTATTAATATAGAAATAGACATGAATGCTTCTATTTCAATTCACTAGTAAAATAAATGGATAATAAAGGATATTATTTATAAAAAAAAATTGCATTGATATATTTGCTTTACGGGCTCTTATTAAGTGTTTAAAATATAAATTGTTGAATTAAGTTCTGAAAAAAACTTAACATTTCGTATGTCCGAAAATTTATTACAAAATCAACGTCCGCAGCTATAACACTATAAATAAGCACATATGACGAGCTTCAATGAGGAATAGTTATAAAATTTTATTGAGGATATGTCTAACTTATACTATGAAATACGACACTGAATTAACGTCTTACATTGCATCAGCATTACATACCGCCATCTGCATAGCAAATATATTGATTAACTTAGTCAGCATTTAGAGTATGTTAATGCTATCTGGTCGAGTGCTTTTCAATGAGTACGTTCATATATTAGTTATATATAGATAATATCTCAATAAATATGTAAGGTCATACAGACTAGTGCTAAAAGGGCTAGAAGACTGCTGACAAGCTTTGATCTTCATAAGTGTCAACGTTATGTGCATATACTGACAGCCCGGTTGGCTTTGTGGTTAGTGACCCTGACTTTCAAGCCGCGGGTCGTGGGTTCGATTCCCACCCAGGACAAACATTTGTATGCATGAATATGTCTGTTTGTCGTGTGTCTGGTTGTAAATATCTATATAAGTATGTATTTAAAAGTAGTATATGTAGTATATCAGCTATCTGGTTACCATAACACAAGCTCACTTTGATGCTTAATTTGGAATCAGATTGGCCGTGTGTGAAAAATGTCCCAGGATATTTATTTATTGTATTATTTATTATACTGATTTTTACTGGCGGAACTGTATTTGATTTTAGACTTTACTAGCTGACCCGGTGAATTTAGATCCGCCATATTTCCTAAAATTTATTGATTTTTAAATATTTTTGGAGACAAAGCTTGCACTGTCTATAACGAACTCAAAGAAGAATTAGCGAAATCGGTCCAGCCGTTCTGAAGTTAGCCGCGCACAGGCTTTTCGCAGATTATTTTTTATATAGTTTAGCACCATGTTGACAGGATATGAACTTTACTTGAGAATTTTTATATTAGACCATCAGTTTCAAGTTAATAAATATTGCATGATTATATGGATTATACCTATACACATAGTACCTAAGTGTATTATTTGAACGTGGTCACGCAACAATGTCAGTTGTTGATCGTATGATAGACGCAAATTGTGTCTAGGTTAAACCCTAGTTAGCTGAAGGAAATCACTTTTCTAATGCCTTGGGCGTTATAGCTAGATAATCTTGATTGGCTTAGGGTAAAACGCCTATTACTGTCTATATTGGATGAGTTCTATTTTAATCTCAAAATTGGAGTACAATTATGAACCATTAGGTATTAATTATTGTAATTGGTGGGCCATCGTTGTATTGAATAAATAACCTTGAGATACATATTTTAAATAAATATATGAGGAGAATTGTTTGTACCTATATCAGCCATCTGGAGATATCACTGCTACCTGGAAAAAATACCTAGTTAGTATTATTGAATAATAAAAAAACAATATTATTATTTGATCTTACTGCACGTGGACTGCATAGAGTAGGTATATTTAGTATATTCTGTTACGCAATGACCTGAATGTAAATTACTAAGCGTGATTTGACCCCATTTCATATGTTAGAATATTTATATAGCCATATGTGACTTCTGTAAATGTAAAGCATCTTATTTGTATTGCTTCAGTATTTATGAAATGTGTGTTATTTGGTAGCTGCAATGAATTATTACTCCTTATCATATCTGCAAGTAAGAGATTTCGGTTCACAAATCTCTTATATCTCTTTTACATTATACCTTACTAGTACTAGTTTTAGTTCTAGTTAGATAACTAAAAGATTTTAAAAAGTATTACAAAACATATTCTAACTCTGTGTGAAATTTCATCAAGATTACTTCAGTCGTAATGGCATAAAACAGTGATAAACACCCTCGCCGATAACTCAAAGACTTTAAAATGTCGTGCAATAAAGTAATTGTACATAAATAAAAGAAATAAGAACCAACAATCCATTCATTCATATAAAATGTCTAAAAATAGGCATTACTTATCGTCCCTTCCCTTTGCCCGCAATCTAGCAAAGCTTTTAAAAGCGCGTAGGTGAACAACTATCTATCTTGTTTCACTCTGTTCGATTTAAATTCAAGAAATTATGTTGGGTTTCTTTAAGTACCAACATTATCTTTGACTAGTGGCTCCCCGCGGTTTCACCCGCGTTCCCGGGATAAAAAGTAGCCTATGTGTTATTCCAGAACATATTCTAGCTCTGTGCCAAATTTCAAGCAGATCCCTTCAGCCGTTGGAGCGTGAAAGAGTAACAAACATCCATACATACATACATCCATACTTACAAACTTTCGCATTTATAATATTAGTAGGATTAAGTGTATTAAGACTAGTTCGTACAGTTTACATACTGTAACTTTTATAGGTTTAGTCTTTTAATACTCTAGTCAATAGTTTCGCAACAAACTGATATTCCATCCCTAAGTGAATTAAGCTATCCAATTAGTAAAATACTTATCACACGAAACATGTTGATAGTCTGTCCAAATAATTAAATCATATTTATTACTACGTAACGACTTCATTCTTATAAATATTACCAACTGCATACTTTACTGAAGCTGTGGTTCTCAATTTGCAAGATTTATCATCCCGAAACGATGCCTACTAAAGTATTCATCATGATGAAAATAGTGCAGTGCAGGTAAATTTCGATGCCTTAGTGCACCAAAAATAGTACGCAAAAATCACTAGAATTCAGATGCTGAGTTACGAGAAATAAATCAACACACTTTTCCACTTGATATAAGAGATACTTCTACTTTTATAAAAATTAATGTCATTTTTTATTATTCCTTTTGGCTAGAACATACAACAACACGCATTTATGTGTGTCTATAAAATATTATTAGTTACATTTTACTATATGATGTGAGTTCATTAGATTTAAATATGTTTATGATCAAACAGCTGCGTCATACAAACGTGACAAACCATGAAATTGAGTTGTTAACTATTTCATTGATGTCATTTTGTTATTGAGTGCAATGTGCAAAAAAATAATGAAGACATGTCACTCGTTAACACTTTGGCCCAAATTACACTGTAGTTGATTGCAGTTTTAATAAAGGACAGTCGATTATATTTTGGGGACAAAAATCAGGTCAGGGCCTATTTAATGTTCGTTCCGAATGATTGATGTATTTACTTTTTCTCCTTATAACTTAATTGGGTCAGTGGGATGTCGAATTACAATTAGGTTATGTGTGATTAACTAGCTGACAGTGGGGATAATTGCCGGAGTCATTGTTGTACAAAGATGTTTCGCAATCAGTACCTCAGCATTGCCATATGGTAAGGCGAGTTATCTATTATTAGAATTTTGTAATAGTGTCCTTATTGTGTTTTATGTAATTGTTATATTCCTCAGATGCGTTTTAATAACACTTTTCACATAGTAATTCAATCCAGCTTAAATATTTTAGACTGTTAAAAATTTAAATAGCTTCAACATAGAAAATGGAAAAGTATAATTTAGTAAAACTTTCTTATTAAAATTTTTCTTATTTTATTATGTAGTAATTTTATTGTTGAAGTAGGTATACTGTGTGTATATGGTGAACTTATATAGATAAAGCTCAGTAAGCAAATAATACCTAAAGTTGTCTAACACTTAACAAATCCTGGTCACGCGTATGCATATTCTTAGCAAAAAACAAACGACTAAGGTGGCTTACAGTGGGAGGTTAACATTTTGATAAAAACGAACTTAATAATTCCATTCACGACTTATTTGAAATGCGCGTAATAAATATAATCCGTACACACAATTTTAATTATTAATAGACATACAATTCAAGATGAACTAATATCAAACAGTAGTACTAGTAGTTTTTAAATTAAATGCTAGTATGTAAAATATTATAAAAAAAACTTTATGGTTCTTTGTAGTGGCCATTTTTTTCGCTATAATAAAGACCTTAATAGACGCATGTTTATAGAATTGTGATGTGGTTATGATTTGTATTCCTTATATGTATTTTATTATGTGTAATGAGGAATTTTATCTATCCCCGTCTATAAATGCCAATTGAAATTCTATTCAACAAACTTGTAGTTTCCTTAATGGGAAAAATATACATAATTATGGCGCCGCATAATATGTTGCCATATTTATATAGGCTGTTTCTAGCGATAATTTTATGACATACAAAAAAATCGACGCTTCAGTGTATTTATTATTAGTGGCACAGATAAAAACCTAACTGCGATATTATCCGGAAAATTAGGTAGGTACTATACTATCTTAATATATATAAATCTCGTGTCACAATGTTTGTCCTCAATGGACTCCTAAACCACTTAACCGATTATAATAAAATTCGCACACCATGTGCAGTTCGATCCAACTTGAGAGATAGGATAGCTTACATATACTTGGACCCGGTAGGTGGCGCTGGTGGGCAGAACGAAGTCTGCCTGGTCCACTAGTTATTATATAGGTATATGTCCCCTTCCGCCCCGTGGTTTCACCCGCATACCTAAGTCCGGTTCCCGTAGGAGTAGGTACAGAGACAAAATATAGCCGATATCACTTATAATAATAACGTATCTTTCTATTGATGAAATATTCGGATGGGTGCAGTAATTTCTGAGCCTATTCCTAACAAGCAAGCAAAAAATCTAATATTTCCTCTTTATAATATTTAGTATAGATATAAGTGGTTATATGGTCACCAGTCAAGACCGAGCCAAAATGAGTCAGTCGGTTGACTACACTCCCAGCTCAAGACAGGTTGTCAGGGCGGCGGGACCACTGCATAGATAATAGACATTCATTGATATCTCTTCACTAAATAGCAAATGATTCTATTAAAACTATAATTTTGGAAGACGTTTCTCTCAGATCGTTTGTCTGATCGAAATAACAGACAGATTCCCTGATGCCATTCTTAATTTTATTCATTGTATTTATGTATACAAAAGCAATTCTACATAAAATATTCTACTGCAAAAGGTTGTACGTTTAAATGTTTTATACTCTTACACACAATAACACATTCAAAGCCGCGACACGAAAACTATATAGGTACATCTTCTCACTATACGCTACAATAATGTTAAATAATTGCACTTTGAAACTTAAAAGCAGCCATTAAATATCCCAATAAGGTTATTAAGAGCCAATGTATCGCATGACCACATCATTTGCTGATGATGCGCTGAAATCATATGGGTCACAGATTTCATAGGCTCGACAATGCGCTAAATACGTGAAGTGAATTCCCGAGTGGCAACACTATTCGGTATTGTTCGAATTTCAAAATAACTCGTTAATTTGCGTAGGTTGATAATTGCTACCTTTGAACAATAGAATGTATGATGGAGTCGCAGGTAATTATATTAGTCATATAAATGTTAAACAGGACAGATTATACAATGAAGAGGTTTAATTCTTTCTCAGTACAGTAACGGTTTCTAAAAAAAATTGCAATATCTTTATGATAATACGAAAGTTTATATTTATGAATGTTTGTTATTCAATCACGCCAGAGTGGCTGATTTAGAGGAACATTCGCACAGCGATAGAATATGTTTTGGAATAGCACAAAAGCCACATACATATAAAAAATAATTGTTTAGGTCAGTACGCATAATTATAAATCGTTACGTACGGTTTTATAAAATGACCTGCAATTTTATCATTTATATTGACGTAGGACCAGACTACCTAATTATAAAATATTAGTCATAATAATATATGTAGTTATATTAATTTTAGTCCAAGGAAAATGGTGTATCTAATTGTTAGTTTGTGACAAACGCAACACTTAGAGGAAGGTTTGTAATACATCTAATTATTATTATTATATTACCTATCAACGTCTGCCCACGGCTTTGCCTACTTCCAATTATATCTTCATAGAAAAGTCATGTTAACTTGATGATCCATTACGACGTCGAGAAGTAACAAACAAACATTTATACTTAGGTTAGTCATATTAGTTTGGTTTATTTTAATAATTACGTAATCAGAGGCAAATTATACGAATCTATAGTGAAGGGACATGGATGAAATTTGGTTTGAGAAAATGTTCAGAAATACTTTCTATCTTGGGAAAATTCAAGATTGGAAGGCAGTTTATTTATTTAGAGATACAGAAATTATCAATTGCTTATTTCTTACATACTTATATATATATAGTCTGATGTCCAAAATCATTAGTATTCTACACGAAAAAAACAACCAGTTGCATCTTTTTAACATAATATCAATATCGGCTTAGCGCCAACAATTGATTATCTAGTCACGTCTCGCTTCACTGGCGAACAAAAAACGATAAAACTGTTTTTTTTTCGATCCAATCATTATCGATACGCATACAAATACGAGCGATTATGTCACTGCATAAAAATGTATAGATTTTAGTAAACTAACAGGATTTTGCAATCCTCGAATCTTCTATATTCGGACTATGGGGTCATTGACAATGTTGACAAACTGAAACAGCCATTTGGCATTAAATCACAAATTTTAAGCATTTTTGGTAGAGTACCTCATCGAGGTAAGCCATTACAAGCTTTCAAGCAAAAATGTATTGTTAGAATGGGTGACCAGCTGCAACTGTAATCTTATATATAAAATTCTCGTGTCACAATGTTAGTTACCATACTCCTCCGAAACGGCTTCACCGATTTGTATGAAATTTTATATGCACATTTAGTAGGTCTGTGAACCCCCGGTACTATCATAATATCATCTATTTTTCATACCCCTAAGTGATCACGGGAACGGAAGCTACGCGGGTGAAACCGCGGGGCGGCAGTTATAATTATATATAATGACATACCTATAGGTATTAAAACATAATATAACATATGTCATGGAGATTGTGATTTAATTTGTAAGGCGTGTCTGTAAAGTAACTTATCATTTCACTAAACAGTTTCACGCCCAATTAGCTTTTATACATTGTTGCTTTAAGATAATTTGAATATCATCTTTGTGTTCCGTATTTAATGTTTTTGAATACATGTTCTAGACAAAATTGAATCATTTTTAAGAAGAAACGCCTACACAAGTAAATGTAGGTATCTAATATGCTCTCTGATTAAGGTTTATGTCAGAATCATGTCACTCATTTTTTCCGTCGCCTATTGTTATAAAATAAGGTGACGCCAACCATTATGCATCAATGATGACAATATAAATAAAAAACTTAGGTCATGACAATTTAAACCAAATTAAATATCGAATGAGCTCAGATTTAATCGGAAATTTATTTATAAACACTTACATGATGTACAGTTAGGCTTTGACACAATGTAATTGTTTATTTATAGATCATGATCCATTTCATTGTAAGGATTTTAGGAATAGATTAATACTTAACACGAATTATTTAAATACAAATATGACTGATGATGGGTACTGGACCTCTTACATGTGGCTTAGCAGTTTCTAACACTTACATTGACATTACCAACCGGTTAATATCTGCTTATGCAGACAGCATTGTCTAAATAAAGGTCTGTCAGTTCAATGCAACACATTATATTAGAATGCTGGGAGACTTAGTCGCCTTTAATCTAACTAGATAACGTAAGTATATAAATTTGTATGAAGATCAATGGTTCTTACGTTCCTACTACTCTTTTTTTGACGTCCGAAGGTAATAATGGCCGATCGCGAAGCACATGACGGCATAAAAAGCAGTCATTTTTGCTGCTTTTTGACGCGCGTAGTTGGTACATACATTCGAGACGTCTAGTTAGATTACTGGTCTATGATGGTCACAGGTTTAAAAATAATACGCCTGCGTCTGAAATTATCTCGTGGACTTGCTTATTATATCCGTAATAATACGAAGTTTAGTGCGCTATGCGAAAAGGGTTACGACTTGCCAAGTAGCTACCGACATACTTAAACAAGAATTACAGTCGCCAGTTTCGAAATACGTAATTATGAGACTGGTGACTGGACGCTTTGTAGGTACATTTTGGTGACACAATCCCCGGATGTAGACTATTGTTACCTATAAATAATATTAAGGATGTTTACTTTTTTTAAAAAATCCAAATAGACTCGAGTACAATATGGTTAATTTTTTTACCTTGACTCTATATAAAATGCAATGTAATGTAAAACGGAAGATCAGTCTAAAAATATTTAACGTGTACACAAAACAAGGAAAATTATATTTGTGTCACAAACAATAATTAATTACCTGTAATTGGGTTTTCAACAATTGTATTGGAATATAAAGTTGCAGTATAAGTCTATAGCTATATATAGTTTAAAAGCATTAGGTATAGAATGCTTGTTACGACAAAGCAAAATTAATGTAGGTACCAAAGTTGACTTAAATCAAGCAAGCTGTTAAGTCAGTTTGTTATCTCAAAATAATAATGATTAAAATCGCATTTTCTTTCCATATTCTCGATAATAACGCAATAAAGAAAGCTTTGATTCTAACTATTAAATTCAACTTTTGTCGAATGAAACATGATAATACTTAGTCGGTATCTACTGTGTTTAACAATATATAGTACGAATATTCTATTGGAAATCTATATCCTACTGCAGGTTTTGGTTGGGTGTTATTTTCTAGAGAGTGGCAAAGCAAAATAGATTTTAAATCAAATTGATATCAACGCGTGAAAATTTGTTGATGACTCACAGTTATTATCTCAGTTTTACGTC
The DNA here is from genome assembly GCA_905147785.2 of Thyatira batis. Lineage (NCBI taxonomy): Eukaryota > Metazoa > Arthropoda > Insecta > Lepidoptera > Drepanidae > Thyatira > Thyatira batis. Next base: position 7,435,923 of record LR990497.1, read on the forward strand.
ACAACTCACAAGCTGCCTGTGACTTTACCTAGTCAATATTACAAAGTATGCGACATTCGCGCCCGTCCCAACCAACTCAGTCAGTGATTTGGTGCGCACACGCATAGATGGGCGCACGCTCGATTTCGCGACCGTGAATATTTCGTCGCGCATCATTCGTGTGAAAATGTGAATTTACTACAATTCCCTTTTTGTGTTTGTGAGATAACAAGTTTGGTGTCGTATATCATTTTTGGAAACGCAATTTGGATTTTTATTCAATATGAAGAAAGTTTTGTAAGTTTCATTATTTGTATTATTATTGCATTTAAACTATAGCTTTATATACCGCCTTTAATTACATAAAATATCTTGCATCAATAATATGGAAAAAAATAAAAAAAAGTAACAAAAATAATTGTTAAGTAAGCAAGCACCAAAAGTGAGAATTACATCCATAGGTTTAATTAAGTTATTTTTAGATGTAAATGCTTTAAAATGATAAAACAACCAATGTTTCCTAGAAATAATATTATTGAACGGGAAATATAGTGGCAATCAGTAATAATATAAAATCGATAGGTACTCTGTAATCGATCAGTCATTATTTAATTAAGATACAGTTTCCGCCAAGCCACAAGGTATTGATAATGGCTTAATATTGGTATTTAACATACATTAATAGAGTTACAGGAAATTCGCAGTGTAAAATTATTAAAACAAAACTTTTCATTGAATATTAGGACTTACAAAACAAATAATCATTAACAACAAAACAAGTAGTGTCTCAAAGCGGATTTGATTGCAACTTTAAATAAGTTAAACTTTAAATAAGTTTTACTTTATACATTTCAGCTTGATTCTTTAACTATATAAAATAATTCATAGCTGTATTTTTCCACACGTAAATTTTTAATTATAGATTGAATACAAATCTATAATTGTGACCCTAATAACGCCATCACTAGGTCAGATCGTCTTACCCTGACATTGTCACACCCTCAGCGCAGTTGCTTTAACTGCCCCGTCAAAGCCCAAACACTTCTAGTAGTTTTAAAAGGTATCTAAGGTCATCACATTTTCATCCATTAAAAAATACCCAGTATCTAAATACTAACAAATTGAATGTTACAGTTTCAAATGGACATTTATTTCATCAAAAAAACCTTTAACTGCCCCATATAAAACCTTGGTGCTTGAATTGCAGTATCATAGCCTCTTTTACGGTTTAAAGTAATGGGTCAGCATCGACATTGCTGAAATTTTAAAGGACATAAACCAAAACCCAGATGAAGCTTTATTGCCTTTCAATCTCATTGTTTAACTTTTGCCCATAAAAAAGTCTCAACTATGTTATCTTTTAATTTAAATTAGTTTATGTTTAGCTTAATGGTATCCGCCATTTTAGCTGAGAACGAATCCTTGGTACATTTCCTAGAATGGGATCCAAGTCATTAGATATGTGTTTAAAATACTATTAAGACTAGAATTCATTTGGGCAATTTTTTTGTAATGAGAAGATAATAATATTAATTTTGGTACTCTTTTGTACAAACGTCTTAAATAAGGGAATTCATTTGATACGGAAAAAGGTCACTGGAGTTACCTTATAAATAAAAATAATGTTGACATTTGATGCTATTTTTTATCAAGTCTATTAGTTACGAGTTTATTTAATTATTATAATTTATTTACATCGTCTTTCTTATTATTGTCAATGGTTTAATTGATTGTTTTATTTTAATCATTAGCCGTCATATTAATTAAATAAAATGTTTTACACTTATTGTTAAAGATTAACTCATGAATTGAAATCGACATGATGACAGAAGATATAGTTATGATGGAAAACCTATAAAAAAAGTTGTTACGTAGGTATGTATTTTTATACATGCGCTGCCAATAAAAAGGAGTAAATAGCAAACATTAGGAATTGGCTTCGGTTCAATAACTATAAAATAAACAACGATCTTAAAAATATCGTGAAAACCCTATATATATTTATATATACTTTTATTAAAAGTAAACTTGCAAATTTATTTGACTCCGCCAATGTACTTGGCATTTTAATGTAGCAAATGAAAATGTTATACCCTATCGCTTGTATTGAGTGAGTCACTCAGAAAAGGACAACATTTTTGCAAAATTGATTGTGAACATATTTAAATACCTCATTTGTAGGCCTTACCTTCTTGTATCAAGATACGACATACTATGTATATCTTAGACAGGAGACTAGTTTTTGTAGAGACCTTTATAATGATTATAAAAGTTTATTTTTTATTTTTGTACCTGTGCCGTCCAGCGCAAGGCAACCTGCCCTCTCTCCACTCTTCTCTGTTGTTTGATAGAACCGGGCCAATAATGCAAACAAAATGATAAGAAGGAAAAATTCTACCTCTCATAAACAGCTAATCTAAATCACTACCAATAGATAGGTACTAACCTATACCGTTAGTTTCTACAATTCACACAAATATGTGCTAACATGAAATGCGTGCGCAGAAAATTTACGCTATTCTAAAATTTATTACGCATCTCACCTATTTTTGTACTTGTGGTATAAATGTGAACGAAAACTGTGACAATCAAAAATAATATATGTAGGTAGGTATATATACATCATGAAATTAATGGAATAATTTTGATTTAATAACCAAAATATCACTCGATACCCATTGTATTAAAGTGTATCTATAATATGTAAACACTCTAGTGTAGAATGTGTTCTATTCGAAATTACATTTGGTACGCTGATCGGAGGAGAGCTGGGACTTGACCAATAAATTGCTGCAAACAGTTTTATAGTAATTAAAAAAAGTTTTTAACAATTATTAAATAAAGCCTATGATATTACTAAATTGGCATGGTAACAGAGGTAAGCATGGATTATAAATTGAGAATATTTTATGATACCTAAAGTTTACATAATATGATTTTCCGTAGAGTACCTAAGCTGTGCGATCGTTCTAATCGTTCACAGACATTTAAATATATATTAACATAATCTATGTATAAAAATTATCATAAATTAATAAGACGATAGTGACATTTGAATCTATAAATACATTTGACAAATAGAAGTGCATTAGTAGCTATGCTGGTGCTCGACTGTTTTAATGAAAAACAAAGTCAATGCTAAGTTTTACGAAGTACATGAAATGGTACATACATGACGTTGACGATAGAAAATCAACGCAAATTTTAAACTTAGAACCTAGCACTACTTATACTTAAAAAAGAAAAATTAACATTAAGAAACAGTTTTTACACACGACTTATCTAATTATAAACAAAAATATAACTTGTATCGACATATAGGTCAATTAAAAAAGAAAGGTTTATGTTATTTAACAAGTATGTTTTTTAACAAGTTACATTTGATGCATTCAATTACATAGTACTATTAACTTTAGTGTATGAATGCAACCAAAAAGAGAGATAGTTGTTATCCGGGGTTTTCCTTTTATATATTATTTTATTACTGTTTAGGTTCAAAAGTTCAATCATCATTAAGTAGCTGTCATTTTAATTACATCCACCAATTGAACTGATAATAACGATAACACTTGTGCAAAACTTTTATTGAGTACAAAACACTTGACTACCGAATTCCTTGATAAAATAAGCCTTTATTAATAGAACTTTGAAGTAAATGGTAATAATAAAATGTTATAAGTGGTCACTCAAATGAGTGAACTAATTGCAGCGTGTCTTATCTTGGTTTAGGGTCAGAGGAAGTTGTATAGAATTTCACAACATCAATCAGCTATGAGATCACAAACTAGATTTGTTTAAAAATATCACGTTACATTTAAATAAACAGGTTCATTTATTACTAAATATGTTGTCAATAAATTTATATTTGCTCGTTTAAAATAAAAAATGTTCGATAACGAAGAAGAATTGTATTATCAAAGGAAAGGTAAATATTTTGTGGCTTCTAAAAGGAATCGTCGTACAATTTTATTGTCCCGAATTATGTCAGACATTATCGTCAATATACGTGAACAACTGAGATGTTTACATTATTGTTATATCAATGTTATATCAAATAGTTATTCTTACGCGATATTGTATTCTGTTATTAGTAAAAAAAGTCCTTATTTCCTTAATACTATATCCGATCAATAATAAGTTACATATTGTTTTGACTTTTTCATAAATAAGTGGCGTAGAAAGTGTTGATTGCTGGTTCTAAATATATTAAAAGACAACCTTCCAAAGACACTTTGACATTTAACACTTTAACACTTCCAAAGACATAGCAAAATTTGTCGTGATAGTATCATAAATGATTACAGGCACGTTACCGATAAAAAAGGTAATTAACCGATAAGAGTAGGAAGGTATCACAAAAATGTGACGTATCGATAATGTCATTTAATCAGCAATTCTGCACACTGTTCTTATTTGGAACACGCGTAAAGTAAATAAAGGCGTAACAGAAAAAATCGACAACTCAAATAGTTTTGATCACGGTAACAAATAATTAAATATGGTTCAGATTATTTATGTATCGATGTTTTGAACTATGACATTTTAAATTGGAATTCTTATTTAGATTACTGTTATATATTTCGTATATTTTAACATAGGTAATGATGTGATGTTGCTATGGTAGAAATTAATATCGGGAACTAAAGTTTCAATTTGTAGAAATAGATACACAAGTAGGTATACTTTTACCTGAATTGCTTATGTCACATTGTGAACTTTGACCTTTTAGTCGAGATAGAGTGTGCAAACTAACGCATAGAGACTTTTAACCTTTACACAAGTACCTATATCTAGTTCCAGAAGTAACTTCTTTGATTGTTTCTTTCAGTAGATCCAATAAATTAATTAATGCTTCTAAGAACGACGACACATTTAAATCTTAATAATAATATTATATTATGATCTTTGTATGTTTAACTTTTTTAAACCTTTCATATAAATTCTTTAGATAACTTAATCTTTTAGAAATATGGTTTTATTTATTAATAAAATTATCTTAGTAGCATATAAATTAAATTTAATAGCATAGGAATCTGGATTTAATTATTTACTACGAAACCTATGGTTGAGTTATGAAAATTTTCGTGTATCACTCGGGAACATTAGTGTAGAGAATATTTTCACACTACAATATTTGCTAAGTTCATTCACAGAGCTAGTCTATCAATCTTGCACTCTTGTACTATGTGTCGTGTTCAAAGCTAACATTTGTTTTGCTTAATACTCTTAAATCTAGCTCTTACTACTTTGTGATAAGGTCTGTTTTATTTATAACTTCTCTGAGTAGATTTAGAGGCTTGCCCGTGTCGTTAACGCTGGTTGAGCATAGCGCAGATATTCTAGCCACCCAATTCTTGAAAACCGCTTGACCTAGAAAACTCTAACAATAATTGTATACGGGTTGTTTTTTATCCAAATAAGGTTCTATTTGCTACCCGTCTGTTAGAACAATGTTACCTACAAATGTGTTCGAATTACGGTAAGGTGCATTACAGACCCAACGTATTTCTAAACAATAATTGTGGGATTGCAGTGTAAAAGGTTATATGATTTATGTTTATTGGTAATTGGTAAAGTTGTCTAAGAAAATAAAGGAATTCCTTTATAATTCATCAATGAATCTTAAATGTGCAATTTAATCGAAACGTCCAGGTTAGTCAAAATAATTTATACCTATATTGAAAATAAAGATCTACGCGCGAGTCGCCCGTTATATACGCCCCAAAGCATATTCTCGTGTAACGTGTAAAAACATATTCTCGAGGATTTTAATGTAAAGATTCTATATGCACTTACTCATATTATATAGATCGATTATATACTTCTCAGTCGGTACTAGCTACATTAAAAAGCAATTTCCATTCACACCTGGCCAGAGCAGGGCTAGATATGTAGTTAACAAGTGCTAAAATAACTGCCTGTCTACTTCCAACTGCAGAGCGCAGACAAGTCTAACAAGATATCTAATCACTCTATATTTATCACTGCAGATAATATTGTGATAAAGTGTCCATTCATATTCGCATTAGGCGTAAAGACTTTGAGTTCACCTCATACATTTTCAGTAGTTAGGTACCTATAACTGTTCGAATTTGACTATCACATATTTTTTTTATTTTTTTATTCTTTTAATTAACAGGAAAAATATGTAAAAATTTATAAATAACATTACTAGGACTAGAATATATTACTATTAATGCGAAGGTTTGTAAGATGTATGTTTATTACTCTTTCACGTTAGAACGGCTGACGGTTTTGCGATAAAATTAAGCACAGAGTTAGAATATGTTCTGGAATATCACACAAGGTTCTTTTTATTCTGGGAAAATTGAAGATCCCTGGAAACCCGGGTTAAGCCGCACACTCTTTTTTAGACAATATCTATATTCCATCACGATAATATAGACGCAAAAATTTTATGCGAAAGAAACCATAAGACGGGAGCCAGTTAACTTTATCGATTGACAATAAATCTGCAGCAAAACATTATTTAAATTATCTCCTATCACTAGAATCTTGCATTGAAAGAGATCAATGCAATCGTATGTTACATTGCATACAATCATTATAATGCCGTATGTCGGACTTTATCCTAAATGTAATCTTTACGGTAGCTTTCTTCACGGCAGAGAATCGACTCGATCGTCACGACTTTCATGTTTATATTTAATTCCTACATTGCACACAATTCTTTGATCAACCGATATAGTAACTCGAAATACATGTTCTTGGACACTTTCTGTACAAGTTACTTTAAATGGATAGGAATGAAAAAACTATATTAACATATTTTCGGAACTGCATGACCAAAATTTTACTTAATTTTTTATGGGACAACGCAATGCTTTCTATGTGGAAGGGGACTTTTTCATTGTGTAATGAAGCATTTATTTAATATTATTTTGTTGTAAAGGACCTATTTTGTATCGTGTTTACCTACAAACGTCATGTTTGTTGGCACGAGTATCTACTCGTCATTACATTTGGTCTAGGTATATTGTATCCGAGTCTAACCCACTTGGCTAAAGATGTTTAAAAGATCAGCTGTACAAGTGAACAGACAGTCTGTAGACAGATTCAGAAATTAAAAATAATAAGTTGTACTTTAAACTGTTGCTGTGTGACTAGTTGACTTTGTGGGTAGCAGTAAGTACCCTGACTTTCAAACTTCGTAACTATAACCATTCAGATCAAACATTTGTGTGCAAGAACATATCTATTTTTTTATTATATATCTGAGTGTAAATATCTAGTAAAATTGTGTATGTACCATAGTATAAGCTTACCATGGAATCAAATTGGCCAAATAGAAGGAAAAAATAATTACATAACTTTTTTCTCTACTAGTAGCTAGAAACCGAAACAAACAAAACATTTTTTTTCCAATTATTCTAAAAAGTAAGACTTATTTCGCTACTGAAATTTTATAACCCAGATTTTAAAATTAAATAACAACTAAAGCACTTGCATAAAAATTACCATTCAATAACATGACCTTACTATGTACCTATTCTTTACGATGCCAACTATTATGCATTCTGTAATTTATTTATCAATGAAACTCTAGTATCGTTGGGTTTCTTGGAAATATGTTCATTTATGATTGTCGTTTGCGGTGATTTATTACCAACTAGGTACTACAATAATTATCTATACTAATATTATAAAGAGGAAAGATTTGTTTGTTTGTAATGAATAGGCTCCGAAACTACAGGACCGATTTCAAAAATTCTTTCACCTTTGGAAAGCTACATTATCCCCGAGTAACATAGGCTATATTTTATCCCTGTATTCCCACGGGAACGGGAACTACGCGGGTAAAACCGCGCGGGGGCAGCTAGTGTAATTATAATTTTATTTTACGATTGTTACCCATTTGTTTTGTTGTCACTGGTCATTGAAGATCTCTATTCAATAGAGTTAGGTTAGAAATCCCTAAATACAGACATTTTGATTATATAAAAGTTGATATGTATATCGTGTGTCTTTAAGAAAATATAAAAAAATCCTACTTATCAACATCACTTTAATTAAGATAAATACTATCTCAAATGTTTATTTAAATAGGTTCCTTATTGGCTTATGGCTTACCTTAATTATCTTTATTCGAACTCAAAATGCTCTTTACATATATTTTTATTTTAGAAACCATAAGTATCCGATGCAGTTCTTTAACCTGCTAATCTCATATAATAGTGTTTACAAATAGCATTTAGGATCAGATATTGCCGCTGGCAAAAGCGTCATAAAAAGCCCGATTTTCGTTTTTCAATATGAATAAAGGTGAGCGGCCATTTTGTTTATTTAGCGAACTTTATCTTACTGACTTGTCCATTACGTTAATGCATTTCATTTTGTTTTAATTTTCTTTGTGATCTTCTTATAGACTACTTAAAGACTCGGGAATGAAATGCGTTTCACATTTATAATAACAAGTGTTTAAAAGGTTCGTTCAATTAAGCGTTTTGAATTACGATAACGGTCCAAATCATATAGGTAGTAGCTGCATTTATTCAGAAAATATTTATGATAAGTAGGACCTATAGGCAAATATAAATAGTCGCTTATGTCTACCATCATACCTATTTTCACTGTAAAACGGAAGGTACCTACTTTGTATTCATTGATTTTATTTTTAAGTATGTATTATTTTGATTAGAATGGCCGGTAAAAAAGGTGCATTAGACAAGACTTCATAACGGCTTAGCAATCATCCTAGCATGGCATGGTAGGAAAATCGCCAAACCGATCCCAGAATGACATGGTTTTATGGCAAATATAAAACAGGGACGTTCGGTCTATTCGTATAACCAAATTGAAGATCCACCTAGGCCATCGGTACAATTAACATATTCTTACGAAGGCCGTGAACTTTTGTTAATGTGATACATTCCTTTCTATTTCTGGCAACGATAACGATATCACAGGTTCTGTCATGGCGTAACCTGAAGGCTATCTCAACCCATAAATTATAATTTTGTGTGCATTTTTCGTAACGATAATTTTGTGATGATATTTCTCAAAAGAGTACCCTATCTTCTATGATACAAAGTATATTTTAGCTTAGATAACTTGTTAACTTTACTATTGATTAGGAAATAACGCAGCAGAGTATATTCAACAATACGCTTACTAAGTACATAAACTGTTATGAAGTTAAAAATGAAATTAAATATAAATTTAACTAAAATTCAAAGTCTCGGTCTTTTAAAAAACGAGGACGAAAATAAATGTAAAGCTCTTCAATTTGCATTTAAACTGTATACTTGCAGTACCAGAATGTTGAATATGCAGTCAAATGGTAGTCAAGTACTGAAAAATATATTCAATCTTAAATGGTTTTAGGTTCAGAATCCCGCTTGTACCTACCAACCTACACCTACTTTGACTGAACTTTTGACGACAGATACCTAGTGCTTTGAATGAAACTAACATGATAAGAACAATATAGCAGACCATGATTATATTAATTTTTTACGTTATCCAACCCCAAATATGCTTCAATGGACTTAAGATTGAAATGTTTTAAAGAAACTTTCAATTTCTATACGTATAATATAGGCCTCTTTTCTGGTTTCTCTTAATTATAATTTAATTTCTATCATCTATATTCCTTATAAAACATATTTATATCTAAAGCCCAACCACTTACAAATTATACTATAATTTTTTTCTGCTTCATTCTAGAAATTGGATTGGTAAGGTAAGCTTATTATCGAAGTCTTTGGAATATATAAGGATATATTCTTATATTTAATATTGTCGTCGTGTCTTGCTTACAAGAATGCACGGCTTATTTGATCTCAATCCAATCTTGATAGCCGTTAGATTAGAACGCCTGATCGAACCTGTAAATATTAAAACGTCTTGGGGTTTAATAAGCAGTTCACCTCGATAAGTCTTATTAGAACTTAGACGACAATAAATTTGTAGGAACCTACTTGCTGCAATTCATTAAACATTGTTGAATCATAAAAGCGATCAGTGATAAATCAATCTTAGTAAATTTATTGATAATGTACCTTAGAAATAAAATTGTTTAATGTTCTTATAATAAGCAAAATTTTGACCAGAAACCTCATTGAAAAACTACAGATACAAAAAAAACTAATTTTTTTTACACTCTGACTTTAATACTTCCTGCATGAGAATTTAACCAAAATATAGGTACTTGTTTAGTAGGTAATTATCATATTTGTCTCAGTGACAAATGTAGAGCAAATACATCTTGCCTTTCATAAAAAATTCCGAAGTCCCAAATCTTTGCTGGTGGTCATCGTCATGTCATGCTAAAGTTGACAAGAACAAATTAGCGCGATCTGGATCGTAACTAATTAAAATAAATAGACCATAAAAATACAGTAAATAGCTTATCATATTATTATCTTTGGCAGTGTTCCAATATTTCATTCGATACGTCCCCAAATTCTCTTCTGATCATATTTATGTCAACGACGGTAAGAATTCGACGATTTTCCTTTTTCTCCCCCTTCTTATAATTTCAATTTGTTGGTGGAGTTTGATGTCAATTTACGATTCATTTTTTTTTTGTCCCTGTTATATAGTTATAAGTATGTAGGTACGCGGTACGATGATTTGTAAAGACGAGCCGTCGAGTCAGTTCATAATAAATGGTTATATCGCACGCCCGTGTCTCATTTCAACATTGGCGACGAGGATGGGATAGTACAGATACAAAAAAAATCATCCACAATCACAAATCCATAGGGAGTCGAAGGCGGGCGGTATTACTAAGTGCACTCAGCGATAATGCGTATAAGTTGGTACGCGAATTAATTGTTCCAAAATCAGTTGACGATTTATCGTACAGCGAATTAATCGTAGAAATCGACAAACACTTTCTACCAAAAAGATCCTTACTAGCCGAGCGTCACAAGTTTCACACGGCTTCACAAGAAGTGGGAGAAGACTTTATTCAATGGGCAGCAAGAGTACGTCAACTATCCGTAGATTGCAGTTTCGGTCAAGCGCTTGAAGAAATGTTAAGAGATCGTTTCGTACTCGGAATGCAACCAGGGACAGAAAGAAACAAACTTTTCTTGGAAGATTCGACTAATCTAACATTAAATAAGGCGTTGGAAACAGCTGTAACAATAAACAGTGCTAAGAGGGCTGCGAGACAGTCGTCGGCTACTACGAGCGCAGTTCAAGATGCACCAATGGACGTATTCAAGGTCACTCCAGGAGTTCAGAATCGTGCTAGGTGTTTAATTTGTGGTTATTATAACCATAATTCCGATCAGTGTAGGTTTGTGAACTATAAGTGTAAAAGATGTGGCATAAAAGGGCATTTGAAGCGTATGTGTACAGAAAATAAAAACAAAATAAATTACATGGAATCCTGTGACGAGAAAAACAGCGATGACGGTAAGCGATCTATTGTTTGCAACATACGTAGCTATCGCGGCGAGGCGATGTGTTTGTCTGTTGATGTAGGTGGAAAACAAGTAGTATTTGAAATTGACAGCGGATCATGTGTTACTACAATGCCTTTTAAAAAATATAATAGTAATTTTAAACATGTTCCACTACGTTTGCCAAAAATTATACTCAGGTCTTACTCAGGAAATAACTTAGATGTAAAAGGCGTTATTCAAGTACCAATTAAATATGAAGGCGATTGTAAACTCATTGATATATATATATCATTAACAATTGTGGCCCGGCTTTGCTCGGTAGAAACTTTTTATCATTGTTTAATCTACAATTATCAAAAATTAATTACTGTAATAAAATAACAGATTTGTCAAGTTATGTAAATAAATATCCAAATCTGTTTTCTGACAAATTAGGGTGTTTTAACAAGTTTAAAGTGAAATTACATTTAAAACCGAATAGCGAACCAATATTCTTTAGACCTAGGAATGTACCCTTTGCTTTAAAAGAAAAGATTGAACGAGAATTAAACAGACTTGTTGACACAGGGGTATTGGAACCAGTAGAACATTCTGAGTTTGCCAGTCCTATTGTACCCATTCTAAAACAAAATGGGGAAATTCGTTTGTGTGCTGATTTTTCGGTGTCATTAAACAAATGTATATTAATAGAAAAATATCCACTACCAAAAACAGAAGAACTATTTGCTAGATTACATGGAGGGCAACAGTTTTCAAAAATTGATTTGAGTATGGCTTATTTACAAATACCACTAGAAGAGGGTTCACAATTGCTAACTACAATTAACACACACAAAGGGCTGTTTAAATTTACAAGGTTGGTGTTTGGACTAGCAAATGCGCCGGCTATTTTTCAAAAAGCTATGGAAAGTTTATTGCAAGGTATCGAGGGTGTATTGTGCTTATTAGATGATGTTTTAGTTACTGGGGTTTCAAAAGATCAACACATTCAAAGGTTAGAGCAAGTTTTTAGTCGTTTAGAAAATGCAGGCTTAGTTCTGAATAAAGATAAGTGTAATTTGTTCCAGGATTCCGTAACCTATCTAGGATTCTTAATTGATAAAAAAGGGGTTCACAAGTCATCAGAAAAAGTCAAAGCTATGATTAATTGCAAGCCTCCGACAAATGTTCACGAATTAAAGTCATTTCTTGGATTTGTAAATTATTATAGAATGTTCATTCCCAATGCATCTTCGGTATTGAACCCATTAAATACTTTATTAAAAGGGGACGAGAAATGGTCTTGGACATTAAACCACGAAACAGCTTTCCTAAAAATAAAAAAAGAATTAGCTTCAGATACGACACTCGCTCATTTTAATCCATTATTAAAATTAGTATTAACGGTTGATGCGTCATCTACAGGGTTAGGCGCAGTGTTAGCACAAGTTGAAAGCGGAGTGGAACGGCCGATTGCATATGCCTCGCGATCACTTAACAGTGCCGAGAGGAGGTATAGCCAGATCCAAAGGGAAGCGACTGCCATAATTTTTGGTATACGCCGCTTTCATCAATATTTATTCGGCTTAGAAACACCTTTTATATTACGAACCGATCATAAACCTTTAATGTATATATTTCATCCCAACAAGGGCGTTCCGGAAGTGACTGCCAACCGATTACAACGATACGCCTTATTTTTAACCAGTTATAACTATGAAATTCAATACATTCGAAGCGCTAATAATTGTGCCGACTATTTGAGCCGAGCGCATAGCAAACCGGTTTCTGATAACGCCGAACCGCTGACGTCACCTTTTGTTCCTCACTCCAGTCCCTTTTCATTATAGGTACTCTATTTTATTTCTTAAACTGTGCTTTTGGCAAGCGGTTTTGTATTGCCGTGTTTTATAATTATTATATTGATCTTATATACTTATATATGGACACTTAATAAGATATTATTTGATCTCAAAACTTATTAATTTAAGTCTTATATTTTTATCCAAAAAATACTTTTAAGTTTTTTTATTCATCTGTTTCATTAGTTTTATAAGAATTTTGATGATTGTAATACCAATTAGGTTCCTAAATCCCGATATTTTTATTATCAATATGAGTCGTTATGTCAAGCATACAATTACGATTTGATTTTAAAATAATCACGTAGCTATTTCACTTTAACTTTCCACGTTGATTTATTAAGTTGATAAACAGTAGGTACAGAGCTAGAGAGTTCTTTTTGAATAGTGGTTTTCTGTTTGTTTTAGTTAAAAACTTGTTAGTGTCTATACATTTACGAATACTACCGAGACTTCTTTTCAGAGGAACTTTAGTTTGATAAAAACAATATGTAGTTTAGGAACTTATATTGTCACACTAAATATAGACAAACACTTCAATTGGAAACCACATGTAAACACAGTCTGTGATAGAATTAGATCAGTATTAGGTAAATTATATCAACTTAAGCAAGCTATTGACAGGCATACAATGAGAATGGTCTACTATGCTCTTGCAGATACAGTAATCAGCTATGGTCTCAGTATATATGGACGCACATTTAAGACATATACTAAGGAAATTAAGTGTATACAAACAAGGCTCATTAAATATCTAGTAAGTAAAAAAGTTAAGAAAAAGTGCAATAAAAACTATGAGAAATTATATTATATAAGTAAAATACTACCCATAGACCTAAAAGTAAATTTCTTAATAGCCATAGAACATTATTATAAGGAAGAACATAAAGTTAAGTGTAAAAATTCATATAATACAAGAAGTATAAGGCAGGGAATGCTAATAAAACCAAAAGTAAATAATTATTATGGAGAGAGAATGTCTGAATATCTAGTCCCTAAAATATATAATGAGTTTAAGCTGTTAAGGAGGGAACCACAATTGAGTAAGGCATTGTTGAAAGCTGAACTCAAGGACGTATTTTTAGGCAAATGTAATGAGTGAGGTTGATGCAATTATATTAATAGATTTAAGTATATATATTGAATATTATAGTATGTATGTATAGTAGTATTGTTAACGAGCGTGTCTTGCCAACAAGCTACATAAGCTTGGCAAGGAAAATTTTAAGTGTAACTTGTTATTATGTTATTAGAAATAAATGATTAAAAAAAAAAACAACTAAAGCTCAAATGAAACAAATAATACTTCAATTTATCGTTGAATAGTTGGAATGTTTTAACCACGCCCACGTTTTTCTATTGCAAAACGTAGTTACGAAATATAGTCTTAAACTAAAACCTTTTATGTACTAAAGTTGAAAAGGTAAATTAAATAATGATATTTACAAACAGTTATGTCGTTCATAATATTACTAGCAAAACGCCCCGATTTCGGGGCGGGTGGAACAAAACACGTCATAGTTCTTACAATTTACACAAAATCGTAATGAATTGTACACACTTCCTCTGGAACCGCTATATTAGATATCTAATATCAAAAGCCGCATCAAGATCTGTTGCGAAGCTTAAAGCTTAAAAGACATAAGTGAACTGACGGAGAAAAGCTACATTATTGAATACTATGTAAAGATAAAGATACTGGTATAGAGATTGTTTTTTTCTAGAATCAATATTAATACTCCACTTTCCCGGAAGAGCACGACGTGAGAAGTTTGCATTAATTATTATGTTTGACACCGGCCAATCCATTTTCATAATTAATGGTTACAAGCAGAAATTATTTTAGTTCACCTACTTAACGAACAGTGTTCGATCATATATCAACATTTCTATGTACTAAAATATACTTGTACCATATCAAACCGGTCAAACTGGTCGCACAAATTCGTCGTGAAAACTAATATGTATATTTTGCTGTTACGTTCGTTTCTTGCTTGAATTTTCCAATCTGTACATGCATTATTAGTTATTTCAATTGTCATGAAAATTGGGAATAGATTAGTGTAAAACTGATTATTAGTATATTCAAATAAAATTTTGGTTACAAATTAGATTCTGGTATAACGATATCTAATCGGGAGTTCAAAAACAATGCACCAGTATAAATACCTACTTAGATATTTGGATCTAAACCTACGCGCACAGTAGGTATTTCATCTTGCCTTAAGAGGTCCAAAGTACTTTGATAGTTATGCTCTCCCTAGTAAATGATCGATAAAATGTAATTGCAATTTATCACTAAAGACAGATACAAATTGCAAATTTAATGATGATGCTAATACATATAATTATTATTAGTGTTGCCTCCAATCTTACTCATTGACAGTAGCGATAACGAAATATGTCTCCTGAGAATCGATTACAAATATATTCATATATTATAGTATAATGACTTGCATGGATGCATCGCTACAAGGAAGTAAAATAAAGAACTATTATTGTCTTGTAACCTTTGCAAATGTCAATTAACTTTTTATATTCGTAACTAATGTAAGCATCATTTGTAACTGCAGCATTATAATTCCAAACATGGTTAAAATATTCATTACAATACAAATTATACGGTTTTATAATGATGTAACAATACTAATAAATAAACAAAGCAATATTTAGTACAGTTTAAAACACAGTTTTTTAGTGAGAAACGACCGTCTCGCTTTCCAGAAACTTAATGTTTCCCAATGCAGCCGATGACACTCTGAAATCATATTACCTAATTAAAGATTTTTAACAGTCTTCCAAGGAAAAAGAAAGCTTTCACTTCTCGAGTTGAAAGTACCTACCCGTCAAAATTTTACTGTATATAATACCTATTAGTATAAATTGATTGATACATAGTTTGTATCTATACTTACATGTACCATTAAGCGTTTAGATAAATTATGTAGCTTACTCAGATTACGTTAGCTCTGTAACAAAACAGGATGGCTGAGGGTGTATCTGCTCTTGTCATTATACTATCGGTCCCAAGGGCCATTAGGCAATGTCATATCGCGATTTACTTGTCGTTTAGTGATAATGAAATGCGATGTTTACCTTTCAAAGCCCACACCGTGAAACGGCAGTGCATTTGCTAAGAAGTCGAACCAGAAACCTATATTTCAGAGTCTAAGTATATAGGTAATAAAGGTACCTAACGTCTTCCTACTGTGGCATTTGGTATTTTAAACTCGCTGACCCCGCAACTTAGCCTGCGCTGCATAAGAAATTTTACCCTGTTTTTTGGAAAAAAAATCAGCAAAATTAAAAATCCCGAAGAACACTGGAGCCACTTGTTTGATTATTTGCACAATACAAAGCACACAGAAAAGATTTGGCGCTAGATACTTTGTTGCCGGAACATCCTGACATGTTCTTGACCTTCTATGGTTTAAGATATTTTCCCATATCTAAAGCTCATGCTCATTGATAGTTCTACCTCCCCGCTAAACTATATACATATAATATATATAATAGCGTGAAAAGCGTAACAAAATATAAGTAGGTAGGTACATAAATCAATCCCACGATCCGATTTATCCTCCGGATATGTAGCGCCCGTGATTAGTAATATTTATCGAGTAAAATGCTCTATAATTATATAGGTATGTCATATCTATCGTATGTGTAAACGTGATGAATATTAGTTGGATAGAGTGATTAACGTGACGTGCCAGTTGGCATGTTGAGCAACTCTGACTTTATAGGTTATAAGTTCGAGTCCCATTTAAGACAAAAAGTGTTTTTTTTTGTAAAACAAAATAATGTAGAGCACCAGCTATGTATAAAGCCAAAAATAAACAAAAAAAATAGGATCAGATTGATGTGTAAAGAAATTTCTTACTCATTATGTGTTTACGTAAAAGTGCTTATGAATTATGTACATCATAGGTTTTCTACCATTTTTAGTGACCTATAAAGCCAACCAAATTAGTGGTGAAATTATACGTAGGTACACACAAACTGTTGCACATTTAATAATTCAACTAACTAAAAGCTACATTTGTAATCCACTCTTTAAATTATCTGCCCTTGTATTGTGTCAGTGATTAATTCACTCGCCGACAAAGCATGAGCGGCAAATTTAAATTGAAACGAGATGCAAAATGCAAATTATTTTGTATCTATTAGAATTTATCAGACTGTAGTTGAGATGCGAATAATTATGGTTGTAGTAAATTTTAACTGCTCAGTTTCATGAATTCGGAGAGTTATAATTCATTAATTTGAACACTAGCCTTTGGATCGCGTAGTTCCCGTTCTCATAAGAGGTATAAAACTTGCCGATGTAACTTTGATAATGTAGCTTTCCGTTAACACTTGATTTATTTTTACATCTTTCGTAGTTAAAGCGTCTATTTAGTCGAAACAAACAAAACCAAAATCTTTCCACTTTATATGAGTATATTGAAGTAGAACTCTACATTATTTAGCTCTTAATACAAAACTCCTGACATCCACCTGACCTCCTCACATAGTAAGTTTGTATTTTTGTGGTGTAGACGGACTACCTTTAACAGGTAGACCGTCTATTAACTTTACAGTAAAAAAATATCATCAATCAACAAACAAATCAGCAAACTCACGTCAATCTATATTTAATATATAATACTGACGAGTTTTTTTGTTGAACGCGTAAATCTCAGAAACTACTGGTCCGATTTGAAAAAATATTTTAGTGTTAGATAGTCCATTTATCGAGGAAGGCTCTAAGCTATAGGTATACCATCACGCTGCGACTAATAGAAGCGGAGCACCAATTACTAATGTTTCTAAATCGGGGTATTTTTTCTTGAGAGCTTACGTAAACGAAGTCACGGGTTAGTTAGCGTTACCTCAAAGAAACTATACCACTCACGAAGTCGCCGGCAGAAAGAAGCTAGTATCTTTATGTAATGTTTTAAGCTCCATAGTTTGGTTTATATTATTTTTTTATACCGATTTATAACGATTTTGTTATAAAAACCGATATTCACGTGTTGTCACTTTCAGGTGGATAAATAATGCATCGAGGGTAATAAAATTCCATTATTGACCTTATTACCGACAATGCTGACGCATTACATATTAATTGGAATCCGAATTACATTCAACGAACAAGTAGGTAACAAATGTGCTTATTATACGAAAAAGTAATAGTTATTAACTGATATTTTATTGGATGTCCTAGTTGGTTTCCTAGTATTTGGAAATGGCGATTACTTACCTACTCTTTAGTCAGTTTTTCATCGAGGTATATACCTATGAGTATGGGTAAATTTTTCGCAAGTCAATACTTATTTCCAAGCCGGTTGGCTTTGTGATTAGCATCGAGCATTTAACCAAACATGGTTTAATTTGGTTACATGCTCGATGGTAATTTAATTAGTGACCCTGACTTTCGAGCGACCGGTCGTGGATTCGAATCCCAATCAGGACAAATATTTATATGCATGAATATGATTGTTTGTCTTGTGTCTGAATATAAAGATCTATATACGTAAGTATGTAATAAAAATTAGTATATATGTAGTATATAGGCTATCTGGTTACCAAATCACAAGCTCTGCTTTGTTTGGAATCAGATTGGCATTGTGTGAAAATGTATCATATACTTTAAAGCTTACATAAACACAAACAAAAATATAATAGCCTTAAGTTTGTTAATACTAGGTTATTAAACATCTTCAGATTGCGTAAATTTTGACATTTGTCTGCCCTTATATTTGTAAAACTATTTAACTAGTTTAATTTCTAAAATTCTATTAGGGTTGTTTGACAGTAAATTGTTTTAATTTGAGAATTTAATTGGTTAAACTAATAAAGTTTTTGTTTTATAATTTTTCATGAATTGAATATTTTAATTTTACGATGTGGAGTTTGTGTCAATGTCAATTAAACTGACATTGACGATTGCGTGTGGCCGTTTGTAGGTATTAATTTATACCAGTGGCTCCCCGTGGTTTCACCCGTGTTCCCAGGGTTCTTCAATTTTCTCGGCATTTTGCTAGTTTCTGGTTAGTTTTTGCAAACATGCACATACAAACTATCGCGTTTATAGTAAAAGTAGTTTTCTCGTCCAATCCTATTGTATTTTTTGTGTAAAATATTTTTTTAAACTCATACGAAACCTAATGTTTGAAAACATTATTAGTATTATCCATAAGTGAGACGTAAAAAAAGATTTACGTCAGGAATACGATTACCATCTAACTCATTGCATTAAAGTATCGCGGATTAAAATCTATTTTTGTTTCTAGACCTGACCCTCGTCAGGTCTGGTTAGATAAAAAACAGGTGGAAAACGAATCCCTTTATTTTAAACCTATTATTGAAGTTATTTATTTCACAAGCGCACTAAGATTAAAATGACATACTTTGAAATTACACTCGAAATGTCTCCGCATCTTATCCTAATCCCACTTAATATTATAAATGTGAAAGGAACTCTGTCTTTCTGTTTGTCTGTCTCGCTCTCACACCAAAACTACAGAACCCATTTAAATTAAATTTGTTACAGAGATAGTCTAGAGCCTGAGAAAGGGCATGGAAGATCTCACTGGTACGCGGGAGAACCGCGGGGATCCACCAGTTTAATGTCATACATAGGTACATTCCATATTTCCAATATATACTTGAAAGACAATCGAGTTCTGCGAAATAATAAAATTTTATTCGACTTTGCTTTACGACCACAATTTACTACTTTACGTTGAAGCTATGAAAGTCACATCAAGCAATAGGTCACTGAAACACATTTAGTATTAGTATTAGCTAGTATATACAAGCCTAGTTTTCCAATCTTATTTACCTTCATTCCCAGGACAAAAAGGAAAAGGTTTTTAATCTAGAAAGAAAAACTAAAGTCCACATAAGTAAGTCAGTTTTTCCTAATATAAGCTCATTAAGAGTATAAACGCTAAGAAAGGGTGCAGCTTACTTGCAGATTTAACTCAGTCAAGACAAAATTCTACACTATTATAAAACGTACCTAACCTCTTTCTGCCTGTCTGTCTATCTTCTAATGCGCTTATACCTCGAGAGCTGGCTTCGTGGGGATTTATATAAAATATAAGGAGTAGTTCATAAAGTAGTACCTATCAGTAGTTAAGTAAAATAGTGTAGTTTTCTGAATGAAACAATTTAGACATGTGCACTACTAATATAATGGAGAAAAAAACATCGTTTAGATTTTTTTGTTTTTATTAAATAAATAAATATCCTCGGACATTTTTCACACACGGCCAATCGGATTCCAAAGTAAGCTGCAAGGCGAGCTTGTGTTATGGTAACCAGCTAGCTGATATACATATATATAGGTTTTAAATACATACTTATTTACATCCAGACACAGAAAAAATAGACATTTTCATGATTACAAATGTTTGTCCTGGGTGGGATTCTAACCCACGACCGGCGGCTCGAGAGTCAAGGTTACTAACCACAAAGCCAGTCTGTCCGATGTCAGGTGGGCTCCGATATTACGCTTTAAATAAAAAATAGGTATTTTGGTATTGATGTTATGTTGAAAACGTTTGATCATCAAAAACTGTAAATAAATGTTTGACATTGCATAGGCACAAACACGCAACCTTACGCCATAAACAATCAGCATGTGTCAAAAGTTAACTCAAAACCACAAGACTGGTTACGCAAATTACTCTGTCATTTATGAAACAAATGGTGACAGATATTACTCAAGGCGAATATTTTCTCGACACATCTCTAATTATAATTTTCACATCATTAATAAACATTCCTTGACTTGAGGAGACTTACCAAAATTAAATATGGGAAATTCGTCAAAATAATATAATGTTGAAATTGATATCATACTCATAATATAACACCTTTAAAAAAACCTGTAAAACCTTTTGTAGTAACACAACACATGACATTAAAAAATTATTAAATTCTTATAAAAATACTAGCTTTCTCGGTTTCATTCCCAATGGATCAGCACAAAGTATCTTTTTTTTCGATATATTTTCCAAACATTATATAGATAAACGAAATTTTTGATGCCAAAAATAAATAAACGAAAATTTTGCATATAGCATCACATTTAAGGATTTCTTTACATCGAGAGAACTTAGCACCTTGGTAATTTTAATAGGAAATTCATCTCATATCCTATTGGCTTTATGTTGGATCTCAAACTCACCATAATGTAATGGTCCTTTGGCCCCCATATACAATACTGCGGGCTGCTTGAACTGCCTGGAACTATAAAGAGGCATTTACAGCCAGTTTTACTAACGAGTGTGTGGATCTAGTTTAATCCAGTTTGTATTCATAACTCGGCCTTAAACTATTTTATACCACTTTAATTAATTATTTTAGAAATAAAATATCCCACTTTGTTAGAAATACTTATAAAATAAATATTGAAATAAAGTATATCGACTCGATGTAGATTTTAATGATTTCTAGGAGTTACTTCACTGGTGTTTCTAAGAAGAATTTTATCACAAAGTCAATTCGAATGTGATAATTATACACGATAGGGTCACACACATGCTAATATTTGTTACGTAACATCATATGTTCGTTATTAGAAGTTTATTGTAAAATAACTTTTTAGGTCCATATAATAAACTACAGCTCTTATAAGAGTTTGTTTTTTTGAACGCGCTAATCTCTAAAACTACTACTTCCGATTGAAAAAAAAGATTCAGTGTTCATAGCATATTTATTTAAAAAGCTAAAGGGTATAATTCAACACGCTGCGACCAAATAATGTTTCAAATTAGGAGATCTTTCCTTTTGAGAGTGAAGACGTGGGATAAAGTTGACGTTAATTACTATTCCACGCGGACGAAGTTACAGGCAGAAACTAGTATACAATATTGGAAAAATATCATGAAATGAGAAAAAAACTACTTCTGTATAGTAAGTAGGAAAAGTCGATAAAATAAATGATATCTTTTTCCTTTTGTATTTTATGAGTGCAATCATCAAACGTAGGGTACCGTAACTAACCAAAGGAAGGTACCTGTAACCAAAGGCCTTGTATAATAATAAAAGAATCAATAAGAGGAATTGAAAGAACCCAGTTCCATTGTCATATCTCTCCTTCCATCCAAGACTAATGTTTTTCCAATATCCATGTAGTTTAAAGTGCATTTCTCTTATATAAAGAGCATTGGAGTTTTATTAGGGGTGGTTAGAATAATATTTTTAAAGTGGAAAGGATTTTATTTGATTGTGCATTTTAACAGCCCTAAAAGAATATTACTGAATTTCAGTCTTGTGATGTTTATTTATAATTTATGATCATATCAAACCATATATTTTGATAGAAGCTTTGGTTTGTGAGATGCCTACGTATCTTAAATAGGTACGTATTTTATCAATCCTTTGGAAAAATAGTAGCTACTAATTACCTATATATATTTTTAATTCCCACCTTAAAACTGTTATGTTTTATTATACTTTCTAAGTATGAGTGTGTATTTTTGTCTTTTATGTTTCCTGTTAATTTCCTGTTAGTAAAATATTATCTAGCTATAGTTTAGGTATTCTAGCTTCAAACAGTTACCTTCCTAGAACCTTGTGCGCTTCCTCTGTGTAATTCAATATATAATCCCTTGAAAATCCTTTATATTTAGTTACATTGAAACGAGCACTTCCACGAAAATGGTCCTGACCTGCCTTTAGATGATATTTCAAAGATTGAAAATAATTATATATTGATTGATGCAAATTTTACACAAAATAATTTTTGGTGGCTCTACCATGATATTATGGAGCATATGCTCTGTACTGCGTTCGATAACAAAAAAAAAATTAAGTGTTTGTAAGTCAGATTCCGTTTTACATTTTGTAAGATTTCATAATACTTAGGTAGTTACTTTTCAAACATGGCGCCTCGTAAGTATAGGTTGGTTACTGTCAACAATATTTAATTGGATCGTGTTTGTAAAGCTGGTAGTACATCAGACCCTTCAAATTTTAGACCTATATCTGTACTACCAACACTAAGTAAAATCTTTGAAAAACTCATACTAAATCAATTAATGGGACATTTTAATAGTAATAATCTTTTTCATAATAAACAGTTTGGATTTACCAAGGGTCGCTCAACAACCGATGCCGGCGTTGAGCTTATTCAACATATCTTTGCAGCCTGGGAGGATTCAAAAGACATAATAGGGGTTTTTTGCGATTTATCTAAAGCATTTGACTGTGTCCAACATGAACTGTTAATCAGGAAGTTAAGCCACTACGGTATAAGAAATCAAGCACTCAGTCTTATAAATTCATACCTTAGTAATAGAATTCAGAGAGTTAATATAAATGGAAAGGTGTCCCCTGGATCAACTGTTGCTATGGGCGTCCCACAAGGCTCAATCTTAGGTCCTTTCCTTTTCTTGATATATATAAATGACCTACCCTACCTTGTTGAAAAAAAAAATGAGGTTGTATTGTTCGCTGATGATACTTCACTTCTTTACAAAGTGAAACGACATGAATTCAATTATGACGAGGTGAACAATGCTCTCTCGGATGTGGTAAATTGGTTTACTGTAAATAATCTGCTTCTAAATGAGAAGAAAACCAAATGTATTAAATTTAGTCTACCAAATGTTCGTCAAGTAGACACATGTATTAGAATTAAGAACGAAAATATAGATCTTGTAGAAACCACAGTATTTCTAGGTATCACTTTAGATGTAAAGCTTCAGTGGGGCCCTCATATTTCTCGGTTGGCGAACAGACTTGCTTCTGCAGCATATGCAGTAAAGAAAATACGTGCACTTACTGACGTAGATACCGCGAGATTAGTTTATTTTAGTTATTTTCATAGTATAATGTCTTATGGCATTCTCCTTTGGGGCAGTGGTGCCGACATTAACACTATTTTTATTCTGCAGAAGAGTGCTGTTCGTGCTATATACAATATGAGTCCAAGGGACTCCCTACGAGATAAATTCAAAAATATTAATATTTTGACTGTACCCTCACAATATATTTATGAAAATTTATTGTATGTACGTAAAAATTTACATCTTTTTCCAAAAAATAGCGACACTCATAGTATTAACACCAGAAATAAGCACAAACTCGCTATTCCTGTAACTAGACTTACTAAAGTCAAAAATTCATTTAAGGGGCAATGTATACGCTTCTTCAACAAACTACCTAAAGATATTCAGGATTTACCTATCTATAAATTTAAGCAGGTAGTGAAGAAAACTTTATATCGAAAGGGCTTTTATAGTGTATCAGATTACTTGTTAGAAAAAGACCCTTGGCAGTGAAATGCTCGCTACAAGCTATTTCACATTTTGTAAAAATCACTATTGTATTAGATGTAAGTTGGTTTTTGAAAAGAGTAATTACTGAGTTTATTGCCGGCTCTTCTCAGTAAAAACTACTATCAGAACCGAGCATTAATAGTGACTATTCATAAGTGCTTTATTGAGGCCTATTTGAATAAAAAAGATTTTGATTTTGATTGATTGATTTGTAAATGCTTTAAAATTATGGTTGTTATAAAGATAATTCTTTGGTTTGTCCTTACGTACAACATCATTTTCAGAAATACCTCTCGGTACATCAACACGGTTTTGTTCACGCTAGATCAACCTGCTCTAATCTTGCTTCGTTTACTGAGATAGTATCAGAAGCCTTAGATAAGAACAAAGAAGTGGATATCATCTATACCGATCTCAGTAAAGCCTTTGATAAAGTTTCCCATTCGATATTGGTCCAGAAGCTTGCAAATTATGGATACTCGGGAGCGTTACTGAACTGGATTCAATCGTATCTCGAAAAGAGGGACTTTTATGTAGTGGCATGTGGTTTTGCCTCTTCTAAAAACAGAATATGTTCGGGTGTTCCACAAGGTTCGCATCTGGGACCCATACTCTTCAATATTTTTATTAACGACGTTATGGACTGCTTTCATCACTCAACCGCATTTATGTACGCAGATGATTTAAAGTTTTTGAGGGTTATTGAAAGTACTGAGGATGTATTACACCTTCAGCAGGATTTGAACAGGTTGGTTGCTTGGTGCGGGATAAACAAGATGTCCCTTAACGTTAACAAATGTTTTTCTATGAAGTGCACACGAAAAATCAATCGTATCATAGATTCAAAGTATAGCATTGAGGGGCACTCTTTAAATATTGTAGATAACATAAAAGACTTAGGAGTCACTTTCGATAATAAACTCACGTTCTTGCAACATACAGATACTATTATTAAAAAATCTGCCAGGATGTTGGGTTTCGTGATTCGCAACGGAAAAGACTTCAGGTGTACGGGTACTAAAATACTACTGTTTAATGGTCTAGTTCGAAGTGTCCTGGAATATTGCAGTGTGATTTGGCGACCACATTATGCCACCCATTCTCTCCGCATTGAGAGGCTACAGAAACGTTTTCTTTACCATCTTACGTATTCAGTCGGGAAGTTAAAAACACTAAAATCTTACGAAGATAGACTAAAGCATTTCCATCTAAATAGTCTAGATAAACGCAGAGATGTACTTGATCTTTTGTTTCTTTACAAGATTCTTAGATCCAAAATTGATTGCCCTCAGATTCTTCAGCGTTTGAATTTTAGAATAGGTACCTACTCGCTATCCTCGTCATGTAATTACACCACTAGTCCCTCCCCTGCGAAGAACTGTACATGGGTGTAACTCTCCCATACCGAGGATTAGTAAATTATATAACTCGGTGAGTTTACTAACTGACGTGCACGTTGACTCCTTAGCGACGTATAAAAAATGTATCAACGCTGCTCTAGTGAAGTAATGTAATATTTAACTTTATATAGGTATATATTTTATTTTATTTTTCTAACTGTTATATTTTTGTATTTTAGTAATAAGCATAATGTGTTAGTATAGTATAATAGGTGTTTGTAAAATGTTGTGCAAGAGGTGTTTACCTGTAATGGTTGTGCATTTAGTTTTTATGTTTAAGTTTAGTTTAATATTTGTATGTAATAGTGTAGCAACTGCTGGTGAACCAAAATAAATAAATAAATAAGATAGGACCAATATGCCCTTGGAAGATCGATATCAAAAGGTATTCAATAAATCTAGACTACTCTCAAAAGGGATTTTTTTTTATTTTTCTTCTATTTTAATTCCTATATTATATACAATAGGAATATTTAAAATTGATTCCGCAGGCTCCTAGTGCATAATGAAGCGCAATTCTTGTCAATAGTTCTGGGAGCAAATAATATCTATTCGTTTCTCTGTAACGAATATCCATCGCCTCTGTATCTATAAATAAAAAATATGAATTAATATTTAATGGAAGGAATTACTGAAAATTTGATGAAAAAAAATATGTAAAATCTTTCTCAACGTATTAGTCAAAAATATTAACACTGATTCATGTAATTTTAAATACATTGTGTATATTTAAAACAGGATTGCCATTTTCTGCATATTTCCTTTCCATAGTTATTAAACTCAGAGGCTTAAAGAGCTTGTTGCGACCTGCTATTATATTTAATCTGTGGCGTTTAAGCCTTTAAACATCAAATGACATGGTATAAAGTGTTGCTTTAGTAATAAGAAACGAGGAAAAACAAGCACGAACTGGTATTCCATTTAATATATTTAAAAACAATACCTATAAGTTTTGCTTTAAAAGCCTACCACATCAATATTAATGACTGAGTAAATAAGAGACTTATATTAATCACCAGGAAATTATCTTATATTTAACTGTTAAAAAGTAGATAATGTAATTAATTAAATGGTTAGTCAACCCTTTATCTGGGTTTGAAAAATCCGACTTATTTGTAAAACACGCAAATTCAGACTATGGTTAATTGATATAAATAGGAAGCAGAACTGTAGGTAACATGAAAAATATCAGTATTTACCATATAACGAATATCTACAACCTTCACAAAGATAATATAATTCATTAAGTTGATAAACTTACGTTGGTATTTTTTCTATACTGACGACGGATTCCAACACAAAACATTCATCATCATCATCATATCACCCATAAGATGCTGAACATAAGCCATCGATTTCTATGCAGACCGGTTGAAGGATAAAACAAAAAACGTCGCTGATAATTAATTTGCAGTAAAAACTGAAAATACTCTGATATGTGTATATCAACAACCAGGGACATTTTTCAAACACGGCCGATCTGATTTCAAACTAAGCAGAGCTGTAATATGGTAACCGGGTAGCTGATATATCTACTACATATACTGCTTTTAAATACGTACTGTTATATTTAGATAAATACATCCAGACACAGAACAAACATACAAATTCATGCATACAAATGTTTGTCCTGGGTGGGATTCGAACACACGACCAGCGTCTTGAAAGTCAGGGTCACTAACCACAATGCCAACCGTGTGACACGTTGGGCATATTCTTGCTCATGATCGTGAGTCATCGTGAGTCCCCACTGAAGAGCCACCAAGGCTTTATGCATGTGATTAATTCCAGACAAGATGGCCAGTAAGCGTCATTTGCTATCTCACTGACAACCGATCATCACGTCTGAAGTGGGCCTTTTAATCATTAAAGTTTCTCAGCACTTGTGTGTCAATTTCCATATGATTATCTCTGTGTCGCCGACATAATAATATGTTGTCGTTATCAGAACCTGATTGTGACTAGCAATATATTCTCATAAAAGGTGTTTCATTTAAATACGTGGTGTCATAATAATTGGTTTAATCTTTCAGGCAGGTTCTATAGTACCTTGTTATGGTTGACTAATGATCGAGACAAATTCATTGATGTTGAAGAGAGAAAATTTTAGGCTTGTAGTTACTTGAATTATACTTTTGTATAAATTACTCCTAGTACTACAAATGCATTTGGCATTGTCAAAATAAAATTTATTTATAAGGTTATTAGGAAGATTCACAACCAATAGCTATAGGTAATATATAAAAAACAAAATGTACAAAAAATATGCTAACAACAAATTTTCACCTATGATTTATCTATAGATACTATACAACACTTTGAATTGCGTTAAAATTGAATGAAATGAAATGATGGATGTACAAATACCCAGTATTTATTTACCACGCAAAATCTGCATAAGATCTTAATTACTCAGTGTAATGTAAACTGACTTTTAGCGTAAAATTATGAATGGGAAACTAGATAGACGATGTGTTTATTACGTAAACGCAATAATTAATGTCATTAGTTCGCAGATATACTGATATAACATAACCTATTGAGAATTCCATATTGTATTTATAAATACATACGTACATTATGTATTATCAAACGATGCCGACAATAACAAGCAATCTATCTAAGACTGTTGCTGTACTAGCCATTGCTCTAGGGTTTTACTCGCGTTGCCAAGGGGTTATAGACTATTTGAAAATTCAATTTTTGGTTCTCGTTTCTGTAGGTTTTGGCTTTAGATATTTAAGTAATTATATACTAATTCATAATCAAGACATCGAAGAAGTACTTAAAGTCATTCTATAAAAATATGTTTAGCAACTTGCATTACAAGAATAATAAACAAACAATGTGATTTTTGTGTTAGCAAAAATAGCAGAAACCAAGCTAAACTCTTTCATAAGAGCAAAAATGCTAATAAATTAACCAACAAGCTATTTCCACGATTCTGATTCCCCAATCTAAATCACGGCACTGAGTAAACAAAAAAAAGCCGTCTAAAAATAAAATCTATTCATTCATTCGCGTCGCAAAGTCGTTGGGGCTCTACTCGACAAACGCTGTCAGCGAACTATTCTGGGTTGCGAATAAAAGTGACCCAGTTACAAATGATCTGGCTGCGCCACTGCCACCACTTGCAACTGGTATAATACACGGTGATACGTACACCCGTTGACTTTGGAATCTGGAAGTCATCTGATAAATGGAGCGGAAAAAAATTTAACGCTAGTGACTTGACTGCAATGAGTAGCCTAGAGTCGACAGTGCCCTAGAAATTTTGGATTTTTTCACATCTCGAATAGAAGTTCGTTCGCTGATCGATGTATCATTTTATTGAATGGTAAAATTTTGCATCACTGTTTCAGAAATGCGCAGATATTTATATGAATACATAGTGACGCAAATTCAGTAATAAAAGTCTCGTTCTCAGTAACGAATATTCTAAAATAAAATATCTAGTATTCTATTCGATTAAAACCTGTTAGTTACAAGCAATAAACCACCAAACAAACATGTACACTACACGAATCAGTTCAACAACACTGTTGGCAAAACTGATGTAATCCATATGTTTCCGGTAATTGACACAAACTTGGAAAGTATGCCGCATTTCTCTGCCAAACCGCGTTTAATAGATTAAAATAATAGTAGTAAATATCTAAACGGAGCTTAGCATGTTAGGCTGTTGCCATCACTATTAAATTTATTTGTTGGCATAGTTTCAAATAAGAAAGTATACTTTTTACTAAATTTGTATTTAGTTAGTCGTTCGTAGTCACTATGTTGTATATCACTATATCGCTTCAATATCATGATATAAGGAGCATGCTCCTTTGCATTTATTATCAACTAGTATCCATCCCGCAGTTTCACCCGAGTTCCCCGGGAATCTTCAATTTTACCGGGATAAAAATTGCCTATGAGCATTTCAAGAACATACTCTAACTCTGTGTCAACTCTGTGTCAGGTGTTGTTGCGTGAAAGAGTAGCAAACATTGAAACGTAATTACAAATTATCGCGGAGCTCGCTTTGCTTTAAAGTTAATTAGTATTTTATTCCCACTATCTGAGGATGTGTTGAATATTATTATAATGATGAGGGCTCATAAAAATAACCGTAACGAAAGCTTGGAAGTCTACTTATGTAAATGACCTTTGATTTATCAATGCAATCAATCTCAAAATTCAAGCCAATAAATTAGCACCTACTGCTGTTTAAATTCCAACGAATTCGCATTCAATATCGAGAATAGGCACATTGCTCAAAATAAATTAACATTACCAAGTTAATAATCAACCTATTAGAATCTTTAACCTACTATGATCTTATTGGAGGTATCTAGCCTTGCGTAGTGTCTGTTAAGTAAATCTGAATTGCATAAATTATGAAAGCAATTTTCTTATTTGTCCCATATTAGATTACAAGTGTGATTGTAATTTTAATAAATTATTATCATTTTATTTGGCTCCCTAATAGTATTATGTTGGTAACTGTTTTGTAAAGTAGTTGGGTTGTATATGATATTGAAATGATAGAGGAACAATATTCTCACGCGCAACCATATTGATTAATGACATATTACGAGGTATTTTATTTGATCACACAAATTCACATTCACAAATTATTTTGTACTAACGACCAGATAAAACGTTAGGTCCTTATTCCATTAGGTAAAACTAACTAACTTTATACCAAGTAGGTACCTAACAACTTAAATGAAACTATTAACAAAAACTTACTTGACCTCTTTTTGATATGAAATCATATGATAGACTTATATGGACATGACGGAGCAGAGGCTTTCTCACGTACTAAGATTTATTTCTGTATTCATTTATGAATGATGTATTCAAGATTGTCTAGAATAGCCAAGATTACCATTTATGGTATCAATTCGAAAATGACCATGTAAAGAATGAATGAATGGGAATGCCTGAATGTCAAAACCAACGAGAAGTTAGTACCTACATTAAATACAACTAGATATTATGATGGTATC
The DNA here is from genome assembly GCA_905147785.2 of Thyatira batis. NCBI lineage: Eukaryota > Metazoa > Arthropoda > Insecta > Lepidoptera > Drepanidae > Thyatira > Thyatira batis. Next base: position 7,466,797 of record LR990497.1, read on the forward strand.
AAAATATGTGTCAATGCTACATAGTAGATCTTGTAATTACAATTTAAAATATTGAATATATATAATTAACTGTTAGTTTTAATTACAATTGGCTGACCAAAAACTATGTTTCACCTAATAAACACAACTAGACAGTTTTGTGTTCAATGTATTCCAGACATAAAAAACACCTGCCTGATATTCAGGAATAAATTTCTCAACATTTCAGTATTTAACTTTAAGTAAATACTAAAACAATAAATGTTACTTTTGCATGTTGGTGTTTATTTTCATTTTCTACTTTATGGAAAACCGCTCCGTTTAGATCCTACGTTTTCCGTTTGTTTTTATACTTTTACCATTTCATTTTTAGCCGAGAATTTAAATCGAGAGTTGCAATGAACATTTCGTTTATATTTATCTTAAACATTTTCGTTTTCATTCCATATATTTGAACAAGAATATATTTAAGACATTCATTAGCGTTACCTTGACTTAATTAGCGAGATTTACAAAGAACATCGATACTAAAGTTAATAAAGACAAGGTAATAATTAGAAGTATATCTATACTAATATTATAAAGAGGAAAGATTTGTTTGTTTGTTTGTTTGTTTGTAATGAATAGGCTCCGAAACTACTGGACCGATTTCAAAAATTCTTTCACCTTTGGAAAGCTACATTATCCCCGAGTAACATAGGCTATATTTTATCCCTATATTCCCACGGGAACGGGAACTACGCGGGTAAAACCGCGCGGAGGCAGCTAGTGTAAAATGAAATGAGCGTTCGACGTCATCCATATAAATACTTACACAAGACTTAATTAATACCTGGCTCGACACTGCCTTCATCAAACCTCATACGAATATCTAATTTAATTTAACATGAAAGCAATTTCATGTACGAGTAAAATATAAACATAAACGCGTTCTCATTTACATACCAATAGGAGCTATGTGTGCGAAAAGCGTAAATCCGTTACAGGTTAGCTAAATACCGAAGATACTGAATGAGTTAAATGCAGAGATGAAAATATAGATATGGATTGTAATTTACTCTGTGATTTGAAATATGAAAATGATGACATTGAAATTGAACGTAATGACTTCGTTGGTGATAAGTTTGATGAGGTCGATAGTATTTGACATTCGTTACACCACTTATTTGAAAAGTTGCATTCATTATATGAGAGTGGTTTTGTCTGATGTAAATTGATGGATATTTTTGATTATCTTTTGTTACAGCCAAAATCATTATTAATTTCAATTGATACTGAAAAGCGTTCATATTGAATCATTTTAGCTGCACCTTTTGACTGCATACGTAAAACTGTTTTGATCGACATTAATTTTGAGGTTATTTATCACTATGTTTGAACACAAAATGTTTTCCACACAAAATGTCTGGGTAAACTTTATGTCTTTTAATAAGCACCAAACAGAATTGCACGGTATAGAGTCACTGCATATACAAAAAGTTGTTGTCATTGATACTTGTATGATATTTTCTGTACTTCACTCTGTCCTTAGTTATTATGCACTTAACTGACTTTTTATTGGTAAATGTCATTATAAATCCTTGTTATTTATATTTTTATGATTGAAAATTCACAGAGACGATGTTGACAATGGCACATCAGCGCCCTCTGTCCCGTTTTCTAATAGTATATATATATACTAGCTTCTCCCCGCGACTCCGTCCGCGTGGAATAGTTACTTTGGGCTGACGCTAACTTTCAGCCCCCTTCGTTTACGTAGAAGGATGGCCTCGCAGAGGCAACTGATGACTGCACGCCGGCCGGCCCAGCACATAAAGGCGCGCGCAATACTTGATAATTATTTTGGTGCGATGTTATTTTAAATTTGCGATATCTCCTAAGATATTCATTGGAATTGAATGATGTAAATGGCAATTTTGTTTTAAATTAAATACTTGCGATGAATAACGTATTTATTTGGATAAGGATAAATATCATCTTTATAAAAACACCTTCACAAATAATGCTTAATTTTCGAACAAATTTGGTTAGTATAAAAGTGGTTATAGTGAGCCAACCTTAACAGATAGACATATGCTATCGCGGACTTTTTTTTAGAACTTTTAAAGGGAAACAATTCTGTCATACATTATTTTAGCGTAACTCTAACCGTTTACGCAGCGTACGCAGCGGAAGCTCTCCACTGGAAAAGAAATCTCCCGATTTTGAAACATTCTTCATTGGTGCTCCGCTCCTATTGGTCATAGCGTGATGATATATAGCCTATAGCCTTCCTCGATAAATGGACTATCTAATGGCGAAAGAATTTTTCAAATCGGACCATTAGTTCCTGAGATTAGCGCGTTCAACCAAACAAACAAACAAACAAACTCTACTCCTTTATAATATTAGTATAGATATATAATATTGTTAACGTCTCATGAAAATTTTATCATTTCATCCAATAATTACCTCTATATAATGATTAGTTACAAATGAATATAAGGAAAATGTACTTTGTTTGTAATGAGTTTGCATCCTTTATCCATTTTCTTCGAATTATTGCGATCGAATGCTTCACTACCTACGTTTGAAGAATTTGTGTGTTTTCAACATTAACATTCCCAATTAAGACCGAGTCATTACCGCAAAGGGACCGTCAAAACAACGAAGTTTGCGTTAGCAAGTTAATTTCCTTGTAGTTTTGTTTGCTTCGACAGCACCGTCCGTTTCGTTTGAAACATCGCTTCAAAATAAACAATTTCATTGCCTGTAACTTGATGAATTGATTATTTACTTAACAGAAGTTAGTGTTGGAAGAATTATCGTTGTGTTTATTTGTATATAATTCATAAGTGAAACTTTACAGAGGCCGGAAGTAATTATAACTAGGTACTTATCTTTAAAAGCTTTGAAAAAGATCTTAGGAATTTAAGGGTATCAAATGATGACCATATAATGAAAGTACTGGAAAGACCTCTGAAGAACCTGAGATTTAATCAGGAGTATTTAAGAGTACCTACTTACACCATCTCAAGATCAATCGGGTTATTTATTTTTATATAAACATTTTTTTTATTTTAAAATAATATATTTTTAATAAAATTTAAATTTAGAATAGGTTTAATTATAAATCATATTCCAATAATATTAATTCCACGCAAACATATCTACAGAACCAACCATCATCTTACTAAATCAAGTAAACATTGTTTTAGAAACTCAAGGCAGAAACTTCGATGAGAATTATTCTAACACTTAGACCCAAAATAAACACATTTGTCTTGGTCTGGTGGAAACCCTTGGGTTGACGCTAGGTACCAACTGTGTCGGCCCGTCAACTGTAACTGTGACGTAATATATCGCCTTTACAAGGTATTATGTAATAGTAGGTATTATAGTACACCAAGATATTGAGTACAGTTGATGCAACAATTTAATAAGATTATTCCAAATATCAGTTCATTTCGAAATGTCGATTAAAAACAAACTTTCAATCTCGAAATGTGCGCAGATAATGTTAAAAAGGCCTAATTTGGATTAAATATATATATAACATGATAGACAAGCTGACAGCCAGCTCCAAAAGCATTCTACTGTGCCTATTGAAAATGATCATCAAATCCTAAATCCAACAATTTCATGGCATTTGTATCTCCAACTGTACCGCAAGCAATCGGCCAGTACTGCAAACTATTCCAATTTCAAAAGTTTCCACTCCCATTTTTCATTCGTACTGGGATCAGAGGCTTTCCCTGTGACAACTCTAGTGGTAAAAGGTTAACACTTCGAATGGGACTCAAGTTTGGGACGGACTTGATCGATGAGGCCAATCGCCCCAGCTTGGCGATCTTTTATCACAAACATGTTAGTTTTTCCAACTCTCGACCCGCTGGGTTTTATGTAAATGTTTAAATATTTGAATTTTTTTTATAGGTACTAGGTATGTGTAAAATTTGAAAAGCTTTGCTGATAAATCAAAGGCTGAAAATGTTTATGTTATTTTTGTATCATTAGCTTATAAGAAGATATCGTTACTAAAAAGAATTAATTCTGTTATGATATATATTAATAATATAGCAATGATATACAGACACGATGAATAACTATTATATTATTTTTTCAGGTACTTCACCGTGTTATACTCGTTACTCAAAACGATGTCATCTGAAATTACAGGTTAGTAGGTATAAAGTTTTGCTGATGCTTATGAATCGATTTAAACTTTTTTTTTCATTTAATGCAATTGGATATATTATTATTTTCTTTAATGACGATGGAGTTTTATATCGGATCATTATTTATATTTAATTTAGGTATTTTTAAAACTATCTACTTGCTGTTTTTTAGTCCTAATACTAGAAAAACAGTGTCAAGTCTAAACTAATAAAGGAGTACATTCAGTTTTTAGCGTAATTATAAAAAAAAAAAAAATATTTTGTTTCAGATGAATATGACCTAATTGACATGACAAGTTTTCCAGAAGGCATTCCTACGGTTAACATCGGAGACAGTACCGGATTCGATTTTCACGATCATGAAATGATAGAAATACCGATTGCTGAATTAAAAATTAGTGATAAAACTATTGCTTTGCCATTCATCATACAAACAGTTTATAAGCTACACAGCCGGTCAACATGCCTATTTGATATTATCGATAATAACGGAGTTTCAAAATTAGAAGTCTGCTTCGTACCACTTGAGGATGATCTCATAAAAATCAAACTAAAAGTAAATGACCTAAGAACTCAATCTGATAGAATATATTATGACAATACAAATGAATTTACAAAGTTAATAATAAAGGTAGAATCAAATAAGGTGGAATACTTCATAGATTGTATGAGTGAGTGTACTTCTACATTCAACGGCAATAATAGCACTTTGGAAGATATTACAATCAGTAAGGATTACACCTTTAGAATTGGATTTGATGTAAGTATATTATTTTAATTATTTAGTGTCTGCAAAACTGAGTGAATAGCTTCTTAATAAGCTAGAGCAGCGCCTCACCATCAACGATTGCATCACTGCTTACCATCAAGTAAGATCTCTAGGAACTCTAGTTTATAACAATAAAAACAAAGGAAATTTCTCCTACGTTTATATAGATCATTAATCTTCGGTGATCTAATGGTGACCATTCATAAAATCTTTACATAGAACGTAGTTATTTACAGTAAAAGATAGGAGTAGCTCTCGATTATTTTACGCGTCAAATGCTTCACCGTCCAAGTGCAAGAAAACTAATTTAAGCCTGCATTAAGGGCATCAGGGAGGTGCTCTCCCATCCTTTCTCCACTCTCTCTGTTATTTTACTTGGTGGGCTTTACTACTATAATATTAATACAATATAATACTTAAAACAAATCCATAATCAGTATGTGCCATACATTTGGAAAGTACGAGTAAATAAATAGTACCTATTTATATACATTTTCTTGGCTTCAACTGTAACACAAGTAGTAACCTAATTTTTACAATTGCCAACATATCAAGTCATTTTTATGAGACTTATTTTAAGCTGTTTACGTCCATATGCTAAATTCATGTGTCAGGGAGGTAAATTAGCAGGCGACGGGCTTCTGGGACCCGGCTAAACACAAGTGGATTAAATTTTACGGTACTACCGTGCTTGTATTAATTTTCAGAAGCGACTTGGTTAATTCTATATTCGTTGCCACTTTTGCCGTGTGAGATTTTCATGCTTTCCTTTTATTTTTGAAATGGGTATTATTTTAACGTGTCTGTTATTTTAATTTGAATGCATGTGCAATATACACTAATATTATAAAGAGGAAAGAGTTGATTGTTTGTTTGTATTGAATAGGCTCCGAAATTTCTGGATCTAAATAATTCTTACATCAACGGAAAGCTATACTATCAGAGGAGTGATAGACTATATTTTATCACCGCGTTCTTACTGGAACGGATGCTAGTAAATTATGTATTGATTGTTATGAATTGACACGTATGGGGATCCCGGGGATTTTCAATTTCCCCGGGATTTAAAGTAGCCTATTTTACACTTAAATATTATATTAATTTGTGGGTCTTATTAACCTATGATCCAAACTAAGCTTAAACTACACTCAACTAAGCGCTGTTTAATTTCTAACCCGCGAACGCTAATGTGGCCAAACCTCAGATATTAAATCAGCCTTTATGAGTTCATTAAGCTAACTCCACACTACGTTATCTAGGAGCATGTGTTACTGACTTATTGTTTGTACAAATTTGCCGGTACAATTTACTTGTAATCAACGAGAGGCTAATTCCAATATAAATTTAACAGCGCATATGTCGCCTACTACCTACTGATATTATAAATGTAGAAATTTGGATAGTGGGTAGCTTTTGAATTTAGTTTTTATATACCTATTCATAAAAGGTTTTTTTATTATTAAATATATATACTGGGACATTCTCCATCAAATAAATAGAATTATAGTATATATCGTGCAATAGAAAAATGTAACATAAAATCTAAAAATAAATAAATTAATTGGTTTTTAAAGGAGCATCGTGCATTGAGAAGGGACGATCTTCAGTGATTCTTCTGTGATCGTGTCTAGAGACCGCGGTGCTGTCTAACTTAGAACCTTCTACAAATATGTGCAATATCCGTAAAAATAATGTGTATCATTTAGAATAATCGTACAAACGTTTTTTGTTCTTTATATATTTGAGCGCCATCTACTTGTGGGTAGTGTTACCAAAATTACGGTGATAGATGTCGCTACAAGTACCTACCTATTTATTTCGATACAGCCAGACCAAAGTAATAGTTTTAATTATTTGTTCATGTTTATAAAGTTTTTTTCTTACCATGTACCAGATAGATAGAAATGTAGATTATTTTGTTACCTATAAGGTATGCCTATAAGGCTAGACAGTTGGCATTACGACCCAGATTTTTAAGCCGCTGGTCGTGACTACGATTCTCACCCAGAACAAACATTTGTGTGCATAAACATGTGCGTTTGTTCTGAGTCGATAATATGTATGTATTTAATAGTATTTATCAGCTATATGCACCATAATACTAGGTCTGTTTAGTTCAATTTAAAAATATATTTTAATAGCTATATGAAAAAGTAAAAGCATTATTGTTTTATTACATTAGACACGCAAATAAAATCTTCTTCAACATTTTCTTCAATACCGCTAAATTTGCCACCACAAGAATATTCTATTTATTACTTCGAGATCGATACAAAACCTTGAAATAAATCACGATTTACAATTGTTCAATATATTCTTTCATATTTGAATTTCAAACAAAGTACCTATTCGATGTCCTTAATACATAAATGTAAACAGTCCAAATAAAATTACAAAACCATTAGGTAGGTACCATATTTTACGTGCTGTCAAAAAACATGATGAATGCGCATCAAAATTTGTGGCGTAGAATTTTTTAATTAAAAATTGACTCCCCAAAATTATTTCCAAACTGACAGGAGTTTCATATAACAAAGTTTAAAATTTAAAATTACCACGGGTTGGGATGCACGCGATTTCCGTGAGGAAAAAATATATTTTACAAATTTGAATGTTGGTAGGTATATAGCTATATTATAACTAGCGGCCCGCCCAGAGGCTTTGCTTCGCACAATTCAGATTTTTGGGCAGATCTTTGATTTTCAAATACCTAAAGCAACCATCGTCATATTTCAATAACTTAACACAAAGTAATATTAAATTGAATGAATAATTACTGATTGAATAAGTCTGTCTAAGGGCACAGAGACGGCGGGAATAATGTTGTATAGGTGTGACTATGTAGGTATGTGTACAAATGGAAATCATTTTAAAAATAAAACAGACAAACTTTTGAAGACCTATGAACCATGTAAGAATCCTAATTAATAAGTACCTAATAGATTTGCATAAGATTTTTTTAATATGTAAATAAAATAATAATGCCGCATAGCTTTAAAGTCAATGTCCTTATTCACAAATAACGATGATGTATTGCAAACTTCTCTGTGAGATACTAATTTAATTTTACATTAGTGCAAATGTCGTAACAGAGCTCAGGCGGATCTGTGCGCCTGGCGCCCAGCGATAAATCTATCATTTAGTATTACTCGGCAAACGAGCATTCATAAAAATCTTTTTGCATATATAGGTAGGTACCTAAGTTTGATTTGATTGAAATGGTAAAAAACACTATTATGTGCCATTAAACAGAGCCCTTTATTTTGTCATACCTCTTCATATCCTGTCTTTCGGATTCTCTCACGGTGGAACAATTTAAGAGACCAGCTTCCGCCTGTGGTTTGAACCGCGTAGCTCCCGTTCCCGAAGGTATACAGTGATAAAATATAGCCCACCTCTATGACTCCCTGATGATCTACTAGATTCGGAGCCTATTCAATACATGCAAAGTGTAGATTAATTTGTCAAAATAAAAATAGTCGTATTCGTGAGAACAGAAAAAAACTACGACGGCTTTAACAATAATGATTAATTCATCAATCCTTGTGATTTCAGTAAATTCTTCTAGGTCCTTCGGGTATTGTCAATTTCATGGCAAAGTAAGCGAAATAACATACGCGCTCTATTGAGTACGCTATTGTTAGTATTTTCTCCCTTTACAGTCTATAACACAAAGGGCACGCCCAATAGAGCGTACAATTTAATTTATTGAATTGTTTGTTGTTACAACATTTATTATGTAGGTGATTTTAATAATTTATTTCTTGATTTCTATGTAGGTACAAGTATTTTTGAAAGTTTATTAGTGGAACGAGTTTTAAATTGTCAAATTCTCATATTTATTATTATTTTCTGTGCAGTTTTATGCATATTATATAATTATAATAAAATATTCTCAGTATGTTAAAAAGTAAAAGGAGTTTATTCATTATTAGTAATTGTTAATCTAAACTTTAAGTAAATATCAGCATCTTGTCGATTACGATCCAAAGCTATTACCACTAATGTAGTAGGCATATAGGTATATGTGAAAAATTCAACGCACACATTCACATAAACTTAACACACACAAATAACGTTAAGCTTCTTACATAGTTCAGTGTGAAATAGCTTGTGAAATAAATGAGATGTCTTCCATTTCATCAAAAAGGAAAAGAAGTAATCTAGGTCACGCAAAATCTTGCTTTATTTTCTTTATATACTTTTTTCACCTTCCACGAGGCTCGTTTTTCCGACAAACTAGCGTGATGTTTGTTGAATACTTAATATGTGAACTTAAGGTATACTAACGAATTGAACCTACACTCACGTACTTAGAATCTTTGGGGACGGAAAAACTTCGATTTGTATGTACCAGGTACCTGTCTTTACAATGAGCACACAGGTATAGAGAAATAAAGTTTGTATATACTGTTTTTATATTGTCTCAAAACGGAGACGGCAGCGACTCTTTAGTTCAGTAAAGTTCCACCACTTTAATTTTATATGAAAAATTTTAGCTGAATTGATAACTAGAAATAGCTACCTAGGTTTTTAGGAAAATTAATAAATCAACTAATCAATTAAATAACAGTAATTTATAATTGATAACTGTTTAAAACTGACTAAAATATGAATTACGTTTTCGAGTTTCCTCGCACCGACTTGGTTTTTTGAATCATACAATTTACTTTATATGGATTTCTTGTAAATTGTACCACAATATTTAAGTTAGCAACCAACCGGTGGTTTGGGACACTTTGCCAAGGATTTGAGTGGGGTTTCTCTGTGAAGTCCGCTACGTTTATACCAACTTACTTTTCAAAGGAATTTAAACAAAGAAATAAAAAACAATTGATTCTGTATTATTTTCTTTGGTACAAATTTTATACACGAAATATACATAGTATAGGAACGGGGTGTGAACAATGAGAAATAAATAAATTGCTATTAGGTATATTTCTTTTACTTTATGATAAAAACCATTTATGTGAATAATGTGTTAATAATTTTACCCCAACTATAATATATAATTCAATAAACAATATTGTTTAATAAGATGATATTAACTGTAATAACTGCCATAAAATAACAAACATTTATTTTCTATTTTAGTAGATCAACCGATTTAACCATCTGTTAGAGAAGATCGAGCGCCTGCGCATCTGTTGACCATAATTTCAGCAGACGGCACAGGCGCCACATCAAGTCTGATAGTCATTTAATACTAGGTATAGCATACTATTATGAATCATTCTTGTCTCGGCGCCACTACGTTTAATGTTCTACGTATTGCTCAAATGTAAAACAAACACATGATTACACATACTGTTCATTTATTTGTTTTACTACAGAAATGTAACCTATTTGTGATTACGAATTCACATTTGAATTAATGTCCTTAGAGAAAACTAGATAATAGGTAGAAACTAGAACATAGTGGGTAAGTACCTACTGGAAGGCATTTATGTGGATCATACAAATTTAAAGTATTTTGAATATAATTTCACCATCGATATTTGACTAATTGACTGGGCTTCTAGCAAGCATTTATAAAAAAAAGAAAATAATATTCTATAGAAAAAAACATTCTGCTTAAACACGTAATTTGGTACAAGTCATATTCAGATACAACATGCGTTCGTATTTCGCATTATTCCGAGCAGCTTGTTACATAAATCATTGTAATAAGCTATCGCATATGTCCACAAATCATGCAGTTACTGTTTAAGTACTATTTAGATGTTACGTGTATGAAAAAGTCACTGCGACGTTTAATTTCGTTCAAATTCAGCTTAAACGTGATCTCATTTGTGTTACATGTGTACTTTTGATGTAATAAAGTGGATTTTTTTATGTACTTATAAGATAATACGTTATTCGTGCTCCGTAGCAGACTTGAAAGGTGTTTTGGCCTCAAACAAAATCGTTATTTTCACCACTTTGTCTATAAATTTGAATGTATAAAAGTATGCCTATTGTTTAAACAATAAATGCTTGTAGGTATGCTTTGGAAAGTTATTTTTATTTAGGTTTAGTGAATGTAATTTTTTTATTAAGCCTGTTCGTAGTTACTGAATAACTTTTCGGGAAATAACAAAGTAGGTATTAATAGTCGTTCTTTCCAAACATATTTTTATTTTTATATGATTGAATTAATGTCCTCCACTGTGAAATAGTAATTAATTACTATAATCTTAAATAATACATTAAGATTTTCCATGCTTAAAATTTTTCTACACAGAAATTCCACAATCAATTTTCAACTCGAATGCCATTACAATTGAATTCGTCTACCTCAAGAATATAAAGTTACATCAAAATCTCATGAAAACCCCTCGGGCACCGCTTCATCTAAGGGATTAAACATACTCATTTCGGTTGCAAATCACGTATATAACAATTTCACCGTGCCCCTAGTTCAGACACGGCATCTTCACATGAGTTTGAACGGATTCAAACGGTGGGATCCTCCTTAAATTTGCCTCAGTTCTCAAGCGGAAAATCCAATGATTTACTGAACTAAAGCCTTATCATAATCTTGCACGTCCCTCATATTTCACGCTGAGTTAGTGCCTGACTCACTGGCAATTCACTATTTTCACTATTCAAACGGTTTTTAGTGTGTGTTTGGATGCTTTAGGTTTATAGGTTTATATGAGTTGCGGTATATCCATTTCTTGTGTAGAGTGAAAATGTGTACAGTAAATATAGTGAAAATGATAAAACAAAGTCAGTAGGTACCTATAAAATAGTCTTGTCTGGTTATATCATATATTTCGAATTTACTAGTTATATTGTATAAAATTTATTATAAACTACGAATAAACTTACTATTGAGCGTTATGTAGCAATACGATAAAATACTAGACGTCAATTTAAAATCCCAAAAAAAAGTTTTATAGTCCATCCAATAAATCTAAAGTATTTAGATCAAATCAATAAAATTCAAAAACATCTTCTGTTCTTTCCACATTCAACCTCATTATTTATACCTACTGAAAGTATACCTATTGTGGTCAGAGTAAAAACACCCTTTTACAAACTAGCTAACTAAAAATAAAGTAGGCAAAAATAATAATAAACATTTTCTCATAACGCCAGTAGAAACAAACTAAGCGGGTGTATAAAGTGTTGGAGCCAGTCCATTCATCTCATGTAGACTCGGCCGGTTGTCACTGGCCAAAGTTAAGAGACCGTGTATGAAATACAGTGGTGTCGCTGAGAATATAGCGTACGTTATTACATTTGTAAATTGTCCGGCTATTTTTGTCTAAGTCAGAATAAAACTCTGTCCGTATCATCAACTCATATTGTCTGTGATTCAACTTAAACTGATCTATTTTTTTTTTACAAATCAGAATTCTACTACCGATGTAGTTCACATATTACAAAAGTGTAAGGCAAATATGTATAGTACATATATATAAGACTAGCTGCCTCCGCGCGGTTTCACCCGCGTAGCTCCCCTTCCCGTGGGAATACAGAGATAAAATAAAGCATGTGTTATTAGCTGATAATGTAACTTTCCAATGGTGAAAGAATTTTTGAAATCGGCAGAGTAGTTTTTGAGTTATTCGTGACAAACATACAAACTATTTCTATAGGTACTTTAAGTTTTATACATAGGTATAAGGGGAATGCCAATAGTTGTTTAAGTTAATGAAGCTTTGTATTAAAAACAAGCAATCATAGAAAAATATTCGTTATATCTTACAATTCCACTAACTTCTTGAATATCTAAAATCCAAGCAAAACTGGGCAAAAGCAAACGTGGAAAGTAGAATGAAAATGGCAACACTTAGGGACGGAGGTATTCAAACGTCAGAGCCGGTGATGTATCACTGAAATATATTGCTGTACTTTTTATAAAAGTTTACAACTTCACGCGTGAAATTTACGGTCGAGGAGGCTCACTTACAAATTAGCCAGTGCTTTAGAGATATACGAGCTAAGGTGTTTCATGCGATTTGTTTCGAAAATGCTCAAATTATTATACACACAATAGTACACACAATAAGGATAAATATTTTGTGTTCATGAATATGTCTGGGCATTCCGTGTCTAAATATGGAACTACATTTTCCCTTCCCAATCGTAATATGTCTGCATGATTGATGATGATTTCATCTACCTATAGTGAATTGAATTGATTATCCTTAAAAAATACAATATTACATAGACAATTAAAGTGTGGCGTTTTGATATCGTTTCAAATATCGTCTGAACTGCCTTTACTTCTAGGCGGTAACGGACCTCGCGTATAATTTCCTACCAATTTTTTTTCTCGTAAAATAAAAATGCAAAATTTGAATGAGGTTTCCGTAGGTTGCGCTTGCTTTTGTATTCATTCCACTGGCATTATTCAGTGCACACTTCCTTATGTAAGGTGCTTTTTTTTCTCTGATGTTCTTTCTCACTTTTTTAACACTTGTCGGCAACGCAGAGATCCGCTGTTGGATCAACCACCACATAGATACACCACTTCCAATAAGAGAAGTGGTTAATTTATTTTAACATTAAATGTATAATTGAACTGAATGCATAGAAAGCGCATTATATGTATACCTACTTTATGGTACATTAAAAACGCATTAATATTCTGCCAACTATGTAGTTCATTTGCTAAATCTAATTAAGATGAACGCACAAAAAAAAACAGGAATAAGAGAAATGGATGATTTAGCCGTGCCGTTCATTTAGTTAATATCCGCCGTGTCACAACTTCGCAGCTGCTTCGGATCTGCTTCCTCCCATTACATGCACATAGGAAGGTAGTCAGATCCTTCTATCATATATAAATTTCAATAGCTTTAGCAAAAAAATTCAGTAACTTAGTTAAGCGTAGTAAACACATGCAGAGATAATTCTTTTTTAGAGTAAGTATATTAAATAGATGCTCAATTAAGGGATCTCGACTAACTTTGACTTTGAGAAATTGGTACAAAAAACAGCAGTCATTTTGGAATTGAACCGATGTACTTTTGAGAGTTGAAATAAATTCTTACTTTGGCGTAATGTCAAAGAAAGTGTTTCTAAACTTCTTCTTCATGATGATCCAAGTAAAATCAAAATACATTCACAATATCAGTGAGCAAACATAGTGTGCACGTTTTTATTCTAGCATCCTAAGCATAGCTACATCCCGTACCAAAGCTAGGTAGGATGAATCCGTTCAAAATCAAACTGCGGTGAAACTGTTCACTGCTCACTGCAAGTTTGTAGCTAATGTATTTACAGCCTAAGCTATGTCGCGAGCAAGCTGTGACTACCGTAAATATATCTACATGTTTGTCTGTTTACTGGTAATAAATTATGGATGCAGGTGTTGCCAGGAAGTTCCGAAGTTACCTGGTATATGTTAGTCATAAATTTTGCAATGCATTTGCTTAAACCTTTTATACGAATGATATTTTAAATGAACAAATTTTCGCTACGGACTCAAAAATCATTTATTACTTCGCAAATACTTTAGTACTATATTTTAAGAATACCCACAGTTTAGGCCGTTCCTTAATAGATCAGTCAGGACATGTTTCATATGTAGATAAATATCTATTTTGTAACATCCTTAAAAATGTATATAGGTGCATATAGGTCACTTCGAAGCTAACTTTGGAATCCGATTGGCCGTGAGTGAAAAATGTCCCAGGATATTTATATTAAAGACTTCTATTTGACCAAACCTCACCATCGTAAGTAATAATGTGATTGTGCAAAAAGTGTCTAAAAATCAACCTACCACAAAATATGTCAAATAGACATTATGTTGGCTTGCCAATTGTTATTACGAGCATGAATTTGATGCATGACATAATTCGAGTATATTACAAGTTGACCGTGCATTCAATTCATATCTATTGAAAATGAATTCAAGCAAATAAATAAATAGCAGTGGTTTGTAGCTAATATTACTGTTTCTCTTTCAAACATAACATGACATGTAAGTGATAAAACTCACCTTGGTCAAATCTTCCGGAAGTATTTTTTTTATTTGACATCATTCGTCGTCGACATCACAAGACGACCGGTGCGGTGCGTAAAAAAGTTTATGTATGTATGACCCTACAACATTTTTTAGTTTAACGCAATATACGGATCACCTGATGTCACTGTTTGGCTTTCGTTATTAAAAATGTAGTTAAAATACGACATTTAATACATATTTGATTTGGGAGTCATAACTTGTAGATAAACTTTCAGAATGGCTTATAAGTAAAATTTTATACTTGTGTTACGGTTTTGCACAGTAAAGAGGTCTGAGCAATGTAACTTGCACATGAGATGATCTAAGATACATACATAAGGCACAGCTTATATAATAGATCACAAACCTGTGATCTAAAACAGACTCTTGAGTTTCTCCCAATATCACTATTACACCATATTTTGGTAATTTAATATACCTACCTACATTAATTTAACTTATGTATTATTATCATTAAATTTGATGTGTTCATTTATTTTCGTGAGTGATGTTTCATTCAGTTATCGCGTTAAATAAAACTTGTTTTGTTGTTTCAGGGTACGATAGATCAATTAAAAATTATTCCTGATGGTAATAATATCAAAAAATTATGTGAAAATGTAAGTATATTCCTTATTAGATATTTTGGGAACCTAAAAGCATTAAATTTATGGTAATTATAGTTTAAGAGGGTATTTTTTATCAGTGTTGTTAAATACTTTTGTATTTTCCAGGGATCCTCTTTATCCAATATCGTTAGTATATCAATTTTTTTACTATATTCGTTTGCTTACTGCAGCTGTGGAATCAAAAATGTGTTCTTTTAACATGGGCATTTTGGTTTGAAAATTGGAGCAAAATTATTTTTTCGGCACAGAACTCCTTCAAAATTATTTTTGGCTTATAATAAAATTATTGAAACGAAATTGGCTTACTTACCTTATTTGATATTGATTGCACATGTATAAAAATTGGCAATTTGTTTAACACACTGCGAAGCTCAGCTTTATCACAGAGGAGAACAACTATGTGGCTTTTTCAAAATTTAAACTAATTTAATTTCTTTAAATTATACCTTATATTGTGATAATAAGCTGTAGGTAATATAAGGATACGTCATGATACGATGGCGGTTTTGTAATGTTAATGTCTCTAAAACAGTTATCTTTAAAGCCCAATCTATAGTTTTAATACCTACTTTTATTTTACTAATATTATAAATGCGAAGTTTGAATGGATGGATGTTTGTTTCTCAATAAATAATATATATTTTATACCACAATATTTATCCTAAATATCTGTTTGTATTTTATGTAATATAAAGCTGATTATGTATTATTACAAATAATGTTCTATTATTTATTTATTACTTTTTTTTGGTATTCCCGATAAAAGTTGTATCTAACATAACTGATTCGTATATAATTAATTATGTCATAAATGCTGGTGATTAAAATCATTTAATCATATTAACAATAAATAATATTTGTCTTTAGACTGATGATTATGACGCGACCACAATTACATCTGAAGTAAGTTGACAGCTTTTATTATTATTTATAATTTAAATAACGAAAACCTTAATACGCTAAACTCAGCGTTTTTTTTTCTACGTAAAGTTAAATTTATGAAATGTAAAATGTTATTTAAATTCAGCAAAATGAAATAACTCATTCTTGTCGCTGGGTATTTTGTTTTAGCTTTTGTATTAACTCTTCGTTGTTTTCGATGATTTGAAGGAATATGTTTTTTTTTACTTCATCCAAATTTTTTTTACATTAAAAAGTAACTAACATAAGTAAGGATTTTTCTTGCCTTGGTTTTCCTCATTAACTTTAAAAAGCTTTAGACTTTGGTTATGCTTACTGCGGAGTTGAAACTTATAAGAATAACATTTACATTTAGAAAATAAAACTATAATATTCGTTTTTTTTTCAACAGATTGAGTTACTTGAAAAGAAACATGATTCAGGTAATATTTTAGAAAAAAATATGTGTATTAGGTGTAATGACAATTTAGAGATAAACCATAATTCAGCTTAAAGTAATAATGTTTTAGAACGTGGTGAAAAAGGACAGAAAGGAGAACAGGGACAAAAGGGGGAAATGGCATTAAAAGGTGAAAAGGGAGAAAAGGGGGAACATGGCAAAGTAGGAGATCGGGGTGATAAGGGAGAAAGAGGTGAAATAGGTAAACCAGGAAAGCAAGGTGAAAGGGGACCGCCCGGTAAAATGGGGGAACGCGGAGATAGAGTAAGTAGAAATACAAACGTTGATTTCAAGTTTGAAATAAATAATATTTACCGACCACTACACATAGAATAAAATTACAAAACACGCAGGGTTCAAACCACCACGTGTCTTTAATTTAACCCCCGTCTCAGTACGAAGTTGCACTGCGTATATTTATATACTCTGCCACTTTGGTGTCCTGCCAGGGTCTAATGGGGAGTAATAAGACGGAACCAAAACCAATGAAGCGTATAAATAATTTGAATTGTAAATAATTAAGTTTCACCAATAAAGTTTGCTTTTTGAATGTACAATATTTTATTGTATCATTAATTTTACGTTGATTGCAATTACAGGGTGAGCCAGGAATAGGTAAAGATGGTATACAGGGTCCTATAGGACCACAAGGTCCAATAGGTCCTCAAGGAGAACAAGGAGATAATGGTGTAAGATATATTGATTTTATTATTTTTTATTTTCTATTGATCAAGGCTATTTTCCATTTCAAATTTATTCATATACTATTAAGAAATTAATTAAAGTCATTGTTTTATCATTCTCCAAAACAATTATATTTATAGGTTTATATACATCCAGGTTATGCTAATTTATTTTTCGCTCGAAAAAAAAACTTCGGGATTAAATCGGGAATTGTTTTATGTAGTTCTGTTTCTATTTATAATTTCAAATTAATTCATATCATAAGAAGTTAATTTTAAGTTATTAGCATTATGTTTCTAATTGATTTACAGACATGTGCATGTTCGGAAGTTCTTGTTTCAAATTTACTTAAGTCAATGCCGGAAATGAGAGGACTTCCTGGAGAACCGGGTTATAATGGAACGGATGGCAAAATCGGACCTCCGGTATGTATTTAGTTTTGATTCATTGATTTATTATTTTATTTTTTATCATTAAATGCATTTATAACTTTCGGGAAAATAGGTTGCATTTATAAGTTCAATACTTTACAAAAATATTCACTGACTCTGTAAAACATAAGTGTATCTCATGACGCGCAATAGTTGAACTCAGAAAATTCTCAAAACTATGTATTTCTTTTTATTAACGTTATTAAAGATAGGTAATATAACTGAATTATATAACAAGTCGGATGTTACCGTTAAAATAATAGTAAATGCAAAAGCTTTAAAATAATATTTCATAGCTGAATACTTTTATTTCAGGGTAAGAATGGCCTGAAGGGTGAAACGGGTCATAGAGGTAGAGATGGAGACCGTGGAGGAATGGGAGAAAGAGGATATCCTGGAATAGAAGGAAAGCCAGGACCACCAGGTCTAAATGGTGAAAAAGGAGATAAGGGGGATAAGGTGAGAAAAAAATAGTGCTTCAAATATGAAGGTACAATTCTTTATTCTGACCTCATTTAAATTTGTGTGTCGCAAAACTTTTTACAATGGAGTAACCGATGTAACTGCTTTGAATTTAAGGGTATGGACGGTACAAAAGGTGATAAAGGAGACATTGGAATAAGTGGTAAAGATGGTATACCAGGTAGTCCGGGTAGCCCTGGATATGGTGTAAATGGTACCAAAGGTAATCCAACTGTAAACTATCTAACTAATATTATAAATGCGAAAGTAACTCTGCCTGACTGTCTCACTTTCACGATAAAACTACAACAGAACTGATTTAAATGAAATTTGGTCTAGAGCCTGAGAAAGGACATATGAAACTTTTTATCCCGGGAAAATTATAGATCCCGGGAACGTGGGTGAAACCGCGGGGAGCCACTAGTACTATATATATTTAAATACGATTGCTTGTTCACAAAAAAATAGTAAAAATATCTTATTGGAGGTTATGGTATAATTTAGCTATTTACTTTCAGGTGACAAGGGTGCTCCAGGCTTAGCAGGTCTACCGGCATCTCTGATGTCACTTTTGGATGAAAAATGTAAGTCAGTCATAAACTGCAAGTGTCGTGAATCTAATTTTTAATTTAACAACATTATTCTGTAAACTTGGAATAAATTAATCCTAGTACTTTGATTCTCACCAATAAACATACATATATACTTGTCGTATCATATATAAATATTTCTACGGCATTTATGAGTATAATGTTGCTGTAAAATATGAGTTTTTCATTTTACTTTCAACTTTGATATCTAATTATGTACATAAAGTAATAAGATTTAAAAATATCACATGAAAAATGTCTGCCAATTATTAATAAACAATAATGATATAGATGTCGCTGTAGCTGAAAAACTTAAAGGAGACAAAGGAGATACAGGAAAAGATGGAAAAATGGTATTTATATTTTCATTGATTTTGAAATTAAAGTTAATACTTAAACTACAGTTAATACTGTAACACTCAAATATTTTATTGTTTATTCTGTTTTCTCCATATTATAATACATATTTAATCACATTCGTTTTACTTACTATGCATTTTCAGGGTTATGATGGAAAAAATGGACTTACTGGTCCTCCAGGCCCTCCCGGATATAATGGTACCGATGGAAAACCTGGACCTAGGGGCGAAGATGGACTCAAGGGGGATATCGGTCCAATTGGACCTATCGGGCCAAGAGGAGACCAGGGTGAACCAGGCCCACCTGGAAATGTGCCTACTGAGGCCATTGCTCTCATGAAAGTAAGATTTTTATAAATACCCCTTTGTCAGACAAGAGAAATATGTAACACTATTAAATGTTTATATCCAATATTAATTTATACAAATCTAAATCTAACTATTTAGCTGCAGATGATATGTTTGTTATCTTATATATATTTCTCATATCTAGGGTACAAAAGGAGAACCAGGCGAAAAAGGTAGTCAAGGCAAAACTGGACCAAAAGGTGTAGATGGTATAAAAGGCTCTCAAGGACCTATTGGTCCACCAGGACCTCAAGGAAAAGAAGGGGTTCCAGGACCCAGGGTAAGCAATGAAAAAATATACATATGAGATATATATTTTTTTTAAGTTAAGTTTAAGTTTTTGGTGTTCTTAAAAACATTAGCTCTTGTAGAAATATTCTTAGGTTATTAACTATCAGCAGTTTACTAGAATAAACCTAAATAATTTGTTCAAAAATTATTTCACCATGATACTATTCTAATTTCTGACTTGAAATGCATGCAATTTTTTATATTAGTCTTGAACACTTCCATAGGTGGAGTGTATTATTCAGAATATATAAATAAATAAATATCCTGGGACATTTTTCACACACGGCCAATCTGATTCCAAATTAAGCATCAAAGTGAGCTTGTGTTATGGTAACCAGATAGCTGATATACTACATATACTACTTTTAAATAGATACTTATATAGATATTTACATCCAGACACAGGACAAACAGACATATTCATGCATATAAATGTTTGTCCTGGGTGGGACTCGAACCCACGACCCGCGGCTTGAGAGTCAGGGTCACTAACCACAAAGCCAACCGGGCTGTCGATCATATATGTAGGTAATATACGTTAATATGTGGTTCTTTTAAGCTTTAGATCATGTTGACGTCGCGGCGTCGTAAGTTTTTAGTTGATAAGTTATACCTAGTTCATTCCTCTATATTTTAGGGACATAGGGGTCATTCAGGGTTCAATGGAACAGTAGGAGAAAAGGGACAGAAAGGGGATAGTGCACCACCCATTGATTTGGAAAAGGTATGGGCATATATTTTGTTGTATTTTTTACTTTCTGTAGACCGAAATATTACAAGTAAATTGCTTTATTTTACTGCCACGTATTTTATCGAGTGATACTGTTAATGCGTTTTATACTTAAAAAATCTGTTCAAATTCACGACCGTTTTGATTTTAATTGATCAGTTTGATGTACTTAAGTGTGTTTTCGTTTAAAGCGTCCAAATATCTATTTTCAAGTTAAAAGGTGAAAGGGGTCAAACAGGCGATCCTGGTATCAAAGGAGAACCTGGTATACCTGGGCCTCCAGGGCCTATGGGTCTAACACTAGAAACTAGCACCAGTGCTGCAATACCTGGACCTCATGGCCCCCCAGGTCGCCCTGGGCCACCAGGACTACAAGGAATTCCTGGGCCACACGGTTCTCCTGGGAAACGTGGAGCTATTGGGCTTCCTGGAGCTTCTGGCCCACCTGGACCATCTGGCCCTCCTGGAGCACCGGGGCCTCCCGGAGCTTCTGGGCCACCTGGACCATCTGGGCCTCCCGGATCTTCTGGGCCTCCCGGAGCTCCAGGGCCACCTGGTACCGTTGGGCTACCTGGCGCTGCTGGAACTACTGGGCCACCTGGATCTCCTGGGCCTCCCGGAGAATCTGGTGCATGGCCATCAAAAACACCCCATGCTGGCGAGCCAAGTAGTGGACATGGTATTTATTTAAAAAAATATCAAATCAAGTTCTTATTGTGGGTCCAAAAGAAGTTATATTCTGCATGTTTTTTTTGTTTCAGTAACACTAATGGGTGAAGACGACTTTTATGTTGCAAATACAGTTATTTACAGCACTAAAAAGGGACTTCTGAAGGTAATGTTGTAATAATTCTACAAAATATTTATCATTTTATGAAAATATCATACCCTCCGAAACATTACAATAACCGTAACGCACAATGCAAACTTTGATCATAACCGAACGAAAAACTATTTTCAAAGCTATTTCCGTTACGATGGTTGAAATAGGTGAAAATATGTACATAATTGTTTTCTGCCTTTGCAGAGAACCCACACAACGCCCTTGGGAACATTGGCCTACGTTTTACAAGAGAAAATATTACTGCTACGAGTTGAAACTGGGTGGCAATATGTTGTGGTAAATATTAAACTTATTCATTCTGAATAATGCATTTGCTGATGTTGTTTTCTATATTTTCTACTTGGTACGGTAAGCGAAACAAAGGTATGTATATTGTATTATTTGTAGATTTACTATAAAGTTTGTATTTCTTTGCTTATACAAACCCAGCTTCGCACGAGTTCTAGTTAAATCTAAATTAAGTACCTAAAAGCTTACAGTTTTTATAATTTTTCGATTCTTCAAAAAGTGTAATATTTCAGTTACCTAACCGGAAATTACTTATTGTGTTTTATAAAAATCGTGTGGATTCTTTATTTATTGACATTACATTAAAAATTGCAGCGTAGAATAATCTAATTAGGTATTTCATTTTATTATCATAGTACTATAATAGGTATAAAATGATGTTGTATGAAGCTGCAAAGTATGATAATCTTTTATGTTTTATATATCGATTACATAATAAATATACTGAGATATTCGTGATGCACTTACGAGTAGTGTCATCAACGCACTTAGCTCATACCTCTGAATTACTATTATATGTTTAATAGACGAGGTCGATTTTACAAGATTATCAATCTATCACAACGCCAGCATCTGTAATCAATACGCCAGAGCCGACTAAAGAAGAAAAATCTTCCCAAAAGGAGAACCATAATGCTGTAAGTAATATTTTTCCTTGTTTGTTGGTCTACATTGACTTTTGAATCGGTAGTAACTTTAGTCGCATTTATTTGCATAATTGCCTGATTAGATAACTACAGACACAGGGCACACATAAATTGTTCTGGGTAGAAATCAAACACTAAGGGTGTTTGAACAAAATATTTGTTTAAATATTTTTTGTTATTAAATCCAAATTAACCACTCACTAGGTACAACCCTTACCGAAACATCCTGAAAACACATCACCAGCACCTGTGATCATTAGACCAGCACATATAGATGCGAGGGATCATATACCACCGAGACCACCAATCAAGAAGTATACAAATATGAATGTCGTAAGTGATGAAATTGCTTTGTATATTTAGCTCATTAGTTTACACTCTTCTGATGTATTTCTTATTCATCTCAAGTTTTAAAAACATGTGCATCTCAAATTGGATAATTATTCGCAATAAAAAAACAAAAACTGAATGTCCAGTTTTCAGTTTATATGCAAAATATTAACAACCAGAATAGCCAGACAAAACATACATTTTCATATTCATTTATATTCATCCTAAGTGGTCTTGAATTCAATGCCTCTGGAGTGGCAATCAGAGTATGTAGCTAACAGCACCAACCTGACAGGCTGAGACATTTTCCACACACAGCCAATCTAATTCTAAATTAAGCTGAATTTATTTATATATATTTATGGTAACCAGATAACTGAAATAAATAATTGTTTCACACATATTTTAATAGATAAATATTTATATCTAGAAACAACACAAACATTTTTGTTTATATTACAAATGTTTGTCCTGGGTTTGTTTCAAACCCACGAGTGGCACAGTTTTAATCACACAGTCAAGCAGCCAGTAGTAATTATTATATTTATCTATTTCAGATCCGATTGGGGGCCCTTAACGACCCATATCCTGGGTATACTTACATGTACCCTACTAGGCACCATCCAAAACAAGAATGCCATTGGCAGTCGAAACAATTTGGATTTAATGGGACCTTCGCTGCATTCTTGGCTGACAGGTATGATTTACTAGCACCTTTAAAACGGTTAATAATATGGTTTTTTAATAAGTACTATTTTATTTTCTTTCCAATTAAAAAGGATTCCTGGTGTTGCAATCTCATTAATAACTATTCTCAATAATGTATAGAACTTCCACTAATCCGTACAACTCGTTCGACTGAGTTTAACTTGCATAAAAAACTTATATTTTAATCGTTTCAGATTTCAGGACTTGCGATCAATTGTAAAAGCTTCAGATAGAAACTTGCCTGTAGTCAACTTAAAGGATGAAATACTATTCGATTCATGGAATAGTATGTTCAATGGAAGCGGTGCAGCATTTTCCAAGTCTGCCAACATTTACAGCTTTAGTGGGAAGAATGTTCTAATTGATCCACATTGGTAAGTTGTTTTTCCCGTTCCTTTTTGGTAATGTTTAACTTCTGATGGTGATCGTGTAATTAGCGATATAAAGTTGATCATGACAAGTGATTTAAATAAACGTAAACTATAAAAATCAACATCTTCTTTTGATGTGTTTTACAATTTTCTAAAACGAGAAAACGTTCAAAAAATTTACGTTCAATTAAAGTAAATGTAATAATAATGTTTTTATTGTGTTTTCACGAAAAGCTTAATAAGTATATATTTACAACCAACATTTTTAAATACCTGTTGGTATTCCCTTTTAGTGCATATATTTCTAATTTTAATCGTGTATCTAAATAATTATAGGCCAGAAAAAGTAGTGTGGCATGGTGGTGATATGCGTGGTTATCTAGCACCACATCATTCCTGCAATGAATGGCAGAGTAACAAACCGACTGATTTCGGTTCTGCATCGTCGATTACAAGGCAGAAATTATTAAACAGGGAGCTGTAAGTATTTATGTTTATTTCTATTATATTGCCCACCTTTTACATATTGTAGCATGTGGAAGTAGTGTGATTTTTATTTGAAAATTATGTCAATGATTATAACTTTGATGGTTTACTTACTATTTATAATTGGGTATATCATTGTGATCTTCAATAAAAGTTCGGGAAGATGTACATACCACTAAATAAAAACTAAAGAGTTCATAGTTGGAATATCCAAAAAATGCACATTTGTCCAAAATTAATGTTGTATTGGTTATCCTGTCAGTTATTAGAACGATCAAAAATAGACCTTAATTAAAAGAGAATAGGAAATCAATATTGATTCCGACTTTGCTGTGAACTACTTAAAAATCGATTTAAGTTTAGTTAGTATTAGTAGCTTTAATGATTTCTTGTTTTTTACAGATACACCTGCAATAATTACTTAATAGTACTCTGTGTAGAAAAAACATCTTCAAAACCCAGACAAAGACAGAGGCATGATAGGTAAGTTATTTATTTTAACTCAGTTATAAGACAGTTCACAATAAATTATATGAAATAAAACAGATCACAAATAATTATGTTAAATTATCATTTATTTCTATTTCAGTAATTATTAATAACGGCATTATGAATGTAAGCAATGCATGTGTAGTTGGGGTTTATTTACTAGTAGATTTTTATTTAAGTTCATATAAAAAGCCCTTTATCCCTTCCTCATAACTTAGGAATGGCTAAACCATTTGTTTTTTTGTTTGTGTCAATATTTGTCGAAGATTTTATTGTGTATTTTTTTTTAAGTAGATCCCCTGGTAACATGAGTGAAACCTGAGCCAATTAAATATTAAAATGTGTTTTCCCTATTAGTAGATTTAGCAAGTACCTACTGTACATATATTATTTTTAATTCATTTATTAAATTAAATATTCATATTCAGTGAATACTGAATATGGATTGAAAATTTTCACCAAAAATCATTGTTTTGACCAGATTTTTTGACACAGTGCATAGCTCGCACACACCCACGCGATACGCATACCGGATACGGTGTTGCTACACGCAAATTTTGACTATTTTCGATAAAACATTAAAATCTTTAATTTTCTTTACTTTTTCCAAATTTTGACACCTTTTTTGACCTATA
The DNA here is from genome assembly GCA_905147785.2 of Thyatira batis. NCBI lineage: Eukaryota > Metazoa > Arthropoda > Insecta > Lepidoptera > Drepanidae > Thyatira > Thyatira batis. The sequence continues at coordinate 7,492,330 of LR990497.1, forward strand.
ATAAATACAAACCTTCCAAATTTCACCTAGTTTTCGGCTGGTCCGTTGACACACGACGCGACGCGTAGATACTTACCATCCGCTCCGTCCTCCGACCTCCGGAAGCTGAAATATAAAAACATTATTAGTAAAAATTACACCAAAATACACTTTTTCCAAATTTATACAACTTTTTTCTATCAAACTAAATTCTAAATTGTTTATCCCTGGGTGCGCCGCGCCGAGACGCGTCTTTTGAGACTACTCCCGGCCCGCTAGCGCAAAATTTTTGCCCACCCACCCTCCCAGACGTCATTTGCCAGGTAGGGTCGGTAGGTTTTTAGTAAAAATAAACTTCTTCCAAATTCAAAAATTCTTTTTGTTTAATTTACTTCAGATACCACCTATTCAGAATAAAATAACTAAAAAATTCAAAAATTTACCTGAGCACCCGTAGACCGACCTTAAAGTCAAAAATCTCCATTTATTTACACTTTTTATACAAATTATTTACATTTTGACAAATTTGACCTATATACAAGTATATAGCCCATTTACACACTGACACAGACCTTTGACTAAAATGCAGCGCAGCCCCCCTCCTCCCCCGATGAACAAAAACCCCAAACGAACCCTATTTCTGGACGACGAGTCCACAGAAGTGGACGAAGTGCGGAAACCAGAAATAGAGGAATGGCCAATGGCTCCCACGCCGGAGGTAAATCCGGCGGATTCGCCGGTGAAGTCCCGGTATGCAAACAGGGTTGCGGAGGCAAGGGCATGTCTAGGCAGGGCCAAGAATCATTTAAAAAACTCGCGAAATCTCAAAACAGAGATAAAGACAGAGGTTACACTGGCCATCGAACGACTATACCAATTGGTAAAGGAAGCCGAGGCCGAGAAGGGCGGGGGAAAAGACGGGATGGATGCCCCCCCCCCCCCGGACAAGGGATTTGTGCCGGTAGTGGATATGGAGGAGAGAGAGATGAATGAAAGGAGAGAGTTTGAAAGGGAAATGAAGAAAAGAGATGAAAGTATGAATGAGAGATGTATGAAAATGGAGAAAGAATTATACAGTAAGATGGAAGAACAGGGAAGAATGATTAAGGAAAGCAGCGAGAAGATTGATAGGTTCCACGATCTGCTCGAAAGCCGACAAGGGGTCCCGGAGGGGACCACCTACGCGAGTGTGGCTGCCGGAAGGGCAAAAGCCCCGACCCAGGCGGCCCTACACTCGGTGGTGGTCTCCTCCAGGGACATCGACGACTCTGGGAATGAAGTCCTTGAGCAGATTCGGGAAGCTGTAAAGGCGAAGGATGGATGGGTGAGGATCGAAAGGGTGAGAAAGGCGAAGGGGAAGAAGATAATCTTGGGATGTGAGAATGAAGAGGAAAAAATGAAAGTCAAGGAGCGGCTGAGGGAAGCGAAAAAGCTGGTGGTCGAAGACATCAAAAACAAGGACCCGCTTCTGGTCCTCAGGGACGTTCTGCTGCTGAATGAAGACCAGGAGATTGCAAACGCCCTGAGGAACCAGAACCGGAGAATCTTCGACGACATCAGGAAAGAGGACGACCGCCTGGAATTTTGCTTCCGCCGTAGGTCCGCGAATCCCCTCGCCAGTCATGTGGTCATGAGGGTGTCCCCCGCAATATGGTCTCGCATGGTCGGGGCTGGAGCAGTGCACGTTGACCTGCAACGGGTCAAAGTGGCGGACCACTCGCCACTCGTGCAGTGCTCCATTTGCCTCGGCTATGGGCACGGGAGACGGTTTTGCACCGAAACCGTCGCCAAATGCAGCCACTGCGGGGGACCCCACATGAGGGATAAGTGCGCATACTACCTTGCCAGTGTAGCCCCATCCTGCTGTAACTGCACACGCGCCAAACTGGAACAGACTGAACACAATGCGTTCAGTCAGGACTGTCCAGTTCGGCGCAAATGGGATGCACTGGCAAGGTCCAGTATTGCGTACAACTAAGGAAAAGGAAAAAGTGCAGGCAAATCAGACCCAGTTTCTAAGAAACTGCGAAAAATTTGCAGAGAATCGGCCGAAGAAAAATACAAAAATGGGAAATAAAATATAAATAGATACATAAAAATATGCTGAAAATATATACTTAGTCATATAGCGAGTCAGCATATGATCCCGGAATAAAACACGATAAAAAGGAACGGCAAAATTAAAAAGTTAAGATAGTAGAAACACCACAATCGAGGAGGATAAAAGAAAATAAAAAAGAAGTTACGAAAATAATGAATGAATAAGCGACAGAGTATAAAAGAAGGATAGAACAAGCACGAAAGCATGAAAGAAGAAGTATGAACGGGGCAGGGAGAAAAGCGAATAAATGAACGATAGAGAGAACTAGAAATAAATAAATAGAAAAGATTATAAGTTAAACAAGAAATGTAAAAACATAGATAAAAAAGGAAAAAAAGAAAAGAAAATAAATAAAAAAAAATAAAAAAATAAAAAAAAAAAATTGGCATAATGTAAGGGAATAAGAACGAAAACGATAAAATATGCACAGAAAAACGACTTAATCAAAGCAGTATAAGGAAATAAATAAAAGAAAGAAAATATAAAAAGAACAATAAATAAATTAGAAAATTACAAGATATAAAAATAAACAGTAAAAAAGGGGAATTAGTTAAAATCTATTTTTTCAAAAAGGGAAATGGGGAATTTTATTAAAATCAAATTTTGTAAAGAAAAAAGCAACAAATTAAGAAACGCGCAGAAAAGGTCTCCCATACTGTGGGGGGATAGAGATGAGGGCCGGGACACAAAGGACCGGTCCGCTTTAAAAAAAAAAAAAAAAAAAATACTGAATATGAATATTTAATCTTTAATAATTAAATGAAATTTTAATGGGATTTTTTTATCATTACAGGAGTGGATTAAGACACAACAGAAATCACATAAGAGGATGGCATTAAAATTGTTATGTTGTTTAAGAAGTATTACCAAAAGAAAAAACAGCCTATTAATTAGGTAATCTAAGATTTTGTAAATAATAGATATTAATTTAATAAATCTATCTATCAATACGTACCTTTGTGTCAGAGAAACTGAATTAACATAATGGTTTTCTGAAAACTAAAGCCTTAATACTGCGATATCTATCGTTTCGATCATTTTGTGATTATTTTTCTCTATAAACTGTCACAACTGTACTTAGAAATATGTAAGAATGTTCGTATTTATTTAATAGAAATATCCTCGCATACTGAAACTTGTCATATTGTGTCGTATTTAAATTTTATTGTACTTACACCTTTGCTTCAAATCGCGCAGATATTCCTTCTTTTATTATTTATTAATATATTTATAACGCATTCATAAACGATATGAAGATAACATTGAAAATTGAGTCCATAATTAAAAGAATCTAATATTTTTTATTTATTTCATTTTAAGCAATTATTAGTTATTTTTAATTGTCAATACATTTATTTATAAATATCGAACAATAATAATTTAAATCCAAGTTAATGATTTGCAAATCATGAAACTATATATTTAACATTAATACCAATATGGACCTCATTTAGTATATAATGACGTTGCTTTCTAAATGTATTCTAAGAATAACTGTTCAGAGGACGTCACTTAGATAATAAGATTAAATTAACTTTTAAAAGCTTTTAAAATATCAAAAAATTCAAAATTACATCAGGTTTTATTATGTAAAAATAACATGAAAAGTGTTTTAAAAGCACGGCTATATGATTTTAAGATACTTATGGTTTAGCTTTATGATTGTATTAAAATGATAAGTTATTTATAAAAAAACTGGTGCTCATCAACATTAATAATCAGATAAATAAAAGCCATTCTATATAAAGATTATCTTTAAACATAAAAATGAATGTATCGAAATGAAATGTACTACGAGCATAACTTCAGAACGGCTGGACCGATTTCGCTAATTTTGTGTTCCTTGTAGCCAGGCTAAGGTTTGTACCCAAAAATCAATAAATTTTCGAAAATATGGCTGAACAAAGTTTGCCAGGTCAGCTAGTATACTTATAAATATTAATTAAACAAAACATTATAACAATTTTTTTCTTTATACAAAATGATGATGAACACCAATTGATGTAAAAAATACTTTTGCAATGTGAATACTAGTCTTCAAAAAAACATAATGTTATCATGTTTAAATACGTACATAATCTGATTGAATAGAAGAGTAATATAAGAAGTGATTTTCAGAAGGAATCGACAAATAAAATCTATAAATAACCCAAACTGAAGTGCTACTAGTTTACTGAACATAACTTTTTAATTAAACTAGTGTAACTTATCAAAATGGCCCTATTAAATAGTGATAATTTTATTGTACTTTTTTCAAAATTCAAATGAGAAAGGTTTCAGTTAGAAGAATTGAACCTAGACAGACAGTATAGAAATATTATTTGATGTCTACTGAGACCAGCAAGAAGTATTGCCAGTTGCAACTAGCATTTGACAATTAGCATTTTATATAAATTTAAAATAAAGGTAAATTTTAGATACTGGTAAAAATAAAGCGTTATTTTTTACGACTGTAGTTAGATAGGATTTTTAATATTCTTTACGTAAGCTTTCAATTGATGTACTTATATTTATTTCCTATTTTTAATTGCTTAGTTAAATAGTCTGTGCCATAATAACCTTGTTTTCGCGACAATTATAAACGTTTTAGTTAAATAAAGTTTTTTTTATTTTCCTTGGCAACATTTGCCTATTTATTTTTTAGAAACTAATATCCCTGAATATATTATTATGAGTCTTGTGTTACTAAAAATAAGTGTATTAAAATATCATAATACTATGTGTTAATCCATAATATGTTCTATCAGTGTGTCAAGTTTCTTCATAACCTAAAGAATATGGAGAAGTTACCCATACATCTACCCTCACAATTTTTCGCATTTGGTATATAAATAGATAGGATTTTATCTTCTGTAATAACAGGAAATAATAATAATAATGTCATGAATGAAAATTATTAACCTATAATACGTAATGGAACAGACAGCTAGAAAATAAATAAACATTACTTCTAAGAATTTTGTTTTCCTATACGTACTGTATAAACACAGCGTGTACCATTTAATGGAGTGGAGATTTCACGGTGTCTGCCTCTTGAGAGTTGACATGGATAAATTGAACTCCTCCGCCTTTTGCTGTTTTAAGGTTCTTTAGCAACAATGTTAAAACCCCGCTTTTACGAGCAAGCCTTATAAAGTACAAAACTTTGATATGGTTTGTAAGATAAGTTCGGATGTGTAAAATATTTTAATAACATCTACGTACGTTTCTTACTTAGTACTTGAGTCTTATAGTATTTGAAGATAGCGTGATATTTAAATAGATTATTAACAATTATATATCCAGAAAAAGCATACAATTTGTTATTTGATAATAGTTTATTTTGAAATATATGAACCTAAGCATAATTATTTTATTGTTTAAGTGCAAGTCAACTAATGTTTGATATTGTATTTGCTTAAATTACTGTAATTATAAACTTTGTGTTGACTTTAATTCCTAAAAAAGTATATTAGAATTTATTATTAGGACTCTGCTAATTAGTTATCCTAATATGGGAATTAAAACAAAACTCAATATAAAGATGTCATTTTTGTACGGAATCATAGTATGTTTTTTATCAATTCTTTAGGTATTTTTTATTTAGTTCCTATTAAAGGGATTTCTTTTAGCATACATTTTTTGACTCACATGCGATAAAAAAAACATTTAAGGTCTTGAATTTCTGGATTATATTGACAGCAAAACTACGTATGGAAATTACTTAAAAATTATATGTAGGTATATATCATACATAGCTACATGGGTTTAATACGGATCTAACTTTAAAGTACCTAGATTTTTTATTCATTTCTATTCATCCATTTTTGAATAAAACTAGTGACATTATTTTTATTATAGATTTTCAATGTCTTGTTTTGCACGACTAACTGTTAAAAGCTTCCAGCATACTCTTTAAAGTCAGGGTTTATCTGAAGTACACTAATCTACCACTTCGAAAGTAAATTGATGGCATAACTCAACTAATTACCGTTCCGGGTATAACAGTCTTCGATAGTGTCTGAAAAACTGCAAGGTCCATTTTCTGGCACATAAAGTACATAAGCTTATTGGCACCCAACATGTGACCCCCGTCATCAATCAATGTCTGTAGCGCTTTTGTAGACCAATATCCACTTAAGCGCGGCTCACCTGCCCTAGATGAGACGAAAGCTTACCTTTCATGTGATGAAATGGGAGATTACAATACGTCACATGCTTTTTTATTGTCTCCATGATTTTTTTATAATTATCATTTCAATGCAATTTATTTCATTTTGCCTCTCGCATTGGTACTTTCATAGAAAAACTACTATCCTGAATGCATGTAAATAGAAGAATTTTGTTAAATGCATTTGTTTCAATAGTCAATATTGCATTCCGTTTAAAAATATGTTTAATATAGATAACATATTTGAATGTTTCGGGTACTAAAATTGCAAATAAATTTATTTATGACCTACCTTTTAAATTGTTTATTTTGACCTACCTTTTAAATTGTTTATTTTATTTAGTACCATAGGAAAATAGTATAACTGTCTAATAAGTAACAAGTACACATGCTTTGTCTTGAGAAGTGACGAATATAGCTCGAAATGAAAAATTAAGCACAGACACTTAAGAATAGTCAGACTCTAACGCTCGGTTTGGAAGGTTGGTTTTGCTGAAAAAGAGCCGGCAATAAACTCAGCAATTACTCTTTTCAAAACAAACTTAGATTTATTTACATTTCAAGGAATTAGTCTCACTGACAGTATTTGGGTGTTGGGGAATGACAAATAAAATAATTTAAAGTGAAAGTTTAAATATAACTAGCTATGTGACTACCCATATAATATAGTTTTGGGAATTCTAATAAGTCCTACGAGCGATATTTCAATAGGATTAAATACCTTACAATGTTAGAATTGAAATGGAAGCTTTGTCTGACTATATGTAGCTTTTCCACAACCGTATTTAGATAGAAATCGCAATTTCGTCTATTGGAAGGTGACCAATTCGATAGTGCAAAGCTCCAGCTTAATAGTCTAAACATTAGCAGGGAAATTACAAGGGACTAACCCTCTAAACCATTAGCACCCGGGTTTGGGTACTAAAATGTTGCTATGGTTCAACAGTTCATTGAAACATAATATTATTTCCAAACGTTCTATTTTCCTATGTTATGTAGTCACCTATGTATCACCATTTTTTTTTAAAGTAAAAAATAAATGTAAAATAAATGTTTATTTACTTTAAATTTCAGGTACCTACCTTTATTATTCAAATTAACCCGAAGTAACTGTAGAATCTTTGGCGATATACGCAATGGTTTGCTGTGTTTTCTTGACTTTTCGCTGTCTCAAGCACCTTTTTTACTACCGACCAAATCGGAAACGACATTCAAATGAACCGATTTAAAAAAGCGGCGACAGATTTTTACGTCTAATAAAGAAATAAGTACCCGTTCTCAGCAACATTTTATTGGTCTACTGTGGCACTAACTGCCGTCGTCAGTTATTCCCGGACCGGTCTTAATGATCTGTCCACACAGGATGGATACCGACAGCTCCATCGGACCACGGTTTACTGCGACGTGCTACTATTAATTTATCATTGATTTTTTAATACTTTGTACTAATTGATAACTTGCCTGTCTCAAACAAAGGCTATGCAATGACCGCAGTAACCTAGAACCGATCGGTTTTAGTAAAGGAGTTTTTAAATGCTCATAATACATACTATTCATACTAATATTATAAATGCGAAAGTAACTCTGTCTGTCTGTCTGTTACGCTTTCACGCTAAAACTACCGAACCGATTTAAATGAAATTTGGTACACACATAATCCAGAGCCTGAGAAAGGACATAGGCTACTTTTTATCCCGGGAAAATCGAAGATCCCCGGGAACGCGGGCGAAGCCGCGGGGAGCCACTAGTACTAAATAAATTCACTATTTTACAAAGCCTTTATTAGGTAGGTAAATGAGTCGATCCATGATCCATGATCTCCTAGGCCTTGTGTAATACAGATATCAATTAGTAAATAAACTACTTGTCATAAAAAATAAAAATAGGTATGCAATCACCTCCCCCCTTCTATTTGCGTGTGATATAACGCCACCTTCACTACATTTGATTATCATATTCTTTTTGTTTCTCCCTCCCTTTATTTTACCCTTGTGATTTTTTGGGTATGCCTATTTGCATATTGAATTCCGATATAGTACTCAAATTTATTACTTCTTCGTATGTTATTGCGATGCATAATGTCGGTTTTCTGTGGTATATTTTATTTATGATACGCCGTCTGAGACAATAACATCTGTTCGGAATTATTGTTCGAATATTTTACGTTATTCTAAATTTTCTTTGTGTCTTAGATCAAAGGTTTTTGAGGGCTCCATATTTTAGCTATTTAGATCTGAAGATCGTTTCTTCAAATTTATTTATTTCCACAGTAAGCACCAATACACTGAAGTTATTCATACATAATAAAACTTTAATCATACAACACCGATAATAATAACAACCAAAATCGAATCGTATTTCTTTGCCAACGAAACATCGGGCTAAGAGATTTAGAAAGGAATATTCTAGATTCGAACGGCCGAAGTCCATATATCAAAGTACCAGCGACAGCATTGAGCGATGCCCTAATATCCGCCATGGAATGGCACTGGCTGAGTAATGCTTCAGAACCCTGCGAACCAGAATAGATGCACGCGGCTGCAAGAAGGTACGGATGCGACGGCGGATACAAGATGCGAGTTCAGGAAAGAATTTACGAGAATACGCCGATGCAGGAATCAATTTAGAATTCATGTATTCCATAATGTTCACGGTGAAATGTAACGAAATAAAGCTAAGCGTTTTCAGAATATATACGTCTATTCTATATCTATACTAATATTATAAAGAGGAAAGATTTGTTTGTTTGTTTGTTTGTTTGTTTGTAATGAATAGGCTCCGAAACTACTGGACCGATTTCAAAAATTCTTTCACCTTTGGCAAGCTACATTATCCCCGAGTAACATAGGCTATATTTTATCCCTGTATTCCCACGGGAACGGGAACTACGCGGGTAAAACCGCGCGGGGGCAGCTAGTATATTATATTTTCGGAGTCTATAACTCTGAATACCTACTGATCGATGTTTATTGTCGTTATAATTTTTTTTTTATCATTAAGAGAAATTTAGGCATTACATTTTTGTAGGTCTTTTAGGAAACAAAGTTGGTAACAAGTCAAGAAAATAAATGCAGTACAAGCCACTAACAATTCCTAATGAACAATATGAGGGGAAGTCACTGCTCTACTTTTCCCAAATGACATAGCAATTAGCGCAATTGCAACTACGCGACGCAGAAGCAACTAAACGTTGTTGGAATAAGCGAGCTATAATAAATAACTGAAGCCCATTTGTCTGACTACCGCCTTCTCTCACTGTCAGAAAGTATTTTTTTTTACTAGCAATTTTATATCATATTTTTGCAGAAAATATTGTAATTAATATGAGTTTTTTATTATATTTTCCTATTGTAGAGGGAGTGAAGAGATTTTTATAGGGTTGGCACTGCGTGAATGACGCCCCTGGTATTGCAAGCATCCATAGGCTATGGTATCCGCTTGCCATCAGGTGGGACCGTATGGCTGTTGGCCACCTTTGTGGAATAAAACCAAAAAAATATATAAAGACAGCAAAACTGCAGAATTCTCTTCGGCCAGAATATGAATATTCTCCCGTAAATAACATTTCGTATTTTAGAAAAATCATGACTAGATAATATTTACCATATATAATACAAGATAGTAAGGAAGTTCATACTATGTCATAAAGTGTATGATCTATTATACTCAACTAAAAATTATATTTCTCAAGAGAACACAAGTAACCCATCATTCTTCCATATAGAACATGATACTTCACGACTTCGAAAGATAAATGCATCGTCCAGTACATATCATATTATTTTTACGAAAGTTTCTTCAAAACATGCAGTTTGGATAGGTCTCATAAATTTTTATTTAACTTCACATTTCGTGACGCTTTTTACCCATGACCATCTATAGTCGTTTACTTATCAATAGTCTGTAATGTACCTATGTATTGTATTAATAGATTTAAAATTATGATTTTCGGTTTTGATCAATTTAAATATTTTTTATGGTCAGAACTAAAAAGATTATACCAATATATAGGTTCAATGCAAATTAGCGTTAATTCATACCTATTTGTTAACCGAAACACAAACAAAAACCCTGCGTTTTTGTGCCTTCCGTAGTTCAGTTTAGTTGGAAATGTGCCAAAAGCCGCAACTTCCTAACAGCTTATAACTTAACTATAGCAAGGTTCACAATATCTGCTCTATAATTATTAACACGTTTATAGTTTTAAGTGCTTCTCATATTAAACTCTTTTTAATTACTCATGTGCGCTATAGGTACCGCTGAAATTTTGTTAAAATATCTAGGTATATTGAAATAGTCGTTAGACTAAGGATCAGAATACATTGCGGGAAAAGTTGTAGTGGAACTGAGGGATCTCCAAACTCTATTGTGACAAAACGACCGAGCTACAAAGCTGCAGAAATTATTATTTAAATCCTTAATATTAGGATAGTTTTTTAAGCTTTAGATTACGTCATCATCATCTATCTTTGCATCTATCATTTTATGTAAAACTGTTGAGACGCATTATTTTTGTAATAAGATATATTTGACGATTGTTTCTCCTGAGGTACTGTTAGTACTGAACTAGTAATCAATGCTTATAAATGATAAAGAAGAATTTTAATTTAATGTCTAATAGTTTGTCTTAAATATTTTAAGCTTCCAAATTAATTGCTTATATCAATTAATTCGTCTTAAATAATTTCAAGATTCCATTTACTAAGGTCGTTAGTTTGAGGCTATTTAAAATTTGATTTAGTCAATCTTAGTAAGATCAAAGGGTGATAACGAATAACGATAAACTTTTACTATTTATTTACCAGTGGCACGAATTCGAAGATAATTTTGTAAAATATAATCTTTAAAACTTTTCAGTCCGTGAGAGATTTAGTTCGAGGACAAAGTTTTAAGTCTGAATTGATTATTTATTTAGAAAATTTAAGACTAATAGCACTTTTTTAGACTAATTGAACAAATCTATCAAAAAAAAAACATGGAAGAAAGAAAATACTTGTTAGGTGAAATCAACATTGAATTTAAACAAAGCTTAATGCACGATACTTCCGGGACCTTTTTGTCTATATCCTATATAAAAATCTAAGTATATCTCTTTTATGAAACCAGGACTGCTTACCAAAACCCTGTCGAGTGATATCACCACCAAATATGTCATATTCGTTATTAAAAAACTTTTCCGCCTCTGTTTAAAGTTATTTCAAACTGTTTCTAGTGCTTTAGTTCAGATTCATAAAAAGGGATTAATGTTATAGGTACCCATGTATTATATCCGAAAATAAGCAATCATGCATGTGATAATATTTAATAAGAGGTATTATGATTCCAGCTATATTAGCCTCTCTGAGATATCTATTAATTCAAGGACTGGTTTAAAAATATTGAAAATAATTAAACAAAACTATTAACTTACTTTGTAACCCGGCAGTCAAAAAAGGTTTGGTCACCCATCAGAGCCCTGTATATAAGTTATCAACTCCTTGACATATGCGACTATAACAATTACCTACTTACTGAAACAAAATCTCACATATCAAGTTAATGTTCTAATTTGTCTAAACCTTAGAGAATTGAATTCGCTACTGTCTGGATTGGACCCTGAATGCTTCATTAGTTTGAATATAGAAAGTTACGGTGTGGCTTGTTGTTAATGGACAGGAGTCGATTTATTTTCATTCGATTACCGCTCGAGAGTTGTATCCGTCACTTACAATTGATTTTATACTCAGATCACCTATTTATAGACAAATGTTTCCTTTAAGCATACAACTACCTAAAGCTTAATATATAATAATGACAACTTTTTTTTCACGATCCTGAAATAAGTGAAATACTTATATTATTATGATTTTAATTCTCACTATATTTACACAACATTACTACAACATTGTTACTAAATACTATTTGGCATAAACTTGCTTTGTATTTAAAATATAAATTCAAGCAATAAATAAAGGTATTCCTGTTCACACCCAAATAAAACTTGGATGCGGAATCCATAATAATCCAAAACGAAATCTTCTTAAAGTTGAAAGTGCACTCAACAATAACACATAATTCTGTGATCACAAAAGCGCTTACAGCACGCTTGCCAACAAAACTTAACACCCACTATATTATCAGTAGCAGACAGTTACCAACTTCATATTTATGTTTTCTCCAGCAATAATACAGAAGGGGATATTGCGCTAAGGAGATTGGTGGTTGGAAAACAGCCAAATCTGAAATCGTCGTATCTTACTATTGTGACTCGATCGTAAAAGGAACACTTGCGCAAGCTGTGAGATGGTTCATGAGTAAAACGGTTGGTGACTTTTATCGTAACATAACTTTATCACATAGTTTTTTTGAGATAAATAGCTCATAGTATTTTTACAAGTTTAATTTAAAAAAATTAATTAATCAATGACGATATTAAGCTAGTGAGACAATAAACAACCATTTAAAATTAAGCATTAAATACTTTGCCATTCTGTCAGCTCCGTAAGATGTCAACGACACAATTTGTTCTTGATGTGGTATATACCTACATCAAGAACAAATTGATAGATAATATAGCTACCTATATATAGAAAATAAAACACTCAAGGCTGTTTCAATTTCGCCATTTTCCTATAAAAAATTCAACGTAACGGTCAATGCTATTCACAAACCTAACAGCTTTTATCACTTAACTGTATGAAAAGCTATTTTTGCTGAGTTCAAAACAACAAACAAACGACAGTAAAAGTTTCTACTCGTGTAAACAGGACGTATAAAGCGGTTTTAATGCAATGCTATGTGAAAACTAAAGTTTTTAAAATCAAAAAAAGTCGTGTAGCTTCGAGAGAGACATTTTCTATTTTGTTTGCAATTGTTATCTTTTTGTCATTGCACACGTGTTATAAATTAAAAATATATGAGCTAGAATGATATTTGCAGTTAGACTAAGACGGTTTAATAGCCTTACTACATGTCTAAGTAATTATTTTTTCTATTGGACTTCAAAGCGATTTCTGAAAATATCTGTACCTACAATCTACATGTTATCAAAATGTTCGTCATGAATTCTACAATCAATCATTAGCGTCTACACTAAAACCTGGTTCAGAGCTCGACTTAACTTATACAAATTGACGCTTTGTGCAATCTAAGATTTCCATTGAGCCGATTGTAAAAAGAAGAGCTAGCAAATTTTCAGATGCGGCATTCAAAGATGGCGGTTATTGCAATCTCCTGGTGAGTGCAGTCGAGGTAACTTGGCCAAGTCGCATTATGCCCCTCATTTCGACCGCACTTATTGCAAATGAGCTCTGTGGCACTTCCAGAGAAATGCTACGTGGATGTGGAAACTGGGGCGAGACTCGAGACCTAATTTCGGTGCGAGATTATAGTAATGTGACGTTTACGACAGCCGATATCGGCTCCCTAAATGTTTTTGGGAACGAGCCGTTTTTCACCATTTCCTTAGCTGGCGCGTTTTTGCCTGATGAAATTTGTTCTGACGAGTACGTGGTTGTATTTGCATTTGATTAGCAACCAAATCTGATGGTGCAATAAAACAGTGTCTTAAAATAATCAAATATTTGTTTGACGGATTATTTATATAAGAATCCGTGTGAGGCAAAAAATTTATCGATTCTACTCAAAAAATTGAGTTCTGTAAAGTATTTTCATTTTTGTAAAAATAATATTCAAAACGAAGTACACCGGTTGAATAAACGGTACTCAGCAGATATAAGACGGATATGACGGGTCGGGTCAGCCATGAAAAGTTTATCATCAATCATCAACAGCTCATATACCTACGTCTCCACCGAGGAGCTCGAGCCTCCCCTAACATCGAGGGGGTTTAGGCCATAGTCCACCACGCGGGCCTAGTGCGGATTGGCGGACTTCACATGCCTTTAATTGTGACATCTCAGGCATGCAGGTTTCCTCACGATGTTTTCCTTCACCGAAAGCCAGTGGTGTGAATCCGTACGTAAGTTTTTTTATAAACTCAGAGGTACGGGCCAGGGATTTGAACCGGCACCCTCATGATCGTGAGTCGGTGCGTTCCCAACTGAGCCACCACGGCTCTTTGTGAAACTGAGCGGAATATTTTATTTTAATACAACAAAGGTAGGAAAAGCGTTCTGCAGACAGGTTAGGTATACCTAATAAAGGTAACACATTTAAACCCATTTAATTTGTTTTAGCTCAAAGAGGGAATTTTCCTGTAAATTAGGTACTCATTCAAGTATCAAAAGTAGCTTAAATGTATTTAATCAAATTACTGACTAATTAATTAAAAAGATTTTTTGGTGGTTAAATGTACCAACTGGCTAAAAAATAAAAAATATAAAACGAAGCTCTGTTTAACTTAAAGCATAAACATCTCCATTAACACGAATTTCTTATCTATCGCTATTTGTCAAAGTGGAAGCAAACAAATTGCGGAATTAGTAATACCTCCAACTACCACTCGAGACCTGTTTAGTGAAGGTACCTACTGAAGCAAAGTAAAAGCCTGTAATAGAAAATAGGAGTATAGGAATTGATTTACACTTATTGTATAAATGTATTATTTGCTAAGCGGGGGCTGATTTATCCAAACCTAATCGGCAGACATACGATCTCTGTGAAATTATTTATAATCATCGCTGGCAAATACACTAGGTGATGTATTAGCATTAACAGTGACATTTCAAGCCCATATTTTTTCGTAGAATATTAGCATTGAAATATGTATAAAGAAATAAAAATTCACAGTCGTTTTTGATATATTTACAAGCTTCCGCCGCAGGATCCCGTAATTTCGTAGCCTATCCATTTTAAACAAACAAAAAATCTTACCTTAATTTTATAATATAAATAGCGACCCGCCCCAGCTTCGCACATGTGCAATGATTATACCTAAATCACATTAGAAAACTCCAAAATTGACAGTGTTTCTCTAACATATTATGCATCCTATTGTATTTAACAACCTTCCTCATGAATCAACCTATCTATTAAAAAAACCCGCATCAAAATCCATTGCGTAGTTTTAAAGATTTGAGACATAGGGACAGACAGCGGAAAACGACTTTGTTTTATAATATGTAGTGATTAGTGTAAATTTATCGAGTAAGTATACAACAGTAACTCAATGTCGTCTAAACGCAGCACCAAGACGCGCCTTTATATTAGCGGCTACTGTTTTAGCTAATCTTGATCGAGTAAATGGCGACCGTCACGGTAGCTATTTTATGTAAATTAGCCACCCAATAGTTAGTGTTAACAAATATTGTATTGCATTTTAAAAATAACAATTATTTATCATATAAAAGCACCGGTTTGGGATAGAATAAACGTCAAAATCACTTTCATCAGTTAACTTGTCAAAAAATCTTGGTTATGGAATCTATTCAAATACTTATGTAACATTTTTACATGTAATTTTAGTTGTTGGTAGGGTATATAGTTCGTAGCTATGATTACAATAATTAAGCAAGCAATTAAATTATAAAATAAGCTTTATAAGCAAACCAAGTTACCAAAGGTTGATAATTGAGGGCCCCATAATAGATATACTTGTTTCTTATAGCTACGCTACACAGGGTTTTAGGTTATACGAAGGATAGACAGGCTAAGACAAATAAATATTATAATGTTAATATGCATTTTGTTTACAATACTTAAAAAAACATATAGAAAATTTACAACCCTATTGGATATTATTCAAGCTATTATTTTTCATGACCGCAAAAATCAACCAAAACAGAACGATCGATTTATTCATGAAACAAACAACAAAAGAGTAGAACAACGATAATAGGAAATTGACCGTGAAATATTTTGCAAAGAAATCGGCCACTTTCATTATAAGAAAGGGTTCCTGTTTCTCATTACGCCAGCCCTTTTTGGCTAATAAGGGTTTTGTTTATTTGTACCTACCTCATTTTACCGATTTTGCCCTTTCAATGGTATGTTAGCAGTTTGTAGGTTTCATAATAAACATATCCTAACGTGTGACCTTGACATTTTGATAGTAACCGTTTGAATAAATAAATCGTGAGAAATTACACACACGGCTTGTCCCTAAATTAAGCAGACCCTGTTACTATGGGGATCAGATCCTAGTAAGGTAGGTATATTTTGGTTTGGTACCCTGCAGAGTACATTGACAAGTTACCGACCCCTCTCAAGCCGAACAAATGTAATGTTTTACAACCGTTTTCCTGTTAACAGAAATAGATTTTTATATGAAAAAAAGAAATATATTAAAATCAAAATGTGACTTTTTAACAGACATTAACAATTAGTTAATACTAGCTTCTGCCAGCGACTTCGTTCGCGTGGAATAGTTTCTTTGGGCTAACTCTAACTTTAACCCGCGACTTCGTTTCTCGAACCTCCTCCTTTTTTTGAGGTATTCCACGAAGCCCACCTAAACGAAGCCCACCCAGAGGAAGCCCACCTAAAGTATTCCACGATGCCCACCCGTAGGTGGGCTTCAAATAAAAATTAAAAATAATTAATTTTCTATTCCACGAAGCCCACCTAAGAATATCACTCGCATAGTGTGGGGACAAGAAATAAAAATGTCGACAGATAAAAATATTTATCTATACTAATATTATAAAGAGGAAAGATTTGTTTGTTTGTTTGTTTGTTTGTTTGTTTGTAATGAATAGGCTCCGAAACTACTGGACCGATTTCAAAAATTCTTTCACCTTTGGAAAGCTACATTATCTCCGAGTAACATAGGCTATATTTTATCCCTGTATTCCCACGGGAACGGAAACTACGCGGGTAAAACCGCGGGGAGGCAGCTATTATAAATAGATATCCTGGGACATTTTTCACACACGGCCAATCTGATTCCAAAGTAAGATTCAAAGTGAGCTTGTGTTATGGTAACCAGACAACTGATATACATATACTTTTAATACATTACTTAATAAATACTTGGACAAATATCAAAAACATTGTAAATATAGTTTGGCAGCCCGGTTGGCTTTGTGGTTAGTGACCCTGACTTTCAAGCCGCGAGTCGTGGGTTTAAAGTTTTGGAAACTGAACGATTATATAAATTTAAGTTACTTAGTCTTTTAAATAATAAATATTTTTTTCTCACAACGTTTTTATTTCTTGTCCCCACACTATGCAAGTGATATTCTTAGGTGGGCTTCGTGGAATAGAAAATTAATTATTTTTAATTTTTATTTGAAGCCCACCTACGGGTGGGCATCGTGGAATACTTTAGGTGGGCTTCCTCTGGGTGGGCTTCGTTTAGGTGGGCAACGTGGAATACCTCCTTTTTTTAAGTCGTTTAAAAATAATCCTTACTTATAGCATGATTTAGTATTCACGTGTGACGACGCGATGGCTTATTTCTTCTATAATTTTGGTGTTTCTATACCGATTTCTATGATTCTTTATTATTGAATAGGTAATAATGTTAACTTTTTTAAATTAGGGATTACTGAGAGTATTATAAACGTAAGAGTAAACAATAATAATCAGAATGCTCCGAACTGCTAAGCTATCAGGAGTTACACGTGTTATTCTGAGTCAACTATAAAAGATAGACATATGCTGTTGCAGGATATTTTTTAGAAAATTTTATGTAAAATATTTCTGTCATACATAATTTCTATGTAACTTTAACCATTAAGGCTGCACACGCGACGGAAGCTTAAAAAATGGAGTAACTTCTCCCGTTTTCCCAAAATTTCCCTTCACTACTCTGCTCCTATTGATTGTAGCGTGATGAAAAGTATACTATAACCTGCCCAGGAGTATGAAGAATGATTGTACCAAGTTTCGTGAAAATCCGTCCAGTAGTTTTTGTTTCTATAAGGAACATACAGACCGACAGACAGACAGACAGACAGACAAAAATTTTACTGATTGCATTTTTGGCATCAGTATCGATCACTAATCACCCCCTGATAGTTATTTTGAAAATGTATTTTATGTACAGAATTGAACTCTCTACAGATTTATTATAAGTATAGATTATTTTGTTTTAAAAATTCCGAAAATAAAGGTCTCGTACTCTCGTCATGTATTAACTTAAAAAAATTCAATTATGCGATTAAAAAGATGCCCTATGTAACATAGCTAAGAATTCAATATCCATTAAAACTCTAGGAAATAATATATCGCGGTGATTATAAATCTCTTTTAAAAAGTTCAATAAACTAACGTAACTAACACTTTATATGCGCGTGGCACTTCACGAACCAAAACGTTGGTCAATAATACCCACTTTATTCATTACAAAAGGAAACTATACAGGAGTGCATGCAAACAAAATGCATTCCATTCTCGGGGGTAAATTTTTTATACGTAACTAACAGGCTTGACTACGAGTGGTCGAGGGAGGGTTAAATTTACTGCCTGCGTTTATATCTTCGAGGTAGATTTAAAGTTATTTCAAAGTGTTTAAAGTTCAAAATCGCGTGTACTTCTCTTGCGGTACTGTATTGTAAAAGGAAATGAATTTAAGATCACTTATAATATGCAAATCATTATTATTTATTTAGATTAGCTAGATATTCGAAAGTAATTCTATAGCTTCTCCATTCAAGTAAGCAATACATTTTGTCATTAGTTTTAGGCATAATATTGTAATATGTATAATATTAATATTAGTATATATTAAATATTATTTTATTAGGTACTAAACTTATTTACTTATTCTACTTATATTCGTCAAATTTAGTAGGTGTGGTGAGACTGCTATAAAATAGGTGGCGATATTTATACGTTGTCTCTGAACTCTATCTCTGGTTAATATTACTTAAAAAATGCCATCTTCATCATCAACAGCTCATATACGTCTCCACCGAGGAGCTCGAGCCTCCCCTAACATCAAGGGGGTTTTAGGCCATAGTCCACCACGCGGGCCTAGTGCGGATTGGCGATGCCATCTTATATAGATATAATACTTATGTGACATATTATGACGTCATAAAAAGTAACAAACGATTTGTTTGAATGAAATCCAATGTAACACATTTTATGTATACTTACAACTACGATTTAACTATCCAATAAAAGTCTCACACCAACTGTAAAGTAATTATAGATAGCCTTATCTTTTAAACTGTATGGAACTTAATTTGTTTCATGATTTTTGTCTTCTGATGAAACATTATGTAAGTACCTAGTTACTTCCAAGTACTCTAGTATAACTATTTAGACTGAGAATGAGATCGCAGTTCAGTATTTTTATAAGTAAACAGCAGTTACTTTATTATACTGAGTACCTTTTGATGGCTAGACCATCTTTCTTCAACATTAATTAGAGTTTAATTATAAACCTTTTTCAGTCTATGCTGTATTCCTTTGTAGCTTTTCCAGTCCTTTGCCGTAGTAAAATCAGCTTGATAACACAGTGGCGGTTAAAGCTAGCTTTCTTACTTAAAGTTGGAAAAAACTATGAAGCAACTATTAAACAAATTAAAAACATTTCACCATCTCAAAGCATTATAACATCTTTCATTAACGCGGAAGGAAACAAGGCAACATTTTCCCGGTAGTTCCCAAGTTCTAAGTCGTGATATTCTCAAGCTCGCAACAGCTGTTTGTTATAATTAATTGGCTGAAGACTTCCGCTTACCTGCATCCACTTAAATGAACTGCTTACCTTTTAAAATATTGTTTACGCTTCTTGAATGCTGAACTTTATGACGCAAAATGAACTAGTGTATCCTATACACGCTTTGCTGAAGATACCGTGAGAATATATTCAATTCAGTGAGTTAAAATTATCTAGACTATGTGTCGGTACTGCCTTTGTGCTTCGTCTCATTCATTTTTTTTTATTTTTTTTTTCTCTACCTGAGAAGTGCACTCGTTTTCCGACAAAGTTTTTACTAGAGTATATCTACAAGTGGAGGACCTTCCCAAATTGTTTCGGCTTTTCCTATACATCCATTGATACAGAAATTCAAATGATGTAACCTCCTTGCCACAGCACTCTTGCTGCAATCAGCATTCATACAAATGTAGATATAAGAGTAAGATTTATGTACCGACGATGACTGTATCAATACGGTTTCAAATAAGTCTCATTACTAGCTCCGAATCAATCAGATTTTATTTCCTTTTTCAAATATACCCAAAGATGTCAAATAAAATTACAATCAACTCATTCTTAAAAAAAAGATCGCATGTTTTTAAGAAAAGTTCAAATTTAATTCTCAGCCAGCTTATTTGGCTTGTTAATTGAAAAAAATAGAGGCTGATAATCCGTCGTGGTGCAATGCGGTGCTGCCACTACTGACTGTGATTAAGACGAACGATATTAAGTCGAGTGGATACCTCGCACATTCCCCGACATAGAGAAGACAATGGTTATTATCGAGAAAAAAGGTACCGTACATCGTACGTCAAAAATCTAATTCACTGTAAATAATCAGATTTTGATTGATTTTACTATGTGGGTAAATGACTGTCAATACGTATCATATGCTATGAAATATCGATGTGGCAAATATATCTATATATTTATAAAGACGTTACATCTAATTTAATATCGTTATAGTATCGGTATCACTGATAAACCACCGGCCTGCAGTCAGCAGGATTTGTGAATAAGCCTCCGCTCACCCAGTTCTATTTGTTGCCAGATATTTGCACTGCCAGCTAACTAGTGCTTTTGGGTTTATTAAAACAAAAAAAAATGGCTATTTGATCAAGCCGTCTTTAATTTTTACCCCCGACGCAAACAGAAGGGTGTGAATTTACTATCATTGTGTATGCTGTGTCGTATCCATGTGTGCATTATTACTATTTTTATTTATTATGGACGAAGTTATCTATCTATGTAATTAGTTCCATGATTTCAAGATCATTCTCTTTTCTAACCGATTTGGGGTGACAATATTAGTTATTTATTTAGCATACATTTTCATATAGGTACTTAAATATGTAGTATTAATCTGCTTATGTGTAAAATAAGCTAAATACAATAATCCATGAGGTATTTGAAACCAATATTATATTTGATATAGGAAACGAATTTAAATGTCCGCCTCATAAGGTCACTTTAAATACGTATAAAACTTACACGTAACATACCCTTTAAATACGTAAAAAGAGTTTAATACATAGTAAAAAGATGGCCACTGAATACACTAAGTCATTACCAAAGATTAACAATTCTACTACAAGATTTGTCTTTCAGTCTAGACACTTCGCAAAGTGCAGTTAATCAGCTAAATGACTGCTTCAGATAAACGTCTTGTGACAAGATAAATTGTATATCTTTTTTAACGTAATCCTGCTGAAATTTCATTAAATAAATTTACTTATTATAATTAGGTATCATAGATTTAAAACGTTAAATAAAAATTAAAAGGTAAAATTTAAAAGTTACATTTTATCTTCATTTAATATTAAAAATGTAGCCTGTTTAAAATATTTTATATGTATTTTTGTATATAATTCATATGACAGCCCGGTTGGCTTTGTGGTTAGTGACCCTGACTCTCAAGCACGGGTCGTGGGTTCGAATCCCACCCAGGACAAACATAGACAGCTGATATACTACATATACTTATTTTTAAATACATACTTATATAGATATTAAACATCCAGACACAGGACAAACAGACATATTCGTGCATACAAAATTTGTATGAATGAATGTCCTGTGTCTGGATGTTTAATAAATAATATGTACCTATTTAAAAAGTAGTATATCTAGTATATCAGCTGTTTGGTTACCGTATCACAAGCTCTGTTTAGTTTGGAATCAGATTGGCCGTGTGTGAAAAATGTGCCAGAATATTAATTATTATTATTATTTATTAATTCTTTGTTTTTGGGGACTATTCGAAAATTGTTAAAAAAAAGAGCATATGGTTTGTCATTATTTAGTCTAATATACATCTATACTTAAAATGCAAAATATATAGGTAAATCGAAATAAATTTTGATTTGAAAAGTATCTAAGCTTAGAAAGCTAATTTGTAAGTAGTTACACAATATCGTACTAGCTCAAATCAACCAATGGAATCAAACAAACGGGCACCAAGACATACATTTCAAAGCACAGCTACATATTCTCATTTATGTCAGCAATGATATTCCTTTCCAGGAAGACACCCTAATATCTTTCACAATCTCAGCTTGAGATACGTGATACATACATGAAGCGCAGTTTAGTCTCGCTTCAAGCTTCGCCGAGCAATTTTACGGACAATTTCAAGAGATAAATTCAGCGAAATTCTATTTTTAAATTTTACCATACTCCATTTTCTTTGAGCCTTTTAGTACGTGCTTCTGTAAATTCAAATCGGCCGACATTTTACACTTTGCAGTTACTAGCAGGCATATAACCCATAACATGTTTTTTAAGATTTCGTGGATCGAGCTTATTATTGTTAATAATTAGATATAATCGGTTATCTATTCAGAACTGATCTGTCGATTTTAGTGACACGTTCGGTGAGTCATATTTAGTTATTGATACATGTATTTTATAAAAATCATTATTGTATAAGATCTTTATTCGTTTTGAAAAGAGTAATTAATGAGTTTATTGCCGGCTGAAAAGATTCAGTAAAAGCAACTTTCAGAATCGAGCTTAAAAGTCATAAGTGCTTGTTTTTTTATATTGATTTTGATTTTACAATTATACTGTTCACTGAAACAGTAATCGAACAGTATAAAATAAAATTATAAACCGTGACAACACATGTGTGCACTTTCAATTCAATTTCATATCATAAGTACCTACTTTTATGTGGTGAATCAATTTTATTATCAAATATGTACACAATGATTACTAAAACCTTTTTTATATCACAGTTCATAGCGCTGTAATTGTTCAATATAAGAAGCTACGTACTAAAACCATCATCCAGTCTCAAGTTTTCATAAAACTAAAATGAGACACTCACGTGTACAAAACATCTCATCTCTCAAGGAGTTTTCTTCAAAGAAATCTCCAAATAGAGCTCTGGTAATATAAATTTTTATCCCAAAATTCCCACCCTATCTCACCGGTGCTTATGCTTTAGTAAATTGGGAAAACGACGCCTCTAAATATCAAACACGCTCTTCAAAAGATTTCTTTTTAAAATAAACCTCGCAATTTTAGCCGCTGTAGCCGGTGAAGTAATTTTCTGATCAACAATAACCCTTCTTACTCAGTTTTTAATTTACTTCAAAAATTCTTGAACGGTAAAGTTATGTTTGTAGAAATATAAAAGACTATATTATTTTGACGTTTTGCAATCTCTCGCGAAGCATCGGTGTGCGAATCCTGTAATCACAGGCGCTGGCTTAGTGATCTTGTTTCAAGTTAATTTTTAATTTCTATCTCATTATTTTTCATCTTTTATAAACGATGCGATAAAAAGTTTGTTTTATTAAAAAATCAAATTGATCTGAGTGTGACCTTCTCCTATTACTTATGGTTTGTCGAATTAATTTAACATTCAATTCAATTACTTAAGAAAAATGTCTTTTAGATTTTTTTTTACTGCTTGTAAATTAAATACTGGCATTACGAGATGTACAAAAAAAAAAAAAAAATACCGGCCGAATTGAGAACCTCCTCCTCCTGGGAAGTCGGTTAAAAACAAAGAACATCATTGATCTGCCCTTGCTGAAAAGCATGACATACCTACTTACAATTTATTTAAAATTGCAATACGTAACCTTATTTATTGTATTTCATTTAAAAATACCATAAAACTTTATCAGTGTCGTCGAATACGCTAAAAAATCAATCTAAAATAACAACATCCGATAGAATACATACAAAACACGGTCAACAAACTCACAATACACGCAAAGGTCCTCAGTTCACCAATCACAAAGCATACTCAACCTCTCATCAATGAAAATTACCCTCAATGTTTTCAATCAGTCGATAATGGCAACCCTTTGAGTAACGTGTTCAACAACATACCCTCCGGTACAAATGAAGTCGGTTGAAGTCGGAATGACGAATGAAGCAACAAATTCAGTCAGGGTCTGGCGCAGCCTTTGATTGTTACAATTCGCAACACGAAGCCGTATGGCGCTCAGGCTAATACCTATAAACATCCGTAGTATATAGCGGAGGTTTCTATACTAGAACGGTCAATCGATCAAATATTTTTAAAGTCAAAATTTCGATGAGGATTAGGAAGAAAATAGACGGGGGTAGAATTTAGAGAGTCTTAAAGATACATCTTGAGCCATAAGAACTACACGCAGCTTTTAAAACACCAGTACAAAAGGTTGAAGGAATATGTATAACAGTAAAATTTCGTTGAAATATGGAATTACATAGGTAGCTAAGCACGAGCTGAAAAGAACCATTATTTTCCTATATATACCAAATAGGAGCACTGACCTCAGTAAAAGTAAAAACAGCACCAAAATAATACACAAAAAATATCTAAGCGTGTTTAGTAGCACTTATTCATTTGACTTTCTGCAGCGGTACCCTTCCAGCGTTCCTAAATCATGGTAACAGCATGTAGTGCTCATTTCGCACTTACCCTTTTGACGGCCCTAAAAAGGTCGGGTTCATTTGCCGCCAACGTTCTCTATTGCCTGAAATGAGATCCGTTTGACGCCACTACAGAAGCTCTGGAGCATTTTCTTTGTATGTTGATTGCTGATTGACTTGCCAGCTAAGTACCGTCGCTGGCTTTGTGCCAGTGTATTGTCAATTGCTAAATTAGTGTGTGCGATACACATTATTGTGACGACTTTGATTAGGTAGGTATGTAAATAACCAATCGTTGTATTAGTTATGTACCAAATATTAAGTGTATAATGACAGTACATGTTTACCATTTTTTAACCATAAGAATATTTCCATTAAAGTGAAGCATAGTACATAAATTTTGCTTAGATTTTTTTTGGCTTAAGCTATAGTGAAATAGGGTGGTAATTTTGTAAAAACTAGAGTTATTATGTTTTCAGATATGTTATAAATCTTAAAAAAAACTCTTGTTAAAATCAACAAAATAAATAAGATTAAACCTTTTCACACCGTCCCACAAAAATCCCAAAGTTTCCGCCATTAATAACACGGGATTCCGATTACGTTACAAACGATCCCCTCCCTTAAGGTCCAACGGTCAATCTCCTTCACTATTGCCATTTCCCACTACACTAGAAACGAGGTCTTCAGGGGAATAGCTCAGGGAATATGTAACTTTAAAAAGTTGATTTTATGGTTGATTTTAGCTTGACATTTCCCAGTGTAATATATGAAGGTTGTGTTGGTTAAATTGCGTTTATCTGTTTGGATATGTGAGCACCTGTATCGTTTTAACTTTAGTTTTTTGGAGCTAACTAGCACACTTCGTAACTATATGAGTTTTTCTGCTATTATTTTTTATTACCTTTTGCTCTTTCTTTGCTACCGATAAATTGATAAATTTTGTTATTAAAGTTGGCTTCTAGTATCCCCATCCTCTCAATTGTATGTTATCCTGATGTTTTCATTAAAAACTTAGGAAAATATCATTTGATATTTATTACAAATTCAGATTTTAGTAGATTCGGTATCGAAAATATTATTTTAATGTATTACTATAACACAGAATTTCTTTCATCAAAACTGGTGTACCAACTGTTATTTTATACAGATTTAATTCCTGGGAAACTAAAGAGAGTGAATATCTTAAAATTGCTATTTTAAAATCTCCTGGCAATAGCTTGAAGGCTTATAAGAATATTCAATGAAGAAACTACGGGAG
Organism: Thyatira batis; assembly: GCA_905147785.2. Classification (NCBI taxonomy): domain Eukaryota; kingdom Metazoa; phylum Arthropoda; class Insecta; order Lepidoptera; family Drepanidae; genus Thyatira; species Thyatira batis. The sequence goes on from LR990497.1 coordinate 7,518,227, forward strand.
GTAATTTAAAATTCAAGAGTGGACTGCATTAACCTGAGCATCTGACGTAAACAAAATAAACGTAATGAAAAGGCTCATTTTACTATTTGTTTTTGCATCTCATGATTATTTTTCCTGGCATATTGCTTTATATATAAAAAATACAGAATACCTTCGTAGCGAAGTGATAAATAACTGCCATTAACTTTTACATCACACTAGTATTATAAAGGCGTAACCATATAGAGTGACATATTCACAAATTTGAATAAGCTCTTTAAATTAAGAAAAAAAATATATTATAAAGGTGAAAATTTGTGAGTGTTACTTCTTCACGTCTTAACAGCAAGAGCGATTTTAATAGAATTTGGTGTGGAGTTAGCTGACACTCTGGATTACAACAGAACTGAACACATAGGGTATTTTTTTCCCGGAAAAATCTAAGTTACCCCGGGAACGCGAGTGAATCTGCGGGGCAGAAGCTAAAAATCATATTATGTCACAAAAAGTATAAAATAAATATTTAAACACCAAGCACTAAATATTGAAATTAATTTCAGTAAAGACACAGATGTCCAGGCTCTGTACCAAGTGAGGCATTCTTCGACCATCTGGCGTTATATTTAGAAACTATTATTAAATATTGCCAGAGTTCTGAAACCTAAGTTACAACGCTTTTGTATATTTTAAGACTTTTATGTAAAATGGAACGTTTTTTGGTATTTCAGATGATATTAATTGTATAACTTTTAAAATGTAATTTGATTTTGTTAAAACTTCAATTGTATTCATGATTTGTTATTTAGCTTGAAGGTGTCTTCATCTAACTGGTATATGGCCAAGGTATACCTACTACACAACTATATTGATTAAAGTTTTTATATAATTTAACTAAATTATTCATAAACACCTTATATTTAATATGCATTTATTTTGTCATTCTATTAATATAGATTCACTCAACTTTACATCTGCATGTTTCATTGAAAGCAGAAATATTTTTTTTTACGAACAATCACAACTACAACAAACTTACCTGTACATCTTTCTACAAGGAAAAGTGTTATTAGTAATTTTAAAATATTGTTGAACCCCCCAAAACAAACACTTCAATTAATAGTAGAGTGACTTTAAACAGGATTAGACGGCGAAGCTCTGGAAACTGGGGATTGCCGAGGATTATCAAGATACCGGAGACAACATTACGGAATTACCACTGTAAGACGATTAACAAACTCCCAAAACAGATAATAGATTTAAATTATATTGATACCCAGTGTAATTCAAGTTAATAAATTGTAATTTTAATTAAAAGGGATTTGGTAATTGTTCAACAAAAGAAAGAATCCTGGAGATTTCATTCTACTTGTTTTTTTTTTAACTACATAAAAATTGTATTGGAACACTCAAAGTAGATGTTACACAATGTCAGTAACAAATATTCATAGGAAAAATCCTCTCAGAAGTCTATCATCACTAAAACCCTATGACCATCAAAACTATGGCAAATAAACTAATTTTGACAACCTGTTTCACTATACGAATATGGTACCTCCTTGTTACAGGTGTCATGTAGAAACAGGCTCATATAACAAGCTATGTAAATGTAACCATTAATTAACGTAACCCTATTTAATCTATGGCAAATGGATCTGTGGGCTATCTTCAAATTCGTCGGCTATTAGCCGTAACATGTCGAGATAAGCTTCTCGTAGCATTAATTTAGACGTATCCTCTTTAGTGAAGGCCGGCAGTCGTTAACCCGTACAATTTGTAAGTCCACTGTTTGGACAAATAGACGACCGTTTGTTTTATTTGACTGTATCGCGTAATGAAGTATTTGGGATTAGGGGCTCTTATGGTTGCTATGGCAACTAGCTCTGACTTGCGTTAAGTATAAGCGGTATAAAGGTCAATTCATATGTTTAACTTCCGCCCCGCGGTTTAATTTTTCTCCGGGATTTATGTGTTATTCTAGCATACTTCAAGAGTTCTAGTACGCGGTTACGGTTATATACTTAATTACAAACAAAACATTATCTATTTTCTTAAATAAATATGATTTATAACGAGATTGATCTGCCTTCAGCGTTTTTATAACGATACTTTTGTTTTTACTTGTTCACATCTGCGATAAATACAAAAAGGTTTGCTTGTTATGCTTACAAGCTGTTTGATTTAATAAACAAAAGCACAAATTTACATGATATAATAATTTATTTGTATAAACTTTATTTTATGTTATCTTTAAATTTACAAAATTTAATGTAAAACTTATGTTTATTTTTTCCATTAATATCGGATAAACAAACATTAAAATTTTATTATCTAAGGCTATTGACAAGTTTCACTTCATGTTTCGAGATATTGCATTAATAAATAATTCCATTAGTATTAGCCAAGCTTTCACAATCTCCAAGGAATATGTATGAAACTTTCATAAAATTTTGATGAAAAATGAATTAACAAAGTGCTTTGTACCCCACTTAAGGGCCTCAATTTAATTTGCAAGGTAACTAGGTAAATACGTGGCAAAAATTTTCCTGCAAGCCGTCAGGAGAAAATGTCTAGCAGGTAGGTAATACCTTTATATCAATATATTTTATGTTTCTTTCTTAATAAAAAAATAAACGTTTCAATTAAACAAACGAGGTTTCAAATGGATGAATCGATTTTGATCTTTTTTTTTTATTTAATTGTAGCAAAATATCAGTTACATCTGGATGAAAACATACACATAAATGGTCACTTTTTCGTTTCCGAAAATCGAACCAACGACCTGTAGTGTCAATATGTAAGTATAACCTTCAAGCCCAATAACACTTAAATTTATAGTATTTACCACAACTATAGAGTACCTACCCACGTCTCCAAAGAGGTAACTTCAATCAAAACAAAGCCACTATGTATAACAGGTAACATATACAAAATATATACATAATGGCGGTAGAATTAGGATTTAATTCTGTCAGAACTGTACAAGTTTGTTGGCAAGAAACAGCCGCGGCTACCCAAACGCCAACTTTGTTGGACAGATTATGCGACTGGATGTTGTAGACGAGCGGTTTGAACGTGGTTAAGAAGATTCCTTACTAATATTATAAATACAAAACTGACTGTCTGTTTCGCTTTCATGCCCAAACCTCTGCTGATGATTTGATGCAATTTGGTACAAGAGATTGTGATATGAGATAGGATACCATTCATCTCGGGGTTGTTAAGGTCCCGAGGACTGTGAGTGAAATATACGGGCGGAAGCTAGTGTTAAAAATGGGGGGTTTCAAAACGTGATTAATGGACGGCCCCTAAAATTTCTCATCGAAAGTCCAAATAAAAAATTATTATCTGGTTTCGTATTTCGTCAAGCATCCGATGACTTAACCAAATATACTAATAAAACAAACAGTTTGCAAAAATATATGTGCCAAATGTGATAGAAACCAAAATAATGGAGTTACAAAGTAAATAGCACATTTCCTATTTAGCCGGGTTGTTTTCTTACCAAGATACGGGTTGGAGCAACACAAACGATTGAATTAATTTGCATTAATATTTTATCGAGTGTTATCATTAAGTCGCTAACTTCGTCGAGTTATTTGAGCGAAGTTGGATTTATTGGAATCAAATTCACTGATTTACCTACGGAGGTAAATTTAGTATTATATTTTTGTCATTTTAATTGGACATGAAAATAATAATTATACGGGTAGGTATGTCTAGTTACTGTCATTATGTGCTACAAAAGCGTAATATTTGGTGTAATCACTAATTGAATTGAAGTATAATACCTTTTGTATAGTATTTTATAGTCATGTAAATAATATAATATATAGGTATATTTTAGCCAGTATCGAAACATATTTTTGCAATAGACAATTTAGCTTATGTTCTACGACTAAGCCCTCATTCGCACTAGAGTTTTTTTTACCGGACGGCATTTTCAACTATAGGCGTTGGAAATAAAGCATATTATGGTACTTGGGAATGCATTTTTTGTGTATGAACGCTTTTTTACCGTACGTTAACAAAACTCTCGTGCGAATTAGGGCTTAGATACATCTAATAAACAACGTAAAATTCTAGTTTAATACATCAATAACTACCAAATTTCGTATTTTAATATTGTTCAACCTGTATATAAAGTGGTATATAGAAACTGTTAACCAGGTGAATCAAATTAAATGTGAAGTCAATAGTGTTCGGCTAGTCATTTGATTAAAACTCCCTACGAAACACTTTAACTAATAAAGTTCGTAACGTATAATTACGGACTTGTCTCTTCCGTGACGATATACCAAATTAATGTACCGTCTATCGGTGATACCCCATGCAAATATGTCCTTTATTACCCGACAATAAAGCTTTAAAAGTGAGAAAAATCTGCACATCGCGTGAAAATGTAAGTCTGTTTTTCGCGCACGAATTTTGTAGAAAAGTTAAATGTTATAATTATTCTACAGGGCGTTGTTGGAAATAAAGTGGAAGGATGGAAACTGATATTATTTCAATGTTACGTTGTGGGTGTGTAGATTGTTTTTGTTTTTTTTTTTTCGAAAATACATGTGAAATAAATGATGTATTATATGTTTTAGTTATTTATTACGATCTCTATTGACTTTTACTTCATTCAAAAAATAATCAATGAGATTCTCATTAGTGCGATACTATCGCCGAAGTGTGTTAATGTGTGCGTCAGTCGTCGAAAGATGGAGGAGTTATAATTATATCGTTATTTGCTCCCGTCGGCCGGGAATGTACAGGAAATGAGCCTGAATACTGTATTACATTTCGTCAGAGCAGCAGTTTCATAACCTATCTAATATTATTGTGTTTACGATGAGCACAATTCCGTATGTAATAAATTTACGCCTAATTTGAAATCCTAAAGTGTTTTATATGGGACTAGTAAATGCCTATAATAAGGGGTTACAGTTATGGCCGATTTTAACATTTAAATAATGGGTATTTCATCCATAATGATAATGATGTCATTATTATAATTATGTTGTATGTATACCTAAAATAGATTAACCAAAAATAATTTAAAGTTAGAATTGATTGTTCTTATACCTTTAACATTCATAATACCTAGAAACAATTAGAAAATATTAAGTGACGTATTCAAACGGTGACGGTAACTTTATAATAAAAATACACCTCTATTTTTTAATAAATTTATTTCCTGTCTTCACAACTAATACAATAACAAATACATTAATATCCCAAGGCGAAAATATTTTTAATTAAAACTATAATTTAGCAAAAAAAATTAACATTAAATCTACATACAATTTATTACATACAATAAATACAATGATATTAATATTTTTTTCTCTTATAAATATTTAGAATAATAGTAATATTACACAGAAATCCCTTACGACTAGTCAGGAAGCTATGACAATTTTATTTGAACAATTAATTATCTTTTTAATTACAGATAGATAAATGGAATGGTTACAAAGCATGTTTTTTTTATTTATTTTTTTCTTTCGATTAAAGGACAGAATATCACAGCTATTAAAGTTAAATTATTTACAATAAACAATGAGTTATTGTCCTAAGCTATGAACTTGTTAGAATAATTAAAATAGGGCACATAAAAAGATAAAATCAACTACATTTTGGTGTAAAGCTAATTAGAAACTAGTGGCAAACTTTCCAAATACGTATTTACACAAACAAAATTAAATTTAAAATTATTTGTAAGGAATGTTTCGTTATTTTCGTGTAATTAAACATGTAAAAATATAATAACTTAGTAAAAACCGATTTAGAAATGCAAAAATATTTTTAATCTTGCGTTTACGAACTAAGCCTTTATATTAACTGAGTTTATTAATTTTGATGTCATTCTAAAAATATCATTACACAGTGTTGTTAACTTTTACAACGGGGCGTAGTACTTAAATGTGAAGTTACAAGATACCTTAAAAGCATAAAAAACGAGCCAATTTTTTTAATCGAATCAAAAAATGTTAATAGAATGACACAAAACCTATAACTAGCTAATATAAAGGCACTTATGCTAAATGGCGTCAAAATGATAATCCACAATCACTCAGTTCCTGGTAAGCATCGGGTTGATCATAATGTTCGCGAGCGCGTTGCGACGCTTCCTCCAGGCGCCCGCGCCCTGCGCATGGTACTGCAGCTGCCGGTACCACGTACGCGTACGCGTGTTTTCTTCCGCCTGTTGAAAATAACCACATTAAAATCACAATCAAAATATTTTATATTCAAATAGGCATTTACAAACTCGTATGAATACTTATTATTAATGGTATAAAACTACTATATCATTATCTGTATCGATCAAAATGTGGTGGTGGGGTTGAAGTATGTTACGCGTACTGATGGCCACCGCCGGTGCTCTGGGACGGATCCTTCCTAATGTGGGGGGCCCAGGGAGGGCCTGCCGGCGCCTATACACCGGTGTGATACGCTCCATGGCGCTCTACGGAGCGCCGATATGGGCCGGAGCCCTGAGCACCCGAAACCAGGCTGCGCTGCGACGTCCGCAGCGCGCCATGGCGCTCAGGGTGGTCCGAGCGTATCGCACCGTGTCGTGCGCCGGCGCGTGTGTGCTTGCCGGTACGCCGCCGTGGGACCTCGAAGCCGAGGTGCTCGCCGCGGTGTACTGGCGAGCGAAGGAGGCCGGGGGCCGTCCGCATCCGCGGGAGATCGCGAGCTGGAGGGAGGACGCTCGCGACGTTCTCCTCCGGAAGTGGACGGCCCGCCTCGAGAGCCCGGCTACGAGCCGGGATGTGGTGGCCGCCGTTCGGCCACTATTGAGAGAGTGGCTCGAACGGGGGCACGGGGCTCTCTCCTTCCACCTGACACAGATGATCACCGGGCACGGGTGCTTCGGGCGATACCTGTGTCGGGTGGCGGGCAGAGAGCCCACGGAGATGTGCCACCACTGCGAGGCCGACGTCGAGGACACGGCGCAACATACGCGCGAGGAGTGCCCCGCTTGGGCGACTCCTCGCGCCGCCTTGTCCGCGACGGTCGGCGCAGACCTCTCGCTGCCAGCCTTTATCAAGGCAATGGTGGGCAGCGAGGAGGCCTGGGAGGCGGCCGCAACCTTCTGCGGTCAAGTGATGTCGCAGAAGGAGGCGGCGGAGCGGGTGAGAGAGGACGACGTCAACTCTCTCCCGCTGCGTCGCCGCAGGCGCGGTAGGCGGCGACTGGCCTTCGCGGGCCGGCTGCCGCCGTAACGCCGGGGACCGGGGCGGTGGATCGGGGGATCCACCGCCCACGCCAACGGTCCCATGCCGGAGATGCCTATTTGTTCCATGGGCATCTTCGGTGAAGTGGAGGGGGGCGGGACTCACACGTGTGTTCTTCGCACTGTGAGTCCCGCCCTCCGGAGACGGGCTCGGCCTTGTAAAGCCGAGCTGCGCCGGCGGGGCATGCGGTTGTAAGGCTTACGCGTGTCCCGCAGCCCCGCCACACGGCGCCGAGGCGTCATTGGAACCCCAGGGGTTTAGTGGGTAGGCACCGGCCACCTTCTGTGCCGGTGAGTCACCACATAACCCGGCGGCTTCCCCCGGAGCTGCCGGGTATCCTATGAGGATTCCCCTGGGACATCAAAAAAAAAAAAAAAAAATGTTACGCGTCACTTATATAATTTACTGTCAGAAAATTAAAGTCTAAAATTACGATATATCATATTATAGGGACCTTCCCTAGCATTTACAACTTTTTAAAGAGTTATCGTAATTTTAATGGTATAAGAGTGCCTAGAAAAAATGTAGGAAAAAGGTATTCATTATAAAAAAAATAGTAAACACAATTTATTGAGACACCCAAAAAAGTTAACAATTTTATTATCAAAGGATTGTCTTCTTCTTCTTCTACCTGGCTTATCATCAAAGGATTGTATTTTGGAGAAAAAAACTCCAGATATGTACCGTGACAATAATGAAATCATCTTTAAAAACAACTGTACATTATCTCTGAAATTTACCTTAAAAATATAGGAATCCTTAGTAGTAATCTCGTGAACTTCAAAGAAGTGTTCGGGCTCATGATCGGCAGCGACAACGCAGCGGTCCAAGAACAGAGGCTCCCTCTGCAGCGTGTACCTCCCTGCCTTCTCTCTAACCAGGAGGAGTGCTGCTTCTCTTACTCCACTTCGGGCGAAGAGAGCATCCCCTTCTCTCTCCCGTGCTTCCCGATCTCTCGCCTCTCTTGTTTCGCGGATTTCGTTCGTTTTGTGGGTGATCGTTGGCTGGGGAAGATATTTAAAGTTAGTATTATGACTTTATTTTTAATAATGAGGGCTGTTTTAATTAAAAAAATAGAATTGTTAAGTAGTTATAGACTTTAGTAAGAATAAATTATAAAGTTGTGTAGACGTAGATACTGGACGAATTGTGTCAAAAATGGAAAGTAGTTTTTTATTTTTAAGTTTTTAGAAGTTTTTATGTTAAAGCTTACCTTTCCATTAGTAACCAAAAGAGCATTGATGGGTGTCAGCTTGATGGTTCGGCCTTTTCGCCAATTGTTATCATTTGGCTGCGTGAAGAGCAGCTTGCCTTCCATTGCAAACCTTGGACAAAGGGAAAGTACATTTTATTAGTTATATATGAACACAATACGACTTTTGCAGTTTTATCAAGGTAAAGATTGTGTACTTTCAACTTTCAGACACGACATTCAAGATCAATACGTAAACTTATAAAGGAATTGTCCCAAATGAAATAGAATCATTAATCAATTGAACAATTACTATACTTGATGAAAAATAAATAGTTCTAAAGAAAACTTTCACAAAATGTTTTTGATGTAATTATTCAAACATGACTATAGACGATAACAATGTCCATAATAAACTCAAAGTCAACAAAAACAGACACAAAATAAACCCAATTAAGACAAAAGATGTTACGACCATTTCAATTAGACGCCTTTCTGAAGATCTCTTTGAAGCAAATTAGAAGATTGTTTCACAGCCTTAGTTTCATTGTTTACCGCTCAACTCTAATTGAATAGTATAGGAATTGCTTTTGTTATATTTATAACCACTGTACACGTCTATGAAGTATATACGAACTGTACAATTTATTGACCTACACTCATTATATTGCTGATTGATAAGTGAACTTACACAGAGCTTTGTATTAAAATTTGTACAAAAAGTATTATTTAGTATTTCTATGGACATATAGAGAATCCATTCATTCATTAAATTCTATCCGACCAGGGCATCTAAGAACCACATCGATCCAGTGTTTTGTGACATTGTCCAGTGTCACATAATTACTGATATACCTATGTACCTATATCGGTAAGGTATGAGGATTGATTGATTTTCAATCACAAATTTGATAGTAGGTAGGTATATAAAAGTGACTGAAATAATGATTAAATATTATTTTTAGATTTTACATGTGAAAACTGTTAAATGGTGTTAATATAGTTTTTCTTGTATTTTAATTGGAATCTAAGACACTGTATGTTTTCCGAATAAAATAAAATAAAATGAAAAATAAATAAAATAAAATAAGTTACTCCAGCTTAATAAAAAAAAGTAAAAACTGAAATGGTTTCTAAGCACTTCAACGTGTAAACATTGTAAATAAAAAGATACATTCATCTCACATTAACATTAAAAATATATTCTCTGAAATAAAAGAGCCCATTTTCAGTTAGAATCCAAATTCGTTAAAAATTCCTACACGTTAACATTTAACCCCCATAAAAATGGGGTTGCGTGGCTTATAAAACCTAGCCAATAATCCAGTTAGCCGACGTTTAGAACTCGTAAAACGTGGAGATTTAATTTGAAGAGCCTCGGAAGCCATTCCCTGCGTACTTTTATCGTTTCAATAACATATTTCTAAACAAACATAGCAAAATGTCTTTAAAAGCTATTTCCTTTTTACTCGTATAATTACTTGTATTTGTGTAGCAGTGAAGTCGTTAAGGCCCTTGGGAATAGCTCTTAGAACTGTTAGTGCCACTAAAGCGGCGATTATAAGCTTTATGGTATAAGTAATAAGAGTATATCGCCCAATGACGGTGAAACAAAAGTTTTTATCGGTATAGTAACAAATTTTACGGGGAAAAACTTAAATTGTCATGGATAGCAAAATAATAATTAATACAAATAAATATGAATGAAATACACTTTTAACGGAGTTACTTATTAATCTACGTTTCGTTTTTACTTAAGCATATTGCTTATCCCTGCTCGGAATCGTCTTAGTAATTGGATCATTTGTTGTGTTTACCATATTATGAGTAATGTGTTTGTATTTTGGGATAACATGGTATTGTTTAAATAGAAAAATATTCCAACTATTATGAATTAAAAGCATTATAATTATAAGTAACATATCATTCCCGCTTTTAGTAGGTATTTTAAACACTATATAAGGCCAATACATACCCTAAACATAAATAATACGTAGATAAAGGCACTTAGGATGTCGAAACATAACTTAAACCCACCTGGCGTCATCATGATTCCAATCCAAAACGTCAACGGCCATCTTTCTGAGCCGTATATCCGCCACATGTAGATCATGTGCAGTTCGTCTTGCGGCTGCAAGTCTGCGCCAGAGTGGGACATCTCTAGCAGCAGCAGCAGCCGCAGCGGCAGCAGCGTTGATCTCTTCGAGACGGGATTCAACGCAGCGTTGCGCAGCCCGCACGTCTTCACGTTCAGTTGCGCACGCGGCGGTCGCACGGTAGAGCCGCGAAAGAAGGAGGGGATATTTTGTCACGCGTTGTACTGGGACCTGAAAAAAGTGCGTTTGAAGATTATTAATAAATAGAGAAAACAGTCATGATATAAAAAACGTATTTACTGTTTAACGTAATATATGTAAATGCAATAATATACTAACCATGAGGAATGAGTTTAAATTCATTCTCCTCAAAACGGTGTTTTCCATTTGCGAGACGCGCAAGAATATCCTCAGGAGTTCCTTCTCCTTCTCTAGACCAGCTAAGAGTAGTGCAGCACCAGCTTGTTTCACACAGTACGATTGGAATGCTGTAAGCATCCCTGAACACTCCAGAAGTATTTTCCCCACGTTGACAGTTAACAAGTCCTGAAATTATAATCAACCCGACAAATAAGAATTAATTAAATTCCTAAATGAAAATGAACAAGATAAATAATACTTTGACAGAAATTGTAATATAAAGAAATTTATGTTAGATAAATAGATAATGTAAGTCAAGTATTATAATGATAGTAAAATTTTATTATGTAGGTAGTTATTTAAATCCAATATTGTAATGTGCAAACCTCATCTCCTTGATCTATTGCAATTTCAAGACCATCTCTTAATTTTTCAGACAAAACTTGATTGTTCTCAATAAGCTCTTCAACATTCAAAAATATTGCGCTAAGTTGCTCTTGATTTAGAAGACCAGCCACAAGCATAGGCTTGTAGAACTCTTCGAGAATAATTTGTAGATCTCTACCATATTTTTCTTCTGTTTCAACTATTTCAGTGATTATTTCTTTTCTTTCTGCTCTTTTTTTAGCGCACTTACGGCACACTAATGGAGCATAAATTGAACCTGTAATTAATTATAAAGGGAAAATTTATGTTTATGTATAAAGTCAATTAAATTTTATTTAACACGAGTATATAAGAACATTTCTTTATAGTTACCTTGCTCAGATAACTGAGTTTCGACAGTGGTATCACAATCTTCGCAAAGATGTATGGGAGTATCTTTATCACTTATCATATTGCAAGGAGAAGTTTTGCCTTGTAATCTGCTCCTTGATGATTTACTTGTCTCTGAACCAACTCCAGAATCATTTCTTTCTATCTCAGCAGAGGTCTTTTTACACACAATAGGTTTTTCTAATGGCTCAGGGTTGATTATAAGAGAATTATCTTCGCTAGAATCAGAAGCGTTGGATAGCTGACTGGTGTTGCTACTGTGGTGTGTATTAATATTTTCGTTCTTGACTTTAGTTTTTGCATTTTCTAACATAGATTCATTTTCTGTTCCATAACTTGTTATATAAGTTTCTTCATCATCAATCCCTCTTTCTTTTGCATCTACTAAGTAGGACAAGATATCGTATTTAGACGCGCCCTCAAATATTGACCTTGACCCATTTCGTTTTTCATCATCCATTAGTAACAAAGAATTTGGTGGTGGGTTGACAGGCAATGGCGGTGGCATATCTCCAATTTCTTCATATATTGGATCACTATTCAGCCGTATCGATTCATAATGATGGTCATCATCAGTATTATTTGCTATTTCTATTTCACACATAGCTGCATCAACTAGCATTTGGTAAAATTTCGATCTCGTAGAATTCGTATCATCTTCTGTGGACAGCTCACTTGCCGAGGCGTTATAGCAGTCCGACATTGGTTCGAGATCTGAAAAAATCCCCATAGCACCGCTCTCATACTCCATACTTTCATAGGGAGCAGAGCAGCCATTGTCATCGTTTTCTTGGCTGACAGATGTATCGATTATATCATGTTTCGTCGATTCATCGTCTTTGGCACTATTCTCGTTCTTTGGCTTTACTTTATTCGTTACATTTTCATTTTTAATACCAACTTCTTTTTCTTTAAGATTCTTTAAGGAGCTTTCTATCAATTTTTCAATTGTTATTTCATTATTGTCTGCCCCTTCTAAGTTTTTAGTTTCTTGGAGTTTAATTAATGAATTTTCTATTAATTTTTTCACAAGGTCTGAATCCAAACCTTCGGCTAAATGACCGAAGAATGGATCATCAAAAAGTTTTGTCACAAAGTTATCCTTTACAGTATGTTGGTCCTTGCTACTAGTTCTTAATAAATCTATATCTTTTTTACCACAGACGTGGGGAATTAAATTTCTTTTTATAGCTTCAACTGGATCGTTCAGTATAGTTGAAATATCACTAGATGAACTATTAGTAACACTGTCGTTTGAATTATTCCTATTATTGTCGGCATAGTACTCTTCATACGTATTAATTTCCTCTCTTTTATCACTTCCTTCGGATAATACAGCTCCTATATATATCTGACTTTTGGACTTTTTCATTTCCTTTTGTGGAGAACCAACACTTATTGTCACAGTAGTACCAGTCTGGTAAGTATTGCAAGTATTTCCATAGTCATCATTTACTACGACTGAAGAAAGATATATCGGTGTATCACTGCTTACATTCATTGTTGAATAGCATTCATTGCCATTGATTTGTATAGATGTTTTTCGAGGTTCATTTTCTGATGATCTCATAACGCCCAACCCTTTGGCATCTTCAGCATCATCGGAGTCAAATTGTTTGACTCGGAGAATAGTTTTTTGTTCATAGTCATTTGCATCTGACCATTCATCGCTGGTAGAACTGGCAGAATTATTTCTAACAAACCTCGTTTTTACATAATTATGCTTTTTAGATTTTGAACGATCTTTAGCTTTGAGTCTTGGTGGCGGTTCTGGTGATTCTGACAAACCACGTCGTAGATTATTCAAAATATTTTTTGTTATGTCACTGCTATCACTTAAATTTCCTGATTCAATATTTTCAGTATAGGTTGGTTCTTGGACATCGTCTGCTTTTAACGTCTGATTCGAATCATATTGGTTTTGGCTTACTGTTTCTGATTCTGTGACTGTAGTTAAAAATACTTGACTTGTATGGCCATGTCTTGTTTTAGGCCGTAATGCCATGGTATCTAAAAATTTTGGTGATTCCACTAATACCGTAGATGTTATACGTTCAGAATCTGATCGTCGTAAGATTGGTATTTTCGGAATGTTGTTATCTGAAAAAAGAACCTTAGTTAAAAATTACGACACAAAGGTTCAACAAAGCAAAAAATATATACTAAGATACTTCCAACATACCTAACAATATCTGTATATCAAATATTCAGCTTTAGGTATATTAATAAAATGTACAATAGTCTCAATCGAAAATCGAACTCAAGATTATGAACACATAACTTTGTAATCAGGGCATTTACTACTGTATTAACTAACAATTCATCTAAATTCTTACCTTCAACTTTTTTAGCGTGTTCAGGAATTAATTGATTTTCAACAAGCAGCTGAATTTTTTCTTCAATAATAGTTTCAAATATTTTATTTGCTTGTACATCTTCATACAATTCTTTTTCATTACTTTCTTCTTGGCTTATTGTTGATTCGTCTGAATAATTTGTTTCACTTAAACTATGACTGACAACGTCACCCTCTGCTACTATATCTTCTTCAGCTTCTGTATGCACAATTTGTGGGACATCTTTAACTATATTTTGTTCAAGATTAAACTCAGCTGTGTAAATAACTTTCGTTTCTTCGTTTTCCACTAAAAACTGTACACGTTTCCTTTGTAATAAATTATGTGAGATCGGTCCCTTTTCCTTAGGCTTAGGTAGATAAAATTGAGAGGCATTTAAACGTTTACTTTCATATAATTCATCAGATGTATCCATTTTTGAAGACGATTCATTTAAATCGTAATTTTTTGGCTTTTTTAATATCGATTTTATTGTATCTGTATTCTGATGTTTATATTTTGAGTTACGTAAAATGTGGTCATTCACAGATTTTCTGTTGGAGCCCCTGTCAGGTAATCGTTGATTATCACTTTCACTGTCATCATCTGTTTTGATATTTCTAATTCGTCTCGGTGGTCGCTTAGGGGAAACACTTTTCTGTTTTGTACGATTTGCGGTGGATATGTTAAGAATTTTTTTGCTGGTATTTTTGCTAAAAGACGTAGATTTTTTATTTTCATTCTTTATATTTGGTAATGATACAATTGGAGATAATTCTTGAGATTTAAAGTCATAGGTTTTGAGATCATAATTTACAGGGTCATATACAGATGCGTCTTGGATAGGACATTTTTTGGATTCGTCAGAGACTCTTATTCTCTGTCCACCTATAGCTTTGACATGTGTATCAGATTTGGACTTACTTAGAGGTCGTAAGTTGTTTTTCAAAGAATCCTGAAATACATCTCCAAAATCATCGTCAAACTCAATTTCAGACATAGACTTTGAGCTTGTTGATTTAACTAAATCATATGGATTAATATCGCAAGATAGTATAGATTTCTTATTATCATTTACATTAGTCTCTTCTTCTACCCATATTTCATTAACCCGACTAACCGATTTACTTCTGCTTTTCCGAAGTGTTTCGGGGCTGGGCTTTTTAGTTTTAACCCTACAAGGGCTAATGCTCTTAGCTCGAGATCTTGCTGTAGAAAACTGACTTCCAATGCGAGCTTCATGAGGTGGAGCTAATCTACTTCTTCTCATCAAATCGTATGGATCCGATTCTCCATTCGATTTAAGTATCGATGGCCTGGATTTTGTTCCTTGAACTCTAACGGTACCAGCTCTTAATAAACCAGATTCACGACTAACTTGAGGACCTCTAACTGTACCTCCCACTAATAGCCGTGGACTATCTGTTAGCGTCAACGGCAAACGAGATCCTTTGCATTTCTTACATATACTGACTTTGGTAGAGCTGGTTTTCTTGGTACCATTAAGATACTCAGGACAGGAACATAGTATAACAGCATAGTTGTGTGGTGTTGGTTTTTGAGGTGTGCTTATAAGGACTGGACCTGGAACTTCTGAATATGCTGAAAAAACGCTAGGTCTTATAGGTGGGGTCTGGGTACGCACCGACCCGTAGAGCCAAGTCTCGGCGTACTTCATTGATTTTGATAGAGCTGAACCGCCAGGTCCACTGATAGTTCCATACATATACGGGCTTTCTGGTGATTTCTCCGATGATTTTGTGCTCCCTGAAGTGTTTAGCTTCAATTTCGATGACCATTTCTTCGGCCGTGTGCTGTCTGGTGTGTCATATATCTGAAATCAAGAGAAATTGTTAGTATTTGTAGAAGTAAGATAGATATTGATTTTTATTGGTTACTAAATAATTACATAATAAAGTGATAGCTTAGATTCAAATAAAAATCCAATGCTGAATTCTTAATAGCAAAATGTGAATCTGATAAACACAACACGTGTCGTATTTCAAACCCAAATAAAGAGTACCACAAAAGTAACACAAGGGATTGTAAAATGCGAACAAATAATTCTTAAAACCTGAAAATTTTCCTATTAACGTTTCATAATTATCTGGCTTTGGCAATAACTCTAATTGACTCAATAAGTACCTTACTTGAAAACGTAAATCTTACGAGTAATTATGAAACTTTTATAATTACAGTAACGTCATTATGTCCAATCGATAAAGAACTAACTAGTTGAAGTTTCTGTAATTAACCTACGGATAAGTAATTAAAGTAATTTAAAATGACTAGATCCTTGTATATAAGTGTTTAGTATTTTATGATAAGACTAACATTAAATATTTGTAATACCTACTTAATAAATAAAAAAAAAAATAATGAACCAAAACAGCTAACAGCTCGAATACTTATCGTTATGTAAAAGTCTAGCAATATTTTAAAGTCTAATCGCATAGCAGAGCGTCGTTCAAATTCTTTTCTGTGAACTCAAAAGCAAAATAAATATTATTTTTTTGCATGCAAATCTACGTTACTCGCCGCTATATGACAACTAAAGGTAAAAATATTTATAACAATTTTTATGAGCAACACTTAATTTATTATGACAGTTGTTTGGCACTAGTTATATTTCCTATATGAGTATTACTTAGTATTGGAGTTTAATCGATAAGGAAATGGGACAAAGGATCTATCTACCTTGACTGGCTGGTGTCTTTGTTGTTACCGACCCTGACATTCAAGCCTTAGGTTCAATTCTCATCCAGGATTAACATTTGTGTGCATGAACATGTCTATTTGTTACATTAAATACAGTCTGGTCGCCGTAAGAAAAGCTAAGTTAGTATGTAATCAGATTGGCCATATGTGAATAATGTCAGAAAATTTTCTATTATTATAAATTCTAAGTACCTAGTAGATTATTTGTAAACCTATTCTAGAATACGATGTTTTATTTACAGGGAAGCTTTTCGTAGGTATACCTATATTTAAAAGTCCAGATGAAATTATAATAGATTCTCGCTACGCTATTTTATTTAGTCCTTTTTATGTAGTACTTACAAAGATGACTTTGAGATACAGTGACCCACATAAGTTAATTATAATAATGTAAAAAAACCTGTTACCAACCTGCTTTAATGAAACGAATGAAATTTTATGCAAAACGAAGCAGTAAAGTAACGAGAAAGCAATATTCGAAAAAGCTAATTAGCGTAAAAATAATGTATTCAACTTCACAGGGAACGTTTTCATTCCGGGTTGAAATGACCCAAGACGCGGTGGAAGGTTAATTGCTCACTTAAAGTTTCAGATAGACATTAGGGCAACGTTTTGATTGCCCATTCCTTTAGCTGACACTCCTGTTAACAGTAGCAAAGTCTTTCAACCCTTTGTAAATATTTTCAATTTTTACAATGTGGTACTGAGAATCTTATGACAGATTTTGTTTTTTAGATAAGTGCAATACGGCCATATATTATTATATTAGTTGCAACGGTAGATATACCTATTTACGCCCGGACCTCCCATTGAAGTGTCTTTGTCGAATAAATCATGGACATAATTACATGACATAGGTTCAATCGATAAATAATTTGAATCCGTTTTCAGCATCGTAAAAAGTACCGACATACAAGATTTAATAATCTACTATGAGTGTAGTAAACGGGTCGCAACGTAGCTTTTTGCCTTCAACAGCAGTCGCCTTTTGCTCGCATACACTTATTGTGAATACAAGTCGCAAGTTTGCTTTTTCCGTTAATAGGAATGCGCTGTTATTGTGCTGTAACTTTTCAACTGGTACAAAGGCCCAGTATAATATAGATTACGTCTGTTAGTATGACCTGCGTGTAAATAGCAGTCCATTTAGTTGGGTACTAAATAATATGTTTCATACAACTCAAACAAATATACTTAACTAACAAGAATTAGAAAGCCAGAAATCAAGAATTCAACTCTTATACAGTAAATAAAATCAAACGAACCGGTAATGTTCGAAGTGGGGAAGAGCTTAATCACGATACTAGATTCATTGAGTACCAGAATTCAACTTATGTATAACGTTTATTTCATCACCGACACGTTTACCAGTGACATAAAACTGATTTCGACAAGATAAATCTTTTAGTTGACGTCGCGCAACGCCATCTCTGAGCACTATGAGTGCAACTTGTAACGAATTCAATGAAAGTGATCAATGCATTTTTAATGATTATTGCTTTCACATAAATTTGATTATTTCTTAAATAATACAAACCTTTTATAAGTACATATTCTGTTATATACGGCAATTCAATTTGTATATAAAATAAGATTGCTTCCAATCAAAGGCATTCAATCTAGCTTCCGGGATCACAGTAAGGGATTGTCCGTTTCTAATTACTGATCCGGGAATGACGACATATGCATTGTCCGATGTCCGATAGGTGGACAATATGTTACCAGAGAACGGTTTGATTAGTTCCGGACATCTATGTCATAGACAGCCTGCAGTAATAGACATGCATTTGATGTAGATAAATGAATAGCACTTTTTGTATGTCCGTTAAAGGCCGTCCATACCTACACTCTAAGGTTTACCAGACCACTACCTAAAAGATTTATATTATCTAGTAGAATTAAATTTATATTTACGCGCAAAAACAAAATAAATAAATTCAGGTTTGACCCGAAGTACAAATTGCATTTCAGGTGTTTTCCATCTATAAAATAGTCTCCACATAACTACTAGAAACGGAGGTATTAAACTGTAGTGTGTAATAAAACAACAGGACACGTTTCAACACAATAGGCTCTAAGACCATGTTATAACCAAAGGGGTGTTTATTAATAGGCCTATTACCTATCATTTTAGTCTGCGATTACGTTAGAAAGTGTGAAGGAAGGGTGATAAGGACCCTTGCCAACCCAGTTAACGTAAACAAGAAGCTTTGTTAACGTTTACACAGTATCGGTGGGTACATAACGCGGTTTTCAATTTACTCAAACAATGGGGAACACGGATATAGTCTCTATTCGTAATATCGATTAATTTGAACCGAGTTTGCGATATACCTACGTAAGACGCTCGGCAATATAGCCCTGTAACCTAAATAGGTAGATAGTCGATTTTTAGAAGATTAGTGAGAAATATTAGGTTAAATTCGTAATTTAAAAACACAAGAACTATTTACCATAGTTGAAATTTAACACTATATTAAAAATAAAGGTATTGCAATTTACCACAAATCATAATATCATACAGTCTCAATCAAAGGATTCAAATAAAACTAAAAGGAATTTTCGTAATTACCGTATAAAAACAAAATAGATGAATATTAATTGAATATCTCACGTTCGTTAAAAGTTTCAATTATATTTTATCTATGAAATAATATACAAAAATAAACGATAGCCACCCAAAGGGCGAGTGGTAATTTTAACTTTATTTCTCTAACTAAATTACATCAACGTTCATTTTGATTAACCAATCAAGTCGTGAAACAACAGCTTAGTAATTGAATCGAACTGAAATAATTACATTATATTGAGAACTTGTTAAGAATTGATTATTATTTAGCTAGCACTAACCACCTCCTTGAGGTTTACCTTTAAGAAAAGGGGCTTTTTATGAAAACTTTGCTCCATAATTTTGAACTTGATTTGATTTAAAGTTGAGCTATGTCGAACCTTAAGGGTAATGATTTAATATATTTTATTTCTATCTCATTCACTTAAAAGTTCTTCGTTAACGTTGTAATAATAAATTTTTCATTTAAGTATGCCAATATAAAATAGCAAGGTTGACTTGTTCACTTGCGTAAAAATCTCTTTAAAAATCCGGAGGAATTAAAAAGTTCTGTAAAAACAAAAGCCTTCTTTTATTTCTCTAATGTATCTTAACATATAGCTAAAGCTTTACAATGTTGCAGTTAATCTTATTGCGTGATTATGCAAAATTATATTTTTAAAGCGGACTACATTTATAGCTTTGAATGGCAAACGAAATCGTGTCTTACTGTAGCGCAAGATAACCTCGTGTTCGCTAAAATGGCGCTTAAGATATTTTTTTTTACTTTTTATTCAGTCACTAAATTTGTCCGTGTCGCATAAATTAAATTTGACTGTAGCCTTGTATGACTAAAATATATTAGGTATGAACAGTGATAAGTATTTTAAGATTTTTTTATTAGATATATTTTTTATGTAGGTACAAAATCAGATATAATGAATATTTACTATAATGTACACTAAACATTGTTTTCCAGATTACCTACTTTAAATATGACGACTTTTAAAAGTTCTTATTATATTTTTAACCGACTTCCCAAAAAGAACGAGGAGGTTCTCAATTCGGCCGGTACTAATAAATCATTTTAATGGCTCGGTTTTAGTAAACTAGTACCTACTAACCTACTCTTGCGCAAGAATAGTCACGACCAATTATTGTTTAACATAACAAAATATTGTGAAAGAGGTCATGACATGACTTTCTATGACATTGAAATGTAATAAAGGAAGATTTAACTTTATTTTATTACTGAAAATATATAATATATCTACTAAGCAATAAAAGGAATTTGGCATCATAACTACATATAACAAATTAGAATATCTTAAGTAATGTGGTTTGTAATACAACCCTTCGGTTCTCATGTGACTACTTGAGGCATTCGATATCTCATACTTAATACCTAAGAGTAGGTACTACTTCTATAATATCTAAATATGTAACCTACTTAAATATTATACTCAAAATATAATAAGTTATATTAACCCGTTTAATAAAAAAAATATGTGAATGTAATTTCTTATTTGAATTTGTAATTCAATATAGAACGTTGCACAAAATCGTTCTAAATTAAAATCTACAATTTCATTGATTTCGACGACGAGATTACTAAGAACGACTCTCAGAGTATTTCTAAGAACTAAGACTGTGACCAGAAGTTATTACTGGAGTATCATATAAAATATCAATTATAAGATCTCCAAAGTGATACTAGTGTATCAGGGGGATTGCTTGGTGTGTTTACCGAACCCGTGGGGGGGAGGGTCCTTTTCATCGCTGGGAAGGAAATGTATCGGTATTTTTGTTCGGGAAACCCGATAACAGGGTAGTTGGGGAAAGTTTCTTAAAAGGTTATCCGACGCTTCAGCGAGACGTGTATCGGGTGTCTTCTTTGTGTGTACACTAGATTTTTTTTTCCAAGAAAATTATCTTTTTACTAATACACGATATGGTCGCGTTTTATCAGAATTCTTTTAGTCGTTATTCTTTATGGCAGCAAATCAGAAATATATGCCTTTAATATAAAGATCTTATATATTTTTAAATTTTTGTGACGATATAAAATCTGCTAGTGAGAGGTACTGAATCGACAATTCACAATATCATAGGTATTTATAATGTGCCCAGACAAAAATAAAAAAAAAAATATTGTATGACTTTCTTATCATTATCGATCGATTGACGATTTAAAAACGTATTAAAATCGAATTCGATTGAAAAAACAATTCATACCGATAAAAAAGTACGCGGAGTTCAATAAACATCAGCAAAATTTTATTCAACAAAACATAATAATAATTGCAGGGTATGCCTGCGATTTTACATCGACCTAAAAATTCCTTCATGCAAACGTTTTTAGTTGGCACGTGCATACAGCTTTCATGCCAAACGAATTTACGGTAACAAAATGATGGATTTAATATAAAATTTCCAATATGATTGATTATTACAGATTTCAGGGCTGGTAAGCTTATGTGACATGTCAAAATATTATAATATCGCATATACAAAATGTACTAATATTGATAAATTCATCATTTAGGATTCTACGACTCAAAAAGGACTTTTTGGCTAGATATTGTAGTATTTTTAGAAAATAGTAAAACATAGTTACATAACTATTTAGTTGTACCCAAATTCATCAACCAGTCCGTACAGTGAAACTGTGATTTTATATACAGACTCGTTTCGTATCTATAGAGCCAGCTTTTGAATTATCTAATACAGACATCGGAGAACCATCACAATGCGGACGTCTCACTCAACAGCGTAGTACATGATAGAGACAGAGGACAAATGCTGAAACATCATCAAGCATTTCACCCTATAGAATTGTAAAATATATGCAGCTTAGCAAAGTATCTTATGAATGACCCCTAATGTAAAGTAAAGATATCAGCAAAGTTAAATACATTTCTCATGCAACTTGACAGATGTTTTAATACCACTGAGACATGGCGTGTCCTAACAAAGCAGACCAGTCTGGACTGGACCGTAGACAATCCTATAAATAGACAATGCAATGTTTCCAGTCTCATTCCCCTACTTTCTAGCACAGTTTCTAGTACTAGAGCGATTTCCCGGCGGTAGAGTCGGGTTACGGTAACCCTATACTTATATATAGCGTTAGGTTAACTGAACCGATGTACCTACAGTGTACGACGCCATATCGAATTCACGGCTCTGACATATATTTTTTTTCTAAAAGTTCCCTCAGGTTCATGTCACCGGCTTTCCAGGAAATAATAAAAATCTGAGTTTGGAGGTTATGTTAAGTTTCGAGGATATAAATAAAAAGTAAACAGCTTTCCCTAGGAAACAACAGCAAATAATAGCGAATATTGTTATTGGTAGAAAATACATAAATTTATGCCGTACGTTCCAATAATGCTCCCAATGTATACAGTAAATATTTCCAAACAAGTATAAAGTAGACCGAAGTGTTAGCTTTCGATTTCCATAGAAAACACGCTCATTTGCATGTCTGAGTAAATATTGTCTATACTCAGTCTAACAGACCCAAGGCTAAAACTAAACTTGAGAATATACTTATTTGATTACATATAGTAAACGAGCCAGAACGTCTGATCGTGAAATTGAATTTATTTCACACCTGTACTAAGAAAAATATTTAACAAACAAGATTATGTATGTGAAATTTACAAAAGATAGATTTAGGAGGTAGTAAATAGTTTTTTTTTATTCATTTTAATTTAATGCAGCAGGTTTTTTTATTGGAAAATATCTCATTTTCAAGAAAAACATTATGTAAATACAAAATAGTACCCGAATCGCTCATTTTCAAAAAGAACTATTAACTTATCTCTACAAATTGCGAAACGCAAAATTCATGTTTCATTTAGTTGATTCAATAATATTTTGTTATGTCCACACTTACACATTACCTCACGATAGTCAGCACGAGTGTCACCACATTTGCCCCAAACATAAAACTCGTAACACTGTGACAGATGCCAAGTAATACCAACCCTCTAGGGTTTCACTGCAGCCGTGTTCGATCCGACGCCCAGCACCCGAGATTAGCGAAATATTTTAATGGAACTGCCGATGTGGCCTCTAGGATCAACAGACTTTGATGCGGGAGTAGTTGGCTGATTTTTTATGGGATTTACTTGTACCTACATGTACGTTTCGATGTATAAATTCGACTAGTATTTTGAGTGTTTTAAAACTAGCATAGTTCATGAAAACCTTTA
Organism: Thyatira batis; assembly: GCA_905147785.2. NCBI lineage: Eukaryota > Metazoa > Arthropoda > Insecta > Lepidoptera > Drepanidae > Thyatira > Thyatira batis. The sequence continues at coordinate 7,541,685 of LR990497.1, forward strand.
GTTTCATAAGGGAGAAAAATCATACTATTAATATTTATTTCGCAATATCAAGTTAAAATGATTATGCCATAAATGGGATGGACAGGCCTATCCAAAACAAGGCAAGGTTAATATTTCTCTATGTAATTAGATCACAACGATTACGTCGAGTACGGTTCACTTAACAAACTGCTTATGGCCCTAAAATAATAACCGTTAACACACATCGATAAGATCAAAGGAAACGCTAGGAAATTAAACTAATAACCCCAATTAAGGCGTTAACCCACTGTTTCCGGGAATAATAAGTTTAACAAACGGCCTGATGCTATTAGCGTTCGCGATCGAATCAATCCAGGTGCAGGAGTCACCTGCTTTGTGGGTGAACAGGGGAAATTGGGTAAATTGACCCAATTAACTGAGCAATTACGCCTTTCGCTCACAATAAAGCAAATATAATATATGCTACAAAAAAGAATTTATGCGTGAAACTATCAATATACAGAAAAGGAAATCGTGTGATCAGACTTCATTATTATTAACAATTACATATAAAACATTAAATCTTTTTACCCATAGCCACTCCATCGCTGAATGCCTAGTATCTAATTCAAAAACAACTGTTCCTGTCAAGAAATCCTTTTAGCCAAAATCTTTATACATAGCAGAATATTTTTTTGGACTAATATAAAATTTAAAAACTTTCCAATCTTGTTTAGCCTACGAATACACATAGATTCTGGAGCTTCCATTACGTCGCAAAGCTACCCTACTGCTACACTATGCTGTGTGGTATTAAAAGCAGTCGGCGGACGGCATCCACAGATAACGAAAACTGTACATATTTACACACATCGACGCGGACGCTCGAGTTTTACTAGCGCTGCGTTTGTGCACCTCTTTTTGATAGCACATTCGTATAAAGGTTGATTGCTATCTGCTTACTGTTCCATTTTATTTTGCATATTAAATAATTTTCATAATAAAATGATAAAATTGGTGAGACAATCTTGCCATCTACGTTGCACGTAAATTATTTATATTATTATTACAATTGAGGTTCTTTTACTATTGTTTGTTGAAATAACTAGTGTTACCGATATAGTTAAATTATTAATAGTCAATTAATTTTGTATATGAGATGTACCTACAATTTGGTTTACGTAACTAGCATGAACTGATACAGAAAAGGTTTAAAAATCCTACAAAATTATGTAGGTAATAAAGGATTCCTTGCTACAAACACAATTCAATTACAATAAAACCCTGCAATCCAATCAACCCCACTCTTTTAATTTAAATTATTTCAGTGGTGCGTAAACCTTTATATCTTTGTTGACCGTCAGAATCACTGTTGATATTTTTCGTGCTATTTCGCTCGAAGCGGTTTTGTTCAGTCAAAAAGTCGAGCGTTTTTGCATGAGCGGGCTGTCGCGCCACCGCTTTTTATACAATCACTGTCACAGATGTGTATGTGTCCATGTACGTCATCCAACAGTCGGCTCTACGCACGCACAATAAAGCTGATAATAGTTTGCACAAATATAACAGGTAGGAAAATTGTTTTCAGAATACGAATGATAAATACACTTTATTAATGTAGTGTGCAGCTGCGGCTATATATTTTCATTTTGTTTAGAGATTTTAGATGGAGGTATTTTTATGTTTCATAACTAAATCAACATCTTTTGAATTTTTTCAAACTAAATTCATGTTATATAAAACATGTCAATAGTACATTCTCAAAACAAAGTCATATTTTTGCCCCTAATTTTAGTACGCAGGTAGTTAGAAATATAAACGTTTAGGACTAATGAAGTAAATAAATATTCACTCAGATGTATAAAAAAATAGCCGCAAGTTCATCTGGACTTTCAAATAGACCTACGTTATGATAAGCCTATCACTTATATTTAAATAATAATATAACCAAAGGCTCGCCGGCTATAGGAAAATTCTAAGTTTCCAGGCACGTACTCGGTATTCCATTTCAGTTGGCTTGGCTTCATTCAAGGCATTTATTGTATTATACGAGTTATAGAACGGTTTCAGAATAGGCTAGCCGCTGAACGGAATTTTAGCTGGTACTTTTCTCATGGACTTCATTGGAGTATGGTTTTACTTGCTTGTATATATACATAATACATAAGTATTTGTAATTGACCTACGAACAACGTACTCGTATGCAGGGACTTATTTTTGAGTACAGATTATATTATTTCACGGACATAAATTTTTCGGAGTAAATGCGGAAATAAAACAAGGCATCAATTTTTAAACCCTTAAAAGTTATTTTTTTACTTTAAATTTTTAAGTACTTTCCTACCTAAGTAGATACTTACCTACGCCAGTACCTTGGTAAGTTTGAGGACAGCAACAACTGCACATAATCATATAGAACTGGTGTATCAAATACCTATAAATTCTTTTTATAGTGATTTAAGAATGTAAATTGAAGGATACACAAAACTGATACACAAAACTTCCATATTCTGAGGGCTTACTCCCGACGCTTTCGAGAAACGAGTTCGAATCGAATAAATGTCATTTCATACATTTTTGATAGCGATTCTAGCGCACAATCGTGCGGTGACACTTTTTGGAACTAACTTCGATCAAGAATTTCGTTACAATCGAAACCGAATCGAAAAGTCCGTACTCCTGCCATTAAAAGACATTTGTAAATCGAATGGCGGGAACGACTTTAAACGTCAAAATACACGATCAGTAAAAAGGTACTTTTTCAGGATCGAGTTATCACATCTAGGATAAATTTATCTAATCTAAAAAATTACATCTAATGTACAAGATTTCGTTTTAGAAAAAAATAAGGAATTGAATATTTATTTATTTCTGTAGAAACGAACCACACACAACTTAATAGAAAATTCTGAAACGTCAAATGCCGTTACCGATCGAATACATGTCAATCTTAGCGGCCATCTTAATTTTTTTTAACCAATAGGAGTTCAAATTGAAATTTTTTGGTTCGGGATTAACCAATAGGAGTTCAAATTGAAATCAAAACAAAATCAAATTCAAATCGTTTTCGGGAGTAAGCCCTCTGTACTTGATTATGGTTATGTTTATTTCAATCAAATAAGTATCCCGACAAGTTAAAAAAAAAATACCATCGCTACTTTTTTCGTGTCTTCTCGTGATCTGAATAAAGGAATGCGGTAGAACGTATAATACTTACTGTTACGAAATGTATTATGAGAAACTCATTGGGTTTGTAACTCATCAACAAATGGACGGAGGGCAAATGTCAGGGGAATCGGAAAATATTTGGGGAATATTCGATCTTTATCCGTATCATGAGCATAGACCAGAGGACTATGTGTTTGTTTTTAATTTGCTTTTTTTGTTTTGATTCGGAGTTTGCTAATTTGTATTTTTGATTTTGTTCTGTGCTTTTTTAAATTGTTTTTTTACATTGCATTCTAAATAGGGTGATAATGTTTGTGACAGGTTTTTTTGAAAATTCTATTTACTTCGTAACTCATTCGTAAAACGTTTGTAGGTAGGTCTTAAATGGCACTAAAAGTACCTACCGATTTACGACTAATACGACAATAATTAAGAGCAGAAATATAAGAAATATGTAATCACTTTAAGGTTTGATAAAAATGGGTTTTAGCCAACGTTTCTGTATAAAACCTAGAGATATATTTACAAAAAATATATCTAACAAATATCATGCCAAGTTGCAAAAACCTTCACGCTTCAGTCTGTGACCAAAACGCATCTACATAATTTAAGATGGCTCTGACGATTCCTTGTCACGAGCTGTTAAATTTTTTATTGAACACCAATTTTATGCGAGCGTATAAAATCGAGTATAGGTAGGTCCTTGCGAGGTGTCAAATAGGTCTATTTTTATGTCCGTCGAAGCCGTAACTTTCGAGTGGATTTTTTATTTGAATAAACTCCCGAACTGTTTCCGAATAGCTACCTACATACTCCGAAGATTTTTTTACGTTCAGCATAAAAAAATATATTTAGTTCATATTTGTACTTTATGTATGAATTTTCCTGTATTTTTATGTTTATACGTTGACTTATTGAGACATTGATAGACACATAAAGTGTTCTGAAAACACTGAAGTGAAATGGGTTGTTAATGTCGTATTTTTATTATTTACTGGCGTTGCTTTTGCGCATGACACGTTTTATAATGAAATCGAATTGGAATGGAAGGTTTCTGATCATTCTGTAGGTTATGAGGAAGGAAACATGTTTATATTGAAATTCTAATTACACTACTTAAATAGATAATTCGATTTTCTTGTTACTCATTCAATATTCAAATTAAACAGAGCTTTTAATATGGTAACCAGATAGTTAATATACTACTAAAATACATACTTATATTGATTTAAATAAAATACTTAACGAAACGACATGTTCGTGCCCACAAATATTTTTCCTGAGTGAGAATCGATTCTTACCACGAAGTTTAAGTAGTTAATTAGTAACTTTAGTCTATTGTTATCAGCGGCTAAACATCAAAGTATTTTTATACCCATGAAATTACGTACTATTTCGGTTTACTTTTTACTTTTACTAAAACAATTCTACGAACAATAGATGTTTGTACGTAATTAGTCTCATTTGTGATTGGATAACCTTTAGCGATGTTGTAAGAGCACTCCACTTGTAACGATACTTACAACACTCAGACAGTCCAAAAATAATATTCCTTTGAAAGAAAATTCATTTATTACGTGTACATAATGCGCCTTTAGCTATAATTCAAACGCTTTAGTCGTCTCAAGACCAGATAAGAATACTTATGTAGCGATATAAGTGATGTTTAGTCTAGTGGAGCATAGTAAAAAAATAATATAATAAAGAAATGATTGAATGTTACCATGTTAAAAGTCGTTGATCCAGTTAACTTACCTGAAACAAAAATAAATTATAATTTAACAAACATTTCAATACAGATAAATTGTGACACAGAAAATTTTGTAATCATTAATTACTTCTGATTCAAACATGACTCCGTTATCGGAATGTTTTCGCTTAAATTCGACGCAAATTGGCAATTTCGCCAAACATTTCTTCTCTCAACATTGTAGAACGTGACAAATAACTCTTGAATAAATCTTGTTTTATAACGAAATCATAACTCGAAATGTTTTGATCTAAAGGCGAATTATTTGATCCGTGATTGATTCAATACAGATGTTGCGAACCCTTGATGTTTTTTTTTTTTAATCATGCTCATTGGCGCCTGGGGAAAATAGAGATTTCATATAAGATTGATGAAAACGGTATTGATTTTCCCAATCTCTTATATTTTGGCAAACATAACGACATCAACCTCAAATTCGTTATTAATAAAATCTGTGATACAATTTTCGATTTAATACGGTCATCCCACGTATAGGATATAACGGTACATAATTCAAAATTTTATATTAACTTATCCCTTAAGTTGACGTTTTTACATTGAACGTCATAAATTAGGTCCCCGTGCCCTAACACCGGTCGTTTTATTACAGCATAAAATAATTACTATGTTTAATTTTATAGCTTGGGCATAAAACCTATTGTGCTCATACTGTTTGGGCATAGGTACTGTTGAATAACGGTAGAATTTAAATAGGCCATCTAATATGGGTCAGATAAGTAGGTAATAACTTAAATGATTTATTTACAAATACCACCAGGTGCGTACAAGTCGTTGTAGATGGGACTTGCTTTTTTTTATTAAAAACGTAATATTTATATGACATGCATTTTATGGGATAGGTATCTGAGATATTGGTATTTTAAATAAAATATTATAATCCTCAGAGGGCAGGAAGATTTTATTAGTTTGGTGAGTATTTAAAGAGAGGTAGGGCGTAACGGACTCGTCCGTTCCGAATTTGGAGCAGCCCGACTGGGGTAGTACCTCCACCTTACAGAAGACCGCAGCCAAATAACACTACCTTGTAGTGTTGTGTTCCTGCGGTGAGTAAGGTAGCCAGAGCTCCATGAGGAGACGCTGTGGAGGCAGTGGGGGGGACCAGTGATGGAGTAGCATCGTAGGGCTGTGCAGGAGTAGCGTGTGGGTGCGGCGGTTAGGGAGACCCAGTGAAACGGCTGTCCGCTGGCCGCCCGCAGGTTGTAGGGGTCCCGACCCCTGGGACTACTTAATCTCCGCCTAGGGAGGCTGACCCGCCGCCTCGCGCATAATCCGTGGCGCAGTCGGTCGTGCCGGAGGAGGAGACCGGAGTGGACCCGACCGAATGTGCCACGGGGGGACTGGGGGCCCTTCCAGCCGCCGCCTCGGCAAACTGCCTATCTGTCTAGCCCTTCGACGAAGATACATTACGCTTTTCCCTTTCACTGCCTATACAGTCACTCCTCTTCTTAACTTCTCCAACCCCTAATAATGGCCAGAAAAAAGAAATCGAGAAATTTTTACTCAGCAGCTACCCCGTCGTCCACACTTTCAGTGGACTTTTGCAACATACGGGGCCTTCACGCAAACATCAATGCAGTCCACCAGCACCTTGAGACTGCACAGCCGACCCTACTATTTCTCACGGAGACTCAAATATCCTGCCCTGACGATACATCATATCTACACTATCCCGGGTACAAGTTGGAGCACAATTATGTGCGCCGTGCCGGGGTATGTATGTTCGTCAGGGAGGATATTTGCTGTCGCCGTCTTCACGGCCTTGAAGACCGGGACCTGTCGGTATTGTGGGCGCGCGTAGATCACGGCGGCCACTCCAGAATTTACGCGTGCCTTTACAGGTCCCACAGCGGTGATCTGGACACATTTCATTTGTTTGAGCACCTGCAATCGACGACTGACAAAGTTCTTGAGCAGTTCCCCACTGCGGAGTTAGTGATACTTGGAGACTTCAACGCTCACCATGTTGAATGGCTTGGTTCTCGTTCCACTGACTGCGCGGGGAGAGCTGCTCATGACTTTGCCTTGGCCTATGGCTTCTCACAACTGGTGCTTTCTCCTACGAGAATACCAGACATTGAGAGCCATACTAGCTCCTTACTGGACCTTCTGTTGACTACGCGACCAGACGGCTATTCGGTCACAGTGGATGCGCCTCTCGGCTCATCAGACCACTGCCTCGTCCGGGCGCAAGTGCCTTGTGCACGGCTTACTCCGCCCCGACCGAGTGGCCGTCGTCGTGTGTGGCACTACAAGTCAGCAGACTGGGATGGATTGCGAGATTTCTTCGCATCGTACCCGTGGAGGCAGCTATGTTTCGCATCGGATGATCCTGACACCTGCGCAGCTGCCGTCGCTGAGGCAATACTGGCGGGAATGGAATGTTATATTCCCAACCCGCTAGTGGCTGCGGGGGTGAAGAAACGACCGTGGTTTAATCGGCCCTGCAAAGAGGCTAGACGTATCAAGCAAACCTTGTTTGAGGCTTGGACCACGGCCCGTTCTAATCAGGATCCGGATGTATCCAATGCGAGACGTAAACTCAACGCTGCCTCGAGGTTCAGCAAGCGAACAATTGCCAAGGCTAAGTTCGAGTTCGTCAGCAGAATTGGCGAGAGGCTTTCGAGCCTACCCTCTGGGAGTCGCGCTTTCTGGTCTCTTGCCAAAGCTGCTGAAGGAAACTTTTGCCAGTCGTCCTTACCACCACTCCGTAAGCCGGATGGAAACTTGGTCCATAGTGCCATAGAGAAGGCCGATCTTTTAGGCTCTCTCTTTGCCTCGAACTCGACTTTGGATGATGGAGGCGCTACACCACCATCCATCCAGCGGTGTGGCAGCTCTATGCCGGAGATCCGTATTACTCAGAGGAAAGTCCGGCAGGAGCTGCTTTCATTGGACGTCCATAAGTCGAGTGGACCAGACGGCATACCGGCAGTGGTTCTAAAGCAGTGTGCTCCTGAATTGTGTCCAGTATTAACGCGTCTTTTTGCGCTTTCCTACCACAAAAGGCAAGTCCCGTCTTCGTGGAAGACTGCCTGTGTGCACCCAGTGCCCAAAAAGGGTGACAGATCAGACCCGTCGAATTACAGGCCTATCGCCATCACCTCCCTACTCTCCAAAGTGATGGAGCGAGTGATCAACTTGCAGCTCCTGGGATACCTAGAAGATCACGACTTATTAAGCGACCGACAATACGGGTTCCGTCACGGTCGTTCGACGGGTGACCTTCTAGCGTATCTCACGCACCGTTGGTCACTTGCCATCGAGAGTCAAGGTGAGGCATTGGCGGTGAGCCTAGATGTGGCGAAGGCGTTCGATCGGGTCTGGCACAGGGGTCTTCTCACGAAGTTGCCAGCATACGGGCTTCCCGAGGGATTGTGCCAATGGATTGCCAGCTTTTTGTCCAACAGATGCATAAGAGCCGTCGTTGACGGCAGTTGCTCCGAAAGTATGGACATAAATGCTGGCGTCCCCCAGGGTTCTGTGCTATCCCCTACACTGTTCTTGATACATATCAATGATATGCTATCAATTGGCGGCATTCATTGTTATGCCGATGACAGTACGGGGGATGCACACTACACGGGACGTGCAAATATCCCTCGATCCGTGGTAGAGGAAAGTCGCGAACGACTTGTGTCTGAAGTCGAGAGTACACTTAGTAGTGTCTCCGATTGGGGTCGAATGAACTTAGTTCACTTCAACCCCGCTAAGACACAAGTCTGCGCGTTCACCGCTAAAAAAACCCCATTTACTGTAGCTCCACAGTTTCAGAACACGTCCCTTAACATATCGAAGAGCATCGGGATCCTCGGCGTCGACATTTCTAGTGACGTTCAGTACCGTAGTCACTTGGAAGACAAGGTCAAGCTGGCATCGAAAAAACTTGGTGTGCTCAATAGAGCTAAGCGGTACTTCACATCTGGGCAAAGGCTGCAACTTTACAAGTCGCAGGTCCGACCCCACATGGAGTACTGCTGCCATCTATGGGCGGGAGCACCTGGATACCAGCTTGGGCCTTTTGACGCGGTACAGAGGCGAGCGGTTAGAATTGTCGACGATCCCGAGCTCACAAGCGGTCTAGAGCCCCTTAGTCTGAGGAGAGACTTCGCCTCCCTCTGTGTGTTTTACCGCATGTATAACGGACTGTGTTCTGAAGAACTGTTTGACATTATGCCCACAGCTACTTTCTATCATCGCACTTCTCGCCATCGACGGGGAGCTCATCCCCACACTCTGGAGCCGAATTGGTCTCGAACCCTGCGCTTTCAGAGGAGTTTCCTGCCACGTACACTCAGGTTGTGGAATGAGCTCCCCGCCATGGTATTCCCAATGGAGTACAGTATGGGGTTCTTCAAGAAGGGAGTGAAGAGATTTTTACAGGGTCGGCAACGCGTGAGTGACACCCCTAGTGTTGCAAGCGTCCATAGGCTGCGGTGACCGCTTCCCATCAGGCGGACCGTATGCCTGTTTGCCACCTTTGTGGTATAAAAAAAAAAAAAAAAAAAAACGTTTCATAAATCGTTTATTTCTGATCCCTTACAAAAGTAGTAAAATTTTTATTAAGTTCAAATAAAAAAAATATATTTTTTTGGTTTGGAAAAATATTTTCAACCTATAAAAACAACATTTAATCATAAACATTACTACATATATACCTATTTTTGAATTATATTTTGTGATGTTTTTCGTTACAAAAAGCAAAATAACGTGTAGGTAAAAAGTTACTAAATCCAATTCGGATATTTTATGTTTTATTTTGTGTTAGTGTTTCATAAATTACAATATTATAATGAGATTTCAGATTTATAGACTTATGCCTTTGCTGTTTACATATTTGTTTGTTGAAACTTATTTATTTTGGTGTTCAATTTATTTTTGTCTAGATGCAAACACAATGGCAAGGACAATATAATAAAATCCTATAGGTACATTATTATTGTACCTATTGTGTTTTATGTGTACCTAAAAATAAGTTAAAGTAATTTACATACCTACCTACTTATTTAATAGTACATATATAATTATTTTTTTACACATAAGTATTTAAATTAAACATCTATAAGGACTATATTAGACAGATTGATTGATTTCTTGATTTTGTTAAGTAGTTCGATAAATTTGTATTTTTCAATAAAAATTGGTTCTATACTATTAATAAATTATGATAATTAGAAGATCTATGAAATACCAATGTGTGCATCATATCAATTACACACAATATTACATACAAAAGTAGGTACATACTTATTCAAGTACTTAATAATTGCTCTTCCAAGAAATGCGGTAACATTAAAATCAAGACTATATAAAGCAACAATATAATTATCGTAAAATAAATTGTTTATTATATTATCCAACTAAGTATGTAGGTAATCATAAAATGAGTACATTTCAATATTATTTATTTATAATTTAAATAAGGAATGTTGTCTTTTTAACAATTCAAATTATAAACCAGAAAATATTTATGGTTTAATATTTTTACTACACAAATGTTCATATATTCAAGCAATATTACATTACATTTCAATTTATATAAACTTTGTAGAAGTTTGCCGGTATTTCCATTTAATATGTCCATTTCTAGGTTATTAATAATATGTATATAAGTATTATGTATAATCCAAACTTTATATAAGTATTGCAGAGTAATGTTGTAGTCACAAATATAAAAAATATGAGATAAAATCGGACCTCCATCGCCATGTTGCGGCAGAATTAGGAACTAAAATATTATGAGGATTTAATTACAAACGGCTATACATTCTACAAGTGGCGCCCTCCTTTAAGTCACTTATTTTTCTGGACAGGGTTTTCGTATAAAAGATGATACAAAAGTCTCAAATGCAGTTAGATGTAAATACGAGTCAAACAAACGCTTTCATTAAATAAACAACAGTATTTCCATATTCCATATCCATTATAACACGGGCAAAATAAAAAGACAGTTATAACAAACGTTGCAACACAAAGAAAGCAAGGTGGAACAGAAGCGGAAACGAGCGCCGTAAATACGCCGGTTTAAAACTACACAACTATTCAAGCACACAAAGATCTGTACAGTATAAGTAATTGTGATAACTATGGGATTCATTATTTACTTAGGTACTTTTATTAATTGGTTATCTTAAACCTTGTTTAACCATAATATTAAAATCATAGAAATGCTTTAATAAAATAGGTACCTACCAAATATATATATATATTTTTTCGTTTTGAAAATGATAAAGAAGCCTTGATTGGCTTAAAATTCGGGGTAAAATTCGGATAAAAAAGTAGTATTTTGTAGATACCTTTGTACCACCAACTAAATAGAGCTTGTTTTGTGGCAACCAGATAGCAGATAGATGTTTCATTATAGTACTATTTACATAATTATATGGATATTTGCACTCAGATACAAAACAAACAAAAATGTTCGCACAGCCGCTAACCAAAAAGTTTACCGGCCATTTGTTTCGACCATGTGTTCATAAATTTGGTTTAACTAAACCGTGTACCATTACAAATAAAATATTTTAGATTAACATTATATATTTTTATTAGACAGCCTTATTTTGAATTTAAAAGCACTGCTCGCGAGCTTTGACAGATTTCGTTGTTTGTGATAGTAAAAATGTATGCAAAATTCTCTGTTTCCTCCAATATGTAGAACCGATACCTCTTGTAGTAACGAACTGCTTGAAATGGCATTTCACGATGAATCAAAGAATGTATGTACATTACAGGAGCTGATATAACATTATTTCAGACAAAATAGCATCAATCAAGACCTATGGGCTTTGTGGTTAATGACCCTGACTCACATGCTCTCTCCCAGGAAAAAATATTTGTATGCATGAATACTGTTTACAGTTTTTATATTAAGTTTGTAACATTTGTTTCTCGTTTAAGTGAGTTATGTAATCTTTGAGAAATAAATAAATTTAAAACCGTAATATGTCTGTTTGTTCTATGTCTGGATGCAAATATCAATAATATGTATGTATTAAAACAAGTAGTAGGTCTTTGCAGTATATCAGCTATCTGGTCATACAAGCATACTTTGGAATCCGATTGGTCGTATGTGAAAACTGACCTGGGATATTTATTTATTATTTATTTTTCTTCCAGCTAGTAACAAGGACAATAAACGCATCGATAAATGTATCGCAAGTACATATTGTTTCATATTCTTTTAGCAATTTCCCAGTGTTGCAGAAAACTCATAAGTTCCACTTCACGATATCGAAGTTGAACTCAATAACATCTGTGCTTCAATTCTTTTTACAAACTGTACTGTGTAATAAGTGCAGTTAAAGAGGCTGCTTTTCTAGACTGTTTCATTGTGAAAATTCGTATTGAGAACTGTATCGCAATAACTCTTTAGTTTCCTTGCTGTCGAGCTATGCATGTAGAAATAAAAGAAAGCTGTTTTGTTATATCTATGTTTTGGTAATCAACGTTTTTGAGTTCTTAAGAGATAAAGGGCGAAACGCTAAAGGAGAAAAAATAAATAACCTACTAACCCTATAAAATATGAGCTTTGGACAACTTTTTGCCTTAAACAAGCACATAAAGACTTGGCACAAAATTTGTCATATTACAAAAATCTCAGTTATTTTTTGTGACACGGAAACATTTTGCGTCAATAAAAAAAACCGTTGTATCAGATGACCTAATAGATAAATACAAAACTTATTTAAATAACCCGTATACAAGGTTAATAAAATAATTGCACCGACTCGCGTATCGAACCGATATCCGGTTTATTTTTTTATTTGTTTGTAATAAATATGAGTTACAAAAACAAACTGAAACGAATGCAGCGGAATAAATACTATCGTCAAATATGTGAAGTTAAATTTACTCAATTGTGGTGGAGCGGGCGGTGGTACTATGTTATGACTTGTATTTAAAATTCGATAACTGCCTTTATTCTTTTTTTTATAAACAAAATCTGTTTTCATATGTATCCAATCATACTAGATACGTTTTATTGTGAAATGATATGTTAACCGAATAAATATTACGCTACTTGTTTAAAATAGTATTAAAAATTAATTTAGATTATTGCTGTATCTAATACACTCGTAAAAGCTAACAAAATCTTATAGGTAATGTCATTTTAAACGATAAAAAAATATATATTCTTAGATATTCTATTGATGAAAGTAATGAAACTAAATAATTGAGTATAATATTGATAAGCGCTTTATTAAAGCCGTATTATTTATCAATTAAGTTTTATTAATGAAATAAAATAGGTAAACATTGGAGCTCAATATTATAGCAAGATTCGTAATTAATTTCTTAATGATTTTTTTAAGCAGTTTCCGCAATATAGCGTTTCAGATGAGGCAATAAAAATAATTAAATTTTAACAAGATATTTAAGGGTTTGGTTACTGTTACCTTTTTATTTTATTTTCCTTCTACCTTTAGCTAAATTTTCTTTATTTATAATCGTTAATACCTACCGACTTCACCAAACAATACCTACACAGAAGCTATTTCACAATGTGGAAAAAATAAATCAGATAACTATTGAACGCAAGCAATGACTGTAATTACCTAATTAAAATTATATTCTATGCACTTACATAATTATACTACATAGCATTTGTCCACTTATTTTTAGCTTTTTAATTTAAACCATAATCACCAGACTTTATTTTATCATTACACCACAAAAACCCATCCGTTTCAACCTGAAAAGGTGAACTCAACTGTGAGGGTAATCAAGTGTTCACAATTATCAGTGTTGCTTGTAGGTCCCGCCCCTGACCTTAATTACTGCATATAGTAAAATTGGATTACGTTGTATGGGACAAACGCCCTTATGCGCAAATTTGTTATATAAGCATTTTACTTGTCATTTAAACGGCTATATTTTTGATCACATTTGGCTATCAGGAGCTAAAGTCAAAGGCTTTTATCGCGTATAAACATAATAATATTGATATGTCAAAACTCATATACAATTTCTGGTAAAATGTTGGAAAAATAAATACCTATGGTTACATTTTAACTTTGGCAATTAATACTTCATTAGAAGCCGTAATTTTGTCAATAACTAAGTTTAAAGTAAATAATAAATATAATCCATCAATTCTTTTGAGCAATATATTTAGTTTAAAACCAAGTTCCCTTTACTAGGTTTGGAGAGATCGACCCAAGGCTTACATAAACACAGCAAATCTATTTGAGACGAGTGTAATAAATTACCATTAGGGAAGACTCTTCGGAAGCGTTCGAGAAAATGCTTCCTGTCTCGAGATCATCACATAAACATCACTTCCTAATAAACTTTCTCCTTTAATACGTCCATCACGTCATGTGAACTCTTGATCAGTTTTCCGAGTGATTTCCTCCATTATTACTTTTAAAACGTCTTTATATCAATCTAATATTGTAAATAGTGGACGCCTCAGTCATTACATGAAGCCTAATTTTATCTATAAAGCACTTAATACATCATGAGATTTTTACTTGCCATCAAGATAACATTAACTAGGTACATAAAATATTATCAAAGTGACAGTTAGAGTTGAAAATTCATAAGCGCCTGTCTGAATCAATAAAATTTATGATAAAATATGTACCTTCAATACATAGGAAAAAACTCAGGTTTCCCAAAAGTTTTCACCAGTATTTAGGTACGTCAAGGCGCATTACCAACACAAAATATGGTAAATATAGAAATCTAAGTTAAACGACATAAGCCGTAGCAACGATATCAATTATCCAACACAATAACTATAACAGGGCTTATGTGCACACATGAGCCGTTTCAATCTAGCCTTAACATGATTGAATTTTCCAACAACGGCCGTGAAACCATTACTAACCTAGTAGCACTTTCCTAACATATTATATGACACGTGGACTAAGTAAGAGTGAGCTTTCTATACATATATCAACTAATAGATTAGTGTGTTACAATCATTGATATGTTAAGATATATTTAGAACTACCTTCATACATATAGAACCATTATGATTTGTAAAATGTTGTTGTATATTTCTCTACGACCGATTATTAACTAATAAGGAACTAATTTATTAATTTTAACATAACGTACAAGTTACAATACAGTTTACACAATTTTGAGATAGTCTCATAGTATTAAAACAGAATAGTTCACGATGAAAGTATTAACTAAGCAACATCCGAAATGGTGCATGAATCGTAACGCTATGGCTATTGAAGGATTGTCACTCGCACACATTGCGTTTCCCACTTCAACATAGTATGAGTAAGATTTCTATGACTTCCATAAAACTGTCTACAAGGGCCAGCCGACCGGTTTGTATTTGTACTAGAGGAAATTGGAGATAGTAATGGTCATTGTTTGATGGCCCCAGACAAATGGAAAGAGCAGTTATTTGATTACGATTTATGTATTATGGGAATAGAGGACAGTTTGAGAATTTATTTTAATAAAATATTTGATGACCCATTGAAGGGATAAACAAGCACACACATATACACGTACAGGATCTACACACCTACTCAACCATGGACATAGATAGATAGATAAATATTCTGAACTGTTACAGCATATACAATACAAACATAGACTGAATAAGGGCACGAATGAATAATCAAATCTAACGCTAGATTCGGAAGGTTGCTCTCGCTGAGAAGCGCCGGCAATAAACTCAGCAACAAGAACAAAATCAGGAAACTTATCAGTCGAGAGTATTACATAGGTGCCTTTATCACTCACAGTGATCTCTTCCAGGTACCCTTAGGATGGAGAGGATCTATGAAAACTGTAAACGAGAGAATAAATAGAAAATCTAAATAATTGTTTAAACGATAAGTACGATGAGTAGGGCCGCATGCCTGTTTGCCACTGTCATGGTATAAAAAAAATTGGTCAAAAACAAATCATCGTCAAATATAAGCATATACATAGAAAGGATGGCTGTAAAGTGCAGTTATTATAACACAACTAACAGACTGAGTCACACAAATTGATTCTAAAGCAAGTTTGTATTAATACGATTTTTCTGTCCTATTTTGTAAAATACAGTAATATAACCTTTTTTTTATTCGTTCAAGACATTCGTGACTAGCGGTCGTTATCAAGTTACTAAAGGAACGGTCGTATATGCATTTAAAATGTTAGCACCCTCTTTGATGCCATATTTCATTTGTAATCGTCATTTCTCATTTCCCTGTACTAGAATTTATAATTATACGAACCGTGAGTTTTTACTATGCTATTTTGAGATACAAAGTAGTAAAGTTTTTTGTATAGAATTTTATGTATCTACAGTAAACAAAGTAGTTGTTGTATGTAGGTCACTTTTTTCTGGCACTGACTGGTTACAGGAATTTATAATTTATTATCATATTGTTTCATTTAAGTAATTTTCTTTTAAGGTTCCGTTGACCCAAAGGGTGCAATCAAAACAATATTTCGAAGTTATATTTTAATGAATAAGCTTTATAAAGTCAATATACTTTTTAAATAGACTGATGCCAACCAGCTTTGTTATTAGTTTTCAAGCCAGCGATCGTGGGTTCGAATTTCACCCAGGACGAATATTTGTACGCATGAATATCTCTGTTTATTCTGGATATAAATATGTATAATAGTTTGGAAGCAAATTGGCAGCGTACGAAAAATATCCTAGGACATTTATTCAAGAAATAGCTTTGATACATTTTAAATACCTACCTAGAATAGATAGAAGAACCCGTTACAAAGAGCTACAACACATTTCTTTATCAAATAGTGTGCAACATGGGCCATTTGTTACACAAGACAGTGTAGTGTCGCTGCTTTAAATTAATTCAACAAAAGTGTGCACCCGACTGCACCGATAAAAGTTGAATTTATTTTTAATTACAGGCCGAGATAGAGCGCGTCGGACAATGCACAGTGACTCTAGCTTATCTACCAGTGGAGCAGTCTACGTGATCCCGGTACTAATTTTGCTGCTCCACACTATCGTATCATCTAGGTAAGATTACACACATATTACAAACTCTCTTACATTTTGAAGATATAAGTTCTTTCTCTATTGTTCTTTATTCTTTTGAAATAAAGTTGTAGTACACATTTTTGTTGTAAAAGTTAATGAAGGATTATAAATAGATAGGTTTGTTTCAGACTATTTAATTCTAAATGGTGACCATACGTATGTAGTATGTATATATTTTTCTTTATTCAAGGAAATTATAAGTGGCATGAAAGTTGATACCATAATAGATTTTCTATAAGTACACGACGCTACCAACTTGTTAGAATTGATGGCATTTTCATAATCATTTGCATTAAACTCCAATAATGTATATGTTATAAAGTTTCTGTATTTCCATACAAATGTTTATTTTGCATACAGATTACAGATTGGAGGAATATCCTCATTTTCTGAACGAGCTTCGGTTTAAAATGTTCTGCGCTATCAGACTTGAAGATTTTGTAAAAATCTGGCGAAAAAATCTCGATCAAGACCAATAGATAATGTAATATATCCACATTATCCACTATGTACCTTTAAAGCAGTTATTTCTTGTGAATTTTTGAGACATAAAATGTATCTACCTATACTCAGAGAAGGTACCTAAGTGATATCATAAATATTATTAATTCATGTCATACTAACTTAAGTAGGTAGCCTGTTTTTTTATTTGACTTAAATAAAATTTTTCATTAGTTAATTTCGAAGCTATTTTGTTCATTATGCTTTGGCGGCCATAATAGATACAAATATCAATCATGCTCGAATACCAAATAGATTTGTGTAAACTACATCAGAAAAGGTCTCAAAGTTTATCGTAATGGAATAAACAATCTGAAAGACTTTCTCGGTCCCATGTATAAAGTAGAAGGTGAAAGCACAAATCGTAAATCTGAGTAAAACTATTTCTTCTATTCAGGTAGGTACCCCGGGCACTAGAATGTTATATGTAAATTGGAAATTTATGGTTTTACTAGGAAATGCTCACAGAGAAATTGATTAGGGTCACAATGTTTTTCTGTTTTTCTATTATTGCTCATGATATGTTTAGTTGGTCGTTGTGTAATGAAAAATCTCAGGTAAATAAATCAAATGCATAACCATTTAAGCTTTAGGATCTGATAGGAACTATGTTGGTCAAGTCACGTTATGACAAACTTTTGAGATATATTTTCGCCTTTCACTGTAGGTATGTATTAACAATTTTCAAATTACATTTATATATTATATGGTTTTAGGAATATAAGAGTATGTATTATGTATTTAAACATGCATAACACTTTATTATTATTATTATTATTTATTGTACACGAAGCAGTAAAAACAAATATAACAGAATGCAACAGTAAAACTTAACTGCATACAATTTCTTCCAGACCTACTTCCTACAAATATTAGAAAGGTAAACGTTTGTGGGGACAGATAGACAAATGTATCTATATTTTTTTGTATTTCAGGCAATAACGATTGAAGACATATTTTGGGACATTTCTACAATTCCCAGGATTATTGAAGTTTTCGGAACGCGGTTATAGCCCGGTGCGGAAGCTTGTAAAATAATAAACCTAAAGATAATTTCCGTGTTAGTACCCCCCGTTATTAACACGGCTGTTATAAAATGGAGTTAAGTTACATTAGTACTTGTATACGGGTTCCAGCTAACTTCACTTCACATGTGAGTTCGTTAAAGTTAGAGTGCGGTGCTTCGTATGGTATTAAATTTCATTTCGCTATAATACGTTGAGCTACATTTCTACGAAAATAATGTGTGTAATTGTTCCGGAAAATTATTGTAAAAAAATAAACAATAAAATAAAAATTTTAAAGGCACAATTTTTTGTCCATAATTTAAAGATTTCTGAAGCTATGTTTTATGTCAATATTTTTAATTTATTTTACTCTAAAGGTCTACATAGTACTATATAATTCCACCATGATAATAGAATATTTTTTATAATAAAATAGTGTAGTTGGTCGTCATATTTATGTGAATTTTTGATTTGCAAGACTTGCTCTAAAACCAAAATACAATAGTCGTTTTTCGTAAACAAATTTTATATACTGGAAAAGTGTTGCAATTTCACAACAACATTTCAGCTGAGCTCACGAAAATTACTAAATACACAAAAGTAAATTCTGTGATAAAAGTATATTTTAAATAATATGATAAAATAACGCGCATAGCTGTTGCAACAAAGAACATTCCATTTAAACGAAATAGAACAAGAGTAAACCTTTGTGCAAACATTTTATCTGGAACTTAGACATAATCCAAACAATTTCAGGATTATTTCAGAATTTCCTACACCTGACGTCATTATATGCAGCAGTGGGAATTGGTCGCGTCTTGTTATTTACCAAACGAAATGTTTGTTTTTAAGTTTTTAGTTGTACCGTGTTTTTACAATATTCGCTGACAAAATTATATTTTATGCGTACGTTCTGGTTTACCTAATACACCTCAAGATAACTAATAAAACTTAATTAACACATCGTTCGAGTATGAATAAATTAGCGCTAAATCAAATGTCAAAAATCAACAATCAACTAATGAAGCTTACAAACTAATTAAAAAATAATAGCAATCAAATAGTTAGTAAGAAAAAATCTAACAGAAATCACAAACGATGACCTATAAACAGACGTTGCTAATAACTCGAAGGCCCTGACATAAGTGTCAGCATTTATAAGCAAAACCGCAGCATCAACATTCAAGGAAAATTATCTAAGTATGAGATTGTATCTCATTTGCTTTGTAATTGTATATTTCTTTCTGAGATTTGTACCTGAAGATGTTGTTTTTGTGCGACCGCAAAAGGAAGAGTATATTTATTTATAGGTATTTTATGTAGTAAGTAATGAATCGGCGATGATTCTTTTCTTGTAGCTTTGTTTGTAAGAATAAATATAAGAAACAGTTAGTCGAAATCTAGGTTAGATTTTAAGTAATAACGATTTAACATTGTTTCGCTCGAACTCAAAGGAAATGTGAGTTGTTAAAACCAACTCCATCCAGACCAATAACAATCCTTAAAAATGTTTTGCTGTAAAATCTAATGAGATCAAAAATAAAGGCGATGACCGATTTAGCTCCTATTAAAAGGATATTTTAAAGTTTTTTTCTTCATAAAACTGTCTCATTAACGAAAAAATGAGCAGCTGTAGACTTGTTTGTGGTTTGTATTTAAGTATGGTTGTACCCTTCATAAAATATTTAGTTTTTTTGCGGCGCGTGCTATTTCATGTTCTTGTTCATTTTTTTGTTCTTAAAAGGTTAAAATTAGCATACATAAATCAATGTTTATTCTAAAGGAGAACTTTATGTTATTTTGCTTTGCTAAGGACTATCTGAGAAGCGATTCGCGGAATCAATCACAGTCAAAGAGTTCACAGAAATGATAACACAAGTATGTTAATATCTACAGAAATAAGCTTATAACTTTGTTTCTTTCCATGATACTTGTACCAAACGCATTTCATTTCACAGAAGCAATGCAAATTTTGTTTCAGGAAGTTTGGATTACGTATGTCTTAGGGTAATAATATCGAGAAACATTCTCTTTTATGTATCTGGGCTAATCACAACCAAAATATTTGCCTCTCGTACCATTAACTGCATTAAATTCACACTCAGTGGCCTAATTTTGATTCAGGAAATGTTTATTTTTAATATTGGTATGTAATTACTTAGAATAAAGCTTTCGGGATATTATTTTAAAGTTTTTAGGTCAGTGAACTATTCTCAGTATATTAATAGCCAGAAGTTCGAATACAATAGTAATCTAGATTAGTCAAAAAATGCTTACCAGGGAGGTATTACGCATCAAATAACCCAGACTTAAAAATGAACTGTTACCCTAATACCTAGCACAAAGCTTTTTAGTAAGAGCACTTTGATTGATTGAAAAATGTCTCTTTGACAGCACTGATTGAAAGCGTCAATCGAGATAATGCCTAGCGATATCGAGTTAGTATTAGGAATTTAGGAATAGTAAAAAGATATCTACATTCAGGCCCTAAACGAAATTGGGTAGTGGAGTGGCCAGCAAAAACTTAATACTGGATCATTTATTACCTTAAATAAAAGAAACCTTCTAAAAGGTTGGTAATCAGTAAAAGCATCGATGAATATGTGTGTAGGCACATATATTATCGTTGACTATAAACAAATGGATTAGACCATATAATGATGTCATAATAAAAGTCTGCCTCAGACATTGGGCGTGCGCGAAAACAATTCCCATTTAAATTCTTGAATATAAATAGATATTTATTGAGTAAAATAAATACGAATAGAGAAAATTCACGTCATATCAGTTTCATTGCTGTAGAATTACGACTGTGAGAGTGGTTTTTCTTGATGAAACTTTCGTTTTCGTTATATTTCTAACAGGTTGTTGGTATAAACTTAAGATGTAACTATAGTTTAAGTAGAATAGATATTATAATTGTGATGATAATTTTGTTTTTATTGTAAATCAAAAAATATTTTGTACTACATTTTAGCGTGTTTCTATACCTAACTTATAACAAATTAAATAAATAACGTGAAATTTGTAGAATAAGAATAAAGTACCTACATACAACTAGATACTACTTTCAATATTTACGATAAACAAAAGGAAAAAATCAGTAAGTTAATAATCCTATCCAAAGTGAAGAATCTAAAGGTAAACTTGAACAGTGTCACGAGCTGCAGTTTTATGACTTTTGTTTAAACTAAAAGACGAACGTTTGAAAGAGTTACTGTTATGTAGACGAGACACGGTAGCATCCTTCTTAAATTTTTTATGATAACCTGAAAGCAGGTTTGTGCATATCAAATGGAAAATGTCAAATATTTAATAACTTGAAAAGCAATGGGACGTATTAATCAAAACATTTTATAATACATGTATTATAAAATATTTTGAATTGATTTGATTTAAGCATTTAACTATATAACGGTATATAGTTAAATGTTTAATGCTTTTGTACGGACAAAAGGTCAAATAATATCTACATACCAACCGAAAGCAGAGTAAAATTTAAAAAGTAGGTATTCCATGTTTTAAGGCAGTTATGTATTTTACTCGATACTAGTAAGAATAAGGCCTGACAAAGAGGTGATAATAGTCGTACAAAACTATAGGTAAAAAAATTCAAGTATTTACAGTTTGTAGAACACATGTGTCTAACAATGCTAGGCATCGCCGATAGGACCTCCATTTACAACAAAACATTTTAAACGTAACATCCTCATAAAATACGCATAATAATTCCACACGTACAACGCTATATATCTTTAAAATTACCGTTACAAATTCTCATTACCGCGCCAACAAGCCGCATCTAATCCTGAGGAAATAATAAAGAAATATAAGGCTCAAACGTAGGAACACCCTTTCATGGAGTACAAAAATCTACAGGCAATCTCGGCAGCTATAGCGGACGTAAAATTTATAGCAACAATAAAATGTGGGGGTGCTTCCTTACCCCGACTAAAAGCACACCGAACCGGGAATGTTTGAGGTAACAGTCGTACCTATAGCACTTGGCAGATATATCTTTACACATTGTGTCGGTGCCTTAGAACTTTGTTGTCGAGATTGAGGTGTTGCACTTCTTTATTCAGAAACTCATTTACTTTTGCAAGTCAGTGAGGCGTTGTAGTGAATTCTTGAACGCTCGAGCTTCTACTACATGTTTCACAAAGCGTTTCCTCATTATCGTAGTTGACATCATCGCTTTGTTCCATATAACTACGGCAACTTGAACTTTAGTTAAAATCGCAGTGAATCACTGAATACTGAGCGGAACCAATTATCGTGTTAAATATTTTATACAATATTTTATCTAACGAAATATCTAATAGCATATTAATGTAAACAAGATACTAATTACCCACAACCTAACATTTACTGTGTGTCACTTCTTAATAATTTCATTCGTGATATAATATTAGCACACATGAAGAAAAAGTTCTGGGTTGACACATCTTTGAACGCGTCAAACCCACGAGTGAAACCGCGGGGCGAAACTAAGCCTACACGAGACGATATTAACGATCGTTACTTTGATCTACTTTTCACTTTGGCCTTATTATTCAAAACTAATTTATTCTAAAATGTATAAAATCTAGATTTAAAATATTTACACATTTTACTTTTATATTACTTTGATCTTTTTTTGGCCGTGGCCTCATTATTCTGATACAGTTAGAATATTGATGAATTAAATTGTGTTTCTAATGGCAAGCTTTTTTTAAAAGACTTACAAAACTAAATTTTCAATTAACCGACCTACCGGCAATTTGTAGACTAGATAGCTTAATAGGCTGGTAACTCTCCATAAAGTAAAAGAAAGGTCCAGAACTATTCACGAAGTTTTAAACATCTAACGTACCTGAAAGTTAGCTGGAGGTTGAACAAATCAGACAGTCGGACCTTAAAATTAAAAATCGATTTGAAACTATCGATACAGTTCGGTTATTGTGTATCGATTTATTATTGCGCTATGTCGTGAGAGGGCTATTCAACCAGCTAGCTTTCGAAATCGGTTTCACTATCGAGTTTTACCAGCACAAAGTCTAGTTACAATGTAGCTTTGCTGTATAAATTAATGGAGGCAACACTGTTATGGATTAATCTTAAACGAGTGTAAACAATGTAGGATTTTAAATGTTTATAGTGTCGGCGACAGGTGGACAGCCTGCCGTAAAATGTCTTGCCAAACTTATTTAATTATTGACTGACCTGTTAGCATTTAGGTTTTTTAAGAGTTCAAGCTGCTCAACTCAACGGTTCATTTTTAGGCATAAACATATCTGCACGATCTGTGTCTAGACGATAATATCTCTATAATTAGTTATGTATCGAAACATAAGGAGTATGGTTATCATTGTAGTATGAATTGTTTGGAATCAGATAGGCCTTGTATGAAAACATTCCAGGGTATTTATTACATAATAATAAAGGTTTGAAAGCTAAATAAATTCCCAGGATTGGGATGAGAACAGGCAGATTATGACAAAGCTCTTTCTCATTTCTCTGAAACTGACAACAATATATCTAGACCACTTCTATGAACATGACATAACTTATCTATGTGATTTTGTTCGCTAAATGACCATTGACCAGGCTTTACTAAAGAGAGGTTAAGTCTGACCAAGCCGCAAACAAAAAGTTAACCATACAAGCTATCACTCATACCAACGGTGTTAAATAGTTATCATTAGCTTCCACTATCCCGTTTATGACACCACATTGGCGTACACCTTTACCGCAACATCATAATCGCGATGTAGGTTTCTCGTTACATATAATAACGCCATCTATCGGTAAATATTGTCATTAGTCGTGTTTGTTTACATACATCAGATACAGCTTTTTATTTTACTTCTTTTTCTTTTAGTACCAAATTTATATGAAATTTGTAACGTTGTTTTCACTAAAACAAGACATATGTTTTAAATCAAAAGTTATTGGGTAAGAATCTAGACATAAGTATCAGTTCTCGAGCTTTGTATACCTACCAATCTCGAGCTTTAAATATTTACCAATTTGAACAACATCGACCAATTATAAACACACTGAAGACTACAAAGTAAATTAACAGTAGAAAATAAAACCTGTTTGATATCCCTATCTTCCAATTGCGAGTAAAGACGCAACAAAAGAAAACACCGCTCCATTTCTATAAAGCAGTTCACATAACCGACTCACATTTGAATATCGCTTTAGTCGATGTATTCAAGTATTTTCACTGCTTTCCCATACCACTATGGCATACTCTAAAATACAGTGAATGGGCGCTGCGCAGTTATGAAACCGCAATAAACCGGCTCCCGGCTATGGATTTTAATACGAAATTGACTATTATAGCATCCGTCATGAGTGAACGACGAAAGTATAATAGTTTCCGGTGTTGTATGAAGAATATAATGAAGTATGGTTTGGGACTCTAAATGGGTTCACTATTATTATTCAAAGCACGCGATAAAGTATGTACCTACTAAGTATTTACTAATATCGCACTAAAAATGAACCTAATTTACATATAAAAACTTTGGAGGAAGAAATAGAACACAAAATGTAATTTAATGAATGCACAAATAATTGGAATCAAACTTAAATTATAGAAAACTAGCTGCCCCCGCGCGGTTTTACCCGCGTAGTTCCCGTCCCCGTGGGAATACAGGGATAAAATATAGCCTATGTTACTCGGGGATAATGTAGCTTTCCAAAGGTGAAAGAATTTTTGAAATCGGTCCAGTAGTTTCGGAGCCTATTCATTACAAACAAACAAGCAAACAAACAAATCTTTCCTCTTTATAATATTAGTATAGATAAAGACAATATAAAAAGTGGACTTTTTTTACCATCAGTTCATTATGAATAAAATTCAAGTACCTATTCAAATATAAAAGCACTTCACGCAAGGTTCAAAACGCAAAAGTATCGAGATATGAACCCTGAATAACGTAACAGAAATGAAACACAAAAGATAATTGGCGTTTCCAAAGCAATTACATCGGTTTCCATTCGCATATGTAAAAATATCATTTTAACAAAAGATTACATGTAACAACATTGAGGGAATAGGAACCTTGTGTTAAACCCAATATGGCATATTTTCAGAAGAATTATTTACAAAGGTTATTGTTTGCGGAAATATTACCTATGTCATTGCGTACGCATTGATTTGATAAAGCCTACGGTATTATCGGTTTTATGTGTGGAATATTTCTTTTGAATTATATTTCAGGGATCGTTTCCACATATATATCCGTTAGCAAATTTGCCATTGTACAAAATGTTACGGATTATCGAGTAATTTTTGATGACTTTTCTTTTTACCTTGCGAATTTCCTAAGACGTTGGAATTTATTAAATTATGTAACAAATCAAGCCCATTAAAGGTCTCAAAGTAGGTCTCGAATTAAATGCACAATGATATTAAATATTTTATTAAAACATGATTAAAACCTATCGGACCCACGCAACAACGCCTGCGTCACATATTCTTCTTTTTAGCGACCATGTTCATTGATGCTCCGCCCTTTATAGTCGTAGCGTAATGTTACATAGCCTCCCATAAATGGGCTATCTAACATTAAAAGATTTTCAATTTGAACCAGTATTTCCTAAAACTATTTATATTAGTATGGATACGCCTATTACTATGATGAAAAGCATGATCAATAATATTGGCAAACCGGTATGTTCCGGTAGTTGCATTAGTAAACATGTAAAAACCAAGTTAACATTACAACAATGCAAAAACACTATTGATAAAGCACAATATAAGGCCTAAAAGCAATCAGCCACACTTCGTTAAAGTAAATAACTGAACTATTAGCAAGAGTTTCGAGGTGCGAACGCGCGCCGAAACGGAACAAAGTAATTTAGTAACAAATGATCACAATCTATACCGCTATTGTTAATCGTAGGGTGCCTTAACTAAAGGTTTACGGTGCGTTATGAAACGTGCCTTTAAGAGTATATCAGGCAATTTACTTAATATAAAAATTACATATTAGGAAAATTTACTGTGATGTTTGCATTGCTTTGTTTAAATAACTTTAGTATATAAAATTTCCGTTAAAAGTAGTCGACTAAACGTACGGATATCAGCTATCTGGTTTCTATAGTACAAGCTCAGTTTAGTTAAGAATTACATTGGCCTTGTTTAAAATAATGATTCAGAATATTTATTATAAACAAAGTTCTTATGATAGGTAACTGATCCAAACACTGTATGGAAAGTATATAAGAGAAAGATTCAGTAAGAAAGCATGATTTAAAGGAGAAAACCTTCAATGAGACATAATACAATTTTTGTTCATGTCATTTTTATCCAAAACTCTCAATAGTAAAACCAATGAGAAATGAATCAAAAAGCTTTACCAATCGTGTATTATGCTTTTGAAAATGGAAAGCGATATTGTTGAATGATAAGCTGCGCGTACGCACCTGCTGCCTTTCGCCACTACAGCTTACGTAACTTAGGCAGGTCCGCCTTATTATGTTAACACTAAGAGTGTTTATTGTTTAAATTCTGCATTCTTATATTACGTAGGTATAGGTATATGTGAGATATAATTATTGTAGTGGATGAGATCACTTGACATTTAACACTATTACCTAAAGGAAACTAGAAGTGAGATAATGTGGGTGTAGCCAAATAATTAAACTACAAATTATATAAGACTAGTGGCTCCCCGTGGCTTCGACCGCGTACCCGGCAGTTTTCCGATTTCCCGGGATAAAAGTAGCTTATATTCTCTCTCAGGCTCTAGACTGTCTGTGTACCAAATTGCATTTTAATCGGTTCAGTAGTTTTCAGCGTGAAAGCGAGACAGACAGACAAAGTTACTTTCGCATTTCCAATATTAAAGTTAGGATACTTAATAATACAATGTAAAAAAAAGTATATTCATGCAATTTCATCCAGTTGCAGTTCATTAATCCAAGTGAAAAACTAACAGATTTTATTTTTTAGAAACTTCTGTCATAGGGTTGAAAATTCAAAAACAGCTCTAAAATTCTCAAAGGCTAGGCAAAGCACTGCATAAATCAACTGGTCCACGTGCCAATAAAGATACGTGCAAAGGTGATATGAGGACAAAGTGGCCGGAGTTCAGTGGAGTAAGCTTTGTTTGTACGTTAAAAGTGTAACCTACGAGATTTAAGTAGAAAGCGTAATTAATTTCAGTTATTCTTTACACACACTGTACTATGTTAAAAAAATATTCTACTCTTAAATATATATTATCAACATACCTACACAATAAATATACGTTTGTACTGAGTGAGAATTGAACTTGATATTTAGGTTCGAACCACCAACCAATAGTTACATTAAATAGCATAAAACAAAATAACTTCTCGCGGTCTGTACACTCAGACATTTTAAACAACGCAACGGGTATTAATCGGGATTCCAACAAGATATTGAGAGATTCAAGACGAAGCTCTTAATCGGGACAGGTACCTACAGACATCACAGTTTCACAGTTTACTTGCTAGGTGCCAAAGGAAAAAGATTTAGCAATTATTGCATCATGATAAAATGTTGTTAACAATTTATTCAAGAGCCTAAGAAACTAGACTTTTCCTACATTAGAACGGACCAATTAAATTCAAGGATGTCACGTTATTAATTAGCATGCAGCCTACGGCAAAATGTAGGTAGGCCTTCTTAACTAGAGCTAGGGTTACCAACATTATATGTAAACAACATACCTGGAGGAAAGTGGATTCCAAGACTACCTGGTTTGTTATGCAACTATGCGGTTAATTTACCAAGTTACTCCTCTGCTACTAAAGGTTATCATGTCAAACTCGAAACTTAAGTTTCTATTGCAGTAGGCATAACATATGTTTCAAGACTTGAGTAGTCATAAATTGAAAAATGTTTCCAAGAAAAGTAGTTTCTTGTCCTGTTTTAGTATAAAATGTTTTCTCGCCTACATGAAATTTGAAACGAGAGTTTTTATAATCATCAGAATATTTTGCGCTTTGTTATTTCAAACAATATACCTAGCTCAAATTTCCATTGAAATCTATATTAAGTTTATCAAAATTCTAATGTAACTTATATTAATACTTTATTATCATTCTTTGAAGTTTCTTACTTATCGAAATAGAATTCAGACAGCTCTATCATATATTTCATGCTAACCTACATCTTATGTGATCTGTAACACACTTTGCATGTTGTAACAAATGAATACAGTTCGAGAATCCTTCGTAACGCGATTGCCAACTCAGCCTCTGACCTCATTTGAGTCGTGATGCTAAAATAAAAGCACTGCATTCCAGACTTGTCATTGTACTGAGTCTCTTGAAAGTAAGGTCATTGGAAGTCGATTTTTATTGCAATTACAATAAGGTCGTAATTGGACCGAATAATCATTATATATTGTGATCGTTAAAAATTAAATTACCTTTTGTTGATGTACATACATGTTGTTTTTTAAATCCTTCTTACTATGTTGTTGCGAATATCGTCGAAATTAGATATTGAATAACAAATGTTTCCATGTTAATTTATGATAGTTTAGGCTGGCGGGTGCGGCGTTAATCCACAGTTGGTAAAACTTCAGAGCGCCTGGCTTGCTTCCAGCTTTCAACTCGCTTTTACACAGTAGGATTTAATAATTTCGTATTAATAATTAAACTAATAATTAGCATGCAACAGCTACTGTGTAATTAATCGACAGATGACATGGAATTACATGATTTTAATCGTTTGAAATCTATAAACGTGAGTGCAATGTTTAAGTGTACGCGCCACATAGCTGTGACCTCAACAACGTAATGCCTCATGTAATAACTACCGCATTAACATTCAACGCGTTACCGACAGAATTACGCGCCAGTTAATTAATTGAAAACCTTTAAATATGCTGAACGATTCATCATAACAATGAGCGAGTACCGGTAATTTAATAAATCGATGTCAATGGATGCAGGAGAATAATTTTTTTTTAATCCTAC
This sequence comes from Thyatira batis, assembly GCA_905147785.2. Lineage (NCBI taxonomy): Eukaryota > Metazoa > Arthropoda > Insecta > Lepidoptera > Drepanidae > Thyatira > Thyatira batis. Next base: position 7,571,023 of record LR990497.1, read on the forward strand.
GGCAGAATGGGTTATGGTAATTTGTCGTCATTCAACTATTCAAGAACTTTTGGGACACAAAAGTATACTAGTACCAAGGTAAACACACGAAAAGTTAGTTGTGATTGTAAAATCAAACATGTGTTTGAACTTTATGTTACCACCTAGAGGCTAAAGTTCATTTGAGTGTGAAAACGTCCAAGGTACATTAAGCCGCAAAATATACGCAACGACGAGCGTTATAGAAACAGTTGGCTTCCTTACCATGATTTGTAAACGTCACAGTAAAATTGTAAAAACTATGATATCAAAATCTACATATTTCGTCAGATTGTAAACAGGTAGATCATGAACCGTGCTTAACTATTAACAGTTTCCTATACGCATTATCTTCCATTTTTAATCTATTAACGAAATCTAATCAACCCTTACCTGAACTATGCTAATGCTCTTGTCGGGAGACTTACTTAATAATAATATGGGGCTAGTAACTACAAAAATATCATAACCCATACTTCAATATTTTTTGACGGTTTACAATATCGCGTAGAAATAATCTAACGAATATTAGAATTTACAATTTTACGTTTATGAGACATTTTATATAAAAAATTTAATCCTATCCTAATCTTAGTGACACAGTAATTATGTTGCTAGAAGTTCAATCAATGTTGCAGGTCAAATGTTTAACCGTTCATTAAATATCATCAAAGTAATTAAGAGGACCAAGAATGTTGTAAACATAGACCCTAAACATCAAACTGCACTTAACAGCTCTCAGATAGAAAGTTAGAAACTCTAAAGGCAATTATACCTTCACCAATGCAGTATGAATTAAGAAAATTTTCACTTTTCTTTCATTTCATCATTTCTGCACATATTATAATACAAGGTACGTTGCTGATTTTCTCACGGTGTTACAATTCATTTCACTTTTTTGCCATTACAACAACAGTGCAGCGTCAAAAACACAGCGTTCCCGTACACCTATATCTAAAAAAAAATATTATTATCCGAGGATATTTTTCACACAAGGCAATGTGATTTATAAGTAAATAGGTATCCATGGTAACCAAATAACTGATGTTTCGTATAAATATAATGGACCTGATATCCATCCATGGACATGGACAAATTCTTTATAACTTATTCAAGACTTATTAAGACCAAAAAGCCAATAAGGTTCCACCACAATATGACAGACAACCCGATCCCATTACAAAACGCGCGTCTGTATTCTAAGGCACCTAAATCTAAGAAAAGAAAAACCTAAATCTAGATAATAGACCACATAATCTCACATCACAATAGACCTGTCGCAAAACCGTTTAATTTATTACTTGGCACATTTTCTATGGCACGCAAAACATGCCACTGACTGGCAGAAAGTAATAATTTCTAATTGCCAACCGTGGCAATAATTATTATGATTTGGTTCATTTTACAGCCATTAAGTGCCAACTGCAGCTTGAGTTAGTGCGTTTCGGCTAACTAACAATTGAATTAGAATTATAAGTTATGGTTGTTCGTAAAGTGTCCATTGGAAATTATATAATAAGTATAGCGTAATAGATATTCGGAAACTTTGATGGTAGAATGTTGTTGGTACTCACGCATTATTTTTGAATAATCAATATTTTTTTACTGCATTTAATATTTCATATAATCAAGGTAGCTACTTAACTGCACCAATCAGGCTATAATAAGTATATTTATCTTTACACAATATACTATACCTACGCTTAGACCGTTGAAACGACGCAAAGGATTTCAATGCGGTTTTCAACCATCGATCGATTCAGGATAGTTATTTTTTGTTAATATTTTGAAATGTTCTGCTAAGCCAGAGTGGGTCGTAAACTTTAAAGAATATGAAGTCTACAGGCAATCGTTTAATTAATATTAGCAAATACCACCATCGTTGTACTTTCCATTTGACAAACAAAGGGATGCATCGCCAAGCAATTTCGCAAAGTAATTTACCTTCAAGACAAACAGTAACTTCCACCATCAGTTCTACCAAGTAACGGTAGCATTGTTTCTCCATGGCAAATACAACTCATTACATGTCCATTACGAGTAGGCCAAACATCCATCTTGTTTGCTTACGTCAGAGGGCGCGTTCCGGTAGCCATGTGTGCTAACTTGATAAACAATCGTTGGGGCGGCTAAAATATTACTTGTTAAAGGTCTAAAAGGTACAATCAATAGTATTTATGAATTTGAGGCCAAATTTTTGGTAAATATCTTTCGTTTTATTTTTTTAGCAAGTTATCTACTATTGTATTGTTGTCACTCGCTTATCTATCTATTCTTATCTCCATTAAATACGCTACTGTCTTTTTACGTTTCAGCAACTATCTAACTTTGAGCAAAATTTGGCATACATCTTAATGCAAAGAGCAAACTAAAAAAATGTTGAATTACACGTAGATTGAATAATCACTCTATCTTTTGTTGAAAACTACATGATCCATTGCATAGTTAAAATATCTAAGCGTACAGACGACGAGTTTGTTTTATCTATACTAATATTATAAAGAGGAAAGATTTGTTTGTTTGTTTGTTTGTTTGTTTGTAATGAATAGGCTCCGAAACTACTGGACCGATTTCAAAAATTCTTTCACCCTTGGAAAGCTACATTATCCCCGAGTAACATAGGCTATATTTTATCCCTGTATTCCCACGGGAACGGGAACTACGCGGGTAAAACCGCGGGGAGGCAGCTAGTACTAAGTAAAGATGATGATGAGCTAGTATTATTTAGACCTACATTTGCGTAATTTAAATCTAGATAGATAGATATGGAATATATTATTATCTATCACAATCAAGTGGGTACCTAATACTCATAGTTCTCCTACGTGATATTACACAGTTTGTAGAGTAAATATCCAGTCAGATGGAAAGTTGAGAGAAGTAGATATTAGCTTAAGCTTTGGGTACTTTGCTTATGTTTGATCAAATGTTGTTTTTATCTTTAGTAGAAGGAGTGAAAATAGTCGTCAGAAACATTTTCTTCTAAAATATTCGACTATAACCGACATAAAGTAAATATTATTGTTTTAAAGATTTCAAAGTTCTTGTCGTTGTTTTTTTAAATATTATTAAAAGCTTTATATATAGTTTTACTTTCTATTGTAAATTAATTGAAGTTCATCTAAGCGTATTAGGTACCTACTTGGGTTAGATATATATAAATGTAGAATCAATAAATGAAAATATCAAAGCACTTGATGTTTCACAATTCATTATTTCAATGAAAAAATTTGGGCATTGTATATGTAACATTCTAATGCAAATTTACGAAAATTTAAAAAAAAATAATAACTTTCACTATTTTGCATTTCAAAATATCACTCAACTCTAATTTGCAAGTTTAAATAAAGAGGCATGTGGCGCCATTTTAGCTTTAACGTAATTCTATTGGTTTATGCGCAATGTTATGTCAGCTAATGTGGATACAAACACCTAAGAGAAGTAACAAAAAGATGTTTCTATTCTTCATCATCGCAATAGAATCATTTACCGATTTATTCGTAAACGTCAATCGATGTAAATTACAGAAGATGAATCTTGATCACTTGGAATACAGAGTTGAAATTAAAATACTGGTCAATATCTCCGAGGAAAATAAATAGAATAAAATTTCGAAAACAATAAACACTGGAACATTATACGTTGGAGTATCCCAAGACGCCACTGAAGGATACATACACGAGTACCTCCCACCGGCGAAATTAAGTGGTCGCCGATTTGCTATTCATGTATTCGGCGATTCGTTGCAAATGGGCGTGTGAGGAAAATGGTCTGTTTTTATCCCCTGTTTGTACGTAAGCTGGGTTACGGTAGTCGTCATTTGTGAGGGATTTGATGAGTGCCTAAGCTCGACGAAAGTGTTGCAAAAATAGCTCAGAATATTGTATAGGCGCCATATTCGTGGAATTCGTTACTTTTTTATTTACCATAGACCGCATGATAGGAAAATCTAGGTAGGTACTAAGATAATATTTATACCTACGTATGATATACCTACTGAGGTGTATAGATTTTTTGTAAAAAAATATTTTTTTAAGAAAAAGAGTAAAATCCTTTACCAAAGGCAAATCTGGTTACAGTGCCATCTAGTGATAAAATATGGTAACACTCACCCGTTGCGTGGCGTAGCATGAGGGGTCTATACCGCCCCCAGGCCGAAACATCGCCGCGCTGACTGCTGCCATCTGCCGGCTACCTCAGTTTACCCTTCCACCGCGACATCGCTCTGCAACCAGACAAGGAAAAGTTAAGAAAAGCGTCTACAGGCTTGGGGGTGACTAAGAAAGTTAGTTGCTTGTATTTTTTTACTTGTAAGGTAGATGGCAATTTCTGTAAATGGAATGATACTTATAAGGTAAGTAAATTGGGGTTGTATTTCGTATTTAAAATAATTTTACTCTTTGCGTTTGTAAGAACTTTAAGTAAGAAATTTCTATTTAAACAATATATTCTTTTCGCTGGCTGTCTATTTTCATTTTATATGATGCAATCAAAGGGTAAAAGCATTTAAATAAAAAAAAATCTTTTGATAGTTCTAGCGAGAAGATACTAATAGGTTAAACGTGTAGATATTTATTGTGTCAACATAAGCTCACATAATATGAATACTCAAACTCCAAAAGACGCTAAATAAACTTCCTACATTTACAGATCAAAACGTATGATTTACGTACAGGAATGGACAAGTGAGCGGCTCATTCATAATAAGGATATATTACGCTTCCCCTACAACATGTTTCGTCGATGCCGGGAAAGAGCACCGGACGGTGGAAGGACAGGATAGTAAATTAGCGTCAGGGCCAGCGAGCAACGTATCTATGAATCATACATAGTATGGAGTATTTATGAATGCCTCGATTTAGGTTGAAAATACAAGTAAATTACTAACCCACCTATAAAGGTAATGTTACATTTCTGATAGCTTGATATAATGATTATAAGCGTGTTTACTATGGTTTGGGAGATAAAAGTTAATTCATAAATATAGTATCACTGGTTCACATGGTAGGTACATAACATAGGACATAGAGAAAGAAGCTTATGAAGTTTTAATATGTAGTTAGTTTTTTGGCTCTCTTAAAATAACCTTGTGTTTTATCGAGATGCAACCATCCATAACAAACATTTGTGACTTATTTCGAAATACTGTCAATGGCCTTCAAAGAATTGGTCCAGAATCCATCAGCCTAGACTGCAATTGGGCAACCATTACACGTTTCAACTACATTAAAAACATTCCAACATTAATCGTGCTTCACTTTCGATGGGTACTGTCTTTTCACGTCGTCGCGTCGTCACGTTACTTTTTTTTTCAATATAAAACCACATTGTGCAGCCATTATTGTGCAATGCGCAAGCGCATCCGTGTGACGCGGCGCGTCAGTGCACTCTGTGTCATTGACCCGGCTTCCTAGCGTAAAGACAATTCCCACACAGGTCGTAGTAATGACTGTGTCAGTGTAAACGTATGTATGTAAAGAAATTGTAAGGACACACCTACCTACCTGTACATCTAAAATACGTCTTTTGATTGTAATCTGACGCCTAGCGTAGAGTCTATCACACAAGAATATTACATTGTCATTTTTATTACTACGATGTATTCTCAATTTTCTTTCGAAACATGACACTCCTATCTACATTATCAACTACCGCGGAACCGTCTACTTGTTTGTTATGATTTGGTAATGCATAAAACCATAGAGCTGATATGAATAGAATAATTTTCTGATCACGTGCAGGTGGAGCCGAGATGACCCCGCTCAGAGTTTATGGTAATTAAAATAATAACGTAAGGTCGAATAAGAGTAATGAATGGGACGAACAATGGTTGGGTTTCTATTGGTAAAGCTGCTCAATTAATTTTGTGTTGAATCTTATACCTAAAACAAAACACCGACATAAAAACCCATGTAAATACATATCCTGTTGGTATTAAACTCATGACCAACGTAATATCTGACATAATTTAGATCTGAAAAATTTAGAATATATTCAAAAGAAGCCGATATTACTATGATCTTATTTGCCATTAAAGCAACCTAAGACGACACCTGCGCCACAAAATACCTTCTTGTTATTTTAGACTTTAAATAAAACTACAATAAAACAGCAAATCCCTTACCAATGGTTAAATCTCTGCACTGGACTTATAAAGGTACTTATTATATTTTTATTACCATTGAATAGTTACCTCGAGGTCCCTTTATAATTTCTAAGTTACGACTTTACGGAAGGCGATATTATAGAAATAATAGCTTATAATAACTTCTGATTGTATTTGCGTTTATATGGTCTGCTATTAGCGGTCACGCTGTAAGAACCATCTTCATTTTCTTGCAATCTTGATAGTTATTATTATTATAATTATTATGGAGGAAATATTATGTAGAGATTAAAGGAAAAGATTACATATAATAATAATATATTTAATTATTTTATATGTACATGCAAAGATATGATTCTGTCAGAACTTAAATCACTCAGGTAATGTCGTACGGAGGAAAACAATTTGTCGAAAAGCAATAAACGTTCACAACAACAATTTGACAGTAGGTAGGTATAATGACATAATTGTGATTGTGACACAAAAATTGTAACCTAATGACATAAAGATGGACACGGACAGTGAAAGTATAGAAAAATCACTATGGATCATTAAGGCCACAAACTAGCACCAAAGTGTTTTATGTTATTCGGCCACAATCATAGCGTTATTGAAGAGAAAATATATATAATATGGCAACACCGGATGTATGTAGCAACACGTTTTCTAAAGCACGCGTTAATCGATGAAGGTAATTAAATCAACGAAAGCTACTAATTGTAATATTTCATACGGCCTAGTTTGATTCAAGCAAAGACAGACTTAAGTATGAAGCATTATGAATGCGATCGTTAGTATGTAGATGAGATATCTAAATAATAACTCTACTGAAAGTGTTTATAATTAAACATTAAAGAATATTGGGGCTACAAAAACTAAAATCAAAATATAAGTGAAAATAAATAAATTATTATATTAATAAAAAAAACAGTGCCATTTCCTGAACCCGGTCTGCAATTTGAAATGTCAAGGTCAGAACTTGTACAAGTCAATGCAAACTTGTCATGGTTCAAAGCTATACCATTTATCATGAAGTTGATTGATATACAGACTTGTTTTATACCAAACCATAATGATATAGTGACCGTGTCACTAGGTCATAAGAAATAACAAAGACATAACCAACAATGCAATACTCGACACAAAGTTTCCCATAATTTAAACTAACCATACAAATTCCAGTGTTAAGAATTGAATCAAGCTAACATAACAATTGTAGATGAAGAACATTTTTATCTTTCAATAAACTCAGTAAAATAACAGTAATAAAACATGCAATTGTTTTACGTTTTCTCAATATAGTTCTACCTATTGCATGATGCCATTCGTCTAGAACAATAACTTCAGTAATCTAAAAGCAAAACGGAGAAAGGGTAATCTTTTTGGCCAGTAAAAAATTGCAGCGATTGGTAATTTTTTTCGACATAAGTCTAAGCCGAAACAGATTTTATATTGTTCAAAAGCGGTTACCTACGTTTTTTTGCAAACGCCGCATTGTGGAAAAATGATAATTTCAAATGCAATTATTCTTTTTTCATCAACGTACGCTGTGTCGTTTTATTTTATCTTCGTACACGATTTGGTTTATAAATAATTTTAGTCTCGCAAAAATACAAATACCTATATAGGTATATATATAAAAGGAATGACCACATTTTCTAAAAGTACACCAACCCACGATTATGTCATAATCGTAAAATTTATTATATATTTATTAAGCCAGCCAATAAAGGTTTAAGGTTCTATGCGAAGCTGTACCGCTACTAAAAAAGGCCCAAAGTACTAAAGCGTAGGCCCCCGGGCCATATCATGGTGGACTTTCATGCAACCTACATTGTTTTATCTCGTGCAATATCTGCGCACGCGCCGCTTACACGGTACTTATAGTGAAACATACTGATTAAAACTACATCAAGCAAGTTGGTTACAGGAATAACGCGATACTTTAAAAAACTAGTAGAAACTGGTTTTAGTATTGAAACATTTAAATTGATTGAGCTGTTAGTTTTTATTTGAATTCCTTAGTAAACTTCCTCATTTATTAGCTATAATTTGAAATTGAACATTTAAAAACAGTATATACCATAAATACATCCATGTAATAGATAACGTATGTTTGGTTTCTTCTTTGTCTGGGTAACAATTTCTGTAGTTCAAGAAAACATTGACAATGTGAATATCTCAGAATATTTGCTTAACATCGCATACTATAAATTAAAAATAAACCCACAAATAAAGTTTGTAGCATTATCTCGACGTATGTTCACGTTGCCAACATTGCACCGATCTCGGCCAATCAGTGGGGGCGCGCCCACTAGTGAAATGCACAGCATATGTATTCTCTAACACAAAGAGCGGTGAGGGTACTCATCGCTGCCTCGAAGCAGCGGACTTCTCACGTGATTGCATAGTTAATGAAAGAGACAGAGCATTGTGATATCGTCGAGCTAGTCTCATTATACTTTGTTGAATTGAACCCTTCGCACTCGTACGGACTCTTCGCGTCGCTTTGCGTATGTAATGCCATGTTTACTCTACTTGAGAGAGCGTGTAGATATGAGAGGAATTCGATGTTATTTATTATTTGTTGATGCACAGACTCTGAGTGATTCTGAACACGAAATAGTACGCGTGATGTTATGAGCCTGGTAATGTTATGAAGCTGATAAGGTGAGATGCTTCTGAATTCGTTTTAGTTGTTACTGGTTTCGTATGTGACCAAAATATGATGCTAGTTACTAAATATGAGCTAGTTTCCCCGAATCATTTTTAAATAAATGGATTTTGAGTCACTAAATTAAAAGCGCAATTCAGTAAACTATTAGTACAAGGTGTTTTCATATTCTACCACTTGTATCGGAAATAAAAGACTAAAGGTAGCTGTATCTATCAGAGATATAAATAAGTAAAATATCTAACGGCTAAGTTATAGTTTCCTTCCAATTCCATGAAAGATCTTTCCTCGCCCAACCAGTTCTGTTGACAATATAGCCTCAGAATGTTAATTGCACAAGTATATCATGTTATTATACAGCACATACTGGCTTAATGTGAACATAGCCTTATATGAAAGTGGTCAGGCCGTACCGATATCTCTGTGGTATATTAGTTTGGTCAATCAAGTTAGTTGTATGTAGGCTTTATAATGTTAAATTAATTTAATTTAAGAATAATGAAAAATACTTTTTTTTTCAAACAATGGGAAGAGAAAGCCAAAAAGGTCCTCGGTAATAAAAGTAGATTTTATTATACCAAGACTGGTATCATTCCAAATACATTTTGTTCATCAGCAATCAAATCGATGAGAATGATATCATCACAGACAATTCAAGTAATTAACAATCAAGAATTATAGACAAATAAGAGTATTCAAAAGTGTGCCAAAACAATACACGCCCACTTTAAGTCCATTTCTATAAGACGATAGTTAAGTTCCTTGTTAGTTTAATCCACTGCCCACACTGCAAGAATCCCAATATCCATCGAACGAACCAATATAGCTGTTCTCAAATCGAAATAAAGTTCAAACTTAATTGTGCATATTATTATTTCGGTGTTCAATTTAATATTGAATTTACCCACATTGGAAATTGTAATAGTCTTGAGAAATCGACTTAGACCGGTGTAAAGTAAAGTTAAGATGACCAAAAGGAGATGGCGTCAAATAAATATGGGAATATAGGGACAATCCACATTCTTATGACTCTATCGAGACTCTTTATATTGGTTTCTTTATATCGCATCGTGGCTACTATGGTTATGATATAAATAAACCATAAAAATGCAATGCTTTGGATTAAATTGTTACCACTTAAATGTAGGTTAATTAGAAGTTATTTTAACACATAAAAATATATTTAATGTATTTAAATAAAGTATAAAATCACTATTAACTTTTCTCCAATACCCCAAATGCACGCCTACAAAAAAATTTGAACTGCTGGAACTGAGAACCTATATTTTGAAAGACATGTTGCTAAAATGTAGGTACTAGTAACATGTAGTAATGTATCTTCTACATAACTCGCTGTTTCAGATATCAACATAAAAACTACTATATTTATCCAAGTGAGTAAGCAGGCCAGTACCATCAATATTCAATGGAAAAACCAGGCCAATATACCTTAAGGGTTTACCAATAGATCACGTTTCCACACCGGAACCGAACCATTGACAATTTTCACTAAAAACTGCATTAACAGTCACCATACAGCAGGTGCTACTTTCTATTCTGGAGGAGAAACGTGCGGTGGACATGTTAATGCTGGCTCTGACGTGTCGACGCATATGCCTATTAGGCAATATTGGACACGGCTCTAGGCTCGTTCAGCTCAGCCAGTCGACTCGACTGCTAATTTATTGGGTCATATTGCTTGTTTGTCATGTATATTTATGTATAATATAATTATATATAGTAGGTACTTCAAAATGTTATTGCCCGTTGAGTAAAATAATTTTAATAATATTATTGATAGGATTACGTTACTTTTTTACATACATACTTTATAAATAAAATTTGAATATCTCACCATAAATGAATTTGGATATTGGTAAATCTTAAGTGTGTAATAACGCGAATGTTACTTAAAGTTTTCAATAAGAATATAGATGATTGTGATGTAATATGAAAGTATCAATCAACTGACAAGACAAATGACAAGTTCCAAGTCCTCACTTGATACATGACTTGCTAGTGCGTCTAAACGCAGCTTCGGACGACACCAAGTACGGTCACCATAAGTAGTCTAGTCGTTCGCTTTTTGTAGCCATAAAAATGCGCATCTAAGAGATAGATAGTTTCTGAGATAGCACTATAAAAACATTGGTTTCTAATAACATTAACAAAAACATTTTTTTTATTCTTCGCTTTTATTGGCAAGCATTGCTACATAAATCATATTACAAAGTTTAAACCTATAAATATATTACGATAGTTTTTACGATAAAAAATATATTAAAATGAAATATGGAGATGCCCGTACCATGCATCATAGTTAATGAAGTTGCGATATTATTACGTTTCAGTACCTACTAACAAATGTACTTTCCATGACAAAAGAAAACGGCAGATTTATTGCAAAGTTTTCCACAAGGTCAAGATTTTTTTCTATGACGTTAAAGCGAGTTAGATTTAAAAGAGTTTCCGTACAATAGTACAACGTAGAATTTTATAAAAAAAATCAAACATCATCACCATCATCGTCGTCTCCACCAAGGAGCTCGAGCCTTTAACAATGAGGGGGTTTAGGCCATAGTGGTGGACTTCACATGCCTTTAATTGTGAAGTTGGGCATGCAGGTTTCTTCGCGATGTTTTCATTCACCGAATTAAGCTAGTGGTGTGAAAATACTACGAGTGTATATCAATTTTCTCATAATCTCCAATCGCACAAACTTCACATCAAACGTTTACGAGAATGAAACGTGCGTACCACATAGCGAACATAAATGATACACCGAAGAAATTGCATTATTTCAAAATCAATTCCAACTTAATTCTCGAACATTACACATTAGAGCCAACGATATATGATCATATGTGATCATCCAGTTTTGCTCTATCACTTACTTCAGGAATCTTGTGATTGCACTACCGGTTTTCCATTTGAGCTTGTAAATATGGCGCTGTCTTTGAAGTCCGTAACTGATTTATATATACGTGTTATTTAAAATGAAACCGAAATTGAACCTATAGATTACACGATGTATTCTAAATTAGACTTTGAGTAGTAAATTATAGACTTCCTAATTGAATACTAATTTTAACCTGACCCAGATTGTTATAAGTTTATTTGGAAAAATGAGAACATTCGTTTCTCTTCCCTTACACGCATATCCTTCGTACGACGTTCCGTTGTCTCATCAAAGCTTTTATACAGTAGGGAGTACATATGCCTTCTAATTTATGTTTCTTTTTTTAATTATACATAAATAATAGAGGAGTGAATGTAATTAAGTGCCTATTAAAAGCATGCATTGATGCGTTGATTGGTTAAAGGTCAACAATGCTTCGATCATCGATCAAGCGAAACCAACAAATTGGCTTCCTATTATCACCCGTAGGTTTTAACAGCTTAACAAAATGCAAGGTTTTGTTTGCATTTAAAACAGTGTGGTTTTTCAATGAAATACCTCAGTACCTATAACATTTAAAAATTATTTGCTATTGTCAGTTTTATGATAAAATCAAAACTAAGGAAAGCTCTTCTTGTTTGCGTTTGTATGTAGGCACATGTTTCATAGTGTTAAGTAGGTTATCTATGAATTAAGACTAATAAATATTCCAAAGATACCGTAAAAAAAACTATTTAACTTCTATAGCGTTTTAAGTGATTATGTATCATATAGCTACCTATAGTGATATGAATGACTAAGGAGTTAAACTTAGGTACCTACTGGCTTAAAAATAATATATGAAGTATAAATAAAAACCACTTAAGACAGGTATTATCGAAAAATAAAACACATTTCATGTTCTGGTAAAACCCAGTGTACTAAACAAGTTTCAACTTGAACGGGATGCTGGTGAAATTCAAGAACAACGCTCCCGGTGCGCTTACGCACTGTCACAGTATATTTTATTTGAGGTATTGCAAATGTGTCATGAAAAATATATCCATGGTCCAATTTTCTGTATTTTTAACTGCTCGCATAATAAATGAATAGCATCCAGTTTCGTTCGGTTCATTTCTTATAATACATAATTCAAGATTTTTTTGTTAATTACAAAAAAATGCCTACACCTTTTCTAAATATGGGTGGTGTGAATTCTTATCATCAATATAATACAATACAATGACATCGAATATCAAAAATATCAAATGTCTTAATTTAAACCTACAATCCTATTATTAAAAATCTATTTCTAACAATAAAACTAAAATAAATATGTCAGTGCTACGATGAAAACTTAACAAGACGAGACAAATTAGGAATGGATTACACCTACTGTTTACAACGCATACTACGCGACCGTTGACGCCCCGCGGTGGTCGAACGCTCGTTGCTTATTTATGTCAGTGAAGCATGCGCCTGATCGATAACGAGATCGATTCGATCACGTGCGAGTAGAGTAATCGATATTGAAATGTAAGAATCGAGTTGATTGTGCAAAACGCGTTACGGTTTTCTAATCGTAACTTATTGAGTTAGCGTCGTATCTTTTGAAAATCATACGTGTTATAAATATCTATAAAGAACTATAGCATTTTTTCGAGCATTAAAATTGTAATTTTTAGGAAATATCGAATCCTAATAAAGTCATCAAAAACGGATTAAAATTCGTATACGGATATAACGTAATTATAACCTACTAGTGGTTCCCCGCAGTTTCACCCGCGTTCCCGAGGGACCTTCAGTTTTCTCGGGATAAAAAGTAGCCTATATGTTATTCCAGAACATATTCTAACTCTGTGCCAAATTTCAAGCAGATCCCTTCAGCCGGTTTGGCGTGAAAGAGTAACAAATCCATCCATCCATACTCACAAACTTTCGCATTTATAATACACTAGTGGCTCCCCGCGGTTTCACCCGCGTTCCCGGGATAAAAAGTAGCCTATGTGTTATTCCAGAACATATTCTAGCTCTGTGCCAAATTTCAAGCAGATCCCTTCAGCCGTTGGAGCGTGAAAGAGTAACAAACATCCATACATACATCCATACTTACAAACTTTCGCCTTTATAATATTAATAGGATTAGTAGGATATTAGTAGGATTAGTAAGTAGGTGGGTATATATAGCAGGACGTGAGTCTTATACCATAAACCACAGTCATTGTCGTTTCACACAGGTGTCATCTGTCTGACCGAGTTTCCCAGACCGCGGTATCCACACAGAGAACACATTAAGGACTAAAAATAATACTAAATACCGATATTTTACATACCTTCCTAACTATTTCTTTGATATACCTTAAACTTCGTGAAATATCTATTTTAACTGAGTGGCTCTTTGGTTAGTGACCCTAACCTTAAAACCGCCTGTCAGGGGCTCTAATCCCACCCAGGACAAACATGTGTTCAAAATTGAGTTACACGAGTATCATATTAGATAAAGTAAATTAATAAAAATTTAATACAAGTACATAACACTTATCTTAAAGTAAGCTAATGTCCTTAATTGAAGCACTTACCCTACAATCTCAGGCGACAAGATTAAAATCAAGCAAAAGTGTGCTGTAAAACTGTAAAATAAATCACATTTCACGGCAATAATTGTCTGACAACTTTAAACAACGTTTACATTGCGAAAGGCGCGTATGTAATTTGAATACGTACAAAAATACGACTCGTTAATTCGAGGCCGTATGTACTGTGTAAAAAAGAATACAATTGCATGTTGACCACGACCCAAAAGCATAAACCTTTGTTCAGCCCGCCTAACTCCAAAAGCCGACAATCGTGACTGAAGTCGAAAGAACTATTAGTATCTACGTTGATAACAATTGGTCCTGTTACCCTAACAGGGCGACCTCTGAACATCTGCCACATTAATCAAATTGCGCAATCCTGACTGAGCTTTTAGGGGTCAGCGATTATTTGGAACCATTTCGCTAATCTCTGATTCATAATCAATTCGGTATTACAGCTATTAAAAACGGATGTACCGCGATAAATTTGCACACAACAAATTGAAATTAAAACACTAGTAATAAATATTTAATTGATGACCTTGCAACACATCTTCAAATATAAAATGGAGATCACGATGATTCTACAACTGGAAAACTGTAAATATTCAAATAAAATTAATCAATCTTTTCTACAATAAAATAGTCTATGTCTGGCCGTATTAACCGTTTAAAATCCTATAAAAGTATATATGTAATTCTTACCTAAATATTGATGTATTTTTTCTATTAGAAAGCTACGGAACCCGAAGTCAAAGCTTAAACTACACGATTTTGTCAAGGTCAAGGTAAATCGATACCTGAATCAATCATGAGACAAAAGTAGTATTTCATAGCTGTTCTATTTATACCGTAGAGATTTATACTCAACGTAATTGTTTCCAGCATCTATATAGGTAAAATAAACAATCAAATGGCAATTTTTTTTAAAGTTCAAATGAATATCTTATGGAAGATTTTGTATATCTTTGGGTGCATGAAACCGCAGACGTTAGTAATTTGTGAATCATGGTTATAACTTCTACTGAAAATAAACATGATAAATAAATAATTATTATAAATTTCTAAATAATTAAATTGGTTATTTATACACCTTTCGGAAACCTTGTCAAATTTTGTTTTCGGGCTGCTATTTATGCGGACTGTCCCTTAAAGAGCTTTAATTTTTTTTCATTTAAGAGCTTGATGGGATCAAAACGAAGACCAAAAAAACAATATCTAAATGTAGACCACCACTACGCGACCACCCTAAAGCACGGTCAACAGCATTATGTAACATGGAAATATATAACATGCTATTATAGTTATCATTTTACGTTACAAAAACACGTACGCACGTGCTGGATACGCATACAAATAACGTTACTCTTATTATTATAAACACGTGTCCGATGGCACTTTTACAAAACTACTCTATTCCCACGTTTTTTAACTTTAAAAATGTTTTGAAATATTTAGAATAGTTTGAGTGACGCCGTTATGCAATATCAAGTTTAACATAGAACCAAATTACTTTGACTTTAGATATTTTAGTAATTCACACACAGACGGTAAATTCAAATGCTTATACAGTATATATATTTTTGTAACCAGATAGCCGATGACTACCTGTACAAATACTCCCCACGTACACAAATATTTGCCCCGGAAGAGTCGAACCCGCGACCTAACGACCTAAAAATCAAGGTAGCCACCAAAACAACCAGTCCGTCAACGGACATCCTTTTCCGGTCGAATTCTGCATAACGCTCCACTACTAGCTCTTCAATATTTGTAAACGTATGAGAATAAAATTATCCATAAATAAATACCTACATACTAAGTTTGTAAGAAAGTATATTTGTTACCCTTTCACTCCAGAACGGCTGAAGGGAACGCAGTGAAAGTTGGCACAGAGTTAGAATATATTCTGGAATAACATATGGGCTACTTTTTTTATTGAATATCCCCGGGAACAGGGGGGAAACTGCGGGGAACCACTAGTACTACATACATTGATAAAGCGTACGCATTTTAGACGTAACTTAACACAATATACTTACAATATTGTTACGTAAGGTGTCTAATTACAGACACAAGTAGAGTGTATCGTTCACACACAGTGAGTTCACGTGTATATGGATACTCATAATTATGTAAAGATCATAACAATTATACTTTTAGACAGTGAACGATCGACAAAGTGCAGGTAATTTTGGGCTTGAAAACTTGTTTGGTTCATATTTAAATTGCTTTACTTTCTGATTTCTTTTAAATGTAGGTATGCTATAAAACAACCCTTTTAGGTTTTTGTGTACTTCATAAGAAATTAATGAGTCTGTGGTCAAAACAAAATGTTTACTTTTACACCAAAACCCAAATTTGCCATTTTACTGCTGGACGTACTTAAGCCTCGATTTGGTAGACCTTATGTTAAATACATTTAATTTGACATAAGGTCTAAAAAGGCTATTTATTGATCATGCGTTATTGATATTGCGTGAAATTAGTAGGATATTTCTAACGATTAAAGCTTGCTTATTTTAGTTAATTTTGTAGAAAACAATGTTCCAAGTTGACAAATTACTTACGTCTTAAAAATACAACATATACTTACAAAGTATAAATAAAATTACCGTTCAAATATTGTGATGTAGGAGTACCGACTAGTTAATTGGTAATCAATACTGGTTTTTGTTGCATTGTTATCGATGAGCAATCAATCATGTAGACTTTACGTTAAGAAAAGTTTAACCGGTCGGTTAACGGTGTTCGTCATTAACCTAAAAAACAGTATTTATATATTATAACAAACATGAGATAATATTGCTTGTGCATTCATTTATTTTATGTATTTTTTAAAGATACATTTTAAAATGTATACCTTTTTATGCTTTCAAGATAGTTGCGTTAATATTTAGGTATCAATTTAATTTTATATAGCTAACTAGGGTGGATCCTTCCGTTTTCACCCGCGTTCCCGGCAGATTTTAAATTTTCCCAATGTGTTATTACAGGTTATAAACTATCATGTAAGCCTTACGCGTGTCCCGCAGCCCCGCCACACGGCGCCCAGGCGTCATTGGAACACCCAGGGGTTTAGTGGGTAGGCACCGGCACCTTCTGTGCCGGTGAGTCACCACATAGCCCGGCGGCTGCCCCCGGAGCTGCCGGGTATCCTATGAGGATTCCCCTGGGACATCAAAAAAAAAAAAAAAAGGTTATAAACTATCTGTGTTCCAAATGTCATCCAAATCCGTTCAGTAGCTCTTGTGCGAAGGACCAAACCATCCATACTTTATGTGACTTTCGCATTTGTAATATTAGTAGTATTTTGAAACACTTTTTCAAACCGAATCTCGCATAGTTCTAGAACAAAAACTAGTATCAAGTTATCATATAAATCAGCTGTTCGTTATCACAGTTTCCTCGAAGTGTTTATAGGTCAGTCAGTGTTCATAAGGCATAGAGGCAAAGCGGAATCATTAGCGGCGTTTTACTGTTAACAGGACCGGTAGTCGCACGTAAAAAAATATGTGCGGTGTAAGTTACAAGCTTATGATGTTTTTTCAAACATGTAAGTAGGTAGGGAGTTGTTTTTTTTTGGAGCGTGTTTTGCATATATCGTCAAGTAAGTATTATTTTAATGATTTTAAATAATTTTTTTATCATAATTTAGTTCGTTTATTTGGATGAAGAATAGTACTACACACAGAAATATACTATAAAAACGTCGTAATAACTATATTATTAAAAATTTCAATCAATTTATAATTTCGTAGGTACTATGTCGTAAGCTAAGCCGTTAAGCCTCGTTTTAAACCTTCTTTGTTGGCTTTTCAGTGGTTTTCTTTTCTTATTTATAATTTTTTAATACCGTGTGAGTTGAGAATATAAATGTATAGGTATTTATTTTTTATCGCGTACTTAATTGAACATTTCTACTTTTGCCCACGCCGTACCGTAAACGCAAAACGCTTTCGCTTTATACTTAAACAGATTTCTTTGGCGACAAGGTGCCTTTTACACCGTTCTTAATTAATGTGACTGCAGTCGGACAGTTGACGATGTCGGACCAAATACGACACACGGCTTCTTCTAAATAACCGACATCGCTACATAAACATAACTCAATACTATGCATTTAGTATCAACCGAGAATTAAATAAAGTGTTAAGTAAAGCTACTATTAGAAACAAAATTGATCCTTTCAATTCAATCTCTTAAATACTACATCGCCCATATGAAAATTATTATTATGAATATACCCGGACGTTATTTACACACCGTCAGTCAGATTTTAAACTAGTAGTTTGGTTTTAAAGCAGATATTAGAGACAAAATTGATCCTTTAGCTATTCAACTATCTTAACATTCCCCATATAAAAAATATTATTACAAATATACCCGGAAATTATTTACACACTTTCAGATAGATTTCACTCCTTTTACACTCCTTTTACCTACATAATATTTACATCCAGGCCTAATCTGAAGTCATTTACGGTACGAATGGAACATACGACCACGGCCTAGATCGTCAGGACAGTCAATCATGAAGCTGTCTGATCTGTCGATGATTTCTTTTGGTAAAGTGAAATACCTAAACCGAATGTAATTGTCTGAACCCGCACATTTAACTATATTTTTTATTGCGATATTACAACTTCTAGATATGTTCCTGTATGAACCCCTACCTATATTTCATTATTTAGTTTTGAGAAAGAATATAATAATATGTGAGAAAGTGGAGTGGTGACCGAATAAAATAGACTAATAAAAGCGACTCTAAGTAGGAAAAGGCGAGGAAGATGATAATGACCACATAGTTTAGATACAATATTTTTTCATGTTATTAACAATGAAAGAATAATAGCTATACCAATCAGTGAAACACAAACGAAGCATTATGGAATGTCATTTAATTCTTTAATTTAATTGAAATCGAAAGTTTTAAGAACATTTCGTAGAATAGCATTTTATGAAACCGCAACACTTGATTGCGTAAAACAGCCAATGGTGTTTCGCTAGAACAACTTCGCAAAAAATAATCCGTGAAGGCTTAGCTCAGAAAAAAAGCATTTAAAAATAGTAGAAGGAAGTATTCAGTTACTG
Organism: Thyatira batis; assembly: GCA_905147785.2. Classification (NCBI taxonomy): domain Eukaryota; kingdom Metazoa; phylum Arthropoda; class Insecta; order Lepidoptera; family Drepanidae; genus Thyatira; species Thyatira batis. The sequence goes on from LR990497.1 coordinate 7,590,369, forward strand.
CTCAAGACACTGGAAAAAATAAGTTGGTGCGTATCGCTAGTTGCCAGCAACATTATTTTTATATATTTTTTGTCATTTATCTGGCCTTCGCCGAAATATTTTATATGCTGTTTTGAATAGTTAAAAGTTAATTAATAACACAAAAGAGAACTCTGAGCTTGTCTATTAACGTGTGAATTGAAATTTATACCATCATTGAACAGTTTCTTTAAATTGTTGATTAAACTGTCGAACGTAACTTTTACCATAAACAGTAATATCATACCTAAATGTGAAAATTTAAAAGGAGTATATAAGTTACCTTCTCAATCACGAACTGCTCAAGGGACCTGGATGAAATTTGGAACAGAGTTAGTACCTACACCGCGCGCCGGTTGAAACCTAATTACCTGAAGTCTATATAATATACTTATTACATTACATACGTAGTAAACGGTTCGTCGAATACAATTCAAATAGAGAAGGTACATGGAACGGAACTAAACGTTCAAAATTCAACTGGAGATACGCAAAACGGGCCGATTGCGCATCATTCACTATATGACTATACACACATGCAATATATAATGCAACTTGTGCACATACATATAATTGACTATTGTTTCTCCGCTTACCCCACTTATGAATCAGAGCACGGCAACATTCATGAGTTGATGTGATGTGTTTATATTAGCTTAAATTAAGTCTTGAACTGAATGCTCGTTCGGCGAATAAGTTATTTAATAATGTTTAATTATATAATTTTCTACTTATTTTTGGTGATTTTATCTAAAATATGAGTTTCAAATTTATCTAAAGGAATAACTAGAATAATTATGGAAGTCAAAACGTAGGACGTGGTTGGTGACTTTTTATTGTTTGCTATAGGTACTAAAATAATCTTACAAACTCAGCAGAATTTTTTACCAGTTTACTGATAGTGTATATCGATAATACCTCATAGTTCAGATTTCATTCCATAAATCATCGTCGACGTCATTACCTGAAACAAAAATATTATTACATTAATAAGTGAAGCAGTCGTATACTATTCTCAAATCGATTAAATATTATTTTTTATGTCTGAGAACTTGATGAAAACATGCTGTTGTTAATTAAAGTGACATAAAATGATTGCGAACATCATCACATCAATCATAATTGTGACCACTATGTATTTACCGTCACTATACATCATAATAACACGTTTTATTTACAAATTCAACGATTATCTACATTTATTATTGCAAACTATACGCAACATGATGTGTGTAATATTTACATGACATCAGGTAACATGTAACACAAGGTAAGGGAAGGGAGTGATGACTGAAATGACGGGTGACAGATAATGGTAGAAAAAATATATGTCCCGACCCTGCTTAGGTGGGATAAGCGCAAGAAGAAGAATAAAGAGCCTTGTAAAGGACTTTTAAAAAACATCTGTTCTCATTAAGTAATGATTATACCACTTCAATAGATGGCCGTGGTTTTTAGGTCTTATATTAACCATTGACAATAAATAAAAACAAATAGGTAACATATTGCTAATTATGAATTAAATTGAACGTAAAATTTGTAATAATTATACATATTTATTTTATGCGTGCTGTAGCAGTAAATTTGTATACAATAGGTATATTCTATGAACAGGTATCGATACCGTAACAAATTACAATCGAATATTAGTTATATTTGTCAACTATACTTTAGCTTTGTATCTACGCTTAGTATGTATTCAGATACACGCAGTAATACAAAACATGCTGACCTGCAAGAATAGCATTTATATTCGATTTCCCAAAAACTTCTTACAAAACAAATAAAAAAATCTTATCCAAAGGATTATATGTCATAACCCTCGGTAATAAGGGTGCATGATTTTTTTCGCATTCCTTCTTAAACTTTCGAGAGTACAACACGCTATCTGTATTCAATACGTCACGCGACGTCAATACAAAAATAATAGTATTTTCAAGTTACAGAGACAGTCCACGCGATGAATATTTTTGTAAGAGATGTGTATATAGATATATTATCAGTATTGCATTCAAAGATATAAATAATACTACACCATAGCAGTACCTAAATCATACCTATCTAATTCGATACTAATATTATAAAGCTGAAGAGTTTGTTTGGTTGAACGCGGTAATCGCAGGAACTACTGCTCCGATTTGAAAATTTTTTTCAGTGTTACATAGCCCATTTATCGAGAAAGGCAACAAAGGTTATATATCTACACGCTACGAGTAGCAGGAGCGGAGCATCAATGAAAAATGTTGCAATAACGGGGAAGTGACGTTAACGATGTTGCACGTGTACTTACAATTAGTCTGATTTTTAAACAACAACGGCGAAAGGAATTTTTACGAAACTTGGCATTCTGAAGGACATGTTGGATAAAATAATTCGGGAAAAATTAAAATCCACCAGCTGCAGGTAAATCGCCGCACGGAATCATGTGTCATATTAACTTCAAGATTGACCATTACGAAGATTTTACCCCCATCACAAATTACATCCGTGTACGATATGAAAGTTTATAAACTTCCGCAGTTACTGTAATACCTATAGCAATGCAATATCTGCCTACGTAGCAAACGCTGTTTTAAAAATCCATCGCCTAAGTCTAAATTAAGTTATGTAAGCTCACTTAAATAAGAACAACAATTAACCTACTGGTTTTTGAGATAGAGAGGTTCGATTTTATGTGGCTAAGTCTGTACAAGCAACGGTAATTATTTATTGAATCTTGAAGATTGAGATTAAAAATAATAAAATGAATAGAAAAAATTTAATAATTATATATTACTCAAGGTTCTTGATTATTAATCCCAACATAGAATTTCATGGTGGATATACATTAAATAAATCTAAAAGTGTAACTCGAAACAGATTGTAGATACAAACAGTGGTCACGAAAAATAAATAAATGATTAACTTTCTACAAAATTAATCGTTACAATAGTAACAAATTTAATTTAAATATCTATCTAGGCTCGCGTGCGGCGCCGGGTTATGCAATATGTATGTAGGTCGACTGCGTAGACGCAGCTCGAGGCAATTCTATCTTGGTTCTCGATCGTAGTAAAGTAATGGCGGTAAACAAAGTAAAGTTAACGGTATTTTGTGTGGATATAATGTCGAAAAATAGTAACTCTTAACTAGCTTAGGTACCTACTATCTATTATACTTTCACAATAATTTCATTGCTAATTTTCAGCGGCTTCATAAAAATAGAACAAAACGATATTTTATGCATTTATTTGTACTATTTTTGTTATAGAGTATTTGTAAACATAACAATACACAGAAAAACATTCATGTTGTTTCACAATTGCGGTGTTGTACAAAAAGGACTCTAACGCCGTGAGTAGTAAACATTGACAAGAATATAAATATTTTCGACATAATGCCAATTGTATTGAATTATCAGGTACAATCTTTGCGTACGCGGCATACTCCATCGTAAAACAAAAATACATCAGAAAGAACTCGAATCAAAATCTAAGCCAATTCATATTTTACGAGCCAAATATAAACCTTTGCTGACTCCATAACAATCGATAAGCCAAGGTTGGCTATTACATGTGTTTATTCATAATAATGTTAACATAAACTTGGTTTTTTTTGGTCTATAAAATTTCACCGTCGATACACTGTGCACGCAAGTTCATCGTGAGTCGCATAAGCGAGATATATTTACATACAAATCACACTGTTCTATATCGTTTAGGTGCACTATTCACAAATAATTGGAATAATAGTTAGGTTAGGTACTAGTAGCTTATTAAAATATCACGTAAATATACATTATTTATTTATTAATTAATAAAAACGGTAAAGTGAATTAGGTACAGATACATATAATCTAGCTCTTATTACGAATGCAATAACTTAAAAGTGAAAGTAAGGCAACGCGGCAACGTTTAGAGTTTTATTCATTCATAATTATTACTATTTTAACTATAAAAGCCTTATTACTTATAATTTCAAAAAGACAATTTTCCACTTTATTACTGACCGATCGTCTCATTTTGTTGATTCTTAAATGCTATCAAAACCACGTAAAGAATAAAATGGGTGACCTCACCAAGAAGTAACTATAAAAACTCAATATAATTAAGTTTTAAAATACCTGTTCCAGTAACCAACTAAATTTATCAAAAAGATTCGATTTATCATTCCTAACGTCTTCAGAGACTTGCTTCAAATTCTCCGTAAAAATAAAATCACATTACGTCTTTTAATGTACAAATTCCAACAAAATCACTAAGCAAAGCTAATAAGCACTCAGTCAGAGAACTTAACAAAATTTCACGCCCCACTGATCTTAATGAATTTCGATACAGAGCACAATATTTCGTCTGAGCGATCTCATTGTAAGACAGTTATAGCAAAACCGATTTCTATGTTCCCATTGCTTTCACCTAACAAAATTTAAGTCGGTAAAACACTGTTTGCATGCTATTTGCACTTACACCATTGTTCATGGTGTGAATGGTGAATTGAATGAGGTGTACATGAAGAAAAACTTGAAGCCAGTGTGTTTCTATCAACAGTATTGTATATGATGGTTGCTGCTAATTTGTACGAGGCAATTGCTTTTCTTTGTGTCTTGGTAATAATGTTTAGGAGCTCGCGGGAATCTCGCTAATCATGAATGCAGTTAGTGGCTCGCATGAAAACTATTAGCGGAGTAATGCAGATTGATGAAGACAACACATGCGAGTGTAGTGAATTATCAACAAACGTGTGGTCTCGGCCCTATAATAAAGTCCCTATAATTGTAGCCACAGAGTAATTATACAATGTATGTCATCTGTACCATTAAAGTAAAATAAAGTTAAAATGTAACAAACAATAAAGTAGTTTTGTAGCTCTTAAGGTTTAATGGCAGACCTAAACGTTTACAACTAGAATCACGTCGACAACGGATATGAGCAGCTAAAACGAAAGTTCCACGTAAGTTCGCGACCGCTTGCCCATTCAACGGAGCATTAAACGGCACCATTGAAATAATGACAGGTTACAAATGAACGAAAGTATCTATCCTATTGTCTGAGTGTTCGTGTTTTGTCGCGGTCTCGGTGTACTGGTTTTCTTAACACTTTTTTTCGTCATTGTGTGACTTACTGAAGCGTAGGAATGCAGCGTGTGATACAAAACTTTTTGGATTGATGTAGCAGATATGTGAAATTATGAGGCTGGTACGTATATGAGCCACGTCAGTTTTTGTTCTATTTTTACCAACATAACCATTAATTTTATAAATAATTATATTTTCTACTCGAATTAATATAAGTATCATACAATAATTACTTTCACAAAATAAAAAAGTCATAATGACTTTAGCAATCAGCTACCATTTAACGGTAACCCAATTATGTCTAATCTCAAAGCCTAGATGAACGATTAACAAGGTTTAGAACTCATCTATGATAAGTGATGGAGTAAAGACGTATATAAATCGACCGACCGACTCATTTCCTGCGATGTTCTTGCAGATTATCCAATAAATTGACTTAAATGGTCTTTCGAGCCGGATGTGTTAGTTACACGTCTAGATATCATGCAAAATTAATGTCTTTAAAATCATTTGCATCTCAAAAGTGAATGAGTGCTGTTTTGAATCTGCGAGAACATCATCTTTGAATCTAACATCGTACGTAATAGATATGAGATATTCTAACTTTCTGGAGTACTGCATTAGTGTTTGTTACTAAGTAAACGAGATTACATGTAGACGTAAAGCTACTTTACTAACCCAAGGAGCAGATTCTTTTCTCAATTAATTGTCCAATAAATATTTTTCATTCATTAAAGAACTAGTTGCAGGAGTGAATTTCATTTAAGTCCAGAAAACGCAGTGTGCATGCACATACTTCCCTGTTCATTTTGTAATTAGATATCTTCATATATATATTATGTTGAACCTACACACACAGGACCGTGTCGGTGGTAAAATTTGCAAAACTCTTTTCATCTTTAAATTAGATGTATAAAAACAGCACCGGATATTTATAATTAATTTTAGACTTGAATCACTCCAATCTAAAAACAACTCCATGCTGTATATATTAACATTCAAAATTGAATTTAAATTTAATATCATTTACCGTTATCTAAATGATTCGTTTAATACCAACAAATATATGGCTTATTGCCATAATTTACAAGCGCAGCCCGGAGGAATTCAATCTAGCCTGGATTTCTAAACGCTTCGAGCAAAATACAAGCATCTGATTGTCCACAATAACGGGCATTACTTGCCCATGGACCATTAAGATATGGCCCAAGTTACTGTTCGAATAGAATAACATAAAGTGAATAGTGTATCTTGATTTAATATATTTTATTCCAGAGAAATGCAAGTTTGTATTAAATGCTGTAACGGTACCTTTGCAGGATACAGGATGCGTCTAATCAGTGAGTGTAATTACCTGCAAGGAAAATTGTTTAATTAGATTTGCGTACAATTTATACTAGTTTATACTTGTTATTTGTAACTACAGGTTAGAAGTAGCACCTAGACATTAAATTCCAAAAAAAAAGAAATATATTTTTGATTAATTGAATATTCATTTTATAATTATATTGATTTAATATTTTTTTTATTGCACATATCTTTATAATTATTTATATGTACAATAATAAAAGTTTAATTATTATAATAATAAACATGTGAACTACTGAAATATAAGCATACAATGACGCTATCGTTTTCTCCTTGCACCGCATAATAAAAAGGTTCAAATCCCATCTCCAAAACCCATAATTCACCGTAGAAAGCAAGGAAGTGGCGATGTGCCACAATTCAATATTGCTACGGTTCGATAAACTGATCTAGTTTCGTTTTAGTCGGACCTCTTTGTTTTAAATTCTGTCGTTCATATCGATAATGAAGATTTATACTCTATCCCGGAAGTTTATAAGCTGTTTTTTTATCCACTTTTAAATAGAAATAAGGCTAACATCGGATATTTTAAACTAGAGAAAAGCACATAAATAAATGTATCAAGTTCGCAGACTAATAAAAAAGCTAGGCAGGAAAGTGCTGTCAGACTTGCTTTCAGGCAAAAACAATCTAGGTTGAGACTGGCCTGTTAGTACACATATATCATCCAATTAACGCTTCCATGTATTCAATAAAAATACGAGAACGTTCAGTTCTAAGCGAAATGGTTTGTCAAAGATCAAACTATTACCAGACATGACTATTTCACCTTACAAAAGAATAAATAGGCTATTTATAAACTTGACAAAAGTTGATTTTATGTATTCAATATAAGCTACTCAATGCAAAAAAGCTAATTTCATATTATTGAAATTCTTGTTAGTCTCATTTAATGTCTTAAATAAGGTCTCATTGAAAATGATAATTAAATATATTCTTATTAAATAGGCCTTCAAAAAAACTTACCTACGCTTGGACTATCTAATAAGCAAACTTACCATTGTTGAGTCTTCTAGTATTCTGTACTGACTATTATATAGCATTTTGAGGAGGAATAGAGAAACTATCAATTTGGATGAATAAGACCCATCTCATTATGTTTAGTCTATGTCGGGAACCTACGGAACCGTTACTTGCGCTAAATGTAGTGAGTCGTACCGACCTAGTTCTTGGGGTTTTGCATATCAATACACGTACTAATAAGTGAGGAGTCAGACCATTATGCTTTACTAACAGTTTGACTTCAAAATAGAGAGAAAAGCGTTTAAACAATACTTACAAATCATGATCGAGTTTTCAGCTCAATGAAGATGAGGTAAAGAAATTATAAGTTATCATTATAATAAAAATATCAATAGATAAAAACTAAGACACTTATTTGAAGCAGGTGCTTCTATAGGACAGTGATATACTAAGTCTCGTAAAAGACAAATAACCATAAAGAGAACACGACGCGGCGCCATTTGCTTTATTGACCAACATTAGTCTAACCTAAGTATGACTTTCATAAATCTTATATGAAACCAGTAGAATACAAATAAGGTGGTAAAAACATTTACTATGTAATAAAAAATTCTATATATTTATGGCAGAATTGTGAGCAATATATTTAAAGGCACAATAAAGGGATTTGCATGACACGAAATAAATCGTATTTCATGCGCGTGCGCATAACAACAATTAATGGGTTGACATGCTCGATGCACGCAACTGCTAATGGCAAACACGAGACATACACGGCCTATAACTTAAAATAAACATGGCCACTCGATTGAACAGATTCTAAATTTAATCTTAAGTATTATATTTTATCTAGCTAATTCATTTTCATAATTACTCTGTCCTATATCAAAAGCTAAACAAGCTTTTAAGCATTAGAAACGCTGATGAATATGCCTCGGATTGAGAAGAGATCTTTTAATCTAGGTAGGTATGTTCCATAAAATATAATTTCACGCCTGAGTTATCAAGAGGAATGTGTCATGTCATGTCAATTTCCAACTCGATAATCAACTAATATTCAAATGATTAACTTTTGCACATATTAAATATTATTGGTAATTTTCATCAGCTCACGAAATGATAGCATTCAGATAACCCTTGAACGATAGAATATCGATAATTATCAGACGTTAAGAATAGTATCGATAAACCTATCGAGATAAACGATCATTAACGATATCGATAATGTTTTAGTTATTAGTGAATCGAATTAGAATTAGTTTCCCACTAAGTACTCGCGTGAGTGAGATAAGATTAGTATCTGCAGCTCCTGGATATAACTTTAATATATTATTATTATATTCAGAAGTGTTATTTAGTTTGTTTTTATATTTATAATTTGTATGTAGAGAAAATGTCCGTATGATACCTACTACTTTAAAACACAATATTTAAAGATACACGTATATATCGAGACACAGAAAAAACAGATATGTCCATGCACACAATGTTTGTTCAGGTTAGGAATCGAGCCCAAAACAGCGACTTCAAAACCATGGGCTCTAACCACGAAGCCAACCAGTCAATTAAGGACATGGTTGAATTCATTGACACTCAACAATTTGACACATTCGTACCCGTCACAACGAAATTACTAGTATTAGGTCGTGCTGTTTTGCTTGGAACATCAATGAAAGAAATAAATTCACCTCACAGTTCCTCGCGGGTAGCCACAGCGGACGCGCGTGTTTTGCTCCGCTAGACCTGTTATCGTGTTTTTATTACGCGTCAAGTAATTAAGTGTCACTAAACTATTGGAACACCAAAAACGGGGTAACTCCTGGGAACAGGAGACCCTTTATTTTAAGATGTATTCTACCCTAACGTCACGTAATCCCCCAATGTCTCAACTACCTACACAGTCACAACCAATGCCGAACACTTCAAGTTACGCTAATGTAACGTCATCAACATGTTTTCCCAAGAAAGATCAAGCTATAATACTGGACTCAATCGATGGAATAACACTCAGGGAGTACCTTGTTGCTTTATCAACTATTATACCCGCGACTTCTATTAGATTTATATCTCGTATATCGAACGCACGTATATGTATATATTTGGACTCCAAAAAAACAGCTGATACCCTTATTGAAGAAAAGAAAAAGATTAATATTCTACAAAATGTTCTTGAAATAAAACCGTTAATTACGAGAAACAAAAGAATAGTTTTATCTAACGTTTGCCCCGTCATTCCAAACCACATCATAGAACAAAAATTTGAAGAATTTAAAATAAAGATAATGTCCCCTATAACATTCATGAAAATCGGTGTGACTGAACCAGGATTTTCTCATGTATTAAGTTTCAGAAGACTGCTATATATTAGCCCGGATGATGAGTCACGTCTCCCAGAATCATTCCAATTAACCTTTGAAGGCACGAATTATTGGATTTATATATCTACAGATGCCCTAAAATGTTTTTCCTGTAACACATTGGGACATTTAGCTAAAAATTGCCCACAAAATTTATCAAACTCCCAAATGTTTTCGCAAGAAGTAGCTGATGAAATAAAAAAAACATTTAATAGAAACGATGATCTTACACAAAATTCCATACGTAGTTCACAGATGGCAATTCAAACAGCTGAAGAAATAAATATCGTTAATAGAAATGTTGACCATACACCAGATTCAGTACTCTCTACTCAGATAGATAACCAAACAACTGAAGAAATAAATAAAATATTTGATAGAAACGATGATCTTACACCAAACCTCGTACCTATTCTAAAGAAGATGCAAGAATTTACTGAACCATCACAAATAATCCATAAAGGAACAAAACGAATCCATTCTCCAACTGTCAGCGACTCTTCTAAAATCAATATGCACGCAACAAAACCACATACAAAAGAAGATGATTCCGATATAATGGAATTTGAGTCTGATGAAACTGGCAGCAATGTTTCACTCGAAGATACGGAAGTTACAACAAAAACGAAGAAGAAACTAAAGAAAACTGACCCTAGAACCGAAGAAGATGTCTGGAAAGATATTGCGTATAGTATGGTAGAATTAAACAACGATTCAGCATTCCCCATTAATTTAGATCAATTTATTAGTCTATTAGATAATGCTAAAGGCAAACAAAATATAAAAGAATTAGTTTTTTCATATACAGACAATGTCAAAGATTTGATTAAAATGTGCAACAAGATACACTGTAAGATGAATAAGAGTTTAAAAAATAGATGTTCACGCTTATCGAGAAAACTCCACGAAATATTGAATCCTTCCCCGATAGGTTAAGATAAATAAACATTCTTCCTATTTTTTTTAGTTAACTTTAAGTAAGTAATCACATATATATATATATATATATTTTTTTTTTCTAATACCTTTATGGACTTTCTACAATGGAATGTTAACGGTTACTTTAAAAGAATAGAAAATATTAAACTATTAATAAATCGGTTAAGTCCAGCTTGCATTTGCTTACAGGAAACTAACTTCACTTCTGATTATTGTGCTCGTATGATAGGGTACGAACGTTTCTACAAAAATCGATCACAGAGTAATAGAGCTAGTGGTGGAGTAGCAATATTTATCAAAACACACACCTTTCCTGAAGAAGTACATATGAACACACCGATAGAAGCAATAGCAATAAAAATTAAATTTCCTTATGCTATTACCATATGCAATGTTTATCTTCCTAATAGTAATCCACTTAACATAAATGATTTAAATTACTTAATTGGTCAACTTCCAAAGCCCTTCATACTTTTGGGTGATTTCAACAGTCATCATTTTTATTGGGGTTCCGAAAAATGTGATACTAGGGGTAAAATTATAGCTGAATGGCTTGATGAACATAATGATATATTATTACTAAACAATGGCCAACCTACACATTTTAATAGCAACACTGGTTATACAAGCAATATAGATCTAACTTTAGCTTCACAAAATATAAGATCATATTTTGAATGGAATGCCTTAGATGAATTGTATGACAGTGATCATTTTCCAATTTTAATTAAATCTCATATTTCACACGATATTCAAACAAATATTAAACTACCTAAAAAATGGAAATTTGATAAAGCTGATTGGTTAACGTTTAGAGAAGAGGTTGATCAAAATATTTCTGCTTTGACAGATTTGAATGCTATGGCTAATTATTCAATCAATGATATTGTTGATAAATTCACGGAAGTAATTATTGAAGCAGCTAACAAATCAATACCTAAAACATCTGGTTCCTTTAGGAAGAATAGTTTACCTTGGTGGAACGATGAGTGTAAAACCGCAATAAGGGAAGTTAAAAAAGCGCTTAAACTATTTAAAAAATATGCCAGACATGATCCTAATTCGATATATAAAATTGAATATAAGAAAAAGAGAGCACACTATAGAAGACTTCTCAAAGAAAGTAGAAAAAGGTATTGGGAAAATTGGGTATCATCTATCAATAACAAAACTCTTATTGGGGACATGTGGAAAAAGATACAAAAACTCAAACATCGTAACATCCTCAGCAATATTGTACTTGAAAATCCTGATGGAACATTAACATCGGACCCAAATAAAACTTCTCGTCTGTTAGCTAAAGCTTTTGCAACCAATTCTAGTTCCAATAATTATGATGAACACTTTATTAATTACAAAAATAATGAAGAAAACAATTCCAATTTTGATATTTATGATAATTCTGATCCAATTAATAAGGAAATATGCATGCATGAATTGGTGTTAGTGTTGTCTCAGATAAATAACTCTAGTCCAGGACCAGACAATATATCCAATATTATAATCAAACACTTACCCGTCAGTGCATTCAAATATTTACTTAAAGTATTCAATTATATATGGCAAAAACAGGTATTTCCAGATAGCTGGAGAGAAGCTTTAGTGGTTCCAATATTAAAGCCGGAAAAAATTCCAAGTCTGAAAACTAGTTATAGACCCATATCCCTGACGTGTAATCTTTGTAAAATTCTTGAAAAAATTATAAGTAAAAGAATTAGATGGTATATGGAAACAAATAAACATTTATCACCATTTCAATATGGATTTCGTCAATTTAGATCAACAACAGACCATTTAATGAACATTGAAAGTGAAGTACTTGACAGTTTTGCTAATGATAATTATTCAGTTATTGTAGCTTTAGATATAGAAAAAGCTTATGAAATGGTTTGGAAACATAGAGTTTTAAAGTTATTGCAAGACATCAACATTAAAGGAAACGTCTTAGCATTTGTTAGAAATTTCCTTTCAAGAAGATCAATTAAAGTAAGAATTAATGATATAGTATCTGATTCTGTACCTATAGAAAATGGGCTCCCTCAAGGCTCGGTACTTAGTGTAATACTATTTCTAATAGCTATTAATGATGTTTTATCTTACATCGAAAAACCTGTCAAAGGTTTTTTATTTGCTGATGATCTTACTTTAACTTGTAGTGGTAGGACATTAAAACCTACGCTAAAATTACTTCAAAATACTCTAAATAATCTTCAAGATTGGTCCAAGAAATCTGGCTTTAAATTTTCTAAAACTAAAACCGAATTTATGATATTGTCAAAAAATAAAAACAAAACTGGTAACTTACATTTAACTTTAAATGAACAACGTATAAAAGAGGTAAATAATTTAAAAATTTTAGGACTAACATTTGATAAAAAAATGACTTGGATTACACATATAAATAAACTAAAATCAGAATGCTATAAAAGGATAAATATAATAAAAGTTTTATCATCAACAATATGGGGATCTGATAGAAAATGTTTAATTAATACATATCGTGCTATGATTAGACAAAAACTAGATTACGGCTCTTCTTTATATGATTCAGCAAAAAGCCGTACTTTGAAATCCCTGGAAAGCATTCAAAATACTGCTCTTCGACTTAGTATTGGTGCGTTTAAAACAAGCCCTATCAAAAGCATCTTAGCTGAAGCTGGAGAAATACCTTTAGAATTGAGAAGAAAAGAACTTGTAATTAAATACTCCATAAATATTCTATCCCAACCAGAAAATCCAACATATAATTACTACATTAAAACAACATCTACTGATGCTGAATATGAATTTCAACCTAATTTACCGCAACCTCTACGAATTAGAACATCCAAGTATTTAAAAGAATTAAAATTAGATATTCCACCCATTTTTACAAAAAAATTACTTACCCGTGGTCCATGGGAAAAACTTGAATACCCCATTAACTTAGAACTTGCCAAAAATTTAAAAGATGATACACCTCAATATATATATATAAACCTATATCACGAAATTAATAATAAATATAAAGATTGTAAGATTTTCTATACCGATGGGTCAGTTATGAATGAAAAATCCGGATGTTCAGTAGTTACTGGTAATAATTCCCATCGATATAGACTTTGGAATTCCAATTCAATTTTTAGTTGTGAATCAATAGCGATACTTAAAGCATTAGAATTAATACATTATGAAACTAGTCTAGTGAAATATATTATTTATACTGACTCCAAATCATGCCTTACAGCGTTACAGAATGAAAAAAATACTAACCCACTAATTATAGATATTAAACAAAAAATGATAAATCTTCTAAAAGATAATTATAATTTTGAAATTATATGGATTCCAAGTCATCAAGGTATAGTTGGCAACGAAAAGGCTGATAGTGAAGCTAAGAATGCGACCAATGAAACTAATATCTGTAACACAATTAAATCAACTCCAGCTGAAACACAAAAATACTTAAAACATAAAATTAAAATTCTTTGGGATCATTATTGGAAAACAGAAAATACAAGTAAACTATTTGACGTAAGAAATTCAATTTTTGATCAACCTCCTATTTCGTTCAACTGCAGAAAGGATCAAGTAGTAATTACCAGACTGCGTATCGGACACACAAATATGACACACATTCACCTAATAACGAAATCCGATAAAAACAAATGCAAGTGCGGACTGGACTTGACTGTCTTACATCTTTTAGTTGAATGTACAGCATACAGTAATGAGAAATTAATTTGTAATGTACCTAACAGTTTAAAAGATTGTTTAAATCAAGATGGATATACCCAAACGCTGAAATTTTTGAAAATGATTAATGTGTATGATTCGGTATAAATGTAATTGTTTATTGTGGTCGCTAATGACCTTTGATGTTAAAAAGCGACTTTAAATAAAAAAAAAAAAAAAAAAAAAAAAAAATTCATAGATTTAGATACCTATATTTTATTTTAATAAGATAAATATCAAACTGAGTACAAAGCTCAATTCATTTAATTCCCTACAATTTATAGGCTGCAGAAATACCATACAATATAAATAAAGGTTATTAATAAAGATGATTTTCTAAGAAATACCTATGTGCTGGGTGCGCCATTTAACTTAGTGAGAGGTTTGCTTATCTGTGCCCAGATAGCCTTGGTTCAAGTAGCTTTTTAGCTTCCTGCTTACAGACGCAAGTTATATATAAGTCATAGAATTGTTAAACAATGTATTGTTTTAATGACCCCCTAAATCAGGAAATGTAACATTACATGATAAAGAATACTTAAGGTTAATTGCATACAAATTAGTAATACAATACTGTTATTAAGTTCATTTAGAAGGTTATATAATGATTAATTAAATAATGTGTTATGATATCCAATTAGATAATACGTCATAGTATATGGATTATGAGGTATATTAAAGAAGCTTGAGCTTTTGATGACGCTTTCTCTTTACAATAATAAAAATAAGCCTTTGAATTTTGAAATTTATCTGATTATGTTTGAAAAAATCAGCATTAGATACCTACATACCTTAATAGTTTATTCTCTGTAGCCAGTTATTTTCTGTGTAGGTACCAGATAAATAAAAAAATATGCTAATCGTTCTATTATAGATTTTAATAGGTGCAGTATCATTTGGTTTTGATATTTACCATTATATTTATCGTAAGGTCAGCCTGTTTTCACCTCCGGTTCTTTGTTTCTTTTTCTCACATAACTACGAAGGTTGTAACTATTATATTATCTGTTAGAATGATTGATTGTACTTATAGGATAAATGGTTGAATAATGTACGCGTGTGGCAGGTGAATCCGCTGTTTAATTGATGTTTTACATAACGCATGCAACTGTGTCAAAATAATGAGATTGATAAGAGGTCGGGGTACTTTGTTGTGAACACTTCAGCAAATCAAAAAATATAATCATAATGGCCTATGGCTTTTATACTTATTAATAAATCTAAGATTTGGGATCCCCAGTCTATATTATTATAAGAATGTTTGGATACCTTCAAGTTGTGAATCTATCTATATGTACCGAATTATTCTAGCAGCTACACTAGAGAGCCCTCTCTGTGGCGTTGTATGCTTAGAACTAAAAATATCAATAGCACTTTGAAATAGGTACCTACCTACTACTGATATTATATAGTCATAAATTATACCAAAGCGTTCTTATAGGTTAGAAATAATTTTGCCACATGTTAATAAAATGTTGATTTAATTTGATTTTGTTGTCGATTTGAAAGATATCTCGTTTGTGGTTCTATAGGAAGGTATGTAGGGTGGTACATTTTTACTTCAAAACCCAGAAAAAATACTTTGCCACAAAAACGATGTCAAAATGTGACTTCTTCATCATCTTTCAATCTTCGTCGTAAATGTCTTATTACAGCTTAATGTGTAGTTAACCTAGTGAAGACAAACTATTATAAAGCTTCCTAGTAAAGTGCCGAGAATGCATCCGCCACAGAAATTCTGAGTAACCGAAGTAATATTGAAGTAGGGTAAGTACACACTAATTGGACAGTTACGGTCAGATAAATAACCTATCCTATATATTTATATAAAATCATAGATATTGATAGTTTTAACATTAATATATTTGACACAATTTGTAAGTTTTAAAAATACTTTAAAAAATACATAAATCTTTTGGGTTAACAGGTTGTTTTGGGCGTTATTTTTTAATTCATTCATAAAGATATTTCAAAATCTGAAAAGAATCAAATGTAGGTAACTAATGTAAAGTCGTTCATAAGTACCTACCCTTGAAAGCCTATTTGAATAAGCAAATTTATTCAATATACCTATAAAGTCACTGCGATTGTCCAGATTAAGTGTTGGAGCCATTTTTAGGGTCTATTTGCACACAGATTTATTTAACGACTAAAAAACGTTGGTACGTATGTACCTAGGCTACCTAGGTATGTTCAATAATGTGTTTCTGGGACATATAAGAACTTTTTGCGTGAAACTCAAAATAAAAAATAGTAAAAAAAAAACATCGTCGCCAGGCCGTTGCCAGTGCAGTTTACCTTATTAATTTACTTTCGCCGCAGTACATGGCGGCACTGACACAGTGGCCCAGGCTCTGTAATTAGCTCGATGATAATGATTATAGAATTTTATACGTGACCTGTGGTGGCCATGGTTTTGACAAGATAATTTTGAAATTTATTCTGAACGCTTAAGGTTCAATGTTAAATGACAATTTTATTTAGCAAATCAATATGTAATAGGTAATATTATTATGTAGTTTTTTTTTAAATTAATTAATCGATTTTGTAGTCGAAAAAGTTTGTAGAACAACTTGTTTTATTTTATTCAAATAAAATTAAAAAATATGCCGATGTTTTTTTATGCCAATATTTAAATAAGTAATAAATAGTTTACACTGTTTGCTACTTTAAAAATAAATGGATAACAACTTAAAAGTTTTATTTTTACTATCTGCATCTTATTTCTTAATCATCTATTAGAGAAATGAGACCAAATGTTGAAAAAAAAAACTATATTTCGCCTATTTTAAGGTCGATTGTCAATTAACACATGTTTGTATCAAATAAATCATTTGGAAAATGTAACACATCAATTAAATAAATGATGCTGAATGAACCAGTTTCTTTTTTAAATAATATTACACCTCGTTTAAATATATTATTAGTTTTTAGCGGTAATCTCGCATTCATTAACACTGGTCAACAGTGGTTATGCCACACGAACTCTTGTAGGTAATCCTATTTTAACTACCTACCCTCATTACGAAAGTGCACTTATTTTGTTTCAATCACCCTCAGTTTTCTTGTGATATGTCAAGTTCATTATTGGCTTTACAGCGATGAATGCATGTGAATGTTCATAAAAAAACAGTAATAATTACATTAGTTTTCTTTATTAATTTAAATTGCGTTGGTTTAAGTCAAATACGGTACTTGTGTGAATATGTGAAGAATGTGTATTAACAATCCGAACTCTTTTTGTTATGTTTGTGGTGAATTAACTTTCAAAACACAAGGCGAAATTTGACAGAGCTAATATTGCAGTGTTATAATGAGTATTTTTCCTTTTCGGTTGCTCATCAAGACAAACCTTGGGCCCTACATATTTGTTGTATATCATGTGTAAAAAAATTATTAGATTGGAAGAAAGGTAACCTATGATATGGACGATGATCCACAACCCACCACTTCAAGCCAATTTAGTGTTTTTGATGATGATGGAACTGATTCAGACTTTGAAGAAGTTGAAGATTCATCATTAATTAACTCAAGGAGACCTAAATGACCTAGTACGCGATTTGAATTTGAAGAAAAATTTAATGCTTTGGAAAAATCGGTATGGCAATGCTTTAAGAACGTAGTTGCGAATTTTTTGGGGAACCATAAAAGTGACAACTACAAAGAGTTGATTGACGAACTCATTTTAGCATACAAAGCTTTAAATTGTAATATGTCACATAAAATTCATTTTCTGGATTCACATTTGGATTTTTTTCCTGAGAATTTAGGGGCTGTAAGTGATGAGTACGGGTAAAGGTTCCATCAGGACATTTCGGCCATGGAAAAACGTTATCAAGGTAAATGGAGTCCAAGGATGTTGGCCGACTACTGTTGGACAATTAAAAGAGACCAACCGGAAGCCTAATATGCCAGAAAATCGAATTAACTTTTGCTTCATTGTTATTTTTCTTTTGATTTTTTGAGAACATTCTATTTTTTCCCTATAATCGATTATAGCTAATTATATAAAATTGATGGGTGATCAAAAAAAATTAACTGCTTATTTTTACTCACAATACCCTATATTATTAAGAAAATTAAACAAAGTTCGTGTGGCATGAAAAAGTTTAAATTTTGTTGACCAGTGTTACCTTAATGATATTGATAAATAATATTTTTTTTACATAAACCATCCCAGTTTATACTATAATTTCGAAGTTCATCATCACCAAATACAAATATTAATACCTACTAGTGGACCCAGCAGACTTCGTTCTGTCTATCAGGCGCCACCTACCGAGTCCAAGTATACATATGTAAGCTATCGTATCTTTCAAGTTGGATCACACTGCACACGGTATGCAAATTTGAGTAAAATCGATTCACTAGTTTAGAAGTCCATCGCGGACAAACAACGTGACACGTAATTTGTATATACCTATTAAGATAGATTGGAATATATTATTGAAATACAGAATGTCAATAAAAAAGTGTGGTCACTCTACTGTCAATATGAGGACATACCTCGTGAGGCAAACAAGGCGCACCACGAAAGCTACAAAAAGTTGCAGGCTTGTTGTAAAGTGACACTAATTAACTTATAATGATGTTTGTACAAACATGTACATGCGACTAAAATATTCTTAATTTGGTCATCCGCTATACAGATGCAACCAACCATGAAATATTCACAATATAAAACGACTTGTAGTAAAAAAATTCTTTAACATTTTGAATATTAGTTTGCGATTTTGTTTTTAAGATTGTACCTGGTAGATACTAATGTAGGTAGGTATGTATTTTATGTTCACAATTTTAATTTCTTGCAAGTTAGATACAATTACCCACTAACATTGTTCGATCTACTGAACTCATTAGAAAGCATTGTTTCATATTCAAAGGAAACCACTCACCATATTTAAACTGGTCACGAAAAATTCGTCATCGAAATAGGTATCTGTTCAGAAACCGCGGTGTGAAAAACAAGAGTGAACAAAAAAGATGAAAGTTCAGTTATTTCACTGTCTCGAACGATTTGAACGTTCCCAGACAATACAATGGTTTATAAACAAGCGAGATCAAAGCTGTAATAAGTCTAACAAAACGTAAGCGACGAAAGTGTTGCGCCATCTCTTAAATATAATTCCAGATGGGTTGTAATTAATTTGATGTGTGAGCTTTCGCTTTCATTCATATGACATGCGTGCGACTTGACGTGATGAAACATAGAATTTAAATTTAAAACACTGTATTAATAATATGGTAGGCAGTTGGATGAAAGTGGATTGTTTAATTATTAACAACAACGCAATTTATTATGATGTATTCGAGATAAAAAAAATAGCTGCCTCCCCGCGGTTTTACCCGCGTAGTTCCCGTTCCCGTGGGAATACAGGGATAAAATATAGCCTATGTTACCCGGGGATAATGTAGCTTTCCAAAGGTGAAAGAATTTTTGAAATCGGTCCAGTAGTTTCCGAGCCTATTCATTACATACAAAAAAACAAACAAACAAACAAACAAATCTTTCCTCTTTATAATATTAGTATAGATAATACTGACGAGGTACGCGTATCATTGTCACATGATAGGTGCCATGATAGGTATATTTAATCGAGAAAATTATGGGTTTATTTTCAAATAAATATGTGCCACATAGCTTTTTACCTATATTCTAATAAACAACCACTAAAACTTAACGCCTATCGTCTGTCTTCCGTTTCCCGCAGCCAGCCACGTTTCCTATTTCTATAAACAACGAACAAACTAAACTGTCATATAAACACCACTAGTTAATAGTATCCATAAATAAATCGCTAATAACCATAAACATTTATGACAAAGGAGCTAAGTTGACATGCAATAATCATACTTTCGCCGCGTCACTGTGACCGGCAGTATTGTCATTATTACATAAAGCACTCACACGAATAGCGCTTGCGCATGTATAAAATAAGAGCATATACAGGCAGTCACGTGCGGAAACAGCGTCAAACAAAAGTGAGCTTAAAGCTAGTAAGTATAAGTTTCAACATCGAATGAAAAGTATGTATCCCAATTCGGTGTTTTTTAATGAATCTTGTTAGAAATAGGTCCAACAAATATTATAAAAAATATATAAGTTAAATAATAAATGCAAGTACATTTCTTCTCTTAGACGGGCTATTAGCTTCGCGCATGGAGGGGTCCACGGTACGTGTTCCGTACAAAGAACCCTGACCGCTCTACAGCGCTGATAGCGACCACCGTGGGGTTTTAGCCGGTCTATCCCGGCATAACCCGGCCGCCCTCCCCCGAGGCAGCGGGGTATCCATGAGGGTTTCCCCACGAAAAAAAAGCAAAAAAGGCGTTCAGCTAAATCAACAAAGGATATATTATTATATCGGCAACGATATTGTACGACCAATATTTTTGGTTGACTGTACAATTTTAATGAGCGATTGCATCTAGCATGTGTCACAATTATTATATATGTATTAATTGGATTGCAAAATTGCAAATTGCGAACAATTATTAATTTATTCCATTTGGTTGTGAAAGACAAATTATATTGTTAACCAATTACATACAAAATTGTAATTTTTTTATTAATATAAATGAGAAAGACGAAAATGGAGTAAAATATTTTTAGTAATTACATAAAATTACATGAAAATTTGCCCATAAATATTAAAAAAATATAACCCACCATAGTCCACCAAATCAAAGACAAACTCCTGACAAAACCACAAAAATCTTTTCCGAAAAGAGTCATCGACTTCATAATAATCTACTCGTTCTACTTTATTTACGCACATAAATATAATACGATGTGAAAACTTAAACAAATAATAAATTTAACGTCTTAAAGCAGTTAAAAGTATAATTAAAGACTTGATTTCGAAACAAGTGTTTAACTATACGACCTCAACTCAAAGTAATTGCTCTTTTGTACACATTAGATTAATTGATAATTGTATGTCGAATTATTGTTGTCGAACGAAATGCCTTTGGCGTTTTTATTCGGTGTCGCTGCAATGCATTTCATTAGTCTTTATTGCAGTGGACATAAAGGTAAATTTCCTTTATTTTTGCCTTCAGTTTAAGTCTGCATTGAGACCATTGTGAAGTTGAAATAATTTTAATGAATGTGGAAGTACATTTAACTATTTAGTTGACATTAATGATGACGAATTTAATGGATATTTCTGTATACAAATTAAATTTCAACGCTTGGAAAGGTACAAATCAGAAATCGTTAGTCATATTTCAGTCTGTGTACATAAAATCTTGAACTTGTGATCCGTTACTTAAGCTTAGAATGCAACGTTTCAGTTGAATTTATTATTTGTAGCAAAAACAGCGTTTACTTAAAAGTTGCAATGAACTATGAACGTAGCCTTGGGCAATATTAACGAAAACTGACACTTTTATGCGTAACGAAAAGAATTTTATTTAATGACAGACGGCAGGCATAAAAAACTATTTTTTGAAAGCCTTTGAGGTTAGCTACCTTGGCTTTCAAGATGCTATCGTAAGTGTACCAGTCGTGGCCACGGTACCAGTAATGGCCAAAAATTAAAAGAAACATCTAGAATTCGGACATGAGCGAATGTTTTTACATTGGGATCACTGTGACATAGACTTTAGACATCGAACTATCTAAGTTTAACGTTTTATTGAATTCAGTCAGTTACATGTACAAATATGCGCGAATACAAAGTGTAAGGTGATTTGAAATTGACAACGACGGCTTTTCTTATGGAAATCGTT
Organism: Thyatira batis; assembly: GCA_905147785.2. Classification (NCBI taxonomy): domain Eukaryota; kingdom Metazoa; phylum Arthropoda; class Insecta; order Lepidoptera; family Drepanidae; genus Thyatira; species Thyatira batis. Next base: position 7,612,515 of record LR990497.1, read on the forward strand.
AAGGCGGTGAGCAGAAAGTTTCACTTCTAAAATAGTATTGCTTAATTAAAATCAAAATTAGTTTTGTTTCATGTGTTAACCATAAAATAAAGATAAACTTAGACTAAGACTGGGGTATCCATTAATGAATTTTCCCTGTCCAAGACTGGGTCACAAAACTACAACTTTTATTTGTTAAATTAATTGAATCCAGCTTTGCCGTATCTCACGCGCAACACACTACAAATATTAAATAAGGACTGGACTTTACAGTTTCACTATATTCAGTGCTGAAACTTTCACAATTTTGGTAATATTTCACAAAAACCTGTTTTTTTTTTCTTAAACTGGCCACCATTGGGTCATTTACCTTAGTCGTGGCTTCGATTTCCACTCAGGACAAAAAAAATTGTGCTTTATCATGTTTCTATGTTAGTATTTGAATGTAAATATTTATATCTGTACGTACATATTTAAAAGAAACATTTGTAGCGTATCAGCTATTTAGTTGCCATAGTCGTAATTGCAGTCTTTCAAATAAGCCACGTGTAATAATTCGAATTGTTTAAGAACTATGAAAACACTACATACTTAGAATGCGATAAAGACAACTGTTTACTATCTCTTTCATACATGACGTCACTTTTCAGTAATATAAACAGAGCCTCTCGTAATGTGCAAACAAACATTACAACTTTACAACTTGACTTTTGACATGACCATTTCAATGTATCTGCAATCTCTTGTGTCCAGATGTGAAATAGGGTTGTCGAGTCTTAATATAAATTTAAAATTTTAAGTTTATAATTTTGTTACACAATTTCGAACTGTAACCAAAATTACTGATACTGACAAAATAAATAGATAGTATACAAATTATTGTAATTTTGAATGGTTTAAACCATGTAGAAATAAATAAATTAAAAACATTTAATAAAAATACCTGCTGTATTCTAACAAAGGCCCTTTTTAAACTTAGATTATATATATTTATTATCTAACAGCCAAACTTTATAACAGTTGACAACCCTAATTGTGATTGACATTTCGCTAGTCCTTTATGGAAAGTCGGACTGATGAATTACTTGCGTGTCCTTATAAGGTGGAACAGGCTCGTTTTGCAATGGCAAGATTATTTTTAGTCCAAGTCTTAAAATGGCTGACTTGATCCGTCCAAATACAATGCAGTATAAATCTTCATTTGCTTCATTACTTACTATTGATAACAATATTCGAATTAATCAATCATTTTGTCTCTCTTTGTCCATATTTGTAATTAATGCAGATGCAATTCACGAATAAAACTTGTACATACTTTTATTCTTTTTTGTTGAATAGCATCATTAAGCCAAAAGCAATTATAATTTAATTTGAAAATCAAGTAGATACGCTTTTAGTTAGATACTTATTTTATTTGGAATAGAGTCGAAATTGTATATAATTATGTATTAAAACTAAATTGGTATATTTATCCTCGAAAGGCGCGAGAGGTATGCGCGGGCGCAAATGCCAACGCTCTACACCGCCCGTTACGATATTTGAAATGTCAGAATCGTGATTTTTGTCAAGAAATGTTTCGCAAACATTTTGATGCCATATAGTTCCCCGAATAACTTTGTTTAACCAATAGGTAAGCCTGACTTCACATAACTTTACTTAGTAAAGTGAACAAGGGGCATATCTATAAATATGATCTTAATAACTTTGTTAGATCTGTGTGTATATTACAATATTTTAAATTTAATAAATAACCTTAGCCGTCCTATGGCCTCCAAAATCTACTATGACTTTTGTGACGTCAAAACAGCTAGAAATAGAAAACCTTTGTTACATTATATTAGAATTAACCAACGGATTTATAAAACTGCTTAGTTTTGTTTTGGTTTTTGTCGTTGTTTTCTTGTTATTGGATATGTGGCATTTTATCTATAATTCCTATGGAATAAATGATTGCTCCTTTGGACACTTCCAAAAGAGCAATCATTCATTCCACATACTAGTAGGATCTAGTAATATCAACGCTTAAGCATGAGTTAAAATGTCATCAAATATAGGTACCCAATACAATTTTATGGGACTATCGTCAAACAATGTCATGTATAATGCAAACCTCCGAAGGCAGGTTTCTACTGGAACTAGGTAACATTAGACACAACTAAGGCTCCAACTAATGCGCTTATAATGGCAGCATTATTGTGTGACTCACCGGGGAAAGTAGGCAGGATCGTTTATATATCACACAATAATCAATATAACATTGATTGTTAACCGCCAAACAATAAAAGCACAAAAAGAGTTTATAAATATAACAATTAAGTAAAAATATTAAGGACTATATCGTAAAAACAATACAAGACGAAATACTAAAATGAGGCAAAAGCTGAAATGCTTAAGTCGTTGACTAATTAGGTACAATCATTTGTTAACGACAAAATGAATAAAAACACTCTATGTGCTTTCAACCATGATTGAACATAATTTAATAAATAATAGGAAATAACAGTTGTAATCAAACTGCGATGGAAATTTGCATTCTTCAATTTAACGCCTTTAAAACAGCTTCACGGTCTGAAAATCGAAACGTTTATAGGACATCCATTTGCACGATATTGGACTTGAGAAACAGATGCCTTCACGAATGAACAGTAATTATTGAGATTTCCAATCATGATGACCTCCAAATTAGAATATTCAACCAAGTGAGTGAGTTCTTGCAATAATGGACGATATTATTTAGATGGAGGAATTTGTATTGGTCACGCCTGACCTCGCTTTGCGGAAGAAAGGTATCAGAGCCCAATTACTTCTTTTGTTTCATTGCTATCGATCAGTGGTCCGATAAGATTTTTTGCTCCATTTACTTTACCATGTTTTTAGTGAACTTCAAGGTAAACTTATTATCTTAATAGTTAACCAATAATGCTACGCAGTTTCTTAGATTTTTGTTTAATTGATGGAGCACCTCACTCGTAGCGTACCGAACCGTTATTTAGAAGGACCAACCTTAGAAGTGAGTTGCTTTTTAAATGAGCCCTTTCGGTTTTATTTGCTGAAGGAATTGAGCACAAGTAAACATGATTCACCGCAAAAATTCTTAAGTTATTTTCATAAGAAATATTTTTTCCATGTTAAGATTCCGTTCAGTATGCATGTAACAAACAAAATGATTAGCGTTTGCTAACAAATGGGATAGTCACGCGAGGTTTTGCAATACGAAGTACTTACTATATCTATATCTTCAATGAAACAATGTCATGTTCAATTTTGTTCTGTTTTGGATTCCCTTCATTGTTTATAGCTCGGATGACGGGAAACAATTCCATCATAAGAATTATCTTGATATATAGAAAACAAAGACTTTGCTCTGATGCTGGTACAAGGTTTCCATATCATAATTTATTCAAACTAATTCCTATGGGTCAGGGTAAAAGATAATAAATCGATGTTAGTGAAATGTGCACGTTTAAATTAAATTGTGTGAGGTAAACTTCGTTAATAAATATATTGACTTTCGTGTATGACTTCTCCCTTAATTGTACCTACATATTTATATTTAGGTCACCTTATCAGTCATGTTTTCGTTATTAGGATCAGTCATTCGTGCTTAGGGGACATGATCCATTTCAATGTGATTCTTTAACAGGGCCATAAACTCAATAACTTAAAAATTTATGTCATGTCAAACTGTGTTTTTTTTCGTGAATACCCGAATTTGTTAATAAAAACAACCGTTCCGGTAATAATTTCACCAAACGGTATGTGGTTTGTTTATTTTTTAACGGTTCATCCTTGACTTTTACCGAGGCTATTAGCATTTATACTTACAAAGGAATAAATGTTATTTGTGATCAAATTGTCCCGAACTCTCGAGTCACGAATTGAAATGGCTTTTATACTTTTAATGTCACATGTAACCTTGGATTCGTTTATTTTTACTCAACCAATAGCTGGTTTTGTTGCTAAATAATTTTAATTTAGAGCGTCGACTGCTATATGTGGACCAGTCGATTTCTGAATAGTATTGTAAAATTTTATTTCGCAATGGCGTCAGATTTCTTTTTCATTTCTATTATTTTACATTTATGTTGAATGGTTCTGTATTCTCCCACTTGGGTATATTTAAGAGTGACTTTCTTTCTCAATTCAATATCAAGAGCTTTTCTTTTTACTCCATATTCAATAGTGTCTTTGCACTTTCGATTATCGCGCCACTTGATCTACTTTTACACGCGACTGTACACTTTTCGAAACTTATTGAAACGATTTACAAGCTGTAATTTGATCAGATTCAATTAATTAGCTACCGTACCTGGTTTTGAAGTGTCGATTAAAATGATACTGCCGCTTCGACAACCTAGATAAATATTTTCTCTTTTATTAATCATTTTAGTATATCTCACTCATCTTAAATTCATTTCACTCATATTATTCATTTGTGAGAGAGTTACTTTAAATTTATTAATATCGGACGACTTATAATGCATTATTTTTAAATAAGCGTACATTTTATAATATTATATTCCCAGTACACATGAAATTAACTCAATACATAGACGTCCTAGCGATTTAATAAGATCATTGAGCAATCACTGGAGCGTAGTGAAACGCTTTCTATACGCGTCGGACACGCAAAAAAGGGAACCGTATTGTATTTTATATCTGTCTTTTTCTATCCTATGTTAAATAATAAAGAAAAAAAGAGACGGCAAGTTGGCAAACTATTTCGGTAACATTACAGTTTTTAATCAAAATTAATTTTATACAAATCTGCAGAAAATTAACAGTTTTTATACTATGAACTTTGTGAATCGGTCAAGAAATATTTTTTGCGATCTTATTTGACTGAACTTATTCAGTAGCTATTGTAAGTTATTTGGATCGAGTTTTAAATAAAGATAAAATAAATTATTAGATCAGTGTACAGTTCACTATTACATTATTTGTCACAATAGCCAATGCCAAATAGGAAATGCTTGTATTTCTAAAATTGTACAGCACGCTTACTCATCTTTTTTAAACTAGTCAGGTAATTGATTACAAGTCCTAACCAAAACTGTGATTAAAAACACGTCAGCGGCATATTTTTTAATTTTACTAATAAACAAAACGTAAACAAATTAGATACTCATACGTGTTGCGATATTTCTGTACAATTTAACATTATGCGTACATATAAAATAAGAGTGTAAGTAGATCATGTCCCGTATCTACGTCGAACTTATAATATTGTCAACTAGAAATGATACCTACTCTCCTAATGGCAGTACAAATAAAAAAAACAATATTTCAAAAACTTATAGCCGTCGGTACCAATTTTCAATGAAAGTTTTCAATGTCATAGTTTAATATCACGAAACGAACGAATTCACTATCATAGCAAATATTTTAATCTACCGCTTACAAAAACAAATCGTTTTACTTTCTAACTGGCTGCCGTGACGCGGTTTCACCCGCGTTCCCGGAGTTATTAACGTTTCCCGGGATATGGGTATAGTGTAGCTTGCTATCAGTGAAAACATTTTTGAAATCGGTGCAGTAGTCTTTGTGATTTATTCATTACAAATATGCAGATATTTTTTCTTTATGATATTAGTGTAAATGAAAGGCCAGGCTTACTACGAAGTGCACAGTATAGTACAATGAGGGGACAATAATCCGGATATATGGTCCGATACGCACATCAGCACAAGTACTTCACACAAGGCTCACTATAGGATGTCCGTCCGTCAGTTGCCTTGATGTTTCATTAATATAACGTTTATTTTGTTGCGTTTCCTTTCAATGGTTATTTATAATATGTGTTTTAGATATCAAAATGGTGGTGAACTTGTTTCTTTGGAGATTTGATCTTGGTAACATCGCCTCGCTTTAAGTGTTGACTTTTATTGAGAAATTGCCGGGGATCTTCAATATTCCCGAGATAATAAGTAGCTTATATGTTAATCCAGGGCATTAGCTAACTCTATGCTTAATTTTATTAAAATCGCTTCCGCCGTTTAGATCTGAAGAACTAACAAACATACATACTCACAAACTTCTGCCTTAATAAATTAGTGATAGACATAAATAAATTAATCACTAATACTGACATACTTATTCGAAACTAGTGGGTCTTAAATTGGCGTGAAAGAGTAGGTATTAGAAATATAGGCCATGTTCCATAGTCATATAGCAGGACAGAAACAGATAGTGGAACATAAAATAGCAAATGTAATATGACAGAATTACAAGATTGACGTAATTTACACACAAATAATTCAAGAGGTTATGGAACCTTCCAACGTAATAGAGGCCTCTTTAAACACGCCAAATAAGGCAACAACAATTATAGTGACTCTGCTAAACTGAACAAAGGTCATTGTGTCGCAAATATCCAATAAACTGACAATAAAATTGACACTAATAATACCCACTTTGTAAACATTACGAATATTAGCATGATATTCTGTTATGGAAGTGGAAAATCAACGTAGTCAGCATACCCTCTTAGATGGCATCCTTTAAATCTGTTCAGACTGATTACAGATCGTAAATTCCCATTCGTGTGATAAACTGGTTTTGCTAATTAAATCATACAAACAAAACAAAACATAATAGCCGCTATAAAACTTCTGCCATTTATCCGCGCGCGAAACGAAGATAATTTCGAGATCCCTATTAAAAATAACGAGCGAATTATTCACCACCTCTTAGTAAACTCTCGTATCGCGTTTTCATCATCGATGCTAAAAGGGCCGCTCCAAATGAGTGGCCTACAACACTCCAAGGACATAAAAGTACGAAACAAAATTTCACTTTACGCCCACAACCTTAAAGTTGAAATCAGACAGAGCAAAAACCGACATAAATCTTGTATCAATTTGAAGAGCATCGATTACGATGATTGATTGCGCTCGATTGCAAAATAGTGCTTTTGTTGGTGAATCCATTGTTTGAAAAGTGGGTGGTCGTTGTTCTAAATTTAAACTTTCGAAAATGATTCTGAAAATGGCTCCTTTGCTATACTATAATATTCGACATCCAAAATAAATATCTATTACGTAACCTAAGAGAGGGGCATAAAAGATATAACTGTAGGTTAATGCAGCATTATTTATGCAGTCCCAACATTGACCCAAGACCTCATGTAACTAACCGGCTCTGAAAAAATCGTGCCAATGCCAACTAGCGGATTGGCAAGCGAAAAATTCAGTACAAGTTATTATAATAATTATGGTAATAAGAATATTTAAAACTAGTAAATATGTTCACTTAGTAGCTGCAGTTGGCTTTGTAATGGACCATACATGAGAAAAAAGCTCTTTTGGTGACGGTGAAACTTTTGGTAAAAGTTCAAAATCCTAACGCACCTTTCATGTGATATTCAAATTTTATTGAGATTATGCTGTTTATTAAGCTAGTATCGTTTACCTAAGAAAATCACGCCCAGATTAATGACAAAGTCAATTCTTACACAGAACGACTTATTTAAAGTAACATTATTTTTTTTTATAATCATTATCTTAGACTTTTATAAGGTTCGAGTCCATATTTAATTTACTAGGGACTATTGCAATGAAAGGAGAAATTATTGCATTTTACCTGTCCATATAGCACTTATATAATAAATGTGTTTTGTTACTTTTCCTGCTTCCAGTATATAAATATCAGGCCTTTCGTTATTTGTGCTCAGCAATAAATTATACTAGCAAATAATTATCATTATGCAACAGTTTTTTATGCAGACCATTATCGCATAATTTTAAACATGGTTAAGTTATTATGTCGTGATATTGCGTTTGATTTTATTACACGTACAATTATTATAACTTCTATTAATCCGTGAGAAAGCGTTGCATAATTGCATTGCAATAGAAAAAAAATAAAAATAATTAATTTCCTCATTTCGACCAAATCCGGATATTAGGTACTATAAATTAAATAGTGCTAAAATGCTGCTTATTGTATCCGCCTTAGGCAATAAAATACCAAATTGAATTTTTCACCTTTTGTAATTTTTTATAGAAAAAACCTAGGCAGTTTTTATGTTATGTTTTTGTTGAATTGTTATGCAACAATCTCTTATGTGCAAAAACATTGTTATGCTAACTACCTATGTATTATTGCTGATAATTATGACAGAAGATTTGACTATAGGTATTTTTGCAACTTCAATCCAACAATTTGATACAAATTGGGAATACTTTTTAATGATTAGTTGGGTTAATAATTATCAACGTCATCAATAGGGAATAACTATTGGTAAATCTTTTCTCTGAGATTTTCGGTGATAACATTAGGTTTTTACTCTTCATAACTAATATTATAAATTCTAAAGTGACTCTGTCTCGAATTCACGCTAAAACCACTAAACCTACATAAATGAAATTTAGTAAGTACACAAATAGTCTAGAGCCCGAAAAAGGACATAAGGTACTTATCATTCCGGAAAAATCCGTGAAACCGCGGTGAGCCACTAGTAGGTAGGTTATAAAATTAATTATATTCAGAAATACAAAATCACCATACATAATTTCAAAGTTATGTTTATATTCACACATAAATTTCTCCGCTCGTAGGGTCATTCATTGGCCGAGACCCGGAGTTGCATAACGCATGAAATTATCAATGTTATTATTCAGTTAGATTGGCGAAAGTTCCAGGTGCGATATCGATTCTGAATAGCCGACGGCTAATTTGGATTTTCACTTCAGATCAGACCGGTTCGCGACCGAACTGGCACGAAGTCTGATCATAGATAAATATAATTGTTATCAATTATAACAGGATTGTTAAGTGAATAATGCTTTTATTGGTCATATTGGTTGAGATGATATCGTGATAAAGTTGTTACGTTAGGTATTTTCTTTGAAACCGTTCTTCGCTACAGAAAAATAAAAGAGTATCTGATACTCTATATTTAAAAAATTATAAAACAATGATTCATTCACAGATTCTTACCGCAGTAAGTAAACAATGATGTAAACTTAAAAATTAAGTTCTGGTTGGGTCGTTGAACCCCCTCGCTTGCCACGCCTTGATAGGCCACTCCGCACCTGACATTCCGTTCATTTACTTTAATTAAAATAACATTTTATAAGCTTTATATCACTATCGTCTTGTACGTCTCTAAAGTTTTTAAGATTTTGAAGTATCTAAATGCGAAAAAAGTTAAAAATGATAGTTACTTGTTTACTGACTAAGCAATGTCTAGTGTTTGTCTTTTTTAGACTTATAATTACTGTTATAATACCTAGAATTTAAATTGTAATTAATGAAGGATTTTCCCAAATATGTTAATCATTTACAAATATTTCCTTGCCCAATGTAGGTAACAGTATAAAAACACCAGAATGGTGCTAAAAATATATGTTTGTTTCACTAAAATTTTCCATGATTCGCGCGAATGACCTTTTGGTCAATAATTAATTTCGTTTTTTGAGCAACATTGGAATTGCTAATTAGGTGTGTCCATATACAGTGCCGCGACTTTTTTTTATACATTTTAATGGTTTTGACATTCAGTTGAAATCTTAAAGATTCTATTAGAGATCTTCGATTAAAGATCTTAAAGTTCTTGTTTGTTTATTTACTTTATTCCCCTTTAATAAAATTATATTATAAATAAGCCATAAAATATATAAGGACTCACCTAAAATATCAGCGAGTCTCCACAAATCCAACGCACACGTAAACTGAAAACAAAATAAAAACATGATTAAAATAATGTTCAATTACTTCAAAGAATAATTAAATATAGTAAAAAGGTTATAAACGCACATTATTCCATTTATTAATAAATTGCTGAGACTTCAAATAGTTATGGCAGACTTATTAAGTTTTTTTTTGGAAATCTTGACATCAATTCAAATACCGACTGAGGCAAATCTTAGAAGAAACGTAATAGAAATTTAATATACTTCAACAAATAGTCCAAGCTTCCAAGTAAATTAAATAAGCGCTAACGTAACCTTATGAAAGTGACGTAAATTAAAAAAGCAGATTAAAACGTTAACAGTAACGCCCACGAGCGGATGCCGGCGACATTTTAGTTGTTGATAAAAATTAAATAACTCAATAATACAAACATATTACGAATGAAAGTGAAAATAACGAAAGTAAGAGGTCCAACGAGTCGATCGGCGGCCATTTTGACGAAACAGATGCGCCTGCGCTCATAGAACCTGTTCGTTCAGTGTGGGTGTGGCTGATATATGACATTGTCACACTTGTAATAAAATTTATCCAAGGGTCATATCTGTGCTTTTATTTTATCTATGAAGAGCTGGTAAAGCTGGTATATTACTAAGTAATAACATAGGGTATTACTGAGTAATTATTATTACTAAACGGATTACTGTATATATAATTTTAGTATTATGCAGTATATTAATTAACCAGCTTTTCATATAAAGTGAAAAAAACACTTTAAAGTTTAATATTTTTTAAATAAGGCAAAAAATACAAACCAATTTGATTTTTATTTTAAAAGGCAAGATGGCTTTAAAAAGAAGTGGAATACCTAATATTCAAAACATTACACAAAAATCTGTGAGGTGTAGTGCACATAATAGAAACTTTTGTATCGGTGAAACGTTTATTTTCTCGATAATATATGATAATATAAACACATCACGCTCCTCATGTTTAGTATCGACCACCAAATAACAGACGGAGCACACGGCCAACGCTTTGGTTATTCAAAGAAAACTCCATAAAAACATGTTTGAAAAACATATTGTTATCATTCTTGTACAACCTCAAACATTTGTGGAATTGGTTAACATACAAAGTATATATTGTATTGATATTATTTTAGGGTACCTATTATTATATGATAAACTTACCAACAAAAATGTGCAATTATACCTAAGTAGTTATGAAAGCGCATTTTTGTCTTTTTCAATTTAGCAACCTTCCGAACCGAGTTTAAGAGTCGACGTTTTGTAAGTGCCTTTGAAGGCTTATTTTAATGAATAAATATATTTCATTTCATTTATATTCCCAACACAAAAAATCTAATTTTAACCGGGATCCAAAGATAACTCGGGATAATTTATATTACTTTGATTGACAATAGCCTAATGTAGTACCTACCCATTTAGGTACCTAACGAAAGTGTAAGCTAAAAATACTTTTAACCTACAACCTCCAACGTGACTGAAGTACAATCGATTATATTTTACAAGTGAACCGTTATTGAACCGCTATAATCTCATAACGTGTTCCGTATGTGACGACAGACGGATGGCTGCTAGCCGCCACGTCTGGCGGCATTGAACTCTACTCTACGCCATCATTGAATTTTAATCAACACTAATCAGCCTGTGCTAGTTCTATACATCTCTGGTACATAAATGGTTTCTAAAACTGTTGATTATATTAATTAGGTATAGTGAAATTTGTATTTTAATGATATTAGGCTTGATAGTCTAAGATTTGATACTTATCCTGTATATCTTAACTAATTTTATAAAAAGGAAAGTTTAGATTTTATGTTTTTTTGTTATATATCCCGGCAGCCCGGTTGGCTTTGTGGTTAGTGACCCTGACTTCCAAGCCGCGGGTCGTGGGTTCGATTCCCACCCAGGACAAATATTTGTATGCATGAATATGTCTGTTTGTCCTGTGTCTGGATGTTAATATCTATATACGTATGTGTTTAAAAGTAGTATATGTAGTATATCAGCTATCTGGTTACCATAACACAAGCTCACTTTGATGTTTAATTTGGAATCAGATTGGCCGTGTGTGAAAATGTCCCAGGATATTTATTTATTTATTATATATAGATAGCTCTGAGAATACTAAGCCGATCTTAATAATTCTTCACCATTAGAAAGTTATTTTATTTGTGAATGTCATAGTCTACATTTTATCCCTGTGCTCCTACGGAAAAGCGAACTGAGCGGGTGAAACCGCTGGAAGGCATAGCTTCTGTGTATAAAAAAAATATTTTTTGTTTGAATCATCCTTGTACAATGTACCTACATATCAATATCCATGTATGTAATGAACGCAATAAATTTTCATTTAAGCTTCGGTAGCACTAAATATGTATCGCAGTCAAATTGATTGATTAATGGCCAAAAAGTAGGAATACCTGTAAAGTTAATAGACAACGTCTTTCTTCGTAGAACATAATCACTAAGTAAAAGGAAAGCGGAAGAGCAAGTTTGCTTAAACAAGTGGAGTATTCCGTAGGGTAACCCTTTTTGATTGATTTGTATTTATTAATGGGTTAGGACGTAAAAATATTTAAAAATGTTATTTAATTGCTATAATAGCAGGTTATTTCAGGATTTGGATATAGTTACGTAAATAAAGTTGCTTAAACACATCTTACAATGTGAAACATTAACATTTTCTAATAAATAAATACCTAATTGTAGAGAATTCCGTTTCAATTCCTTACAGAACCACAATAAACATTCTTATTGTATGCGTGTGATTGCAAGTTGTGCTCATTAAAAGAAAATATGTGTTATGCTTGTAAATATTTGTTTACTTACGAATTGTTACATGAAACTTATGTTACGATCATTAATTTTAACTTAGATACATCTGCTATACATTAAAATATGATATAACAATAACCTTATGTGAAGTTGCGTAATGGCTTAAACGTTGAGTGATGGGTACACGTAACTATGATAGATTATTGGTTATAAACACATTACATCGATGGTACAGGGTACAACCAACGATAGAATTATCTAGAGTCATTTAAAATGTTTGTCTAAAGAGGTCCATTTAAATATCAAGCTTATATGAGTTAAGAAGTCAAAATGAGGAGAGAAAAAGGGATATAAATTTTTTTTTTTTTTATTTACCATATTTTTATTTATGTCCTATTATTACATAAATTATTTCATAAATATAACATAAATAGTACCTAGGTACATTCACCAAAATTTAAATTTAAGTCATGAAAGTTTAAAAAGTTACAAACATATTTCTGGCCTTGTCTGTACACAAAGCGGCTCTCCTGCGCTTACCACATGTTATTTTACATACGATATTGTATTCGTTATGTGGAACTATTAAGGTTTATTTTAGCTTGTACGTTTTTCACTTGGAACAGGTGTTTTGAAAGCCCGATTCAAGACACGCACGATTAATGTGAAATTAATATACGCGTTACCTTCTTTTACCCTTCGGTAGATTTGAGGAATAATTTACAGAAGCCTTTTTATGTAGTTTATTACAAAACCACTCCTTACATTCGTACTTTATATAAACATCTTCGTTCTTTGGTTTTGTTAAATTTATCTTGCTTTTATAAAAACGAAGGCTTTAATTAACTTCAAATAAAAGAAATACGCTTTTTGAGGCATATGACCAAGAAAAAATACCTTAAGACATTGATAGCTAACATAATATAGTTAAATAAAGATTCTCAATCCAAAACTTCTTAACCAACTGAAAATGTTGGAGCTACAACTATTCTTAGTAACAAAGCTAAGGAACAAGTTCAAACATCATAAGCACCGAAGCAGGTTGTTTAAAGGCACACAACAAACAAAGCGTTTCATATGCATTATAAACCGTCTCATTAGTATTGGCTTCCCAACCGTTCCACGTTAACCTCTGCCACTTGTTTGTTGCATTGTTTAGTAACTAACGTTTGTTCTGTTATGTACATAGAGGTCGGAAACATGGGCTCTAAAGACAAAGAGTCAATGCTTTGAAAAAAGTCAGCGTCGCGTCGCTTCGTGGAAGAGATTCGAGTATGCAAGGGCTTACTTCTTTAAATGATTAAATAATTTATTTTTGGTGTTTACATCTTATAATGTCTTACTATTTATTATCGTCTCTTTCGAGTTTATATAAAAATCTCATCAAGAAATAATTTACTTGGGTAACCATTTTACTACCAGTATCATATTACTTGTCTTGTCGTTAGTTTAAAGCTCTGCCCCTGGAGTTATAATACTATTACGTTTTAGTATATGGTACTTTGTACAACATCGTGTGTCCAGATGCCATATCCATCGTCCAAACGCGTGCGCACTTATTACTGCTCCATTACGTAAGCATGTGAACGCGTTGTTCTCTCCATCTCACCGTTCTATTGTGACATGGGAACATGAGCTTTCTACAAAAGTATTTAAAAAATAGAGTTATGTTACGGATTTACATGATGATTACGTCTGCTGTTTTTACCGGTCATTTGTGTGCTTTCAACCGTAAGTACCTATTGCTTGATTAGATTCTTGCGGGCAATTGAAGGGAGACTCCAGAACCAGTAGTTAAAGATAATATTAGAAAAAATACGCAAAAGAAGGTTATATCAACTTTAAAGAGTACCCTTTCCAAGGCACAGTGTAGTGTCCAAGGCAAAAATAAATACATTGTCAGACCTCACTTATTATATTGAAAATATTTATAGCACTCAAAAAGTGATATTAAAGAAGTACGTCCAAACACATATTTTGTAACGTGAGTACACCTATTGTAGAACAAATTTTTGAGAACAATGATCACCCGTCATCAAATAGTGTAACACCTGTTTCAATACAAGTGTAAGAAATTCCATTTTGTTGCGTAAAAGATGCGTAAAACAAACCGGTCGCTAGATAGCTTTACATTTACATCTAAATAAGTAATAAAGGGATGAATAGAATAGGACCTGTTTGATTCAAAACCACGTGAATAAATTATTTTATATTATTATCTAGCAATCTAGTAATATGATGTTCGATCGTCTTATTTTATGTATCCAAACATAATTTGAATAATATACAGTAACATAATAATATATATTTTACAATGAAACATACAGAACAATACAATACTACGTATCTACTTTAACAATATTTGTATCTAAAGATACTCTATGTAATACGTTTTCAAATAAAGTTAATAAACAAGTATTATCTTGCTATTACAAAACCTTAACAATTCATTGCATTTAGAGGACAGGTAGGTCAATGCTACTAAATATTTGGTGGCATCTTCCAACATTTTATTTATCACAAAAAAATAATCTAGTTAATCACGTCCCAAATGAACGTCTATCGGATGAGTCACGTCATCTAAGCGAAATCATTTTGTTTCATTAACGTGTCGGTATGCGAACAAAATGGCGAATATAATCACAAATTAAGCGATGAATCAGGACATTTTGATCGATTGCCATTTGAAATACAACCATCATGATACTTTGCTATTATGACTGCAATCATTTGGTTTCAGTTACGGATATTTCGCGTTAGGATCACAGAGATGTATTGTGATTTGTTTTGTTTTGCAATTCACTCAATTTGAGTCTACTTACTAGCATATGATTTGAAGCAAATGTTGAGTTCAATAACTCTATAAATGCGATCGCCTTAAAGTGTAGTTTTAAAATCACTGGCTTTTAATAAAACATGAGAGTCAGATATTCTAACTAATATTATAAATGCGAAAGTGACTCTGTCTGGCTCTCTCGCACTCACGCTAAAACTACAAAACCGATTTAAATGAAATTTGGTACACAGATAGTCTAGGAAAACAAAAGATCTCCCGGGTACGCGGGTGAAACCGCGGAGAGCCTCTATTTTAAACTAAATCTATGTTTACACTGTTGTAATGAGAACATAATCATTGATGAAATAATAATGATTGCCCAATAATTTCTATATTTTAAATAAACCACGTGACAGTGAGTTTTCTTTATCTTTTATTGACAGCAATTATTTCAATCTATAAAGTATAGCGTCATCTCACTACATGTCCAACAACTTTCATTGGCTATTTAACCAAATTTAATCCGTACATTATGTCGTTTTCACGTGCTTTCTACTCGAGTGTGTGTCGTCGTGTGCATGCGTATGCGCATACTATCGCGTAGACAGGTTAACACATAGGTCTTCCTTTCGATAATCACATAATTAAAAATTCTTTTAATCGATAACTGCTGACAAAAGAATCGGGTAAAATAATTTTATTACCTTTTTATGAATGACAGTCCTGACTTTCAAGCCGCGGGTCGTGGGTTCGAATCCCACCCAGGACAAACATTTGTATGCTTGAATATGTCTGTTTGTTCTGTGTCTGGATGTAAATATCTATATAAGTATGTATTTAAAGTAGTATATGTAGTTATCAGCTATCTGGCTACCATATCACAAGCTCTGCTTCGTTTGAAATGAGATTGGCCGTGTGTGAAAAATGTGCCAGGATATTTATTATTAATTTTAATGAGGTTCGCAAAACAACTAGCATTTTCTAGTAATCTATGGCATGCAAAGGTTAATTGGAATTGCTAGACATGCAAAGTCCGTGTTAACGGTCACCCATCTACTAGGTAATCAGCACCAGAATATTGCTTGACCTGACTGTCAATTGCAACTACGACAGTCTACGTCTGTTGATGTCACTACTGTATAATCAATGATAATTAACTTACACGCATTTAACTTCCACGAAACTATATAATTACTAATAGATAGCTAGTCGAAGAAAACATGACGGAATCGCCACGATTCTTTGTATTAACATTTCCATTCAGTGTATTCTTTGGTTATTTATCTTTGTAGGCAATATAAATTGATTATTTAATAAATTTGCTAACATAGCGGTAATTAAATTAGCTTATTGCAGTATTATTTTACTTACAAATATCAAACTCTCAAGCATATGGTTTACTTAGATTATGCGATTCGACCTCGCTAATACTAAACTATATTTGCTTTAAACCAATAAAAATAATCTATTTGAGTGCCATCTAAAAGCCAAATAAACTCCCAATTACTGTTTTTGTTTAATCAATCAAAATAGGTAAGTATCTCAAAAGCTCAACCTTCATTCGCTTGTATCAACAGTAAAATGACAACTAAAGGCCTGAGCCATGAACTATATCTTTTAAATACTATAAGCTGTCATACATTGACCTCTAGAGATATTTTAAATTATAAAGTACACATCAAAGGATCATTAATCAAATCATAAAATATACAATCTGTCAGTAAGTAGCTGAATAATACAAAACCACCATAACTTATCAATATTTATCTATTTCATATACATATAGGTACCTACTGCTGAGCTACTTGCTAACTGTAACCAAAATTTAAATAACCCACGTCGCAAATCCGTCAATCTCTCATCACATAATTTAAGAGCGTGTAATCCCTCAAATTATTCATAGGCTCTTTATATTCGACATTTAAGCACGGCTGACATTCTGACAGCACCCCCGGAACTGTCCAATTTGTATTTCATACATAACAACTCATTACAATGTACTTAAAAATCGCATAATACATATTTACGCAAGTCCGCAAGTAACTTAATCGCGTGTCTGAATGTTTATAATTCAAAGAAGACGCGTGCAGTGTAACAGTCATTCTGTATTAGAAAGAAAATAATAATATATTACATCAGTGTCAGAGTTCGTGGTAACTTAATTATGGATAAGTACCTGCTTATGTAACTTAATTAAGAACCTGTTGCAATGAGTTTTTAATTGGCAATTCACCAATATTCATAGGTGGGTAGGACAAGGTCAGCAATTTAAGACATTTTAAGCACTATTTTTATGTATGTAATAATAATTTACTATTTTTCATGACACCAGTTACGCATACATGAAAGAGCAAAAGTTTGAAAGCGATTTCAAATTCCATACCACTTTCAAGAGGAGTCATAAAACAAACCATAGAAGGCCAACAATTGACACCGAGAAAAACTAGCACACAATGACGTAGGCACAAGAAACTACCATTGAACATAAAAGTAAACATGACATTGTTAATGGCAAGTGAAAGTCGCGCCTTCCTATTCTCACGACAAAATGTATCCGACTGATGATTGAAGACACGGAAACCAGATGAGAAGGCGATAAACGACGACAAATAAAGCGTTTACCGCAGTTTTGAAATAACTAATTGCTAGATCTTTTTGTGCGATTCGGAATCTTCTGGGATCTATTGTGATCTGCAAACGTGTCTCATTCATAAGTGGGTTGGAAATGTTGATAGTAAAGTGTGGTATCTGATCGCGTTTCCTCTTGTGAAGGCGTATACTAAACCAATATATAAGTACGGTTATTCCTATTTATATTTACCCAATAAAGTCAGCCGATCTTCAAAAAATCCTACAAAGAAACATCTCTACTTACGTGGTGTAAGTAAACCACCAGTGCTAGAATTTTCAGACTAAGTACCCAAATATGATGCGTTGTTAATGCAAACCAAGAGTTCGATTAAAATCACACTGACACATAAAATATTAATTTCTTATTTACTTCCAACTATCATACATCGTGTATTTCATTATTAACATGATAATTGTAAAAAATTAACACATTACTTATCTTCATCCAATATAAAACTGGTATATGTGTATAGAAAAACAAGTTTTGACAGCATTACAAAAAAAATTGTCAAAGTCAGTGACAAAGGCAATGTGAAATATGCTTTGAGGTGTTAAATTTAGATATGGGTGTCAAATCTTGTTAATATTCTATTAAGAGAATTGACCGTGCAATGGGCATTATGTTCATGGACACACGATTTTCTGAATAACATAAGTACCTATCTTAGTATCGATACCATAAAACTTTAGATGTTTGGATACTGACATTATAGTTTACATAAAAGTCAATAATTGGTATGTTTTTTAATCAAAATCTTCAACACACCTGTCAAATATAAGGTTATACGCATAAATTAGAAAAGTATAATAATTAAGTTGATTTACTTAACACCATTGCAAATTTACGACGAGCAGTGTAATATGATATCAAGGCGATAACTCGATCTTGTATCGAGATATCGAATCGACTCAAGTGTATCGATGTCTCGTTGCAATTAATCGTTGAGCCATGACGAAGTGTGGTTGAATAGAGAAGTGTCGCCGATCTATCTCACTTAAAAAACAAATGCAGCTTTTTATTCATTTCAAATTTAAATAGATTTTTTTAAATGTCAACACCTGTGTAGTGTGCACGTCTTTAAATGAGGTCAAAACGTTAAAGATTTTTATTCGTCAAAGAATGCAAATGTTTATAAGGACAATGCAAACAGTTAAACAGACAAAATAAACATTATTAGCAAATAATATATTTAAAGAACATAGGTCAGCCGCCTTTCTAAAACCCGTGAAGAACACAATTTTTACAGAATATTAATAGATCGATGTAAATACACTATCAATTTAGAAGCTTGTTAATTAGAAAGTACAAAATGTGCGTAGTAAAATTACTTTGTACGTTTACGAGAGTTTCTAAAACATAAAATTGATGGAAAAATAGGCGTGAAAGCACAATATGAAATGTTATGTCTAATATTATGTATGCTTCAAAATTATTATTTGTGTAAAATATGGTAATTGACACAAAATCATAATTACAATGCACTTGTATATTTTGAAAAACCTTACTTCGAATATTTACTATAGGTATATGTAACATTTAATTTTAAACTATTTACATCGTTTCTAATAAAAACAAATATTGTTGAGTTACAACATTTAATATAATAACGAATAAATAGATATTAAAACTATGATGATATCATTCAACGAGTTATAATCAACCCTAATAGCTTAACTGACGAAAACAGTATTTTAAATCATATAAATAAATATGATTTAAATCATATTCTATCTATATGATAGAATATGATTTAAAATACTGTAACCGACAATATTCCTTGATTTTACAACGACCCTAAGCCATCTCATGAAGCAGTCTGACTGGAATCGACATTCGATACCTAAACTGCATTGTATCGATTGTATAGAAAGTTGTGTGGAGTTATCGATTAAAAATACTCTGCTTTCACAATCGAGTTGTTATCAAGGCTCGGCCGGTGACCTTACACTGACCGCACCTTCATAGCAACAAATGCTACAATAAGATTATTGTGATAATAATAACAAGGACCAGTCTTAGATCCGGCTGTGCTTTAGATGTCAATGTCAGACTCTGACTGTTTGTTTGTTTTAGTGAGTAGATTTCTTTTAACTTATTGTCTCGCTGCAGATTTAAGATAAGGGACAGGCTTGAAATTTCTATCTCGGCCGTTAAAAACCAGTGATAAAATTGGCTTCAATTTTATTTACCGTTTAAATTATTTCTTAAAATTATAATATAAGAGCCGATGCGCAGAGTACCGTTTTCTTAACATAAATAAATTTATTGATCATATCGGTAAGTTTGATGCATAAAAATAAATTTATTATTACACCGTAAAAATCAAATAAATAAAGCCTGCAATAACGTAAAGGTAGTTTGCATTTTTTTATTATGAAAAAGTTTGATAACATAACGTTTCACCATACAAAGTAGATGTGAAACAGTTCGTATGTTTGTACTACAAAATGTGGTGCGTATGAAAAAATGAGGCTATCTCCAACCATCGTTGTTATGAATTACACACGAGTTACGAAATAACGCAGGAAAGAGATATGTATCTTTAGGAAGAATATAATTCTGTGCACGTTTCGAGAAACTGGAAATGGCCGATTATAAATACTTTGGGGTCCTTGACTTTAAGAACAAAAGCCTTTGCGTCACATCACAAGGTAGCACTCTTTTGGGAAATGGTAAACAGCGTAGAGCAAATAAAGATAAATTAAGTAAGGACGCACGACCTAACGGTGCTTTATATCATGTACGAGTACCTACTTATTATTTTTTATGGTACATTCATGACAATTTAAGGTCAGCTTTGAAGAGCAACCATATTTTGTGAAAAGACTTAACCTTTATTACGTTAATTATGTTCCATTAGCTTCTGCCCTGCTGTTTAATTCACATTTATTTAAAATTCTCTCATATATATAGTAGCTTATCTTTCAGTGTGTCAAGTTACTTCTAATGTTGCATGAAAAGCCGAATCATAAGCATACACAGGAAATTTGACTATTTGGATATTACAATTGCATGTTCTGTAACAACTGATCTAAAGAAAACCAAGTGAACGAATTGAAATTTTGTGAATAATTTAACTCTAGATACTGCACAACGGTATTTCAATGGGTCCGAATTGAAGATGCACTTGGCTCACACCAAGCAATGATCGGTCACACCAAACGGCCAATGACCTAACACGAAATCTAACAATTTTCCACTTCGAGAGACGTTTCGAAAACATCTGGCGTCTATGGTCCATGAAAAACAGACTTTTCAGTCTTTATCGCTCTTATTTATATTGTTTTAAGACTTATTTTACATTGATCTAGATGCATATTTCGTTGGTATACAAGCGCTGCTCCGCTGACTCGTTAAAACGTTTCCAACGAAATTGTTTAGTACTGTTAGTGACTTTCTGTTGTCATTGTTATCTGGTTTGACACTTGTGCTATCCTATATAGTCAGTAGTAAATATTATAGCTTCATTATGGTATATTTCATTTTACAAAATATTATCATTGATATCAGAAATATTAATTCAAGTTCATCTCTTTTGACAGATAAATTGACACAATTTTCACTCTAGGCAGACGCGTATGTGCATGAAGATGTATCTCCTGCTGCTACTCCCGCTATCCTAAACTTGTTTCTGGTAAATATCTACTTAAATTCTAGTACTAGAGTTCACTATTATAGGTACCTGTAATAGTGAACTCTGGTCACTTTGTGATCAAATTGTGCCGAGTGTAAACGTGTGTAGGGATAATCCCAGGAATACATAAATTTGATTGCTCTTGTCCTAGTTATTCTGCACTATTTTAAATAACAATTTTACATACAGATTCTGCAATAGAGTACCTACCATAACGGTATAATCAGTCACATCTGAATGAACGGCCAAGGCGCGGGTCTAGATTCCATCACGGGCAAACCTCGATAGTTTTTTACAACCATAGTTTCTCTTTTAGTTACTTTATAAATGTACTTTATGGCATGTTGTAATTAGGTTTAATTTTGTTTGTAAGTCATTTATTTCTAATTAATTAAATGCTTTCTTTATTTTCGCTCATTCATGTTTAGATCAAACTCTAAAATAGCACGCACGTTAGTTAAGTTTTTTTTAATGACAGATGTGTGATACCTACAGAATTCTATTATACAGGCAATTAATATTTAATGATCAAAACAGAAAAAAACATGAATTTATTAACCTATTCTGGGACATGCAATAAATATTTTATAGCTATTAAAAATACGTCATTTTATTTATTTAAAATACAAATGCTAATTTACTAATATTTTTGTTTTACTCTTGTCAATGTCACATAAACAATGCACCCTCTTTATTTAATTGCTACGTTTAATAAAAGCCGGCCACGGAATTCAATTTGCAGACATAAACTAGGTATTTACAAGAGTAATTTTGTTATTTACAAGAAAATTATTAAGTGAATTCTATCAGACATTTGCAGCAATTACCGCCGTAGTATCGCAGCGATCTGTGCGGTTTTGCAACGCACTTTAGAAGTCATTAGGTGAAATATTTTGCACAATTTGTGGCAGGAAATTATTGAAACACGCCGTTTCATACACACCAAGACATTGTTTATTTCATAATAAAACATTGCCAAAATCACTATCAAGATTTTAAAAAAGTAGAAACATAACTGCAAATCATTACAATAACTTATACATTACTTCGTCTTCTTATTTATAAGTAAACTATATTTTGCCTAATTAAAAAATTATTTAAAAAATAATAGCCTTCAATTATTTAAAAATATTCTTATGTTAAGCTCATCGCTGCTACCAATTTATAAGTTCTCATATTAAATTTATCACTCGTACGTACAAAATTCACACACCATATACTTGACAAAAACAGCTGACGTAGATACGTAGATACAAAACCTAAGCAACCTCAGCTCAACTAGATGTGGTATAACTGTGATAACAATCTAGAATTGTGTCACGGACGATTATCACTTGCGCAACTTCGACAAGTGGTAATGTCTCCGTTGTTCCCATGGAGCTGCCGAGTGCGCTATTATAAGTTAATTGGCCAACAACTTGCATGTTATAAGACACACTTTTTAGTTTTTAACGGAGGAGGCATGGACTTTTGTGAAATGATGATGCCTAATATCATGCTACGGGAGCTTAAGCTAAGCGGCGTTATTTCTAAGTAAAACATTACTATAAATAATATAATAAAGTAAGCAATCGATTCTGATAACAGACAGTGAAAATATTATTTTTATAATGTCGGCATGGATTTATAATAAATCTAAATTAAAATGGAGCAGTTAGACCATTTTAGCACCTTTACCTACCATAGTACAAAAGTAAAAATGCCATATCCAAAAAAGTCAATCGATTACATCAATGTAACTGGCAAGTATCTCTCCTTGAAGGTACAAAGAAATCTTACATCGTACACGCGACGTTTTCACGTACAAGATACTAGCCTCAACAGAACGTGTTTGTATGTCTGTGTGTCTGTTTGTTGGTACAAACACAACCGTGTCGTGTGTTGCTTGTTGATTTCTCATGTGCACTATTCTGTTGAGGTAGCGTGAATGCTGTTAATGGCAAATCAATTACGCTCTCGGACCTTACTTGCTGTGGTATCCAAATACTGAACAGTCTTAAAACGTATGTTTTTGTGATCGTCAGTTGTTCGAACTATTTTATGTTTATCTACCTATCACATAAAACAAATAGATTTTTGATTATTGATTCATACGATTTATACTCTTTCAAGATAGTAATGGAAACTCTGATGCTTAGAATAAAGGGTGCCTAACTACAACACCAATATCCGATCCGTAATAAATAACAATAATAAATATCATAAGACATTTTTAACACACGGTCATAAATAAAGTAGGAATGAGGATAAAAAATCGATTTACTACATTTGATGGTAACACACTTGCACTTAAGTACTTTTAAACATTAATTATTTACAAAGCCTTGATATTAAATTTTGATCTAAATATCAAAGATCATAATCAATCTTAAAGTTCATTGTCATTTGAATCATACATCAACTCAAACAATGCCAACATGATTTCTAGGACATACAATGTACGCTTCATTGCCTAGACTCCAGTCTGTATACAGTTACCACATTCCTCATGCAGTTTTTGAACCTGACAGCTTGAAAATTGACAAGCCTTAAGGTCAACCCGGACCTCCGAACAATAGACGTCAAGATGATTGACGTTTGAGAACCGACAATGTTAAAATACATGTTTTCTAGCTCTTATTACAAGGTATTAGGTATTACTTTCTAATGATTGTATATTTTGGTGGTTCGTTTAAAGTTACACAAGTGTTTTGTTTGTTGATACGCGCCACTTACCTATTTAGGAACATGTGCATTGTTACCTACTTATTTTATAAGTACTACGAAAGTCTATACAGAAACAAAGCAATTACATATAAGTAGTTCATCTGTAATATTATGATATAAGTACATCCATCCATATAAGGACAGGAGAAGCAATGGACAAAACCTATGTATTTAAATATAGTCTATCATATAGAAAATATTTTGTATTTAGGAAGGTTATGTAAGGTTATTTAAGTCTAGCACCTATATACTTTACCTTTCCATATGTTTATTCCTGTTATACCTAAAATAAAATTATTTTTCAAAATCGTTTATATTATGTGCTTTTTATACTGTATGTGCTTAATAACAGTAGACAATAAAAAATCTAAAATGCCATTATAACGAATAAAACAGCTATAATATTACATGAACACATTATATATTCAAGCAGTAACAAAATTCATTAGAATATATCCAAAAATCTTACGTTTACGTATCAATTACGAACGGAAACCACCAATTCAACTAAACAGCTGATAAACGACAAAAACTCGATACTCACCAAAAGAAAGCCTCCTCAATTATAGACACACACGTGCTTTCGAAAATTTCACTCGATGTCGTAACGATATTGCTTTCGTGGTGTAACAGCGTGTTATACCGGTGTGGTGTTTATTTATGTGGTCAAAAATAGTAGTATATAATTTAATTTTAACCACAGGAGCTAGATGGGCCAATGACCTATGGTAAGCGACCACATGACAACCGGAAAAGTATCAACATCATCGCCTATCTACTTATCCGACAAAAAAAATGTTTGACCGAGTGACATATTCTTTGTTTATATCCTGGGACACCTTTAATGCCCGGGAACGCAGGTAAAATCGCGGGCCTGTCCTAGTTTATAGTGACATTTGTATATTCAAAACAACAGCCGCTCAGCTATGGCCTAACCTAAAATTTTTAATAAGCCTTGAATGAAGTGTAAATGACATCAAAGAGCTTTCAATTTAATTCGCCATTTCTAAATCAGTTCTGATGAGAGTAATCTCAGCTAATGTGTATGTTAAATTAAATTAAACTACTTACTAAAATAAATACCAACAAACCATGTTATGTGCACTAAATATTAAGCTTTAAAACGGAAGCAACAAAGTTGATATTTGATTGTATCCAATAGACTGTCAAATTCAATATCGATAGCATTTGAACAGAACAACGATATGTAAATGAGATTAGTTGTGGAGTGAAATTGAATCTGTTATAACAGGAAATAATAGCTTTATTTATTTAAATTATATTGCAGTTCAATTTGAATAGACATCGAATATTATAATATCGAGTTTTCGGTGAAGGAAAATATGATGATGAAAGGAAACTATACCGACTCGATTGGTGGTAGACTTTATAGCAGGTAAGAACTTACCGCGTCTATCAGATTTCAAATACATTCAGATAAAAAATCTGCTGTCAAGGACCTAAGCGCCAACCTTACCACCTTCCAATCTCACTACTACTTATGATAATATAAATTTATACACCAATCTTTTTATACGTTATAATCTCATCAAAAAATCCCTGGACGTGTTAATAAATATTAACCCTAAATTATAATTAGAGCGTCGTTAAAGCCGGTTGATGCCCATAATCGCTTGAAAGCTAATTAAAACTGACTTCATTTAATTAAAGCTTTGAAAGCACTAAGTAGACCATGTATGGGTACTTAAAAACTATGTTGTCTCATATATAACAAATGGAAAAGAACCTCTTTGCCGCAGCAACTTGGAATATATTAAGCACATGACTGGGCGATATCTTACGCATTACCTTGACTTGCATTCAGTGACGAAAATACCCGCTTTGAAGTGTCCACTTATGTAGATCAAGATTAAAATAAATCTGTACATATATGGAGTTTTGTGTTACTAACCTCGTAAGTATAACTATCGAGAGAACATTTAAAAAAATACCATACGTGTTTTGATAGTTACATGAAAAGGGCGACAAAAATCGCCTCATCGCATGTCAAAAGTGACCTTTCTCTGTGACATCTCCACACCTACGTAAGAAGCATACAACCCGAGGCAAGGGAAGGGACAATTTTCCAAAAATCTTTTGGCGATTTTTTTCAACGCAAAAGTTAACGCATGTAACAAGGTCTGTAGGACAGCACGTAAGGCTCAACAATTTCCATACAAATTACGGTCACTTTCGAAATGGTGCATTGAAATTCGGCGCTGTAGGCAATTTTAAAACCACCATTGTTTGGCAAACTGCTCGGTCGGTTAGACCATTTTGGAGTATTGAAAGTGTTTTGTTTAGTCATTATTATTAGCTATTCGAACGTGACAATGTTTACGCGCAAACATAATGTTGTGGGAGTGAGCTAGGAATATACCGTAGGAAAGTGAAGGGTTTTCTCTCATTTTGCGTATAGTTTTATAGCATTAAAATTATTATATTATGTTGCATAATATATCCTTACTAAAGGTAATAAAGTAATAGGAATAAGAATCGTTACACAGATCCAGATTGCATTTATCCATTATTTATTTCCTGTGGCATTTTCTCTGCCGTAACAAGCTTTCAAATATCAAACCATACTTTTTATTACAACAGAACAAGAGAGTTGAAAAAAAGGAACAAAATAATACGCCTTGCATCACCAACGGATTGTTAGTCACGACTATATCTGGGTTGCCGTTTACTTACATTAATATGGAATTATGGCGACGAATAAATTGACCGCAGGCGGATTTTGACACGAGACAGTGTTATTTTGGTTGGATGACGGTAATTGTAATCTGATGCAACTGAGGTACCATAGCTTGATAGCTTAGTGAGTTTAAAACCGATGTAAGTACCTACATACCCTAGCTAAGAAGCTTTGAATTAAATAAGTAATTCGTGTACTTTTTGGTGAATTGATAGGTTAGCTAAGTACATATTTAAACCAGTAATATTTTATGAATTTAGTCAAAAACGTTCAATACACTGTTGATTAAGATAATATAATTTATTTCCTCTCCTCTTAACTGCAAAAAACATTTATTTACCAACCAAATTCACGATAAAGCACTAACCAATTACGACTTACTACATTAACCAAAATCAAAAAAGTTTGTATAAAAGAAAAAAAAAATACTGTTCTCAATTTAAAATGCAAATTAACTTCAAAAACGGCCAAGCATGACTCAAAGATCAAGCTGCACTCGCTGCCCTGACTCAGTCTCCATGGTCGCTTAAACGGTACTTTGGAAAAGGTTAGCAGGCAGTATTAGCTCATCGCTAATGAAACATGACACTGTTGAAACTAGACTGCTTATAATACTAGTGGCTCCCCGCGGTTTTACCCGCTTTCCCGAGGGACCATAAATTTTCCCGGGATAAAAAGTTGCGTATGTGTTAATTCAAGTTAGAAACTATTCGTGTTCCAAATTTCATTCAAATCCGTTCTGTAGTTTTTGCGTGAAAGACGAACATCTATCCATATTCACAAACTTTCGAATTTATAATACTAAGTAGTAAGGTTAGATCAACGAAATACAGATACTTGATCATTGTTTATTAGTTTTTAACGATGCATTCATCGATTGATAAGTGACCTAATTGAGAGCAATCAATTTTATAGCAGCAAATCATTATACCAGATTTGAAACTCTAACAAGATTGATATAAACATTAATTTACTAAATCCGAGTCATTTGTTTGCGCAGAGGCAGATTTCACTCAGTTCTTGTGATCCAAGTTTTTGTCATCCAATGAGATAGCTACAATAACTGTCACGGATACTCGGACATGTCCTACAATATGCATCCGCCAATGTCCCCTAACTTTCCTTTACATGTTCAATGTTTCTTATTTTGTCTTTATTTTCAATCGCTTGTAATAGTACACAGGTACTTTTATCATACCAGACAAAAATTCAGCCAATAAATTATAGCGAGTTATTTTCTTCCACTCAAATAACTGCAGTATAATTTTGAACTTTGCAGAATTTACTTAGATTGTATGACGCATAGTTATAAATATTGTTATCGTTATAAAAGATAATCTATTTCGCGATTTGGCACCGTTTTAAGCGCCTCTCGTCACCTTCAAAGTTTTCAATTGGTAAATACTAGTGCAAAACACGGAACCGCATTGTACCAAAGTAAAGAAGTATCTTTAAATAAAACATTATTTTGGTTGAATAAAAAAATGAGGGAAAAAAAATGGATTATATTTTACGATACAATATTCAAAGCAAACTTGGTTTTTACCAACGAAGTACAATACAAAATCGTGAGCATGATACGGTTTTAAAATTTTTAGCCCACTCTTTCCACTCCAAATAAAGATTTATGGTTGACTAGTTTACTTCTTTAATGCCAAAGAAGTCTTTGTTGAATTTTCAATCAATCAATGACCTAGTACAAACTAAAAAGTATTAACATTCTAATTTTCTTTCCATCCGAGTGCTTATTCAATTGAAACCGTGGTTTAACAACACTTAAATTTTCTTATATAAGACATACATTAACAAATTTAAAACGTTAGAACATCTGGATAAAATAATGCAATAAAATTACTAACTGGCTATCCTGACTATCAAAGACCTGGTATTGGATTCGATTACCACTCAGGACTCAATCACGCATACCAATGTTTATGTAAATTGTCAATTTGTCCTGTTTCTATATAGCTCTCTACTTAGCTAGAAATAAGATGAACGCAAAATATAC
This sequence comes from Thyatira batis, assembly GCA_905147785.2. Classification (NCBI taxonomy): domain Eukaryota; kingdom Metazoa; phylum Arthropoda; class Insecta; order Lepidoptera; family Drepanidae; genus Thyatira; species Thyatira batis. The sequence continues at coordinate 7,641,385 of LR990497.1, forward strand.
ACCACGATAAGAAAACCTACTAATCAAAACTTAAACAGCAATTTTCACACCTGCAAGAAGCCCCTGCACATCTTATTAAACTATCTAATTGAAGTTTATAGCCCTCGAAGAAAAGTTTGTAACTTCTTCACTAGACAAGTTGCGTCGTAAAATAAATGGACTCATGAAAGTTATAGATCGTGCCAACTTTGGGCTAGCAAGGCAGCCAACTGGTTGTTAACAAGGTAACTTTATTACTTCGAGATGCATAACAGACGTTAAACGTGGCAGTAGGTTAATTTTAAACCTCCTTTCTATCATATGCTCGTTACGGCACTATAGTCAATTTGACGTGCAACTGTTTTAGAGATAATAATAGGAAAAGTTCATAAGAAAGCCCTTTATAAAATAACAAAATTTAACTAATAACAATAATGATTTGAACTGTTGGTACCTATTTAAAAAAATACTGTTTTTAATATAATTACTTACAAAGTCAATATATATAGTACACAATGTTTATAAATTTACAAAAATATATTTGACAGTTCGCAAATAAAACAAATTAATGTTCAGTTGTGCACAAACCAAGGTATCAGACTTTCCTTGATTCAGAAGACATAAAACAAATTATCAACGTAATTTTCCTTATTGCAACACAGCAAACAAGGATAGCTAAAGTCATAAAATCTCAATAAAGTCTCAATCTTTAAATTATTACCGAAGTTATTGTACTGAAGGTGCTGAGGATAACAGAATTACGTTCTTGGATATATAAAGCTGAGGATAACAGAATTAATTTGCTTTAAGAAATGAATATGACGACTTAGTATAAGAGATAGAAAACAAGCAAATAGATGAAGCTAAGTCTGTCTGAGTAATCGTGACCAACAGCGTAATTATTCGCTAATCAAGTGATTATGCGTGATTATTAGTTGGTGTAGACTGAATAAATTCTTATAATTAGACTTTTTATGGGAACTCCGTGAGAAAATCACAAAATTTTTGACATTCATTAAAATCAATTGTTCTAACGTCGCTGCAGTTTATGTAGGTATTATTACTGTCGAGGTAATTCACATGTCTTTTAGGGCCATTGTCATTGAAAACAATTCAAAATGGCAGTTTATGAGAGTTCATGCTCACCATAAAAATTAAGTTTAAATACTTTGTAACGAATTTTATACTATGAGAATCTATTGAAGGTATCGCAGCTTGGGTACGTACTACGTTGTAACAATTAAAATCCGCAACCTTAAACTTTTGCCGTTAGTGTAAATGACTTGAGATTTTACGCAAAAAATTTGCAACGGCCATTTCGTTCCATTAAAATTCGAGTTGCACCATTTAAAAGACCCGTTTTTGTTTTAATCGATATTTTAAAAAAAAGTAGCACCAACTATTTTATGTTATCGTGACACGGAATAAAAAAAATTCTATATTTGGAGGCGATTGCTGCATTTGCGCCAATAGTTGCGGTGAACGCGGCTTGTGCGAGGTTGTGCCGAGGTCGTGCGCAGGTCCGACTGACTGCCCGCTCCAATAACACCTCCATCTGTGGCTCTCAAACTTAACTAAAAGCACCTTTTGTATCGCAATAAGTTAAAAGTTTATGTTTGTCAATTAAAATACTAATAATTAATTTGCTTTTGCCTTCAATTAATATGCTATAAATACATTACATACCTACATTTAATTATATTTAAACAACATTAAATCAAATTAAATAAAATAATTCCATATTTAGAGGATTTTACATAAAGGTACACCGACATTACAGAAATATCCGTATTTTCCCTACTAGTATGTAAAATTTTAAATCCTCACAGTTGTTCGTATGACTTTTTTCTTGCAGTTTGAGCATCGCTGATCAATACGGACTTAAAACTTTACAGCTCACGACTACCTCAGGTCCGTCTCGATCGTGTCTCTGTCCGAACCTTGAGCCTCGCACTTACGTTGGCGTTATGTTGTTTTTTTCATGCTAATTAGGTTTGCTACTTAAAAGTGTTTTATTACTTACTATAACATTATGACTTTTAATTGGGTAAATATTACCTGACTTGGTAGGTATTACATAAAGAAATAAAGTAGAAGTTGGCACGTGGATTGGTATCAAAAACTTAAAGTTAGACAAGTTAATTTGAATGGTGCATTCGGCGCAAATTTAAACTCCATTGGCTGTAATTATAAAGTTTACCGACACTTTCACCTTTTTCCATCGTAGGTTTAATCACTAACCCTAAAGCACTAACTACATACATAGCTATCTATAAAATTGCAGTGAAAGGATTCTGAGACTCAGATGGTTTTCTGGATAAAACGAGCAGCTTATATGTCTTATATTGACAAACGATATAAATTATAAATACGAAATTAACTCTGTCTGTTCATTACATTGTTACCTTAGCCTTTGTAGAAACTTCAAATTTTGGTGAAATTGTATGTATAGTATAATTATATCTATTGTATAGATTGATAAGAACATATAATAGGCTACTCAAAATACTTATTCTACGCGGATGAAGTAGGATATATAAGCTTATATATAAGTAAGTAGAGCGTTGCAGGTAGTTCGTGATCCAAGGCGGCCCACTCGTCCAGTCACAGACACCCACACCAACATTAAGGGCATTGTAATTGGTACAAGGAGAACTTTTCATTGTTTAGGACATGGCAGACCAGTGCCATCTAGGCAATAGAAGGTAGCACTATCAATTTGTTCGTGTATAGAAATCAGATTGCAGATTTTAGTTCCGTCTAGGTAAGGAGTAGGTACTATCGATTTATTAGTGCATAAAACCCAGATTGTAAGTTTTCCTTTCGAGTTTAAATGGTTTATATCACAAAGTTAGTCAAGTGAAAAAAAAGTAATATTTGTGCTTTAAAAGTATAGTTAAACAGTATAATAAATACAAATACATAATTAAATGGTTAAAGCGTGAGTTCTAAATTAATGTAAATACAGTTATTTAAACATCAACCTACGAGAGACTGGACTAAATTGAGCTAAGTCACTTAAGGCGTATCAGTCCTATCTAAATGATGTTAAGCTTTGAAAAACATAGATTAACCTTTAAAACTTGGATGAAACATTTAAAATTAGATATCGTTTGAGTCAGGCTTTACTCCTTTAGATAACATCCATAATTTTATATTAAAATTATAAACAACTAGCTGCCTCCGCGCGGTTTTACCCACGTAGTTCCCGTTCCCGTGGGAATACAGGGATAAAATATAGCCTATGTTACTCAGTGATAATGTAGCTTTCTAATGAAAAAATAATTTAAAGGTTCAGGTAAACGGTCCAGTACTTTTTGAGTTTATTCGTTACATACAAAAATACAAATCTTTCCTCTTTATAATATTAGTATAGATAATAAAACACAACTTTTCTTTCATCATTACGTTATTTCATCAGCATATTTATTTATTATAATGTTTAATGTATAATTTAATCATTTCCTTATTCATTTATAATATAAAACCATATTATTTATTTAATATTTTTATTATATCTTGGTACTTTTCCAACATTCTTGTAACAAAAGAATGTTATCACGTTTTCACGCAAGAAACATGGAACTGCCATGAATAGTAAAAACTTAACGTTTTCGTCATTTAAATAGAAAATACGTGACATATCACAATTAGCAGGCACATAATAAATTCATAAGAAACTCGACGCCTGTCGACACAGATCAAATGACTTAGTATCGGATTCAATATATCACTTTGTGCGGCCGAATGATAACCTATACTTTTGTACTGAATTTTATTTCATTGTCGTATTTTTTACTTCCACTAATATTATAGAGAGGAAAGATTTGTATGTAACGTATAAACTCAATAAGTACTGGACTGATTTTAATAATTCTTTTTTCATTAGAAACCTACATTATCACTGAGTAACATAGGCTATATTTTATTCCTGTATTCCCACGGGAACGGGAACTACGCGGGTAAAACCGCGCGGAGGCAGCTAGTAACTTATATTTTAACTAGTGGTTCCCCGCGGTTTCAGCCGCATACCCGGCAAAGGCGCATAAATCATAAATTTTTGAGGCTAGACTATCTGTATACCAAATTTCATTTAAATGAATCATGTAGTTTTAGCGTGAAAGCGAGACAGACAGAGTTACTTTCGCATTTATAATATTAGTTAGGATTTTTTTATGAAATCATAACATACTTATATTATAAATGCTAAAAGTTCTAAAAATCAAACTGCCCTAAAAGGCAGTAAACTTATGATGGCTAAGACTTGTTTTAACTTGTTGTAAGGACTTGATTCGTATTTCATTGAATCAATGTATACATTCTGATAAATATTTAAGTATTCATTGTAAAATTGTATTAATTGAACAGTTGGTTTGATGTAAAGAAGCCTTCAGCTGTATCAAGGATTTGATAATAGCAGATTTTATTGTCAATACAACAATGCCTGAAAAACACGGAAATAATATATATCCGGTAGCAGTTTCTTACACATAAACGACTCAAATGTCGAGCAATATTTATGTTAGAAATCATTTTATATTTCGCAAATATAAATAAATGTATTCATTTAGAACACAGCTAAATATAAAACGCAAAATGTGTTTAACGTAATTAATATTCAGATTAAAAAAATCTGAATACGAAATGAAGATGAAAACGCTGCGTAGAACAAATTTTACTTTTGGCAAGATGTTATGTTAATTTGGCCGTGTTCAGTTCGAAAGCCAGTATACTGTGAGATCGATCCATCTGTCAAGTTTTCTATAAATTAAAATTCTTCGTTTGATTTATATTTATACAACATGAGGTAAGCCTGGCATTTCAAAGTGGACATCAACGCTACAAGAATAAGTTCTTGAACTTTTGCGATCCCAAGTTGCAAAGGTTACCACCGTTTTATTGTTGAAATAAATCTAGCCGTACAAAATTACCGAAGCGTAAATGGATTATGCATTTATTCGATATTAATTATAGTATTTAGCAATTTGGAATTATAAAAAATTAGCAAAAAAGCTAATGAGTCGAATATGAATTTTAAATGCAAAAACGTCGGGAAAGGAATACAAAGCTGCCTTTTTTGTTTACTACATTATACCTACTTTATGTATGTATAAATTTACACGTCTTTGTATTTAGAATATTATCTATACTAATATTATAAAGAGGAAAGATTTGTTTGTTTGTTTGTAATGAATAGGCTCCGAAACAACTGGACCGATTTCAAGAATTCTTTCACCTTTGGAAAGCTACATTATCCCCGAGTAACATAGGCTATATTTTATGCCTATATTCCCACGGGAACGGGAACTACGCGGGTAAAACCGCGGGGAGGCAGCTAGTAAAATGATATAAAAGAAAATGTATAGGTTTCTTTATATATAAGCTGTTTAGTTATTTTAATAAGCCTTCATCAAACAAAACTAAAGTTTATTTTGGAGCAACCTTTACATTATATGAGCATATAAAATACCTTACCGCTTTACTTTTGATAAGCTCGACCAAGGTCGATGCGTCAGGCCACACAATGTACCAAAGCTCGTATCCTTATCAGGTGGTGGGAGCTTTTACAACCACCCTGTGTTTGCACTTTCATAAACATTGGATGCCTTTGTTATGATAACAAGTCAGTTTGTTTATAGACATAGATAAAGTCCGTATAGTGTTTGTCTTCGTGGTGATATCACGTGAGAATGCATAGACATGCAAGGTTATATTTGAATAAACTTTTGCGCCTACTTTCCGTTTGCTTTATTCTGGTCACACGCCACGGACTTATTTCTAACCCGACCTTTTTCTGGTTGTGTTTTTAGTTTTATAAATCGATAGTTAGATAGAAATTTTGTGTTAAAAACTTGGCTTGTTTTTGGAATTAAATGTAAAAATGAAATAATAAAAAATTATAAAAAAATATTATATCACTGGTATGTATAGTAATCAAAAAGCTAAAAATAATGATAGATTATTTGGTTTACTAACTCATTAATAGTTATACATTTAGCTCCTTCATGTTCTTTTTCTCATAATAAATCTATTACTTACAAGTTAAAAGAGAAATAAATGAGCACCTCTCTCAACTTTGTCTTTCTCAATGTATCGCCATCCCTCTCTAGCTTGAAGGAAAAGTAAGATAAATGATTGTTGCGATAATAGCTAATATTCTTGTAACTTGTTTCATGATCTCGATGTCGTCAGACGCTGTCACCATACTACTCGACTATTGCGTACTTCAGAGTAAAACTTCATACCAATTGCTAATCTGCAAGATTTCCTAAATAATTATTTTGCTCAGCTTACATTATCGCCCAGTATATTTCGACATTACATTCAATTATTTCGGTAACATCTTTTGGGCAATTTATTTTATCAAAAGTCGATACGTGCTCTTTCGTCAGGCTGTCTGTCGGTGTAAAGTGTGCAAAGAATATTAAAAAGAGTAGAATAAAAATCATGTTTTTCGTTAAATGTTTACTAAAATGCAGAACAAAGCTCGATGGTAAATGTATTCTAAACAGAAGCCTCGGGCCGTGTGCCGTACGCAAGATGAGTCAGGGACCTTTCCACCCGGAGTGCATTGTTTATTCTGGACGCAAACCCGTTCCTGCAACGTTTTCCCCGACATTTTCATAAGCGACTTGAAAATAACGTTTTTGATTTGAATATTCATACTCCGCTCTGACTTATGAATGTTTTAGAATATATAAATTCTGGCCTTTCAACATAAGTAACATGACTATGTGGAAACCTGTTTTTATAATTATTTACTAATAAGCGTAGGTAGGTATCATTTTCTTATGCTCATTATTGAAGCACGTTTTTAAAACTTATTCCAAAATGGCATTAATCACCGTTCTCCAAGTTTCATAATCAAATGGTAATACGTTATTTAAATAAATATTCACTTGGTATGTAAAAACTTGTATATTTTATCTAAGCTAAGTAAGTAAACTTAAAAACTTCCGGTAAGAGATATGATAGGTGCAAGAGAGCTTTCTCCGCCATCAAGTTACACAATAAGCATAACTGTAAACATCCGTTCTTACCTCTGCTTAGGCAAGTCCGTTAAAATTCCGGCACACTGCTTTTAAGATACACTAACACTTATTCGATTTTAGCGAGTCGATCGAGCGTCGGATCCCCGCACCGTTATTCACGTCATATGTGTGTCAAATAACGAGAAAAATTCTCACAATCTCCGGCGTCACTCACACGGTATCTGTCGCGTGAACACTGGCACAAAACAGAACTGTTCACATTCTCACTGGGGGGGTTGTTTTTGAATTTTGTACGGTGCAATTAGGGGTTGCACTGTGTTGGTTTGAATGCGCGCGCGTCGCGGCGTGCGTTTGGTCGGCGTTCGCGACGGTGTGTATGTCCCTTCGTATCGCGCAAGCGTCTCGCGCCGTCCGCTCGCCACTCTCTCGTACCAGCGACTGGCGGCGCCTTCACCTTCGCGGCCGCGCTGTTTCGCAAGGCAATGGTTCCTTGCAGATATCTTGTTGCATGGCAACTGTTGGAAAAAAATTACCAGCCTCAATATGTCCTTATAACCCTTGTGTTAATAAAACTTTTTAGTACCAGTCACTTTTAATAGTTGTGATATTTCGTATAAAAACTGAAGGTATTTGATTTCGGATCATGCCAAAATATTATATAAATTGTGTATTACAAATTAAGATATAGTTTTTTGTACCTAAATGAATGTGAGATATTAATAGGGCGACATAATCGCAAAAGCGACAAAGCCCTCTAAAAATAAATAAAATATAATAAAATAAAAACTCGAAAATATTGATTGATAAGAAATTGTCATACCAATTGGAATCTTATTAGTAAAATTCATCCAAACTTACCTACCGGACCGCGATTTTATACGGGTAACATTAAAAGATATCAACAGGCAAAGCGAAAAAAATACAAAACAAACCCTGACTTTCAATAAAGCCTTGCAACAATTGAACCCGGAACACTCAGCCGATGTACGGATTAAGTCGAGCAACTAGTCCACCAACTGGTATGATAAATATAACTCCATAAGAATAGTTTCGAAACCGATCGTTCATAGGCCTCATAGTACGGATCATTAATTTTTACGATTTATCGACGCCAACGTGTGGAATAAACGTGAACGTGACTGTGAATTTAAACAAACTTTCTATTGTCAGGAAAAACGTTGCGTTTTCTTAGTACCCAACCCAATAGATATTCAATTATTCAGTGTTATAATACATAAGTGACAACTGACGACTCCTGAATTTAATAGTGTTATAAGTTAATATATTCAGGTAGCAAACATTACCAAGTAAATATTAGCTACCTGAATATTGTTTGTAGGTTTCACTATTTATACGAAATATTTTTCATTTTGAATGGCATTCTTGTTATACCGATTCTTTAGGTTCCTCTAAACAAGTCTTCAAAACAACTCTGCTAATATATCCCTTATAGGTCTATCTCTTATGCATCGAATTGGTGGGACTAAGTACCTAGGTTTAAGACAAAGACTAGAAACTGAGTCAACCTAAAATACATCAATACAACGTTTATGTCTTCAAATATCCTAAATAAGCGAAATCCATTTATTTTATTACTCAACCATTATCTTTGTATATGCTACCTTCATATTAAAAATCGGTGCGTTCCGACAGCTGCATTTAAAAACCAGTTTTTTCCAGACTTTGTTTGCCCACTGGCACATTTTTAAATACTTTGGTCAAACGTAAACCTATCTAAACTAATATTATAAATACAAAAGTAACTCTGTTCGTCTGTCTGCCTGTCTCGCTTTCACGCTAAAACTACTCAACAGATTTAAATGAAATTTGGTACACAGATAGTCTAGAGTTACTTTTTATCCCGGGAAAATTGAAGATCCGGAAACGTGAGTGAAACGCGGGGAGTCACTAGTCTAATATAAGTAATAAATAGTATTTATTATTTATATAAATTTAGTATTTATTTATTAAATACCCATTAAACAAAAAATTCTACATATAAAATAATACAAAGCAAATAAATGCCATTCGGTTGACAAATAGTGAAATAGTGACGAAATAAACGAATCGATGTTATATCTACACGAACGTGTCACAAATGTATCGAGAATATCAAGTTTAGTGTCGTGTTCTTTAACACTTTAAACAAGGTTAGCGTTGATGTCTTTTGTATGGTGCTGCAATTGTAACCGCCGTTGGAAAATGGACTTTATTGTAAGGAGTTAAAGTGTCTTATTGACTGGAGAGGTATATCTGCATACAGTTTTCGTCTTTGGACTCCATGTTACAAATAATTTCACTTTTTTTGTTAAGTCCTTGGTGGTTTTATTATATTGTATATTCTGATTATGAAAAATTACTTAAATTATTTTCAGAAAATACCTAATTCTTTTATAGACACTCCATTCCATTATATAAAAGTTCTCAAATGGTATTTGTAATAATCACTTTACTTTCTGAGAATGAAAAAAAAATATTGAAAATATTCTTAACAGTAAAATGATTGCATATTAATGATTGCATATTTAAAAACCGGCTGAATTGAGAACCTCCTCCTTCTTTTTGGGAAGTCGGTTAAAAATAACCGAAATTATACGCTTAGTTACTGTAACGTCAGAATGCATTCACACAATTTGAACGAAGACAAAATTCACTGATCACTCACACATACAAACAACTTGTTTCCACACATACAAACTAAGTTAATGTATGAAGTAAACTCAAGTTACATTTACAGAGTCTTCGTACGGATGTTACGTGTCGGATTGCCGCATACAAAATTATAATCATGGGATTTAAATATACACTTACTCTTATGTAATAACTATCACTGAGTTGACATCCGTATTTAATAGCTTAATGTAGGTATACAAAATACTTAAGCGTCTGTCCTCGCCACGGCTGCTGTGGCGCAGGTGGTGGGGAGGATCCGTGCCCTGGGGCTCGAGGTGGCGCTTAGTAAGTCGGAGGCCCTGGTTTTCCATGGGCCCCGACGCGGGCCACCGCCGGGAGCCGCCATCGTAGTGGGCGGAACCTCCATCGCCGTCGGGTCCTCGATGAAGTATCTTGGACTCATTCTCGACGGCCGATGGAGGTTTGAGGAGCACTTCCGGCGGTTGGCACCGAGACTGATGGCCACCGCTGGAGCTCTAGGGCGGATCCTCCCCAACGTGGGGGGCCCAGGAAGGGCCTGCCGGCGCCTGTACACCGGTGTGATACGCTCCATGGCGCTCTACGGAGCGCCGATATGGGCAGGGGCCCTGAGCGCCCGAAACCAGGCCGCGTTGCGACGTCCGCAGCGCGCCATGGCGCTCAGGGTGGTCCGGGCGTATCGCACCGTGTCGTGCGCCGGCGCGTGTGTACTCGCTGGTACGCCGCCGTGGGACCTCGAAGCCGAGGTGCTCGCGGCGGTGTACTGGCGAGCGAAGGAGGCCGGGGGCCGTCCACATCCGCGGGAGATAGCGAGCTGGAGGGAGGACGCTCGCGGCGTTCTCCTCCGGAAGTGGACGGCCCGCCTCGAGAGCCCGGCTACGAGCCGGGATGTGGTGGCCGCCGTTCGGCCACTATTGAGAGAGTGGCTCGAACGGGGGCACGGGGCTCTCTCCTTCCACCTGACACAGATGATCACCGGGCATGGGTGCTTCGGGCGATACCTGTGTCGGGTGGCGGGCAGAGAGCCCACGGAGATGTGCCACCACTGTGGGGCCGACGTCGAGGACACGGCGCAACATACGCGGGAGGAGTGCCCCGCTTGGGCAACTCCTCGCGCCGCCTTGTCCGCGACGGTCGGCGCAGACCTCTCGCTGCCGGCCTTTATCAAGGCCATGGTGGGCAGCGAGGAGGCCTGGGAGGCGGCCGCAACCTTCTGCGGCCAAGTCATGTCGCAGAAGGAGGCGGCGGAGCGGGTGAGAGAGGACGACGTCAACTCCCTCCCGCTGCGCCGCCGTAGGCGCGGTAGGCGGCGATTGGCCTTCGCGGGCCGGTTGCCGCCGTAACGCCGGGGACCGGGGCGGTGGATCGGGGGATCCGCCGCCCACGCCAACAGTCCCATGCCGGAGATGCCCATTTGTTCCATGGGCATCTCCGGTGAAGTGAAGGGGGGCGGGACTCTCACGTGTGTTTTCGCACTGTGAGTCCCGCCCCCCCGAGACGGGCTCGGCCTTGTAAAGCCGAGCAGCGCCGGCGGGGCATGCGGTTGTAAGGCTTACGCGTGTCCCGCAGCCCCGCCACACGGCGCCCAGGCGTCATTGGAACACCCAGGGGTTTAGTGGGTAGGCACCGGCACCTTCTGTGCCGGTGAGTCACCACATAACCCGGCGGCTGCCCCCGGAGCTGCCGGGTATCCTATGAGGATTCCCCTGGGACATCAAAAAAAAAAAAAAAAAAAAAGGTATACAAAATACTTAGCTGGGGCCAGTTTGCAGATGTCGCGGTTGAAACACATTAGTGCGCCCGTGACATCCGCAAAAAAAGCATAGAGGATCACCGACAGGTTTTTAGTGGGTATGCCTCTCTCAGAAGAGGAGAGTCCCACATAACCACCCACACCGTCCCTTCAAGGTGTGGGGGTATGCGTAACGCATTTTCCTGTCGAAAAAAAAGGTATACAAAATACTTGCTGTCTTTATTCCTTTGTATAATTGTATGACTTTTACTGCTTCGGTATCTGAATAATAAATAATAAATAAATATGCTGGACCTTTTTCATACATGGCCATCTGTTACCAAGCTAAGCAGAGCTTGTGCTATGGTAACCATATAGCTGATATAGAACTTTTAAATACATAATTATAATATAAATTTACATCCAGACACAGACCAAACAGACATATTTATGAGTAGGTACAAATGTTTGTCATGTGTCGGATTCAAACTCACGACAGACGGCTTAAAAGTCAAAGTATTGTGCACACAGTAGGATTAAGTATTTTCTCCGATTTTTTTTTAATATATTTTTTGCGACTATGTAGGCTAATATGCGACTATAGAGAGGTGTATATACCTTGAAATTAAAAGGAAAATAATGCAATGAGTTTTCCGAACCGCATTTATAAAAGTTCCATTCTTGACTCTTTCTATACAAACCTACTATTTATAAGTTTCAATGGAATTAAAGCAGGTATTCTAGATTATTTCTATACAAACTATAGGTTTATTTCTGTAAATCATAATGTATTATGCTAGACAAAATCTATAAAATATAGATAAAAGTAATCAAATAAAAACGAGCAATTTTTATCATATTAGGTAAGTTAGGATAAAAATAGAACATGAACACGCAATTACCAATGACATTATCATGTAACAAGTCTAAACCTAAACTGGATGAGCACAATCGAACTACGATCATAGCAGCATGTACAGACTTGTACGTACCATGAAATTGGTCACGCAAGCAAATGTGCCTGTTGCGATGTTAGGTACATCACTCGTTATTGGCAGAATATTACCAAGTGTTGCCAGGGTATATGAAAGTTACATTATTTGTAAAATCATTATTTGCTTAAGCATATAAAAACTGTCCGCTTTTGATGATACCCTAATTTGTTTGGAAGGTTGAGATTATATTTAAAAGAATATTTTTGTTAATCGGAAAATTAAGTAGGTATTTAATATATTATAATTTAAATAAAAATGGTACTTTCTTTGGATTAATATTTTTAAATTAAATGTAACTTGATTCCCTATCAAATCTTAACCAAGTACCGACAACTTCATACAGTTTAAGATGTAATTTAAACATATATTATACAGCATAGCATATTATATATAAAGTATAGCGTATACATGGCAAAATTTACGCGATTTATAATGCTTTTTTTACCTTTAGGTACTGGCAGCCCAGCGTATACGCAAAATACTCTCATGTAAATTGTAAAGTGATCCAGCAACATTAACATCACAACTAGTGGCATTTCATGGTAGAAGTGTTGAATATGTTAATTATGTTACTGTTAGTCAAATTGGTTTACATATTCCACATAGGTACACACACATTTTAATACTCGGTTACGAAGAAATTTCAATATATATCCTGGGACTTTTTTCATACACAGAGCGTGTACTATGGTAACCGCAAACCTGATATACTACTTTTTAATTAATATTTTACGTATATGAGGGATATTTACAACCTGACACAGAACAAGCAGACATGTTCATATTTGTGCTGGTCGGGGATCGATCCGACGTACGACAACTTAAGCGTCAGTTTGTATGCAAAGTAAATACAAAGGATTATGAAGGGGTTATTCAAATTTTTAATAGTGACCGGTGTTTTTTTTATCTTTATCTTTTATCTTTAGTCAACGGAATCACTCGGACTCCTTATACCATAAGGAACTAAGTTGGTACATTACATCACTACCACACTAATATTATAAAGGCAAAAATTTGTGAGTGTGTATGTTTGTTACTTCTTCACGTTTAAACGACTGAAGCGATTGTAATAAAAGATGGTATGGAGTTAGCCCACACCATGAATTAACACATAAGTAGGCTACTTTTTATTCCGGGAAAACTGAAGATAGCTCAACGCGGGTAAAACCGCGGAACGCTACTAGTTACTTAATATATTGCGATTATGTGCATTACAAAATTGTGCATACGAGATATAAGAATATCATTATTCTTTATGTAACTCACGATGTAGTTAGATGATTTTGAGTACATCCTCTATATTAACAAATATCTTGCAATATCTATGTAAGTGTGTATAATTATGTAAAAAGAAAGGTATACATCTACATACCTATCGTTTTGTTTCTATTTATCATAATGAAGTGTTGCTTAAATTTAATATCAATTGAATCGTTGCAAAATTACCTAGTAACATACATTTATATTACACTTGTAGCTCCCCGCGGTTTCACCCGCGTACCCGGGGGATCTTCCATTTCCCGATATAAAAAGTAGCATAAGTCCTTTCTCAGGCTTTAGACTATCTGTGTACCATTTAAATCGGTTCAGTAGTTGGACGTCAAAGCGAGGCAGACAGACAGAGTTACATTCGCATTTATAATATTAGTTGGGATTATAATAATATATTTAAATTAAAATTAAAAAAACTTTATTTAGCCTTATCAATTTGTCAAGCTATATCCGCAATTTAAAATGTTAAAAGCTATAATTATGTTTAAAAAGACTGTTGTTCTACTGCTAATATGTGACAGACAAGGAGACATCGACAATAATAGAAAGAGGTTTCCACCCAAACCTAGATAGAGAATCAAAACGCTGATGAATATTCCAACAACGATGCGGCACTGGCACCAGTAATCATAGCTGGCATCTCCGTAACGTAAGCAAATCCTAATCACCCTTATTTGGCAGTGGGTAGGGTTGAATAATGCAGATGCATGGTCAATGTGGAGCCGGCGAGACGTCTACATGCCCGTATGAACGTATGATTGTTGTATTTAGGTCGATCGTAACAGGCGATAGGCACGGACAGACGGACAGGTCGTCAACGCATCCGCCAGACGCGGACGACGGAGTTCTGTTGTGTGTGTACCTTGTTTTAGGCGATACGATGTTTTGTTTTTTTTTGTAGGTTGACAGATATAGTGAGGAAGTGATATTGTGTTTGGAAGGAGGTTGGAACTGCGAGAGGCGGCGTTAATACTCTTTCAATCATGAAATATACTTCTTCAGTATATTTGATGATTATACTGACTTCAGTTATTTTTTAACTAAATAATATCTGCTATTAAAAAACATACAATCGGCTTCTACACATTTAATTAAATAAGCAGTAAAAACGTATAAATCTTTAACTTTTACTTAGCACTATTTATCCTAGACAATCTAACTTAAGAACACTTTTTTTCTTCTAACGTTAATAATTAAACTATTGAATTTTATATGCATATATAAATGCAATATTTTATTATGCATAATAATAAATAATAATAACCAAAAACAGAACCACAATTTTACATAGATATTTAAAAATACATAACTATAATAAATTATCCTATTAGACACAATGGAAACAAACATATTCATAAGTGATGGTCCATCGCCATTCACTAGTGTATCAGATGAACGGATTCTGTTCTCTATTCACTTACATAATAACAAAAATATTTAACTTGTTTTGCTTCAAGTCGCTGCACTGTATTTAATTCTATCTTTCATCTTTTCAAAACAACCACTTTGTCAAGACACCTCACTCACAGCCAGAACAACCGCAACCAAGTTCAAATTATACTGGGGGCCTAGTAAGTCTTCCGCAAAATACTCCTATTGTTGGTATTTAACAGGAGATTCGGTTCTTTTTATATTCTATCATTTTCACAGATAATTGATTTTCTTTATGTCTGAAAGCTGCAATGTAACAGATTTCTGGCAAAAAATAAAACCGTGTTTTTGTGACAACATAAACTGCTTTGTAAAATTTCAGCTCACTTCTCCAGAAACTGTAATAAATAAGCGTAAAATGTATCAATCAAGTGGAAAAGAAACTCGCAAAGAGTAAATCTGGAAAATCCTGACCCAGTTTTTGGACAGAAAACTGTTCAGGTACTTACTTACCTAATACTCTCAGATTTATGTGGATGTCTAGTAGATGTCAGTACATTGAGACGTTAAAATAAATATATTCCAAATTATTCAGATCAAGAATAAAAACATCATATACCTATTTCTTAACAATTGAAAGTCTTTTAACTGGCCGGTTGGCTTTGTGGTTAGTGACCCTGTCTTTCAAGCCCCTGTTCGTGGTTTCGAATCCCACCCAGGACAAACATTTGTATGCATGAATATGTATGTTTGCTGTGTGTCAGGATGTAATTATCTATTTAATTATAATATACTAGCTGCCTCCCCGCGGTTTTACCCGCGTAGTTCCCGTTCCCGTGGGAATACAGGGATAAAATATAGCCTATGTTACTCGGGGATAATGTAGCTTTCCAAAGGTGAAAGAATTTTTGAAATCGGTCCAGTAGTTTCGGAGCCTATTCATTACAAACAAACAAACAAACAAACAAACAAATCTTTCCTCTTTATAATATTAGTATAGATTTACAAGTAGTATCTGGTTACCATATCATATCACAAACACTGCTTAGATTGAAAACAGATTGGCCATATGTACAAAAATGTCCCTGGATATTTATTATTTTCCCGTTCACTTCGTTACTCTTCAAGAGCTTCGTTCAACCTGAACACTCAATAAAATCCATTTAACGTTATCACAAGAACAAGTTGCCTTTTCAGGGCACAGTGAGACCGCAAATAAAACTATAACAATATAGTGGTCAATAAATAAATCACTTGACAGTTCACCTAGACCCAGGTAGGCGGCGCCGATGCACCGAGTGGGCGCCCGTGGACTCCGCCATTTCGATTCTGTGTCTCTGGAGGTCAGTCACATTCTTAAGTGGAACAAAAATAATACTTAACTATTTTTATAAGTAAATGGTGCAACTTGAGAATCGATGGAGAACTCGGGTCCGCCCAAGTTGAACACCTGACACCCTGATTTAAAAATTATATATAAGTATACATAATTCTCGTGTCACAATGTTAGTTACCATACTCCTCCGTAACGGATTTACCGATTTTTATGAAATTTAATATGCATATTCAGTAGGTCTGAGAATCTGCTACTATCTATTTTTCATACCCCTAAGTGATCACGGGAACGGGAACTATCCAGATGGAAAACGCGGGGCGGCAGCTAGTTATAATATATAAGTAATGCAGTTTTATTCATTGATGTGACCCAGCAACAAATAGATAAATATAAAAAGCGTTGTTCAGGTTTAGACAAACGAAGGATTGAGAATTAATTTCCAAATAAAATAAATAAATATAAGAAATAAACAGTTACAGTTGCAAAAAAGCTCAAAAATGTATCATGGGAAAGGCTATACATATTTGTTTTATTTTTAAGCACCAGCAATAATAACAGCTCAAACTTTCGTTAACTGCATTGCAGGTCCGACAAATCATTCGGGTCATAATACTTTTTAAAGCAAAATGTAACGGAATCCAATTTAAGCAATATTTTCACTGTGTATTCATAAAAATATAAAAAAAAATCTCGAATTCGTGATATAAATAAAAAAATCAAACATTTATTTTTAAAGGCTAGTAAAAATAGTCACGCATTTTATTGTGAACAAATAATACCTGAAACGAAAGCGTTCATAATGCTTATAAAATGGTAGAGTGAAAAAGAAAGTGTAATATCGATAGAGAATAAGATTGTTTTTATATTTTCCATAACAATGAGATATGGTCATGATTTGTTTGAATTGAGTCTTATTTCCGTTGCGATCGGTTCGAATCTGTTGGGCCATTACAAAGAGTTTAGAGACATTGTTTTATCATCTGTGAACCATCGACTATCGATCGAAATTAGTCACTAATATTTGCATGTTAAAATACATAATCCATTGACATAATAATTAAAGTTCATTGGTAAAGTACCTACTCGTACGTTTATTGAATTACAGTTCGTGTCAGAATGTTTACTTGATAATTGAGAGCCACCTTAATTAATCACGGAATGCATCTGTGCGAGATTCATGCATTGCAGTACTAGAGGCACCTACTGCAGCAATTTGGTGCATTTATATTGCGCATACTTTACGTATACGATTTAAATAATCTTGGATGCTATAAAATTGTTATCTCTCATAAGTGGTTGGATTAAAATTTTTATTAAAATATATAATGCACTTTTATATGGATTAAAATACGAAGAAACGACATTCGAATCCCTTACTAACCTTAGTTTATATAATGTATAGGTGTGTAATTATTCGATATATGTATATTTAACCCAAATACCCGGAAATACCACATAACTTTTTGTCCTGGTTTGCAACCGAAACCACAGCGTGGCAGTCACGATATCTAAGAAGCACGACAAACGTCCAACATAAAAATGCAAATCTAAAACGTCTATCCGCTCATTCAATCGCTCCGCTAGTGTCCTGTGTCCTGTACTTATACTCAACTCTGACCCATGAGGACAAATTGTTAGTGTTATTACATGCTGTTAAAGTTTGCGTCAGTATATCGCGGTTGACAGGGGACGCGTTACTTACATCGCCCCGAATTACAAAATCGAATATAAAAAAAAATTTAAACAGTTTTAAATTCGAATTTATTTTTATTTTTATTGCAAGTGATAGCCGAAATTCGAAAATTCAAATATGGTACACG
Organism: Thyatira batis; assembly: GCA_905147785.2. Lineage (NCBI taxonomy): Eukaryota > Metazoa > Arthropoda > Insecta > Lepidoptera > Drepanidae > Thyatira > Thyatira batis. The sequence goes on from LR990497.1 coordinate 7,659,534, forward strand.
GGTTGAGAAAAATAATTCACGGATCTTAATTGGTGCAAAAATATGGTGTAGAAAAGTTTGTGGCTGTGATTAAATTAGTGTTAATTTAAGTAGGAAGTCATTTAGGTAAGTACTTACAATGAATTCTGTGAAGCTTATGTATCATCATGATATAAGTTCGTTACTACATATATAGATGATTTTATTTAAGCATGTTTTAAACTATAATTGAGGATACATTCAATAGAATCTGACCGTTACCGTGCGAATATGTCAAACACAGACAACTCAAAAGCCGATATGTCAAAACCACATCTCGAGACAACTGTGGTTACTTGAGCCAATTTAGCTTTACAATCGTGTCCATTCTAACTTGATATCTCAAACGATTGTCATTTCCCTTTTATCAAAGACTTTGCAACAGGAGTCAGGGGCAAGGCAGGTCTACTAAGCCTGGTCGAGTTTTAGTCAGCCCACAGTGCCCACACTATAACACTCTGATTCCATATTTCCGCTCCATGCCCTCTGCAATGCTGCAATATATAAATGTGAACTTTAAATACATTAACATAGATTGCAAATTGAAAGTGACTCTAGTGAACGGAAAAAGATTTTCTGGCACTTACGAAATTAGTGAAGAGAAACTTTTGTTTTTAAGGGCTGTGGTAATGTGGTTGTCTTTGAGCACTGATGATTTAAATGTGGAACAATATGCAACTCCGTTACTTAGTGTCAATTTGTATGTATGAGTAAATATCTCACAACATGAGAGTAACATCGCAAGACATAACAAAAGGAATAATCGTACTAGATCTGACTCAATCCTAATTTGAATATTAACGACTCGTTCAAGGCCTTTTTAACACAAAATCACATTATATATATATAAAGAATCGATAATTTTGGTATTATTTGTGATTCACTAAAGTTCCTTAGTTTAATATTGTTGAGTAAATAAAATGATTTTCAGATAAATGAACACAATAGAGCAATATGGGGAAATTGTTGCAAAGAAGAGGTACAAGCTTGATCGTACTTTTAATTTTATATGGGACAGCTGATGTTAAATCCAGTTTACCGGTTGACTTAGCATCGGAAGAAAAAGGTATTTTTTTGTACTTATAATATTATGAAACATCACCTATAAGCTTAAATTAGCTAGATCATAGGTTCAATCGCGTTTCCCTCTGTAATTATTTTGGATAATGAGCCTATGTGCTGTTCCAAAAAAATTCTTGCCGTATTCTTACTGTGCCAAATTTCATCTAGATCCCTTCAGCAATCTTGGCGTGATTGAGTAGCAAAGTTCCTACCTTCCAAATTGTGGCAATTTTTATGTTATTAAGGAAAGGAAGACTATTAAGAAAATAACTTGATTGTAACGAAATGAAATTTTTTGCATGAAAATTTTGGCGGAAAAATATGTGAACCTCTGTCTAAGCTTGTGTTCCGGGATAATACTACTCTGTCTTCAAAAAAACATACATAACTGTGTTCATGTGTCTTCATAAACACTTTTTTTGCAGTATTACCATTAACAACTCTATCTCTTACATCAACATCAGTAACATCAACGACAGTCAACATCTCAACGTCAACATACGCAACAGCCATACCACCAATACCTCCAAGCGATAGGGACAGGTTCCTTACCTTCGCGGAGACAGGTCATCATCAGACGTTCATGTTTGCCAAAGACAACACCTTCATACAGCTCGATGGTGATATAATACAGAGGTTTCAGTTAAGGTCAGTTATTTTATTTAATATTTCATATCCTGGGACATTTTTAACACTGACCACTGGCCAATCTGATTCCAAAGCAGAGCTTGTGATATGGCAACCAAATAGCTGATATACTACATATTATTATACTAATTTTAAATACATACTCATGTAGATAATGTCATTCCAATATTGATATATGGACGAATAGTGGCTCAGCATGGATTCACCCGCGTTCCCGCGGAATCTTAAATTATTCCGGGATAAAAAGTAGCCTAAGTGTTTATGCAGGTTATAAACTATCTGTGTTTCAAATTTTATTTATATCCCGTCCGGTAGTTTTTGCATAAAAGAGTACCAAACTCACAACCTTACATCAATACATGCACACATCCTTTCAAAAATAAAAAATAAAATAAAAATAAAAACTTTTCATTTACAATTTTAATAGGCTTATTTTTGATTAATGCTCTAAGAGGAAATGAAGAAATAACCATAAATGAAGTAGTAACTTTATGTATTACAGGTTATGCAGAGAAATATCATTTAGATTCCGCACAAGACTACCACACGGATTGTTGGTGTACCATAATGTTAAGAATCCAGTTTTTAAGATGCAACCATACGCACTGTATGTAATTGTTGAAAAGGGTGAACTCAAAGGTAACATTATTTTTAGACTTGCAGAAGCATAATTTCTATCTACAAGTTGAATTTTAACATAAATAAATGGATATCATAAACTTTCTTTTTTGAATTTGTGAATTTTTTTGAATCTTTTTTGATTGAATTTATTTTATTTTTGACATGGACATGTGTAATTGTAATGGAAGTATGAACCTTATTTGCGAACTGAATATTTTTCAGCATTGAATAATAATAATAACGTAAATTAATGTATAGGCTTGGAAAGGGAGAATTTGGACTGAACTTATCTACCCAAAATTATATAAATAAATATTTCTATTTCTGTTGTTCTTAGTGGTCCACGTGTTTGGCAAACATTTGACATCAGTGACGGTTGGTCGCGCGCTGAACCGCGACCAGTGGCACAGCGTGGTCGTCACCATCGACGTGCACGGCGCCAGACTTATTGCTAAAGTCGATCACTTGAAGGAGGAAGTCTACTTGAAGGTATGGCAGTAACTAGTAATTTCTTGCTACTGTTCTTTAGAATGCCTTGCCAGAGCTTTATTATTTTTGAGTTAGATACTATTTGTAAAGTCCAGGTATCTTCATTAGACAATGTTTTGAGTGATGGGGGAAGTCTACTTAAAGGTATGACAATTACTAGTATTTTATTTGCAACTGTTCATTGATATGCCGTTACTATTTTTGAGTTATAGGTATACTATTTTGAAAGTCTCAAATATCACAATTCAGGTATCTTCATTAGCAAGGATGAGTAGGTGATGTGTATGAGTAGGTCGATATATATACACACATATATTAAAGTACAAGATTTGAATATTTTTAATTTCAGGGACTCAGTTTTGACACAAACTACGGTATCACTGACAATCTTACTTCAGTAATTCTTATTGGAGGTAAGAATAAACAACTCTTCTACATTTCAATTCTAATAAGTAGTATATCTTTATAGACGTATACTCACATGTTTTTCCTTGTAAAACCTCAGGTCTCAGCTCAGAAGAGAAACTCCATGGCGTAAAATACATAATAGAATCATTCGTTGGTTGTATCAGCGATATGGTGCTAAGTTCAGGGAAAGCGGCATCAGACCTCCTCCCAATAGTACCATTAATAGCTACAAAGCATGAAAACGTTAAAGAAGGATGTATTGATAAATGCAGGACTATGGAAAACCTGTGTTTTGAAGGTTCTACTTGTATTAACGAATATAATGGATACAGATGTGACTGCTTTGGGACATTGTACGAGGAGCATTTGTGTGATGTTTATAGTGAGTAACTAGTTGATTGATTATTTGATTATTCTCTTCTCTTCTTCTTCCTGGCTTTATCGCCCCTAAGGAGGGTCGGCACAACGTATGTTTCTCTTATGTAACCAAATGTGATTTTTATCTACGTTATTCAATGAATATGTCTGAAATCAATTAAGCATTTGTCTTCAACCCCGATTAAGTCTAATTTGGCTTCTTCTTTCACTGTAAATACACATCACTGCTTTCATAAGATACTAGTGGCTCCTCGCGGTTTTACCCGCGTACCCGGGAGATCTTCCATTTTCCCGGGATAAAAAGTAGCCTTTGTCCTTACTCAGGTTCTAGACTATATGTGTGCTAAATGTTCTTTAAATCGATTCCGTAGTTTTAGCGTGAAAGCGAGACAGACATAGCTACTTTCGCATTTATAATATTAGTTAGGATAAAATATATAATAAGTTAAAGGCGATTAAAAAAGAAATAACAACATGTCTGTAATCACGAATCCAATCCAAGTTTGTTAAATATTGAAACGTAACTAAGTTTACGATTGTCATAAACAAATTAAACAGTTGTAACGATCAATTACTTTTACATAAGTCCGTGCATTCCATTTAACGAAATAATTACAAAAATGTTACGCAAACATTGATAAATCGGACAGGTTTTGTTTTAACTTAATTGAACATCTAAACGATTGTGTTCTATTAACACGTTGTTTACTTTCACAAATATATAAATATCTATTTATTTATTATTTTTATCATTTATCTTATCTACTAGACATTGCAATCATCATGCAATCATCTAAATATCTACAGACATCTCATAAAAAACTAAGCAAATTTTAACTTCAATATACATAAATAAATAAATAATAAATAAAAATATATTTTTTAATTTAATCTAATTATTTATACCCAGAATGTATTGTTTATACCTATTTCGGCTTTTTCAAAGCTATTTTTATGGATATTAGGTATTATAGTCGGCAATTCTCACACACTAATATTGTCGAGTGGCAGAGGCCCGTTTTGACAAGCGGTTGTCACTTCTTGCTGCAATATGTTTGTCTCATTCTGTCTGATAGTTACAATCCGCTGTCAAAATGGACTTTTAAAATCTAGACAGCTTTTTAGTACTTAAATGTTCAATAACTTTATCACTTACATCACCGATGATAATTGCAGCGGCGACTGTGCTAACATTGCGGGGATCGAGTTACGTGTCATATCGCGTTTACGATTGGAAAGACCGAGTACACTCGACAAATACACGAGTCAGCCTCCATTTTAAGGTAAAATAATGTTTTCAACAATGTCACGTAATCATTTCATAACGATTGTCCAACGTTTCTTAATGTCCTTGCGTTAATTTATAGATTTGATCGAGTATGTGATATGCGTAACTGCTACTGTTTTAAGAACAGTTATATTACAATACAGTTTCAGTTTCCGCTTGCCATTAGTCTTGCAAAAAATATTCGGACTGATTTTAAACTGGTATAATATTGAACCCATCTGAGCTTTCGTTATTTAATAAACTCAAAATTCAGAATTAGCCACTTTTATTCCCATGCTATCGTAAATAACATAATAGATATCAAAAGTTCAATAGATATGACGAGAAACTTATTTCTCTTAAAAAATAATAAATCAAAGTGCTTTCTAATAGCACCATATGCGAAGTCTTTAAGATAAATATATTCATACATATAAATACATTTTACCATTTAAATTAGATTGTAAATAAATTAATAGCGTGAATCCTATTAAAACGTTCAGTTTATATGCATTTTAATAACGACATTCGCAGACACGTTTCGACGATTCAGCTTTATTTTACGCCAGCGGTCAAATAGATGACAAACATCATTATATAGCTCTATCTATACATCAAGAAAAAGTTGCCATTCAAATAGACTTGGGCGATGGACCGGTAGAAGATTATTTAGGTGACAAAGTGAATAACAATTTGTGGCATAACTTAACTGTAACGCTTCAAGAAAAAACTATTACAGTATATCTAGATGACATACCAGAGGTGTATGAAGTACCGGGTGATGCTAAATATGTTTGTATCGATCCAGAGATCTATATCTGCGGTGGACCAGATTTACATAAAATGAAAGGATTGAAATCATTTAATAACTTTGCCGGTAACCTAAAGTACGTTTATTACCATGACGTGTCGATACTTTATGAGTTAAAGCAAAATAATCCTAAAGTCCACTACATAGGTGCATTAGACCCAGAATTTGAGGATATAGATATAGAAGTGATACCTATTACGTATCCTTTTGCGACATCCCATATTTGGTGGCCATTGAATCAGAGCACCAGTGTTAATTTAATATTTGATTTCAAAACTAGCAAGAATATGGCTGTATTGGCTTACAGTCAGATCACTTCTGGACAAGGTTATTGGGAGGTAAGTAGGTTTTATTATTTTGTAAACAAGTCTTGTCAGTGATGATGTAAGATAACTGATTAATGATTGGTGGATAAAGGAAATTCCCAAGTTTTTACCTTCACGTAACCACATTCTTTTTGTATTTTTAAATCGATGATATGTGCAAATTTTATCAAAGTTATTTTCATAAAATCAATAACTATCGAACATATAAGTGCAAAATATATTTAAAGTAAGGCTTAATAACCAAAAGCGAAATCATGTTGATGTTGGTAACCTTGGAATTGATAATAGCAAAATAATAAACAAATATCTCCTAGATGATCGGACTTAATTAAGCATATATTAATGTAATATTAATGCAAATCTATTAGAAATAGATGAATATTTATAGTTTGTGTCTAAGATGAATCTTGTTTCAGGTTAGAATGGTGAAAGAGGAAATAAGATTCGAACTTGTACCAGATGTTGGAAAGAATGTAACCGTATTAAAATCAGTTAAATTTAACGTGAGCAATGATTGGCATACTGTTGAATTGGATTATAGAAAAGGCAGGATCAAATTGACAGTGGATTATCACAACAAACATGCACAAATGTTCGGTAAGCTCACAAATATTGGACCTGTTTTGGCGATACTTGTTACCATTTTACCTTGAAAACACATTTGCATTTTATAATATGAACAGATTTATGCTGTGATTAACTTTATATATATTCCAACAGGCTTGGACTTTGAGTTACAAGATAAGATATTTATTGGCAGCGGTCTTAAATCAGCGAATTTGGGATTAATTGGGTGTATGAGAAATATTAAAATCAACGGATTAACCATTGAACCGAGGTAAGAAGTTAAACACCTGGTAATTCCTGTTAAACACTAAGTTTTTTCGAAATAGTCTTTATTGATTGAAAAGCCATCTTCTGTATACAAATCTAATTAGGTAACACTAACATATATAAAAACAGGTGTATATTTTACAGTCACCAAAAAAAACAACAAGCTAATAAAATCTACAGCAAGTAACCTTTACTTTCACAGTCCTTTATGACACAACTTTCAAGAGCTATAAAATAACATATCCTCGTAAATTCAGGTTCGTTATAAACACTGAACGCGTTGTGGGCGAGGTCGCTATCGACGACTGCCGATACGTGGACCCTTGTACAAGACCAAACACTTGCGAACACGGAGGGATCTGCTCCATCAGTCAAGATAGAGTCATCTGCAACTGTGATAATACTGGTCAGTGAACAGTAGAACATTTATTTAAAACAATATTTATTGGGTTACATAAAATCATCATAAACAAAATTGGTACAATTAAAAACCCACACGATTTGTCGATTTCAATCTTGAAATAGATCTGTAAAAAGATTAACAATGACTAATGGGACCAATTTTATGTAATGTTTATACACTAAAAACACTTCCTTATTCTTGATTACGATTGGGTACTGTTTAATTTCAGGTTATATTGGTGAGAACTGCCATTTTGCAACGTTTCGTAAAACCTGCGAAGAGTTGGCCCTTCTTGGCTATACCAGAAACGATGTCTACCTTATTGATATAGATGGTAACGGTAAATTTCCACCAGCTCACGTCAAATGCGAGTTCCAGATAGAAGCTGATTCTTCTACTACCGTTGTTGAACATAATCTCCCTAGTCAAGTTGTAAGTAAATATAAGTTCTGATGGCTTGGCCAAAATATGTTTGTCGTTCTCCATTTTTTATTTACGGTATCCATTCGGAGTTAGTAAAATGGGCCTTTAAATATAAAGGCAACTTCTAAGCATACTTAAGTAGGTATACCAAGATCAAAATATGGACAAATACCTAGACGATAGAATATTTATTGATACAAGTTTTCAATCACAAGCAAATATATTGCAGGATGTCCGTTCAGCATCGGGTCAAGACTTTAGCTTCAGGATCAAGTACCGTGAATTCAGCGCTGAAATGCTTCAAGAATTGATATCTCACTCCCTCTACTGTCGACAATATATTAAATACGACTGCAACATGGCGCCTTTAGAACTGCACAGCGCAACATGGTTCATATCCTCATCAAATGATACCGTTGATTTTTTGGGAAATGTTAAGAGGTACCTACATCATTTTTGATTCTTTATACGAATAATTGCCGCTATGTGGCCCATTTTCGGTGTTTTTGTTAGTCACATAAGCATTATTTTTCTAAGTTTTGATGTTCGTTTTTCAGAGGATATTGTCACTGTGGTGTCAACGCAACTTGCGTGAACCCAACCCAATCATGCAATTGCGATGCTAATGAGAACAAGTGGTATTCTGATGAAGGAACTTTGATAGATCCTAATAGTTTGGGCATCACAGAAATGTTCTTTCTACAACAAAAGGATTTAACTGAGGAAGCTCAGGGCAGAATCACTTTAGGGCCTTTGGAATGTGTGGAAACAAGTAAGTGTTTAGAAGGAAGGTATTTTGTAAAAAAAAATATATTAGTTCGAAACTTTTTTACAAAGGGTTGATACTAATATTTCTTTAAGTTGTATACTGACATTTTGCTATAGTTTCAATACATACAGATATTGAATATTCACTAATAAACCTGTTTGTTTGTTTGATATACTTATATCTAGTTGGAAATGAGTAGGATGTTCAACCGGCAACAAGAAATTTAAGAACAAACAACATTCAAATTAATTCCATTATAAATTTTTCTATTCAATCTCTACTCATTCTTCCAGATACTCAAAGATACGTAGTAACTTTCACAACATCTCAATCATACATAGAAGTCCCTGGATGGAGGAAAGGCGACATCGCCTTCAGTTTCAGAACAACGGGTACCAGTGCAATTCTTCTATTCCAGCCACCTATAAGACCTAATTACCCTTCCTTTATGGTCGCTTTGACAAGTGGTAAGTATCTTTTTTTATTTAAATTAAAATCAACATCAGAGGCTACAAATATGTTTTGATAATAGCGTCTTATTTACTTAAAAATAGTTTTCCTTTGTCATACCTCACTTTTTTTACCCACAACTAAATTAAACATTTTATTAAAAACACTTACAGAACACGAGCTAACATTTAACTTCACACTCAATACGGGAACTACCAGAAAACTGGTGATAAATTCTAAAAGAAAGTTGAATGGTGGAGAATGGCATAAGATTTGGATAGATTATAACTTCTACCATGTAAGGTTCATGTTAAACACAGAGTATCAGATGCTAAATCTCCTGTTAGAGGAAGAATTTGGGCCATTTGAAGGGTCCATGTTCATAGGAGGTGCTACTGCGTAAGTAAATATAGATGAATTTATGGCTTATGCAAACACATAGAGACACGAATAAAAATTATGCTCACATATATTTCAGGGAGCATCTAAAAAAGTCTGCCGTAAACCAGGGACTAATTGGCTGCTTCAGAGGTCTAGTTGTAAATGGCGAAGTCCTTGATATCTACAGCTACATGTCTGTCCATCTGTCCGAGATTATCAAAGATTGCAAACCATCTTGCGTTCCTAATCCTTGTCAGAATAAAGCGATTTGTAAGGAACTCTGGTCAAGTTACGAGTGTATTTGTAAGAACCCTTGGGCACATTTAGGGGCTCACTGTGAAGAAAGTAAGTATATGAATTAATGTTAGGACTATTTATCTTCCACCTTTTAAAATATTATAAGATAACACCAATTTACTTGCAGATATAAATGAAAAAGCACTAACATTTCAAACACGAGAGGCATACTTAAAGAAAAACTACTTAGTTGACAATGCTACAGACGCCGAAAAACACAGATTAAAGAAAATGATGACTCAAAATGTTCTCATGAATCTGAGGACTTACGATGACAATGCATTAGTTCTTTATGCAAATGATAATTTAAATAACTTCATACATTTATTCATACATAATGGAACAAAAATCATATACCTATTCAATCAGGGAGATGAAATAGTTCAGATGAATGTAACATATGCTATGATAAATAAAGGAGAAAGTGTACAAATAGCAATAATAAGAACAGAGAATAGTACTACCCTACATGTTAATGATAGGAATACAACAATTGACAAAGTGGCAATGCTGTTAACAAATTATACTAATAAACCGTGGGTTAATCCAGATTTAGGTATGTCTTTGTAGTTTTTTAAATATGTCGTATAAAATAATGATTCATTGGACATGTTTAAAAATTTTCAGAAGTAATTCGTCCTCAAAGACCTCCGGCCCCACCCACAGACTACTTTCAAATGAACTTTGGAGGCTACGATCAATATTCCTTACATTTAGCCACCAGAGCTAATATTTTACCACAAGATGGATACGTAGGGTGCGTGAGAGGGTTCAAAATTGATGATCATGTAGTTGATCTTTCTAGAAAAGCACAGCAGAATATTGATCAAGGTAAACTTTGTAACAAAATTTATCAGATCGCTCATGCTAGTTGATATCACCAAATTTATATATTTCAACAGATTTAACGGGAGTATTACCAGCATGCAACATGAAATGTGATTCAGAACCTTGTAAAAATGGTGGCACTTGTACTGAAGACTTCACTAACCAGGAAAGCAGCTGCGATTGTGAGCTAACAAGCTATTTTGGAGAATATTGCATGGAAGAAAAAGGAGCTGATTTTAATGGAGAAAGCATTTTGCAGAGAAAATTTATAATTTCTGGGCCTATATTGAAGGTAAGATTCTAAGATACTGTGATACAGTCATAAAAATATTCAACTAATTACCCAAATGACATATCTTTACAGGTGAAAATAAAACTAGCCTTTTCAAGTAACGATCTTCGTCAAAAGAATACTGTTCTTCTATTGGTGCAGACAGAGAATAAGTGCGTAAAATATCCATTTACAATACTTTCACACTATTTCTTTGGTATCATTTAAATATTAAATGACGAAATATTGTTTTTAGGCGCAGTTATTATTTACTTGTAGCAATAACTCAAGAAGGATATCTAAAATTTGAAGAAGACCGCGAAGATTCTGCTTATGGTGCAGAAGTCAAAAACAGAATATTTTTAAATGGTATGTTTTTAAATCATCTCTTCATATATATCAAGTAAATACAATAAGCAATTTATTTTTAGACAAAGAAGAACTTTAGAAAAAATCTTATAGTATCTAACTATGTTCTTTACTCTTTTTAACAGGTGCCCGTCACACAGTATATTATACAAGAATAGGCCACGAAGCTAAACTTCTAATAGACAGAATAGAAATACCGCTCGAGAAATTACCACCACAAAGTCTTTGGGAAGTGTTTGACATTGGATCAAATGAGGTGCAAATAGGTGGACTTAATACTACAGATCCAAGGCTCAAAATTTACAAGGGATATAATGGATGCCTCTCCAGTGCGTATAAAATTAACTAAAATAAAACAGTTTTCGAAACATGTCAAATTAATATTTGGTTAAAAAAAAATTGTGTAAGTGGTAATAAGCACAGAGCCTTTAATTCTTTCAGATATATTCGTACAACTAAACGATGACGAAATGAAGCCGTTAGAAGAATACATGCTATTTACTCGCTCTGACTCAGAGAAAGTCAATGCAGTGAATGCTCAGGGCGTGAGAAGTGCTCAATGTTCCACAGACTTTGATGAAGCTTGGCCCGAACAAGACCAATTGGGTGCAACCCATAATGGGAGCTTCCTTATAGTGGGTAACATGTTACATACAAAATTAAACCATCTATATGACTGCTCTGCTAGATTTTCCGTTACATACATATATTTGCTTCTTTCTAGAAAATTTTGGGTTTCCTATTAAAGGCTTTTTTTTCATTAAATTGTTTTTAATACTGTGGCCTGAGTTTTAATATGTATAAAAATATGTTGCCTGAAGAATAGATGAAAGTATGTTCGTATATGCTCAATTAAATTGTGGTAATTTGTGACATTTAATTTTGTTTGCGTTTTAATTTCCAGAGCGTTGACAAAACATGGGTAGAAGATCCACCGTCGAGAATCCCTTACGATTCGTTATACCAACAACCCGATACTGAAGAAGAGAACACTGATAAGTTCTTTATTTCGCTTATCGTTATATTCTTACTCGGTCTGTGTTACTGTGGATCACATGTAAGTAAAACTTTTAATTTACGACACTAGACAAAAATCTAAACCTTTAATAAACCTTAAACAACACACAGCCCTTAGAATGTTTATAAATAACGAAAGTAAATTCGAGGCAAAAAATTATAGGGACTCTTTTCAAGCTATCAAAAAATAAATTACAGCAAATACTTATTAAATTAAAATGTTAATTTGCAGATGTGGCGAACACACAAAGCTCACAAATTGAATCTAGAAAAGGAAACGGATGAAAACATAATGAGGAGTAAAGAACACGCCATTAAATTACAGGAACCTAGTATTTCATTTTTGCATGTAAGTACATGAGAGATTTAATCTTTATTACGCTAGAGGTGTGTCCGATAAACGAAATAATATTTATATAATATACTTGTATGTCAAGGTCACATTGAACTTTATTTTATTTCCTAGTTTCGTAATTTTGGTTCCATCATATTCAAAGATAAGTAGGAACGGAAAACATCACATATCATAAATAATCAATTTTCAGCTAAACAAAGAAGAAAACGAGGAAAAGGCTAATGATGATAAGAAGTCTAATGGTGTAACCATCGATGTTATTCCTACAGTCATTGTAGAAGTGGCTGAAGAAAAGCCGGTTAGTAGAAGGGGATCCTTGAGATTTAGAGGTAATATTTTTGTAATATTAGTCTACGTCATTCGCATTGTAATTTTACTCGTGTTCCCGAAATTTTGTATAGTTAATCATATAGGTATCCTAACGAAGTCAATTTTAAAACAGCTGCAAGAATTTGTTTCGTTTCATGCTAAGCTATGCTTTTCACAATTAAATTTAAGTCGATTTTAAATTATTATCTTTTCATAGATATGGTAGAAAAAGAGCGAGTATGGGAGCCGTTGGAAGAAAAAGACGAAACTGAAAATGAAGAAGATGAAGAGCAAGCGGACGATGAGGACACCGAAGCCGAAGATAAAAATTTAAATGACAGTGACGAGGAGTCCAGCGAAGATACTGAATCGGTAATAATACATAACCGATATATTCAAAATACGCTACTTACTGACCTTAAGGACAGTTGTCTTTTGAGGTAAGTTAAATAATATCTAATAATATGATGTTATTTGTTTCAGAACCACCAAAAAGATACTAACTCCATGAAGGGACCGCCAGCATATTCTACTCAGCTACCTTATAAAATAGAAGAAGAAACTGCAAATGAACTGTTAACGTCAACTGCTTAGTTTGTTGATATTATTTTTATATATTTACCCATTCAATTTGTATTTTATTTGTGACAATAGACGACAATTACCTATTTTTATAAGACTTGAAAAACCAATCGGAACTACTGATGAAGGTGAAATTTTTCCTTTAAAATTTCTCATACGAATATATAGGCGTTACGGTGCCATTTATGTCGTGGGTAGGCAGGTTGATTGTAATACTGAAAAATAAAGAGTAAAGACCTGTCCACATTTCATGTTTGGCGGCAATGCCACGTAAGTTTTTTTTTTCATTTGTTAGTATGTGAATGAATAGAAATCCTTATTTGTTTATGGTAACAATAGTACTGGCAACACCAACATGACAGTTACTGACAGGTTGCAAAAATCTATTATCCGCCGCAGTCTATGGTTAGTAATTTTTGATTTCAGAAGATCTTGAATTTGTCAAAACATGGATGAAATTGATAAAGAAAAAATAGCGGCTTTGCCATCTCAACTTCTCGTTACGGCAATATGTCACCCAATGGAATACGCAAAAATTTTGATTCAACTCGGTTACGAGCCGCTAGCTCCGCGCCGTTCTACTACATTGTTCGGCCGACCTGCCATGATATTACCTAACGTTTTCCAATACATCAAGTATATCAAAACATCAGACGGTTTCTTTGGATGCTACAGGGGTTTATCGCCGCGAGTGCTCGGTTTGATAGCTTCTAGTCAACTTACTTCAAAAGTTATTTATGCGTGTGGAATTGACATGCCTGAAATCGATGATCCACCCAATATTGTCTCAGAGGAAGATCCGAAAGCTGAGGACTACATCAAGCTCGCCCGTCGTGACATGATAATGCACACTGCTTCGGTCATTGTCTCATATCCATTCCATGTCGTATCCGTTAGGATGATGGCCTCATTTATTGGTAAAGAGGAAGATTATAGCACTTTACTGGGTGCAATAGTGTCCATCTACAGAGATGATGGAATTCGTGGCTTTTTCCACGGTATTATACCTAAGCTACTTGGTGATCTTACATGCGTAGCTGCCACTGGCATTTTGGCATTTTATGTAAACAAATACTTTGTTAAGACTAAAGATCTTAGATATTACACTGTCCCATTGCTGACATTTGTGACTAGTACAATCACATACCCTCTGGTTGTTGTTTCTACTTGCATGGCTGTTGCTGGGTGCAGCTTGAAGGCTGGAAACCCACCTGCACTGCCTAAATATCCATCATGGCTGGCATGTTGGAAGGACTTGCTAAGAAATAAACAACACAAGCGTGGCTCATCCCTTATCTTTAGGTACTATATTGCTCCCATTGCAGCCATGCAGTAGTAGGCCCACTACTCTTAATATTGCATTTATGTATTTGTGTTTATTTGCTAAGTGTTGTTCCATGATCACCAAAGTAGATTCATCCTCTTGTAGAGAATTTAAAATGTTATGTACAATGAAAATGTGTAAATAATTTAGTATAAATGGTGTACCATGTGGATATTCGTTTTGCTAGATTGTTCAGTCAAGGTGTGGTTAAATAAATATATTTTATTTGTCTGTATTAATTCTGTTTATTATTTATCTCTAGCCCTTGTTTATTATGATTATTTAATACTATGTTTACTAAACTCAGTTGGTCAGAATCCATTTTATCAAAAAATATGAAATGTGTTGTTAGGGCATATTAAGCATTATCACCTTCTTAAAAGCCTTGAAACAAATCTAGATAATGATAAAATGATCTCATTTATAGTGATAAGATACAATTTTGCTGTTTCAAATTTCTATTACTATTGATATAGGAGTAGTTACCTAAATAACTATTGATATAGGAGGATACCTAAAACTCGGTTTCACATGTAATCTCTAGATCTATAATAGATACCTAAGATGAAAGCTATGTTCTCCATCAGTAATAGTTGTTTAGTGTTTACTATCATTGGTTATGACAGGCCCAATTTATAAATTGTTAAACTAAGGAACTGGTTACTCTTTAAAAAAAGTTTAACATTATGTTTAAAAGATTATTTTATTTTGGCCAAAGTTTGTGCTCTAATGAAAGTATCAACTAAATCTTTTTTCAACATTCCAACGGCTCTTCTATAAATGCAGGGAACAGCTTGTAAGTTGCCATTTGATGTCTCAAACTTCATATAATCCATCCATAAGTCTACATTGGTTGTTCCATGGTGCTGCACTGCACATTCATAGCATTTTCTAATATTCTTTACATTAGGTTTTTCTTGTGAAGTTTCTATTTCAATCATGATTGAATGAATTTCAGTTTGAATAGGTGGCATCCTTATCATTTCCTCATACAAATCCCTTGCAGCTTTAAGTCCATTGCGGTCATACATTTTCTGGAGGAGTTTAGGTTTTACAGACAATAGGATGGTATTTTCACAGTTTTGGAATTTTTCGTATAAAGTTTTTAGCTAAAAATATAATTGGATAATTTATTAAATTGTTAACATTTGAAATTCAAAGGTTTGATGTAATAATATAAGAAAGCATGACATACCATAACATTAGATTCAACATTATCTAACAAAAGATTGTAAATAAACAAGGCATCATCAGATTTCAATACTTTAGTGGCTTCCTGGAGGACACATAACATTTTCTTCTCATCTGGTTTGCACATTAATAGTTTTTCTTCCCATATGCATCTTATTTGAGGACTTTTCTTAGTTGCTGCATTGATTATCTAAAAAGGATATATCTTTATAAGAACAACAAACTTTAATGGAGAGTAAATCTCCTATACTGATTTTTCAAATATGCCTAAATAATACCTATTAAATCTAGTTAGATTGTCTGTTGTATGATAATATATTAAATAGGTTTTAAGGAAGCATTATTTAAATTTCAAATAATTGTAAGAAAAAATTATTACCTCTAATAAATCAGCTTGAGATAGTACATTTTCGAGTTTTAACATTTCAATACCGAATGCATACATATCATTTGTAAGCAATCCATTCTCATGTCCATACATCCATGCATGTTTGACAGCTCCTATCTTCTGACGATCAGTGTATTCAGATTCATTTAGACCAAGGAGCTCCTGTATGTACTTAGTGCATAACTTTGGATCTGGAAACTGAACGGAAAATAATAACAATAAACATAAAATTTCAGAATTAAGTCTTATTATCATGCCATGAGAATATATATTTACTTGTTGCAATGCTTCTTCATAAACTGCTATATAGTAATTTATTACTTTAGGAAAATCATTTTCTTCATCTAGAAATTCTTCTATCTCCTCCCAATGGTATCCCTGGAAAGGTTATATTGTTACAATAGTTTCAACAAAAAGCTATTAAGTTTTGATACTAATATATAAGCTTAAGATTTTGTTTGTTCATATTAATCTCAGGAACTCCTGGTTCTAGTTGAAATATTTGTTTGGATAGCCTATTTATTGAGAAAGGTTATATAACATCACTCTACAACCAATGAGAGCAGTGCCATCAATGAAAAATGTGACAAAGACGGCAAAATATTCTTATAAGATACAGATGTAATCGTGCGGGTCAGCTAGTGTTATATATTTTAATACGAAAAAATCCTTACTTGCAGTTCCTTTGAAGCAATATAAGACCAGACATCTCTGTGGTCTCTTTTTGCCCATATTTCATTCTTTATTTCATCACTTATTGTTTTGTCAACTTCATACTTCAAACACAAATCATATAATTTGAACAGGAATTTCACACTACCAATACTTTCTTTTGCATTCTTATAGATAATTTTGACTCTTTTCAGAAGTTTTTCCTGAAAAAATGGATATCATTTTAACATTGGAATAATATGGCATTTAACGTACTTCTGAATAACATAAAGCAGGATTATAGTTTTCAAAATGAATGTACTAGTTTATTTATACTACATAGATGCATTAAAACTGCTCTATCTTTCTCTGCATCTGCACACAAATCAATGAATTATGAAATTGATGGAGTTATTAGAAAGTGCTGCTTAAGCAAATATCCATAGAAAATCACAATCAAGTTTGGTGTCATAAATTGTGCAATTATGCATAAATCTAGCATGATGTGAACTTTGCCTGATCAATATTATATGAAACATTATATTTTTATACCTTTTCTTCATCAGTTTCAGCTTTAAAAGTCAGGGAAATGAGCTCAATATTAAATAGTTCTAAATAGAGTACTTCCGAGTCAGGGTGCCTTTGAATGCCTTTGATTAGGAACTGCCTAGCAGTCTCGAGGTTATTTTGTTCCTGACTCTCCCATTTGCTGGCCAATAGCCACATCTTTGGTTTTTCGCCATGGATCTGAAATAATATAATG
Source organism: Thyatira batis (assembly GCA_905147785.2). Classification (NCBI taxonomy): domain Eukaryota; kingdom Metazoa; phylum Arthropoda; class Insecta; order Lepidoptera; family Drepanidae; genus Thyatira; species Thyatira batis. The sequence goes on from LR990497.1 coordinate 7,677,167, forward strand.
TATTACTGTAATGTATTACATAAAAACCCACAAAAATATTTTAGCATTTCAAATAAAAAACAGATGTACAATTTTTTTCATGCATTTACCTAACACAAATTACAGTTTATGGCAAGCAAGGTATGCAGGGATTCACTTTTAAAAGTTAAAGGTATATGATTCTTTAGTAATTTTACCTGCAGCATTTGACCAATGATACCTGAAATGGCAGTATCAAAACCAACACTCTTGCAAAACTTGATATACTCAAAATATATCGCAACGTCATTTTGAAATCTGTATATAAACTGTTTGAACACTCTGTTGAGGCGTTTAGCTATAGCAAATTCAATGTCTTTTCTCTTCTCACTCATTTTGGTCTGTTTTCGTCTAACAGCAATTTCTTGTAGTAATGCTAACTCGTAAGCTATGTACTGTACATAATCTTCTTTCTGTTTAACCCTTCGCTGGATGTGGTATTCAAATTCTTTACGTTTACGCGATATTTCTCTGAAAATGTAAGAATTATTTGGCAAATTGTAACTTCAGTATTTTGCAATGTACTTTTGAGAAATAAATATTTGAAACTGAAATATCTATTATTTTAACATTTATTTCATTATATAGTAAAATAAAAGGTTTTTTTAGAAGTCAAAGTTGGTAGATAAATAAAACTAACTTAATTTCTTCGTCGTCAAATAAGCTGGTCCTTCTCATCTGTTCCAACTCATTTATCATTTCCTCAATACGTTGATTCACTTGTTCTGCCATTTTCGTTAGGTTTCTTTAGTCGCTCCGTACAGAAATTATTGTTTTCTTGAGTATTTGTAACTGTGTCTGTTATGCCTACAAACTCGTGCGGAACTTCGTTTTAAGAGGTTATGTTTTTATGTCATGCTTGACATGCTAGGTGTCAAGTGTCATGTCAGTCAGTTTCATTTTTTTTTTTTTTTTTTTTTGTTTTTTTTTTTGCGTAGCATTACACGGCTTGTGTATTTGCCAGTGTCAAGTTTTTAAAACGAGGAAACTTTTAATGTAATAATCATAAAAATAGAGAGGAATTTGGAAAAGGAAGCAAAAGGATCAGGGGAGTAGGATAATACGGAAATGAATTATGATAGATTACATAAAATTTCAAAAGTTTCATAAATGGAATTGCCAGTACAACAGCTATCTATATGCTGTAAATACATTTTGTGAATAATATATTTTTTTCAGTTTTGTATTTCTCTGTTTTATATTAATTTTAATATATTCCAGATTCCAGTATAATTTTACGAAAATACCATATCTCTATCTACGCAAATAAATGTATAGCCTTTTTTGAAATCATTTATTTATAACATCGACTTTACAAACCAGTAAGCAAGTATCTTGATGACAATGAAGATCGATATCATAAGTAATTAATTTATATTGTTGTAAAAATAATCTCATATATTTCAAACACGGATCAATAATGGGAAAACACATTCAAAGATACATACCTATTTACAAAAAGTATTATCAAAATTACGATTGAACTAATACTGCATAATTTGAAGGGACGCTTTCAATGTGAATCGTCCAGGATATTTATTTCTATTTAAGCTAGCAGCACTAAATAAACAACTGAATCCACAGGAAAAACTAATAAATTAATTTTACACACTAATATAAGACTACGTACATAACATTTCTATATTATTTACAATTCTAAACTTATACAATATTATATCATCTAGCAGTAAACTTAATGACACCGCCATCACAATGTTCTATGATTCCTCTACCTTTGAAACAATTCAACCATGTTTTCGAAAATGATTTAAAGCTTTCTCTCTCTTCGTCAGTCTTCGATATAGGCACAACGTTAATTTCCGGTATACATCGTCCAAAGTCGATAGCTGGTAACCAAACATGAAAATCTGAATCTGGTGAATACTTGAAAATGTCTTGGCACCCTTCTAGATTTATCTGCGGTACAGGCGGCTGTCTTTGAAGCAATTTCTTCAGAGTTATGAAGGTCAGTTGGTTGCTTTTTAGGGTTATTGTTTGCAGATGTTTGGCACGACCAAGTGACCTGAAAAATATTAGAACCACAATTAAAAAAACCAATCTCTAATTGATGAGAAATCGTGTAAATAAATGTTATTGCTTTATGATAAAGTTCATCTTTTATGTCACCACAATGAAAGATTTTAATGATATCCATCCATTTTCATGCCTGAAACAGGCACGAAAATTTTTAACAAATTTTTTTTATTGACTAGGTAAAAGGTATTCAACAAACCTGTATATCCTCATGAACTGTCCATCAACCAATTTACAATTGGACAACCCAAATCGCCGTATCTTCAAATCCCTTGCGGAATCCATGAAGCTGGCGATACACCCCACAACATTCCCTTCAACACCAATATTATCCAATTCCAAGTCCGTAAGTGAATTCGGATTTAGTGATGTCATCAAACAACTAACTATGACATTCTTTATGTCATTATTACTCAAATCTATCGATTCTAGACTATCGAGTTGCATCGATTTATTCGATTCATTAACGGCATTCTCGGTTATGCCGCAAGTATTTAACTTTAATGATTTTAAACGGACGTGATTGCACATTTTTATTATGTTCTTAAACCCGTCATCTGATATTGGGTTTTTGCTCAAATCTAGCTCTTCCAATGCTTGACAGACGGGTCGTGTTGCCTTATCGAATAGATTTAGTAATATTTTTGTACCATCGCCTGTTATATTATTCATACTTAGATCTAAATGTGTTAGATGCTTCATGGTGCATATACATTCTGTTAAATATTTGACGCCAGCGTCTCCTATATTATTGTCTGATATCATGACTGCTGTTATGTGAGTTTGGTGGGTTAATGCTCGGAATAAAGGGCGTATTTGTGAAGGCGGTAATGTTTTAGCTCCTAGCGCTAGTCTGTGCGTCGTGTGACTTCTGCCTACTGCTTGCTGGATTTCTTCTGAAGTGGCTGTAAAGAAAGAATTTAGTATTAAGTGGAATTCATCGACATAGTAACGATAGCTTAAAATTTACACTATAAACCCAGTGTTTTAATTTTATGAATTAAATGACGAACTAATTGCATGAATTTATTGAATTTGCCAATTCCAAGCACTTCAATAGTAAACAGACAAACATTTGTATATTTAATTAAATCTATTTATTTACTTAATTTCCAATATCCTTACAGTTTACACCAATTCGATACTATAACAAAATAACATACAAATTATTTTATAAAATTCCTCACTAAATTCTATCTATATTACATTAATTTAGGTATACTATTGATCTCACAACAACACTGAACACTGGGCCATTTTAAGTACAATTTCTGTTAAAAATAATAGCCAAGATACTTACAGACACCCAAAGCTTCACAGCACTCCAAATATCGCTCCTCAGCGGGCGAGGCCTTCCAATTGGTAATGCAAGTCTTCAGTTCAGGTGACGACAGAACCAAGCTTAGAGGGTCATCTTCAGAGAGAATTGCACCGTCTGACGTCATCAAACTGAATATAGGTCGGACGCCTGTTAATCTGAAAGTTCCACAAAATTAGGGGGATAAAGTCCTGATATAATAATTATGTGATAATTATTGTATACTAGTATACAATAGGCTCCCCGCGGTTTCATCCACGTACCCGGGAGATTTTTCATTTTCCTGGGATAAAAAATAGCCTTTGTCCTTTTTCAGGCTCTGGACTATCTGTGTACCAAATTTCATTTAAATCGGTTCAGTAGTTGTAGCGTGAAAGCGAGACAGACAGACAGAGTTACTTTCGCATTTATAATATTAGTTTGAATGCTTCGAAAGACAGAATTTGAAATGAACTATACTAAACTAACATTTTAATAAAGCCCTTTATGTTTTTCAAATTTCCTAATTTTCCCGCGACATAGCAAAGTGTTCTATTTATATTTCAGTTCAGGTTTTTCATTTTAAATTGGCGTAAATATAACTTACTTGTAATATCTCGACTTGACTTCTTCAACTAGCCAGCTGATCGTCAACCTATTGATTGTGTCCAACTTCAAAGATATCAAAAACGTTTTATCTTCAACCTGTACTTTAACAGCTGTCGGTGGTAATATTTGAGTTTGCATCGCCCTTCCGTTTTTGGATTGCTGCACTATTTTGATTGGTTGTATAACATTTATTGGCTGCACTATACTAGGGTTCATACTCTGGACTATGTTATATGAATTGGCATTAAAATTAAAGTTTTCACCTGAAGATTTTCTAGTAAAAGTCCCCGTAGGCGTCAGTCTTTTATTTGCATCCCTTTTTAAACTATATTCATTGTCACTTCCGCTGTTACTTGTATTGTCATCTTCTCTCTTCCTCTGAAATCCAGATTTTAACAGCGTGCTCTGTCTTTTCCATCTCCTTCTCATGTGTTCTCTACTGTCTTTTGATTTTGAGTCATTAAACTCTCTTGTTATATTTCGGAGGGAGTCATTCGCAGTCTCATTTCTCGGTGGACAAACATTTTCGTTTCTATGGAATTGGTCAGAATCCGAACTGTTTTCGCTTACATCTATTATTTCACTTATTCTAGTTTTCTTTTGTTTTAAATTCTTATTGCTTTCTATGAGAGGTTCAGTTATTTTATTTATGTAGTCTATACTTTCCTTGAGATTATCGTAGGATGGTTTTTTGGCTACAGTTGTCAATGGATCAGTGAGTTTTCTTTTTTTATTCTTGTTTATGCCGATATCATCGTCCAGCCAATCGTCGTCGACTTCTTCGGGGGCTAATAAAGCTGGTTTTGGTTTCTTCCTCACATCAACTTCTGGTAAATCAAGTGCATTCCTATTTCTTAAGGCAGATATTGCACTTCTATATTCTAGTACAGATGATTTATTTTTATCTTTAGTTTTGCAGTCGTCTGATGAATCATTGGAATCGTCTGATGGGAATGCTTTCTCATTATTAACTTGTTGAGATAAATTGATTTCTTCGTCGCTGTCATCATCAATGATATTTCGTCTTTTAAACGCCGGTGATACTAAATCTCTTATTCTACTCGTCATTTTAGAAGTACTTGGAGGTGTTACCTCTTTCGTTAGTTTCACGGGAGTTTTAGATTTAGATCGATTCAAAATAATATCTGATGCATTATTTTTATCAATAAAGTTGTGTATTTTATTACAAATATTATTGTATAATATTTCTTCGTCTTTAGTCAATATAGTGCCTGTCCGCCATTTTTGTAACACATGTAGAGGAGTCTCACCGAAATCGGTTTTTAGTGAGGGTATAGCACCTTTCTCTATTAACAGCTGTACGACATCTAAATGTCCATTACTCGCTGCGTCGTATAAAGGAGTTATTCCTGAAATTATAACATTTTATTAACAAATGGCGACTACCTGGCCTGACGATGAAATACCTACCCTTTTCTTTCCGGCAAGTCACACATACTTAAATCCTTTAATATAACTGGCTCTCAAGCAACTGTCAAAGTATTAGATACACGGTTTTGCATGTATACTATTTGTATAATACTTATTATGACTATATAGTTACAGTTTTTCAATTAAACTTTTCCTAATAACTGTCTATTTAATATCAAACTCACCATCACAATTTGATCCACCCCTATCATTCACATTAGCACCATTATTGATAAGTATATTAGCGATCTCCAAATTGCCATGTATACAAGCTTCATGTAGCGGCAGCCATCCAGCATTGTCTCTTATGTTAACCGGGTGGCCTTTTGCTATCAACCTTTCTACTAAAAGTTTATTACCGGATATGCTAGCCTGAAAGATGTGTGAAATTGTTAGATACAGTTACAAATTAATAAATGTATTATGCCTATTTGAATAAATAATTATAGTATATCTAAAAAATAGAAACAAGATGCATATAGACGGAGTTCCATAACCATTCAGTTGATGCGTAAACAACCACAATATAAAAATACAGAAATAATGTAATAAGACATTAGAGTTATTTTTTGGGGGTTATAAATTGCTTAATATGTACACAGTACACTAATATTATAAAGCGGAAAATATTTTTTTTGTGTCTATATTTGTAATGAATAAACTCAAAATTGACCGTGCCAAATCTATTCTAAACCATTTCAAAAATTACTTCATCAGGGAGTAACATAAGCTATATTTTATACATGTATTTCGCGAGGAGGCAGCTAGTTTTAAAATATCTACAACAAAGTTACAATAAAATATACGTACAACATGCAATTGTGTTTCTCCTTTCATGTTCTTTTTAATGGTGTACCCTTTGCCCCTTTTCCTTGTTTCTCGCTTCGCGTCAGAGACATCCTCTTCGTTTGTGTCGGATAAATCTAGACAAAATTCCAGGTGAAGTACTACTTTTCCATTTATTACTTATTTTAAATTTTTGTTTGAAAAGTATATTTAGGTCAGATACTATTACGCAATTATAAAAATAATTTTATTCTAGCCAGAAAATGATAATAGTAACACTAGCTTCGCTTTTTCATGTTATTATGATAATATTGAAAAATACATAATATCCTGGGACATTTCATACATATATTTCTAAAAATTGCTTTGAATTAAAAATAATTGTACTATGCACGTATGAATACCTACTATTATTATGTTTTGCATATTTTTTATGTATCTTGTGGTGTACAATAAAGAATAAATAAATACAATGCACTCACCAGTAAGATCATCAAGGCATATATCATCGCCAATGTGAGTGGTATCTTCATCGCCTCCACCAGCAGAGCTCTGGTCGTCTTCCGAATTCTCCAGGATATCCACATCGTCGTACCCAAGTGCACGCAGTTCTGATTTAGTCTCCTCCATTTTGTCAGTTTCATCATATTCTTCTTGGTACTTTAGGAGGGTTTTTAGCGTTCTAATTTCGTATTTTCTTTTATTCCATTCTCTTGCCTGGATAGAAGAGATTAATCGAAGAAAATGTAATTAATATGTTTCATAGGATATGTAAATGATTTTCAACAATATTTCAAATTATTGGAAACAGTACTTGCTAACTCATAGATAGAAAAATCAGGTAATCAGTCTATTTCGATTTCCATCAGTAAAATATGCCTATAGAAAAGTTGTTTTTACACTTAGTTGCAAGATATTATTTAATAGTCCATTACTCCTCCAGTGCATCTTCTATTCATGAAACAACATCAAAATTTGGCGTGACTACCTATAGTATAGCTTTCTCGACATACTTACTTAAATTACTTATCTAAAAAATAACCAAAGATTTCAGTATAATATTGAGAAAACAAAAGATTGAACTCTTACAGCTCTTCTAGCATCTAGACACGCCTTCTCAATTTGGCCATAGGGTTTCTTAGCGAGGAATGATACTTCAGCTATGTTGTAGAGAGTAGTAAACGCTTCCTTGGGCACATCTTTTATAAGTTCATATTCCTTTTCGTAGTAGTGTAAAGCGTCGTTGTATGATCCCATGTCTTTGTAGGTTTGGTATAAACTGAAAAATAAATAAATGTGTACATATTTAACATTATTCTGTGATTATTTTGTAAATCATGCTAATCATTATGGTTTCATGTTATGGCCAAAATGTGACATATTAGCATACTTGCAGATACATAATCAAATGAAGTCAACAAATATTCTGTTTCATTTCTATATTCATAGCCATTTATTCCCAGTAAAGACCTACATCCTACAATAAAAATCTTATATATAAAATTCTCGTGTCACAATGTTAGTTATCATACTCCTCCAAACGGCTTGATCGATTTTTATGAAATTTTATATGCATATTCAGTAGGTCTGAGAATCGGCTATTTATTTTCAATACCCCTGTAATCACTGGAGCGGGAACTACGCAGGTGAAACCGCGGGGCGGCAGCTAGTAATGATATAAAGCCTCAATTCCTTAAAATTAATAAATCACTCTACCATGTATTTCTAGTACTACATACCTCACATAAATAGGTATCAAAGTCTTCCCAGCGTCTCCAGCAAGTTCTGCATGGTCTAACATTTTCAGATAATACTCTGCCGCTCCACTGTAGTTGCGCAAATGGCAAGCTCCGTCGCCCAACTTTTCATATAACTTCTTAAAACTGACATGGTCACTGGGATCTGTTGATATTAGCAAGTCCTCTGTGTAGCACATGGCTGCAACTGTAAATTAATAGGTATATTAATTGCTACAATATTGTAAATGCGTAAATTTGTCTGTCTGTTACTGATTCATGCTTAATCCACTCAATTGGTTTTCTTAATATTTGGTTGGGAAAAGACATAGTCTACCATTTATGCCAGGAAAATTGATGGCACTCGGGCAACGCGCGTGAAATCGCGGTACCTAAGCTAGTATAAATAATAAATATAATGTATGCATGTCCATCCTATAAGTGCATTAATCGATCTGGGCCCCTTAGGTAGACTTGTATTTTTTTTATCCAAAATTATTGACGAAGATCAACAAAAGAACTTATTTCTTGACAAATCATTCAAGCGCTCACTATATTTAGTTGACATAAAATTGTGAATCTATACATTAAGATTTACTTACCAACTCTCAAATTGGATTCAATATTTTCCCTTTCTTCTTCATCAGGTGTCTTCATTTTCCAAGCCTTTAACAACACTTGCTTAGCACTTTGATAGTCAGACATTTTGCAGAGAATATCTGCTTTTGTTGATAATGTTTCACATGTTTTAAGTACCTGAAAACCATTAGGTATATATTCATTAATATTATAAAGATGACCATACAATACATGCTAAGATTTTTCACTTTGCACCTATTATAACTAGTGAGCCAGATTTCTTCACTCTTTATGACCTCTAGCTGTAAATCTCAAAAATCGGATAATAATCAAGAGTTAATTGTAGTTATATTAAATTAAAATAGAAAAGTATATATAATACCTAAATAAAATATAAAATATATAAGTAAGTATAAAACATGAATTAAACTCACCTTATCTTCTAGCCTACTGGCAACTTCCAAAGCCTTATTCAAACAGCTTAATGCTTTTGCATAATCCTTCCTCTTATTGCTATGTAGCAAAGCTTCAGTTGTATAACAATTGTGTTGCAGTTCATACAGATCTTGTGTAGTACATATTATGATAGCTTTGTGTATGCAATCTGTAGCTTTGTCTAAGAAACCCAGGTGCTCTTGAACTACACCAATGTTGAGAAGCAGACGGGCTCGCATATCCATTAACTCATGTTTATTTATTTTGCCATTTAAACTGGAATTAATAATGTTTATCATTTAATTTATATATGTCTATATGGTACCTATTGACTTCTTTGAGAACCTGAGGGCTTTTCGTATGATACATAATATCATTCACATAGTGGAATATCATTTAGCTAGCAGTTATTGTTGAAAATATACATCTAACATTTATATTTATAGAAAAGTTGAAAAATGTGTATACAATAAAGTATATTCTATTCCATTCTAAAAATACTCTTTTTATTACAATTTTTGGGATCATGTTTAAGTTACTTATTCTAATAACGAATGTGAAACTGATTGTTAACATTTACATGGGATGGGAGACAGAGTCCAGTTTAAATTAACTTGTTTTACCTTCTTCAATACCTTGTCATATTGCAACAAACTATAATAATATGTAGTTGTTTTTACAATAGATTAGCTAATTATGTTATGGTATTTTGCAATTGTGCCTAATTGTGCAATTGAGTCAAGCCATTAACAAAATTATTTAAGTTATTAACAACTGTTAACTGTATATATCTAAAACAAATACATATACATTGTAAATTAGTATTGTTTTGACATTATTTATAAAAACTATTTTTTTTTTCAAATAAAGACCTTAGCAGCAATTTACTTTTGAGATGTGTTTATTAAAATAATATAGTTAAAATATCAAATAATTTTATGATAGGTACTTACTTCTCACACAAAACTAAACTCTTCATAAAAGCCTTCTCAGCAGCCTTCAATGTGGTTTTAGCCTCACCGTCATCAGAACTCTGCCCTTGCAGTAAATATATTCTGCCGAGAGTAGCCATTGCTCTTTGTTCTTCTACTTGATTCTTTAATTCTTTAGCCACAGCTGTTAAAGGTTAATAAGGAATTAATTTGGAACACAGGCAGTTGTGCCTCTATTCTGTATCACAGTATAAATAAAATTTTTGTGCCATTATAATATTGATATCTATTTGCCATTGAATGTATTTTTCTAGTTGTATGAGGTAAATATCGAACAGAAACTGATTTTTCATAGTGACTGTTTACAAATGAATAAGACATTGGTGTGTATTATAACTTACATAAATGCCGCTCCTCATACTTCAGAGCCTTGTCAAACTCCGCCATCAACATAAACATTTCACCAATCATTCTATTGCAAGTTCCCCACTCCATCCGAAGTCCCAAGTCTTTGCAAATAGACGCCTCAGACTTATACTCGTCCAGGGCATCACTATAGCGATTGTGTTTGTAATAATATGTGGCCAAGTCATTACATGCTTCAGCCAAAGCACGTCTGTTGCTCCCATTCAATGCTTTCTTCTTTCTCCGAATAAGTTCTGGAAATATTGGAAGAAAATAACAACGTAACCTTAAAAAAGTAATAAAAAAAGTATGTGGCTGATAACATACTTTCCTCTTCCATTTTATTTACTTTTACATAATATTTTGCCTTAGTATGATAATAATAGAATTTACTTTTGTTAATTAATGTTTTTAGCGCCGAAATCGAAATGCTCGACGTAAATAAAACGTCAATTCGTTCGATGACATATGTGTGACTGTCAGTCAGCTGACAGTACTCAATACAGTGTTTGCACCTCAATATTGTGTTTTACCCTATTACTTTGCCTATTTGTTCAAATATCTAACCAAAAATATTTATATTAAAAAAAAATGGATAAATTCAAATTTAAATAGTTATAAATATATTATGGATTTAGAATTCCAATATTAATGACCCTTTATCGAGTCAGTGGAAGTAGCGTACACCGAAAGGAATATGGAATTACAGATACATACTTGTATTTGTTACTGACTTGTTATATCGCCTTATTAAAAAAACACCTTTTCTAACTAAATTTAACCTGAATTAGAGCAAATCCCAAAAATTGAAAACACTTGATACTTTTTTTTTGAAGTGGCAAGTACTTTATTTTTGTTTAACCTTAGATTTTTCGAATTTCCCGTAAATTACAATGATGATAAATGTTAAAAATTCTGCAATAGATCACTATATAACTAACATTACGTAACTAATTACACAACGTAAGGTTTGTTTCGAATAAGGTGTGTAATGTATATTTATTATTCTTACGATTACCTGGCTACATTACATTGCATGTGTCAGTCAGACAGGCTTAACCCGGCATCGGCAAACAGTTAGCAAAGAAGCAAGCAAAGCACACATTTTGACTTGAGGTCAATGATCGCATTCTATCTGCTCAAATTGTGTACAAAATATAAACAGATTTAGTTTTGTTTTTTTAACTGAAAACGATTGTGATTTGTTTCAATTTATATTGTTTGGCATTTCGTAAATATTGGCAGTTGCAGCATTCCCGAATAAAGGAAACTGTAAGTGAGTATTGTCATTATGTTTTATTGCTATTTACTTTTTAGGTAGGTACCTTTTGGCCTCTTATAACTATATTATTATGTCCATATTTGGCCCTGCGGTTTATATTCTCGCAAAAAAATTCTGTTATAACAGAACAAACGAATTTGTTACGTACTTTATCACACATCTTTAGATCCCTTGTCTTTCTGGACTATTAGACACCACGATGGAGAAACAACCGTATACACATTAGTTTAGTTAAAATATAAAAAAAATTTATATATCAACCCGATGTGTACTAAATTTAAGTTATGCTTTTTCAATATTAACCAATTAGATGAGTCAGAAAAGAACAGAAGGACAAAATAATTATTTATTTTCAATGATCAATGAATTAATGAATCAAAAAATATTTATTTCTATGGATATATGAAACACTAGCTGCCTCCGCGCGGTTTTACCCGCGTAGTTCCGGTTCCCGTGGGAATACAGGGATAAAATATAGCCTATGCTACTCAGTGATAATGTAGCTTTCTAATGAAAAAAGAATTATTAAAATTGGTCCAGTACTTTTTGAGTTTATTCGTTACATACAAAAATACAAATCTTTCCTCTTTATAATATTAGTGTAGATAACATATCATTTGTTATTTTAAAAGAAATGTTCATTTTATAGATATTTTGGCTAAGCTTTAAACTTTTGTAAGCAGGTAATTAATATCTAAATTACAAGAAAAATCTGTTCATTATGTTCTTTTTAACTGAATACAATTAACAATTTTCCCAATATTGATTATTTATTTACAAAACCAAAGATTAATAGATTAAACTGTTACTAATATTAGAAAACTAAATATATATCAATCACAAACTAATAAAACAAGTACCTAAACTGTTCCCAACGTTTTATGTTGTTTAAAATACAATACTGGTTACATTTAAGTAGGTACTATATAATAGAAAGAAGAAAAAGTGGCAGTGAGGTTGAATGGTGTTGCAAAGGTAGGTACTACATTTTTGGTGTGACTCTTAACAGGTTCAACCCTAGGGATAGAAAAATACATTCACCATAATGGAATTTTGGTTTAGCCTTTGCAAGTCAAATATAAAAATCAACTACAATTTAACTAGATTATTTTATGATTATATTGTCAATCAATCAAAGTTCCTTCAAAGTTTTAATCAAGTCTCAGTAATTTGGAAGGTGGCTGATAGATCTTAAATATTATTATGAAACTTAATATAATATACAAGTGACCTATACTGTCATAGACTTAGCTGTGAATAACCTCTAGACATCAATACTGTAATTATATTAAATCAAATGCCATTCATGTCATAAGTTTGTGTAAACTAATTTGATCTAATTTTGCTGCATAATATGATATTTTTATCTAATAAGCAGACGCTTGAAAGTATTCATCTGTATTTCAGCTACAAATATGTATGAATAATACAAAAAATTGTGCACTTTAGTCGGTTCTTAGAATTGGTTGAATAAACATAATTCAATTTATTTGGGTTGACATTTGTTATCTTTTTTTATAGAAGCAACTTTTTCCATACTTATAGTTATAAGAATAATATTAAAATAAAGTCAACTTATTTTAATATGACAACAACCTAATACAAATTTCTATCTTTAATTTGATTGATGGTCACTTGACTGGGTACTGTCTGGAAGCCTGCACTGCTCCACTCCATGCCATATACCAAGGAGAGATAGCTTTTTGGGTTTACTCAGCTGTAAATTTTATTAATCAAATGTTACTTACTCAAATTATTAAAGTAGGTAGTAATATATATATATATTTTTTCCCTAAGCCAATTTATTTTTTATGTTCGACATACGACACATATGCGATACCATTAAATCTATCAACTGTGGCATTAATCGCCATGCATGGGCTAGTTATTACAGACCCAGTCTGCCTGTTATTAAGGCTGCCCGTCCCGGCCTTGTACGTATGTACTGAAATTATAATTGACGTAGCTCCAGTATTCTCATATGTACCTACTTCGATCAGTAATTGTCGTTCATTTCCAGTCTACTTCATTGTAAATAATAAGCCTGTTTGCAGATCAACGGATTCAAATAGGCGCATCGATAAACTTTGTAGGTAGTTTGTTACGAGTATTTTAAAAATGTCGTTTCTGAACACGTACGTACAGTATGTACAGTTTTGACATTTTGGATTCGAAGTTACATCACACCATTTTCCGTAGGGTTTAAACAGTCTTGTAATGTACAAGCTTTCTTAGAGAATGCCTTAATGACTGAGACTATTCCTTAGTTGCGTCAATATGGGATGGTTTCTCGCATACCTGACTGTACAATAATAAGCGGAATGAGTAGTCCATATAGGCTGCGTGTATACAATATAATTTTCTTTCATGTAACATTCCTATTCAACTGGGGCGACGACTCGGCGCCTCTTCTGGCGTCGTCTTTTCGACCTTCTACCGCCTTAATGTCGGCTAATGCGTGGACAGGCAGGACTCTTCAAATTTTATAACAATAGATGGAAGTGACATCATTTAGGTCGATCGTGACCGCCACAAGACGCTTTGTTTGATCCTTTGGATAATATGTTACAATAGTAATCAATGACCCCGATTATTTTTGTATCTATCTATGTAGTTGCAAAAAACATCTCGAAAGTTTAATCATATCTAATCATGAAAAACTATGTTGTTACGGGCAATCTTATTGACTTTCCCATTGAGACATAGTTAGAATTACGATAGATAGATGAGGCTATGTGCCTTATTTTTAAATCTAATGGTGTTCCATAGATGTGGATACATCTATTGCCACAATTCTTCACGGAAGCACTATATTGAAATAAACTAGTTATTACAACCCATAATACTTATTCCTATTTATATAACATAGATATTATTTAATAATTTGCAATTAATCATGTAACACAAAATTTAATGCTTAATTTACATGTAAATTCGTGTAATCTTGGGTTATTAGAAATTAATGTACCTTAACTCTCTCTAATTGACTGGATACTTATATCTCACATAATAAGTTACAGCTGCGGGGGCTAACGGGGGCGTTTCTAATCATATATTTGAATTCAGAAACTGTATTTATGCAAAATCTTGTTTACCATAAAACAATTTCCACAGCGAAATCGAACGGAGCGGTTGTAGCAGAAATAGAATTTGAGTTTCTCTAAAAATATATCCATTCCTGCATCGGAAACATTGGCTTAAGGCGAGCATTACCTGGTGATATCCACGCCGCACGTTACTAACACGGAATCGGTCGATGAACCGGCAAATCTGGGGCAAGAAAGCATAAAACTTGAATATTCTTGCAGTTTTCCACCTAGAAAATAAAATATTCAGTAACATTCGCAATTTTTGATTCAACCCTACCATTTGTTACGATCGTGTTAGATTGACTTACTAGCATTACAAGGCACATTAAGTATTGTCGTTCTTATATTTTCCTTGACTATAAAAGAAAAATGCTCAAAAAACGTAACCAGAGAGATCAGCTAAAAAGCGTGAAGATATACTATAAAATTTGCATCGATTACGGAAGGCGTTAATGGTTAATGTTGCCGATTAAACGAGACCTCCCGAGAGACGAGTAAAGTGAAACAAATGCCGGTGAACACAGGATCTTTTGACAATGGACACTTGAACATTGATTCACGCATCGTGCGTTCAAATGTTGCATTCGCGGAACACATTTAGTTACATCTACATGAGTTCATCAGAAGTGTCCGAACGGTACCAAGATTCCGGTTCTAATTAAAGCCGAGTGATTCAGCGGCCCCTCTCAATGTTAATTTGCCTAAAATTCGCATTACATCTAACGGACCATGGTGTGGAAGTTGTCAGAAATTCTTAATTACGGACTTCGTATTTTGCTCCTTATTTGCTTTATTCTCAACAAAATCCAGTTATCTAATTGCCATTTTCTAGATGGTAAAGCAAGCGAACGTAATGCCATATCGGGGACGTCAATAAAATTTATGCCCTACGATATTTTGGTATCTTAGTTACAGCGTAATATTTTTAATAGGAAATTTATGGCGGCATGATGGGGGGTTATCTTGCACAACCCCGCGTCATGGTGACCTATTTACTTCGGCGCAGTGTGTAATCTATGCATTAATATCAGGAAATAACTAAACGCACGAAAGCACGTCATGGCGCAATGTTTGTTCAATACCGTCCCGAATTAACAATTTTCCACACGTTCGCATTAATCTGAGTCGCTAGTCTACTGAGACAATGACTAAATATTGATACTATAAACACAGTATGGTAGCCAGATCCGTGTATTGGTTAATAGCTTGAAACTCTCGATTTAGCTCACTGTTTACTTATTGAAGGGAATGGATGTGACGATGTGCTGTTGAAAGCTTTGAGTGACGACGCTCGCGGTCGTTACCATATTTAGTTATCTACAAACTTACATACAGTAGAAAGAAACTTTCCAAAACATCACAGACGATTTATTGTTTAAAGCAATGTTGAAAACTTAACATACATCACATTAAACATGTTAATGGAGTACCAGTAACTAGTGATTACTTTACTTGTGGTTATGGTTTTAAGGGTATATCTTTATTTTTATTCATATGGCCGTAAATAGAGTGGTAATAAATATTGAAGTGACGCGAAGCAGGACAGAACAGGAGCGCCTGAAGCTATTCATTCAGTTACTAACTGGTGGAGCTCCTAAAATATCATTATGGAGCAACGGCCGGGATACTCGAATGGGTTTATTATAGACCTCATCTATTATGCATTTAGTTGAGTCCAATCACCGACTGAGGCCGTAAACGAAAATCGTTACCGGTCGCCAAATGTAGAGCAAAGATTCGAATATAACAACTAGTTATTTACTTTATTAATCTTCCTGTTATTATAAAGGGTCTCCTATTTCTTCAATGAACTTCATGCGCATCATATATGCATTGTTTTCATTTATCTTCAAAGGCCGGTTTGAAAAGAATAAGAAACGTTTGGCTCAGGTACTTAGGTGCGTAGTTGTTTTAGACGGTTATCAACCATCTACGATCAGATATTTTGTTTCAAAACTTCGCGAACCATCTTACATACGGACGGTTATTTATTCAATGGAAAGTCAAGGACAATGGGATTATATTATTTAAGAAACACACGATGTCATTACATATAACAATAAGGTGGGTCAACCTACGCACTCAGTACGCGTTTCTCATGAATTAACATTGGATGAGGGTTGCTGCAGATTGTTGTTTAAATAACTGGTTTTAGAGCGTACATATGCTTCTTTTATTAAGATATATTATTATCTTTCTTTCTCCTGATTGCGTCTTTGTCATTGCTGTATTCTTAAATATGTTTGTATTAAACCATTTCATTACTGAAGCATACGCCTGCATATTTGCAGCGCTCACACCGCTTAGCTTGAGCTTAGTAATTATTCAGTGTTCAATTTTACCCTCAAAGTTAGTGTTCTCGGCTGGCTCAAACCTCGAAACTCGTCGTCAGGTCATCGCAATCTACGCTATGAACAGTTGTTTAACTTTGTTTTATTAAACTTTATAGTAAGTTATAAAATATGGCAAAGCGTAGTATAGATTTTATAAAAGTGAGATGAAACGGTGTGATAAAACTACAGCCCTCTAAAACATCCAAACCAAACTCCAAAAACTGGTTGAATTTGCGAAGCTCCGAGATTTAAAGATTACAGGTCAACGTTCTTGGTATGATTCCATACATGGCCCAATTGATGTCAGCGTATTCCCATTTCTGGCTCTAATGTATTCGAGTCGACTGACTCGATAAATTAAGATGCAAATGCGTATATTAGAAAATTCCAATGCAACAATCTTGTTGTATATTTGTATGTAAATTCCTAAAAAATACATGTTTTCCACTGCAAATGTGCTCGCCTTTGTTGCAAAATTTTGCAAAAGGATAATGCCCTGTTTGCTCCAGAATAGGAAATATATCTGGAGTACCGGAACATATCTGAACAATCAAGGCTATTGGACTTGGCGGAGAGAATCGGTCTCTATTTAGGGGTGACCGATTTCGAATGTGAACAATCATTGTTCAAAGTAACGGCAGCCGAACGGAACTAGCGGATGCTCAATGAACTGTTGTTGTATATAACATAGATATTGTATTAATGATTCGAGTATATAATACGAGCTTTGTTCGGAGATGGGAAACATTGATTGAGAGATGTGTTACAAATTGCTTCTCATTGTTTACTTGTATTGCGACAAGGACACCTATTTTGGGTCATAATTTCTCGAACATAAAGCTTTGGCTTAAATATCCGTCTTCTAAATTCAGTAAACATTAACAGCGTTGTATTGAACGTATACCTACATGAATGCGATTGCAACTGCAGATAGCATAATCCATTAACCGCCGTGCCAGTAACATCGTTACGTTTCGGTACAGAATTTACATAGAGACAAGCGATGAAAATGTATTTCCATTTACGCTTAAACTCTATGCTGATTTTGTTTCCGCGCTACCAATTTATACATCATAGTGGTTGGAAATTTTAACATCTGAATTGATACAGATAACCTATTCGATGGCAGTGTCTAAGCCACAAGTAAACTTCTTCAAAATATAGCATAAGGGTAAAGTATAAGCGTCGTCTGCTTCAGTACATTTGCTGTCTTGTTTCTTTTGTGCTTGATTGGACATGTGTGCCACAGTTGTACTCTATTTTTAAGACGTCACACTTTGTTTTCATTTCAAACAAAACACGATAGTTTCATATCGAGTTATCTCGGAAGCAAAAATAGATTTATCTCTTCAATCTATTTTATCGGTAGATTTTAAAGATAGGTGTATATATACCTATCTATATGTTTATGAAAAAAAGCATATCAGGGAAATAAAAGTATATAGAAGTTACTTGTTTTAGAAAATAAGTGTTGTTTTAAAACTGGACGCCTGTCGTATTCATGAAAAGTATATGATTTGCCCCTCTTGTGACGAGGGTGCCTGCAACTGATGTATACAAAATAGTATTTTATTTCTCTCACTCACCTTACCTAGTTCTGCTGGGATAACATTTTGCGAAGCATAAAAACATAACGCTTAAACGTTCTGTATAAATTCATAATAAATAAACATTGCCATTTTCATATTTTACATTACGCTTTCTCATATCCTTAATTCATTCAGATTTACTTCATTACGCTTGAACAAACTTCTGTTTACCAGGTCATTAGAAAGTACCAAGTCATCATTACATGTATAAAGCCTTTCTATACGACCTCTTTCGTCAGCACATTTGACGAGAGCCTCGTAGTAATCGACTTCACGGCTCGACGAGGTGATTTTGCACCGTACTGGGTCAACAAGTTCGACATCGGTCAAGGAGCTTGCTCTCGAGAGGCTTATATTGTCTAGTATTTATCTAAGCGTATATATTTAATGAAAACCAGTTTTGGAGAGAATTTAAGATTAAATAAAGAGCATTGTTTGCAAAATTTCTATTCTCATTTCAGTGGAGCTATTAAATACTAGATCTTTGAGTTTAGTGAATGAACAGATGGTTAACTGGTGTCACTTTCACTTAAATTAATATATGGGCCGGTCGCTAAGATACCTGTAATTAAATAAATGCTTATTTTGGATGTCTTGATTTGACATGACCGAAATTAAATTTCTGTACCGGTGAAAATTGCCTGACAACTCTATTGTCCCCAAATGAAACGTCAGATACAAGCGGAGGTCGCCAATTTTCAATCAACGCCTCAGGTTTCCGAAACATATTTCGTGTTTCATATGTACTATATTTATTTTTGGTATAACGAATCGCAATTTAATCATCATTGAATTCAATGATTGAGAATAATAGTTATGACTTAGTAACTAAGAGTAAGTTCAATTAAGTAAGCTTTGACTAATGACAAAAATGTTTTAGTAGCTTCATAAATTATGCAACTAGATTAAGATAAGTAACTAGTCTTGACTGAGGCGGCTGTCGAGTCTTATGAAACGACTACTTACTCACCATCCTACGCAGCTGTGTATAAATGAGCTAATGTGCAAGTGGTTTCTTTTGAAACACCTTTGTTTTCATTATAATCGACATGTTGATTAGAAATTGACGTTACACACATTCTTATGTTGAGTTGAAGACAGGAGGAAACGAGCGAAAAATACCTCTAGTGTTTATTGTCCGTTTGACTACACTAAAGAACTAGTCGGTCTTTATTGTTCATGAAATTATTACATTTCACTAGATTACGTTGGGTTATTTTTATCGTAATTGTTTTATGTCGGAGTTTTATTGTGCCGCCTTTATATGCCACTTTCTATTGTATTTATTTGCAGTACTCATTATTTTATAAGTTTACATATGAAAATTATATAACTCAGTGACTAAACTGCTGTACTTGCTCTTGCAGAGTGATACGTGATTCATGGACACTCCCTTTTGTTTTAATAGCGCTCGGTGCAATCCCTCCCATTTTTGTGGAACTTTCTTCTACATTTTCTCATGTTTCCCCATGGTTTTAGGTCACAAACAATGGTTCCGTTTGAATAGTCACAGCTATATTGTACCAGGCGCCCATAACACAGGTGCAGGCGAAGTTTTTGCCGCGGGCGCTGCGCACTGGGTCAACAGGTTTGCTTGAGTACCAGCTCGCAGACGCGAAGTCTCTCAACCACTTACTTAGAGGTTTCATATAATACATGCACACAACCATAGCATTTCTTCGGGCCTTCTGGGATTAGGTATTCAGACAATGCTTAACAACATATGAAATGGTATAGGAAAGTACTTACATATTTTGATTTATTATTCTTTAGCATTGCGAGTTAGTAATGAACCCGTCGGCCGACGTCCCTTGCCGGATGCATGATGTTTCTATTGTTTGTTTAGTTATGTCTGTGACATTGTCTGAGAATTCTGTCTGGATCTCATTGGTTTGCGTATGAGCTCGTTATAAAACTTTACAAAATAAAATGATAATCTTCTAGATTTAGTCCTAACTTCTAATTTAATATTTATCTAATAGGACTTTATTGGTCCTTTTGTGAAAGTTTATTTGCATCGTAAGGTCTGAGACTTCATTTTATTTTGGAAACATGGTACCGCTTTTGTATTTTTTTTGGATCGATTACATGATTATTTGTTTGACCAATATAAAGTGTTAAATTGCATAAATAGTAAATTTTATGCAAGTTGAATATTCTGCGTTCGGCTCACTCCGCGTAGGTATTGATTTTTGTTATTTGCATCCCGTCTGCTCTCTTGTACATCCGTGGCTATTGTTGGACGAAAAGCTATTTATTTGATTCTTTAAAGCTGTACCATTATTTGGCTGCATCGGAATAGATATTAAATTTAAATGTCCCTACAATTGACAATATACACAGCTATAAATATAATTCAAAAAGTAACTGTTTTGTTTATCTCAGTGGCGACTGGTAATAACTTTTTATTGTTCAGCTCGTGGGCAAAGACCTTTTTGATTGACGTTATCACAACGAGAGGTAATTAGAATAATCACTACGTTCGTCACAATGGCTGTAATCACATTTGACGTAAAGGTCTCTTGTCCTAATTTAGCCCTCAGGTGTTGAAATAAACATACACAGTTGATTGTTTATGCTTGGTAATGTGGAGGAGCTATTTCGAAATATACCTGACATACCTTCTCGTTGTATGGAAATAGACGTTCACGTGTGGCAGCATTTAGGTCGCGTCCGCTCCATTTATAATTATCTTTGCTGATGCGTCGCTTCATCACCCATAAAGCACCATAACACGATTGGGCGTGGCATTAATACGGCAAGATTCAAATGCCACAATACTTTATTGCGTCCTCATATCATATATTGACTTTGCGATATGATTTTGTTGTTTATATGTTTTATGATTGGTCATAACGTTTATTATTGACTACGTGTTCATTAGAACCAAGGTTTTCATTAAGTCGTAGCTTCTAAGTGACTTATAGCTGCGGCTTAATCTCTTAAGCGGCACTTTGACGGTATCGCCTCCTGTCTTGAGTAAATTGAGTAATTACCGGGTTGAGATTACTCGGTAATTTAAAGGGCGGATGGTATCGATCACCCTGTTAACACCCCATATTACGTGAACCTTGCTTATCATCATGCACGTCACGTGTAATTTAAAGTTTGCGTTATGATAGCATTTTATATATTTTTTGCACCAGGTTCTGAAAGCTTTGTACCTCGGTATACCTTCAATATCATTTCATTTTTCGTATGCCAAATTTCATTTTGATGCGGTCCTCCTAAAGGTGTCTAGAGTATAAATGAACCATTAAAACTTTTATTAACGTTTAATTTCAAGTTTAGTAAATCGTCTAGACAACCGTGGAAAATGTAAGGCAACTGTACGCCCTAAGTTCAGCAGTTCAGTGCACTGTCTGCCCTTAGATTTGCCATTCGTAGACTGGGTGACTGGCATACTATGCGTGAATTGAGTTATTTACATGTAATCAGTTGCTATATTCAATCTATAAAATATACCTATTTATGACTACATATGTGTGTGAAGCGAAATGTCCAGCGATATTAATCATCTTGTTTGTGGAATTCCAAATTCCCAGGTCTGACAAGGTATTTATTTGTGTAGTAAAGTATTGTTATTCTTCCCGAGAGATGGGAACATGTCACGTTGGGGCTTGAAATATCTTCGTTGAAATGTTGGTCTGAATAATGAAATCTCTACCTCTTTTGAGGCACAATGAAATGCCAGTTGCGATCTGACTATGACTTTAAATCGCAATACTACCATTATTACATCGATTTTAAACAGAAACTGTAGCAATAAAGCTTCATAATAGGCCTGTTGGTAGCTCTCGTCTAAATAAACACATATTTATTGATGATTGATGGCGTCTGAAAATTCATATTTAAGTTACCATATGTCTACGTGATTTAGGCTCAACGTAACCTTTCATATTTCATTATGAATTTCAAAAACACATTTTACATTAGAACGACTGTCTAAGACGGTCTCGCAGCGTCTCCTTCAGCTGGATAAATTATTCACTTGAAAATAAGCTCTAAATCGTCTAAGTTTGAGTTAATTAATCTCTATATATACTACTTGTCTCGCATATTTAATGCCACTTGGAATGTTCTGCCTATAAAGTTATTAACATTAAATTTAGGAGAGAGCTTTCTTTAGATCTTAAACCATTATACTTTATCATACTTTATTACAGCTCATAATATAACTTCTGTCATTGCCAAATCTGGACTACGGACAGAAATAATTAACCTAGGGAACGTTGAACCGATGATTGAATTATGATCACCTTTAAAGACGAAATACGATTAGCTAATTGACATCGAAATAAAAGATCTCTTATATTATTTTCGGCGTGGCGTGGAATTGGTAATAATATGGGCCTCTTAAAATAAACGTCACGGTATATCATCGCATTGATTTTTTATGAACCTAGCGATCTGACTCTGTGAATGAGACGTGATGTCACTCTAAAAGCAATGACTTTGACTCCGAAATTTGAGGTTACCGCCTTTACATGGATGAATGTGAACGAAATTTAATAAAACTAATGGTTGAAACTTGAAGTTTGAATACGTACCACTATTACAGGTATTCTAGCATGTTTTACTAGAATTAGCGGGTTATCTAATAGAATGAGTTCAAGTTTTTTGTTAGCTAATCTGTTTACTGGTTGAATAAACATGCACATTTAATATTTATAGGTCACTTTTACATGGAAATTTGCTTTGATATCTAGTTGCTGGATATGATTAATTTAATACAAGTTTGCACAATGTGCTTTAACTGAAAAGAAACATTTTCTCCTTCAATGAAACCGTAACAGCGAGAAGGGTACCTGACGGAGTTTATTTATTACCTAATGCAGTTTTAAAACTTACGAAAACAAGGGCTAACATTCTTCACCCTCAGCTATGCCAAGACCGTTACACAAATGTCGTACTTTGCCCACATCTGCTCGGTTTAGAGAATGCACTGCATACTTTTCGGTCCGACCCTATTTGAAGCACGTACCTATTAAAAGGACTTGTATCCTTATGTTTCCTTTATGCAGTTCCTTATTTCCACATTGAATATAATGTGATTGCGATGGTGAAAGGAAAATGTGAATTTAAAATTCGTGATGAAAAATATGTCTACAGATTGTCCAATATTCAGATCAAAGCCAATGTAAATAATATTTTCATGTATACCTACGGAGATTTGAACATACGATTAATCTTGTTACCACGAGGAAAATCCTATTTTCTTTTACCGTAACAAATCACAATTACTTCCAGTTGCGTAACGCTTTCTGTTTATCGAATAAGTACACGTTTTTTTTTCACAGTTTCGGATTATTATCGTCTGAGTGCAATTATCCTTCATAAGCCCATTTTGCTGTCTCCGTCGAGTCTCCATCCTCACTAAGTAACGACTATCTTGTCCTTATTATCGCTGGCTCCACAAGGATTGACCCAATTACTTACAATGGAGTGTCTCCTTTTCTTAGAACTGTTACAACTCCTTCTACATTTATAACATTTTCCCTCATTCGTATTAAATGTTTGATGAATGTGAAAACAGGTTTTTTATCATTTTAGCAAACGATACTAGTATTGTTATTTATTGCATTATTAATCCAATTGCGTATCATGCAATGGCAACTGGGTGTTGCATAGGTTTATTGCGTACTAGCTGCCTCCGCGCGGTTTTACCCGCGTAGTTCCCGTTCCCGTGGGAATACAGGGATAAAATATAGCCTATGTTACTCGGGGATAATGTAGCTTTCCAAAGGTGAAAGAATTTTTGAAATCGGTCCAGTAGTTTCGGAGCCTATTCGTTACAAACAAACAAACAAACACACAAACAAATCTTTCCTCTTTATAATATTAGTATAGATTATAATCACCATGCCAGGTGAGCTAATGAAATAGATTGGTCTTAATTTTAACGTACTGTTAGGATGGCGGCCCGTTGGTCCTTTTTAAGAAAAAACACCACTTTGCTATAAAATTATTTTAATCAAAGAAAAGACATACAGACAGAAAAATTTATATAACTGCTCTACGAGCACGTGTAAAATTCGCCTTTTATACCATCCGCGTAAACGTGGAGGCGACGGGGGTTTGCGCTTAGTCGGCAAAAAAATGTGGAATGTACATAACATCTCCCCCCTTAGACTGAGCTTTATTTTTTTTTTAATATTATAAAGCGAAGAAAAAATAAAAATGTAAATGAATGTCGTAAATTAAAATAAAAAAATTTTATGATGAATTTATAAAAAATAAAACTCAGTTTAACAATATAGGCACAATAAAAAATTTAAAAAGATATTAAAATTATTACAAGAACTTAGTTTAGAGTTAGAAGTTACTGAGATTTCTGGTTGATTTATCTAAATTTCTAAAAGCAGCTTTGTCTCGCTTTATTTCTAAATTTGGAAGACTTTTAATAGACCTTTTATCACTTTCTAAATCAGAAATTTCAGTGAGTTCTATAGAAACATTTTTGTTAGTAGTAAGTTTCTTTGTGTTGTTACAATTGTTACAAATTTGGATACAACATGTTGGTGTAAAATTACTACAACATTTTTTATAAATTTTATAAGTAATGTAAACAAAAATTACGCAAATTATTGTATATGTTAGTCCTGAATAATAATTGCCATACTTAATAAAATGGGACTGATTTTCACTGCTACGAATATCATTTTCTAAATTATCTAATTTATGAGAAGCTAACTTTAGCGATTCCAAATCGATATTAGATAAAGTAATTGGGCTTATGGAATGGGATGTTACATTTTCAAAATTATACTTGCAACAGTCGTCTAATGTCAGATCGAAATTTAAGGTTATTTGACTCGGTACAGTGGATTTATATTTCCTTGTAGGGTAAAATTGTAGTGTTTGGAAATATGCCACACAATCATTTTTTATGGATAAGATTCCTGTTCCTTGAACAATGTAGTCATTTATATCATTATTGCATTTCATTGTTAATTTATTAGGTTTAGATTGAACATAAATATATCTTTTATCATTAAGTTTTTGCCAGATATTTATGTTACCATAAACTACTTTAGAATCACAAATTTGAGGAACTGACAAGGTAACCTCCGTTATCAATTTAGATTCACATGACGGATTATTAATTGTTGATAAAATTGATGGAGTAGGACAAATAATATAGTCATCATTGACGTGTTTACATTCATTAATATTATCTAATAAAGCATAGTTCAATCTGTCATCCGTTATTGCTACGTAACGCTTAGAAGGGTGTATTAAAACATATGTTAAGTATTGTTTATCGTCGCGTGGAGTAGGTAGCTGTAAATTCTTATATAGACTAAACTTAATTGGGCTTATTAGTGGTACTTGTATTATAAACATTAGTTTGTTATTATAATAATACACAGTTAATTTAGATAAGTCAATTATGGTGTGTATATTATGCAACGTCAATGGAATCGGAAACTCTGAATTTCTTTTCAATGGGATACCTTTTGATAACTCATTATACATCTTTAAAGGAGTTATGACGTATGGATGTAAAATATTTGCTTTAGCGAATAAGATAGAATTTAAGATCGTGTCTAAAATATTAGAAATAGACAACAATGAACCTTCAATAATATTGAACATAGAGTTAATTTTTTCTAA
The DNA here is from genome assembly GCA_905147785.2 of Thyatira batis. NCBI lineage: Eukaryota > Metazoa > Arthropoda > Insecta > Lepidoptera > Drepanidae > Thyatira > Thyatira batis. Next base: position 7,703,339 of record LR990497.1, read on the forward strand.
ATTAATTAAATTATTATTAGTCTTAGCATTAGAGAGAAATATATAATTAAGTTTTTCTATTTGATTGTTAAGTCTAACTTCATTATTATTTATTTTTTGTATAGAAACGTTAAAATTATTAATTGTAGAGCGAACAACATGGATGTTATCCTTCATCAAGGAGTAAATATGATTTTCGTTCTGTTGACATGTGTCAATAGCTTCGTCATATTTTCTAGCATCGTCAGCATCTAATGTACCGAAGAAAAATTTCAATATTTCGCCACCAAATTCGAGAGCGCGTTTTTGTCGGTTATCCGAAATGAGATGCGATAGAGATTCAAACTTAAGATTATTAGTATTAATAAGTATTTCTAAGGGGTTAATAATATCTTTACATTCTACATTAATATTTACTATATTATGAGCCTTTTCACAAAATAACGATATACTTTGGATAGATTTTTCTATCTTTTCCATGTAAGGCTTAATAGGAACTATATCTACATACGTGATAACATTCCAATAGTCATTTTGGAAATAGACAATAGATGTAGGGTCAAAATAAATTCCTGGACTATGCTGAATTATTTCAATCGGCTCGGAAATACTTGGACACACGAGGTATCTGAAACAAATATATATATTCACGCTGGTTTTATCTCGTTAACATGATATTTTACATGTTTCCTATTAACACAAAGGGTGACGTTAGTTTTACCGTGTGTTTTAATTATCTTATAGGGTCCTTTCCAGACAGGAGATAGAGCTTTTCGAAGCCTATGATGATATTTTAAATAAACTAAATCACCTGTTTTATATGATTTTTCTCGAGCTGTTGAATCATAATACTTTTTAGATAACTCTTTACTTTTAATCATATTTTCTATAGCCTTTTCACGAGAATATTTTATCCTATATTGTAGTGTGCGAATATATTCCTGGTAAGTAGTATTATCACTTGATTCGTAAACACTACTTGGAATTATGGGCTTATAGCCGTATAAAAGTTCGAATGGTGTAAATTCGGTAGTACAATGTGGAGTTGTGTTATAAGAAAGGATCGCTGTGGCGAGATAGCAATGCCAGTCGTCCTGTTTTTCATTAACAAATGACCTTAAGTACTCTTTAAGAGTAGCATGACTACGTTCTAGTGCACCATTTGTTTGAGGATGATAAGGTGTGGAAAATAGATTTTTAATTTTAAGTAACTCTGTTAGTTGCCTAAATAACTCGGAAGTAAAGGATGTACCTTGATCGGTCAGCAAAATTTTTGGGAAACCGAATAGTGAAAAGAAATTAATAAGATTGCGTGCAACTTCATCAGTTGTACAGGAAATCATGGGATAGGCACACGAAAATTTTGTTAAATCATCCTGAAGTGTTAAAATGTATCTGAATTTTTGAAGACCTGCTTCGGGTAAAGTACCTACAATATCGAGAGCTAATCTTTCAAATGGCCTAGTACTTGTGGAAGTAATAACCATTGGTGCTTTATTAGAAGCTCGTAAGGGTTTGTTAACTTGGCACATCTTACAATCTTTAACGAATTGTTCTATATCTGAACGCATACCTTTCCAATAGTATGAGGCTTTAATTCGGCTTAACATGCGTTTAACACCCGGATGACCGGATATGGTCGTTCCGTGGTTTTCCTTGAGAATTTTAGGAATTTCGGTAGGATTTGGATAAAGTATTTGATTTTTATGAATATGAACTTTAATTTTAGTGCCATGAAAAATGTATAAAATCATATTATAAATCTTGACATAAACCAATTTAGTAAACGGTTCAGAAAAGTCAGGTAAAGCTAATTCTTTGTCATAATCTTTTTTAGAAATAATTTCGTCTCTTAATTTAACTAGTATACTGTAAATAGTTTTATAACTCGTTTCATCAAAATGATGAACCTTAGTAAATAAGAAATAAAGTATCTTATTGTGTTTACAGTTGATTGTTTGTATAGTGTCAGGTTCGCGTTCACCTGCACGGAATTCCTCAGCATTATCTAACATTGATAACAGCTGTTCGCAATGCGGCATTGAGTAATCTAAATCTAAGGAAGCTGGACAAGCAATAGAGTTGATTTTTGTTGAATGCAAACTTTGATTATGTTCTTCAACTTGTGTATCATAATCAGAAGTAGTTTTTGTAAATTGCTTTCTAAGATATTGTTCATAAGTAGTTGAATTTAATTTGGAACTTCGAATAGTCACAGCATTTACTGGATAACGAGATAACGCATCTGCATTACTATTTACTCTGCCAGGTTTATAAACGATCTCGTATTCATACTCTTCGAGTTTTAAACGCCATCTTAGTAAGCGTCCACCTGGATCTTTCGCGTTAAATAACCAAGTTAAAGGTCGATGATCTGTTACGATTTTAAATTTATAACCATAGAGATAAGGCCGGAATGTATTCACGGCGAAAAGAATAGCGAGAAGCTCTTTTTCAGTTGTCGAATAATTCCCTTCTTGTTTGTTTAATGTTCGAGATGCATATGCAATGGGTTTATCCTTGCCAATCTCACCCTGGGATAAAATTGCGCCGACGGCATAATTCGAAGAATCCGTCGTTACTATAAAGGGCTGAGAGAAATCTGGATATTGTAATAAGGGAGCTGAGATGAGCTTTTGCTTAAGCGTTTTGAAAGCTTGTTCTTGTTCATGAGACCAGATGAAAATAACATCTTTTTTCAATAAAGATGTGAGAGGCTTTGTTATATGAGAGAAATTCTCTATGAAACGACGATAATAACCTGTTAATCCAAGAAATGATTTTACATCTTTAGGAGTTTTCGGTGTGGGAAATTGAGAAATAGCCTTTACCTTGTCGGGGTTAGGCGAAACACCATTGTCTGTGATAACATGCCCTAAGTAAGCGACTTCCTGTCGTAAAAATTCACATTTGTCGGGCTGTAATTTTAAATTTGCCTCTCTGAGTCTAGAAAATACAGATTCAAGTTTCTGTATATGGGATTCAAGGTCATGGGAATAAATTATGCAGTCATCTAAATAAATATAACAATGAAGACCTTGTAATCCTGAAAGGACTAAATTCATCATCCTTTGAAATGTCGAGGGAGCATTTTTTAAGCCGAAAGGCATTCTTGTAAACTCAAATTGACCTGAAATACTATTAGTTGTAACACTGAATGCTGTTTTTTCAGTGTCCTTGGAATTTAATAAAAGTTGATGAAAACCTGATGCTAAATCGAGTGTACTAAAATATTTAGAATGACCTAGTTGGTCTAAGATGTCAGTAATAAGAGGGAGAGGATAAACCTCTGAAACTGTGACGTCATTTAAACGTCGATAATCTATAACAATTCGCCATTTTTGTTTACCTGAAGCATCTAATTTTTTGGGGACCACCCATACGGGTGCATTCCAAGGAGAAGTTGATGGACGAATAATATTCTGATTAAGCATTTTCTTAATTTGTTTTTCGACTTCGTCTTTATGAACTTCGGGGAAACGATACGACTTTACATGAATAGGGGCTGCATCCCTAGTATTTATAGAATGCTTAATAATTTCTGTATGGGATAAAAATTCACCATCAAGATGAAATATATCTGTAAATTTAGAAAGGCAGTTTATTAACGCTTTCTTTTCTTGTGGATTAAGATGAGAGCACCTTATCTGCTCTAAGACTTTCTGAGATCGGTCGATGTCTAATGCATCTAGTTGATTAATCCGTTCGTGTTGTTCGTCATTAATTTTGGAAGCTGGCATTTCAAATGGTGTTAATTTGACTTGAAAATCGTCAATTTCAATTTCAGATTCAGTGGTGTTGAGAACCGAAACATTGACTCTGTTATTTGATTTTAAGTTGACTATACAGTTAGCCAAAAGTACACCTTCACTAATTTTATGATCTAATATCAAAGCTTCCTTTAGTTCAGCAATTTCTGATAGATTTGAGACTGAACACTCAATGACAGTTTCTGACCTCGGGGGTATGACATATGATGGTTTGCTACAGCAAATAGGTATTTCGTAATTCTCCAAATTAAGAGTATTGGTAGAATACTGAATGTCTATTTTGAAATGTTGTATAAAATCACTACCAATAATACCATCGTAGTTTAAATTAATCGTATCGTCAATCGCGTGGAACAAATAGTCAAATATTATTTTTCTTGACGAAGAAACGCGATGTTCAAAATTAAGTTTAATAGAACCAAGAGATTCGCAATAGGAATCGTTGTCACTTAAGCCTTTGAGTTTTATAATTTCAGGGTTAAGCACTGGTTTATTACGTAAACTAGAATGTTTAATAATTGAAATTGTAGATCCAGTGTCAATCAAAAAGCATAAAGGCTTGTTATTATAATTCGTTTTTAAGTAAACGTGAGGTAGAGAAACTTTGTTATTAATGTTATTAATAGTAAATGTATTCTCACGTGAAGGATTTGAAAACTTGTGTGCATGAACCTGTGTTGAAGAAAATTTAGGAACACAGTTTGAAGGACTTTTAGTCTCTTGAATTGCACTAACCTGTGTTGGGGAAAAATTAAGAACACAGTGTGAAGGACTTTTAGTACCTTGAATTGCACTAACCTGTGTTGAGGAAAAATTAAGAACACAGTTTGAAGGACTCTTAGTACCTTTATGTGCGGTAACTTGTGTTGAAGAAAATTTAGGAACACAAGATGTAGAATAATTTAAAGATTTCGTGTCATTTAAAATATTACGAGGTTTCGGCAGACACGCAACCGGAACCCTATTTAGTTTAAAGTTACACTTTCATCGTTAGTGTCAACATAATGCACATTAGAGCGATTATCGCTCGACATTTTACTCGAACTCGGTGGAAGTGCACTTGATAGTGTAGAATTACGAGCATCGGTATGCGAATAATTATTATTTTTAAATTGAAGTTTGCGACATTCGCCTATCAAATGACCTCGTTTTTTACAGTATGCACATAGTTTATTTGAATCAAATTGAAAATTTGATTTGAATTTGTTATTGCCAAATTTACTTGGTTGAATATTATTATGTGAATTTAAATGATGGAAATTTGGAGTGGAGTACTTATTTTTATTTTTGTAACACTCCGAAGCGACATGACCGCTTTTATTACATGTTGTGCATTGTTTATTAGAACGAGTTGAGAGTTTAGTTAAATTGAATAACTTTTCCTCTTCAGTAGCATGTGTAATCGCTTCTGATAAGGTTTTAGGATTTCGACATCGCACAATATGTGAAAAGTTATTGTTTAAGCCTAACATAAACGTATTTAGGGCTAGATCCTCCATTGCGGCTATTCGACCTATTAGTTCCTTGTCGTTATCGCAGCTATAGTGGATGTCAGATTGAAGTTTTGTCAAACACGATTCAATTCTAATGGAAAACTGCATAACGCTTTCGGAGGGCAATTGCTTACAGTTTTGTAGGTCAACTAGTAAATGAGTGGAGTGTTTTTTTTCTCCAAAAGTTGTCTTGAGAAACTGTTTTATCTCAATCCAACTATCAAACTTTTTTAGACAACAAGCTAATTGTGCTTTGCCTTCCAATTGCGATATGATGTATTTACATAAGACGTTCTGTTGGTCTGTTGTAGCTAATGCAATTGCATTTTCGCAATTGGTTAAAAACGCGGGCAATAATTCGCGATCACCAGTATAAGGTTTAATGAACTTTGTGAGGACAGACAGAGTAATTTTTTCAGCCATTTTAACTTTTGGTTTTGGCGCTGGGCTATCCTCAGAAGAATCGGAACTAGATGAGGATGCGACTTCTTCAGATGTCTCCTTTTTAAGAGGCATTAAATATTGTATACAAATTAATTATCGAAGTAAAGCACTACAAACCATCAGACACAAAAAAATTGCATTAAAATAATAAATAAAAATGTTAATTTAATTGAACAATGTAAACGATGTAAATAAGTAAAATTTGTAAAATAAAGTTCAGATAAAATGGGAAATTCTTAGAAAATTATTAAAAGATAAAATAAATTGGGAAATTGCACATTCACTTGGGAGCACTTTTAATTGGGAGCACTTCACTAGAAAGATAAATTACTCACAGTAATGCCGAAATTATGACAGCATGCGCGAACATTCTGGATTGCCACGTAATGCAGCGAGAAACAGCGTGACCTGGCGACTCAAGGAGTCGTATTGCAGGAACGTGTCGTGACGTCGCGGACACGCGGTTAGTTAGACCACGTGGCTGTGATGGTGATGAGCAGTTGGAGTCCTCGGCAAGACCTCGATGAGATGTCTCTGGATGATTTAAGTGATGCGGGCTCACAGTCGAAACTGGAGGCTGACCGTCGACCACAGGGTAGCAGAGTGTTTTCGGTGGTGATGCGGGCTCACGCTTCACAGCGGAGGCTTACCGTCGATCACGTGGAGTGCAGCAGCGCGGGCTTAGGCTTTTGTGGAACCCAAGGCTTATCGTCGACCACAGACACTTAGGACCTTTACAATTACGGAGCCAACAAATATAATGGTGCAGACGAATGGAACGAGTTCGCGACGCCTACACCTATAGATCCCAGAACTTGACGGTTTTTCCTGGGATCCCACTTCTGACACCAAATTTGTTAGGATGGCGGCCCGTTGGTCCTTTTTAAGAAAAAACACCACTTTGCTATAAAATTATTTTAATCAAAGAAAAGACATACAGACAGAAAAATTTATATAACTGCTCTACGAGCACGTGTAAAATTCGCCTTTTATACCATCCGCGTAAACGTGGAGGCGACGGGGGTTTGCGCTTAGTCGGCAAAAAAATGTGGAATGTACATAACAGTACGTACCATTGTTGCAGGAAATAATGTTAACTGAGTTGTTCCAAATACTATGCAATAACTTAATGTGAATGTGGTAGATGTCTGTTGCATGAAAAAGCAGTAATTTGTGCCTATAATTTAACATAAACAAATAATGTATTTTGTCAAAATTGTATATAACACGACAGAGAATTTCGGCATACTCAAAAGAATCAGCCACACACGCCGATAGATACGCAATAAATCTTCTTTATGTTTGCTTACCGGGTGTTGGTTAAAAACACAAAATATAACAAGCGAATTCGGAGGATGCCGATCCACACGCTTGTGACGTTCGGGTGTGGCCCTCGTATATTTTTATTGCTTCACTTTGTCGGTAAAGGACACTTAACTTTCGCGCAGCGTGTCGTACCATTTGTTCTTGTTACTTCTTATCAAATAGTAAAGGATCGTGTTCATTGTTTTCTTAGCATGTGTGCTAGAAAATTTGCCCGTCAGTAAATTCTCATCCATTCAGGAACTAGCTAGCTTACACTCAGTGGACGCACAGTTAAAATTAAACGATCGCGAGAAAACAAGACCAACGCGTGCCCCTGAAGATACGGTGACTTAAGTTAATTTATTACCGTTTCGGTACCATCTGCGTCAGAATCTCTACTTAACTAACGGCTGGAAATGAGTCAATATCGTTGAATGATTTACATTGTTCCACTTTCTTGTTTTCTTTAGTAATTAGTTCAATCCTTTGTTGTAGTGTACCAAGATTGAAAGATAGACAAGTTGCCTATCGGTTTTTCTATTCTATTTATATTTATCTTAACGGCGACCATAAGCTTTTTGAGATAACATCAGTTATGATCAGATTTGATTACATATTGAGGTAGGTAGGCCAATGTCTCGCATACCAATGGACTGCATTCTGATTTTACGATGTAGTTTATGAATCAGCGACAGTGCATTCATTAAAACGGGATGTTTGTAAGTGGACCTTTCGGCCGCTTCTCATGACTAACGTATTGTTTGCCAAAGCTGCAGTTTACGAGACGCCATCAACGACAAATACATGATTCAGGTCAATTTGGCCACACTTTTTCTTATTTCCCATCGCTATCTGGATGTCTCATTTTTCTTATACGCATAACCTATTTATGTGGTTTCAGAATTTGCTTGGCCTCCAACATGTAGTACTTGCCAAGGGATAGATTGTATGGGGCAGAATAAACAGGGGGATATATTTAAATTAAACAAAGCGTTTGCAGGAGGGTGCAAATCTATAATGAGCTTTGTACACAAAAGTTCCCACCTACTTAGGTGTTTACTGCTGCTAAAATATTTGGAAATAACGCTATCGTGTTCATAGAATGCGTATTGTTATTATTAATATTAGCAAAGTAACGTAGTACGTATTGAAACATAAGTTTTCAGGCTCTTTTGTGATGTCTCGATGATTCATTTATTGAGAAGGTTTCTAGGACATTAAACAGTTTTGTTATTATATTGCTTACTTATCTAGCTTTTGTGTATAAAAGTACAAAAATTCGAACGATTATTTGAAAATATGTTTAATTCTACAGAATTACTTACTACCTTTTATTTATTATATTTTGAACAGAGAATATCAAATAAAACACAATTTTAATTCGCAACGAACTAAAGGAACCTATTTTAGAGGTGCAACATTTAAAAGGTTACGTTTCGTATCGTGCATGACGTCGAATAATTATGTTATCTAGTAGTTTTAAAGGTCATTCATCTTTTCCTCGGGCGCGCTTTAGTAAATTCTGGTATCGTCAGCTAGCTTTGTATACATGCGTTATCATATCAGCGACAGTGACACAAGGCTGGTTCGACGCCTCTATGAGCGGTCGACGCGCGCGCCCCCTACTGCGCTCTCCCCACGCCCCCCCAGCCGTCCCCACACTGATGCAGTCTCCACCGAACCGTCGAAGGAACCACGCGTCCCAAACGCAGAAAAAAGCTTCCCGAGTTCGAGCTTTGTTTGACAATCTCCATAATTTTGTAATCATGTGCCATCTGCCTTCTTATACCATTTCATTCCTTAACAATTGAACCGATGCTTGTGTTTTTGTGTTCGCCTGTATTATTTTGACTATTTCCATCACAGTGATTGTGAACGGTTTTAGTAGTGTCAGCTTCGTTTATTTTAACTTAGTTCGTGACAGTGCTCCATAATTCACGGGATGTTTCTGATGCATTAGGATCTCACTCACTTTAAAGGTAGGTGAGAGTTTTTGATGAATGCAAAATTAATGCTGCTTATTCATCTTGTAATATCAGTTCATTGTGTTCAAAAGTTATGGATAAACTTATATGATATGCGCCCTATCCCTTTCCAAAGTTATAGTCAATTAGGCCGAATGCGAAGCAGATCTATAAGATGTCCGTATCGGCTGTGATGACATAAATATTTAATTATCCCACGATCCCATGGATAGAGGGTGAATTCGACGTGTGGGAGAGAGAAAGCGTTATACGGGTACGGTTTTTGAGGGGTTGCTTTGGTAGCCGAATTCATTGTCTATCTATAGAGTTTACAGCTACACCATAAATACTGCCAGTTTGTTAAGGTAAATAGTAAAAGCTACCTAAAATGGTTAGATTTCATTAATATTTAACCGTTTTCCTTAAAACAACGAATGAACAACGCCTGTTTATTTAAATATGATTTAAGCAATTCGTACCTCTCACAGAATAATAAATTAAATTTAGTTTACCAGACCCATATCAAAAACAAGTTTGAACATGTTTGTGATAGTACGGTTCGAGTAAGCCTTCTCGGGTCCAAGTTCCTTTTAAGTTTATCCACATTACAACATAATTCTCTCGGTGAAACCAGAATTGTCTAGCTAATTGGTTTATGTAACGTGTAACAATAGCTTTTTCGTACTTACTACAATTACTTTCTCGTAAACCATACTTTCGTTTCACACATTCGTTTTATTGGGCGAGTGCACAATTATATTTTGCAATTCCAAATCTATTTTTAACGTTTTGCTTTCATACGTGTGTTCAAATTCACGCTTTCTACGGCGTTTTGGATTAAAAATACGGTGAACGTCATGCAATATTGTTTTACTGCTAACACATCCAATTCTAATATCTTTGAAGCGTGTGCACTAGTCATTACACGAGTCTTGATGCTGCTATCATGATCGATGATCGTCGCGGCGATCGGAACTCTGTTTTTTATATCAACAAATTATTATTTTCTACAATAGAAGATACCATCGCAATACGCCGAGATACGAGTATAAATTGTATATCGCATTCTTTTCGTAGTTGTATCGCTAATTGTATAAAAACAATGTTCATTCTATACCAAATTCGTGATGTTTTGAATATGGTCAGGAAAGTAAGTAAAGTGTTGCGACAGTGGGCTGGTTATACGGTTATACCTTCATTAAATAAGATGGAAGCGTCCGGTGACCTGACCGGGGTCACTCACTGTCAATTCAAGCTTAACCTTTTATGATAAGTAAGTTCTTACAGTAGTTTTATTTTCTTATCCCGAATATCACGATGAACTAACACAGTTGAGCACTTGACACCAAATCTTTATAAATAATCAGGTTTTGCAACATTTCTATCGACACGATTATTCATTGTTAGTTGGAGACGTAACTATCAAACGGTTTAGTTAAATTATTTGAACGTAATTGATAAAATCCGTTTTGTCGCATCTAGTTATCGCATTAATTTGCTTCATTGTCTTCATGTGAACGATCACTTATAGCATTTATTTTATAGTCATTGAGAGGACACTGACCGTTTCAATCTGTCGTTTCCGATGCGATGTGTTGAATTGATGCTATTGGCATCAAGTGTCTCACGATTTGTACGTTTGCATTTGTCTTCATTATAATTTAAGGCTATTCAATATTTACCAAGTTAGCATTAGAAATTCAAAAGCCACACAGTCGTGTTAACAAATTAGAATTTCGAATGGTCTTGAATGCTTAGATGATGAATCATGATGAATATTATAGCTTTGTTACTGAAGGCTGTCTTCAACATTATTATTATTGGTAAGCGGTACTGCCTCAAACTGTCAACATTTTTATTGATTGACCAAGCACATTACTCGCTTCTTTATTTACTATCAGAATGTATATGAAAGTGAAAATGTTAAGTATTTTGCGTTAGGAACTGGCAAATTATTCAACGAGTATTTATCTATATTTTCAATAACTTTTTAAATAAACCGGAATATTAACGGAGTCTAATCTCGAATTGAATTCCTACTTTAGTGAAAAATATCGTGTCAATAATTGACGTATGACCCGATAACCCCAATTTCTCTTAAAATTTATTATAATCGTCACATTTCTATAATCATTACTTAAATAAGAAGATAATTCCATGAAATGTGGTCTGACTTGTTGTAGGCTTAACTTCTACCAGAATTTTATCTTGTATCGAAATTTAACGAATGTATTTAGGTTAACGATGTTTATTGTAAATACAAAGTGGTATACGTATCAAATACTGTGATTGATTACATTCTGACAATTCTAGGTCACTTTTTTCATATGAACAATTCTATTGCACATTCTTTATTTTTTCGACAGCAGACATCAGTGGGTCATGTATTATTCATACAACACATTCTTTCTACTCTCGAGCGTATTAGTCATTCACGGCATTTGTAATTACATCTGAAAATGAGCATCTAACAATCGGATCAAAGGACGCTGACCTGTCTGCCGCTCGGCTATTGAATCGGTGTTTTGTCATTAATATTTATGGGCTGCGCACTCTTCCACCCAGCGCTTCGGGGAACTAAGCACCTGACTGTGTTTGTCCATTACACCACCTTCGTACTAACTTGAATGTGTGTTAATTACTCACAAAACAACCGGTGGTGATTGCTTTTTCCATGTAAGTAATCTTGCTAGAAATTGTGTATGGTAATTTCAATCCGGACAAACAAGTCACTTTTGTAATCGGATGTTTGTTCGATACAACCAATATTGGTTGTATGTATTGCTTAGTTAAGATACAGCCATGAGTAAAATCGTATCGTTTAATATAATGTGAACAGTCTCTGACGAATGCACCTCACGAGATAGTGTCTCGTATCGTATCGCAGTCACCATTTCCTGCCGGTGGCTCACATCAATTTTATATGGAAATAGATGGCGTTCCCGCATGCAATCTGAGTGTGCTTTTGTGTTAAACATCTTCCATTTAGATTGATTCACTTGCATTTGGAAGTTAAACAAACACAACCGGTAAGAGATTTAAAAAGAAAGCAACCAATTTAATCATTCCGTAAATGCCTCGTGTGAATGAACACTTAATTATCATTTGGAATGAAGTTAACTGTGAAAACATCAACGAGCGGACGTGGGACGTCGGGTAACTTGTTGCGAAACTAACTGAGAGCTTCCACGAATACGCGTGACCCTCACACGCCGGCAGCATAGGTAATCTTGACACTAATACAGAGGGAAACTTAGCTAACACCCACACTGTAATTACTCGAGATATTGGAAGATTTCTTCGGAGAAATGGTAAATGCTCCATCCCCGCGGGACACGCTTTCGAAAACATTCGGCTATCAGATTAATATCTGAATCGCATATTTTGCCTTGGCTCGGTTAATAAATACAGACAGATCTTATGTCGCCTTGTCATTCAATAAGATGTCAAGGATTATAGATATTGATCTGCTGTCGGTAGTGTCTGTATACATCATTAACTATAATGCAATCTAATACTCAACGGGTCACAATGGATCAAACTAGAATTGTGATGAAGACGTCAAGATAAGACCTGACAACGTTGTCTTACACATTGGAAACCAAACCGACATACTAAGTTGATTAAAACCTCTTACTAACATAGATCTTAAAAAAAAAACATTATGTTTGATACCTTACTAATAATATCAGAGTTGAAGACCCGCGGCGAATTTATGATAGTCAAGTATAAACAAACAATATTTGAATATTTTGTGATTGCGGTAATTTAGGTCGTGACCGTTGGGTTTATACAGGAAAGGTTTTTCCTTGTATTTATATAAACGGAAGCGACGTTTCTGATATGTTGAACACGAGAGGCACAGATTACTGCCATTAAAACACTTGTTGATTGTTGTTTAGTGATGACTTTCGGAACTCGAAGCAATTACCGTCGGGTAATGTACAAGCTTAAGTATGGTATTGCGGAGGTCACCACATATCGACGTTTAAACATCAAGGATAACAGTTAATAATATTATTTTGCTTTTTGAGATTCAACAGTAAATAGTCTTATATGAAAGAATCGATGATAAGATCTGTATTGCTTTTCGTGGTATGTTTGGTGTGTATGCAATCGGGGACATTTTAAACATCCGTGACATTACTTAAGGGATACTTTAGTGATATTTAAAGGTTAATCGCTTGTGGGATATTGAGTTTGCTAAGTGAGGCCAGTCACGAGCACTCATTATATGTATACTTTTATGTATAATGTAAAAAATACTAACAAGGGACCAATCATCAGGTTTTTTAAACACAACATCTATGGGGACTAACAAGCAACGATACATAAAATTTATTAGTTTACATTTTCCATGTGTTTGTTTATTGTACTGATTAATCAAAGGCTTGTTAGATTCTTATCCGGCATTAAATTCAATTAACGCTTCAACCCGGGCTATTAGTTAATCTGCTCTATCATCGCGGTGTAATAAAACTGTAGCTAATACGGGATTACCAGATGATGGTGGTACGGCTCCGATGCGGGCAACGATATTGCCCCATAAACATGCTATTTATAGACTAGCATTGTGTTTGGTTTATTTTCTACATGTATGTATTTTTAATCTCCATCTTTCAAGTTGTGAATCATTAACAGTGAGATTATCAATTATGTGCTTATCTTTATTGATTCCTTATGTTTCTGTTGCGTTAAGACCTGAGTCATCCAATAAATCTGTTTCTATTGTTAGATACTTATGTGTAGGTACAAATGTACCTAGTTGTCGTTTTCGTTTTTCAAAGTTCAAGGCCCTGTTTTATATAGTATATATTTCTTATATTGCTTGTTAAGTTCGTTAATTCTGTGAACTTTTACAGTCTATCCACACGAATGCTACCTTCACAAAGGCTAATTAGAGTTGCGTGACCCTAGTGTCACGGGCTGAAAGCATTGAACCATCGCCTACTAGCAACAATAAAATTGTATCATTATTTCGTTAGTAGCATAACACAAATGTACCATTACCCTCATAGTTCGATTTGAAATCACAACAAAAATAGAATGGAACCAGTTTCGAGTTCTTACAGCACCCGTTAAGAGCATAAACCCATTATTGCTATGTCTTAACTACCGGATCTTTGTAACGTTAAACTGCTATTTTAACAGTTTTATTTAACATGTTTCTAAGTTAAAATGCCTGTGATAAATCTGAGCATAGGCAGGCGAGCGATGTTGAAAGCGGCACGCCGTATCATATATCATTTTCGTGTGCACGACATCAAAGAGCTCTAGAGATCCACCCATTTAGAAAAGGGACTGGTATAGAATGACTACTTATTAATTGATGTTCACTGTAATGATGATTGAAATGTGAACATTCTGTTTGAACAAAAATAGCTCCGAAAAATAGGGTTGGTTCTTGTCGATGAGCGTAAGTGCATTGTAATAAAAACGAGAGGGATCCAAAGACAATATTTTGTAATATCTTACTAGCGGAAACCGAGTTATGAGTGCTTATGAGCAGTAAAACTGACGTTGGCTCAACGGTACCTTGATAAAACACCATAAAGTTGGTATGGCAGTGAGTCCCCGGTGTTTGTGGTGCGCTGACCTCGCCTGAGTGGCCGTTAACCGAAATAAACTATCTGATTCCGATACTTTTTACTCGACTCGTTTTAATACATGTCAGTCGACAGTCTCGACAGTGCGTCGATTACAAAGCAATGTATTATCGGAAACAGTTGAACGATACGGCTCTACCCAAACAATGGCTCCTTCAAAGCCATTAAGCGAAGTTACACAATCTTTTGTGTTGGTCAAAAGCTATCTGCAGCACAGTTTTTGATCGATTGAATGTAACTGTTCTATAATTTGATAGCGATACGGTTTGGCAATAAGTTGTTTTAAATCATAGGCAGGTATCATTTGATTATCGCTGTGGTCTTTGAAATAGTTTAAGTTGTTTGCGTGAAGATTTTTTTAATGCCATGACAATTTTAAGGTGGTTGCAAATTTCATAAGCGCGTTGGTAAATAATCGATTAAAGAAACTTCGTGTTTAGGTAAAGAAATAACTGTAAAAAAATGTTTTTAGAGACCTAATGACCTACATTTTAGGCAATTTCAATAAATGCTAGTTGGGCCGGTTGCAAACACAAAATTTGTTCGAAAGATTTTATGTATGAAACCAGTAGCATTTTGATAAATAGTTAATTAAATGGATACTTACGTCTCTTCATGAGCAGGCAATATGGGTTAAATAGGCAATGCGAATACTACTTTAATCATTAAACACTTAATGTCAATAATATTTAAGCTAGGGTGTATCACGTTTCATGGCTTCTTTTTCCTAAGTAACTACTTCGGCTTATTACATCGATCGCAGTTGTTTCATGACATGAGTCATAAAATTACCCATAGCACAGCGAATCACGATTTTCACGATGCGATAGGAATAATATGCTTATGGGAAATTGAGTTTCGTAATAAGTCCTATACCTATATGTTTATATGCTCGCAAGAATTGGTACTTTAATAACTAAAAGTTTCTAAAAGTTTTGCCATTGTCACCTACCGGCTATCGCCATCTTTGTCATTTTTATGGGTCAATAAGTGATAGATAAAGGTACTTTTGTAAAATTCCATTCTGAAAACATCTCAGCATTGTAATTATGAAAATCATTGTTCTGTGTATTTATTTATTAAAATAAAATTGTTCTTCTTTATTCTAATGTGATTTTACTTATATACTTATTTTTCTTTTCAGGTACGAATCATGTAAACACAACCGCTCACCGGTAAGGATAGATTTAAAACAGTTTTAAAAACATAGATAGGTAGGTATATCAGGTTATTCGGCATCGGTTTTTTTCATTCATCCATCAATATGATACATACCTTTTTATCCCCAGGTGGTTAAATTTTGGTAACCACATAAGCGGTACATATGTTTAGTAGGTATTATTTTATACCTACATGTATTTAAAGTTTTATTTTATTATCGATAATCGCCCTTCGATATCAATAAATAAACAAAAGACAAAACTGAACGACGACTGAGGGATGAATAAGCTGAATGTAAAAAAAAATCGGTAGAAGTAGCTTCTTTAGCAAAACAGAAAGTAAGTGAAAAAACATTACCACAATACGTCATTGACTATCATAAATAGGATCAGCAATATATGAACGAGGTTTTGATTTAAGAAAGCGAGGCGTCGAGCATTCGTGAGAAAATTCCTAAGCATATCAATCTGTTATCAAGTGAGGGATCGCGCATAATATATCAAAATCTGACGTTTTTACCTGTAGGTAGCTACGAACAGTTTTTAGACGCGGTAGGTAACCCTTGCATGACGTTATTATCGAATAGAGTTCGTTGACCTTTCGTGACGAAAAAAATGTTTTGCTCCTATATAATAATACATTAATGCGACACAATTTATGTAGTCTGATATCGTTTTATTTAAAAGAGAAACGACTGCTTATGCTGTGCCAATATGGAGGCACGTAATATTCTCTTTCTCTGTCGGTTATATTGGAGACATATGAAGAGTGACTGAAACAAGGCATAAATTACTCTACAAGAGTTGGGGCAGTAATGAGATGCTGTCAAGCAATTGACAATAGTACATCAGTAGCCTACGGGGGCGTGATTCGTTCCTATTTAACTACAGCTATTATATTACCGCCCAGTCTCATTAGGTCGTCAGTGCAATGAGTGGTTGTGTACGCGAACAGCAGTTCAAAGGTATTCTCACGTCAACATGTATTTTACTGTATAATCTAGCTGATTTGCTACGAAAATAAGCTAATACCACGTTTCAAGGCTTCCCATTCTGATGATAGAAAGCGCACACCGTAAAAACGTCAACAATCCGTGAAATGAAGTGAATGAGCACATCACGATTTCGCTTTGTGGCATCAGCCAGATAACGCATCTTATAAAATGAAGTGACTCAAACTTTTACATATTCGAAAAGTAGAATACGCACTCACTAACCACAATGCCCCACAATGCCCCAGGGCTCAATTTTGGGACCTTTTCTATTTTTAATTTATATAAATGATCTTCCGTTCTATGTTAAGAATACCTGTGGAATTGTACTGTTTGCTGATGATACCTCACTGATTTTTGGTGTTGATAGACAGAAATTCAATTATGACGATGTAAACGGTGCATTATCTAAGGTATTAAATTGGTTTACTGTTAATAATCTAGTTTTGAATGCAAACAAAACAAAATGTATCAAATTTGCATTACCTAATGTAAAAAAATTGGCCTCTAATTTAATGTTAAATAATGAGGCCCTCAGTCTTGTTGAGTCAACAGTGTTTTTGGGTATCACGTTAGATTCGAAACTTCAATGGGGCACCCAAATATCATGTCTTGCGGGGAAGCTCAGCTCAGCTGCTTACGCGGTTAGAAAAATCAGACTACTTACGGATGTAGAAACAGCTAGATTAGTCTATTTCAGTTATTTTCATAGTGTTATGTCCTATGGTATCTTGCTTTGGGGCAGAGCAGCTGATATAGATACAATTTTTATTTTGCAAAAAAGAGCAGTCCGTGCTATTTATAATTTAAGCTCGCGAGCTTCCCTCAGAGATAAATTTAAGGAAATTAACATTCTCACAGTTGCATCACAGTACATTTATGCAAACATAATATTTGTCCGTCAAAACATTAGTCTTTTTGCTAAAAATTGTGATTTGCACTCCATTAATACTAGAAATAAGCATAAACTTGTAACATCTGCTTATAGACTACAGAAAGTGCAAGGATCATTTTTAGGACTTGGTGCACGGTTTTATAACAAAATCCCCACAAATATTTTAGAATTGCCTATGAATAAATTTAAGGAACGAGTTAAGTCAGCTTTGGTACAGAAAGCTTATTATAGTATAAATGATTATATTAATGATGACGAGGCATGGGTATAGCGCTCGTTCTATCAGGACTAATGTTATTATTGTTAAAGAAATTGTTAAAACTTGTTTTGAAAAGAGTAATTGCTGAGTTTATTGCCGGCTCTTCTCAGCAAAAGCAACCTTCCGAACCGAGCATTAGAGTCGACGTTTCATAAGTGCCTGTGAAGGCCTAGTTGAATTAATAAATTTATTTCATTTCATTTCATTCATTTCATTTCATTTCAATGTAGGTTCATAAACTACAAGTTTCCCGCACGTTTTCTTAGTTTCATGAGATCAATAACAGTTTCAATTTATGTAAGAAACTAAAAACCATCGCGTAATACGCTTTCGTTCGCGTTTGGCACGGATAAAGTTGGATTAGGGTTTCAAAAAGCCCAATGGGGCTCGTTTATCGAAAATCGAGACGCTGAGGGCACATTGGGTGACCTAGATCACGTAGTTGAGGTTGTAATGTTCCTACGTAAGTCTTGTGTGAGAAATACTTGACTGAATAAAATAACGTAATGTACCAGTACTCGATTGCATCACGGTTGAATTATGTATAGTATAAAGATGTTGATGATGGAAAATATGTTACACATATTCTTGGACATATGTTTACAAACACTGTAGTGACAGTATTATGCAAACATCTTGCTCCATCGTAATACCGAATTGTTTCCGATCAACCTGTCATTGTTACATCATGAGCGCACGCTTTGAAATGAAAATATACTGCTGCCAATGGGTATTGGAATAAAATATGATGACTGTAAGTTAACAGTACCGTAGTTGCAAGACGGCGTTGTTAAAGCAAAGTCAGCTGAAGTTCAACTCCTTAGGCGACGATGAATATTTATTGGTTCATGTGAACCCAACTAATTTACAGTATAGTGACTAGGAAAGTAATATTATCCGCATTTATAAATCTATATTTTTCTGGTTTTCATAGAACAAGCTCAGCTTACTCAGGGATCAGACCGTGTGTGAAGAACGTCTAGTGGTATTTATTTAATAACCGCTTCGACTTTCAATGTGTACTCGCAGAATTGTGAAGATAATTTTAGCTGAACGCCTCAAGCTCAAAATAAATTGTACAATTGTGACTCAAGTTCAGAGACCTGGTAATGTATTGAGGGCCGCTCAGTCTAGCATGGAGGGCAGCCACCGTCAAATGGCATAGAAATAACAGAAAAACTTTACTTTACTATATTGCTGTTTTCAATACAATGCGTTTTTCAACGAGCTCTTCTAGGACAATAGAACTTTTGCGAGCGAAGTTGTTTTCTCCTTCACGCTTGTAAAGTCACACTCACAAAGTCCAAATAACTCGAATGTAATTTGAATCTAAACGACACATCAAATAGCGATGTTAATTTTCTGAAACCCCACAAAACCTGTTTGGTTGTGAATACAACATCGACGTGTGAAAACAGTGTGGCGAATACGTGAAATTAATAAATGCTGCAGTCGTGTGCAAACCATCGCGCCACTCCTGAGCCACTTGGAGCCTTTGACAACGTGCGGCTGAAATGTTTCCCTCCGATCCCTCACGCCGTTCCCTCTCAGCCGACATTTTCCGGCGGCGAGTCTGCATTTTTAAAATTCATTCTCCGGGAAAACACATTATTATTATTTTGACGGTACTTTAAGATAATTGTAAGGAATTTAACATTCGGCTCCGTTGGTAGCTGTAAATTGCTATTTTCGTGCTTTTCGCTTCAATGAATTGTTTCGTGAAATTCCTTTTAAATGCGACATGTTTTTCGAATAGCGATTGCGATTACCCCTCGTACTACATTGTACTCGTGGACTGAACTTGTGGCAATGCACGTAGGTATATAAGTTGTTTATGATGATTTAAGAATAGATCAGAATATAGTTAATAATAGTGGTAATAAACTGATGCTTCAATATAATATGCGTTGCTAAACGCAGTAAAGATATCAATAGAAGATAATGGCCGAAGCGAAGTCGTGTTGTTCAATGTATTTAGTTGACTTCTCATATCGAACATACCTCGTAAACTGAGCACAAGAATGTCTTAGCCAATAAACGAGTACGTTTGTTATTTGCAGTGATTCCAGATGCTCCATTCGCGTAACAGTACAAAATTGTTCAAAATATTGCATTCGCATTCTCTCTGCTTTTATTCAAGCATTGCTCCGCTCAAAATAATAAAATAATTTTCGTTTCGCTGCAAGTTTAAATTACAGACGTTGAAAACGCTGACACCCATTTGGTTGTGAATTTACGAAGGGCTTAGCGTTGACGTTGATTTATTTTTGTTTGGGAGAAAGTAGTTACGTGTTAACTCTGTTAGTTTACACAAATTATTTGCCGTTCGTGTGATGTTTATTGCTCCTTCAATATTGCTGGGAGATTTTAAGCAGCTGTTGCAAAATTAGATGCAGTTCACCTGATTGATTAATTACCTCGAAGCTAACAGTAGCTTAGCTCCAAAAAGGTCGAACAACTTGCATTATGGTCGGGAGGTGGCATTGTTGGGAACTAGTGTGGCGTCGCAGAGCGGTGTAATTGAGCGTATGATACGTGGCGCGCTGACCGGCTGTGTCCAGTCTCCGAGAATGTATTTCCCAGGGTTGCTGTCTATTGGTTATTGATAAAACATTTTATGCGTCATAAACTTACTGAAAAGTATTCATATGTCAATCAACTTGTAGATATTTATTAATCGATGGTACAAAAATCAGTCATCATGTCATTTTTGATACAAAAATATATTGCTTATCAATTATGCATGTAAACTTAATTAATTATAAGATTATCGCTGCCAAAGCTGTGATAGCTGATATTTAAGTGCATACACCTGTCACTGATAGTGTTAACCCTGGATGGCGATATAACATCTAAGCAGCATAGTACGTGACCACATATCAGCGGGGACGAGGCGTGTGGTCAAACTGCAGCTGCGCTTTGTGTCGCAAACTGCATGTTGTTCGTACACATGCCGTCGATGCTTATGTTTGTAATAGACGGTGATTTGAACGCTATAAATCTTTCATAGGATTTTATAAAGGTACTTCTTTAAATCTTGGAATTTGAAAGGCAAATTACGAAAGCATATAATGTTAGGTCAGTATCGCATCATGACTGATAATGATAATATTATAAAGATACTGTAATCCAGCGTCCATAAATTGTGATATGTTTATGGAGGTATTTTGTGAAGTTTTCAGTGCGTAAACATACAATCACAACAAGCGGAGCAATGAAAATGACCGCGATAAGCCTAGAGTTGAAAGCGTAATGGTTGCTAATGTAAGCAAAGAAAATCACCATATCGCTGCATCAATCAATGCGGAAGCATCAATATATACCATACTTATATCGTAGGGAATATCAAAGAACGTTACTACTAGTAAAATTGTGATTACGAGTACCTACAAAAATAAATATAATTATTACGACGTTTCTGGCTATATATTTTAAAATGAAATAATAATGTGGTACCTTTGAAAGCGAATTTCGTAAAATCATCAAACGTGGGCAGAAAGGTTTACGCCCACATGAAAACCATTGTTAAACAAGACAGGTTGTGATGTGAATATATTTATATTTTAGCAATTGTTATTTTTCATACAGCTCCATTCTTGAAGTCTATTATTTAAATAAATCCTACCCGTAAACAACCGTCAACGACGTGTTCAGCGTAGTTTTATTATCTTTAGAACGTCGGCTTTATTTCACACTTCAATATTCTAGACAACGTTGAACGTCCTTTGAACCTGGACGTATTGTTTCGTGGATATACTTTCGGTAACCTGTTGGTTTTGAGTCTCCCTGTTTATCTACCGTGTTGATTTTACATAGATATATTGTAATTTCTGAATGTTAAGCAAATTATTTTGATTCGTTTTAATAATATTTACCGCTACACCCAATTTACTTATCCGTGTTGTTGGTTACATACAGCCTTTAGGGGCTTTAGGTCATGTCTGTTTGTTTATATCCTTTAATAATATTGTTATTTGATACTGACCTCGATTCTCGAATATCACATCACGATTTATCCGCAATGATTTCATCATATTTATATTCTGCGGATCTTCATTTATCATTTAATAGCTACCTTTTTGCGGTTTCACATTCGGTCCTTGGGTATTTTATGTTTTCTGGTATAAAAACATATCCTTTGTCACTCGGGAATAATGTGGCTTCTGACAGTGAAATTACTTTTAATGAGCAATTTCGGATATAAGGTACCTACCTGTAAAATTTAGACATGTTATTTTATAATATTACTGTACCAATAATATAATATATTGAAAATTTGTTCGTATCTTAAACATATTTCAATATAACTCTAGCAATTGTTTCAATCAATATCTACTAAGCTTTTAGCAGGGATTACCGTAATCCGATGATTAATATAATTAGGGTTTATTTGGATAAATTATTACCTTTTATCGTCTTACAAAATGATTGAATATCGACGTCATATCCTGATTATTGAGTGTTTACTGACATCTTCTTGACGGGGGATTAGCAAAAGTGCATTAATAATTCTATATTAAAATCGGTCTCAGCTGAATATTTGCTTTGAGTTACATCATGCGTCGCTAGGAGAAACGACTCATTTCTGGCTCTGTGGAAGGGAAGGAAGCCAAAAGAAACTGGATCGAATTCGCTGCATTCCAAGACTACAAGCACAGGATTGATAAAAATGCTGTATGTATGTTTCAAAAACGAATACTTGAATCCGAGCACTATGAACGTTATACGAGAATAAATGCGTCTAGACATGCGACTTCAGTCCAGTAATCATAAACTTGTTAGCAGGTAGATCTTCTTTATTAATGCTTAGTACGCAGGTCGTGATAACGATACGTTCTTACTAACTGTACTTACATAAAGCTATATAATCGTGACTATTGTTCGCCCATTGCCCGTGTATAGGGTAACAACTCTTCACGATAAATCAACAATTTTGGTCACGGTTTCTATAAATACACGTACAATTTGATTGAACAATTCTTTGATTTTCAATGGAATTTTTATTAAGTTTTTTGCGTATGTAATTAAAATTCTATTTCGTGCTAGGTTTCATGTTTGAACTTCTCTGTCTTTACGTCATCGTAGATTAGATATTAGTAACGTCTCTGATAGATGGATCCGGTAATCCTTTTATAGCAATAATAAATATGCGAATTAGGTACTATCAATGATTATATTGTAGATCAGATATTATGATTAAATTATGCTTATCCACAAATATACTTGTAGGCAAAATATTCAGTTACCAATTTAACGCAGATAACTATTCTATATCTTCAATAGACATTGATTAGAAACTAGCAATTATTTTAACATTCAAGGAAATCGTTAATCTTAATTCGGATCAGTGACGAGTGTAAATTTATAATATTGTTGTCAATTTGATAAAATGTTGATATTTCTAAGAATTGTGTATTGATTTATAGAGTATTATGTCATAAATTATGTTTGTTATGAAATATACTATAAATAAAGGTATATTTCAATAAAGCATGGTTTAGTCTTATCAGTCATTCATTTTATAACATGCCACATCCTAAAATTAAGCTACATTATGGATTTTATATGGACAGCATAAAAACTAAAAATGTAAATACCCCATGGCATCTGTCACGGCACCTGCGCTTGCGTTAGGGTCTTCAATTGTATTATTGCTTCGATAGTATGAATAAAGTTATGGACACATAGTTTGACTTCCAATTCAATCCAAGTCCTTTGCAACCGGTGGTGTATTGACCAAAATTATATATAAAATATTCTACTTTAAACCTCATTATGCATTCTCAAATCGTTAATGACCTCTTAAACCGTCGCAACTAAAATAAGTAGTAGGTAAACTCACAACTACATAAATATTAAACGTTCTCTCACATTAAGGTGATTCCGTTTGGGACATATGAAATGTCCTCCAAAGCTCTCCAGGGGCCAACAATGGACTGTTTTATGTCAAGAATTATAGACCACCGAGGTATTTTGTTGTTTGAAGCACACTTGATGTAGTGTATTAAAATTATTTACATAGGTAATTCTCTAGAGGAGGGGCGCGAATGGATTTTATTCATTTAGAATGCTCAGTGGGAACCTCTTAAAGGGGGAATAGGGTGAGCAGGAATAATACTGTTAAGTCTTTGGAGAAACAAAAGAGCTTATTTTTATGTTTATACCATGGGACTGAATCTTGAAATATTTTGACGTTATAAATTATTTAGATAAAAACTTTTAGTGATATAAATTAAAATAATAGCTCATTACAGATATGAGCTTAATTATATGATAAAAAAGTTTTTAATTTAGCACTGTTGAAGCAGATGCTGTGTTGGTGAACGGATGCCGCCGACCGGTTCCGAGTCCCGTCGGAAACAATAAATCTATAGTCGCTTAAAAACCATCGTTTACTATGGTACAGGTGTTTTCTACACAATTAAATGGAGGCTTCTATTTCCGAGCTTATAATATCATACTGTACATTAAATTCAAGATTATTAGTTCCTCTACAAGTTATCGCAAGTATTGAGATTTTATGATAAAAAATTGAGTTATTGTCATTTAACTTTTACGGACAGTTATGGAGAAATATAAACCTGATTATTACATTTTGATTTGTGAGATATATACCTAATATTATTAATCAGTTATGTTGTCATCATCCTCGACAGAAAAATTAAATTTGTTATAAAGTTTATACATAACAATTCACAATCATGGTATTAATCATAATAATGTTATGTTCTAATACTAAACGATTCTAGCACTTTTTAAACAATCGTGAACATTGAAAAGCATGCATAGTTATTATAGTTTAATTAAGGAGAACTTCCAGCCATTAACAACATTAACGTGTCATGTCTAAGTCTAGACAGTGAATTACAGATGAAAACCCTGCTAAGATACCTAGAAACGCAAGCATCATTAACCATTGTGTAGAATTAATTTAGTTACCTAAAGCACTTTTTAATAAAGCCGGAGTAAAATCCCTCAGCCTTACATACCTTCATCATGTCAAAACCTTATAAATAATAACCGTCTACGGGCGAATAGTTAATTAGTCTGCCAGTTTTTCTTATATCCCCAACACGAATTTTAATGTTTGAATCTAACTAGCTACCAAATGTTCATAGCACTAAAACCTTTCAGGATTAATTAAAAGTACGTAAATTAATTAAATTAACTGTGTAACTTATTTACATAAATAATTAGAATGCTAATTAAAATAGCGGTTCTGTTAAAAATGTTACTATTTCAGACAAGATTCTCGTAATACTATCTATATTATAATAATGAGATGTAAAAAGATTTGAAAATACAATCGGCCAAATGCGAGGAAGGATTCCGTTTAATAATAACGACAACAACTTAGTGTATTTTTAATTAAACGATTATCTTATCAGTCTATCGTGATCTGATCACTCATAAGTGCAACAAATTATACTGTTTCATGTCATGCCACAACTTTTACTTATTTATTATTAGATATATTCTGTCGCTAACGATATGAGTAATTGAAGAACCAAATAATCAGCTTCTTACATAATTGCTTTTAGAGATAAGAACAAAGATAGTAGTGGATATATCTTTTGAGGTTTGTTGTAGAGATATTCCCCACTGAATTAAATAAATATTTTGGTTTTCTTATCAAAGTAAAAGCGCTTGCTTAAAAATCTACAATAATACTTTCATCCCTCTGACGCAAGAAGTGTAGGTAGATACAGACTCACCGGAATGAGGTAATAATAGGGGAGCCGAAGAGGGGATTCTGGGAGTTCCTCGAGCGCGGCAGATTAGTATATGGGAGGTACCTTAGGTCTAGTTGAGTGCCTCAACCAAATCTAAGCTCTCCATGTGGAGCCGCGCGCGTACAGCAGCCGATCAGATTAGTAAAAAAAAATTGATACGTGAAGATACTCGAGCGTGTCAGATTAAAGTATGGTGGTTTAATCACATGCTGAAAAGAGTGTATTTCAATAATCTGACGATTTGAGCGTGACGTATGGGAGTGAGAGGGTCGCAAAGTTGCAAAAAAAAATCGATGAGTGGACATTCTCGAGCGCGGTTGAATTTATTTTCATTTTAGAGAGAATAATTCAAGGATCACAGAAATCATATAATCTGCCGATTTGGACAAGCCGAAGTAACAAAAAGTTAATTCCTTAGTTGCTATATAGTTTCAAGCAGCAAGGGTAAGCTCAGAGACCCTTGATACTACAGAGCTATAATTTGGTGTGGTAGTAAATATTAACTACATCGACAAAGTTAAAACATAAAATCTAGAAAAATATTATTTTTAGGGTTCCTTCCATACATGTAAAACGGAGTCATTTTTTATTCGCCATTCCTATAGTAGGGCATATCGTTCGATAGCTAATTGAAAAATAGTTAAGGTTTGCAAATAACGCTAAACCATTGTTTGTAGATATGTAAAAAAAAACATCCTAGTATTTTAAATGATGAATGTAAAAGATTAATTAATTTATTATATTGATCAATTTTTTTACTCGAGCGCATCAAATTTTCTTAGGGGGTGTTAAGTGCTCTTATGCAATAATGTGACGATTTCGTCGTGACGCAAACTCGCGGCCATTATTACAATATAAAAAAAGTCGCCATTTTCAAATACTTAAGCGCGTCAGATTAAGACTGGTTTGCTCCGACGATATTCCAAGATTTTTAAACATTTTTTTAATGTATCTGATGTAAAATTTATTGTTTTGAGTTCAGCTTTACCACAAAACACACACTTTAAATTTACATCACTCATTGTACCTAAATATTTACAAACCTCAATTCAAATTAATCAGAAACGTTGTTAATAATTAAAATAATATGCCACGAACGAGTCTCTGTGATCAGCTGTCGATATGGCAACAGAAACAACAGAGTGAAGATGGAGTGACAGAGGAATAGAAACACGGAGAGGAGAATATAGGCATTACGCATTCAACTGAATTAACGAATTTTTGTTATTTCGGCTTGTGGAAATCGTCAGATTGTATATTTTTCGTTACCCTTAAATCATTTCCATCAAAGTAAATTGAGGTACGCTCGAGAATGTCCAGATAACTATTTTTACAATTTTGTAGCCCTCCACTTTCTTTACGTTACTCTCAAATCGTCAGAATAGTGGAATATACACTTATTAGCATGTAATGAACTCACTCTACCTTAATCTGACGCGCTCGAGAATTTCTGATGGTCAACTTTTTTTACTAATCTGATCTTTTATCCTGGTACGCGGCGGAATCTTTTATGAGGTTCATGTTTGGTAGAGGCACTCAATTAGATGTAAGGTATCCTCCCATATACTAATTTGCTGCGCTCGAGGAAATCCCAAAATCCCTGCTTGGGCTCCCCTACAAATGTGTTGATTTCTTTACAATTACTGTTTCTAGATCTCATAATATATCCGTGATTTATATTATTTATAATTTTATTTAACACATTCAATGATTTTATAAAATCACGGACGAAAACAAATCTTTAAGCCGTCAGATTAAGAAAACCCATCCATATATTCGTCAGATTATGGCATCGCACGCCCAGGGTATCATGCTGAACCATCTGTATGAAAATCTGACGCGCTCGAGTATGTCCAGATGGCGATTTTTTTTTGCATTTTCAAGAAGCCGTCCCGAGTTTGCGTCGCGTCCGAATCGTCAGATTTTTGGATCTGAGCTTCGTTTAGGCTCACTTAACATCCCCTGTAAATATCTGACGCGCTCGAGCATTTTTTTTTTTTTACCATTTTTAAACCATCCGTACGGCCGGCCCCACCATGCAAACTGGCAGATTAACATTATTCTGTCATCAGAGTTACATGGAGTATATAAAGTATCAATATCTGACGCGCTCGACTATGTCCATGTATCAATTTTTTTTTACATCTTTGCAAGCTCGTAGACGCTTGCCCCACCGCTAAAAGAGAAAACATCATATAACCTTTTTTTCTTCCTATTATCTGATCTTCAAAATCCAATAGGTCTCCACGACGCTCGAGGACATCCCCGATTAGCATCGGCGCCTCCCCAGCTATAATAAATTGCAGGCGACTGCAAGTTCCGCACTTGTACCTACGCGAGAACTTCGTTGTTGAACTAAACGTCTCAGAGCTAAATTAAGCAAAAACTATCTAACCAACCGGTAGGAATAAGCACTGATTCATTCCTCACGATTGCCTGCAAAGATAACGAACTGAAGAATTGAATATTCCATTACTTAAATTCAATCATTGGCAATTCCAATGAATCCATCTAAGTCTGACATCGTTTCTTATCTGATGTGAATGTTCGATTAGTGTTCAGAATTAGAAGCTGTTTGATAACGACAGTGACGTTCCCTCGTGCGGTCTATTATAAACCCTTAAATTACGGCATGGAGGAGGAATAAAACTGCCTCACATACGAGTGAATTCATTCAGTCACGTTCATGCGTGCAGTGATGCCACAAAAACTTGAAACGTTTACATCCATTATTATGTACATTCATCTTTTGATGCCCATACATTTTAATATGACATCCGCTTCAATCTTCACACACTGACCTGGTCCCGAGTTGAACAATTAAAACCTGTTTGATCGCCTCTGACGATACAGCTGCGTCTTGTTGAAATTAAACATTCACTAGCAGACCATTTAATATTTACGACTTTTCTGGAATCTAGTTCTATTAACGGTGCTGGCAAAACACCACGTCAAAGTTCCTATAGGTTAGTGTTAATTGTTTCATGACAGTACGAAACAAGTAATTACAGTGAACAGCATTGCGTGAGAAGCATTCGGAAGTGGGCTACGCAGTCGACAGTCGGCAGGCAGGGAAGCCCTGTATTGATCGCTCGCGCCCCACGCGTTATGACCATCGGCGACAGGAGGGCGCTCCCGGCTTCAAGTAAACACTCCAATGGGTTCAACATGGTTTATTACTAAAACCATTCCAGCCAGTTAAGAAGCTTAACAGGCTTCTAAGCTCAATTTCGCCGTAAAAAATAAATTCACATCTCTAAGGCTGAGCTGATTGTTACTCAACAGAATGGAACATAAAATTACTATTAAATAAGTAAATTATTTATAATAAATCAGACGCAAACGATCGTCCGTTGGTTGAATGAGTTAATAACCTCTCTGACCCGTAATCAAAGGTCTTTGTACTTAAAACCCTGGGCCTAATCGAGGGCCCTTGAACCCAAAGGGTGAGTTTATCGTCCTGAGAAAGAAAGACTGAATACAATTTGCATACAAAATTCTTATCGCTCGTTCGACGTAACAAAATAACATAAATAGATATGCGGAGAGACTTGTTTCCGGAGACAATTTATGCTTACGAAAATAAGAATATTTCGTTTGGATAATGGAACGAAGTAACCATTGTTATTTCTATAGACCAAACGGTCCTCTGTAATTGTATAATGTCTGGTTTTCCCTAAATCAATGGAGGGTGACGTAAATAGCTATTCATACATAAGCGATTCGATAAATCTCTTTGTTTTCGGTTGTACCAGTCCGTTCCGTGCATTTATATTTAGTTTATACTAGGGAACACATATTTGTCCCAGTTTGTAGTTCGCTATTTTCAAAACAAACATTATCCTAAGCTCGGACGCAAACATCCCGTGCGAGCGAAAGGAAGTGGGCTAATCAAATATAATTTAATCACTTTACGATTAACCTCTTTTTTTCAATTACTCTTTAACCAGTAAGTATATACAAATTGCATTACCACATTTTTAAACGGGTTACGGAAGTGGTATATTGTTCGTACCAAAACGGGAGATATCTTTGTTTGTGGGACAAACCGCCCCCATGCGGGTGCATTGTTGTATCCGTGCACACGACACGACCCTTTGTGCCACAATGTTGAGGCCTGCTGATGTTTCGCGATGGAGATAAACAAGATTGAGCACCCATTCAGCACTTAACCTGTATGTGCAAGTTTTCCGAAAATGCGTGTCCGTACGGACAACGGAAATTGCCTAAACCGAGACGGTTATACCAATGGGAAACGTCCAACATATTTTCTCGCAGGGGAATGAAGATTTAGGGTGTGAGATAGGAGGTACTTCCATGTTTATCTTTGCAGTTCCCCACGTTAACATATTGGCTGATCTTCCTCACGTCTTGTCTATTTATGGTTGGGAATGTAACCAGGATTAAGGTTGACGCTTTATCTTTTATTTCACCTGGTAAACGTGTTAAGGTTAGGTTTATTTCACCTAAACAAGGCAAAAGTTACCTTAAGCAATGCCAGATTAAAGCTACGGAAGCTCGGCTACTGCTCAATTGAATTCCTAACTCCATCACAAACTAATTTACCATTGTTTACCAAGTCATTGTATCTCAGATATGGTACAGATCTATTCAAGTTAGAAACTCTTCTCCTATGATCATTGCTTTGACGGATTATCAGATATTGTCAAAATGGTAATAAGAAAACTTTAGTAATTACTTTATGAAGACAAATGTTATATTATTGCTCCACCAGAGGATGTAATGTAATCGAATCCAGCGGATCTTATAATCGATGTACATGATATTGTATGTCTCAGCAGTGATTTCCGGCGGATGACGTCTGGTAATACCTCGTTCGCAGTTTTATTTGTGCGTGTTCTGAGTTTTAATAAGGTTTATTAGTTATTACCGCACATGTCTGCCGTATGCAGATTTATTAATGCTTATAAGATCAATTACATATTTTCTGTGTAGCGAGCTGTTATTAAAATATTCTTTATAGGTTCTTCGCTCTTTGTTTCTTTGTTGTCTTACAAATTGCTAATTGAACGTACCTAATGACTTAATGTAGAAAAATATGCAATGTATTATTATCTAATTGAGCTTTACCATCGCACTAATGATGTCATTACAATGTAACTTAATATTAGCTATACAAAAAGATTCAAGGTACGGGGGTCACAGACCTGTGCGTTGTATTGTAAGGATTCTTCCTCTATACCGATTCCACGTTTGCTAATCATTAGTACTCCGAAGTCGGAATTTCCTGCATAATCAATGTTGCTGTTGGTTTACTAAGCAAGCTTCCTACCTCATCATACTTAACGTTTACATGCTCCAATGATTTAATTGACAATCTTGGAATGAGCTGGCATGTTGGAATGCATAAAGGTAATAAGCGCTCTAACACTTTAAGGAGTAGTTACGAAATTAAGGAAATATTAACAAAGTTAACTATTTTTGAGATTAGATATGATTTGTAGTTCACTAGAATATATTTGATAGGACATTTATTGAAGGTCACATGTCTGAATTAGGCAAAGCATTGAGGAAACATGTTCACGAAAAGGATTCAACAGTGAAAGCTAAGAAGCTTAGCTCTAACGGTCGGTCGATAAATACACATTATGTATGTATATGTATAAATCCTATCCCAAAGTTAAATAGAAGTAACGCTTTCGCAAATGTAGCAGTGAGTGACTAACTTCAATGGATTATTTAACTAACTTAGTACAGTTTGTTCGGAGTCTAGATCTTTCTTTAATGTACTTCTGACCTAAAAGTTTCCACTTAGAAAGTCTCAACAATTAGATCTAAAGTGCTTTTAACTTGATTTTTTGTTTTCAGTTCAAACAATTCAGGTGTTTCTGCTTGACATTTGTCGTGAGGCAATTAGTTCTGTGTTTATTTATACTAAGTTCAGCTACATGACTTGATTTAGTATTACTTAATCTCACACTGGGAAATCGCCAATGTTACGTAAATGTTCGTAACCGCCGTTGGTCTAGGATTGAATAATGTTTTAATATGGGAGATTTACTACGTTCAATTCATGCCTTACATCATTTTGAAGCATGGCTTGCAACAAGCTTTAAACGGCAGTTTCAGAATTATAGATCAAAGCTTTACTTACATAACTTACCTACAACATGAGATATGACTTACATAAATCTTACTTTCAGGACCAACAAAACACGTATTTCATATAAATCAAATCTAAGTAAACTATTTATGGAACTCCCCGTTGTTTCTTAATCACATGACGTGTCGAGAACAGAAGCCTTAGTTTTAGTAGACAGTAGGTTGAACATGATATAACACATCGCGGATCCGTTTTAAGCTATTGTCTTGTCCGCAGCTGTGGCTGACGGCCCGCCAACGTCCTCCAAATACAAATCATTGTCAAGTTCAACAGAACTGACGTGTGGGGACTAGCAAATAATGACAAAATTAAACATTAAAATGCTGCCTTACATTCAATAAAATGTATCCTCCTCGTAGTGATGGGATTCTTCCCGGGAAAGAACCCAAAATGGGAAGATTGAGGGAAAGAACCCGAGGAAGATTCCCAAATGGGAAAGTATTCGGGTTTTTTCATTTTTAGCAATGTAACAAATAGGTAATGTGTAGATACATGTATATATCAAATAGTACGTACTATTTAAGTACTATTACTACTTGTTTGAGCTAATTTAACTTTGTTAATTTCCATAATTCAATAAATACGTTATACAGTCTAAGCCGTTTACTGCGACATCTTTTAGAACAATATACCTGTTATATTGTTCTTAGAACAAAGGTCCCGGCTGAATGCTATATGACCGCCTAATCAAAAACATTCCTTTTCCGACATGGCTATTGACGACATACCTCATTAAACGACCACATTTAACAATTATTTCGGAGAATTAGATCTGTTAATAGTAGAAAATTGTATAAAACTACGAAGGCAGTGAAATACTTATAAATGAAGTTTATATGGCCTTCAAAGATATTAAGTCCACATTTAATTTTGCATTTCCGGACATCATCATCATCATCATCAGCTTATATACGTCTCCACCGAGGAGCTCGACCCTCCCCTAACACCGAGGGGGTGTAGGCCATAGTCCACCACGCGGGCCTAGTGCGGATTGGCGGACTTCACATGCCTTTAATTGTGACATCTCAGGCACGCAGGTTTCCTCACGATGTTTTCCTTCACCGAAAGCCAGTGGTGTGAATCCGTACGTAAGTTTTGATAAACTCAGAGGTACGGGCCAGGGATTTGAACCGGCACCCTCATGATCGTGAGTCGGTGCGTTCCCAACTGAGCCACCACGGCTATCCGGACATTTCCGGACATATCCATTCTAAATGAGCATCACAAACAAGATTTTTAAAATGCTGTAATTAGCTGAACAAATAAATGTTTGACACCCATTCATTATGCTGCATATTTATTGGATCCAAGATAGCAAGGCATTGAATTAGGAGAAGAACACGAAGTGGATGGAGTGTATACACGACGTTAACCAATTGCACAATATTGTCGTTGGTGTTGATTTATCCAATTATAGAGCTAAATAGGGTTTATAGAGTAGACCATTTATATGGAAGGATGTCACCGAAATGGACCCAGTAGTTTAGTCGAGAGGACTCTGCAGTTCCAAATTGCTGAGTAGGGTTGCAGTACGGATTCTAACTGCTCCCTGTACTTCAGCAGCCACAGAACGATTGTTTAGCACGCACGTCCAATACATAGTCGCAAAAAAAACAGATTGACTACAGACAGGGCAGCAAAAATACCTTTTATTTCATACAATTGGAACCTGTTTCATAAACACAAAGATCATGACAATGACGATGATGACGAGCCAATAACTACGAGGGCTGCACTAAAAGTATGGGAATGGAATATTTCCACAATTCCTGTCATATTAAAATCTTTTAAATTGAAAACTCTTTGGTTTTAAAAATCGAATACCATTTATTTATTTAAAAAACGATTCTCGGTCTTGTCACAAGGTTTTGTCAAACTTGTTTAGTCGTTGAGAAAATGGAGAAAATGGACTGGAGAAAATTCAGGAACGATGATTTATTATGACTTTCGAAGTGGTTTAACACAAAAACAGTGTGGTGACCGGATGATTTCTGCATTTGGTGATGAAGCCCCATCCAAAACTACAATTCATCGCTGGTTTGCTGAAGTTCAACGTGGACGTATCAAGTTCAGTGATGATCCTCGTCAAGGTCATCCAAAAACTGCAGTCACCCAAGAAAACGTTGATGCTGAGCGTAAGCTGATTGAAGAAGATCGACATGTGATATACCACGAAATTCAGGCAACTTTAGACATTGAGATGAGTCAAATACAAATAATCTTGCATGAACAATTAGATGTAAAATATTTGTTTTTCCCGATGGATACCGCTTTCGCTCTATAAAGAGCAAAAAGCGGCTCGTGTTACTTGGTGCGTCAGAACTTTCGAAAGACACGCAGGATCCTCAAATGCTATATAAAACATCGCATCAGGTGACGAATCCTGGATATACGCGTATGAACCCGAAACAAAAACCAGTCTCGAGTTTGAGTGTTCGAAAATGAGTAAAGCCAACAAAAATCGTTCGTTCACGGAGTGTTGCAAAAAAATGGTGGCTACGTTTGTCTCCAAAACTGGCCATGTTTCGACTATTCCTCTTGAGGGACAAAGAACGGTAAATGCAGAACGGTATGCTAGCATTTATTTGCCACAGTTCGTTTCTGAACTCCGTCCTCAGTTTTTTCGATGGACCAAGCTGCGGCTCAGCATCTGATCAGCTTTCTGAATTGAACATCAGTGTGAAAACTGGAGAAGGAAGGGGTGTTAATGTCGGCGGTTCATCGTCAAAGTCATTTTTATTTATTCATTCTGAGAGCCCCATTACGTTGCTCTTAGTCTCTCCAGAACAATAAAAGCACACTGCAGAACATTTCAGCACTGCTTTTCGACATCCACACATCGCTCCACAAAAAGAAACGGTTTGCTCGAGTTTCTGAACATTTTCTCTTATAACTTTTTCATTTATAGTTCTACGACAAAAAGTTACTGAACCAAAGTTGTAGAGAATTTAATTTGCAACAAAAAATGTTACCAATTTTTTTTAATCAAATGAATAGTTTAAGAGATATATCGTATAAACCATTTCAATTGAAAAAACCCGTCTATTGGGTTTCTTCCCACGTAAACACCCGGTTCTTTCCCATTTGGGAATAAACCCGGGTTTATTCCTTTCGGGTTTATTCCCACCGCCCATCTCTACCTCCTCGTAACGTTACGCAAGGATGTCGCTTGTGTTACATTGTGTTTTATCTGCTGGTATTTTACGTGGAACTGTAACAACGAGTTGTTGTTAATGTTTACTTTTTCCTTTCCCTGTCTCCCTTCTCGGTCGGTCCTCGAAAGTGTCGCTTGTATTTGTGTTATCCCCAAACTTCTCGGTTAATTTTGTTTTCGTAGGGTTCTTTTATAGCCAATTTGAATCCGCAATGTAACACTCTAATGCCTACCCTGATATGGAAATCACAATCTATATTAAAGCAGAATTAGAATCTATCCTTCCACGACATATTTTTGGTACATACCGTAAAATTTATTACACGTATATTTCAAATTTAAAGCAAGTATTAACTTGTGTGTTACATAGCAAACTTTTAAACACAATTCTATAAATAGCCATGAAGTACTCATAGCCATTCAAATTTTAAGAACGTATTGAACTTCCTTTATGGGGACGTAACTTGTAGATAGAATTTAATGAATTATTCAAAACTTCTTGAAATCATTGCTCCTCACAAAGTTTGAAGCGAAAAATAACGTTCGCCATTCTCAACTGGTGGTTAACTGAAACTGACGTAGGAGCGTAATATCATTACCGCGGTATTACCCGTGAAATTATACGCGTCGTCTCGTGTCTGCATTTCAAATCGCACGTCAAACGAATTTCAATTACGTAGTCAATTTTCCAACACCATGCCCCTTTGTTCTATATATTTGTTCCATCTTTATTCTCTTTAATCCCCACCCTATACTTCTTCTTATGTCTTTGTCCCCATCGGTTCAACAGTTCGTTTCGAAGTGATTTACAGGGGTACCAATAGCGGATCGGACATCTCATTTATCTCCCGAAATTGGTCAGCGAATAAAAGGTAGGTATTTCCGCATTCGATGTTGTCATGTCGTGGTTCAAGTTCAAGATTCTGTCTGCGGGTTATTGACCGGCTCCGGAAACTTGGAACCTGCGCGACAGACGACTGAATCTTAACTGGGTATACATCCAAATGTGCATTTAATTCATAAAACCCCAATTTAAATAGAAGCGTACGTTCCATTTCTAAAGCGTTATTATTTACTATTATATCGCCGTAGCACTCATTCAACATTTTGTGTATTGATTATACTCTTATCTAAAACGTTTCTGTTTGAACAAGGCTTCGTTAAGCCCTTTTATTGCCCTCTCAGGCTTAACAACCATCGGTTAGGGACATTGATTTAGTTTTGTGGCTGATCGTGTGTGTGAATATTTTCTACATTATTATTTATATATTTAATTTTGTTTCCTGGTCATTGTTATTTATTTTTATAACAACAATATTGTTACATATTGAGATCAAATTTAACTGTAAATTGAAAGATGAATAGTAAAGCTCTTGATAGAAATTATTGAATGCATTTAACTGTTGCCGATTCGTTTTCAGTTTTTGGCTAACAATGGCGTTGGTGATATTATTGATTGGCAGCAACAGGTGGCTGGGGCGTCTCGTCCCCCTCACACACTCCAGCACCACAATCTTCACTTTCATCTTCATAAATTTCGTCTACCAGACTAAAGGTATTAAAATGATCTCGTGTTAAAACATTTGTTTAAGAGCTTTTCATTAGACTGAGTTAACGTATTCTTTCTAAAAGCCTCTTACTTAGACCCTGAGCAACTCTCATCTACTAAAATACATAAAATGTACCTACCAATTTGTTCGTCTCTCCAAACATTTCTAAATTCTTTGTTACGTAAAATCTCAGCAAAATCGCTAATGAGAAAACATGTACATTTTATACTTTCTTGATTGTAATGAATTCAACGTTCACGGATATTAAAGAGCAGCTGCTAATTCATCATACAAATAACAATTAAGCGTAATGCTTCATATTTCACTCAGAATAAAGACATTTTTGTGTGGAAGCTGGAACCGTCCCGTTTCGCTTCTTAATTAAAATCTGCGAGAAATCCCTCCCGAACAAATTGCTAACAGGGCTGTTATCTTTATAGTTGAGTTTCTCTTTTAATTATGTCTAACTGTTTGCTTTCATTATCGCCGCCGTTTCAGTCCATCGTTCAATTAATAATAATATTTTTGGCATCAATTTTTATACAATCCCTTTCTGTTTACACTAGGCATTTTAAAAATATTTCTCTCTTTACTTTTCCCTATAACATACAAAATAGCAGAGAAATTCTTTCATACCTTTCGTTTTTGATCTGTCATTAACACTGTTTATTAGTTTCCCTTTCGATTTGCCTTTACGTATATTCTGTCTCAAGGAGTAAATATGTTTGACTGTTGTGAGGTAATTGGTTCTCGGAAACATGCGACCTGTGTTGCGATTTATCGATAAGTTATAGGAGTTTCCCTCCCTAGTTCTCGAGGCGTCCGTAACTAGGAAAAATGGAACATTGCTCTTGTTGTATTTAATCATTGACGCTAAAGTGTTGGTCAATAATGTTTAAACTCTTTTTAAGCCCTTTGTATCGTTATTTTTATATGGTTGTTTGTTATTAAGATCTTACGTATTGTTATTTTCATGACAATTTTGTTTTGGTATTCATCATGGATAACAAATATCAATTAATTTATCTCGACGTAGAAGGTGAAAACTAACTTTGGCTATGCCAACCCGTTTTATATTTTGGATTCCTCTTGGATCTGGATCAACTTTATATCAATTGCCGTGTTTTATTATATGTGAGTGACGTTGGAATTTAAAGGCAGTCGATATTTAATATTAAATGTGTTCACTATATCGAATACCGGACCGGATGTTATTGTGTATTCCTTTCCCGTAGATCGATTGTTGACAAAACGTTGAATTGCTTTGTTAACTCCAAGCCAAGTGGTTTCCGATTCAGACATTCTCAATAACCTTTGAATACACATTACCACATACCAGAAACAACTAAAGTGCTGTTCTGAGAATAGATCTTACACACATCGTTTGTGATGTGTTGTTGAGAATAAAGAATATCAGCAAGAGTTTCTAGAAACTTAAATAAACAATTTCAGTCAAATTAGAAAATAAACAGAGGCATAGAAACTGTAGTGTTCGAATATTTTGCCGCTTTAAAATTCGGGTGTCATTTAGTTACTTATTTTACAAATTAAACAAGAGTGTATAACAATCACTTACAGACTAACACTTGCACAGTTAACAACGAATAACCTACACTCTATAAAGTATTAAACTAAAATAAACTTAAGACTTTAAACAATACCAAAAAAAGAAACAATATGAAGACCCAAGCATCAGGTAGGTACTTCTTTTAAAGCAGTGATATTTTTATAAAACGAGTAAATACGATGTAATACAATAAATAGTTTGTTACTACAAGCATATTTGGGTTTTCCTATCCGATAAATCAGGTTGTATTTATCATTTGTACACAATCAGATCGTTCGCGTCGATACATCACTGGGCGTTATCTCGGACTCGAAGCTAATCCGTGGGAACCAGCGTGCTCTAACGTGACGATAAGTGGTGATAAAACGTCGAAACACTCGATAACTGATTGGGCCTCTATGTAATTAGGTGAATGTACCGAGTACAAAGATATAGAATTAGGTGTTCTGAATGAGGGAATTATTGAAACTGCATTTATTGGTCTCTGTATTGCACTGAATCCAAATGACATTGACATCTGTGGAGCTGGCATACATCTTCTATGCTAATATATAAAGCTGAAGAGTTTGTATGCTTGAATGCCCTAATCTCAGAAAATACTAGTCCGATTTGAAAATATCTTTCAGTGTTAGATATCCCATTTATCGAGGTATAGGCTATGGCCAATAGGAGCATGAATAAAAACTGTTGCAGAAACGGGGAAGTGACGCTAACGTAGTCGCGCGGGACAGCTAGTAATATGATAAGTGGTCTTCCTCTGTAGGTAGCTTTCGAGATTATATGCCCTGATGTTTAGGATAATGCTGAGGAAAAAATCTATGTAAGTAGGTATCTAGGTTATCGTGGCGGTGAAAGAATTTGGAATCAGTGTCTGAATAAAGGCCAGTTTAGAAGCTTTTTTAGTTTTGCGTTTCACTCTCCGCTCTGTTCTTTACTCACCTATAGGTACTTTTAAGCTCTAAAATCAGATTAGGTAGTCATGAGATTTTGTTAGTTCTCGCTTTATATATGGTAAGTAGGTATTATCTATGTAGATGTAGGTAGATTTATCGCGATAATTTAATTTATCATTCTAAAGATCTGTGTTTGAAAGTTATTTAAAAAATGATACTCCATCATTTCTTATCTGGTGTCTGTCTAGACAGGAAATGAAGTAAGTAATACAAAATTCTATTAAAGTTAAATATTTTAGAATTATAAATGCAACTGAATTAATTTTGGAATGTAGAAACTCTTTTAATTAGTCATCGTATCGTCGAGGTAAAAAAATAATAAAAATAGATGTGGTATAGTCTATGCCGTATCTATAAAATCTGATATCCAAGGTACAGAGTCGTTATCGGTATATCATGACATGGCAAGTTCATTAGTACTTGATTGATATGGTGATATTTACACTGCAACCAATATGCTATGATTTTGTATCGATCTGTCCTATATAGCTATATCTCATTGGATTCTCGGTATATTGACAATCGAAATCATATACAAAGTAGATTTATTCAAATACAGAATACCAAGAAAATCCGTAGAAGTGTTTATTGCCTTCAAAATAAGTTTTAAACTTTTAGTAAATCTTTAAAATGTAAAAGGTATTTTTTATGGTCGCGTGATGAGAAACAAGCTCCATTCTATAAAAAAATCAACTATGTAATTTGAGGACGTTGAACGAATCTATTTTCGCCCTTATCGCGTAGATAAACATAGCCTACTTAAGGTTGTTAGGTGACAAACACTTGAGTTTGTGGTGAAATTGTCTAAGTGCTGTTGGAATGAAAGGGAGCGCGGAGGTCACGGCTTCGAATTGATGCGATTATTATAAAAAATGGCTCTTGCCATTGCTATTACCTAAATCATAATTTCGTAACGAGTAGATTGCATAATGTGGTCTAGTACGTATGTATAGATAGTATTTTGTCTACCTGTTACTTCATCATCACCAGCTCATATTCGTCTCCACCGAGGAGCTCGAGCCTCCCCTAACAACGGATTTTAGGCCATAGTCCACCACGCGGGCCTAGTGCGGATTGCCGGATTTCACATGCCTTTAACCTGTTACTTAGTTAATAGTAAACCATTTTGACCAATCGAACATTTTTCAGACAGTACAACTGGTAGCATACATGGATAATAAGTTTGCAAATCGATAGTTGAGACAAAAATAGACACATTTGTAGGTATAGGTGTTGGCAACACACAGATGGTACTCTATAAGGCGATGAACAACGTCCCAATTTTTTTATTTAACTGGCTTTGTGGTTAGAGAGCGTGACTTTCAAGTCGCCGGTCGTAGGTTAGATTCCCGCTCTGGAGTGTGTATTTACATGTCTGTGTCTTCTTATATAAAAACTATATAAGAAGTAGTATATAAGCTTCCAAGTTATAACAGTATAAGCTGTACTTTGGAATAAGATTTGTCGAGTGCCCTAATATTATAAATGCGAAAGTAACTATGTCTGCCTGTCTGTCTCGCTTTCACGCTAAAAATACTGGACCGATTTTTATCCCGGGAAAATGTAAGATCTCCCGTGAAACCGCGGGGAGCCACTATATTTTATACCCTTTCGTCGTTTCGCCTTTTAGTTGTTAAGATGTGAGCCTTTATCGATGCGGTCACACGTAGACATCGCGTAAAAACTCGTCTACTGCAACGGTTCAGCAAAAACACGTATTCCCAATGCAAGTTCAGTTTACTTACGGTAATCCCAAGTCGTTGTTGAATAAAATACGAGTTCGTTTATGTTAGTTTGAACACACGCAGGCTTTAAGGATCCTGAGCAATTTTGGGTCTCAAATTAGGAGCTATGAACAAGGAAAACAGGATGATTAGGCCGTATTTTCTTGTAACAAGAATAAAACAACTTGATTGTGAAAATAACTATTTATTTGGGTGTTCTGTGAGTTTTTTTTTCTTTTTGATTCCTTATAGACTAAACTTTAGACGTAACTTATTGTCACCTTTCTAGGTCAGAACAATTTATTTATTATATGCGTTAATAATATGTTACTCTTGTTGTTCTAGAAGCGGCTTGGCGCGGCGTAACCGGCGGGCCGCGCCATGGGTAACAAGTGCTGCAGCCGCCGCCATGATCCCGAAAGACCGTTGGGTAAGATACTTCAGATACTTAAATACTTTTTTATGTTCACTGTTAGTTATAATCCATGAAGTCTAGACCTCTTGGATTTTTGGGTCCTTTATATTTGGTAGAGTAAACATCATCACTACAGATTATAAAACAAAGTCGCTTTCCGCTGTCTGTCTCTGTCTTCTTAAATCTTTAAAACTACGCAACGGATTTTGATGCGGTTTTTTTTTAATAGATAGAATGATTCAAGAGGAAGGTTTTTATATACAATACATGCATAATATGTTAGAGAAACACTGTCAATTTTTGAGAAACACTGTCAATTTTTTGAGGATTGAATTTTTCTAATGTGATGTATAAGCATAGCAGCCGTGCGAAGCTGGGGGTCGCTAGTTGAAATATATTAGCAAAATCCCAAAAGTTGCGCAGACGTTTGAATGTATTCTTAAAAGTCACTTCCAAATTCAAAACAGGATACATTGTATACTATTAAAGTTAACTTTGTCAGCAAGTGTCTCTGAGATGAATTGGCCGAGTGAAGTTCTCAATTGAAGATTGGAAAATAATGTCAAGAGCACTCCGTATAATACGTATTATTGCGGTCGGTAAATTGATACATATTATTTTATTAGCCTTGTCTCGTTGGATAAGATTAAGCCTGTTCTGCATATAGGTAGAAACTGAATTTATAGCATCATTGTATTTCAAAAAATATTCGCTCCGTTTTGTTCCCATGAAATATAAATAGCTATTTTATGTTAAAGTTATTTGTGTCCCACATACTCGGTTATTCTTCAATTTACAAATACCTTTGAGACAACGGTGCGGAACAAATTTCCTTGAAACGGACAATGGTGTAGATATTTTCGCACGATGCCGAAGTTACCCATTAGCTACAATTTACGTTCATTTGCTTCTAGTTTACTTGTGCCAGTGTTTTGAGGTCATATCCATTGTTTGGTAACGACATTAATTGTAGCTCAACGCAAATGTATAAAATCACTGATGCGTCTGAATTAATACTAATGTATGAGGTATTTCATGCATGGTAAGCAACATAAGTAGCTTCAATATTATAATTTAATAAAATACTATAAATAAATTCAAAAGTGATGGAGAAATCATCCTCATCTTCCTCGCCTTTTCCTATTTATGGGTCGGCTTTATTCGTCACGGAAGGACTATTTAATTCGGTCACCAGTCAAATCCACATTCACTCATATTATCTTCATTTATACAATCCCACCATAATTTCGTTGGGGAGGCTTTTACGCTACAAAAAGTACAATGTAAAAGATTTCAATAGAATTAAAAACGTTTAATACATACTATAGGCAGATTCAGAAAATATATAGGACCACACAGAGATAGATTTTTCCTCATTATTGAAATGAATGAAGGCTGTATAAATATTTATTATCCATTAACACTGACTGGCAAGTTTTCCTGTTTTCTGTACATCGTAGTGGCTAATGAAGAAATACGGTTCCGTTTAATGAGTAAAGGACGAAGCCAATGTTCGAATTGAGATAACCTCGGCCAAGTTAGGTTCAAATCCATGACGCAATAATCCTTGAAAAAATAGTATCATAAAAACGAGCTCAGGGCACATTATCTACGTTTTTAGTGACCTAAATAAAGTTCCAAGAATATGGTATAATTCTAGTGATCGATTGAACGGATATAGCCAAAAAAGTCTCGGCGTTCGAGGAATCGTAGAAAAAGGACATTCGAGTATAGTTTCTTCTAGAGAACGTGGTGATAGACTATCTATAATATACCTAACCTAGTACCTAATATTATATAGTATTGTTTGTACGGTTGTATAATATAGGTTATTTCCGAAACCCAATCCGTTTTCAAAAATGTATCACTTATACAAAGCTAGACCTAGTTAAAGGCTATGTTTTTATCCCCCGGGAATACGGATGAAACCGTAGGATATGACCTAGTGATTAATAAATGTATTGTTAATTAATTCCAGTGTACCCATACAAGACTGAGGCGGGGTTCACGGCATGCCCCTCGCTGGAGACGAGGTATACCAGCGAGCCCAACACGCGCGCGCTGTCGCGCCCTCCCGCCGACATAGTGCGTACGCGCAACCCGGGGAAATGTAAGTAACATAATTTATTTATTTATTAGATCACCAACAAGACACACATCAATACATTAAAAAAGACACACAACAGAACCAAAAATGAGAAAACTAATTAAAACTAAAGATAAAAATTAAACATAAATAACTTACCCTAAATTTACACAAAAGACTCATAAAATTAATAAACTATAGGTATATTTATTACGGTCATATACTTTTTTCCCTTAGCAATCTTAAGTAGATCACAGTGAATCCTGGTTAAAATGACGATATCAATCTATCTTATACATAATACTAAACTAGCTTCCGCCGGTGGGTTACACCCGCATTGCCGAGGTATCTTCAACTTTCCCAGGATATACTATTTATCCCTTTCTTTAGTTTATCTCTATACGAAATTCATCAAAATTGTAACGGGCAGATAGATTTACTTATTCATTTATAATATTAGTGGGGAAGTAGGGATAAGATGATATGTGTTGAGTTCGTTTTGATGTTGTACCTTCTCAAACAGTTCAAGTATCTTATGTTATTTGATTTTTATTAACTGCATATATAAATTTAATTATCTGCGCAAGTGAAATAGTTCCATTCGTTTCGAAATTGGTAGGTACTGAATATTCAGTGAGATTCTATCACCGGTCCGGTATGCTGATTTTGCGTAACGCAATCGACATGAAGCTTGTGGCGCCTACATTCTAGATTGTCCTACGTAGAACCAGCTTTTGTATTATATCTGATGCAATGCCAACTTATGAACAGCCAATCTAGTAATGTAGGTATTCAGAAGACTTGGTTCACTTCCCGGTCTGGAAGCAACAGCTGTTATCAAAAGTCCATTAGGTCAATGAGATTGCACGCGCACTCTAGGCGGACAATTTCAAAGAGAAACTCAAATTTGATGTTGCGCAACATAAAATAATAATGTTTCGTTTTGCTTCACATGACGTGTTACAAATAATATCTGGAATTTTGTTTCTGACATTACAAGTTTTGGGTAGACGACGGTT
Organism: Thyatira batis; assembly: GCA_905147785.2. Lineage (NCBI taxonomy): Eukaryota > Metazoa > Arthropoda > Insecta > Lepidoptera > Drepanidae > Thyatira > Thyatira batis. Next base: position 7,747,531 of record LR990497.1, read on the forward strand.
ATATACCTACACTACACGTGACGGCAATGAATGTAGTCGCAAATAAGTTTTTTTTGATAAAAGGTTTTTGACTTACCAATATATGGAGGTAATACAAGTTAAACTCGAATAAGATTGGTTTCATCTATGAGGTTATTTTGCATATTGACCACCGAATAAAGAAGATAAGCACATGTTTTTGGTTCTAAAGTGCAGCTGCTAGTAGATAGGAGGGGTAGCTTACTAAATATAACGCCATCCATAGGTAAAGATGGCTTCCATTATCAATGTTCAAAGTTATACAAATTTCCGAACATCACTATTATCACGCCTTAATTCTGTGTATTTAAGTGAAACCAGTCTCAATTTCCTTCAAAATCTACATTATAAAATAGCTTAAAAATTAAAACCCTCGTCGTCAATCAACCATAAATCCTTCCAGGCATAACGAACGGCGGCCGGCGAGTCGTGAAAGCACTGTGTGCGTACACAGCCCGCGCCGAGTCTGACATATCGTTCCGCAAGGGCGACCGCATGGAGGTGCTAAGCGACGCCGAGACCGACTGGTGGAGGGTGCTTCACCTCACCACGAGGCGGGAGGGATTAGTGCCAGTCAACTTTGTGGCCGAGGAGAGCTCAGTTGAGTGTGAAGAGTAAGTATGCCGCATCTATTGATTTTTAGCTTCGCGGTGCTGGGATATATGCTTGGGTACGATTTAATTGGATTGCATTAGGTAGCTATTTCGAAGAAGTGATATGACTTTGAATGGATCAACCAAAATTAATGTAGTCGCTAGGGTAACGTTGATGATTTGAAATTGATTTAGGTTTTTTTAAAAACATTAATTTGTCACGATACTAACAAATAATTCAAAAAAATTACCTTCCAAATATACCTATAATTATGTATTTCTTTATTAGACGACACGCAAAGGTTTTGCTATATTATATACCTAGTTAACGTTTTTCAAAGCTTAGTGATAATAAAGGATCTTTCTAGGGATATTAAATGTTTATTTTCCCTTTGATGAATATTTTTTGGAGGTAAAAACACTGTAGTCATTCAGTTCTGTTAACCGCGCGAATACGGGACGGTTAGCTAGTTTATTTATACACTAAGTACCGTTCTGCGGTTTCAATCGTATTTTTGAGGGATTTGTTTCCTATTATAGAATTGACAGACCGATTGGCTTTGTGTTTAGTAACCCTGACTTTCAAGCCACCGGGACCGAATCCCACCCAGCATAAACATTTGTATACATGAATATGTTTGTTTGTTCTGGTTGTAAATATCTATATTTAAGTACCTATGTACTTCAAAACTAGTATTTCAGCTATCTGGTTACCATAGCACAAGCTCTGCTTTGTTTGGATTTAGATTGGCCGTTATAAATGTTCCAAGATATTTATTATTATAACAATGTTAGCTTAAGTTAACCAATTATACTAAACAAACATTTACAACTAACAGGCACTAACACGGCTTCACGGGTGACGGTACAAACGCAACGTACTTCACCTAATCGTACAATTTCTGGTAAAGGATACCATCATGTTGCAGTTGGTTCTTCCCACACGTGTCGAGGAAGGAGGCCGATAAGCTGTTGCTCGCGGAGACGAACCCTAGGGGGACTTTCCTCGTGAGGCCAGCCGAACACAACCCCCACGGGTTCAGTCTCAGTGTCAAGGACTGGGAGGAGGGCAGGGGATACCACGTCAAACATTACAAGATCAAACCGCTGGACAATGGAGGCTTTTATATAGCGACCAATCAAACGTTTCCTAGTTTACCGGCGTTAGTGATGAGCTATACGAGTAAGTGGTATTATTATCTATCTCTAAATTGCTGCATTATTATGTTAGTTATATATTGTATTAACAGTCATACAACTATTATAACCTTATATATGTAAATTACTGATCCTGTAACTTTGTCACCGTCATTTTTTTGCTGCATATGTAGGTAATTAATGTTCCTCTCCAATTGGTCATAGGATGATGCTATGTACCATCTATGGGCTATTTTACACTAATATAATTTTCCAATTCGGATGTAGTTTAGCGCGTTCAAAAAAACGTTTCAATTTTATAATATAGATTGTGCACGTAGCCACGTATTACGAAGATTTTAATTACCTTCAACGTCAAAACATTTATTAACGTATAAACATGCCGTGTATCTCCTTCACCTCAAAGACTCAAATACAAATATGAAATAATATACGCGAAATCTACGTAATGTAGTAAATATTTACTAATCTGTACTGTTTTTTTTATCATAAACCATCGATCTGGTACGATCTGATGTAAGACTTTCCTTTTCGGTTGACGAAAGTTCAGCACCTCACTCTATTCAGAGATTGACGTGTTAATATTACCGTCACTTTTGGTACATAACTATGATCAATTGAAAAGGATTGGTCTTCCATCAGATCATATCAGGCCAATGGTCAGTTATTGGTCGTAAGTTGTACGTGGTTTAAGGAGAATCCGTGGAGATTAACTACAGCGCGATGTAGATTCGCGTGAGCGCCATCTATTGGTGGACAATGTAACTAATGTTTTGATACTTGTCGCTACATAGCATCGGTCGCGTTACACTTATAGTATCTTTTACGGGATATTTTTCATGATTATGGTGTTGAGTTAAGGTTATTTTAGCAATGTTATATAGCCATGATTACTGTTAAAACGAATAAAAACTTTATTCAAATAGGCCTGTGCTAGGACTTTGAATATTCAGACACTTACATTTGGTTCGGATGAATGCTTTTGCTCAGAGGCAATAAACTTCGCAATTACTTTGAAATTAAATATTTGTGGGAAATCAACATGGTTTAACCGAAATCATAACCATTAAAGTTTTATTGAAATTTGAACTTTGTCCTATTAAGCGTCACACGTTTCCCTTAGTCAGGTGATATTAATATAAATAAATAGAAAGTTAAAAAACATATTATTACGGTAAAAAATGTGATGCTAGAAATTGTTTCCGTCACTTTGACTGCGTTAGTCTTGACTATTTATAAGTGCCTATGAAGGTCTAAAAATATTTTTATTAAAAAAGTGTAGCTACTTAGTGTCGTATAATCGTGTGGTACAGAGAACGCGCTGGGGCTGTGCCACGTGCTGGCGCGACCGTGCCCCAAGCCCGAGCCGCAGATGTGGGACCTGGGCCCCGAGCTGCGCGACCAGTGGGAGATCCCGCGCGCCGAGGTGCAGCTGCTGCGCAAGCTGGGCCAGGGGAACTTCGGCGAGGTCTACTACGGCAAGTGGCGGAATAATATCGAGGTCAGTCCACTCTCGATATATTTATCAATATTCTGCAACTCTAATTATTGTAAATAAAAGTATAAGTAGTCTTACGGTTTATTGTTGATAAAAGTGTCCTAGTATAAGTATTATTAATATCTATATTTTTTTACTCCTAACTAATCTGGTTCCAAAATAAGCAGACCTTTTGCCATGTAAACCAGATAGCTGATATACTTCATACACTACTTTTAAATACTCATACAAATATTTGCATTCAGACACAAAACAGACATATTTAATTCGTGCATACAAATGTTTGTCCTATTTGGGATTCGAACCCACGGACCCACATCACTACCACAAAGCCAACCAGTCTGTCAAGGGTATGACATTCCTATTATTTCAGTTTAATGGTTACATCGAAATCATGGTAGAATACTTGGCTACACGAATATTTAAACTTCGTAGCAGTGGTTCAAAACCTGGGACATTTGTAAACAGTCTGATTTTAAACTCGAACAGTAGTATCGCAAATTAGAGTGTTCAAACAAACATACTCTTCAGCTTTATATATTAGTATAGATATAACCGTATATACAACATTAGTAAAGGATAATCTTGGGATCGTGATATTTGATGACGTCTAAAAATAACCCGTAATCAGTAGGGTCTGATTACGGGTTATTATTTTTAAACGGCGTTATATGTTTATTTTTATACGCTTCCTCTATAAACATTTTATTACACATGAGATTAGACAAATAAAACAGCGAACTAGTATTACAATGGGTGGCCTTATCACTTATAGCAATCTCTTCTCAGAACTTTTGTTAAAACAAACATAATTATAACACCTATGTAATTTATATTTATGAGTGACTCGTATATTTATTGCAGGTCGCTGTGAAAACACTGAGAGAAGGCACGATGTCGACTCAAGCATTCTTACAAGAGGCGGCAATCATGAAACAATTCCGGCACAAGCGGCTAGTCGCCCTCTACGCCGTATGCTCCACTCAAGAACCCGTTTACATCGTCCAAGAGTACATGACCAAGGGCTCCCTACTAGAGTTCCTCAGAAACGGCGAGGGAAAGTTCCTGCAGTTCGAGGATCTCGTGTACATAGCGGCTCAAGTCGCCTCCGGCATGGAGTACCTAGAATCCAAACTGTTAATACACAGGGACTTAGCCGCGCGTAACGTGTTAATCGGTGAAAATAACGTCGCGAAAATATGTGATTTTGGACTCGCCCGAGTGATAGAAGACAACGAGTACTGTCCCAAGCAGGGATCCAGGTTCCCCGTCAAGTGGACTGCCCCAGAAGCGATCATCTACGGCAGGTTCTCAATCAAAAGTGACGTGTGGTCTTACGGTATATTGTTGATAGAAATTTTCACGTACGGCCAAGTTCCCTACCCCGGTTTGCACGGCAAAGACGTGATAGAACAGGTCGAGAGAGGGTACAGGATGCCGAAACCCGTCGGCCATTACCTACCGGACGATATATATAGACTAATGATACAATGTTGGGACGCTATCCCCGAAAAACGGCCGACATTCGAATTCCTCAATCATTATTTCGAGTCGTTCACAGTGACCAGTGAGATACCGTATAGAGAAGTGCAAGACTAGTGCTGTGATATAACTATAGTGAAATAGTCGTTTTGTATGTTCAGTGCGAGCGAGAGACAACGTGTAGGGTCCTCTTAGCGAATATGGAGGTAGTGATGTGTATGGAATAACGTTTATAATTTACTTCTCGGAGATGTTTCCTGACATGTCCATACACACCAATCTCCACATTTTTAGGTATTTTTATACTCAAAAGCATTATTTAACTAAAACAATACAGGAATGCGTGAGCTTCTTTTTGATTGGCCGACGGCTTTCCACTTTTGTTTTTGTGATTGAGAAACTATCGTACCTAAGTGTCAATAAATCACACAAAATACGGAAATGTAAACGTTAAGTCCACTAAAATGTAACATTTAAGTATTTATAGTCTTGTGCAAATTTCACTTTCTATATTCTTATTTATGTAGCTTATAAGCACTATGTAGGGTATTGTTTTGCATTTTGTACAAAATGAATCGTTCACTATGAAGTAAGCAATAAGGTTTAAAATCGAAATGTAACACGATATTTTCATATTCTAAAGTGAGATGTGATATTTTTTCATCACTTAAGGCCCATTAAAGTAAATGAAGATCTCAATTCCTACACTTCACTCGTGCTTTTGTATTTCTACAGACCGCATTTAGCGCACAAGTCCAACATATTTTTTGCGAACTGAATACCTCCCTTTCCTGTTTGATTCATTGATAATGTAACAGATTTTATATATTCATCAGGCCTCTTTGCAAATCCTTGTACAAATAAATTAAAGTTCCAGAATATAGACACACGAACTTTGTAGAATTAGACACACATCCTAACAAAATAGAATTATTTGATTGAAAAATTATATTCTCCAAAGGTTTTATTGGTCCAAATTATCGCACATATAAAAAGAAATGGAATTTTAAATATAAATCGCAATCATACTTGAAGCATCCACTTGCAAAGGGGCCAACTACCCTCATGTAAAAAGACAAATAAAACTAGCTTTAGGACCGTATACCAAAGAGTTATTTGTACATTAAGAGTGAATGATAGTTTAGAGAGATGCGATATTTAATTTTAGCATAGTTAGACCATGTGACCTGTATAATGTTAATTAATTTGAATCAATATTCCCCCACTTTTGACTTATAATATAATTAAATTGTAATTTAAAATTATTGTTAATATTGACTGATTTATCAACCCGCTGTCTGTTCAATTTATCGCCAAATCTAACCCTCAAACTCTGTTACGTTCGTCGCCTAAAAAGTATTAAATCTATGCTTTAAGCCACATAATCGTTTTGTCGTCCTAAAATTGTATAAAGCCAATGAAAAATAGTGTCTTAAAATAACATTCCAAATAATCAAACACGTTAAATTTGGACACTTTTGTATGAAAATGATTAGATTTGTAAGATTTTGTACATACAATGAAATAAATGTCATTGATATAATTTATGATTTTTATTACCACATCCAAAAATAACTCGCTCGATCCTCTTTCATCAAACATAACTCTGGCAGTTTCACTCATTATATTCGAAAAAATTATATTCAATAATCACCATTCGGTACATAACTAGTGGCTTCCCGCGGTTTAAACCCGCGTAACCGGGCGATCTTTCAATTTCCCGGGATAAAAAGTAGCCTATGTCCTTTGTCAGGCTCTAGTCTAGACTACCTGTGTAGCCAATTTACTTTTAATCGGTTCAGTATTACTATAAATGCGAAAGCTCGTGAATATATATGTATGTTTGTCACTCTTTCACGCAAAACCACTGGACAGATTTGGATAAAAACTTTTGGAACACAGATAGTTTATAACCAGGATTAACACTTAAACTACTTTCTATTCCGAGAAAATTGAAGATTCCAGGAAACGCGGGAGAAACCGCGAGGAGCCACTTGTGTTTTTATAGTTGTACTAGGGTTTTTGAGATAAACATACAAAAAATTATTGCACTTTGGTTTATTTAGAAAAATAAATATCTTTAGTATTACATAAACACAGACCATTGTATTCATAAACATGTTATGAAGCATTCAATAGCTAATAACATACAATTTCCATCCACATGACGACCACTTTCATTATGAATATGAGCTAAAGTTATAAACAATTGAATCCCCAAACTTTATTCAATGCTTACTTCTTCAAGCCCAATACTTAAATATTTTCGACTTGACTGTCAGGTTTATCTTGTTTCAAACTGTAATTTTTGTTAGTATATTATTAAACTAGCTGCTTCCCCGCGGTTTTACCCGCGTAGTTCCCGTTCCCGTGGGAATACAGGGATAAAATATAGCCTATGTTACTCGGGGATAATGTAGCTTTCCAAAGGTGAAAGAATTTTTGAAATCGGTCCAGTAGTTTCGGAGCCTATTCATTACAAACAAACAAACAAATCTTTCCTCTTTATAATATTAGTATAGATAAATATTATATCATTTTCAATCACAGCCACTCCAACAAAAAGGGAAATAATATTTTTCAATTAAATATAATGGTCAAATATTTATGTATTTAAATAATATCCTAACAGGACACTCTGAGAGCAATATTGCTTATACATTACTAGTATTCACTATTAAACTATAAATATCAATTTTCATTATTTTACATAAATAAACGTTACAATTAACACTAAACTAATACATCTTCATACAAATCACTCACTATACTGTATCGGAATACATTTTACTCTTAATCCGTAGGTACCTATACTCCGATTGGTAAAATGATTGTGTGAAATGCCAACACTTCAATAATATCTTAGGAACGTACTTTGGATGCTTCTTGCTGTAGTGGTTCAGGTATATCGCCAATGCTACTAACATCCCGGCCCAGGCGTATCTAGAAATATACAAGAAACTTATAAGGAAAAAAATAAATGAACTTATTGCTTTGAAGTTAATTCGTATGATCCTATATAAGGTAAGTAAGTTAAGTAACTTTTTAAAACAATTTAAATGATATTGATAATACATAATTTATCACACCATATAATCCTAATTAACTACATTAAAGTTTATGACTTTGACCGAACACTGGTTACTTCCTTAAAAAATATTTTGGCAAGATCTACAATAGGTAAGCTTAAATGTAAGTGTCTAACTGATGACGAAACTATTGATAACAGAAAGAGATGGAAAGAGTGCCGGAATATCTAATATGCTTTTATACAATGCTTTATTCAACTGCAGCTGTGTTTACAAAATATTGTTATTATATTTGTATGATAGGTCTACATCGCAGGTAAAAATAATAAAAAATATACTCACTGGAAAACAAAGGGCTTGCTGAACAGCAAGAACGATATGATAATGGACATTGCTTTTCTCATAGTGGTGACTGTTACTGCGACTGTGGCGCCACATATCCGCACTAGTGTTAGAACAGCTTGCAGACCCATATACCCGCTGACGCTTAGCAGAAATATGTTCGTGTACATTGTTATTGGGCTCTGAAAATTAATACGATCATGATAATAGTGAACTATTGCATCTAAAGTATAAATATCCTGGGACATTTTTCACACACGGCCAATCTGATTCCAAACTAAGCAGAGCTTGTGATATGGTAACCAGATAGCTGATATACTACATATACTACTTTTAAATATATACTTATATAGATATTTACATCCAGACACAGGACAAACAGATATATTCATGCATACAAATGTTTGTCCTGGGTGTTTTTCGAACCTACGACCCGCGGCTTGAGAGTCAGGGTCACTAACCACAAAGCCAACCGGGCTGTCAGGAAGTAATATTATAAAAAGGAAAATATTTCAGCAAGTATCGAAAAACTTAAAACTACTTGACCGATTTAAAAAATTATTTTGCTACATTATCAAGGAGTGTTTTTGCATGAAACAGTCTACTGAATGTTATACATTGGGATCGAACCTATGCAACATTTTATCTAACATTACATCATAATTACCTGAGAACAATAATTAAATCCGCTGAACAATATTCCAGTTACTCCAGTTATAAATACTAAGTATACACTGGCTATAGCGTACGAGTAGAACACTACTTCGTTGTTCGACGCCTGATATTGTTTCATTGCCTTCTCCTGAACATTGCCAATAATCGCGTCGCAGAGTAACGCAAGAGAAATTATAATCACCCCCACTATGTCGAAATTAGGAGATGTTTTGGAGTCCGCTGTAACAAATACATGTAATTAAATAATTTTTATTCATATGCAATTTCATTCCAAACTAAACAGTTGTTAGCTAATATCATCATCATCATCCATAGTCCACCACATGGGCCTTGGCGGATTGGGGACTTCACATGCCTTTAATTGTGACATCTCAGGCATGCAGGTTTTCTCACAATGTTTTCCTTCTCCGAAAGCCAGTGGTGTCCATACTGAATCTGTATTGTTTTTCGATTTTTAGCTGATATTCTACTTTTAAATACATCTATTGATAATTTGGATTATTGCATAACCAATATAATGCTAAAGAGAGAGCCTACCTATGAGATAGTGACAATTTCTAAGTCCTTTAATAATTTTGCTTGTAGCATGCATACAGCATAGCCCTGGTTAAGACTTGTAGATAGATTTAAGAATAAATTAACATTAATGAGTCAAGTTGTGAAGAGTTTCAGAAAATTAGAAAAGAAACCATTACATGGTCATTTCAAGGGTATAATAATAATGGGCCATTATTTCTTGATTCTATTATGAGTGATATGAAGTAAATATATACACAATGTAGTGCATTAGTCAGACAACTAATATACATAACTATGAATAGGTATTCATTTACATTATTTATAACAATATCCAATGTATAAACAGACATCACTATACATAGCAATCAAGCAATAAACAACTTTAATCATTTGGAACTTAGAACTGGAGTAAAAATAATTAATAAGTTAGGTAAAGCTAATGAAAAATATTTTTAACTAGCGGACCCGGCAGACTTCGTTCTGCCCACCAGCGCCACCTACCAGGTCCAAATTGATGTATTATACCTAAAACCTTCCCCATGAAATACTCCATAATTTAGTGAAAACCGCATGAAAATCTGTTCAGTAGTTTTTGCGTTCATCCCATTCAGACAGACAGACAGAGGCGGCGGGGACTTTGTTTTATATATATAGAAGTAAAATCCTTACCTAAAGTAAACATAGTGAGACCAATACACATTATAACAGCAGCTACGTAATCCAGGAACCCATATTTCTTCCCCAATATTACAATGCTGCCAAGCATCACCGGAATCAGTTTGCAGCTTTTGAATATCAGCTGCGTTGGATAGTTCAGGTAGCTAAGTGCCAGGTTAGAGAAAGCCATTGTGCCTAGTGTTAGAGTTGCTAATATAGCATATGTCTTTAATGGCACTCTGAAATAATAAATGAAAAATATATTAATGAGATGAAGAGTTTGTTTGGTTGTATGAGTTTATCACAGGATCTACTAGTTAAATATGAAAATATATTTTGGCCATCAAAGTTGCAGGATCGGTTAATTTGAAATGCTAGTTTGAAAAAAGTTATTTATGTTTTTGAGCAGTTGGTTTCATAGAATAAATTGGTGACTAAACCTGCTTTGAGAAAGAAGGTTTTATTATAGTGAACTGGAAAAACATATCCATTAAGGGAAAACGAAAGAGTTTAGTAGGCAAAATAATGAAGGTAAAACAAATTTTTTGAATTGTTAGAAAAAAACATTTGTTTTTATAATTCTTTGATATTTTTCTAGTTGTTATATGAGTCTAACCTAATCACATAAAGTAAACCTAAGTATTATATGGGTAGTAACTGAATCATGTTACTAAAATTTATAAATGTAGAAGTAATCAAAATAGTAGGCACTTACTTCCTTTTAATAGAATTTCTTATCAAACTTTCTATGTATGATAGAGACATTGTAATTATAAATTGCACTAGTGTTATATACAGGCTTACAGGTTTCACATCTTGATTTGAAAATATTAATTCCAAAAAGTATCCGTAAGCTAAGTAACATATAAATACAAAAGTTGTGCAAAATGCAAACTGTGTCAGTTGGCTGTACGGTGTTATGTCAAAACATAGTATATTTATTTCTGTCCTTTGTACATCTTTGATGGAGCTTGGCTCATCTATACCAATTATGGTCTCCTTTGAATTCATTTTATCACAGATTATACACCACCACCAGATTCAGCATCAGCTGTTCATAGTGTTAACTGAAAATATAGATTTATTCATTATTTTAAAGATTAATAATAACATAAAATAGCTCTCCGCTAAGAAATACAAATAAAATTGTTACTATGTCACATTTTTCATTTTGTCACTGGTACTAAAACTAATCTAAATAAATTTTCTAACTAGTTGGTATTTGTATGGTGATAACAATACTTTATGATTCAATATTATTCAATGTTTTTGGACCATTTAACTTTACTTTTTATCTAGAAAATAGACATATAGAAATATAGTTTGCATTTATACTAGTGTACTATATTATTTTCATGTAATAACTTATATAAACTACATTTAAAATAAATAGATAAACAAAAAACTAACCATGCACATTTTTCTAAATGTAGGTCATCTTTCATTTAAGCACTTTTAAGATATAGTTATGAACTTATGACATTTAAGAAATAAATTTTACTCTCGACACCGGCACAGAAATAGTTACGTAGACGGGCCCTAGACCTCTCCGGTATGTATGACCGGTATACATCTGATAGTTCAGTCATCAGTGCATAAAACTAAAATAATAATAAAGAACCTCACCTTTTATGCATTGAAATTACAATTATAGCTATCGTTAACTATATTGTTAATGATTTTTATATGTAAATACCACTGCTATAATACGAAAAGAACGAAATTTACAAATAAATAACCAGACACGACACGACTTAAAAATTACTTTGATTGGCCGACCGACCTGTCGCCTGTCTCTTCATCTCTTGTCGTCTGTCACTCTGTCTGACATACAGCCAGTGCTGCCAGCTCGGATACGACGAAAAATTTGGTGCCAAGGAAATAATAATTTAGGATAGTTCTATAAATATTTCCCACACTGACATAGTTACGTAATTGCGTAACGTAAAAAATCTGATAAAAAAACAAATGTTGATCCACTTAACGCCTTCAAGGCTTTCATGACTACACATAAATATACACTGTATGTATTATAATAATAATAATTTATTGGCCAAATAAACACTATCAAATATAGTCGGATTAATCATTCAAGTCAGAAAAATGACAAGTGCAACTGTCACTGATACAAAAAGGGTGACCCGCTACAATAGTGATGTTCGGCAGTTTTGTTATTTCAGTATCCGATACATAAATCTAGTCGAAAATTCCAAAATTTAATTTTTTTAAAACTAAATTTGAGTTTAATTGAAACCAAAATTAAATAAATAAATTCGAATAAATGTTATTAATTTAATTAACCTAACATAGGCTAATCATCCAATTCATGCTTAATTAAAAAAAAATGAATAAATGTACGAATAAATATAATTTATTTGTCCAGTACCCGTACAAATAGTCACTTCCAAAACAAAATGGGGTCCATAGCGTGACAAGTGAAGACTATAGTTCTTCCAATAGCCAAAAACAAATAATATACATAAGAGTGTTTTATGTAATATTTAATTACCTACCGTGTATGTCTTCTGTTTTATTACCATAAATTACATATTTTTATTTATATAAAGGCATTCTGACATTGAATAAAAAAAAGGAAACTCTAGTCGAGTTTCCTTTGTCCTTAGCCGAATTTTAGTTGTAAAAATTCGAATCTACCACAACTCTATTTATTTGGGACTAAAAACCTGCAATACTGGAAATGTCATTTCTCTGCCTACAACATGGACGTAATATAATAACAGGACCGAGCACTCTGATCTGAAAAACGAGCCGAGCGAGATAGTAAGTACAGAGGCCGTGTGTCCCTTTCTAACAGGGTGACAATAAATTGTTTGCTATGTGAGACAAATTAAATCTTGAGATCTTCTTAACTACTAATAGTTTATTAAAACTAGTAAGTAACTCCTCCGCCTTCGTACGAATTAAATAATATAATACTTAATTCAAGCTATCGATTTATTAATTGACCTTAATGCTATAGTTGACAGAGAGTACAAGTATATACGGTTCTACCTTAACCGTAATTAAATAATTTTACTTTTTAAACAAGAATAAATAAAACTGTTTTAAACATGACAAAATATTTTTTTTTAACTTTCTGCCTCTTACAATTTTAAGACAAAGACCCTTAGCAATTTTTTTTACTTCAACAGAATATCTTACACCTTTCTTGGTTTTATCTGTGTTCAATAGAGTATGGATGTTGTTAAACTTATTTTTTATATTTTGTTCCACCTCATCAAAATTTATACACTTTTTCTTGAATAGCAGTAAAAGCGAATTTACGTTTTTTAATCTTTCCTCGCGTCTATTTAGCCTTTGTGATAATACTTTTATCTTTCTCTTTAAAACATCTTCTATAAGATTTCCTTTACATTTGGTACGTTCCACACATTTCGAACGGGAAAAGTATATTTTAAATTATAGTTTGGTCTGTTTTCAAAAGCGGGACAACATTGGCCTTGCTGAGGACACCGGGACAGTCTGAAAGCGGAACTGTCCCGCCCAAAGCGGGACGTATGGTCACGTTAATAATACTCCTTGTTTCATTGATAATATTTAGTTAAACTGACGTCATCACATGACGCTTTGAAGGGTTACCATTAGAAACAAAAAATAGGCTAAATAAAAATGTTATTATATATTTTTTTATAAGAATACTTCAAGCGAAATACATGCAATTGCAATTCTTGACTTTGTGACTTCAAATTGTATAAAAATACATTAAAATACAAATGTTTCAACATAGTTTTGTTTAGCAAAACTTTTTGATCAACATAATTTTTTTAGAGTGGCAAGATGGAAGAACGAGACACACGGCCTCCGTTGTGACTATCTCTCTCGGCTCGGATTTGCCTCTGTGTAAAACATCATAGAAAATATACTTTATCGATTTGACATAAGGTTCATTTTCGAAAAATACAAATTTCAGAGTTTATTATTATTAAGTTTATTAAGTTTATTAAGTTTATAGGCTTACAATCTAAATACATTTTCTCTTAGAACTATTACAGTATCTTTTTTTTTTTTTTATGCATGTACCTAAGGTAAAAATAATTCTATTTTTAGGAACTGGTGTCCGCTTTAGGTAAAACCTGTGTTGCAGATCACCAGGACCACAAATAAAAGTAGTTTAGAAACTAGACAACTGAAGTAACAAATCAAAGTAACAAAACAAGAATTAATTATAAACTAATGAGATCAAGAGATCACGTTATAACTATGAAATAACATAACTTTATGTAAGTGTGTGTATGTGTGTGTGTGTGTGTGGGTGTGTGTGTGTGTGTGTGTGGGTGTGTGTGTGTGTGTGTGTGTTGCATATTTCATATGAGTAAAATGTGTTATTTATTGGGTTTCAGAAGACACTCTGTACCATTGTAGTCAAGGCTTTGCAACCATGAACATAATTTTTTCTTACAAGTAGCTCTTGAAAGTGGGTATATAGAGAGTATTTTGTTTATATTATTATAAAGATATGGACCTAAAAACGAGTAAAAATTCTGAGATAAACTATTCTTAAACCTGTTTTTCGTACACACGGCTGTGTTTCTTTTTTTATCCATTTCAGGATCAAACGTAAGTTCTGAGTGCATCTTTATGACAGTTAAGGATATAAATAGCTGCCGTACTGTCAATACTTTACAAACTTGGTACAAGTCAGACGTTGGGTAACGTATAGGGAGGAAATAGCTAACTTTCAGTACCGCCCTTTGTGCTCTCTCTAAATATAACAAGTATTTTTTTGCCGCACCACCCCATGAAGTTAAGCAATAGGACAACAACGATTGACATAACGCAAAGTACACAGATCTGATTAATTTAGTGTCGGCAATATGACGCAGAGATTTAAAGATGTAAATAAGCTTACGTATTCTGGGCACTAATGACTCAATATGCTGTTGGAAACTTAATTGACTATCAATTATGACACCTAAATATTTAACTGTGTTTGTTCTAGATATGCGAAGACAATTACATGATTCGTTAGTGGGGAGGTTGCAATTGTGTGTGACAAAGGGCAAATTTGGTTGGTCTTGTTTTCTAAGGGAATATGTCATAAATTTGGTTTTGTCTACGTTGAGGGTCAAGAAATTATTATTGAGCCATTTAGAGACTTGGATAAATCCATTTTGGGCATGCTCATAAACCTCTTCCCAGGTGTCCCCGTGAAAAAGTAAAGCAGTGTCATCAGCAAATGAAATTATTTTCCCGTTAACTAGGTTCATATTGCATAAGTTGTTAATATAAACTAGAAATAATGTGGGACCGAGAATACTGCCTTGCGGGACTCCGTACTCAATAGTAAGTTCATCACTTGTCCATCCATCAACCTTAACAACTTGTGTTCTACCCCTTAGATAATCTGCAAACAGTTCCAATGGTAACCCTCTAATTCCAAGATGTTCAAGTTTACTGACCAAAATGGGTATAGACACTGTGTCGAATGCTTTCGCTAGGTCTAGGTATATAGCTAATGTCTTTTTCTTTTTATCTAGATTAGAAACTAAAAACTCAGTTAACTGATGAACAGCGTCAGATGTTGATTTATGTGCGCGGAATCCAAATTGCGATGTTGATAGAAGTTTATTTGCTTCTAGAAAATTAATTAGTCTCACATTCATCAGTCGTTCCAGAATTTTAGATAGTGTTGGTAGAATAGAAATAGGTCTATAATTGTTAACACAAGATCTATCCCCGCTCTTGAATATAGGTACTATTTGAGATTTCTTAAATACTGAAGGAAATACGCCTGTTTTAAATGATAGGTTACAGATAAAGGTTAGTGGTGGAACTATAATGTCAATGAACTCTTTTAAGAACCTTCCTGAGATGCTATCAATTCCAGCAGCACATTCATTTTTGAGATTTTGTATTAATAATTTAATTTCCTGTTCATCTGTAGGTAGTAGTACTATGGACTTATAACTTAGATTCGCGCAGTGAGGCGGATATGTGGCATTAGAAGTAGTGGTTTTATTTTGTATAATTTTTTCAGCCAATGATTTACCAATACCTGCGAAAAACGAGTTGATTGTATTGACAGAAGTGTATATATTGTTAGGGCAAATTAATTGTGTGGGCTTTTCCTTCTTTTTTGAATTATAGGTTACATTCTTAATGATTTCCCAGAGTTTCTTGTTGTTTTTACCCGCTTTTCTTAGCATATCTTTTTCATAATTTATTTTGATTTTCTTTAGAAGATTATTGCAAAAATTTTTGTATCTGCGATATGTGGTCTGTATTATTTCGTTGTCAGGATGTTTCTTTGCTTTTATGTATAATTTGTCACGGTTTCGCATACATCTTAAAAGTCCTGGAGTTATCCAGGGCTTTAGAACTCTTTGGTATCTGGAGTTTACTATTGTAGTGGTATTTCTCTGTATAGCTTGGGATAATGCTTCAGTGAGGAATTCAGTAGCCAAGTTGACATCAGCAAAATCGTAAATTGGTTTAAAATCAATATTTCTCATACTATTATTCAGACCCACAGGGTCAATGCGGTTATATGTTTTATTACAATGGTGAACCGATTTCGATTTCATGAACAAAATTACTGAATCATGGTCTGTTATTGACGTATGTACAACATAGCAATGAGCGTTGGTTTTCGTTTTTAATAAAATGTGATCTAAACAAGTGCGACCGTGAGTGGGGATCGTGTGGGCTGGAAGCATACCGTGAAATGCAGTTAAGTCGAGATAGGCATAAGATCTCTGATCAACAGTACCGGGCGTTATATCAATGTTGATATCTCCTACCATGATTATATTTTTGTAAGACGAAAATTCTTTGAGGCAGTTGTTAAGCGAGTTTAAAAATTCGTCAATATTTTTGTGACTCGGTGGTCGATAAATCCCTATAATGACGGTCTCAGAGTTTATTTTTAAAACAAGGGTGTTGGCATCAGCAAATTCTGGTTCGTTAATTATGGTCAGTTCGGTGTTCTTACAATATATAACTACGCCTTCGTTTTGAGTATGATTTTTGGTGGTAGCAAAAGATTTGTAACCTTCAATATCCGGAATGGTATAGTTACGTGACAGCCAACACTCAGTTAGCACAATAATATCCCAGTCAACCTCTGATCTAACCAATAACGATTGAAAGCTTGCTATATTACAATGTATACTGCGTATGTTTTGAGTGAGAATCTTGAGTGTTCCTTTGGCATTTTGGAGTAATTTTTGGCAGTTTTCAATTTCACATGTACCCGATTCAGCCACGGAAATAGAGTCGAGATCTTTATTAAAATCTTTGGTAAATTCACCCATAGTTAAATGAAGATAGATGGAAGATGCACATATGTAAAGACCAGTTTAGTAATGACGTTATACCTATGCGATAAATGCCTACAAGTATCATTATATTATGAGAACCCGCAATGCAACGTTTTGTGTATATGGTAATGCGTGAATGTGTGTATAGTGTAATAAAATTAAAAGTGTAAATGTGTTGTGATAAGTGATTGGTAAATCCTTCATAGTTTGAAATATTTGAAAATGTAATGCTTCGGAATATAATCAAAGTTTGGTTTTTAAAAAATACATATTGTTTCTTAGAATGACCTAACCACATAGAATATTTTATTAGAAAAATAAGTAGTCATTTTATCAACAAAGCTTTTAACTGATTTAAATCAGACTCTGAATTAATTCGGACAGGACGTTCACCTTCTCTTTTCCGAATGTAAATCTTGTTGCCAGCTGTCCAACAGAATTTGTACTCGTTGGTGTTCGCAAAGTCTCTTGCCAGAAAAAACAGTCTTCTAGTTTTAGGTGTCAGATGCTCAGAAATGTAAATGTTCTTTGAAGGGCCGCTGATATGTAGGTGTGAAGTGCTAAGTTTATTATTCTTATGCTGGTTGTTAAACTTTTTGCAGTGTTCGAGTACCATTTCTTTTGATATTATTGAAGTAAAGTCAACGATAATAGGTTTGTTGTCCTCTGTTTTTGTATTGATTCTGAAAACATCTCGTATATTGTTAGTATCGACATTGAAATCAAGGGTTGAGCCAATTTTTAGTACAAGGTCCATAAGATCCTTTTTGGTCTCGTTTTGTTTAGGTGGAATATTTTTTATTTCAACGCAGGAATTTTTATGAGACTTTTCCAGTACATCAATTCTGTTCTCTAGCACCTGTATATATACAAGATTATCTTTCTTTTCTGTCTCAAAATTATCTATCCGCTTTTTTAGGTCTCTGTATTCATTTGACAAGAACTCTACTGTTTCAATGATCCCTTCATTTTGTTTCCTAATGTCATTAATGGAAGCCTGTAATGCGTCCAATTTACCATTTTGTTCTTCTTTTAGCTCAGTAATAATTTTGATTATGTCAGCCATTGAGTTGGCGGGGTCGACGTCCTGGGGTTGTTTTCGAGAGCGTGTACGAGCAGTAGTTAAGTTTCGAGAACTATCAATATCTGTGTCAGTTGCTGCGTTTAACCCTTAAATTGATTTCGTCAGTTTTAAAGGACATAGTGTTGAGAGGCACACAGAGATAATTTTAACAGTCTGAGGTACTACAGAAACGCGAAACGGGCTCGAACTAGTTATCTCCTTCGCACACGTGCAAGTTCCGCTAACGCAGTGATGAACGGTGGCGAGCAGTAATCTTTTGAAAATGTGCAACGGTCAGATTTGTTTACGATCCTGATAAATATTAGAATAACTGTGAGTATTTGTGTTGTTTTGTTTATTATGTTGTATTATTAGCTAAAGTATGAATAAAGGTATTGTATCCAGATATATTTTTTTATAAATATAACTGTAATTAGAGTATAAGCCTGGTTTCTTTATAGTGTCCCACAAAACGGACGTTGCCAACTTGAACTAGTAACAAGGGTACTCTTTGAGTGTCCTATGTAACGGACATTGACAATTAGTACTACTGTGAGTTTTCCTTTTGATTGTCCTATAAAACGGACGTCGTCACGTACTATATCACATATTTTTTTATTTATTATTTAATTTTACAGTGACATGGCTTGGCGATCAAAATAAATAATGTCACTAATACCTCCGTCGAATTCTGAGGAGTCAAATATTGAATCTGATGACGATTTAGAAGTCAACCTTGAGTGACGTGAATATTTTCGCAATGATAAGTGACTCATTTTCGCTTCGTGCCATTTCCGCGGGATTTTCAGGCATATTGGCTGATCTCAGTGACAATGAAGACACAAATTGTCAGGATTACAATGATGATATTGCTGAAGAACAGGTACTAGTCACAGTGCGAGATGAAACCGCTTCACTCCCCGGTGGGCCCCCGGCTCTAATATCGTGTAACATACCAGAAACATCTTCACCAATGGTTGTTTCATCACCATCTTCTAGTTTTTCTAAACCCATACTATTGTCAAATATGACAACACGTCGAACCAGACAAACCGCAGTCATAAACACGTAATTTATGCATCTACCTACCAATGACAGCGACACCTGTAGCGGCAGTCGAAGATTATTGGAGTGCTAATCAGAAGTATTACAGATCATCATCCACCATGTCCCTAATAAGTTGTATGTACAGAATAATGTTGTTGGGTACTTGAAATTTTCATAACTTTAATTATTTTGTTGTTTTATTTTTTAATTTAACTAGTATTTTAAGATGTAACGTTTTATAAGGGTGATTTTAGAATTTTCCTAATTATAACTCTATGTTAATTGTTCTACTTTAGTTGTTGTACTCTAGGCAATTTCCATTGTATTTGACGATACTTTAGCAAATAAATCTGGACATTATGATGTACAACTTTTGTTTTATGTGACGTTTATGCATCTAACATAGCTGCACATATAATGGGCAACGTCCTTTTTAAGTGACGTATATTCATCTATCATAAATGAACATGTAATGGACAATGTCCGTTTTATGTGACATTTAAAAAAACCATTAAAAAATATAAAATATTTGTTTTTTTTTTCATTATCTTCTTTTCTATCCCATTTCCAACCCAAATCCAAACTTGGAACATGAAATACCCATGGAATTCAAGGGGTGACAATTTAAGGGTTAAGCTCATATTACCGGCGGGTTCGCCTTTTTTTTTGTTGGAAGAAGGTGGACTTCTATTGATAGGCATGGTAAAATCAGTGGCTCGCAAAAATTGAAGAAATTTTGGTAAGGCTCGAACCGGGGGTCGTCGGGTCGCACAGCGTGGGACTGCGCTTTTTTCGACCGCAAGGCCAGTCCTACTATGATAACAATGGCGAACTTTGAGTTCTGTTTGTAGAACTTAGAGCAGTATGCCAATGATTTAAGTATTGTCTATCTTTGTCTAATTGGTTTTGAAGGACACATTCAAGGGCGAAGCACAAATCACAATTCAATTACACTCGTTTACAAACAACAAATAAAACTGTTTTTTGCACACTATCCTTAAACTTTTCACTAATAAGATTGTTTGTTACTATGGAATTTTACTTGTAGACGGAATTATAATGTAATATTGTATGTTTTGGTAGATTAACGTAATTTAAACAATATTTTTGGAATTAAACAAAGGGAACGCCCAAAAAACACGTCTGCTCGCGGCTGCGTCTCGCGCGGGGTTCCAAGTTATCAGTCCTGTTAGTATATTAGGTCCATGGCCTACAATGAATAATCTCAGTATAGTTTACATGATTATCTTAGACTAGGCAAAAATAATTAAAAGCTAGCATCTGCTGCTGAGCTAGGCCGAAGCCTGTATTGCAGCATGCAGCGCCAAATCCCCATGGCAATGTCTAACTTCTAGCATCTAGCTGTATCTATTCGAGTTCTATACACATCTAAAATGAACTAAGACTCACAAAATACACTGATAACTTTTAGTCTTTCATGCTAATAAAACTCATAGTGCAGGAGAGTCTACCATTATAGCTGGATGTTTGACTATAACTAAAATTGCTTAATTTTGATGGTAGCACTGTACGTATTGATAGAATAATATAACTTGGCAATACTTACTGGCTTGGTAACATTATTTCATGTGAATGTCAAACAGAAGTATTGAAAGAAAAAAAGCGCGGGAAACTTCGAACAACACGGGTGTCTTTTTTTCAAATTAATTTTTATTTAATGTTTTATAATTATAAGTGATCAGTGGAGGTGTTCATTGTATTTATTATTTGTATTTAGTTTATTTTCTGTAGTTTTCACATTAGTTTGCTGTATATAGGTGAGTTTTTACTTTATTTTGTATGATCGACGATAACGATCCCCCCGATCCCGGGGGTTCTAATACTTCTAATTTGAACAATAACGTAGCTCACTATGTAACAATATCAGAGCCTAATGATTCCGACTCATCAATATGCAAAAAGAAACCGCGAAAGCGGAATCATGACAAAAAAATATGCGGAAATTGCAACAGGAAAAAAAGAATGAACAAAATGGCAGGCGATAAAAATAAGGAATCTTGCAAATGCCCGGATAGCGATTGTATCGCAGACGACGTTCCACCTGTTTCTGGGTCTTTGGACGGAACTGACGGTACTTCATCCAAAGCCTCAGAACCTGTTTCCTCAGATACCCCATCCCCACATCCCATAAAAGTAGGACGTAGCTTATACTCCGCCATGGATTCTTCACCATATACCGTACATGTACAAAAAATTGAAACAACGGTCAATGATGGTACCTCTTTTCACCCAGTCGCATTCGGCAATTTTTTGAAAAAAAATAGTTTTAAAAGCATTATAAATGGAAGTATTAAAAAAATTGGTAGGAATAGAATTTCATTAGGCTTTTCCAACTATACTGATGCCAACAACTTCATTAGTCATGATTCGATATCAAATCATAATTTAAAAGCATTCATCCCATCTTTTAATATTACTCGCATTGGCCTGGTTCGTGGGGTTCCTGCAGACTGGTCTATTGAAGAAATTAAAAATAATATATCTGTACCGTTTGGATGTGGAGAAGTTATAAAAATTAGGAGAATTAATTTTAAGGTCATGATTGAAGGTAGTCCCACTTGGAAGCCTTCGCAATCAGTCGTAGTCACTTTTGATGGTCAGGTGTTACCTAAGCATATATTTATGTGTTACAATGCTTTACCAGTAGAAACATACATTTTTCCTACCATCCAATGCTTTAATTGCTGTAGATATGGACATACAAAAGTTCAATGTAGGTCCAAACCAAGATGTTACAAGTGTGGACAAGAGCATACTGGGGTGTCTTGTAAGGTTGAGGATGATGTGGCATCTTGCTGCATGTGCTCGGGTTTGCATTTTGCTACCAGTAGGGTTTGCCCAGAGTTTGGAAGACAAAAGGACATCAAATCATCCATGGCAAATAAATCTATTTCATATGCAGAAGCCATTAAACTTCACCCTCCAGTCAACAATAAACTATATTCCGAGGCATTAATTCAATCTTTTAATTTTAATTCTCATAATGATAGTAGTCCAATAAATTTTTCAAGTATTAACAATAGTCAAAATAATCCTAGTGGCACTACATCTTACAAAAAAACAATTTTTAAATATCCAAAAAAAGTTTCATCCCCAGTCAAAGGTTATGATAGAAAGTCACATGACCTTTTGACTAAAGATTATAGTTTCTCTCCTTCCATTAATGGCTGTGCATTGAAATCAACCGATGCCAAGGATGAATCTTCTCAATTAGCTCTTTCTGACATCATTGTTGCATTGATAAATGCACTTTCTCAGTGTAATCTTATTCCACCGTCCAACGTTGCTTCTCTTATTAATAGTATACTAAGTTCTTCTATAATCAATGGCCAAGCTAACAAACATAATTCAGTGGAATTGTCGTAGTATAATTAGTAAGAAATCTGATTTAATATACATTATTAATAAATATCATCCTTCAGTACTATGTCTCTCTGAGACATGGTTAAAGCCTGGTTCTCATTTTAGGGTGCCAGGTTTTGTTTGTGTCAGAGAAGACAGGTCTGATGGGTATGGCGGTGTTGCCATCCTCATCAAACACTCTCTTTCATACTCTCCTTTATCTCTTCCACCTCATAGTAATGATTTTTCTATAATTGCAGTGAACATATGTAATATATACTTTGTCTCTATATATATACCCCACCCATCACAACATATATTTAGAGAATTAAATAATATTTTGAAATTTATTCCAAGACCATTCTTGCTGTTAGGGGATTTCAATGCACACCACCAAATGTGGGGAAGCTCTATAACTAACTCATATGGTGAAGATTTACTTGATATATTAGACACATTTAACCTATGTCTACTTAATACAGGCGCTCCCACTAGGAGAACCGGACCAAATGGGAATATTAGTGTTATTGATTTAACTCTGTGCACTCCTGATCTATCCTCCACCTTGTCATGGCAACCATTATGCTCTACCTATGGTAGTGATCATTTCCCATTATTAATATCATTTCCAAACCCTACTCCTGACCATTCTGTTGCACCACCTCGTCTGAAATATAAATTAAAAGATGTTGATTGGGAAAGTTATAAAGTTAAAGTAGATGAAAAAGTTTTATATTTGCCTTCCATTGAACATGGACAAGAACAGTTATGCTTAAATAAATTTTCTGACTCATTATTATCTGCCGCTGATGTAGTATTTCCAAAAAAAAAAAGAAATTCAGGTAATATACCATCACCACCATGGTGGGATGAAGAGTGTACTATTGCGGTAAAGAAGAGAAAGGAATCTGAATTAGTATATCGTGGTAATATGACATCTGAAAACTTTACTGTTCTTTCAGAGATAATGGAACAGACCAGAAAACTTCTAAAACAGAAGAAGTTTGACGGTTGGCGTAGATTTTGTTCTTCCATTTCCCCCGATACCCATTCATCAATAGTTTGGCAAAACATAAAGAGATTTAAATGTGGTTGGATTAACCCTCCTAAAACAACACTTCCATTATCTCTATCTGATTCATTCCTAGATCTTCTTGCTCCTCCCAGTGTAATGGAATGTAATGAATTGATATCACTCAATGTAGGTTCATCATATTTTGATGATCACCAAGATGAGATTAATGCATTTTTTACATTGCCAGAATTACAAGGTATTCTTTCTGAAATTAAAGACACTGCACCGGGTATTGATGGCATACCATATTCTTTCCTGGCTAACCTTAATGATCCATCACTTTTATATTATCTTAACCTAATAAACTCTATTATGATTTCTGGTAATATACCAGACGCTTGGCGTAAACAAATAGTCATTCCTATACTTAAGCCGGAGAAACCGCCTTCAATCGCGTCATCATACCGTCCTGTAGCTCTGTCTTCGGTATTATTAAAAGTAGCTGAACATTTAGTTAAAAATCGTTTGGAATGGTTTGTTGAAAACAATAACAAATTATCAAAAAGCCAATACGGCTTTAGGAAGGGGAAAGGTACCATAGACAACCTAGCAATTTTCACCACAGATTGCAGGTTGGCATTCTCAGATAATAAATCGGTGCTTGCAGCATTTCTCGATATTCAATCTGCATATGATAATGTTGTAATATCTATATTAAAAATCAAACTCATTAAATTAAAAATCCCAAATTTTATTGTAAATTTTATTACTAACATATTATCGAATCGTTCTATTATTTTAAATATAGATGGTTCTGTAAGGTCTAGAGAATTATACAGAGGGCTTCCTCAAGGATCGGTCCTTAGTCCATTGCTATATAATATTTATGTAAATGATTTAGAACCTATTTGCTGTAATTTTGTAAAAGTTCTTCAGTATGCTGACGATTTACTTTTTTATGTTATCGACAGCTCAGTTAGTGATGCTTGTTCTAAATTAAACCGATCCTTAGAAATATTAAAAATGTATTTAGATGTAAATGGCCTTGATATATCTCCTTCAAAAAGTGTAATAGTTTTGTTTTCCAGAATGCGCTTACCTCCTCCTGTTTCAATACATTTTAATAATTTTGTTATACCTGTTAAAAATCAAATAAAATTCTTAGGGTTATTATTGGACTCTAAGCTTTCTGGTTGTGCTCATTTTGATTATATTGTTGCAAAATGTGAAAAACTTATCAATATGTTACGTTGCCTTACTGGAGTTTGGTGGGGTGCACATCCATACTCTTTGAAATTAATTTATAATGCAATGATAAGAAGTATTATAGACTATGGTACTTTTCTCTTAGAGCCCGGTAATTTAGCTGGTTTTGTGAAATTAGATCGCGTACAGTCCAAGTGTCTTAGAATCATATCTGGAGCTATGAAATCCAGTCCAGTGAATGGTCTTCAAATAGAGTGTTGCGACCCCCCCTTTAAATTGCGCCGTCAGTATCTATCTGATCGGTTTTTATCTCGATGCTTACAATATTCAAATCATCCAATTATAACGAAATTAAAACAACTATCCGATCTCACTAGGTCTTCACCGTACTGGGTTCATAAGACCCCTCCATGTTTGGTGAATAGTTGGAATAAGTATTCCTTTTTATCTGCACCTATTAACAATCTACCATTATTTCCTTTGTTTAAATATAATTTCAATTGTCTGCTCCTTTCTCCTTCCATAGATCTCGATCTAGGTGAAAGGTTGAAATCTGATTCAGAACTTAGCATATCCGAGAATATTGAACTTTCAAGTTGGCATCATATATTTACCGATGCATCGAAACCTGCTAATGGTTGCGTAGGTGTAGGTGTGTATCATTCACAGTTTACCATTACACAAAAAATTAAAATGCCTCAGGAATCGTCAGTGTTTTCTGGGGAATGTTTTGCAATTTTCAAAGCCTTAGATTACATAAATAGCTTTAACCTTTCTAATACCTTAATTTTTACCGATTCAAAAAGTGCATTACAGGCTATTCAAAAATTTCCCTTCCGGAATAACACTCATCATTCTACGGTATATGATATAAGAAATTTGTTGTATAAATGCTATCAAAAACAGTTAACCGTGAAATTCGTATGGGTTCCTGGGCACTGCGGCGTTGTTGGTAACGATAAGGCTGACAGTCTGGCGAAAGATGCTTGTCTTTCTGGTGACATTCATCCGTTTAAAATTCAACCTAATGACCTTCTATTACTACCGAAAGATTTCCTCTATGAAAGCTGGAATATGCTTTGGCAAGATTCCTCAAAAATTAAAGCCAAACATTTATTTCAAATACAACCGGTTGTTCCAAAGAAACCGTGGTTTTTCTTTTTTACCCTCTCCAAAACTTTCACTAGTGTTTTAATACGCATGCGGCTGGGTCACACTTCTTGTCCGGTTCATCTGGCACGGTTGGGAATGATGAATAGTCCACTCTGTGCTTGTGGTGAGGATGTGGGTGACTTAAACCATATAATATTTTCTTGTCGCAATTTCTGCCGTTTATCATTTATCAATACGTTAATATCATTAAATGTTCCTTTGCCTACTTCTATAAACTGTCTACTTATATCCTTTAATATCGATATTTATCTTGCAATAGAATCGTATCTTTCATTTAATAATATAAAAGTATAATATTTTCATCCCTCTTTATGTAATTTTATGTAATCTATCATAATTCATTTCCGTATTATCCTACTCCCCTGATCCTTTTGCTTCCTTTTCCAAATTCCTCTCTATTTTTATGATTATTACATTAAAAGTTTCCTCGTTTTAAAAACTTGACATTGGCAAATACACAAGCCGTGTAATGCTACGCAAAAAAAAAAAAAAAAAAAAAAGTATTGAAAAATACCATTTCTCGCATTTTCTAAAAAATCTATTGTATTTCGTGGTATTTGTTAATTTCACGTGCCGAGGTATGCACTTAAGTTATTTTTAAATTCGTTTATACAAGCATGTAAGATAATAGATTACATCGTGAATGTTTTCGTGATAACTCAACTTCCGCAGGTCGCATCAGATAGACAAGCTGGATTGAAGACAATGATGGATTCGGATTCGTCCGGCGCGGATTTCTGCCGGTTCTGCCGCTCTGAGGCTACGTCCGACCGGCCTCTTTTCCACCCCTGTATATGTACAGGCTCGATAAAATGGATTCATCAAGAGTGCCTAGTGCAGTGGATGAGATATTCGAGGAAGGAGATTTGCGAGTTGTGTGGTCACCGATTTTCTTTCATGCCGATCTACTCCCCGGACATGCCGCGTCGGCTTCCCATTCGTGATGTGGTCGGCGGGCTTGTGACGTCAGTCGCTTCTGCCGTGAAAGACTGGCTTCACTACACCCTAGTGGCCCTCGCTTGGCTCGGTATCGTACCCCTGACCGCTTGTCGAACTTATCGCTGTCTGTTCTCTGGTTCCTTAGACCCTGTCATATCATTACCCTTTGACATTGTGTCTGCTGAGAATCTTGCCAAGGATGTCTTCTCTGGGTGCTTTGTTGTCACTTGCACCTTATTCTCGTTTATTGGTCTTGTTTGGCTTCGAGAGCAGATCATGCATGGTGGTGGTCCCGACTGGATGGAACGTGAAAACATACCTGCTCCAGCACCCGAAGATGCCCCTTTGCCAAATAACAATAACGACCGGGTCAATGAAGGTGCTGGTGATGATGGTGGGGCAGGAGATGAAGTTAATGCTGATGCTGCTGAAGACCCGTTAGTGGGGGATGAAGCAATTTGGAATCCTATGGAATGGGACCGTGCAGCTGCTGAAGAACTAACTTGGGCCCGTTTACTGGGTTTGGATGGCTCTATGGTGTTTCTTGAACATGTCTTCTGGGTTGTATCATTGAACACTCTGTTTATTGTTGTTTTCGCATTCTGTCCATACCATATTGGCAGATTGGGAGCTGCAATGGCTGGTTTTTCTGCAGAAGGTCCTTTTGCTGGTCCCTTGACTGCTTTAGCAGGCTATGTCTTGGTAGGAGCGATTCTTGCTGTGCTCCATGGAATTGCATCTCTATTACGCTTGAGAAGTGCCAAGAAAGCATTGGGATTCTGCTATGTTGTGGTGAAAGTCGCCTTGCTGTCTGTTGTTGAGGTAAGATCTTTATTTATTTTGTCTTAAATTAATTTCACTAAATTATAAATTTCACTTTCTAAGTCATTTCATTTGAATTATACATTCTGTAGATAAGAATTTTCTCATCTTAAAAAGATAAGATTATGTATAATTAATATTTTAGTACATCATAATACATATTGACAAACTTATATTTATTATAGTAAGTGAGTACAACATACTTAAAGTTGATACCCTTATCTTATCGAATACATGTTATTACAAGTTTTCCTTGAGCTTGTCCAATTAAAAATACATACAATGAATTATTATGATTTGTTGATTTTAAGAATAACTTTATTTAGGTATTTGATGACTAAATTAAATTCCCTACCTATGTAAATGAAATATTGAAGCATTTAAGGTTATCAACAAATAATACTAAAATTATTTTGACTCATCTTTATAACTAGCTTTATTGCAGTATTAGATGTATAGAATTACTTGCAGTATTATGTAGTAGTAGTATTATGTATTATTTATTAGTAAAAATGTAAACATTCAACAAATTATTTACTTTGTTCAAAATTACATGTTATATGGTGAATATCGTAAGTTAAGTCCCAGTGCATTTGTAAGCATATGTCACACCAGGCACATCATCACTTTCTCATGTTAAATCGAGGTCAATTGATAGACTTGGCTATCAAATACTGTTATGGAACAATTTTACCTTTCTGTTTCTGTCTGTCTAAATGTTTTATTTACAATAGCACTTTCACAACCTGTTCAAACATTACATTCAAACATCTCAAAGATGCCTTCTTTAAAAACTGTTACAATAGGTACATAGTCAACCAGAGAAACGAACATCTGACTACCCTTTTGTCATTTTATGTCAGGGTTTCCAATATAGATACTCCTCATTCTTTCACACACATAATCTTAGGCCTTGAGTTTAGGACCAGTGAAGAGAAAAATGTATAAAGCGGTTTCACCTGTGTACCCGGGAGATCTTCCATTTTCCCGGGATAAGCCGAGTAGCCTATGTCCTTTCTCAGGCTCTAGAATATCTGTGTACCAAATTTCATTTAAATCAGTTCAGTAGTTTTAGCGTGAAAGCGAGACAGACAGGGGTGGCATAGGCAGAGGTGTCTCATACAAATTTACTGCTCCATTTTACAGATAGGGGTGATACCCTTAGTATGCGGATGGTGGTTGGATCTGTGCTCCCTATCGATGTTTGATGCAACCCTGAAGGACCGTGAGGCAAGTCTCCAAGCCGCACCCTGGACCCTAATGTTCATACACTGGCTAGTCGGAATGGTGTATGTATACTACTTCGCCTCGTTCATCTTGTTGCTGCGAGAGGTCCTCCGCCCAGGAGTCTTGTGGTTCTTGAAGAATCTCAATGATCCCGATTTTAGTCCCGTGCAGGTATGTTTCTTTGTTGGAGGAAAGTTAAATTTGCTTAGGAAAATACATGTTGGCTACCATGTTTACGTTAACAGGTGCTTTTAAATGTTTCTACAGAATTTCCTAAAATATGAGTTTTTAGTCCAGAGATAAGCCACAATGTAATTATAAATTTTATTAATAATACTTTTGTCTTGTTTTTTTTACGTGCTTATTCACAAATAATTCAAAACTTCTAGAACCATAGGATACACAAACATCTAGGTTTTACATGCAAATGAAAATGTTTTGTTTTTATGCAGTGCGCAATCGCGTGGCTTATGTTTGCTTACACAAGAGGCTGAATGACGCAAATACAAACACTACCACTATAACCTTCGCTGAATAGTAAATACTACGCAATAAATTTTTGTACAAAATTATTCATGTTTTCTCTATAATTAATTAGGAAACGGCAACACGCATCGAACAAATACTTTATGCTCCGGCTTGACATTTAAGGTCGAATTTAATGATGTATGAACTTACAGGAACTTGCACGAAATTCAACTGAATGTATTGAAATATTACCAAACAATTGTAGCTAAAATATTGCTTTTTCAATGGGACCTATATTTGCTAATTTGGACCGTGGGTTATGTATGAAGATGTAGAATAAGCAAAGATTTTCCAGTATCTAATAAAATCCAGAATGCTAGTTGTTTATAGACAACTACATGTCACAGTATAAAAGAAACACACAGCAACGCACTTTTCTTATATATTGCTGCTATATTATATATGCTTTATAAAATTTCTTCAATATTTGTTGCTAGGAAATGATACACCTATCAGTATGGTCTCACATTCGTCGCCTGGTGGTATCTGCCATGATCTTTGGCACAGCGGTATTGTTCATGCTTTGGCTACCGATTAGAGTCATCAAGTATGTGCTGCCTGGATTCCTGCCCTATGCTGTTGCGGTTCACACTGAAGCTCCTGTCAATGAGTTGTCTTTGGAGCTGCTGCTGCTTCAGGTTGGTTGAATATTGTACTGTATTTGTAGAGTACTAAGAGTCGGCAGTCCTTAACATTTGTATCTAGGTATGAATGCTAGGTATATATAAGTAAATATATATATAGGTAAATATAAGTTTGTGATAAATATTAAAATACAAGAATCACTCAATAATTTTTAGTTTTCTTGGTATAAAATATTGCATACTGTATCTTAAGTATTACATCATAACATAAAATGGGCTACAGATACTGCAGAGTTACTAAATTATTGTACAACCAATCAGAAAACTATGAGCCTGAGCCTCATAAGTGTTAAACAAGTTGTCCAATAAAGCGTGGTGTTACCAGGTAATCCTACCAGCGTTGCTAGAGCAGTCCCACACGCGCACATGGCTGAAGGCCGCGTTGAGGACATGGTGCGGGTGCGCCGCCGGCCTGCTAGGGTTGCGCTCGTACTTGCTGGGCGAGTCGGCGCGTCAGTCGGACAATCCGCCCAACCCGCCGCACCCGCAGC
Organism: Thyatira batis; assembly: GCA_905147785.2. Classification (NCBI taxonomy): domain Eukaryota; kingdom Metazoa; phylum Arthropoda; class Insecta; order Lepidoptera; family Drepanidae; genus Thyatira; species Thyatira batis. Next base: position 7,778,300 of record LR990497.1, read on the forward strand.
CACTGCACCAACTGGGAGCTGCTCATCAGGTGACAACCCTATTTAGGTGTCTCAAACGGCGATGCTAAAGTACTTCGTCATCTTCTTTTTTCTCCCCAATGCCCACGTACCACCATCTTACTTAGATCCCAACTAATTCCTAGATTTGGGTCTACATAAAGCAGTGGAACAGACTTGTAGCAATTATTTTGATTTGGAGGTCTTCAAGCATCGTCTTGCGAGCGTACGCGTGGCGACGCCTCCGAATTTATCACCACTTCCTTTAGGTGGGAATTAAGCAGTTTGCCTCCCATATAAGTATTTAAGGTGGATGGAACATTAGTTCAACGCGGGAGCGCTAACAGCATCCTGAGGGTAACTGGGGAGAAGCCCGACTGTCCGCCTTTGTGGCACTGGACTCGTTAGCATTGCTGCGGGTCGGGTATACAAGATGGTGGACAGAGGTTTTTAAATTAGTAATAGGTATTATATAACTGTTAATGTTACTTACATAGTCTGTAAGTCTTATTACTCACCCATATGGACAAATGTCTAAGTCATATAGCAAGCAGTCAAAGGTTAATGTATCGTCGTATCTGTAGGCGTTGATGCGTCGCGACGGTCCCGCCGGGTTCGAGCCGTACGTCCGCGTCGCTTGGTTCCCCCTGCGTCTAGCGGCTCTGCTGGGCCTAGTGGCCGGTTCCTTGGTGCTCGCAGCGGCACTTACTCTCGTACTACCCGTGGCGCTCGGACGCCGTGTGATGGCACTGTGGCTGCCTAAAGCCGCTGATGCCGTTCACGAGCTATACACTGCTGCTTGCGGTATGTATATATACACTATAGTACACTAATCGATCTATCTGTAGAACAAAGTGACATCTCTAATCCCTGCTTTAGAGAAGAACGGTTTGAAGTTTGACTTGCACATATTTAAACCAAACTTTTTTTTTATCGGTTTAGAATATATCAATATTCTTAAACGAATATCTTAAGAATAGTCGCAAAAATACCGATAACAAGTGCTATATCACATTACGACCTGTCCGTACAACTCCATGGGTAGCCCCTGTCATCATTATCTTAAAAAACTCTTCTGTGTAATCAGATCAGCTTAAATAAAACATTTAAAGTTATATCAGAAAAAAAATCTTTTATTGCGACAATTACTCAAAATCCTTCTATAACATTTTGAGATTTCTAAGCATCAAAATTACTTCAAAACCTCAATGATATGTATATAATATCGGTAGGTATGTACGTGTGGTGGGCGATGGGTCGTGGAGGTACTCTAGCGGCGGGGTGGGCTCGCGGCGGGCGGGGGGCGCTAGCTGCTCGAGCGGCGCTGTGGGCTCGTCGAGCCGCAAAAGCAGCCATAGCCGCTATGGCCCTGTTGGGGCTCGTGCCCCTCATGTTCGGCCTGCTACTGGAACTGGTAAGTATGAGCAATTGTGATGAGAGAAGAAAGGAAGAAGCAAACGAAACTCTTCCATATTTCTTTAATAATAATATAGTCCTGCTGGAACGAGCGCTATACCCGAGTCTCGTCATCATTAATGTAATCATTTGTATAATCAATCGTCAATTTAATAAGCCTTATGTACCAAAGCTGACTTAACTCGTTCCATAAACTTATTCATGGGCAATAAAAAAATATTTGTAAGGATTTTGTCATCCCATTTACTGAAGATAAGTGAGACTCGAAGACTTGGTTGCAGTGTTGGCTAAGTTGGGAAACCATCAACTCACGATCATGAGGGTGGAGGTTCAAACCCCTGGCCCGTTTGAGTCTCCTCTGAGTTTATAAAAACTTTCGTACGGATTCACACCACGGGCTTTCGGTGAAGGAAAACCATCGTGAAAAAAACTGCATGCCCGAGATGCACAATTAAAAGCTTGTGAATTCCGCCAATTCACACCAGGCCTGCATGGACTATGGTCTAAATCGCCTCGATGCTAGGGGAGGCTTGAGCTCCTCGGTGATGATATTACGAAATACTTAAACTCCATTTACAATCGACAGGTCCTGGTAATTCCTCTGCGAGTGCCACTCGAACAGTCCCCTGTCCTGTTTGTGTGGCAAGACTGGGCCTTAGGCGTGTTGTACACTAAGATAGTGTGCGCACTGACCATGATGGGCCCCGACTGGAGCATGCGACGGGCTATTGAGAAGGCCTACAGAGATGGGATACGGGAGATGGATCTCAAGTAAGTTATATTTAATGTAAATGAATCTGCGAAATGTATGTGTACCTTGTGTTCAGAATGGCTGGAACGATTACGTAATTTTTTTGCTGTACGTTATTGCCAAAAAAAAATTTTAATCAATCAAATTTTTGAAACTATGGCGGAAGAAAGTTCTCCGGGTCAGCTAGTGAGCGATAAATTAAATATTTTTGACGTTTATCAAATTTTTTACCTCAATACTCAGTCAGTGAAGTAAGTTTTATTTCCTTTAAGGCTAATTAATAAAAGAAGATATAATGAACTACTTCTCTATTACTATTTTCCCGGGATAAAAGTACCCTATGTCCTTTCTCAGGCTCTAGACTCTTAGTGTATCAAATTTCAGTAGTTCTAACGTGAAAGCGAGACAGACAGAGTTACTTTCGCATTTATAATATTAGTTAGGATATTTATCACCTTTACTACCATTTTTAACATGTACTTAATTTCTTCAACAGATTCATACTGACCGAAGTGGCAGCGCCGATAGTGTGCTGGCTAGGGTTGGCACTCGCGATTCCATACGCGTTTGCCCACAGTGTGGCTCCCCTGGCAGTACACTCGGCCGCGCAGAGGAACCTGCTCGCGCGACGCGTGTACCCTGCATTACTGCTCATGGCTGTACTGTGTGCACTTACCGTGTTCCAGGTATGGTTAAAAAAAACTGTAAAAAATTTATTTAAATAATAATAGGTTTTTATGCTATGCTCTGTACTCATGTTAAGTCTTAAAGACTAATAAGACACCTAAGGACTCGCGATAAACAGGCTACAATTTAAAAAACGAACAAATACGGATTTTTTTAGCTTTCCTACTCATTTAAAGTCTTAGAATAGACTTTGAAGCCCACGTTTAGAAGGAAATGGAATGCATAGTATTTTTAACGCATGACAGTGTTATTTTTATGCATCATTACTTTTGAATTTAGTTCTCAAACCCATAAAACTTGCTCTTGTAAGTTTCATGGTTCCTGTTTCTGTTCTCAAAAGCATGTCCTCTCATTTTTTTTTATTATATCTGTTTCAGATACGTCAATTCCGCAAGCTGTACGAGCATATAAAGAACGATAAGTACCTTGTTGGTCAGAGGCTGGTCAACTACGACCACCGGCGGCACAAGCAACAACAGCAACAAACCACTGTCGCCGCGGCCAACTGAGCCACTGACGTTTATATTACGGCAGCTGTGTGAAACGACGCGTGTGAGAGGGACAGGTCTATAGTTCCGTCTCACTGGTATCTGGCAATCCAGATTCGTGAGTTGATTTTTAACTATATGTAGATAGGCTGCCTTTATTAACTTTAGTACATCGATTTTAAAATAGAAAGATTCGCTGTGAACTTGTGACCACTGCATCTATATAACTTTTGACAGTTATCATCAGACTTTGACATTGACGTTTACTCATAAATGTCTTGAAATCCAGTGGCCATTTTTTATTCCTAGTTTGAGGTGCTGGGTATTGATCTCTTAATGAAGATCACGCGAGTATCTTGCTGCACTGGCCAATTATCTTAAATCCAGTTTATCGACTTTCGTCACCGATGTTGACATAACTGTCATAATTGACATGTGTCAAAAATGACAGATGCTGAAAATTAGGGCATAGTGTAGACATTATTTTTTTATTCGAAGATTAGAGCTCGAAACGTTGTCGCTCTCATACGCGTCGCGTTCCTGAGTGTTAATCTGTATTTAGATTTATTTGTAAATGATCGTCACGTTTACATGTGGGAAGCTAACCATCGAGGGAACGGAAACCAAACGAAAATCGTTGATAGAAAACTGATTTTAATGTAAAAGAAATATATGTATTTTAAAAAAGACACTAAAGTGAGAGTCGAATGATCGAACGGACACTATTCGAGATATCACAACGCCACATGTAATAACTTATTTTAAGTACAATTAACAGTATGGGGTGTGCATTTAGTGGTTCAATACAAGTATGTAGATTTATTTTTAGTATTTTATGTATTGTGAATGTATGAATGCACGTCCCCGAACTATTTCAGCATTTTAATGCTTTAAAGCGAGTTTCTTTATACGTATTTTGCAAGATTTACGTTTACATTGTGCTTATAGTATGATTGATCTTCAAAACATTTCAATATTTTTAAAACTTACTGCAACTGCTTACTTAATGATTTATTTGATAGAAACGCGTTTTAAAGGGTGGGTCAGACATTGTTTACACCAAAAAGTTTTATTAGGGCAAAAGTGTACCAAAAATAATATTGAAATGACATCTGTCTGAATTACCCATAATCTTTCTAACCTATAAAGATAAATTCCGTTAGATAGTTTTAGATTAATATTAACTTCCGAACTTGTTTTATCATCGAATAATAATATAATTATGATATTCCTTATGCACTGAACTGTAGATTTTCTTGCCAAACTTGTATAGTTTGACATGTTTTATTACTTACAATCACATTTTTAATAATGCTTTATTTAAAATGGTCATATTTTTCCATTATACAAAATACTTTTTTTTATGTTGGTGTAAAAAGACTAAACCTCAGTAAAATATTTGTTACAAGGCAGTAAAAATGTCTATCAATGACGTATGTAATGACAAAGACGGAAGAGCATCAGTTAGACCATAGATATACTCGTTATTTCATGAAGGTTTACTTTTGACTTATTTTTATGATATTCCAGTCAACGTAAATCAGGGTCAAATCGAGATCTAAGATCCTAAGTGCTTATCATACATGGTCATACTTAATTATTTTTATGCTTTAATAATAATATAATAAATTCACACATATCCAGTGATTAAAATTGAATTGATATTTGTCCAATGCTAAAGATACAATTATGAATCAACAGAAAAATAATAAGTTTCTTAGGTCAATCTAAATGTTATTACTGAGTTTATTTCTCATTGCATTTTTAATGTTTTATTTTGACAATATTATGGCCTGTGAATACTTGTTATAATGAATTCCTTATTATACAATTTATATTTTTTTTTGGCTAATAAGCGAGTTGACTGGAAAATCATAGTTTGAAGAATTGTTTAAGGAAACCTATCGAACTCCATATTGCTAAAACAAAAATTTCTACTATAAAGCGAAATTGTAACGTGAATTTCAATAACTTGTGTATATAGGTATACCTTAATCACTAGGGTTGAAGAATTCATTTAAAGGAAGATGGGCATTTTCAATAGACAAAAACGTTAGCTTCTCCTTAATTATAAACAAAAAAAAAACAAATTAGGTTACTTGTAGATTGATTAGCGTTGGGTCACAATTTGCCCATCGTTCTTTCAATTCAATTGTACGGTTAACAAAAACCTGGATTTCATAGATATAGAATTAAATTTATTGTATTTTTGATGTTTAATACTTTAGAGCGAACTGAGTCTTAGTATTTTTAATTCGAAGCTCTTTAAGGTGTTGCCACGGCAAATATTATAAATACTGTATTGGATTTTTAGAGTAATCTTCTAATGTTTTTAGTATCTATGGGAATTATCTACTATGCTTTAAATTTGTTATTTTGCCTCGTCTTTAATCTGTGTTAGTATGATATAAGTAACACCTTATAAGAGCATAAATAGATATAAAACAAAACTCTGTGACTTATTGTAGCCATTGTCCTTATCAAATTTATTTAGTTTGAAAATAATCTGAGAGGAATTAATTTTTTTATCATAATTCATCTAGTATTAAGTAGTTTTATATAATCTTATTTATTTGTACACTGCTCAATCTTATATTTTTGTCAAGTTTTAATTAGTTGCTCTGTTTTTTTATTACTTATCAGGGGGTCAATTTTTAATCAAGATATAAGGAGATTGTGAGGAACTACTTGTTCCGATATTATTGGATTTAATAAATGATATATAAATAAAAGCCACGCGTGGATCGACAAAAGACATTTTGTCATAAATTGTAATAATCAAAGAAAATATTTTTGGTAATGAAAGACAAAAAGGTTGATTTTTCTATACTATCTTCTTTCCTAAATAGTCCCCCTGGTATATTTTGTTTCGTCTTAGTTGTCCCTTGGCTGTACTGTACCTAGATTTATTTCTACAATCTTAATACATAAATTGTAACTAATTATTCGGTGTATTTCAAAGGTCAACAGCGATATGTTTACATTATAATGATTAGATCAAGTTAGATCCAGATTGTAAGCAATTTGTAAACAAATAAATAAATATCGAATTAATTTGGTTTGTTGTTTTATTTTTTATGAATCCTTATCATTGGATGCAAGGACATTATTAAGGAATTAATGAAGTAAGGCTGAAGCAGTAATTTCATAGTGATCATTGGTTAGGCTTAAAATTACGCCTTACTGTTCATGTATTGCTCTTAAACTAAGAAAGAAACAATTATGCTTACTTCTTGAATCCCTACATGGAGTCATTTAACATCTACCTGAAAAATACCTATCTAATCTTAAAATCATCGGAAAGCAATGGACAACGAACAAATAAAGCAGCCGTTCTACCGAAGATGTTTGAGATTGCTCTGAAACTCGAGGAAGCACGAGCTCAGAGTGCATCAACTTGAAAGTGTATTAAACCTTATAGCTTTTAACAACCTAAACTTAAATTACCTATAAGAAAAACGCAACATAGCATATGTCAATGTGGTATGTCAGCTTAATAACTTCATATAAAGCTCAGCCTTAAAATACATGCGTAAGAAACGACTCATCAAGTTATTTTATAGTGTGTGCGTTGAATATTAGAGATATCTATAGCTTCACGACGGTCGTAAATCTTATGGTTCTTATAACTACGTGTTGCTACATATTAGTCTAGATTTCATATGCTATAATATTAATTTTGGTCTTGTTACAGTAATGAGTCATTATATTACTGGACTTGGGTTTAGTTGAAACAAAAATTGTTACCTTTTAAACGTTGAATGAAATTTTATATGGTTGACTTACGATTGAATTTTTTTTATTTGCTTGGTTCGGACACATTCTCATACAATGGGTAGGTATTTCGGGCTCTCTAAAAGTCTTTACATTTCAGAATTTTGTACGGGTAGTGGACTAACTAAATAGGCACTAAATTCTGTTAAATGAGTTAATACTCAAAATGTAGTGTTTAAAGTTTAACTATAAGCTGAAGGTACACTATGATTACACCGCTATCGTTATCGCGGGGTTTTCAGATGGCTAGAACTATCAAAAGCGACAGTGTACGTAGCCTTACGTTTATAAAGCATGCAAGAAAGCGGGACGGCTGTGATCTAATCAAGGCATGTGTACGATACGACTCGACATATTGCGCCTTGTAGGACGAACGCGGGCTGAATTCATATTGCCATCGCCACCCGCTACACGACGACGCAAAGACGTCTGGGGTTCAATTCTATAAACTCAACCGTGTGTAAGCACAGCTCGTATGCTCTGTCTTTTTCGTTTATAATGTAAAACATGAGAAGTCCGATGTTGATGGCGCTATGGAAGTTCGGTTTTAGAGAATACAAATGCTGAACCTTTTATGTTGGCATAAAACCGGTCACGTCTGTATAAATTCGATGCTGCGAATCGTTTGCTTTGTAATAAAAGTTTATTACTTAATTTGTAATTAAATAATATACCACTTAATATTTCCTTGATGAAAGGTATTTAAGGTTTATGATATTCGCGCCACCTAAAGTTTCTGGCGAGACGATAAGACTGCCACTTGTAACTTCAGTAGGTTTTGTAAAGATTTTCTGTTGTTTTATTACTTATTGTATGTGTCTATATTCGGTAAATTAATAAAGGGCTTCTGTATGTACCAATAACAAATAATTTTCTGTTTTAATAAAATATATGTCTAGGTATATTGTGACTATAAGATTTAGGGAATTGATTGAATAAAAAAAACGTGGTGGAAAGCGAATGGAGCGCTAAATTTGTGTTACAAATAAAAACAAATGTTTGATGGAATCCGTTTATAGATACACGATTTTTATTGGCAGAAGTCAATTACTTTCGTACGCACATAAACACGAAACATACTAACATCCGAAATTATTTAGGTAAAATTCAGGCGTTCTTGAATCTAAGTAAGATAGTTATTATTTTATTGTAGAATAAGCTACATAGCTTCTTTATGTTATCGTATAGCTTTTTATCCATTAGGTAAGTATTTTGTTTGAGTCACCATTTAAACTACAAATTTTATAATAAACAATCCTTCCCCTATAAAACTAAAGAGTAGGGCTTACCTTATTTTATCGTTTAGTTACGAATATTATAGGTAGGTAAGGTACATAGACTTTAGCATTAAAAAACGGCCCCTTTTTGAAGCCTCACACTTTACAGGCTTAGAACTATTTAGCTCTTCAAAATAACTATTTATCTTCGTACCTAACATACTTACGTGAGTAGATTAGGACCTCTCAATGTCTAATCCTTAATTTGGTGCGCAGTCGGAGGGTCGGCCCAACTGTACTCGGTTACTATTCAGTGCTGCGTTCGATCGGCGATTGATGATTGCTACTTGCTATATGTTTCCCTTTTCACCCATGACTGGACAATGCTTAGTTTATTTGTTTAGGATAAAAGCTTGGTAGTGCTTACATCTCTTACTATAGCTACAAGTTTCTAAATAGGTACTTTATTATATAAAAAATAAGTATTACCTACTTTGGTACTACCAATTGAAAATGAAATATAGGCAGTTAATTTTAGTCAAAGCGCATTTGACGGGTCAGTTGGCGTGGTGATTAGCTATCCGAAGTTTTGAATTAGTTAACTAAAGGTCATAAACTTATAACACGTTTTAAAATATAAATGAAAGGCAAGTAGAAAAGCAATTACACTTTATTTATACAGAGTGTGAGGAAGGCACAACACGGCCCCACATTTCGGTAGAAAAGGATTTACTGCAATTTTCCAAGTAAATAGCTTATGGGTTATGTTTATTTCTGTTTTTCCCGTGGTGATTTGTTTTATTTTATCCTTATTTGAGCTTTAGAGGTTATTGTGGGCTATTGGCTGCGAATTATAAATAGGTATAAGTAGGAACCTTTACATAGGTACGTAGGTAGGCGTTGTATCTGGATTAATTCAATGGGTGATCGAGTAACCTATAAAAATGTTGTAGGATACCACGCAGATTAGGGGAAATGATTTTGACTAGTTCCACTTTATCGTTTTAATTTGTGTTTGTAAGTCTAGGTATTTTTTTTATTAGTTAGATTTATGTGACCTAGATTTTTTATTACCTACCTATAACGTAAATAAATATCTACCTAAATAAATAAAGATTTATTTTATTATGTTATCTGTGTCTGCAGGCTTTACAGCCCACATGCTCCGGAATAGGGTTTAAGGTATTTACTTGCTTAAGAATTTTAGTCGATTCTAGGTAGATATTTTGATAAGTATGAAATGAAATATCATCAGTTTCCTCAATTAAAGTTGAATAGATCTCAGTTATAAGTTTTTAAGTCAGCCATATTTTACTGACAAAGCCTTCCTATGCCAAAAATAATGAATCAATAAATGGAATAATGAACCTATTATTAATATTCAACTCGGTCAAGCAAATTCAATCATATATTTTGTTTCAAACTTATGCCTATCGAGCGGGAGCAGATTAAACCCGTTTTGTTTGAAAAGTGTTAATCTAAAAGGCTCTCAGTTTAGTCCATTAGAGGCGACGGGTGGTCGCCGACGGCATGGCGACACCCGATTTCTGATCACACCATATTTTACAGTTTTAGCTGGAAAGTCTTTGAATATTTGCAAAATCGTTATGTAAAACGATAATATCAGATAGAGAAAGTCTTGGCAAAACACGTCCCTAAAACTTACACCTATCGTTATTAAATTTTACTAGATTTAAAACTCAAAGAAAAACTAGAACCGTTAATTTATTTATTTTATTTATTATTATATTTCAGACTAGCTGCCTCCGCGCGGTTTTACCCGCGTAGTTCCCGTTCCCGTAGGAATACAGAGATAACATATATATTTTACAGCCTTCAGCCTATGTTACCGTGGATAATGTAGCTTTGGAATGGTTAAGAATTTTTAAAAATGGTCCAGTAGTTCTTGAGCCTATTCATTACAAACAAACAAAGATCAAAAAAATCTCTTTATAATATTAGTGTAGAAAATAAGTTCCATTATGTTAGTATACAATACCTTATGACTATGTTTGTATGATATATAAAACAGTAAGATGTACGTTTGTATGCATACAATAAAACGCAAAGAAGATGAAGCACAGCATACTTATTATGTTAGAGAATAAAATCAAAAACCAACAAACCGCCGGATATTAGTTAGGCTTTAACACGGGAATTTGAAAATGGATCAGGATAAATAGCTTCGGGGGTTTTCGGAGAGTTGCGTTTGTAATAACATGGGAGATAGTTATTTGTTATGTTTTACCTCGTGTAGATGAAACGGTTCAATAAAATCAACATTTTTTAAGTAATTGCCTCGAGTTGTTGTTTGAACTAAGCTTTATTTCTAACTCGTACATTAAAATGATTTATAAAGTTAGCTCCATTGCACATACGTTTAGGTACTGCTTAGTATTAGGTACCTGAGCATAGCATTTAAGAGACGTGGTAGCTTAGTTGGGAACGCACCGACTCACAATCATGGTTTAAATCAAACCCTGGCGTTTTTTTTATACCCCTGAGTTTAAAACCGTTGTAAGGGTAGGCTCATGCTCCTCGGTGATAAGGCTGGTTATAATCGTTTAGTAAAATTAAACTAACATAACATTGACCATTTCAATAAAAAATGGGTACAGTGCAAAAGTCCCAATAACTATATGGTGTCCCTATTATAAAGGCTATTTGGCGCCAGATTGAATTATAGGGGTGTAGGTAAATTTTGGAGTAGTACTGGTAACACTTTTGTCACTTATTTATTTTTAAATGGCGAAACTATTCTAGCCTTTCGATTTCTGTTCGGAGAAATAAAACTTCATTCTATTCTCTAAACCTAATAAAACTAATCTTCGATCAAGTAACCTTTGTAGAAAAAAAAGCCGCTCAATTTCTATCTCAAAAAAGCGTAACTGCAATTAACTTTAGTACAGTGTATGCACTAAAAAATTAAGTAATACAGGTATTAAAACTGCGTACTACCAAGCTTTCGCATTCTCTGATACAAACTTACGCGAGGGAGGTAGCAGCGGACGTCTCATGTAATTGCGTAGAGAAGGAAAGAGATAAAGGATAGAGACCGGACTGATTCGTCTTCAATTACAAAATTACGTTACTGAATTGGACCTCAGTACCGGGAGAAGTAATTATTCTTAGCAACTAGAGCGCACCTGGGGCCATCGAGCTTAGATGGCTTAGATACTAGGTAGATCCTTACTGAATGCACTTTAAGGCTTGAACCGTTATTTTTTAAATATAAACTCACTTAAATTTTGTTTTATGGGAAAGTTTGAGAAGTTTCGTGAAGTTTTAGCCTTGTTTCGGGTATATTCAAAGATGTTACGGGTTAAAAACTTACCTTAGTTTTAATCTAGGTTTTAAATTTATTGGGTTTCAGAGTCATCACTATCCTTTTTGCGATATTAGCATGGTTTATGCATAATCATAAATTTATCATTTATATAAATAAAATTGATAGATATGCCTGCAAATACACATTATATACGCATAATTGAAAAACAAATGAATTTCAGTAATTTACTTATTTAAATATATAATTTTGTTATAGGCTAATTTTTTTTTATTTTAAATAGAATGCCAAATACTGCGCCAAAAAAACGAAACGCGATCGTATAAACCTTGATTTATTTTATTTAAACATCTATGCCGTGACATTACTATTGTTGCCAGCGCAAATAAACAAATTGCAAGTCCCCGTCTCTTTGCGTAATATTATTTACGATTAACTCGTTTGTCGTAAAAGCGTCGAGCGCCATAAACTAGCATTAAGCAATAAATGGACCCACATTTCCCTTTTAAATTAACAAAACGTGTCCGCGACGTTGTTTTAATTAACTTTCAGTTTCATCTATTATTCATTTTGTTAAAGAGTGATAATTATTCTTATTTTCGAGTTTTAGGGAAGCCCTGTTTGCGAAATTATCTAATTAATTTACAGTATTCTCTTTGTATAATAACAAATATTTTATACTTAGTCATAGAAAAAAATATCCTTTTTGCACTGCATTCAAGTTTCTTATAAATATGATTGGTTCATATTTCGACCTAATCCTTTAGGAGTTCAATATCTTAGTGATATATAGCTCAAGTGAAGTATTAACAAAGAAACGGAATGAATTTCACTAGGCATAATAATATACATTCTAGTTCTATAAAACACTTTTCTTTTCTGTTAGCACAATATAGCGAAGGACTTAAAATATGTATATGTACCTATTTTGTTTCTTCTTTTTATAGAAATTATGAGAATATAGAATATTATGAGGATAGTAAAGTATAGTTTCGCAATAAATATTGTTGTTCGTGAAAAGCGCAACAGATAACTGTTGCTGCATTACATTCTGTTGGTCAGTGTGGCCATGTTAAGGAAACTTCCTTTAAACGGCTATTTTTAAATTTGGAATAGTTTTCTCAGTTGATGTGGTGAGGAAATTTAATAATAAAAAAAATTATAGGTCTAATAATTCAGATTCCCCATCTAGGACATTATGACTTTTTTGTGTAATGGCTAATATCTGTTTATTTGTAAATATATATTATATAGCAAAGGGTGATGTGGGTATGTCAGTTATTTTAATTTTCAAGTTCCAATTAACAGTTCCGAATTCTGAATCTGGATTATAATTCATTTCCTCATTCATTAATTACCTATATAATTTATTTATCATTATGAAATAAGCATACAAAAAGTCGAAACATACTTGAAAAGAAAAAAGTTTTTTTATTATTATAAATAAACGTTAATTTAAATTATATGAAACTACGCGTACATTTACAAAAACCACGCAAAAGTAATTTATTTTAATGAAGACTCCTCATGAAGCAGCTGTGTGAATCTTAATTTCCACTATATTATTCAGAACTTTGTGTAATATCGGGTAATTCAATATGAGGCTGGTATTACAAACGTTTCGTAGCACAGCCGTAGCCAGTGTCTGCCGACCGCCGCTCGTAGGCACACGCGTACTCACGCCGTAGCGCTACGAGATACGCTACGAACGTACTATTTATCTTTCTGTGGTTTTCGTATGTATGCTCGCGGTTCGTTTAAAGTGCAGTGAAAAATATAGGCTGTTTTCAATTTCAATAAAAAAAATTATTGGTGAATGTAGAAACTTTTGTGGTAATTTATGGTTATTGTTTAATGGTTTGTGAAATAACTTTTGTTTTGATAAGCTGAAACTACATAGTTTTTATTACAGAAAATATTTAATTGATCAAAATAGGTTATGAAAGTATAGACTGAGGTTTATTTTATAAACATTTTTGGCACAAAAATCGTAACAAAACCGTAAAGAAAATTCTTACACCAGTATATATGAAAGTCGAAACGGTAGAGGCAGTTATCTTTTTTTCTACAAGAGAGCCCGTAGGAAACCTAATAAAGTGTCCATAAATATCGTGAATCTGACTCGCACAGTAGGCAAAAGATATTTCGAGCTACAAAAAAAGGGCCAAATAAAAACGGGGATATTTTTCCTTAGAATCCCGGCAAAGAGGTAAGATGCTGCTTACCTTTTTCACGGTGTTATGGAGCGATCGCTTTGAAAGCAGGCGTGTGGAAAGGTATACATGTCACTATGTGAGGACCCACGATATATTGTAGTAAGATATAAACACTTTACTATTTTATTATTATTTGACGATATCTTTATTCTGTTTTTAGAGATAAAACTATTTATGTCACTACATATCTCTTATAAATATATGGTGATTAGATCACAACGACGGTGTTTGTTATAGGAAATCTATATTTATAGAGGTATATTAGGTAGGTACATGACTGATAGGTTAGGTACTTAATTGTGCCTAATAGTGCCTAGACAAGAATAACAACTAAGCCAAAAGTTCCAATCGTACAATGTTGCATTATAAATGCAAATATTGCAAAGTGTAAAAACAATTTTAATTATTTTGGATAACTTTATAAAGCTTGGATAGATCATGGACCTTAAGTATCTCAAGTTCCAAGTGTCGACTCCTCATAATAGTAAAATCCTACATTATTTACAGCTAGGCTTCATTAATAAAAAAATGTCTGATATAATTTATTTTTACTTAACGTTTTTATACTTTACAAGTAGTAACAAGTACTGTAAATTGCTGCGTCCTTACACGGTTTCATATTATCTTAATATTCATGAAAGCAATAAAAAGTTTACACTTTAAACACCATACTCAAAACTGAGCTGAGCCTGTACGGTAACTTGATAATTTATTCATTATGCATCAATTTGGCGACGTTTATTATTATCTCGATATAAAGCCCGCTGATCCATTTATATTGGTTCTCACGTTCAACGAACACGTCGCATAAATATGCATGACAATTTTTCGATTCTGTGTCATGTCGTGTCATATGTGGGCCACATATGGTATATTCCAGATTTCATCGAATTTGCAATCTAATATAGATTGCACTGCTCTATAGATTTACATTCGTATGACTGCTGGATGTGACAGATTTTGATGAAATATATAACACCTTTTAACTACATATATTTTATAGTTATTTCTATATCTATGTTTTGTTATTAACAATTTGCCCTTTTTGTAATAGTTGGTTTTGAAAAGAGTAATTGCCGAGTTTATAATCGGCCCTTCACAGCGAACCCAACCTTTCAAACCATGGGTTAGTCTGACTATTCATAACAAGGAAAATATTTTTCATTTCATTATTCAGATGATGAAAAAAGTATTAAACTTTTGCCACATTATTATAGTTAGTACCCAAACGGACAGGATATCAAATATTTCTGTCTCTTTCCAACTTTAGGTAAAGAAAGGGAGGTCGATAGGTTCCAATTCAGTCGTTGAAACATTTCATAAACCTTCACGAAAAGTTAGTTAATAACGTAATTTATCTTTATGCCTGCAAACACTTTTTGCGAAAAATATAGATAGGTACTTTATTTTAAATAGTTGGATGTCTGGAAAAAAAGCGATATTATTTTTTCTTTTTTACATTAGATATTGTAACTTACGACTCGTTTTATTCGCAATGGAGGCTCCATTGCTTCTTATTTTACTTTAGAGGCTTCCAAAAAATGAAATTATTAGGAGAAACAACGGCATGAAAATCTTTTGTTATAAACTAAGATTTATGACGTCTGCGTGCCATTAATATGTATCTTTCGACAATGGCGAGGCTAGTACATTTAAGAACTTTTGTAACTTTTTTAGAATAAAAAAAGGGTTAGTTTGAAATTAGATAACTAAGTAAAGAAAACTGGCCAGAAAGATGTTCGACAGATGATGGCTTTGTGGTTAGTGACCCTGACTCTCAAGCCGCCAGTCGTTGGTTCGAATCCCACCCAGGTTTGTACTGTCCTTTGTATGCATGAATATGTCTGTTTGTTCTGTTTCTGGATGTAAATATCTATAATATCTATGTATTTAAAAAGAAAAGTATATGTAGTTAATCGGCTATCTGATTGCCATAACACAAGCTCACTTTGGAATCCGATTGCCCGTGTGAGACATGTCGCTGGATACTTATTTATATAAGTATATAATCAAGCCTTAGATCGCAATCAGCAATATGTTAACTCGAGTAAAGAGCATTGATTAGACATAAAGCAGTATACCATCGGGTGACATACATATACCAAGAGGAATAGAATCAATCCACAGTAAAACGTCCAATTTGTGTTCATCCAGCATCCTCTGTAGGTCACGTTCAGTGGACCGGACGCGTCCGACAGCCTGCTGTGTGATGTCCACTCAACTACTCGTTTACCTAACAATTATGTTTGAAAATAGTTATTACGAAGCCAATCTGGTCACATTTAATGCTACCAAAACGCAGGCGTGTCTATTCACCGCAAAACGGAGTCCTTTTCATCTGACTCCTACTCTCCAAAATATATCCTTGCCTGTATGCGATCGGCTTGATCTCCTTGGCATGACCTTAACGGCCAAAATTAACTTTGGCTGTTCTATTGAGTCAAAAGCTAAAACCGCTGCCAGAAAGCTGGGTATCCTCTCTAAGGTTAAGCGGTACTTCACGCCAGGACAGTTGCTCCTTCTTTATAAAGCACAAGTCCGATCATGCATGGAGTACTGCTGCCACCTCTGGGATGGATCTGCCAAGTACCAGCTTGACGCCCTTGACTCAATAGATCGTCGTGCCAGGAGACTCATCGGAGATGAGTCTCTTACTAAAGCAAAGCTCACGAGCCTAGACCATCGACGAAAAGTCGCTTGCTTATCGATTTTCTACAGGATATATTTTGGAGAGTGTGCGCAGGATCTATTCGATCTTATTCCACCATCCCCTTTTTTACACCGAACCACAAGACGCCGGGATAATTTCCACCCATACGTTGTCGACATACCGAACATACGGACACATCGGTTCGCTTCCACATTTATAATGCGGACAGCGAGGGAGTGGAATCTGCTTCCGGCGTCTGTGTTTCCCGACGCCTACAATCTTGTAATTTTCAAGGCTAGGGTGAATAGGTTTCTTCTGGGCAAGCATGCTCCATCCTAGGTTTCGGCAGCGTCTTGTATAGACGGGTCAGAGACCAAATGCAAGCCCATCCTTAATAATAAAAAAAAAAAAATAAAAAAAATTATTCCACTCTTGGAATTGAGAAGCTTTTTGTATCGTCCTAACTTCCGCCCAGTCGACTTTGAAATTTTTGATTGTTTTTATTCTATGAGATAAGATAGTCAAATAAAAATATACTAAGTATGCTGAATTTCATCCTCGGCCTGCAAATTCGTAGAAAATTTAGTAGCTTACCTCATAAGCACGCCTCATTTGGGCTTTAAATTTATACAATTTATTTTTATCTACACTAATATAATAAAGAAGAAAGATTTGATTTTTATTTGTTTGTTTGTTATGAATAGCCTCCGAAAGTGCTGGGTCAATCTGTATAATAATTTCACCAATAGAAAGCCAGGAAGACGTTGTTTGTAAGTGTCTTATGCCATATTTTAATCGCGAGAACTATGCGGGTGAAACCGCGGGAAGATTCTAGTGTTATGTCACACGCAAAATATACACTAGACACAAAAAGTTAGGGATATAAAAAAATATTGAAATTTTTGGGTGATTTTCAACGAGTTGTAACTTCGCGGAAAATAATCTTACAGCAAAAAAAAGAAAACCAAATTGTAGCTACAAGTGTCTAGTTTACAGATATGAATTTTTTGTATTATGTTTGGATCTGGAGAAATACAAAGAAAAGTACCGAGGAAAAAAAATTACAAATTTTCTGTCGTCTAAAAAAGGGCCTATGGGCTTCAAAAATGATTTTTTATGGTTTTTGTCAAATCCTCTTTTGGGATATTTAATGCCCTTTAATTTGTTGTAATTAAGAAGCCTGTACAATGATTTACCACGGAGTTATTGTCAATCAACCGAAAAAAGAAGTTTTTAACTTTGACGATCAATAACTCTAAGGATAATGATCGTATAGGAAATCTAAGAAAGGTTTTGAAAACTACACAATATTTTCTATAAGAAAACGTGAACGGCTTTTGTCGAAAACATTTTGATTCACTCAAAAACTTTGACTGAAAAAAAGGCGAAAATTTGCATAATTAAGGATATTTAGATAACTTGGTATAGCTTGGGATAAAATGGATGAATGAAGGATATCGTTGGTAATTTTTTAACCTTAAAGTATCTCGGAAAATCCCTGAAAAATTCAAAGCGCTGCAATTCTTCTTTCTTAGTGACCCGAGGCTTTAAATTTATTGTTTTCGCTAAAATCACGATTATAAACGATGGATTTTAATCATTTTTTCAAAGAAAACATAATTTTTTTCTCAATAACCTTTATTGCTTTGATGTAAAAGATCGGTTTAATTAAAAAAATTTGGATAGAAAAAAAAATACTTTTTTTTTATTTTCTTTTTTTTATCTTGACTTTGTGTGTGTGTGTGTATGTTTGTCTGTCCGTCTGTCTGTGTGTCCATCTGGTCTGCACGTATACAGGTCACAATTCAGTACCGCGTATTGCCTCTGTTTTGGGTCACTGCTCGTAAGCGCTCTCGCATGATGACAGATCATCGAATGTTTTTTTTTTCTATTCGACATATTGAAAAAAAAGTCGATCATTTTCATCAAAGCAATAAAGATTATTGAGAAACAAAAATGTTTTCATTGAAAAAATGATTGAAATCGAACCATCGTTCATAATGGTGTTTTTAGCGAAAACAATAATTTTAGAGCCTCGGGACACTAAGTAAGAAGCATTGCAGCGCTTTGAGTTTTTCAGGGATTTTCCGGGACACTTTAAGGTTAAAAAATTACCGACGATATCCTTCATTCATTGATTTAATCCAAAGTTATACCAAGTTACCTAAATATCCTTAATTATGCAAATTTTCGCCTTTTTTTCAGTCAAAGTTTTTGAGTGAATCAAAATGTTTTCGACAAAAGCCGTTCACGTTTTCTTATAGAGAATACTGTGTTCTTTTCAAAACCCATCTTCGATTTCCTATACGATAATTATTCTCAGAGTTATTGATTGACAAAGTTAAAAAGTTCTTTTTTCGGTTGATTGACAATAACTCCGTGATAAATCATTGTACAGGGTTCGTAACTACAAAAAATTAAAGGGCATTAAATTTTCTGACAGAACACTTAACAAAAACAATAAAAAAATCATGTTTGAAGCCCATGGACCTTTTTTTCGATGACAAAAAATTAGCATTTTTTTTTCCTTGGTAGTTTCCATAGAACTTCTCCAGATCCAGACATGATACATAAAAATCATGACCATATCCAAAAACAAGACACTTGAAGCTACAGTTTGGTTTTCTATTTTTTGCTGTGGGATTTTTTTCCTCGGAGTTACAGCTCGTTGAAAATCGCCCAAAATTTTCGATTTTTTTTTATATCCTTAACTTTTTGTGTCTAGTGTAGTAGGACAGTAGATAAAACATAAAAACAATAATTCGTTCCAGGTATTATTAATTGGTAAGTATTAACCATTTCAATGAAATATAATTTCAAATCCCGAGATTAATCAAGTGTTTTTATACAAAACTTTATGATATTTCATTTTAATAGTGAATTGGAAATTCCGTGACTGAAAAGAATAATTTTGCGTAAATACAGATGGAAAATACGTAACAGCTTTTCCGATTAATTATTTTCGATATTGTTCAATAGCATTTGAATTATTACGGTTCATATTAAATTGGACTCTATTCATTCGTGAATACGTTTCCGTTTCGATTCACGGTGTCCTTAATTGTACGGAATATCCGAGAATCATCAACGTATAAAAGATCCATCTCCACATCTTAATGAATACCTTCCTTGGGAAACCCTCATGTAGGAAACTCGTTATAGCCAGTGACTCTGGCTGTGTATACCTATATATATTTTAGTTTTCCTACAGTTTATTTTTTCTAGAAACGCGTTACGTTTTCAATAGTCTTTTTTGAATCCCACAAGTGAAATAATAATTTTTTTTTCTTAGCTAAATTTATCTAAACTTTGCATCTTAGAATATCTTATTTGGAAATCAGTATATGATCAATTTAACTAAGTGATACGTTATTTTTCTTGTCAGTCTCTATTGGAAATAGTGGATTTTTAATTAAGACTTCTTCCAAAAATGTTACCAATCAGATCGAAATATTATACAAACAGATAAACATGTGAAAATTATTTCTATTAGGTATTATATCAAACGAATAAATCGTATATCCAAATTAAATACGGCCAATTCAGGCGTGTTCTACAAGTACAGGTGCCAGCGTCGCGTCTTATGAATAAATAAAGCGCCTCTATGATATAGAGGTATGAGTAGAGAGACGCTACATATATGTGCTTTAAGCAGCTGCGATCATGTTTTATATACTTTTATGTAGATTTTTTTATTAAAAAACTACAGTATATTTATAGCACTTAAAAATTGGACTATTAAACACATGACCAATAATGGAGTCACTGACTATACTTGGGATTGAAATAGTTTTTACTATTTTGATTGAAATTCCGATTTATCTTTTATAGGTATTTATGGGTATACCTGAGCACTTTTACCAAATTGATACTAAGTAGATTTTGAAATGATCTCATGATAAGTCTTCGAAAATAAAGCTGATACCTTGCTAGTAGCTCATCTGGTACTAGAGACTAGTAGAGATGGAAAAAATGAGGTTTAGTGAACGTAAAAAGACGTGCTTTTACACTTCATTCTTTCCCCTAAAGATTTTCTTTTATATAATACATGAATGTCTTCTTTAAAAAACAACATGTAGGATGCATTATGAGTAATTGGAATATACTACTAAGTAGAGAATTCTCTTGCCTTGAAACAAACTAATGCTCTATCTCCTTAATAAAAATAAGTAGGTTCATACCTATTTTATAAATTAAATTTAGTTTTTATTACGGCACTGCGGATTTTAACTTACCTATATGTATTTCTATATGAATAAAATGTCTTATATATAGTAGAACTCTACCGAGGACGATAAAGAAACGGAAAGATAATTTAAGTCATTAAAAAGATTAAAAGGACTTTCATACTTAAATATGAATGAATAATGATCCTTTTATGAATCCTTTTTATATTTATTTATTCAAGAAGTGCCTACAACTTTGCAGGCGGTTGTTTTAAACTATGTTTTTAACCACCAATGTGACTTTTACTGTCGCATTATTGTTCGCATAGAATACTAGTGGCTCCCCGCGGTTTCACCCGCGTACCCGGGAGATCTTCATTTTTCCCGGGATAAAAAGTAGCCTATGTCCTTTCTTAGGCTCTAGACAATCAGTTCATTAAATATGGTGATGAATCAAAACAGCAAAATTATTTATAATTTAATTACTTATCATAAAACAAAAGCATTATCATTAAATTAAATTTTGTTGGTAAACACCTAATTATAGTTGACCATCACAAAACCTTATAGCTAAAACGAAAACAGTGTTTTTAATTTTCCGTACCTAGAAGGCTTTTATGAATATTTGATATGCAATACGTTATCGATACATCGCTGCAGTGTATTCGATAAAGCAATTAGATAGAACACACGACGACCGATTATCGCCGAGTCGCGACTCCGCTTACGTAGGTTCGATTAAAATTAGTTTTTGCGAACACTCACGTTTGATACTAAGCCGATAATCGATTTATAGGCTCGGTGAAATGAGATTATCCGATACACAACGTTTAGCGGTGGAAAATTTAAAAACATGTATTCATAGGCGATTTTATATTGTGGCGAGCAACACCTATAATTAAAACCAATTTCCAAAACAAATTATGTTATTTTAACGTGTAGGTAACTTAAAAAATTACAGGAATAAAATGTATGATTAATTTAATCCTTACTAATATTATAAATGCGAAAGTAATTGTCAGTCTGTCTCGCTTTCACGCTAAAATTACGGCTACTTTTATCCCGGAAAAATTGAAGATACGCGGGTGAAATCGTGGGAGCAACTAGTTTCTATATAAGTTACACGACGACCTACATGCTTTTTTATATCTACCAATTTGTATCGTATTTTGTCCCTTAAAAAGCCTAGAAGTTTTTTCCACTCAATTAATTACTAAAACCAAAAGTTTTAGGTTCCTTTCATTGGTTTCTTTACTGTTTCTGTGTAACACAATACGTATGAAATATCCCGACCAGACTAGATTGATGGTTGTTCATAAGAAAAGAGAAGTTTAGGTACTTTTTGTCAAAGCCGTTACTGAGGGGCAATTCCGCTAAAAAATTATAGCCATATCGCAAACGAACCGCAAGCGAACGATGATTTTTACGCGTTTTCGTATTCCACTAATCCACCAAAGATTATAATTCGTTTCCAATCTGGTAACGCTTGGCGTTCGTTCGAAACATCAAAAGTCCCATTCTGCTAAATTGGTCGAACGACCGACGAACGTTAAGTCATATTCCACTAAAGATTTTGACAGATTGTAAACGAAACGCAAGCGAACATCGTGCGTTCATGTGTCAAATGCAACGTTTGAACAAAAGTAGGTTTGAAGTAACTTTTTCTCGTTCGTTTCGTCAAAATGATGTCTTACATGGATTTTGTAGAACTCGCCAACGAGGTGGATCTCGGAAGAGTAAAAAGTAGAAATCTTGTGACAAGACAAAGTAATTACGCCTTCGATTTAACAGACCGCGAATTTGTTAAAACCTATCGGTTGAGTAAACATAATGCCAGATTATTAATTCATGAGCTTAGACCTCATATGCCCATGAATTTACGATCCGATGGTATTGATGTGGAGACTAAGTTAAGATAGTCATTTGAATACTACCAAACCCAAATTATTAAAATACTATAGGAAATACTATATACCAAAATACTTAATATTATATTTCCAAACATGGATCAATAATAATAATAAAAAATATATATCATGGGACATTTATCACACACGGCCAATCTGATTCCAAATTAAGCTTCTATAATACTTTTAAATACATACTTATATCAATATTTACAATGTAACTGTAATTTTATGTAATACTAGCTGCCTCCGCGCGGTTTTACCCGCGTAGTTCCGGTTCCCGTGGGAATATAGGGATAAAATATAGCCTATGTTACTCGGAGATAATGTAGCTTTCCAAAGGTGAAAGAATTTTTGAAATCGGTCCAGTAGTTTCAGAGCCTATTCATTACAAACAAACAAACAAACAAATCTTTCCTCTTTATAATATTAGTATAGATATTTCAAATAAACAAAAAAATTTAAACGGACACTCTTCTTCTTTATTTATATTGCAGACATGAGATGGCTATTGGCTATCTTGTTTTGACAAATTAAGATTGACATGAATAAAACATTGCCATATGAAAAGTTTGCTAATAATTCGAGTGCCTACTTGTTGAGTGTGGTAAAATATTGTAAAACTCAAATTCAAATTTAAGTGCATTACAGATATTTTTCATTCTTCATGTAACAATTTCTGACAATCTTATATAAGATCTATATAAGATTGTCAGAAATTCATACAAAAAAAATTGAATATTCAAACTTAATATTTTTTTTTAAAAATTATTTAATATAGCAAAATCCAGTAGTGCCAAGCCAGTGCCGCTCCATCCATCATCCACAGACTAAATATGATAATATTTTAGGGTTGAAGGCAGCGGTGCGTAACAATATATTTCTAGACGCAGTTCGTAGTTCTTTTAAATGAGTTAAATATTGATAAATACTAAAACAACGTGCCTTAAGCTTTTATGACATAACTATTATTATTAATATGCCTAAATAAATATTGTAAATAATTTTGTAACTTATATCATTTTTATGAGGCCACACTGCTGCGTGAGGTATCGCTCCAATATCGAAACGATAATGGAACGTTTTCGTTACAATCGAAATGTGTGCATGTAAATAGTAGAATAACTTTTTTGGTTACAACAGAATGCGGATTGGAAACGAACCGTTATCAAAATGAAATTGGAGGTCTAGCGTTGTGATTTAGCGGAATTGACCCTCTGATAGAAAAGTTTTGTTGTTGTAAAAGTAAACACAGACTTGTATGTGGTAAACGCCTTGATGGTATAAACGGAATAAGCGATCAGTTGCTTAATAAGTAAAGTGAACTAGAAATATTTATTATGTCTGTACTGTAATTCTATATATTTATAGCTTTGGTGCAATCGCTTGCAATGTGCAATATCCTTAACTATTTCACGAACGAATAGTAGAATTTTATGTGATTCATTTAAAAAAACGTAAAAATATTTCATCGCAATGATTCTATTTGAATATTTCTAAAAATCTCTTAATTACCTATATAGTCAGATAACATACAGCAACAGTCACGCGATCATATTACAACAGTAACAATATTTAATCAACTTTAAAATTCAATAAAAGGAAAAACCAATGAACCGGTGGAGTTGTGGAACGGGATTGCTTTCAAAATTTATTACAACTCACTTGAAACACTTCCCGGACGATGTCAATATCTTGAGAGTGGTTTATTATATTTTGTCAACAGTTAAAGTTTTATACGTCTTTAAATTCTGTCGGTCTCTCTTTATAATTAATATTTATATTATTTATAAGTTTGTGATGTTATTTTAATCTTTTAATAGTGTACACATTGTTGAGGAACCAAATAAAATAAATTAATAAATATGTAAATAAATTTATTTCCTCTGTATGAGCACAATAGTTCTAGAGATTTTATTATAAAATACTTTGTGCTCCAGAACCTATTCTATCTAAGTGCCAGGTTTCACTCAAATTCAGTCCAGAACCTAGTCTAAGTGTCAGGTTTCACTCAAATTCTGTCATCGTCTCCACCGAGGAGCTCTAGGTACGGATCAGGGATTAAACCTGCACCCTCATGATCGTGAATCGGTGCGTTCCCATCTGAACCACCACGGCGTTATGACAGAGTAACTAGCATAAAATAATTAAATAATAATGTTTATCATGTTAATAATAAACACTAACGAGACAGTTAACTCGTGCAGTTATAGAGACGAAGTTAAGGCGACTTAATTAAAAGTTTATCCATTCAGGTGCCGGCTGCGAAACATCTGTGCTTAAAACGTTATCTTTCCATGTTGCAGTATGCCAGTGCATCTGCACTTGTAGTTTTTAATCTGTGGCTAACATACTTCCATACATCATACTTGTTCTAATTCGTTCATATGGCGGTTACGTTAGACTAATTCACAGGTTAGTATACCTACATTTTGTATGTCGCTTTAGCTTCTAAGAGTGCAACAAAAACACCGTCATATTTTGACTTATTAATACAAAATCTTTCTCATGAATCCCTTTGTCTATTGAGGAAAACCGAATGCAAATCAGTTAAGTAGTATAAGCATGAGATTTTCTCATATATCTATGTATCTAGTAATGATAGAAAAAAAATTTTTTTTAGGAGCCTTATTGACCAAAACTATAGCTTCCTTTTATAAGATTATAATTAAATGCCAGACAAACTAATGGCTACATGAAGATTCAGATATCACGGAATTTTGTGCGTACCCTAGATGTCGGAGTCGGCTCCTTTATTGCTGACCTACGTAATTAGGTAGGGATGTTGGGTTGTCGATTTGTGAAAAACAATTTTAAATATAAAAATAAAATACTTAAGGCAAATATAAAATTAATCGCCATTTAAAAAGTGTCCCTTTTCATACAAGTTCTTATTGACTTACAGGCAGTAAATACATAGATGGAACTATGGAAAGATGGAACATAGACAAACATAACTAAATTGTTCTATCTGGAATACAGCACAATTTCATTTCTCGGATTTCGTACTTTAGTACTAACATAAGCCCTACATTAATCCTGTTGTGGGTTTTTTTATTGGTAGTTGGCAACCCTGACTGCATTAGAAAGTATAGATACCTACCTACGTACTAGTAATGTACTTTCAAAAATCCCCTTTTATGATATTTCTTCTGGCATTGTCCCGTACCGTCACATAGTACAGTCGAGATCACAATTTTATCAAACGATTATTGTTATTTTTATTGTTTAACCCCTGATAGATAAAGATGAAAATCGCCTGCGCTTTATCGCTCGTTTGGTAGATAAAAAGGACTGAAAGTGATTACAAAAGTCCATTATTATGAAAGACAGTCGAGTGCTCGAGTCGATTCACCAATCCTAGAAATTACTTTCTCGACTCACGTTTTTAAAGCTTGCAAGTCAAATTTGAAATGGTTTCATTTAAATTAACTTTTGCATTTGAATATACCTGATGCTATTTTAAAATGGCTTTTGTTGAAATGTTTTTGATGAAAATCTTTGATTGTTGAGTACTAAAATATTAAAAACATGAAGTCTACTTAAAACAGTTTTCTTTCGGCTGATATTTAACACTTTACATTTGATGCAGGTTTGAAAAATAGAATACTTGGACATGTACCTATACGCTGGCCGGATTTAGATAGCTTTTGGTTTTGCTGCTTTGTTTACTATTTACCAGCCTATTCGTAGTCTATTTGGGAGCGGGGGCAAAGTTGAAGCTGCACAATTTGTACAATCAATGGGGTTAGGCAAAGTTCACCGTTCGATCTAAATTCAGCTCTAAAAAGAGTATTTCTTTCACAAATACAATTTGAAAGCAATTCAATATTCTGTCACGTATATAAATCACTATAGACATCGTATTGCTACAAATAATGTAATAAAACAACAATATTTTCATTTATAAAGTTGACAGGTTTCCTAACTACCGCCATGTTTTTCTTGGATATTAAATTATTGGTGGAGTTCCACCTGTACCTAAACATTGTTAGATTTCCCCCGGGAGTGAGCGCTTGGTTGCTGAGCGGCAATATGTGGCATATGTACTAACTTACCGCACACCGTAGAACAAATATGTTATAACTTTATAGATTGGCTTTGACAAATGACGACAGACGTTTATTAGGTAAGAGACATAGTGAAGTTTATAAGATACGATTTGTCTGAGTGTTAAACTGAAATATACATGGCCTGTTTGATTAAAATCGTTATAGTTAAATGTAAATACCTAGTTTATTTTTTAGATTTTGGCTTACTTAGACTAATTTTTTTATTTGGAAGCATGGAATTTATTTAAAAACTTTTAACTTAACTAACTGAACTTTGGATTACTTTGATTATTATTTTGCATGTATAAATAAGGCATGCCTAGTACATACCTACATGTAGATAATTAAGTGCGAATTAAACCAGAATGGTGATAAAGGACATCATAAGTAAGCAAAGAGCACGAGCCTCCCGTGCGGTTTGGCGGACTTCACATGCCTTTAATTGAGGCATGCAGGTTTCCTCAAGATATTTTCCTTCATTTAAAATCAGTTGCTAGGTAGTGTAAAGTTATTTCTCATACAAAAATAGTATAGATGTAGGGATCGGTTTACAAAAGCTTAACATTTAGTATCAACCGCCGAGTTTGTATAAAATTAGCAAGAGAAACAAAGACGCCAACCGATTTAACTTGCAAATAAATTTAAAATGAGCTACAAAAGTATTAAGGGGAAGAAAGTAAGCCCTCAAGAGAAAATAAAAAAAAATACGACGATAAGTAACGTTATTTTACATATTTTATGATAATAAATACGATTTTTGTGGTAGGTAGAACTTCACAGGGTAAATCTGCGTACATTTACGACAATACGATTACGGTGTCGCGGCGAGAGACATTCGTTTTTGATGAAGCGGAATACGCTTTGCCGGGATTCTCTTGACTTGCTTTTATTTGTTGCTTAGTTTTCGTCGACCTACCTTATTTATTGTATCGTGAACAAGTAGCGAGAATAGAACCACAATTGAAGATTTGATAACGTTTTATTTTTTTACAAAGATCAGGAGAGTTATGAATGTGCAGGTGGATGGTCGTAAAAGATGAGAAACAAGGAAGAAAGTATGGATGGATTGTGAAAGCTGATATGAGTGGAGCAATGATACCCTACTATTAAACACCTGCTCAATGCTATGCTATGGCTTTGGTAGAGTGGAATGAATCATTTTTGAAAATATATCATTTTTTTGCCATGCCAATGGCTAAGGGTAAACAAACAAACACTACCACATTTATTACAATAATGGTTAAGACATTACGATAAGATATATTTATTGTTAATTTAGTGCCCCCTTTTTTCTGCCAATCACGTACCTAATACACAGTAGCGCGAGTATGATAGGATAATATACTGTCACATATATTTTGCTCTCCTAATAAAGATTTGAAATTCAAATCAATCATCGTCTACAGGACATCCCAATCTAGAAAAAATACAAATTATTTCTAGGGACCTTCCTGTTGGAGTAACTAAAACTATTGTACCCTAATTATAGCTCCGGGTTTCGCCTCACAGTTACTTAGTGCCGTTTGAAGTGCGATACAAATTGCTCTTATCGCTGATCTCAAGATATATTTATAACTACAAAGCACTCAATAGACTATTGGCTTTGACCCTCGCGTTCCCCTGGGAAAGCCTTGTTGACCTTTTACTTTGTATTGTATTGAATCTGTTTTATTCAACGGTAATAAAGATCAATTTTGGAGATAGTTAATGTAGTTTAAGGTACTGAGGTGTGAATTTATTGAATCCTGTTATTTATTGAACGTTTTTGGGTTCGTAGATATAGGGTATTATACATCCGAAAGTTATTATGGATGTTTGATACTCTTTCACGCAAAAACTACTTAACGTATTTGGATGAAATTAGAAAAACAAATATGTAGTTTATAACCTGGATTGACACATAGATGACTTAATAAAACTTGAGTGTATTATCGTAATTTAAAGTTTTACATTAAAAAATATTATGTGAACCACAAACAAACAACGGACTTATAGGTAAAGTGATTCTTAACTTTGATTGATTGTAAGTATCTAAATATAAAACATATAAAACGAACTAAACCCACTTGACTTTCAATGTTTACTTAGACACATTTAGGTTTTAATCAGACTAAGTAAATTAGTTATAGATTTTTTCGATACAAATCTGTGTGATTCCCAAATCCAGACGCTATTAATTTCGCTAGTGAGATCCACAAACGAACCAATTAAAACTTGTGCAAAACCCAATGTTTGCAGACATAACAGTAATTAATATATTTTGAGTCTATGTTTGATGAGAAACCTACTTCGAATTGTGTCTCTATGTACAAATATCGGTATGAAATTCAACACTTTTTATTTACTTGATGTTTGTTTGTAAGTTTTTGTATTGAAATTCAATATTTCAAGGGCTATTTCAAAGGTATTTTATGATCATGATTACCATTTTTGTTATTATTTTAGAACGAGTACTTACTTAGTGCTTTGATATGTACTGCCGTTTTTGTTGATCTATATATCAGACAGAATAGACGAATAGAAACATAAAATAATAAACTGAAACTTTAAAAACAGCCAATCTGATTCCAATCTAAGCAGAATTTGTGACTAAGAATATTATCTAAGCTACTTAGATAGGTAAGTACTTTATTAATTAAAACTCACACAGAGCGAACAGACATATGCACGCAAATGTTTGTCCCGGGTGAATTAAAGCTTCAATTACGCTGAAAATTCATTTTTGCCAACCACAAAGCTAACCGGTCTATCTATTTTTAAGTTATCATAAACTAGTGGCTCCCCGCGGCTTTCGAATTTATATTATGAGTATAGATTATGCGTTAAAATTTGCCACGGGATTTCGATAGTCAACAGATACAAAATCTAGTTGTTAGCTAGCAGTATGACAACAAGCCCAAGTAGGTACCCAGATACAATATCTAGTTGTTATCTGGCAGTATGACAACAAGCCCATCGGGTGTTTCTATTCCAGTTGTCGACAACAATGTGTAGGTATTGAACCGTGACAGTGTTGTCACATTAACCACCGCACAGGTATGCCGCTGTTGCAACCAATTATGGCAACATTACGGTTTCGTGTATTATCTTTTGTGAAAACAAAATTGCATAATGTAGCATTCTCCTTTTAAAATTGATTTGATTTTACGGGTTCAAATTTTAACTTGTGTTTTTAACTTTGCTAGAACGTGATACTTAAACAAGTTTCGGTTGAATATTGGTGTAAGATTCTATTTGCTAAAGCTATGAATGAAAATGAAAATAAACAAACATTTCATTGTACATATTACTAAAATAGTAAACAAAAAATCCTCTCAAGTTTGAGGCTAATTAAAAGCTTTGTTGGAATTCAGAATCCCCTTTTTCTACATCTACACTAATATTATAAAGAGGACAGATTTGTATTTTTGTATGTAACGAATAAACTCAAAAAGTACTGGACCGATTCTAATAATTCTTTTTTCATTAGAAAGCTACATTATCACTGGGTAACATAGATTATATTTTTATCCCTGTATTCCCACGGGAACGGGAACTACGCGGGTAAAACCACGCGGAGGCAGCTAGTCAGTTATAAAAATGAGATCATAAACTAAGTGATGAGATAGGTACTTCACATACTTGTCAGTGTAACTAAGTGCTCTGTCTGGATTATACTCGTAAGTAGATTGATAATGATTTTATATGACATTGCTTTACTATCTAAGGGTCGTTGACCCGATTATCTTAGCCGTATTAAGCTGATAGTTTTATCGTAATCTCTCGATGCCAATGACAATGAGCTTTTGATATTTAAGCAATTTTTTTATACCACAAAGGTGGCAAAGTGGCATATGTTCCCACATGATTGGAAGCGGTTACTGTAGCCTATGGAGGCTTAAATAATATGGGGTCAATTAAATTCTCATACAAAACAATAATTGTGAGCAAGAAAACGTCTGCTTTTTGTACGTGGTTTTAAATATATTTCTAATACGTATCTTAGGGACCATAGTAAAAGCTCTGCTTTAAGCGAAGTTTAAAATAAGATGGTCATAAAAGTGTAATGAATACTTAAAGGTGTTTATTAAAAGGTTTACTACAATAAAATGAATCTGCTTAACCTACTCTATATCTGGCGTCACTGGACACGGCATAGGTTCTAAATACTGGAATATAAAAATAGCAAGATTGCATAAATTTAACCCGTCAACTGCTATAACAAATGGGCACAATAATAAGATATGTCACTCTCGCAACTCTTAACATGAAATATTACTCTGAATATAAGAAAAATATATTTTATAACTATATTTATTTCACCGTTTTAATATGTGTGTAGTATTTGTACTACTTACGATAGTATTACGTCATCGTTATGAATATGTAGACTTGTAGTACTAGGATTTAGTAAAGTGGAATATTCTTTAATTAAATTCTTATTCATTTAATTTTATTTATTTTATAAATAGTCAATATTAGTATTTCTAACAAAACAGTTTTTTTTCAAGTCCCATGTAGCAAACCTCAGCTAAAACAAAACACAACAGGCAAAAAAACCCACAGTGAATTAAAACAAAAATGTAATCAAAGTGCTCAAAAACATTTAAATTCCGAAAAATGTTGAACGGCACGACCGAACGCGGCGGGCTGTCGCTGCAGTCGTCACCTGTCAAAGTTTCTACGTCACCTGTCAGAGCCTCACCAAGCCCTGTGAGGGCGCCACCATCACCTTTAAAGTCCTCACTATCAAGCGGAAGACAGCGTTCTCCACGACGTTGCCAGTTCGCAGCACCAGTAGAGGATGCAAAGGATAAGTGTGGAACTTCATGGCTGTGCCGCCGTGGTGCGGGCGTGGGTGAGGAATCCGACCCTGAAAGGTCGCCAGGGCCGAGCGCCCCGCTGTCGAGCTGCGAGGAGTCTGCTCCGCCACCGAAGAATTGTTTCAGACTGGTTATGCTGGGGTAAGTTTTTTTATCGCATCCATTAGGTATAAGAGTCTGTAAAAGAAAAAATATATTTAGTAGATAATTCCTTTCGATTTCCTTCTCTGTCGAGTCCTACACAAGAAAAATTATAAATTATCATAAAGTAGTGGCTCCCCGCGGTTTGACCTGCATACCCGAGAGGTCTTCCATTTTCCCGGGATACAAAGTAGCTTATGTTCTTTCTCAGGCTCTAGACTATCGGTGTATCAAATTTAATTTAAATCGCTTCAGGCTTCAGTAGAGTTAGCGTGAGGCAGACAGAGTTACTTTCGCATTTATTATATTAGTTAGGATAAATACTAATCTAAAATTTGCGAAAATCTATTAGCTGAGTAATTAACACAACTGCTTAACCAATTGCGATGAATTTTGTTAGTTTGGAGCATGGAGGAAGACATAGACTCATTAAAAATACTTATTATATGTAGACGAAGTCACGAATTATAAACTTTGTACAGCAGTCTTAAACTTCGACATAAAGAACACAATCTTACAAATAAAATGTTTTGCTATTATAAAACGGATCCCTCCACGGGCGCACTTACCCTGTTTTTATACACTAATAGTCGGGGAACCATGAAGGTCCGTTGTTGTGGGTTTTCTTGATCCAATCTTAAGCGGTAGTCCCTGGTATATTAATTTAATAAGCCCTCCATAAAGGACCCTCGATCCAGAGGGAATTCATAATTTGCGTCGAGGATAAACGCTCGCCATATTTGACCTATAACATTTAATTTGCGTAATCAGATTTCTACTTGCTACAAAAGATATTTCGATTTGTCTTTCCAACATTTAATCTCGCCCAGTCGATGGATTAGGGTCTGGCATATTAAACTGACGTCATGAGATTATGGGGATCAATAGAGTCGTATAGATGAAAAGGTTCCATTATTATTAGTATAGTTTGTCTGTCGCGTAATTTGTTCGCATTGTAGCTCGGGAACGCGAAGAGAAATAGTATATGTCTTATGTAGTGTCTTCGTTCATAGGCTAGGTATATGAGGATTCTTTTAAATTAATTTAATTTTCTAAAACTATTCTCTGAATGTAATATTGATAAATAGCACTAGTAAGTTAGATCACTTAAACAATAACTAAATTAAACATAAAATAATAATTTCTATTAAAAATAAATATAAAAAAACACTAATTTATAAGACATAAAAAATACAAATTAAGCATCGTATTAAAATCACTGCTATATGTCAGTAGCTAGAAAGCAGGCTACAATACCATAATTAATAACATATCTATACTAATATTATAAAGAGGAAAGATTTGTTTGTTTGTTTGTTTGTTTGTTTGTTTGTTTGTAATGAATAGGCTCCGAAACTACTGGACCGATTTCAAAAATTCTTTCACCTTTGGAAAGCTACATTATCCCCGAGTAACATAGGCTATATTTTATCCCTGTATTCCCACGGGAACGGGAACTACGCGGGTAAAACCGCGCGGGGGCAGCTAGTTGGTTATAAAGTTATCACTTAAACTCATTTTATTATGTACTTAGATTTCGGCACGTGTTTTATTAGATTGTTATATATAAGTTTAATAATTTTCTAGTATAATTAGAGATGTTTCTTAAACCGCTCTGTTTAAACTAGTGTAGGTACCTAATGAAATATGTTTCTAAAACTTGCTCTATAAGTTTAGAGTGTAGTTTATGACAGTTGATCAAAGTAATAATAGTAGATATCAACAGATTAAAAAAAACTTTCATTATGTAAATAACAAAGCTATCAAAACAGCAAAAATATCAGCAAGTGTGGAATTTATTACATGCGAATATTAATTTTATGAACGTATCTTACTAATCCCAGTTTATTTCATTACCTTATCAAAATTCATAAAATACTTAACGTAAATTCATTTCTCGTATAACATAAATAAAGGAGCGAATAGCTTTTTTACGGTTTTATCAACAAAATGAAATTTCTATATCCTAAACAGATTACGATTGACGTCACAAAAATTGGCCCGTTTTTATCGAATAAACTAGACGATTACTGGACGAAGCGAATTTGTGAAAATCAGGATGTTTTAAAATATTGACTTATTCTTGTATGTAATGGTAAGTTTGTCATGTAAAGTCATAAACCCATCTATACAACAGGTCGTGGGTTCGACACTTACCTATGACTTATAATCTCGTGTGTACTGTTTCCGGGTGTATATAAATACATATTAATTTGGTATGAAATAATCTTTAAGATACGTAGACATATTTTTATTACCCACAAAGCAAACAAAATTTTCAAGCACACAAATATTTTGCCAAATAGGTATTGAACCGCTCACTCGCGAGACATCTAAGATCTAACGTAAAGTTCACAACACTTCATACAACTATTCCAATATCTGGTTCATAACCTTCTATAGATATATCGCCATCGGGTAATAAATCAACGTTTGTTGGTGACAATTCACAACGGAACCAAATTGCAAATTCCGCGCCGCGCGTGAGCGTTGACGTTCATGATTACCATCTCTGTGTTGCCGAATATATCACGTACCGATAGCGCTGATACCTCACAAACTCGCGGGTGATAACTAAGTGAGAATTAAGTGAGAATGATTGATGATGATTTGTTTGTTAGCCGTGGTATTAATACTTTGACAGACGCCTAACTTGGGTTTGAAATGGTGTAGTTACGATAGTCATTGCCTCATCAGAAACTTTTCATAAAATCGGGAAATAATCAATATTTTATAAGTGTACTATCATTACATGTCAATAACCTAATTTGTACTCTACTAGTGATCATTTTTGTAGAAATCAAAAAGTAAAAAAATTAAGATGATCTATTACGAAAAGTTAATTACAATAGACCGAAGTCATCAAACAATAGGTATTATAATAGGTACCTTTACCTATCCCCGTAGTAAAACGATCGATTTAGTGGACTACAGTTGGGGACAAATGCATACAAATTATAGTGTAGCGCTATATGTATGAGATTAGTGATGTTCACATCACGCCTTTGATCGGCGGTCTGGGAAATTGATAGATTACCTATCAATGGGTTTTATACACAAACATTACACCCAGGTTCAGTTTTGTTTACAGTATGAATACTACATCGACACATAGAATTTATTTTGTACAAAATTACTTAACTTATTATCGCTAGAAAAAGAGTTATGTTTTTCAGTGTAGGTTAATGTTATAATTTTTATATAAACATAATATAATAAGTATATATACTTAGATTTAAGGTATTTATAATATGGGCCTAGTAACCTGAAATAACGGATTATTATTATTAATTTGCATAAATGATTTCTTCCGAAAGTAGTTTCCATGTATCCACCATATTCCACCTTTTCTAATTCTTTTAAACAAAATTTCGATCTGTCCTTTTATATAAATCGTATATCATAATAATAAACTTTATTAGACCACATTACACATAAAATTGATTTTAATTTTTTAAACGTCTTTGAATTGTACTTGAATTAGGTATATAGAATAATAATGTTCTAATTACTTTTATCCCTGCAAATGTGTCGCAAAGACTAGAAGCGAAATAAAGAAATCCTAGAAATAGTTGTTCAATTAGAAACATGCTGACACCAAACGCAATTAATGAAGTAATTAAAGCACGGTTCAATTGTAGTAATTGCAGTTTTAGATCTAGGTATTAGTTGGTCTTATAGCATTCCTGGTTTTCGAAGAATCAATTCTGCAATACACGTGGACAATTCATTACAGTTCAGACTTAGATACCTACTGATTTTTGAATAGCTTTATTTTTTACTCTTCTATATATTCAAACAATCTGTACTAATGTTATTAAGAGGAAATATTTGTTTTTTTCTTCCTTATGAATAGGCTTCGAAACTACTGGACCTATCTGAATAAATCTTTCACCAATAGAATGCTACGTTATTTGTGAGTGACAAAGGCTATATTTAATCCCTGTATTTCTACCGGAACAGGAACTACGCGGATGAAACCGCGGGACGGAAGCTAATGAATACGCTCTGAATTAAAAACCTTTTAAAATTTGAATGAAAACTATTCTGACTGTTGAATAAAAGTCTGATATGCACTGGAATCTCTGGCAGTTGTGAATAAAAATTATAGTTTATATTTTTAAGCTCACAAATCCCCTAGTTCCATGAGTTTGTGGGCACATGCACTTTAAAATTCAATGCTTATGAATATAAAATTTTATATACCAGTATACTGGCCTCGTCCTATGGGTGTTTTCATCCATTCAAATATTTAGCTTAAGTAGCCACTAGGGGTACGGTTGCAGCCTTTGTATTCTAATACAAACTCGGCGAGCGAGCTCGTTTTAGCCTCAGGGCTGCAGTCTTCTCACGTGATACCATAGTGAACGAAAGAGATAGAGAATCGAGGCTACTCTGAAACATCGTCGAGCTAATGTCATTTTACTTTACCGAATAGTACCCCAATGTGCGGTTTATACATATTACCGTTTTGTTCCCGATTTGATTATGGAGTTTCCGCTCTGAAATAATGTTGAGTTCTATTTCAGTGGCAAATCCTTAGGGTTAATTTATCGTATAGATTTATAACATGCTAACTTCTGGAATGCAGTTTTACACGCTTTCCCAGTGTTCTCAAATTTTCCTCAGATGAAAACATATCTGTGTTTACACATATCTGACAATCTGTGTCTAATTTTATTCAAATTCCTTCAGGCTTTCTGGCGTAATTTTGAAACAAATATTCATCCATTTAAAACCCATTCATTTTATTATTCTATAACAATACAGTTAATTAAAGAAACTTACCAATGTTTTACGTCTACATAGACTATATTTTCATACTTATTTTTTTCATTGCAACTGAACTAGACAAATCCTGTCTTCCGGTTATCCAGTATACAATACAAGAGCACTATTGCACCTAGTTGGAAATAGATACCCTACAAAACATAAAACAAGCTTTAAATAGGGTTTTAGACCTATAGTGTGAACATACATTAGGGAGTTAGTACAGTAGGTACCTCATACATTTTGTTTAGTGTTTGACCTTTGGGCGACGTTAAAAATAAACTGGGTAGCTGTGGACAGTACTGTCTGAGCTATGAATAAGTTATGGACTTGAACAACTAATATTTATGTTTCACGGCTTTGTGGTTAACAAACCAACCTTTCAAGCTAGTCGTACGTTCAATTAGGTACCACATAGAAATAACATTTGTGTGCAAGAATATGTCTGTTTGTTCTGTCGGAATGGAAATCACACTAATATTATAAATGCGAAAGTAACTCTGTCTGTTTCACTTTCACACTGAAACTACACAATCGATTTAAATAAAATTTGGTACACAGATAGTCTAGAGCCTGAGAAAGGACATAGGGACTTTTTATCCCGGGAAAATTGAAAATCTCCCGGTTACGCAGGTGGGACGCCACTAGTATCTATACAAGTATGCATTTAAAAGTGCTACATTACCACATTTAATCGCCTAAGTAGTTAATTCATTTATCTATTAGCTTATTATACAAGCTCTGCTCAGTTTGAAATCAGATTAGTTCGATGTCGGGAATAAGTAACAAACTTTCCCATTTATAATATTAGAAGCACTATATATAGGTGTGTGAAAAATGTCACAGGATATTTATTTATTTATTATTGATATGCTTTGTATGCTTTTAATATAATAAATGTTATTCCTATTACTATTCTCTTCCTATACTAGTTTCTCATTAAAAATGATTATATTACTAAGTGTTTTGATCCCCCCATGGAATCTTTGACAATCATGTGTCACCTGTCTGTCTGTTTGTCTTTGGCAACGAGAAGTGCCAAAATACCATATATTTAATCCAATTTAATTCACTATATAATCTATATATATAAAAGAAAGTCGGGTTTGTTTCAACACTTATAACTCGAGATCTGCTGAACCAATTTTCATAGTTATTGATTCGTTGGATTTGTCTCCGCCCCGAATAGCAGAATACATCCTAAAAAGAATGAAAACTGGATGTGTGTAAAAAATACTTAATCATTTCAATAAATGCTGATTTGTTTATTACATGTCAAACATTTGTTGTCCAATAGGTACTGTCAAATACAACTATTCATGTGCGTTCAGAAATTATTTTTTTGTAAAATGTCTCGAAAGTTCAGGTACTGTTTTATTTGTGTAAATTATTTATTAATTATTTAATTTTTAATTTCCGAAAATAATACCTAATAATACCTGATTTTTAATTTGGTCGGTTTTTAAATTGATCCATTTTAAGTTTTGTCACAATTAAAACTTCTGAACGCAATCACAATATTTGACATTAGATTTGACAACCAAATGTGGCAACTGTAATACCTATGTCAATCCATCCTGTCGCACTTCTAAACACGGAAAAAAGTTATACGATATTGTGTTACCATATCTTATGTAGAATCTCATTCTCTTGATAAAACTATAATCTTTTCGGACTCCCTTAGTTTACTTCAAGACATAAAGAAGTTTCCTTTTCATGCCAAAGAACGATTTTATCTTACCTTAAAAATAAAAAGTATTTTATATAAATGTTTTTCCGCTGGTATTGATGTTGTCGTGGCCTGGATTCCTGGACACTGTGGCATTATTGGTAATGAAAATGCGGATCGATGTGCTAAACAGGCTGTTCATTTGGGCATTGAAACTCATAAAAAGTTTTTCTCGAGAGACCTGAAAAATTCTGCGAAACCAAATTTGTTGAAATCTTGGGATTCTTTATGGCAAGCTTCCAGAATGGTGAAGGGAAAGAATTATGGGTTCCTGCAACCTATGATTCCTACCAAGCCATGGTTTTTTAAATTTCGCGGATTTTCAAAATCTTTAACTTCCACTATTATTCGACTTCGGTTAGGCCATGTGTGCTCCCCTGCATTTCTCGCTAAATTACGAATTCTAGATAGCTCTTTGTGTGAATGTGGTCTTGAGGAGGGTACCTTGGATCACATATTCTTTAATTGTCTAAAAATTTCCACCCCTTTATACGATCTTTTAGGCCCTGATTTTCCTCGTCCTGTTAATCTTAATGTGTTATTATCTTCAGTACACTCTCCTTTTATTAAGGTATTAACAAAATTTCTAACAATTAATGAAATAAGTCTTTAATTTACATTTTTATATAATATTTATTATTTCATCATTATTATTCTACTAATCAATAACTCTTACATTATACTTAATATGCTCATAGAATTTATCGGTATTCCGTTTCGTCCTAATTTATTGAGTAATTGCGTTTTCCGACTATGACATTGGCAGAGTCATCGGTAACACGATGGAGCCATATAAGCAACAAATTGGAATTGTGTTACCATATCTATGAGTGCATCCTTTTATTTAACTTTCTTTCTATGTATCTATCTAATCAGCCCGTAATAACCCACTGCTGACCATAGGCCTCTTTCTTTTTACATCTCATCCACTGCCTACCCGCTGCTCGGACAATGTCGTCTACCCACCGAGCCGGCGGTGGTCTACCCGGTTTCCTGTGTCTCTTGGCCACCACTCTGTAATAGCTTTAGCCCATCTTCCGTCATCCCGCCTTGCCAGATGTCCCGCCCAACCCCACTTTAATCCCGTGATCCCATTACCCACATCCACGACTTCCGTTTTACGTCGTATTTCGACTGTTGGGTATTCGGTCCACGAGGGAGATGCCCAGCATGGTTCGCTCCATGGCTCTTTGAGCAACCATTATTTTATACATGTTGCCTTTTGTAAGCGACCATGTTTCAGCACCATAGGTGACGATAGGCAGAATGCACTGATTAAATGCCCAAGGCATTTAGCATTTCTTCAGATACTGAGGAATATTAGAGCGGAACATGTCATCAAGTTTCCCAAATGCAGCCCAACCTAACTGGAGCCGTCTAGCAATCTCCTTCACCTGAGACTCCCGGTCAAACGACGTCCAAGATAGATGTAGTGGTCTACATGTTCTATTGGGGAGTTACCCACATTACTGGTAGCTGTTCCAATTGGATGACTAGCCATTAGCTTGGTTTTGAACATGTTCATGTGTAGACCCACTTTCAGGGATGCTTCGTGTAGTTCTGTCTGTAAGATTGAAGATCAGCAACGTTCTCAGATAGTAAAAGAAGGTCATCAGCAAAACGCAGGTGCGACATGCGTGTGCCATTTTTATTTATTCCTCTCTCTTCCCAGTCTAGATATTTAATTACGTCTTCTAGCATATTAGTGAAGAGCTTTGGCGAGAAAGTATCCCCTTGCCTCACACCTCGCTTGATGGGGACGAAATCTGTCAGCTTTTGCACCTGTAGAGTAGCCTTTCGGTGTTCGTGCACATCAAACCGTTTACGTACGTACGTACGCAGCGGAAGCTCTCAAAAGGAAAAAAATCTCCGGATTTTTAAACATTCTTCATTGGTACTCCGCTCCTATTGGTCGTAGCGTGATAATATATAGCCTATAGCCTTCAATAAATGGACTTTCTAATACTGGAATAATTTAGCAAATCAGACCAGTAGTTTCTGAGATTAGCGCGTTCAAGCAAACAAACAAACAAACTCTACCGCTTTATAATATTAGTTTAGACTAGCATCTGCCAGCGACTTCGTTCGCGTGGAATGGTTTCTTTGGACTAACTCTAACTTTAACCCACGACTTCGTTCCTCGAACCTCCTCCTTTTTTTTAAGTCGTTTAAAAATAATCCTTACTTATTACATGATTTAGTATTCACGCGATGGCTTATTTCTTCTATAATTTTGGTGTTTCTATACCGATTTCTATGATTCTTTTTTATTGAATAGGTAATAATGTTAACTTTTTTAAATTAGGGATAAGTGAGAGTGTTATAAACGTAAGAGTAAACAAATATAATCAGAATACTCCGAACTGCTAAGCTATCAGGAGTTACACGTGTTATTCTGAGTCAACTATAAAAGACAGACATATGCTGTTGCGGGATATTTTGTAGAAAATTTTATGTAGAATATTTCCATCATAATAATTTCTATGTAACCTTAACCATTAAGGCTGCACACGCGGCGGAAGCTTAAAAAATGGAGTAACTTCTCCCGTTTTCCCAAAATTTCCCTTCACTACTCTGCTCCTATTAATTGTAGCGTGATGATAAGTATCCTATAACCTGCCCAGGAGTATGAGGAATAATTGTACCAAGTTTCGTTAAAATCCGTCCAGTAGTTTTTGTTTCTATAAGGAACATACAGAACGACAGACAGACAGACAAAAATTTTACTGAATGCATTTTTGGCATCAGTATCGATCACTAATCACCCCCTGATAGTTATTTTGAAAATGTATTTCATGTACAGAATTGACCTCTCTACAGATTTATTATAAGTATATAGATATAGATAGATTGGGGCAGTACGAAGTCTGCCGGGGCAGCTAGTAGTATATAATTAGTAAAAGGTGTAGTTGTCAGTAATTTAATTTACGAATGGAAATGTATCGAGTCCTTATCACATTATAAAGATATGTATTTTAGAAAATAACTATTTTACCAAAGGAACTCTACATTATTAGGGAGTAAAATCCTACTAATATTATAAATGCGAAAGTTTGTATGGATCCATGGATGTATTTTTCGCATTTATAATACAAGTACGATGTAATATTAAGTCCTTACTAAGAAAAACTTTATGTAGCTAGTTTGTTTCGCAGGCAGAGTATTCACGGTCGACTCACAGAAATATAAATGAATAGAATGCTAAAAAGCAAAATAATAAAACCACTTCCATTTCCTTTTCTTTTAGAATTAAAATGTCTTTGGTCCAAAAATAAAAGTAAAGTTTCCGAAACATTTGCTACCGTTGATTAATTAATAATGTAAGCAAAGAACTAATTAATTACGCCTTAAAAGTTGTTAAAAACTTAAGAGTAACATTAAATAAGTTGTAAGATTTATTAAGACAGTGAACAAAAAGCAGAAGGGCTTTTGTATAAAAAGCTTGCCTTTTGTCATAGCTTTCGTTTCGCTGAGTTTTGATGGGAAAAATGACTGTTTAATGTTCTAAGTAACTTTCTCAACATTGATTTTTTCTTGTAACTTGAAAAACGCCGTCTAAGTATGTATTAAGTCTTTTAAATCTCTGTTTATTTTACCCTAAAAAGTTGTAATAACGTCTTCTATTTTTGACATGTCATTTGATAACATTCCAGTTTATTCTGGCTATCAGAATTCAGGCAAAGTCATTTGTGAAAATACTTTTAGCTTTTCCAGTAACAAAAAAGCTCGGTATTAACATATCGGGGACCAATTATAAGATAACGATGCGATACGACGTTTCGTGCCATTACACCCGGCTTTGGCAACACAACGCAATAAGCGGATTACAGATGGCAACCTGTGATAGTAAATGACATTGTTAACATTCATATTGCAGCTTTGCTCATGTACCTACGAATTAACATAAAAAGAGGGGAGAGAGAAGCTATGGCATTTTGATTGGGACATTTAAGGAATTAGGTATAGTACCGTTGGTTTATCAAAAGATTAGGTAGGGCAGGCGCTATTTGAATTTTTTATATTTACAAAAAATCGTAAAATGCCAAGCCATTTGTTTAGCCAATTTACGCCTGAGCTCTCTATTTCCATAAACCGTAATGTCTAGTAAACTTAGGCAATATGTTTGGTATATTTTTGTAGTACCTTTCTTGTAAGTAGCATAAGCTTTGCTTCATATTGAATCATATTAGCCCATGCCTCTAGAAAATACAATGAATTTATATACAATGAAATCATTTTTCATAATTATAATGATTATACATACTTTGAGCACTGCAACCGTCTCTCTGATACCTGCCTTAAAACTACAACCCATATTTTATCAATCAGCTATCTGTTACCAATGGCCCACCATATAAACGATCATCCTGCCACAACGAAGGGCATGTTTGATTAAAATCGTATAAGTTAGTTATGCAAGCGTGCTTACACAAAAGTTAGTTGTTTATATTTACCGGGTTGCCCCGGCTCGGGGTCTGGGGATCCTCAACAAACAAAGCATCAACATCCTGACAAGATATAATGCTTCGGTTTGTTTGCGTAGGTGTGAAGGAAGACCGCGTAACTTCAGTTAGACTTACTCCACATTGCCGACTTGTCGACGTGTTATTGCTTTACTGTCACTAGATGGCGTTAAATTAAATATTTGTTTTTTTTCGCATCTTCGTTTTCGTAGAAAGGTATCTTTCTCTTTTTGGGCTCCATGACAACCCCCTGAACATATGTGAAAATGATGTGGAAGGTAAATAATTAAAATTTATAATTTACAGTATAGGTCAAGTGAATGCATTCGTCAGATAATTAGCAAAACAAGCAATGTTCCTTAATGTATCCTACCGACCACTCACAGTTTGTCATCAATTTGCAACCCAAGCTTGTACCTTAATGTACCGACCACTCACAGATTCATGGTCTAATACTACGACGATCTTAACAA
The DNA here is from genome assembly GCA_905147785.2 of Thyatira batis. Taxonomy (NCBI): domain Eukaryota; kingdom Metazoa; phylum Arthropoda; class Insecta; order Lepidoptera; family Drepanidae; genus Thyatira; species Thyatira batis. Next base: position 7,821,285 of record LR990497.1, read on the forward strand.
GTCCTAAAAACACATTTAACTCGTAACCTTTCTTTGACCGGTGGCGTTAACCCATTTTAATGACACAAAAGTCGTGTGTCTGTCGTTTACTTTTTACTGGGATATACTACGACAGTGACGCAGTCGTCAGTGTGTTCATGCCCTTAACTTTACTGCTCCTCTCGGTTAAAAGATAATGAAGTCGTTACATAGCTCATGTGGTATTTGTTTCAGAAGTAATAAAGAAGAGGTAGGACTAGGACAATTAATAGTACCGAGATATATTGCTATGAAGTTATAAGCTTTGTTTTATACGTAACTGGTATTTTTGATAGCTGGTAACATGTTTGTGCACTTTTTAATTTATCTACATCCACACTAATATATAAAGAGGAATGTTAGATTTTTTTGTTTGTGTTGAATTGGCTCCGAAACTATTAGACCGATCTAAATAAGTCTATTGGAAATTTACATTATCTACACCTACACTAATATATATAGATAGATACATATTATTACATGTATATAAACTAGTAATATTTGTGTTGAATTGGTTGGGAAACTACCGGACCGATCAGAATAATTATTTCACCAATGGCAGGGTACTTACTTTACCAGGGAGTAACATAGGGTATACTTTGTATCCGCATTTTAACGGAATCGTGAACTACGCGGGTGAAACCACGGGGCAAGGGTAGTAATATTAATAAATGAAAATGCCAACACGGCGCTAACAAATTCCCTATACGAGAGCACTGTTTCCCTTCACCCGACTCTTCGCACACTTTTTCATAAACGAAAGCCGTTTCAGTCCGGAACGAATGTTAGTTACACAAAACTCCGCGTCGGGAGTATTACTTCAAAAGATATTTCCTTTGATATAATATGTAATGTATGTTTTTGAACATATTACAAAGTTTCCTCAGTAGACAAACGCTATGCGGGCAAAGCTTTGTCTCTGTTTGTCGGATAACGATGTGAAGGCATTACGCGTATTTTAAACTTCCGTTACTATTTGTTACCTGTGCAAAGGAGATTTTAACTTTTTCATACGAGCTTATTGTTGCTGAAATATACGGTTTTGTGTGGTAAATTCTAGGCCATTAGTATGAAAATCCTTATAATAAACTACCTACGTTTGTATGTAGCAACTTGGAATTATCTGATAATCCCATGAAGTTAGGTGAATATGTATATAGCATATGGGTAATAGATATTGCAATCGCTTAATTTCACTGTTAAAGGATGAGTAGGTATTGATGATTTTAGGTCTACGAAACTTTTTAAAAGTATAAAGTACTAGGTACATATAGTAAAACATTTATTTTACTTCTAACTTTCATATAAGTACACGCGGAGTAACAAAGGAAAACAATCTACGAAAGTTAGCCGACTTAAAAAAGCTGATATATGAGTATAGTTGAGCTAAACTTCTATCAAATAACACTTTATTAATATTTATAAATGTGGGTCATCCCAGGAAACAATAAATAAACTAGCTATATGTAATCTTATATAAAAAATTCTCGTGTCGCGGTGTTTGTGATTAAACTTCTCCGAAACGGCTTGACCGATTTTTATGAAATTTTATATGCATAGTCAGTAGGTCTGAGAATCGGCTAACATCTATTTTTCATCCCCCTAAGTGATCACGGGAACGGGAACTACGCGGGTGAAACCGCGGGGAGCCACTAGTAATATATCTTTTTGATCTTCCTCAGGTCAGCACGTGTAGGCAAAACATCTTTAGTCTCAAGATTCCTTGGCACCAAGTTCGAAGACAGCTACACTCCGACCATAGAAGACTTCCACCGCAAACTCTACAGGATCCGTGGAGAAGTCTACCAGTTGGACTTGCTGGATACTTCTGGCAACCATCCATTTCCTGCAATGAGAAGACTTTCCTTTCTTACTGGTAAGTTAACATGGCTACTTGGCGTAGTGAGGTAAGACACTTTGTGATATTTGTGTTCGAAAGAAGACAAATCTACCATATTTCTTTTCACCAACGAATGGTTAGTTTCTTTTAATGAATTTTTAAAGATAATATATTTTTTCTCAATAAACTTTCATGTATTTTTTTGCGGTATAAACTGCTAGATATCAGATAGATATCACTAATAATAATTCACTACATGGTTTCTGGTTCTATTAGGGTTTTGGCCAATGCTTCTTTACCCTGTAAATGACAAATGCAGACTAAATTTATTAAGACTCAACTTCCAATGGATCTATATTAAATCTTAAAACCAAATCTTAATATCCGTCGGACGGTGATCAACAATATAGCACCAAGAATATTAAGCATCAAATAAAGAGCCAAAACCACTTCGCCTTCTACCTACGACATTTAACCCGGGTCCGTTCACGTTCAGTAAAGGACTATTTTATGGCCCTTACGTAGGCCCGAGGGCCGGTACCTGCATAGACATCGGACTTTACTATGGGACGTCTAATTGAAGACCTAAAACATTTAGCGAACCAATTTGCTGAAAGTTTTGCGTGGTTGTATTAAACTAGCGTCTATGTTGTGTAACTTTAAAGTTCTTTATCGCTTTTTGAAAGTTATCAACATACTAGTAAATAGTGAAGTGGTGGTCTGGAATAAGAATGGAGAGTATTTAAAAGGCTTCTTATTCATTATTTTTAAGAGAAACTTACAGCTTGCAAGAATATTTAAATACGTGATTATTTTCAACTAAATATATAATAGTATTGTTAACTTTAATTGTATTTAGTTTAAATATAACCTTAATACAAAGTCTCACCAAATAATGAGTAGGTATCTTGGACGCAAAACTAACGGTACACACATTAAACACCAGTAGAAGTAGAAGAAATACATAATGCAGGTCGATAATTTGCTATATAAAATTTTTCAGTTTCACACAATATAGTTTTTTATTTAAAAATGCAGGTAAAACTGCAAAGCGACAGCTAGACAGTATAAATGGCCACAAAAGTTAATTATTGTCCGACTAAACTAATTACAGACAACACAAAGTGCTCGCAAAACGTAACACTGAAATCCCTACAATAGGTAACATTGTAATATTTTAAAACTTCACAAACTGTTACGAAAGTTTTGCACTTGTTGGAAAACATACAACGTGTTCGCTTCAAACTGGGCATCTATTTATGGAAATTGTGTAGTCTACATAATATGAATGGTGCAAGTTTATTTCACTTTTTTTTCAGTGTCGTGCTAATCATTTTTTAAATACCGAAATTCATGCCACAAAAGAGACATTGATATTTTTAACTAAAAATATGTATCTAGGAGGCAATGCCGCATTTTCTGATCGTTATTTTAAGTGCTATTCTATCTACACTAATATCATAGGTAAATTAAAGGTTATATTTGTTGGTAAAGTATGTTTAAATAGTACCTACAAATGCTTTAAAAAAGTATTAAACAAAGCGGCAGTATTTATTATATTAAATACCGTAAATAAATAAAAGGTCAAGGTAGCTTAAAACATGTTATACAGTTATTTTTGTTCATATAAAATACAACCCTTATCTTGTTCGAGTTAACGCTTGATTACCTTTCAAAGTATGAAGGAACTTTACAAACTTATCTGAGACAATGCCAAGAATAGAAAAAGCAGACGGCGATGGCAGTTCCGATTGGTTTAACTTATTTAACGCCAACTGTTCAACAAGTTAAGCTGTCTTATTAGATTGTTGAGTCTTGAGCTCAAAAGGCAATTTAATAAAGAAAACTTAGTACTTTGTTACGTACTCAGAAAAAAAGATGATTCGTGTTAAAACTGCAATGAACTGATTTCTTTTATGTATTTATTTTAGCGGCTTGTTATTGTCTTAGTAAGAATATGTATGGAAGCCTATTAGTTAATCTTTAGATACATAATTCTATTCAAATATCCACTTTGTTCCAAAAAAAAAGTGCGATTTCGTAGTGAAAGTCTACGAATTTGTGGTTACGCCACGTCGTAGTCGCCTACGCCGTAGACTTTTAGTGTGTAATGTATCTTCTAGGAGAAATCCAGTGATATATGATCAGGAGTCCGAACCAATATTCTCGAATCATAGTTGAAAGTCTAGATAAAGTCATCACACAGAATATAACAGAGTTTTCCATTTTGGAACATGACTTTCACATACTAATATTTAAACTTTAACACACAAGTTAACTTACAACACCTCTCTGTTTGCTTCTGACGTTAAAAATATTACGTGACTCAGTTTTTCCGTGGAACCAACTCAGTAGGGATTTTTGTTTTACTCTGATTTACTGTACGTTTTCATTTCCTTCTACTGCGAAACGTAACGCACTCTGGCACATTTTTTTGACAGCTATATTAAAAAATATTCGTTACAAAAGGCACTCGGCATTTTGTTGAAGTGCACAGCTCGTTATCAAGTATCGCATTCCGAATGTAGCTGGCGAGCCGACTTTTATCATTTGTTTGCTTTTACTTAACGTTTCAATGTTGCAAACGGAATTACTTGTAACTTTTTAATTCCTATTTATTGTAGGCAATATGATTTGGCGAGTGTTCTTTTTACTTTGAGGGATTTATTCACGTCATAGACAATTATCGTAAGGAACCTTTTTTATGATGACGCAAAAAGAAATAAATAAACAAGTAAATATTGAGTGCTATTTTACCTTTTTTTACATTTGATACTAAAGAAAATGCATGTGATGGAAATTTAATAGCATGTTTGCATATGATAGACAATACTTTTTACCAATATAGTAATTACGATATATTCATGCCATCAAATTTTATTTTTTGGTTGATATGAACAAAGTTATACACCCCTAAGGAAAAAACGTAGAGTTCAAAATTTGTAAAAAAAAGTTCAAAAAAAAAAAATACTGAAAATAGAGTCAAACCTTTCAATAGCAAAGGTGTAAAAAAATAAAAATAATGGATACAGTAAAACAAAAACTATACCATATTAAAACATGAATAGCCCATTGTGTGTTTGCAATTAAGTAAATAGCAGTATGTCACGTGAGGTATTGTTATATTTCATTTCACTATCTATTATTATCAGGAAGGTATGTAATAGCAATAAATACCACAGCTGCATGCAATCCACTTGAGGCCTTATGCCAACATTTGTACCAACCTTTGGCTTACTTATACCTTTTAGCCGAAGCCATTTTCAAAACGATGTTCTATTAGTAAATGTGACACTCCTTTACCTCTTTAAAATATATTGAATTCAGAAATAAGTCTTTGAAAGCTTCAATTTAAGTATTCAATAACAACTACTAAAAAGGATTAGATATTCTAATAGTTTTCGTAATTGGTTTTGTGAATCATTTGTACTTGCCTTGTATTTGACATTTGTTCCAACATTTGAACCAATATGCCAATACACAAATGTATCCGACTCTGAGTCAATATGTGACTAGCCTACACACACACACACATACACGAAATGAAGTCCCATTTTACTGACCAATTCCATTAACTCATTTCAATAATTTAATTCGGTCGAAGACAAACTCTCTAAATTAATTTTGCCATCATGTGCAGAAGGGTTATTGATTTGTTTTGTTGATGGAATCAATTCCTTTCAAACTTAAATTTATTAATTAAAACTATAAACCTGCTTTTAATTCGTTGATTGTTTGGCAAAGTTTTGTATTCAGCGAATTCATTAAGAATCTGGTATTAATTATTCCTAATTATACGATTGTAGAAAGCAATTGAATAAATTGTATTTTGAATTGAAGCTAGATTAGAAATACTTATGACAATCTATATTTAAACTAATTAGTTTTGCGTTCATTATTTTATGATTAGTGAAATAGTATCTGCTTAATTTTGTGAATGAATAATTATAAATATGTATTTAATAGGTGAACAATGACCTTTGCCATTTGAAACAGTTCTAAGGTAAATCGTTGCATATTTATATTCAAAACTTAATCACAAAGATTATAATAGCTAATCTTAGTACTAAACTCACACATAAAGTTGTTTCCTAACTTATTCTCTATCAAGTTTTGAGAAGTGTGACAAGGGGAAAGTGGGGTAAAGTAAAACCATTTTAGATAAAACGTCCCTTACTCAAGTACGACGTATGAATATGAAAAGTTAAGTTTAGAGCTTTAACTTTCGCCACACTATTTTTAACCATTTCTTTCCATGTTAATATAATTATAGGGAACTATTTATTTTTCTAAATTTTATGAGTATACGACTAAATGTCAATCTCAAACCGATTAGGTACTTCTTTAATAATAAGTAGATATATAAATATAAAATATAGCTCCTATAGTTAACAATATTATAAACACACCTTACGTACAATAAGCTGCATGCAATCTCAGCAGCTTTAGACAATATGAGTGTAAATTAACATTGCACTGCCTTGCAATCCTCCGACTAACAAGTTTAGTAGTGTAACTACGTAATACCAGGCCCGGATTTAGTTGCAGAGCAATCTAGCTTATGGGCAACGGGGCGGATAATTGCTTCCTGACTTCCTATTCAAAATGCAATGCATAATTATACCTGTCCCAAACTTTATAGTTTTAGATTTTCATAGCTTGAATATACAGTATTCATGCGATGTTATATATATAGATTGCCGTGAACCGATGGGATTAACATTAAAAAGTTGCAATCATAATAGTCTCTCTCTGTGTGTCTTATTATGTACCTACACTATGCTGTATATATATGTATTCAACATAATAGAGAAAAATTCCTTCTCTCGCTGACAATTACAAGGATAATTCCATGTATATAAACTAAATTATTCTAGAATCTGGCCCCTTGTCCGTTCCTGAATCCATCCCTGTCCACTCACGGGGCGTACCATGACAATGCAAACAGACTACAAAGTGGTACGTAGAGCTGCAAAGCAAACCTTGGCCTCTGTATCCAGTATCCAGGTATTATGTTAGGCTTCAATGTAATCCTAGGCTCTGATTGTTATTCGAAAACTACTATAGGTATTGGCAAGTGCCTTGTATGTGCTTACTCTAGAGACTTGGATTTTATAGGCTATATCTAGTATGGATATTACGTATTCAAAATTATTTATATATTAACCAGCTTGGGCCATCTAGCAAGATATACTATACCTACCCCTTATGGAAAATTAAAAATTCTATATAAAATTCTATAGTTGCATGAAAGCGTACAAACTAACATATAAACTCACAATCGTATTTTACACTTTCGTCTAAGTCTTAATATTACGGACTATCTCCCAATGTCGAAATATCATAGAAAATTTATTATCCCGATAATACATGGTTAGGAAAGATGGAAACATAAAATCCGCCGGGAATGCAAGTGAAACCACGAGACGGTAGCTAGTTGTCATTGAAGCGGTGAGCAAAAACTACACTATATATTCTTGTATATATGTATAGTGTCATATCAGTGTATTCTTTTCTATACAGCCCTATTTGATATAAGTAATAAATTTTAGACATAGACATAATCTTACTTAAAGAAAACTTTATATTCCTATGTATTCATCTATCATCAACTTTGACATAAAGTTCTCCACTGAAATAGGTATCTACAATATCTACCTATAGCGTATACATAAATCTTATACCTGCCGTTGAATTTGAACATAGTTACTGGTATACTATTACCCGGCATGATTGCATGTAGTAACAATAACGCAGTCGAGTGGGTAGACAAGCACCATCTCAATTTGGGCGCGTGCAACGGCAATCTCTAACGGCAATTAACGTGCCCCAGTTTGCACCGCCCACCGACTGATAGTTTAACTAAAACTAGGGATGTACGATATTAGTATAATTAATTTTGTTTCTAATTATAAAGAGTAATTTTGGGTGGGAATGAGTCTGGTTTTTAAAGATTTTACGTCTTGACAGGCAGTGGTTGGCTGGATTTTTATTTGTCAGCAATTTGTAAAGACAAACAGGCTTCAAAACAGTCATCACAAAATACTTTTTCTAAATTGGTACGTAAGATATATCTTACCCTTTTTTTATTTGTAAAAAATAACACATGATAGACACATAAAATGGACCTTTCTACGAAATATTTATCGATTAATAGGTATTTACAAGTATGATTGAATAATTATCGTACAACAGCTTAGTTAGGAACCGCAAAACATTTACCATTTACTTTTATAGTGCGAATTGCATCCCTAGCTAAAACCAATGTCAACTGAACGTAGCAAAATTTAAAGTAGGGGCGAAACACGTAAGTACATGCTTTCAGCGACACTTTAATTGCAACCGACGCGAAGTCCGCCTCTTGTTTATTTAGGTACAAAATAAATCACTAATCCTCACTATTACCAAGTTTTGCTTTAGTTCGTTTTATAATTGCGCAATTTATTTTATGTTACTGACCGTTTAGGGCCGTTATATTAGTAATTAAGTATTAAGGGTAAAAAATACACTTGCGGCGAATATTATTAATTTTGCTTAATAAGAGTTGAATATTTTTATGTTTATTGTTTAGTGTCTTTAGTAATTTGTTTGTGGATTAAAATATCTTATTTATATAGTGTTAAACGAAAAATATTTTTTATTAAAATCCTTTTTAACTAGCAAAAAAATTATCATAAACAAAATTAGAAATCTCTCACAATTTTTTTTTTCAGACATCCAAGTATAGATGATAAGTAGCCTATTTTTGATTTATCATATACCTATTGAAAACCTGAAAATACAATACCTAACCTTTTTAAAGTGTTTGTTGGATATTTCCCATTCGGTGCTAGCTCCATTACGAGGTTAGCACTCGCTGTGGAGAACGTTCTAAAATAAATTGAAGCCTTGAGTATGCCTTAAGGTAATGGCACATGCTCACCGTAACATCTTTTTTACCTCCGTACCTATTTTAACATCGGGTAATGGATGAAACGGGCTATTTTTAGCACGTGGATTACGAGTACTTTAAATAAATGTATGCCTTCATATAAAGATCCTACCGTTGAATTTAAACAGGTAAATTAAATGATTTTGGGGAAGGCCAGCCTTTCCCAGCATCAGCATCAATTTGCCCAGGCAAATTAAGATATTTTCATCGATTTTCGAAAAAAGAGAAGAGTTTCATATTGACTGTTTTTGTAAGTTCATTATTCAAAGGTATTTGATAAAGAAAAATAAATTAAACCCGCTTAAAATACAAAAATCCAAATTAACGATTACGCTATATGGGATACATATCCCTTATATGCTACTTGTATTACGAAGTAAATAACCATAGTACCTATAGTATATAATATACTAAAATATACCCACATCTATCAACCACAAAATATTAAAATGTTGACATCAAAAAAAATCTCTACAAATATTAGTTAATTTCTACAGAAAGTTGTTAATATCTATATTCTGAACATTCCCAATTAAGTCTTTCAGTATTCCACTAGCAGTCGAAATATCTATGTATTAATATAAGCATTAAGGAGTTAATCCCAGAAGCACTATATACGTACATTACATATATTATTATAGGGTTGGATTACTTGTAAGTCACTGGAGAATAATTTATCACCGATAAATATATGTTACTAGTGTTGTCACAACATATTTTCTATCGATAACTATATATTTCTGCATTTTAATTTAAAATTCAAAACGAATCTATACTAATCTATACTAATATTATAAAGAGGAAAGATTTGTTTGTTTGTTTGTTTGTTTGTAATGAATAGGCTCCGAAACTACTGGACCGATTTCAAAAATTCTTTCACCTTTGGAAAGCTACATTATCCCCGAGTAACATAGGTTATATTTTATCCCTGTATTCCCACGGGAACGGGAACTACGCGGGTAAAACCGCGGGGAGGCAGCTAGTATTATATAATCTCAAATGAGCGCCTTGCAGACTTTGTTACTCGTGGGCAAGGCGTAAAAAAGTGTTGTTTCATTAATTGTGGTTTCAAAACTATTTAAACAATGCACACTATTTACACAATTTTTAGTTATTAAATGTTTTTAATTCGATGAGTTAGAAGAGAGCCGTTTTTGTTTACTTTATGCACAGAAAAAAAAATATGAAATTGATGTAATAGATGTATATATATACCCCTCGATGTTAGGGGAGGCTCGAGCTCCTCGGTGGAGACGTATATGAGCTGTTGATGATGATGATGATGATGATGATGTAATAATTTAAAACAGATGAAATCGTAAAAAAAAAATTGGTTGCCTGTAAAGTCGGTATACGGGCTAAAGTTTTACGTGACAACGACTTTGAGTGGTAAAATAATTTTAATGTGAATATTCATTCGTATAGTAGGAAGAAGGATGAAATAATAGTAACAATTTAAAACATAACGTCACGTAACGTGAGCGGAGCGTAACGCAGTTTCTTGAAGTGTCACCCGGCAAACCAATTTATAAGACGTTGTCACGTCAAAATTATACGCTTAACAAAAACATACATACATTTAAATTCCGAATTCCAGAAGCCTTTGTCCAATATCGTTATAATCCAGAAAACATAAAAGAACTGTCAAATGCGTTATGTTTGCTGCAGATCATATTGTTAACGTTGCTGTAAGTTTTGACAGGGTAATTTATATTTAATATCGATATTGATGAGTCAACGTATTATACTGCACTTAACACTAGAAGTGCCGAAACTCATGACCCCCCTAGAACCGCCGCTGTGCCAATTTTGACCCATTATATTTTTTACAATGTTCATTAACATAAAGTATGAATTATAATTAAAACAATATGTATGTTATTTGAAATTATATTTATTTATTTATTGAAGTCAAATAATTAACACTTTTACAACAGATACGTAACATTTTTTTTTTTTACGTAACACATAGTTTATTATAGTCATCACAACTAAGATTGTAATACTAAATGTAATAAATACCAAAAAATCTCTTAACTGTTTATTGTCAGAATATCAAATATAACATAAATAATATTCCTTAGCATTGCATTTATTACAGACAGTTTTTAAACATTTGAGACTTCACAGATGACTTGTATATTTGGACTTGACCTTACATTCTTCATAGTCTCATCTTCTAATAGGTTTTCTGAAATTTCTGTAGGAATGGCTTTTTTCTATTATTCATGTACTGCGTATACCTAATTCTTCTCCACAGTTGCAATAAAAAGTCTCTACGTTTTATTTTGCTATTGTTGATAAATTTATATAATACCCATGCGTTTATAGCTGCCAAATCAGACAGATCATAAATTGTATGAACTGGCCAACGTCTAGGAGCCGCCTGTACTGTATATTTCCTGGTGATCGAATCGACAACATCTACTCCATGCTTCGTGGTGTTGTAGAATAGTATTGTTTCTGGATTTTTCTTTGAACTACAATATATTGTCATAATATCTTGATGCATCCTAAGCATAGGAACATTTTTATAGTCTGAGAAACAGTCAATGTTGTGTCACCAGTTTTCTGGAGACACGACTTGGATAATTCTTCTTTAGCAGTTTTATGGCAATAGGTATTTCTCTTCGAATTCCATTTACACTGCCTACGATACTAGCGTTCTTAGACTCCAAATATTCCGCTAATAAAAGAGAAAAAAAAATTGTCTCAAGGCACATTCTTACCTTTGTTGGTGTAAAGTTCCATCATTTTCTGTACCACCTAGTCCCCTAAACGAAAGATGATCACAAACCTAATGATGGCATTAGGTTTGTGATCATCCTTCCCAAGGTAAGTAGACGTATTTATTAGGTATATACTTTGTCAACAACAATCCAAACTTTTGGCCATACTTATCTGACTTTGAGCTCAAGAACTGGGTATATTGGCAACGGCACTTAGATATAAACTTTTGAATGAAACTCTTTTGTAACTCGTAGTCATCATCAGAATATCCCAAAGCTTGCCATTTGATTTGTCCTCTAGAATATCATTCAAACAGGATGCAATTTCTTGCGGTTGCAATATTCAGCTACTTTGACTAGACATAAAGTAACTATAATAGTACAAGAGTTATGCGTTTGTAAAACAAAAACTTGCACTTTTTACACAAAGCGACGAAGAAGTGAATAGAAACAATGCTCAACTGTTTATTCACCCCTCCACCCCCGTAATTAGCCACTATACGTCGAATTATTTCTTAGAAATTTGGCGGGACAAAAATGACCCAGCGGCAGTTCTAGGTAAATAGCAAATTATTTTATTTACATTTGTTTTTATTCAATAGAAAACATATTGAATTTAATAAATACAATAAATTATTAAAAGTCAAAAAGTATCACGGCCTTGAGTAGAAAAAATAAAAAGTTACAGACGACGAAACTTGCGGGTGGGTCAAAAATGGAACGATGGCGCTTCTAGTGTTAAAATACCTACTCGTAACTTCCGTAATGAATAAATGATGGCAATATATTAGTGCCGACTTTCGATATTAAGTCAAGTCGAAGTAATGAAGTTAGCTGTTCTCTTTGAAACATATCAAATGCCTATACTCGTTTAGCTTACATCTGAAATTAGGTACTAACTTAGAATAATAATATATATAATTCCTTATACAAAGGAAACTGAAGCACAAAAGTTTACATATAAACATTGATAATGTAAGGTTAAAGCATTTGCAAAATATACACTTATAAATTTAATAAGATTCAGGTTATCAGCAATACCTTTAGACAACGTAAATGATTCTCTGTTAATAATATAATAATGCTATTAGTATATACAATACCTACTAGGTAACCCGCGCAACTTCGTTAGCGTCACTTGTCCGTTTTTGCAACAGTTTTGATTGATGCTCTGCTCCTATTCGTCATAGCGTAATGATTTATACATAAAAATCTTTCTCTTGAACCACTCTATCTATTAAAAAAACCGCATCAAAATCCGTTGCGTAGTTTTAAAGATCTAAGCATACATAGGGACAGACAGACGGCGGATAGCGACTTTGTTTTATACTACTTTCTTGTCGACAGGTGACTTATTCGTACTAGTATTTGCGATGGACAGCCGGGAGTCGTTCGAAGAGGTGATCAGGCTACGGGAGCAGATCTTGGAGACCAAGGCGAGCGCCACCAGCGGGGGAAGCAGGGGCCGACGGCAAGCGCCTAGAGTGCCCATGGCGATAGCCGGCAATAAGTGTGATAGGGATCTTAGGTAAGACCTGAATAGATTTTGGACTAAATCGTATCTTCATCTACCTATACGTATATAATATATTTTTTCCAACCAATATGTACGCCTTACAATTTGTCTATATAAGAACTTCTACGTTCTGATGAGGCAAGATAGTGCTCGCAATTATTAGTACATGCTTATTGATCTCTTCTTATTATATATAACTATGCATTTTTTTGTTTAAATAATAATTTGTTACTATATGGTAGTTTATAAGGATAATAAGGACACTGGCAATCAATTTAATTTACATTTTGTCTAACAGAACTGTTCAGCCAGAAGAAGCAACCGCTTACTGCACCACCCAAGACTCTGCGTGCGTCTTTATCGAGACGTCAGCAAAGAAGAACTTTCACGTTGACGATCTATTCTACGAGCTGTTCGTTGTAGCAAACCTACCTTTAGAAATGGCACCAAACCATCATAAAAGAGTCAGCACAGCGTTCGGAAGTCCCTGTACCCTCCCACCAACTAGCAGCCAAAGTAGTAGAAGTAAGAAATGTACCCTATCTATTAAGAGGAGGTTGTCGGACGCTTGCGGTGTCGTCGCTCCGAATGTCAGAAGGCCAAGCATTAGAACTGACCTTATGATTATGAGAACGAAGACTTGTGCCAAAGGCGATAGCGACAGTGCCAGTAGCAGTCCAAAAATCACGCTCAATCGACTCGTGAGATCTAGCGGACAAAGTGAAAAGCGCTCGTGCGTTATACAGTGATATTCATAGTATTGTTAGCTTTACTGAACTCAATACCAGAATGGCTGCCTTGATTCGAGGCAAAGTATAAGAGAACACGTAAATACCCCATTAGAATATAAATAAGTTAATAGAATTAATGAATGAAATTGGTACATATGTAAGTCCGAGCGGCTAAATAAATACTTAATTAAATATTGAAACTCAATTTGAAATTAAGCGTTGTTGATACAATTATATGTGATGACTTAATATGGTGAGGGTTTGCCTTGTTGCTTTAACATATGGGATGCGTGTTAAATAAATATTTAAGATTGTTGTCGAGCTTGGTACGTGCTACAAAATGTAAAAAGAAAATGTAGGTATATTCGATTATAATAAAGTTAACCTATGGATGTTTAACTTCCTTTTCTCGCAGATTTATTTATCCTCCCAAAACTGTAGCTTCATATCACTATCTTATATAAAATAAATATGTATAAGACGACAAAATTGAATATATCATTGTTATAATGGGACCAAAGTCTTAATATTGTGTTAAAATATTTATTTTCCAATAAATTCTCGGTCTCTTGTTCCGCAGTGTTTATCTGAGTTTAATGCTTTTAAATATATCTAAATATAGATTCAAAATTGCCAATTTGTATTTAGCATAATTTATAGTATCATATACCTACTTGTCTATAATGATTTATGTATGTTTTTGAAATTGCCTTTTTACCTATACCTAACTTCTGTCTTCTTATCTATTAAAATTATTATTTTTATTTGTCATAGTTTTATTTATTATCACCCCATCCATTATCTTAAGTATGTTTTATGAAAAGAAAAGTAAATTGCCAAATTAGTTTCTAAAGTAGGTATCAGATGTATGGAATTATGTATGAATTAAATAAATATACAGGGTAATTTTTTACTCACGATCTGATTCCAAACTGGTCTACTACCAATATTACTTTTAAATACATACTTACTTATATAGATATTTACATCCAAACATAGAATAAACAGACATATTCATTCATACAAATGTTTCTCCTGGGTGGGATTCGATCCCACGCCTAGCAGCTTGAAAGTCAGGGTCACTAAATACAAAGCCAACCGGCCAGCGATTTGTTTTCATAAGTTTTTTTTGGTATATACTTCATTATGTAAAACTGTACCCAGTACTACTATCAGCAATAAAATCCGTGCATGTGTAAATATTTTTAGGTGATTAAATTTTTTACGATTTTTATCGGAACCATTTCGGAAAACAATGTCAACGGCTTTGTTTCTCGATATTTAATCGAATACTAAACATGATTCTAACACGCCATGTAGTACTTACCTATTGGGACAGTATGTTGACAAAAAAAAGCGGACAAGTGCTAATTAAACTAAGTGCGGTTTGGTGCAATAGTATTGGCAGTTATAGCATTAATCTAATCTAATAGTATTTCAAAATTTATTCATCGAACGAACAAGGGAAGCGACTTTTCTATATTATTATATTTTATTTTTGTATTTTGAAAAAATGAGTACATACCTAAATACTAACTACCCATTTTTATAGCACTAAATATCTACGTAGTTACTAGAGATTGTTTTAACAGACACATAGCCATGATAAAACTAATGAGGTTTTCTTTATACTACAGAACCCTGAATTGGTTGTAATGAAAAACAAAACAAATTCTCTATTTGCGTGTTGCATGCGTTACTGCATATATTATTCATTTATGTACTTACCTGATGAAATATAAAAAAAAATTGTAAATTTTAAGGCATAGTGCATGATTATTTTAGAACTCATTTGAATTATGTTTCGAAATAAATCGACACCAGCTATTTACACTACGCTAAGTCGAAATTTGGCAAAAACGTTTTTTTATGCCAAGCTTCTTAGAATTAGGTTTTTTATATGTAAAAAAAAAATTGTGAAGAAATATACAAAAATAACGAAGTTACAAATTTTATAAAACGCTAAGTGCAGGTACTTTTTGAAATCACTCGATTTAAACCACGCCAACTAGTGTTAGCGGAGTGTCCACGGGGAGGGGGCGCATTGATTATATTATGTATTACAAAGTATTTAAATATATATTATAGTAATACGCTACGTATTTCTTAAATTTAAGCGCTTTTATAAAAGTCCGTGTATACTACGCAAACACTAGTTAGCGTAGTTTAGAACGATCAGGTATATTTGTTCATTTGTAGAATGCGCTACTTAGCGACTTTTACTAGCTAAATACTTATGTCAAAATACAATTATATTTATTCGTTTTCGACGGTAATTTCACCATTCATGTTTTTAATGTATCGGCATGTGTTTGTGATAATAAAAAAACATTATTTTAATATAATATTTTACCCTTTTTGTAGAATCGTAGCCAAATAAATTACCAGCTGAAGTTAATAATCCTGAGTTCGGGATTTTTTATGAGCACGTTATGTCTGATGAGATAATTTTAAAATAATAATCATTATATTCCAGTTCAGTCAATTATGAATATTATGTGCAGACCTACAAGATACAAACTTAAACGACTTGGGGGCTCTTTATACTCCACTTAATAACAAAAGCCGTCTCCGTTGACATTAAGTCCAACAAGCATCGACATTTTGTTTTCTGTCGTATCTGATGATCCTTCTGACAGCACAGCTAATATAGTTCCTTATTTTCAAACGGTGTAGCCGACTTCTTACCAAAAAACCGAAAATATAAAATCCCACATCAAATCGGTATGTCTGCCCAGGAAAGTCTTTCAGGTTTGCACATGAATGACAGCCCCAGTAGTAATACAGATTTAGTAACGGCAATATCCACCCCCAGTAATTTTAAAACTTTCCCCTGTTTTCAATGATAGTCTCTATTCTGCGGTATCAAACTAGTAAATGCCATCGTCCTAAAAATGCTGATGTCGGTCTCTAACATCTTAAGCTCGAAGATGAGTATATAAGCCCCCGCTTATATACTGTGATTACCGAACGGCTAAAAAGGCTGCTTATTTGCTATGCTGCCAGTTGCTTAAACAATATATTTAACAAATAAACATCTTAGGGAGTTCACAAAGTCAACCTATAATCAGATAACTGCGTGAGCGATAAAACAGTAACCAAACCATATCGTTAACTATATTATGAAGATACTTATTATCCGCTCATTTCTTTCAAATGAAGATAGAGAAGATGAAGAAGCAACCATTTTATGGAAAAAAGACATACGGCTTTAATAGAAAAGACTGCAAGAGGCAGAGAAGTGTATTCTCCAGTTGAATGGTATACACCAGTACGATAGGGAATGGAACTCCTATATTTTGATTCTTGAAACAATATTAGCTTAATTTTTTTTGATGACAAAATTATCAAGAACAAAATTAATTAAAATTGTTTATATTGGTAACTACAGCCTGTTGGAAAATAAGTAACGTTTATCTTTTGATTGATAACGTAAGCAAACATGTAGTATATTTTAAAAATACTAGATTATCCCACTTTTAGAGCTTATTCGCGAAAAAGACACGAAACTTGGTTAAATCCATCCAGCAAAATACAAAAACCTTAAATATTATTGTGATAACAATATTATTTCGGAAATGTATTATCGTTATTGTTATCTATTTTATTTAAGGCCTGGGTCTATGGGTATCCCACTGCAGGGCAAATGCCTCCCATCTTGCTTTCCACATAAATATTATTATTTTAATAACTGAACATAATGAGGAGAGTTCATTTTCTTTTAAGAATATTAAGTACTTTATTGATTTAAATAATTATAAGGTACAAAATCGAACTGTGATTGATCTGATCTTCAATTAATCATAAGTAAGCACTTAATTGATATTTAATTAACTGTTGATTACTAACTAGTTTTATACGTTATTAGTTTAAATTATGTATCTAAATTACAGAATATAATATTATCTGCTCTATTCTATCTAGAATCTATAAAAAATAATATATATTTGAGCTCCACGGAAAGATAAATGAGGCGTTAACTTGTGGCTCAGGTCGATGTATAGTACGCTATGTATAATTTGGCGGCTTTGAACACGATATCCGCCAGAGACGTATATACGGGTTAACAAAAAGCTAACTTTATTATCTAGTTATTTAGCCAGTGAATTTATAATAATATATTTTACGGATATATATATAACCCTAAGGTTACAAATAATGCATGATTTATTTAAAAATTATCATCGCAACACAATAAAAATAACACATCTTTATCACTATGACATCCCGTAATACACAACGCTAACTTAAGATAGACGTGTGAAACTTGTAAAATTAATTTGAAGAATTACGTCTATATTCGGCTAACTAGCGCTAAATCGAAAAAGATAAATAATTATGGAAAAATAAATATGAGATATTATAATGAAAAAAATAACCATGAAGGGTGCCAAATTTCAAATAAATATCTTAATTAATGTAAAAGTTATCACGTTTTTTCCTTTAAAAGCCTCTCCTGTAAAGTACACATTTCAGACTTAGCGTAGTATAAATAGCTGGTGTCGAAATTATAATTAATTAAATGACGTCATCATTTCGACGTAAAATCTTTCCCGGGGGGGTTTGTTAATCCAAGTTATGAACTGTGTTCCAAATTTCATCCAAATCCGTTCTGAAGTTTTTGCTCGAATGAGTAACAAACATGGATATCCATACTCACAAACTTTCGCATTTATTATATTAGTAGGCTTTGTATAGGCTCTCAAGTGCAGCTTTCGGAACCCACCGATGCTTAGCGGGAGAATCTCAACATATGAATGAAAGCCAACCAGGTGGGTAGATACATCTTACGGTATGAGTTGTGGTTTCATGCTCAAATAGGATTTGAATCTGGTACCATCGCATTATTAGGAAGTTGTAGCTTAGGATAATAATTGATAAAAACACTTCATTAGCTAAGAATCCTACTTATATCCTACTTCCTACTAATATTATAAAGGCGAAAGTTTGTAAGTATGGATGTATGGATGTTTGTTACTCTTTCACGTAAAAACTACTGAATGGATTTGAATGAAATTTGGAATAAAGATAGCTTATAACCTGGATTAACATATAGGCTACTTTTTATCCCGGGAAAATGGAAGACCTCCCGGGTACGCGGGTGAAACCGCGCTGAGGCAGCTAGTATATTATAAAGGCGAAAGTTTGTATGTATGTATGGATGTTTGTTACTCTTTCACGTAAAAACTACTGAATGGATTTGAATGAAATTTGGAATAAAGATAGCTTATAACCTGGATTAACATATAGGCTACTTTTTATCCCGGGAAAATGGAAGACCTCCCGGGTACGCGGGTGAAACCGCGGGGAGCCACTAGTTTTATTATAAAGGCGAAAGTTTGTATGTATGTATGGATGTTTGTTACTCTTTCACGTAAAAACTACTGAATGGATTTGAATGAAATTTGGAATAAAGATAGCTTATAACCTGGATTAACATATAGGCTACTTTTTATCCCGGGAAAATGGAAGACCTCCCGGGTACGCGGGTGAAACCGCGGGGAGCCACTAGTTTATTATAATTAAGTAAGAGGTGAAAAACTATACTTTTATGACCAATAATTTACTTGTAAAGGAATACACTCTTAAACACACTATTCCAAAAGTAGACATCAGCATAAGGGGTTCATAAATATTTACATATATTTTTTAAATGCCAAATAACTTTATGAGTTCCTAGAGAGTCATTTGTTATTACGAAGCGCGCTCTAAATTCTTTAGAAGTAGATTTATAAGTCGCTTCTGAATACGTTCAGAGTTATTGTAGTTTGAATTTAGCTTCATCTGGGGATTTGACTTTATTTCCCCCACAAGCATCATCGTCTTTATCTTAAAAACTCTCATTTGTTCTTCTGTCATCGTTTCTAATTCTGGTAGAAGACTCATTAAGAACATACGCATCGGATGACTATCAGAAGTTAAATCTACCGATGGGCTGTTAGCTACTTTTTGGGCATTCAACTTTCTTCTTGTTTTTAGTATATCTGTCCCATTTTTCTTTGCTTGTGGAACAAACCTTCGTCGCCTGCGCGACCTTTGTGATATGAGAGAATCAGCTGTTCCATTACCTTCGGAATTTTCATCATATTCCTCAGCTTCAATTTTAACAAGGTCCAATTCAATTTCGGTTTCTGTTACAATAGTATCGGATTGTTTAGCTTCCTCAGTGCTGTCTAAATAGTTAACAGGTTTCAAGAATGGTATAACGAATTTTAAGTATTCTGCCAAATAGTATGGTTTCTTTAATTTAGCTCGGTTCGTTTTCATACTCCTTAAGAACGATGACCTGATGTTTCGCCATTTCTCTCTGCACTCGTTCACTGAAAAGAAACAGTTGATATAAAATTTATCATCAAATACTTCGTCTAGTCTAGTTGAAGTCTAGTAACGATTTTTACAAATACAGATAAAGTTCAAATGCATTCATAACATAACTAACGAAACGATCAATAGTTTAACTAAGTAACGTTTTTTGTGTATGACATTACTAAAGACCTTTTAGTAACACACAGTATACTATATCCAGCCAGGTACATAGGTATCTATAGCGACTTGTTATCTGTATCGGACTTTATCAGCGGTGATAAAGAAGTGCATTTCACTAATTAGATGCGATGTTTTTTACACACACAAATGCGTAGATAAAATCAAAAACTTATAAACTCGAACATTAAGTATTCTAAGAAACCTTAATACTGTTTTATCGCTACTATCGTATGACTAATATTATCCAGTGTTAATGCAAACTACATAAAGTTGGTATAATTATAATTATTATATACGGAACCCTCCGTGTGCGAGTACAAGTGTTTAATGTTGAATGAGACACGCACAGGCGGCAAGCACGTTTTATGTAAGTATGGGTAGTAAGGCCACGGCTCGAGTGTTGCCATTTACGGAATTTTTGTTTTTTTTTTCTCAATATGTTGACACACTGGCGGTATGGTATATAAGCGGTTTATTTATATATGCCTAAGTAATTGAATAATAAGGATATAGGAGGATAGGGGTGAATTTCTATTTTTTATCCGTATCATGTAAATTAGATGCTATGTCGTAGGTACATCAAGAATTGAACAATCAAGAAAAAATGTATGATACTAAAATACCAATCATAGATGAGCATAAAAAGGGGCAAATTACTATATTTATCGCGCCTACCCTGTAGGCGAATGAACAAGTCAATAGTTTAAAAATAATTTCCTTAAAACATTGTAACAATAACATAATAAATAACACTATCTCTTAGATTAAGTAGTTATATTGTGTACCTAAGCATCCATTGCGTTATCAGATTGCTAGATAACTAATCTATAGCAAGGTATTCAATATAAACTAAGTTATGATATGGCAACCCAACCCAGTTTGAATTTATCACGGAATCACCAAGTTCAAAAATCGTAAGTCCATTCTTTACTCAATTCATTACCTTAAACTGAATACCTACATATTTCACTTGCATACATAATAGTAATAATTAAGTAAGTAAGTACAAATCACGTAGGTACCTATAAATAACCTACCATACGACCTAAGCTACCCTACCCACATAAGGAATCATAACACTACATTCATAACTCATAAGTAGATACTAAAATGACTTACCCATCGACGTATAGCGATAGACAAGAACGTTCATGTAAAACATTTGTTTAAAAACTGGTAAGAGTTAGAACTAAAGTTCGCTGCAGCGCTGTATAAAGCTGTGTCAACTAACCAAACTATTTTAAAAGATACAGCGCTAGATTGCTTAGAGTATAGTTTTCTCGCGACCAAAACGTCGTAAGCGCCGCAAATTTCATGGCGCTTACGCGTTTCGTTCAGTTAACTACACTAAGATGTCGTCCCTATAGAGTTCACACCGCAGATGTGACACATCTTTTTTACCTTCTAAACTTCATTAGAATAAAACTCGATTTCAAAATGTATTATATTAATATTAGGGGGGCCTAGTGCGGATTGGCGGACTTCACATGGCTTAAATGAGTACTCAGAGGTACGGGCCAGGGCTTGAATTAACATAAAACAATTATTCAAAATATCAAACTATCACTACTAATTAAAAACTCATTAACAATTAATCAAATTAAAACCTTTCTAAAAAAACATATCAAGTCTGTGTTCAGTTACATATTTTTACCTACAACCAGTTTTAAGGGAACATCTGCACGTTTTAGTATATGATTGTAGAATGGCGTGGTATTTAAATAGATAAATTGTTTTTCTACTCTGGAATTACGGAATTATCACCTATTAATTCACTTAAACAGGTAGTAATTTTACTTAGTTGACTACTGACTAGTTATTTTCGTCCAGGGTCTACTTTGATTCGGATTATCGTTGTTATTAACGCTGCTCCGTGCGCACCCGCACTGAATGAATGTCGAAGCCACACTAAAGTCGGGTGTGGGGACTGCAGTTCAGTTGAGTTGATAAAAGCGAGTGTTCGGAACGCCCTATCTAGTACGTAGTACATATATATCGATGGACTTACCTGTCAAATTTGTATTAGCAGCAATCTGGCTCCATACATCGTCAATAACATCCTTACGATTGTATTCGGGCAAAAAATAGTTGTACAAACACGGATACTGTTCAATTTGGTGTATTAATTGTATTTCTGCCGACATTCTTAAGAAACGCATCACAGTATAATGGTATGACGCACTTGCATTACCGTACGCCTGGCCTGTCGACGGCAACGCAGCGGCGCGGCGCGCTATACACGACTGCCGAGCCGACCCCTGCCGAAGTGCCGATTGGTTGCTTGCCGCGTCGCAACCGTGCCGCGCCCCTCCCGCGTCGCGTCGCGCTGCTCACGCAAGACGCAACTATCGCCCCGATGCCCGATGCCGACAGACCTATACCCATTCAGCGCTAACTACGCTTAAAAAAGCGCTACCAATTACAAACCTATAAAAAATTCACGCTCAATTGAAACTTTATTCCAAAACATGCGTTCAAAATACTCATTGAGTAGCTTCAGCTAGGAGCTAAAATGTTTAACAAACACTAGTCTCCAAAAGAAGCTAGGCATATGTTCGGGCCAGTTCGTCATGCCGACCGCGAGCCGAGCCGATGTGCTGCAGCGTCGACGGGTTATCGACCCGGTAAATGAGAGATAGCCGCGTAAAATGAATTGTATAAACAATGCTAAATAATAAAAGGGTTATGTGTTAATCGAGTTGGATATTTCAATTATTATTCGATTTACTTATTTCAAATGCAATGTTTCTAGTACATGATAGTTCGTTCTTGCAATTTGGAGGATTCCAATCTGCGACTATCTTTGCAACTTAAGCAGCATTCAAACAATTCACGGAACGTGCCAATAGATTGCCTTTTTCCAAACTAAGTATTTGTAATGTATTAAGCTGGAACGCACCCAATTGTCTAAAAGTGACATTTTGCAATGTCACTTATGAGGGGCTCTCTTCTCTCTGCTCTGGAACAATGCACACGGTTGTCTACTCTTTTATTTAATAATTAATGTATGTAATCAATAAATATCAGTTTCTAAGCGTGCAGGTTTATTATTTAAAACGTACTGGAAGGCCTGGTACATATTAAATGGCGACGAGGACAAAATATTTCAAGGTATTTCTTATTTTTTCAACGTAATTGTATGGTGGTCCGACATGGCGTCGAACATTTCTTTTAAACCGTTCCAAGAGAATGAAGACATTAATTGTTTCTTGGAGAGAATTGAGCAGCATTTTACCGCCAATGAAATACCAATTGAAAGGCAATTACCTACATTATTAATTTCACTCCATCAAGATGTGTACAAAATCTTAAAAAACATAGTACACCCATGTTTGCCGAAAGAAAAATCCTACAAGGAAATAGAAGAGGCATTGAAAATGCGATTTCAGCCAAGAGTTTCACATTTTAGAAAAAGGATTAAGTTCCACAGTCTACGGCAGGCTGAAGGGGAATCAGTATCCATGTGGTTTGCCAAAGTAAAGGAAGCCGCAAGTGATTGTAATTTTGGTCGCAGTATTGAAGACAACGTTAAAGACAAATTTGTCACAGGTTTTAAACCGGGACCAATTCAAGATAGGTTATGTGAAGAACCAGTTACAAAAGATTTGAAGGAATTATTGGAAATTGCATTAAATAAAGAATCAGCTACGCAGCAGCAAAGTGATTTAGCATCGGTAAATAAAGTTTATAAGGTAAAGGATAAGAACATTAAAGGTAAAAATTTTAATAATAAAGATGTAAAAGATGATATTTTAAAGTGTGTGCACTGTGGTAAACCTAACCACTCTTTTGCAAAATGTAAGTATAAAACTTATAAATGTAAAATTTGTAACAAAATAGGGCATTTAGCATCAGTTTGCAAGAATAAGCCAACAAATAATGTTGATATTGAAAATGAATCGGTAGAAATTTTCACTATGTTACCTAAGGCAAATGTAAATTATGTCTCACCATTCATTATTACTTGTTACATTAATTCAATTCCATTAAACATGGAACTGGATACAGGAGCGGCAGTGTCCTGTATTCCAGAACGGGTTTATAAAGATAAATTCAAAAATATTAAATTAAATAAAACACAATTACAATTAAAAACATATAGTGGTCAATTAGTTAAGCCAGTGGGTAAGATTTCAGTATTATTACAATACAATGAAAATAAGGTTCAATGTTCTTTGTTAGTGGTGAAAGGAGGATGTAGAAATTTATTTGGTAGAGATTTAATGAAACTTTTTAACATTAACATGACTAATTTTGCAGTTTTAAATTCAGTAGATATTCCTAATTTAGACAGTATATTGCAAGAATATTCAGAGGTTTTTAAAGATGAATTAGGAGTAATTAAAAATGAACAAATTAACCTAGAATTAACAGAAAATAGTAAGCCAATTTTTGTGAAACCCAGACCCATTCCTTTTGCATTTAAAGAAAAAGTTGATCAAGAGTTAACCAAGTTAGAAAAAGAAGGGGTTATTACTAAAGTAGATACTTCAGATTGGGGAACACCTTTAGTGCCAGTTATTAAAGAAAATGGTAAGATAAGATTATGTGCTAACTACAAAATAACTGTTAATAAATATTTAAAAGATATGAATCACCCATTACCTAGAATTGAAGACATATTTAATGCTTTACAGGGAGGTAAAAAGTATACTAGATTAGATTTGAGAAATGCTTTTAATCATTTAATTTTAAATAAAGCTACGGGTGAGTTGTTGGCATGGTCAACACCAAAAGGGATTTATAGGTTAAATAGATTGCCATATGGAACTAAGCCAGCTAGTGCTATATTCCAGGCTAAACTTGAAAAAATTTTATTGGGGGCAAAAGGAGTTGTCAATTTCATCGATGATGTAGTAGTAACCGGGGTAAGTGACCAGGATCATTTACAAAATTTAATTGAGGTTTTAAAACGTTTTAAATGTGCAGGTATTAGGCTTAATAAAAGCAAATGTACATTTTTTCAAGATGAAATTAAGTATTTAGGACATATCATTTCAGATCAAGGTTTAAGAAAAGATATTTCACACTTAGATAGTATTACAAAAGCACCCCAACCTAGAAATGTTTCTGAAGTTAGATCATGGATAGGTATGGTAAATTATTATGCTAAGTTCATTCCTGATTTAGCAACAAAATTAAGACCAATTTATAGTTTGTTACAAAGAGGTTCGAATTTCTTATGGTCAACAAATTGTCAAAAAAGTTTTGAATTAATAAAAAAAGAAATTATTTCAGATAAAATATTAGTGCATTATGACAGAAGTAAACCAGTTAGATTAGCATGTGATGCATCTAATAATGGTATAGGTGCTGTATTAAGTCACATCATGCCTGATGGTTCAGAGAGACCCATAACTTTCATTTCAAGGGTATATACTAAACCAGAACGGGGCTATTCAACTATTCACAAAGAAGCTTTAGCTATATATTGGGCAGTTACCAAGTTATATCAATATTTAGTGGGTAGAAAGTTTGAGCTGTTATCTGACCATAAACCTTTAAAAGC
Source organism: Thyatira batis (assembly GCA_905147785.2). Classification (NCBI taxonomy): domain Eukaryota; kingdom Metazoa; phylum Arthropoda; class Insecta; order Lepidoptera; family Drepanidae; genus Thyatira; species Thyatira batis. The sequence goes on from LR990497.1 coordinate 7,847,045, forward strand.
TTTATTTGGGGAATACAAAAGCTTGCCTCAAATGGCAGCTGGTAGACTACAAAGATGGTCATTATTTTTAACAGGCTTTGACTATACATTTATCCATATTAAGGGTACAGATAATGTGAATGCTGACTGTATGTCAAGGTTACCATTATCTACTAAAAATGAAAGTGATAATTCTATTGAGTATGATTATATTAATTTTGTAGAGGATCAAAATGTAATTGATATAAATAGAGTAAGATCTGAGACCCGAAGGGATCCTATTTTAAGTTCAGTGTATAGAATGCTACAGCATGGTTTTCCTACTTATGTTAGAGATGTTTATAAACCATTCTTTCAAAGAAAAGATGAGTTGTATATTGATAGGGGAATAATCATGTGGGGTTACAGAGTTGTTATACCTAATAAATTGCAAGATTCATTGTTAAAAGAATTACATTCAACCCATGAGGGTATGGTTAAGATGAAAAATAATGCAAGATCATATTTTTGGTGGCCTAATTTAGATAAAATGATAGAAAATTATGTTAAGAGTTGTGATGTTTGTATGTCAATGCGTCCAGATCCACCTAAGTGTAATAATATTTCATGGCCAAAAACTAATGTACCATATGAAAGGGTTCATGCTGATTTTTTAGGTCCAATACAGGGCAAAAATATTTTACTTATTGTCGATACATATTCAAAATGGCCAGAAGCATTTATTATGAAAAATATAGATTCAAAATGTACTATTGAAAAATTTAGAGAATGCTTTGCTAGGTATGGATTACCAAAAATAGTTGTAACTGACAATGCTAGTGTATTTGTGTCAAAGGAATTCTCTGAATTTCTCAGTAAAAATGGTGTTAAACATGAGACTTCACCACCTTTTCATCCAGCAACAAATGGTTTTGCTGAAAATGCTGTCAGAAGTTTTAAGTCTGGTATGTTAAAGGCTATGAAAGACAAAATAAATTGTAATAATTCTTTTGAAACATTAATGAATAGATATTTGTTTCATTATAGAAATTCTGTTCATGTAGTTACTGGAGTCAGTCCTTCTCAATTAATGTTTCAAAGAAAACTTAGAAGTCGGTTAGATTTATTATTTGTTAAGGAAAACAAAGAAAAAAAATTTGTAAGAGGGAATAGGCAAGTTAATTTTAAGGAAGGAGATATTGTATATTGTAGGGACTATAGGAATCCAAATAAAAAACAATTTGTGAAAAGTATTATTGATGAAGTATTGGGACAAAGAACTTATTTATGCAAAGTATTAAATGAAAATTTGGTTTGGAAAAGACATGTAGATCAAATAATAAGTTCTGTGCCTCAATATGATAAAGAAATAGAGAGTAATAAAAATGATAATGTTGATAATAGTATTCCATATTCTAAAGATGTTTGTGTCGATAACAATTGTAATATTAGTAATGAGCATGAAGCTCAAACTTTTGTATTGCCTGATTCTGAACCTAGCTTACACTCAGCTGTGGGTCCTTCCCAAGTAACTTCTAATGATTCTATTTGTACACCTATTAAGACTCCGATTTCTGATAAAAATTCTGAAAGTGTAAATGTAAGACGTTCAGAAAGAATTAGAAAGCCTGTTGCGAGACTCAACCTATAGGGGAGAGTATATGTAATGTATTAAGCTGGAACGCACCCAATTGTCTAAAAGTGACATTTTGCAATGTCACTTATGAGGGGCTCTCTTCTCTCTGCTCTGGAACAATGCACACGGTTGTCTACTCTTTTATTTAATAATTAATGTATGTAATCAATAAATATCAGTTTCTAAGCGTGCAGGTTTATTATTTAAAACGTACTGGAAGGCCTGGTACATATTAGTATTATACAATAGTAAGTTTTACGGTAAATAAATTAAAGCTTTTGTAGTGGATAAGCGTTGGTACCAAAGGAATTAAAAGTATAAGTAGTATTTTTTTTTTGTTTATTTGATTACTTCTACCTTTCTCAATAAAGAAAAAGCAATCAATACACTTTACTGTCAGTCTGCACCTGGCTTTAATTGAACCGCGCCTGTATAAATAGACTTTTTATACGTAGGTATCTAGTCAGTCACCCTTTCAGGTATTGTGAAATACCTAGCTTTTCCGTATTTCTAGGTTCTATAGTTTATTAAAAGGGTTTTAATATTCTTACAACGGTAGGTAATGAGGTCAAAGAAAGTATAAAAGTATGGCTTTTGTATGCACCATGCATTTTACCACGATATTCTCTATTCTACAGTAATGATGCTTGGATGGTTAAAGAATTAGGTACTTACTGTATTGTGTGTGTTACTGACCAGTTGCCTTGGCTAGCCTGATTATGAAGCTACTGGTCAAGGTTCGATTCCAGACAGTACGGAGATGGAGGATGCAGGAAGATGTATGTTTGTTTTGTGTCTGGTAGTAATTCATTATTGATTGTAGGTATTTACGTTTATATTTAAAAGTAGGCGGTATAAATATCAGCTATAAGAATATGCAGCACAAACTCTGCTTAAGTTTAAAATTAGAATAGCCATGTGTAAGGTATGTTTCGCTTACTTTCCAACCCAAGCATATTTCTAAATATGACAGATATTATATGAATAGTTTATGATTTATATAAAAATACTTGAAAACAATCTATACAAAATTATAAATCTACTCTTATTCATAAACCACGAAACAATATCCGTAACCAAAATATGCGAGATAAAAACGTAGGTCTAAGTGTCATTTTAAATAATTTCAGCTGTAATATTTGTGGTGAATTCAGCTCGGGAAGTGGGTCAACAATACTCAAAACTGTTCCCCGACGGAACCCTCGTCGTGTGCCGTGCCGCCCACGCAGGGCTGTAGCTAGAGTCGAATATGAGGTAGGGCAGCTTAGGTTACTGGTAGGGCGACAGTAAATAATATTGTCTTTTTTTTTAGTGGGAGTCACAATTTGACGCCCTTTTAGTTTTTTTTTTTTTATATTAAAGATGGGCTTGCATTTGGTCTCTGACCCGTCCATACAAGACGCTGCCGAAACCTAGGATGGAGCATGCTTGCCCAGAAGAAACCTATTCACCCTAGCCTTGAAAATTACAAGATTGTAGGCGTCGGGAAACACAGACGCCGGAAGCAAATTCCACTCCCTCGCTGTCCGCATTATAAATGTGGAAGCGAACCGATGTGTCCGTATGTTCGGTATGTCGACAACGTATGGGTGGAAATTATCCCGGCGTCTTGTGGTTCGGTGTAAAAAAGGGGATGGTGGAATAAGATCGAAAAGATCCTGCGCGCACACTCTCCAAAATATATATTTATCGTAGTTTTTGGTATTTTAAGGCAGGGCATTGCCCCACAATGCCCCCCCTAGCTACGGCCGTGCGCCCACGGCACAGATAATGACTACTGGAAAACTTGCTTTTTTTATTATTGACGACCATGAAACCGAGGTTTTTGAGTGCACTCTGTCAAGGCCCGCTTTATTCAGAGTGTCAGCTCGGATGAGAGATTTCATGTTTATTAATTAACTGTACTGTTATAGTGCGATGTTTTACTTAGGTGCACTGAAGCTTTTATAACTTATTTTGATCTATGAGGACAGTTGGTATTTCGAAGTGGTTTATGTCTTACATAAACCACTATATGCATGCATATGCTATTTTTTATTTAATATAAATAAAATAAATAAGTAAATGAAAATAAAAAGCCGTTATTGTTGATTTTTAGTTAAAATTACAAAAGTTGTGTGTGTGCCTAAAACTTAATCATTAAGTAATAAACTATTTTACATTTATCAATCATACTATTAATAAATTTAATCTGTTTTACTATTAACTAAACTTTAATTTAACATAGGCCTTTAATTTAATATAGTACTGTTTAGTGTAGGTCTATGTATTATTTAAGAAGTCACACGCGAATATATTATAGCATGTTACCTTACCCCTCACGTAGTTCCCGTACCCGTAGCAATACAGGGATAAAATTAGCCTATGATATTCACAAATAACGTCATTTTCTATTGGTGAAAGAATTATTCAGATTGGTTCAGTAGTATCGTGGCCTATTCATAAAAACCAAACATACAAATAAATAATTAAAAAATGCCGGATTTTCATAATTGCAGTATTTGGCATTAATACCTCAAATTCGCTTAATGGAATAACGCTTTGTTGTGGTTAACTGATACATTTCCTTGTTTAATGTGAATGGGCGAGTATTTATATATATAAAAGAAAGTCGTGTTAGTTACACTATTTATAAATCAAGAACGGCTGTACCGATTTGGACGAAAATTGGTTGGGAGGTACCTTAAAACGAGGAGACGGATATAGGATACTTTTTATCGCAGGAAAATTGAAGATCCGCGGGAACGCGGGCGAAACCGCGGGGATCCACTAGTTTATCATAAATTTTTCTTTAATATTTAAGGCAAGGAATATTCTCATATTTTGTATTGCATAAAGCTTATTATTCATTATTCAATACATTTTATTGTAGATGCTCTAATTATAATGATATCGATTTCATTCATAAATGGCATAAGTTAGTAGTACTATACCGTCATTAGAACCAAGAGTTAAACTTTGTCTAAGAATATGCATTTGCATTAAACACAATTTATATTTCTAAGTATCGATTAGCTTTCGCATCGCGTATTCCACCAAGATAAAATGGAATACCTTATGCCCTTTCCTACTTTGTAGGCCATATCTGTACGAAATTTTATCAAAATAGATTCGGTAACAGACAGATCTTTCGCATTTATAATAATAGTTGGAATTAATGAATTAATGGCACTCTCGTTTAATGAATTTATGCGGGACATTAATCTATCTAAAGGTAAAAACGTACGCGTATATCGAGTTGAGGGAATGATTTTAGACAACAGGAAACGGTCGATTCAAATTCCTTTATTCGTGGTATTTGCCTCGTTGTTTTTTAATTGGTAAAAATGTTACTGGAAAATTATTCCCATTTTTCATTTAGGTTTGTCTTTTTTGTTTAATATCGCGAAGTTGATAAAATAATTGTAGTTAAATAATGTTCTAAAGAAAATTAAAATTATATTAAAGTAAAAATAATTTTATCCATATTAATGTATTGTATAATTAATTTAAAAAAGCTCGCTTAGACACACAAGTATTGTGATTTAAAAGACATGTCAATATAGTTAGAACATCATACATTAGTCACACAAAAAATTGTTTTAGATAAGATTCGAACCCACAGCCAGTGGCGAGGTAGTCATGCTAACCAGCACGAGAGCTTAAGAACTTTAATTTTTAAATTATGTTGCAACTTCGGGGTTTCGTAGCGCTCGTGGAGTGCGATTCTATAAATTAAATGACATAGTTCAAGAACGTTTTATCGCATCATCTATGCTCCATCTCTTTCAGACACTACTGAGCCACGTGAGAGGTTCAATTATCCTGTACGTCACGATGAGTTGGTTGAAGAATGCAGTGGCAGTTCGTAGCGCTTGGTAGCGAGTTTGATCATAATCAGCGACTACGTCGTAGCACTTCCGTAGCATGTAATATGCATATGATTATCATATTAAAACTTTGCCGTATCCTTTATAAAGGTCTATCTAACCAGCGAGGGGCTTTCTATGAAATTGCAAGAAGAATGAAACATACTTCTTATATTCACTAGATGGGAAAAGTATTTCAAAATTTTACGGTATGTTATACACAAATTTGACTACATTTATCATTACGATCGACTCACATTAAACATGGTAACGAGAAAACTCTCTTAATATTATTAAATTATAAATAAATATATGCTACATTTACTATTAACACTTATATCTAAAAGTAGCCCGCGCTGTTCTTAGGAAATCTTTCTACAGATCTTTCAGTATTCTTCCCGATCTACTTACAAATTATCTTTATCTACCGCACATTTCTTTTTCAGATAAAGCCGAGGGTTTTTTACGTGAGGTCTCGAGCCTTTGGGAATCGATAGCCGTTCATATCAGCACTTACGACGGGTCCCGGCCGCATCAGCTATTATTCAGATTGAGATTATGTAGTATACGACCTCTGCGAGGTGGTTGTGATTTTTTTTTAAATTGGTTTCTTATTTTTTAAATGGAAATTGTTTTTTTTTCATATAATGGTAGTGCTTGGAAGGCAGGGCGGGTCTTAGTGCTTTATGATTCAGTGAAAGGTTGTGGCTAAGTTAATTGTGAAACTGAACTGGAGCATCTAAAGACTCAGCGCTGATTAAAAAATATACTTGAGAAAAAAAGTATTGCATCACAACATAATAATTATTTATGTAACTGTATACTTATTATGTAATATTTCCTAAGTCAATGAATAAAAATTTACACATACTGTCATATAATAATGCGAATTAATGTGTTAACCAATATTTATCATTTATTAAACCATATTCATTATTTATTTTGACTAGCCTAACTAATTTATATTTTGATTGATATAATAGTCCTTGCGCGAATTGTCCCGCTATACATATCTATATCAATCATGGACCCGAACGTTTAAAAAACACTATTTATCACCATACTGAGAACCACAAAATTTTGTTCACAATAAATATTATTACCAGGGCAATTTATTTATTGACCACATTGTATTTAACTCATTGAAGCACACCGCAAGTGAAGCCGTGGGGCGTATAATAGTAATTTATAGTGATAATTGGTCGCTCGGTCCTCCGACCACATCCAACTAGGACCGATCAATACATCGCCACACGAACTAATTACGGCTTTGGGTGCAATTTCCATGAAGGTATGAACGCTTAATTGAGATAGAATTTGAATAACAATAATAATTTAACGTATAAACGGACCAACAAGTAGTAGATTTATAGATAACTTATGTTACCTACATATTATGTTGTACACGGATACAGAAATTTCTTGCTTGAAAACAATTAAATTCGAAAAATCTGCGACTAAATCAATATCGCCTTATATAATTTCACTAATATTGTAAAGAGGAATGATTGTTATTTTTCATTGTATTGAATAGGCACTGAAACTACTGGAAAGATCTGAATAGTTATTTCACCAATAGAAAGCTACATCAGAGAGTAACATAGGCTATATTTTACATCCCAAAGGCTCTATTCTATACTTATATATAACACTAGCTGCCTCCCCGCGGTTTTACCCGCGTAGTTCCCGTTCCCGTGGGAATACAGGGATAAAATATAGCCTATGTTACTCGGGGATAATGTAGCTTTCCAAAGGTGAAAGAATTTTTGAGATCGGTCCAGTAGTTTCGGAGCCTATTCATTACAAACAAACAAACAAACAAACAAACAAACAAACAAACAAACAAACAAACAAATCTTTCCTCTTTATAATATTAGTATAGATAGTTCATATTGTATTCCTACGGATTTGGGTGGGTGAAACTAAACAAAAAGACACGTATAATATCTACATAATTCGATATTGTTAAAAAATATACAAACTAGATATCTGCCTACGTATTATTATTATAAGCCAAGTCCTCAAGTCAAGTCCTTTCAGCCACTGTCCGCTCAATGGTTTGTTAAGTACCTAAACTTTTTAGTAGCTTCTTGAGACAACTTGAAAAGTCATGATAATATGCATTTACTTAAATTCACAGCTTTATCGATTTTGAATAAAACTCCAGCAAATATAATATTTGAATATACAATGAATTATATTTTTTACTTGATTTTTTACTAGAACAAAATATTGTGTGCATGAACGTACTTGCTTATTCTGTATCAGGATGTAAATGTCGACATAAGTGCTACCTATGTATTCAAATTTATTATATACTTAATAAAGTAGTATCAGCAATCAGTTTCCTTTGATACAATCTCTGTTAAGGAAAGGTTGAACACTCGTTTCTCGTAAAGATTTCCTAATATTATAAATACGAAAGTAACTCTGTCTCTTGGTTTCACGCTAAAACTTCTGAACCGATTTAAATTACATATGGTACACAGACAGTCTAAAGCCTGAGAGAGGACATAGGCAACTTTTTACGGGGAAAAATTGAAGAACTCCCGCAAACAAAACCGCGGGGAGCCACTAGTTATGAACAAAAAATAAACCCACCGAGAACCTTTATTTTAAAACAGCAAAGAATCAAGTAACCATTCAAATCCTACTAATATTATAAACTAGTGGTTCCCCGCGGTTTCACCCGCGTTCCCGGGATAAAAAGTAGCCTATGTGTTATTCCAGAACATATTCTAGCTCTGTGCCAAATTTCAAGCAGATCCCTTCAGCCGTTGGAGCGTGAAAGAGTAACAAACATCCATACATACATACATCCATACTTACAAACTTTCGCATTTATAATATTAGTAGGATGCGAAAGTTTGTATGTATGGATGTTTGTTACTCTTTCACGCTCCAACGGCTGAAGGGATCTGCTTGAAATTTGGCACAGAGCTAGAATATGTTCTGGAATAACACATAGGCTACTTTTTATCCCGGGAACGCGGGTGAAACCGCGGGGAGCCACTAGTCAGATATAAATCAGACCCAATTTATAACCGTGAAATAAATTATTTGAATTCAGAGAACGAATTGAATCCGCTCGTAATTATCGAGGGGTGCGGTTGATCTAAAGTTTCAGTTCAGGCGTTTCAGCCTTTCAGGCATATAACGGGGTCGAGTCGAGGGCACTCCTGCTTGCACGCTGAATTAATAGCCGACTCAAAATACTGGGAGCAAACGCCATCAACCTTTCTATTTTCGATTTGATATTGAAGCCAGTTTGAAGCAGTTTCAGATATGATAATATTTACAATTCAGATACTAGTTTCCGGTGCTTTTAGGTTTATTTATTATTAGCTTCCACCCCGCGGTTTTATCTGTGTTCCCGAGGAGCCTTTAACTTTTCCCGCGATAAAAAGTAGCCTATGTCCTTTCCTGAGTTTTACCCTGTATAGGTATGAATGATTGTGGTTTTGGCGTGAAAGCGTAACAAACAGGCTTTGTTTCAGATTATTTGATCGTCTCATGTCCCTTAAGTTTCAGTAAGACTAGATTGTTACAGTGCTTAATGCAAGTGCAGAACTGACTCCAGATAAATCCCTGAACTAAGTTTATTTCATTTAAATTATATTCTTTAACTATTTTAATTATTTAAGTACAATTGAACTCATCAAACGTGGTAGAACTTTAAGCCGCTAAAATAACAGTTGGATTACCACACGATTCTTCCGAATTAAAAAATTACAATTATGTCACTGTAAATAAATGCCTAAATCGTTTAATTCCATAATTGCTATCATTCAACATTATAATTTCACGTGCGGAATCCCTTTAAATATAATCCGACTGTTTAAATGTGTTACCCGGAGCGTTATAGTAAAATGAATGAGTCTCGTCTACTCTAATCCGCCGGGACATAATTTGGGTTTCAACTTATCCATTGCAATTAAGGCGAGAATCGCTCGATTCGTGAGAGATCGTCGACGGGAAACGGCAAGTTGTCTCTTTCGATAAATGTAATTACTTACCAATATGATGTTGTGTTTACCTTTTTACAGGAAAATAAGACGGAGAAATTTCGCTGAGAAATAGATAATTCAGAAAAAATCGGTTGGTGGATGAATAGGTATAGAGGTAACACACGATTTTTGGTTTTTACGATTCAATAAATACTTATTTTGAAATTACAACTACTGAAATGGAGTTCGATAGAAATTGTGATTAAATTTGATTGGACTTAACTCTTTTTCTTTTTTATTTATTTGTAAAAATAAGGTATATCATAGAACGGCATCAAATGTATGTGCAGCACGGAGATCATAAATGTTAAAATAATATCGTTTTCTAAAGGTCTAATCTGTTAGTACCGTCTAGCTAGCTTTATGTGAAATAAATAAATAATTATACCTTATATACTTCAAAATGTTTCACTTTATACGCAGTAGGTCCTTAGACAAAAAATCATTTTTAGGAAATCTGTTTTGTATATGGGTATTTCTGAACTATTTCATTGAAATGTGTTGATATTGATACAAAATGTGTTTACATTCGCCAACATTGGCTCAGCGGGGCTTTATTCAATAGAGGCTTGAGTGGGAATGTTGGGTAAATACCAAGTGACGTTACTCAAAGGTTGTAGACATGTCCTTAATGTATTAGCACACTGGCGCAGTGTTATGGTACTTGTGGAACCGCTTGCATTACCAATTCAGTGTAGAATATGATGCATTTTGTGGAAATAAGTTCTACAATAAATTACGTGAATACAAATATAAACATTAAAGATAAACTCTGACCTATATGTTATTTATCTTATTTATTATCGAGTTATATGTTGTTAGGTAGTGGAATTGGGTAGATTCAAAGGGTTGACCATTTTTAAGGTAAGTGACATTTCCTTTGCAATTGGTGCACTTTCTCTCTACTATAATAATAACATCTGCACTCTTTTAGTTTGACTCAGATATTTGATTCTAGTAAGAAAATCTAGACCTCGATCTAAGCGGTTTTTTTTATTAAATAACGCGCGTCTTTATGCTAAAGGTTCTTACATTAGAGCCAGGTGTATTGGCTCGGACTCCAAATTATATTTGACGTCAGCTCCGATGGGCAAACCGTGGAATCCAATTTTGTTCTTAGAAAACTAATTTGTTTCAAAGAAAAGGTGTCACTGTTTTTATATTTTAAAAAGAAAACCAAATATTTATTTGTGTATAAAAAGATTTTGTTTTTCAAATTAACTATTGTATTTATAGAAATATTGTAGCGAACATGTTTTATTGTTGACACTAAATAATACAATTGCACAATAATAAATCAAAGTATTTTTGTAAATCTTTCTATCAAATCATATTTGTGTAAAAGACTATTCTTGTAATAACTTAGAGAAAAGTTGTAGCTATCGTAGCACTAGTTTGTCGTAGCGATGTCTACGAGGCCTACGAAGTTTGAGATTTTCGTAGCTGTCTTACTCCCTTACCATCGTGTACCAAAACGGGCCGTGAAAAACGAGCCTTCAATAGTGAAAAGTTATTAATAATTCAGGCTATTTTACCTCCGGCGTTAGGGTAAAAATAGCAAGAGTGACCTTTGCGTGGGCTGTAATAATTTAAACCCACATTTAAGTCTGGCCAAGACTGAGTTGAATTCTGAAAAGCCAATGCGTCGAAATCCTATTTTGCGAGTAACGAAACTTTATGAAAGCAGTAAACTTTTAAATTATCCCTTTTTAATACAATTAATTCGACGGTTAAGTACTTATAAACATTATTGCGTGGGTGGTCAACTAAAAATGTTGTTAGATAGTAGTTTAAAATAAATATTGACTTTGCTGCTAGCATATTATTAATTATATATTACAATTATACATTTTACTAAGTTTTAATTGAAAATATATAAAAATATTTCATTAATTTAGGAGATTTTATCGCGATATGATCATTGCCTTTCATTCCACTTTAGCTGTTGTATGAAAGAATAACAAAATTTCTAAGTAACTTTCTTATTAAGTAAGTATTAGTAGTAGTATAGTATTTATTCATCAAAATCAAATCAAAATATTTTTTATTCAAATAGGCCTCAATAAAGCACTTATGAATAGACACTGAATAGTCATCGATTTAAAACTTACATAAAGTGAAACAATTAATAACAATATACCTATATAAACTAGGCCTTCTAATAATAGAGTATCTGCAACATTATTGTATGCTAACTACTAATTACCCGGAATAGAACTCAATTTGCGTCGGCAAGAACCTAACCCTCATCGATCGATGTTTGTATGTTCCTGGTTAAAAGGTTTATATATTGATTGACGCATATTACCCTCCGAGGAGTAAAGGGCTGAGGAAGTCGTTTTGCAGGTAACCCACGGACCGCCCCTGTGTTTATAAGGGCCTGTAAGTGATGTGTTTGAGCGGACCCAAGTGTATTTATGTAGTTACACGGATATGGTAACCGAAAATACTGGATGTGACAATTTAGTATAAGGTAAAACTCTGTCTGATGTCATGTGAGATTTCTCGATGAAGCTGTATATCTCTGGAAAATTATCAAAAGACAAATATAGGTTTACAGTAAAACATAGAAGCTACTCCTTTTTTAATGTCGGTTAAAAGAAGCAATCACCATAACCCTGGCAGAAAATCATACAACTTGATATTTCTTTATGCAGTAAGTATGTAATTTTATAAGCGCGTATAGGTGTTTGGAGACAAATTTTCAAGTTCAAGGATATTACACAGCCAAATAGTCGCAGTATAGTTTTATCATAATGTTTTTCTTTAGAATGAAATTCAAGATATGCTAAGATCAACGCGATCATGGAGTCTAGTCATAAAAGTTAGGTACTAGCGTCCATACCGCGGCTTCACTCGGATTTTATTTTTTCCGATATTATTTAATTTAAAGGTATTCCTGTTTATTTTAAACATCTTTGTAACATAGTTGTGGGATGTTACCGAGTGACCCACACTCTCGTGTTATTGCTACAAAAACCCTTTTGTTTTTTAAGTTCCAACAAAAATTCACACAATTCGAAACGGACGTCTATTGTCTTTCGAATGAACTCTTTTTTGGGGCGAGCGGTGTTGACACAAACGTAACGTGCCGTGTTTTTCGTGTTAACTATATATATTGCTAGCCTCCAGGATTTACCCACGTTATACCCGGATATCTCACGGGATAAAAGAAATTTAACTATTATTCAAAACTTTAACCAATCTGGTATGATAAAGTAACAAACATCTATTCAAACCATGGACGCATCTAAATAAAAGTAAGATGCAATATGTTTACATATATATTTAAACTAATCACATATAAGAAGCATTTATATATTATGTATGTAGGTACTTTATATCTTTCAATATCTTATCAAATATTCAGTAGCAAACTTTGCTCAGTCAACCCTAAGTATGTTGTTATAATCTATCGCCTTCACTTCAAATTATAGTTGAGCCGCGACCCAAAACTTTCCTTAAGTTTTTGTCTTACTATCATATCCAATAAGCTAATGGTTATTGAACAAAATTGAAAGCTTCCTTACAAAGTTATTCAAGTTAATTATATTAATCGATACTCAAATTTTCTGGAAAGTATTCTAAATCTTTTATTGATCTCAGTTCACAGAAAGACAGATAACAATACATTTTTAGATAAAATGCCAGATATTTTAATTTCAAACTATCTAAATTAAATATAAGTACCTAACTATTTTTACAACTTTTATTTAAGAACAAATTCGAATACTTGCACCTACTTTATTTTTGAATCGTGAGACTAGAGTTCCGGAGATCATTTTACAGCTAACACTGAGTTTACAACAAAAGCATTCCAAGAAAAGTGGGCGATAAAATTACAGGCACTAGTTTTAGGGTTCACAACACAATGCTTGGTACAGCTTTTATACAAGTAAATACCTACTAAAAAGCATCTTGGCATATTTCAAAAATTAATACTAAGTAATCACTTTATTTGTTGTTGTGAACAGCATTAAAACTTTTTGGGTTCCTACATAGTCCAAAAGATCTAAGCTCACGACGCGACGGAAAGTGACTTTATACCATACTTGCTGAAGTTTATTCCGCCATATTTTTCTATAATTTATTGATTTTTATTTTAATGATACAAACCTTGCAATGGCTATAACGAACACAAAAAAAGAATTTGTCAAGTCGGCCCAGATGCTATGTACACACACATTTCGCAGATTCAATTTTATAGTTATATACCTATAGATAAAGAAAGATAAGCAGTGACCTAACCTTGAAGTGGACAGTCTGCCTGCTTGTCGCCTTAAGAGATAACCTTAAGATTATGCTGTCTTAGAGAAAGAATGCAATCGTACTATTGCATCATATCATACTCGTGAAGTGGAATAAAAACAGGTCACGTTTTGTATTTATTATAGCAGAGACATGAAACCCATATTCGTATGTGGAGCCACCGGCAATAGCTAGACCCCATAAATAAACATCATCTTGATGAGCGATACCAGTGGCCAGGGGTGAAAAACTATACTAAATATTGAACTAAATTTTTTTAAAGGTATTTTATGAGTAGTGAAAGCGACTTGGTTGGTTATTTTATGAAACATCTATACAGATAGACACGTCTAGATACAGGCATTTTGCACATGAACAGGGATAATCTAAGTATAGGCATTAAATATATGTTAAGTCCCAATTAATGTAGTTTACAATATTTTTTAGATGATGAAACAAAATAAGAATAGAAAATATAACGGAAAACATTTAGAATCAATCACATAAAATTTATCAAAAAGAAAGACATGTAGCACAGTCAATGGAGAAAATAGTTCGCTCAAAAATATACGACTGATATTACTTACTTTTGTTTTTATATAGTACCTAACCTGTTTATATATGGTACCTAATCTACCTTCAATTTTGCAGAACACACTCAAGAATAAAGCGGCTAATGTTACACGCAACATATACAACAACAAAATACCCTAATATAAAAAGATCTTGGAAATAACAACAGCAAATAATAAAACGGTTCGCTACCCCTGATACGGGCAATAAGCAATAATATTGACGTAGGCACCCACTTCACTTTAACTCGAGCCATTTTCAACTCTCGTATTCTGGAGCAACCTTACCTAGGTAGCTCTCCGTTACCTTAAATTGCTTTCAGTTCTAAAGCTGTTATAATACATGTTATATTGTTAATATCATTTCAAAACACTGTACAATAATATTAAATAATTATCAAAACTAGACCATTTTCCCGTAATATTACGGCTTTACGATAAAAATCTGTATGTGATTTCAATTTAATGTTACATGAAATTTAGTAATCAGCTTGATAATGTAGAAATTTGAACAGAAAATAACAAAATTATGCATAATATATTTATTTTACAATCCAAATCGTAATTACAATATAACGTATTTACCGGACGAAAATTATGACAAAAGATTGATAAATGACTGTTTATCTACTGTTTATGGCAATACTAGGAGAAATGCAAACAAGATACCAATCTTAAGACCTGTTTCCATACCTATAAATAATCTAAAGAGTTTCCTTCATATCATTACAACAACCCAAATATACTAATCGAGAACAGCTTTGGATGAAGGTAGTCTAAAAATAATTCGACCTTTTGTTTATTTTCTAAGCCACTTTCACGGCTCAAGTGATACCGGATCGTCTTAGAACCGGTGAATGGTATATAAGTAAAAATATACTTTATTTCTCACACAATGATTTGATGAACTTTCTTTTACATCAAGGAACTTATTTTGTTAATTTGAAATTTAAAGTTAATCGAAATTTTCATTTATAACGCAGTTTTCCAGCCAGTTAGCCCCGCGACTTTATTCGCTTTTCCGATTTTACAACGTGTGCCAAATTTCTTCTGAACCCCTTCAGTCGAAATATAAATTTCGATACATCCGTCCACTTTCACATACACTTTCATCTTAGTAATAAGAGATGTACTAAGAAGAAACGTGGTATTTTTTAACTAACTTGCATTGTAGATAATAAATAATACCTAGAATCTTTACACACGATGCCATGTGGCTATGTAATCATTTTTACAATCGCTTCTGTGCGTCAATTTACCTACATAAGATCTTCAATTTATATCAAAACACTTTTTCAAAAAGTGTTCTTTAATCATCAAAAAGTCAAACAATTACATTAAACTAGATCACAGTTTAATATCAAAAGTTTGATCAAAATACGAATAATAGGTATATAGTTGATAATATATTGTAGAATGGCAACAAAAAGGTACCATAACAATACTGAATGTCCATCCATAGTTCCAGTAAAATAGTGTGAACATTTGACATACTTTGCTGAACCCGTATACCTGGTATCTATCTCGAGCTGTGTTCCGCTAAATTAAACGGTACGGATCCAACCCGCCCTGCCCTCCTCAATCACACCGAAGGGTAACCTTAAAAAAAACTATGATAAATACCTACTGCTTAAACAATTGTATTTGACAATGTCATCTTCAAAAATATGAAGTCTTTTCAATTTGCAAAACGGTAATATGAGTTTCAAATAAAATACAAATAGGATATATCACTATAGAATGTTTTAGGTTTATTTTTAGCAGCTAATTCATCTATACTACAGCTACATTACATCCAAACACGTCACTACCGAAACAGTTTTTCTGATAAAGCTACAAAGAACTATACTAGCAATAATACCCATTATGTGTTATTCATTTTCTATCTAGAACTATGTTATCGACAAACCAACAGCAATAAATTCACGAAGCTGTCGACATAATTGTTTCTTATTCGCTCACGTTCCGATTGGTGTAACAGACGTCTCTCTCGCCTCGCCTCAGCTTCCTGTTACCCGCTGTGTTCCGTACACTTCGCCTCACTGAGCGAGCTTTTGTACGGCCCCACCACTACCAGAGCTCCGAAGGAGTTGCTAATGTAATCGCATCATTTATGGAAAGCTATGTCATGATGTACCATAATGTTATCAAGTGTAAAGTAGTTTTGAGCCTTTTGGAAGGTCAGTCAGTGATTGGAAATCATGTTGCTTTTGATCTTATTACAGATGTGAAAAGGTAAATAGCTAGTTAGCTTTTAATGACTATCGGAAAGAGTGTTTTACAAGACTGTTGTAGATTATAATTGGTTGAATGGCGTATGAATTTACTTTTTATTGTACTTAGTAAAACCCGGGATTAAAAATTGTTTCTTTTTCTTTGGGAATGACTGATATATGCATTAATGGTTTTATCACAGTTTTTACCATATGAAATAGGAATAAAAGGGTAAGACGTAACGTGTAACTTGTACCGTAGCACCATTGAATTAACAATATATACCACCACCTAAATAATATAGTCGACATTTGACTAACAAAGTTTCGACGCCAATTTCAGATCGTATTGGATCGAATAATCAATTCCTACGGGAGCTCGTTATATGTACTTGCTATCAGCATCGAGGTACACTATATAAGTACTATATTACTATAGGTATACACATGTGTGAAGCTATATCTCTCAAACCTGTGGTGGTGCCTGATAAAAACAATACACTCATGTTTTTTTTTTCAATGTCGAACACAATAATCGTGAGTATAAATATTGTAAAAAAATGTCATATTTAAGTATATGTTAAGTTAAATAATAGGCCATCAAAGTCTAAATATACATAAGTAAAATATATACATAAGTCAAAATATACATCTGACAGCTAACTAACTATCTGTAACTTATATTAGAAGTGTGGTAGTAAATATCTTTACGAAACAATCGAATGAAAGTTCTTTCAGTGCAGAGTAAATGCACATGAATCATTATTCTCTTCTGTCACCTTTCTCTTGACCCACTATTCTGTATACTCTAGAGATAAGTTGGGATGACGTGTTCCAAACACCTATGAGCTCTTACCCTAGAGGTGAACTGGAGCAAATACTCGACACATAGTTGCACCCGGAACAAACATTTATATGAACGAACAGTGAATACGTCTGTTTGTGCAGTCTCATTTTAAATATCTATAGGTATGTGTTTAAAAAAGAGCCTTTAATATATTTTAGCAATCTGGTTATATAGTACAAGGTCTGCTTAGTTAAGAATCAGATTGACAAATCGTAAAAATGTACCAGAATATTTATAGCCAATTGTAAATCGAAACCATCCTCGAATCCACTTGAACACACACAAAAAAAACATTCAAATTAAAACTATAAAAATATAATGATTGTGTTATCGCCAAAGTGAGTTTATTAATTTGTTTATAATGTCTTTGGTTTATCCTTATTTAATATCCAGAACAATTCGAGTTTTAATGACAGGCATTATGGCAACAAATGATCTATTCCGCGTGATAGAAGCCGCGGTAAGAAGCTAGTTAAATAAATATTACAAGCTATTCTAATAAGTTATGCGGACAATTCAGCCGGGCCGGCGGAGCACCGTGTGGTTGAATGTTTGTAAACTTGGTCGCAACTTGGCGATGGCTTGGACTTGGAAGTTTACACTACATACAGATATCAAGTTTCGTACACTTCAAGTAACTATAAATGTTTTACAATTTACATCAATTTGTATTGTATTGTATTGTACATAAATTTGTGTTTGGTCGTCTCTTATTCTTTTTTAACCAATAACATTTGCTTAATTGCGATTATATGCTTTATTATGATTTGTCACGCTTAAAACCTGAGTTCCCTCTACTTAAATTCCAAAAAAATCCTACCACCTAATATTATAAATACGAAAGTTTGTGAGTATAGATGGATATTTGTAAGTCTTTCACGCAAAAACTACACAACAGATTTAGATGCAATTTTGAACAATGATTGTTTATAATTTAAATCAACATATAGGCCACTTTTCATTCCGAGAAAATTGAGAATACCCCGATAATGCTAGTGACACCGCTGGGAGGTTAGTAATAAATATCTAAGATACTCGACATTATTAGTTTCATGTTTAATTAAAAGGGGAACATAGTATCTAGTCCTTTGTAATTTCCTTAATAAAGGCGTAAATACAGTGTTCTAATGAATATTCTCGAATTTCCTATCAATAGTTTGAATATAGTAATGCAAAGTAGATGAATATTGTATGAAGTAGATAATTAAACAATGATTTTATGCTCCTACGCTGTATTATGATGACTGTATTGTGATGATCAAAACTCATTAACGTAAAAAGGAAAAATATTGCGCTTTTTCCTTTTTATTCTTTTTTTATTCAACTTTAAGGTGTCTTTTATACACCATTTAAAAAGCAGCCTGTATATGCTAAAAGATGTTTGTGAGATTATTGACAGCCCTTCAATATTGAGGATTCATAGGATATTTTCAGGGGTAAGTATTTTCAAAGGGTTAAATATTTCCCTAAATATTATACTTCATATTTTTCTTGGAAGTCGAAAAATTCTTAAGCAGCTTTCTTAAATACCCGATAAGGGAATATTACTTACTATGTTTTGAGAATATGAATTTGTCAATGTTTTTGTGTGTATGTTTATTGCTACTAAATTCGTTATCAGCTTAAGAATGCATCTATACCAATATTATAAATGCGAAAGTAACTATGATTGCTATAAAAGGAATAAAGCTTTCCCTTAAGCTTGAACATTTAAAAATATTTTAGTAACACAGATCAAATAAAAACAAATAGATAGATAGCATAAATATAAATAGCAGATGCACAACATAATCGCATCACTAGCCATGGCCAATAAACAAGCTGATCATATTAAGTCCCAATTACCGTGGGGGTCGGTATCGATGTCCGAATACGCGAATATGTATCCAATTAGCTGCTATTTCCTCTCTCCGTTTGAAGGCTCAATCCAATCAAGAGGCCCCTAACTTTGATTTCGTTTCTTTGACAAGCGCCGTTAATTATATGTTCGCAATTTTAATTGAATTTTGATAGGTAGACATTCGTATAACTAAATATATTAACGGCAAGGTTTGATGGATAATTAGGTTTTTATTGAACAGTAATGTCGACTTGTGTGAATAAAATGTCAAAAAAATATAGAGATATATAGTTGTCCTTAGTACAGATCATCATATTATCAGATCATTAGAGCATCATTTCATTGACTTCCAACTGAAAACACAGTAATTTTTTGCGATGATTATTACGGTTTCACCCGTGTTTGCGGCAAATCCTCAACTTTTCCGGGATAAAGAGTAGCCTATGTCTTATTCCAGAGTATATCCTAACTCCATGCCAAATTTCATGGCAATCTCTTCAGTCGTTTCTGGCTTGAAAGAGCAACAAACATACATCCGTCCGTACATACATACATGAATTTGACGGACTTTAGTGTTATATAAAAAAAATTGGTTGCCTGTAAAGTCGGTATACGGGCGAAAGTTTTACGTGACAACGACTTTGAGTGGTAAAATAATTTTAATGTGAATATTCATTCGTATAGTAGGAAGAAGGATGAAATAATAGTAACAATTTAAAACATAACGTCACGTTACGTGAGCGGAGCGTAACGCAGTTTCTTCAAGAGTCACCCGGCAAACCAATTTATAAGACGTTGTCACGTCAAAAGTAATTATATAGAGTTGCATTAATCGTGGTGACAAAAAATTAGCAATATTTAATTGTAATGAACCGTTTCTGTTGTGTATAACATCAGTGTAATGATGTTCGGGTCCACACCGCGCCAGTAATGTAACCAACATTCCGTTATAAACGAATTTAAACCGAAGCAATCCGAATTAAATTGGATTTAAACACCAATTTGTGTACAACAATTGTAATATACCCTCGGGGCGGGCCGTGTTATTGATTGTCCTATTTTATTTTCCACTAAAACAGGAGTTATTTTATTTCCATATGTACCTAAGTATTTAAATTATATTACTTTTTAATCATTATGCATAGACATGGTCTTTAAAGGCATTTGGACTTTAAAATGTAGAAAAGGTAAAGGGCCTATATCCAATATTAGGGTATACTAGGCAAATCATAACACTATTTTAAAGAAGCGTGATTTTTTCAAATACATAAAATAGAAATACATTCAGCTCAGAAAAGAGAAAACAAACTTAAGGGTTTGTCAGAAGCAAACAGTTGACCGCAAAGTTGTTCCAAAAGTAATATTAAGTACAGCTAAGACTGTCTTTGTTTAAGTCTGCAGTTAAATCTGTTTCTCTTATAAACGGTACTTATGAAGAAATCCGTCGCACTCGACCGTTGTCGGTCCCTTTAATATGACAAAACATTAAATTACATTTTTAATTTAAATATGACGAAACTTTTTCGGATAGTAAGTTATGCGATTTAGTTTAACGTTACCTACCTACTTATAGGAACATTTTCTTTTCTTTTAAAGATTTTTTTATAAATATCTTAAGACATTTTTTTACACATGGCCTGATTCTAAAATAAACAGAGCTGATATGGTAGCTAGCTGATGTACTGCATATAGGTACTAAGTACTTTTAACTTTGTATTAAAAGTACTTAGTATACTTACTTACAAATAGATACAATTACACGCAGACACAGAAACAGACATGTGCATGTTGTAAGTCAAAAATAATCCAAAATACAGTAAAGAGTAGCGTAGTGTCACAGTCTAACACTACACAAGTAATATGGAATATTCTTTGACTCTCCCTCAAACAACTCGCATTGTACGCTGTGACATATTGGATATTAAATAGAATAAGACACGCCCCACTGTACGCAGTTCGCATCCGCTCGCCTGGAAAATTTATTCATTGCCTTCTAATTCAGTTTCCTATTTCCAACCACCGTTGTCAATGGTACAATATTCTTTTGTACTTCCTGAAATATTAGTAGCTTAGCACAGGTGAAGCAATTACTTGTATAGATTTATTGGTCTAGTTTATCCTCGAAGAAGGTTTTATAATATCTCTAAAATATTTTATGCTAAATCCTTTTTAACGTTAGGTAAAAGCAAACCATGAGTCGTCATGTCGGCAGACATTTTAAAATCGAGTGTTTCTTAATTGGTTTTTAGCAAGTATTGATTTGTTTACGTATGCATGGAGGATCAAAGTACCTACTTATAAATTACAAATTACTTAAAATTACTTACCGTGTTATTTACTGGTTAATTAAACGCTCCCTAATCTAATGAAAAAAATAAACATATTTCGCGACTGCAGTCTCGATGCAATCTTTGTTAGTTTCCTGTTAACTTTTTATATAAATATTAATGGAATATTTCAGAGGCAAAAAACTGCATTCTATTTCAAGCTCAAAGCGTAAATGTAAAATGCAGCACGTTTGCACTGGCGCTTATAACCTAGATGCCGCGATATGTTAGCGCAATTTATACCTCAAAGCGGCTATTCAAATCCCAGTTTAAAACTTGTGAACGTAAACTTGGAAAGTGCTATAAAATGGGAATAGCGAAGTTTCGATCCTAGATGTAGAGTTGAAGTAGTTCATATTATATTTTATGACACCTAATTTATAACTAGTATCATATGTAATGATTCCATTTTTGATGTACAGTATGTAGATTGAAACGCGGTTTTGGTATGAAACAGAATAGTTAACAAAAACGTCTGCCCCGCATTATTAAAATTAATTTTAAATTAAGGGTGGAACAGTCTTTTTATACACAATAGTATCTATATATTTAATATTTTAGTTTTTACACATTATCTTCTATGATCTGAAAACGAGAATCACAATTTACAATAATAATATATTCACATTAATATTTTTTTTGTTTGGTTAGCTACGTACCTACCTAATTTTATCTGTGGCCTTAGCAATAAATTTAATCCCCCGACAGATTACATCCTTATTGAAATTTCCGAATATCTATCAAGCTTAATCCACGTCTGGAGCAACAGTTGCTAACTCGTCGCGTTTCCCCAAAACTGGCAAGGTGCCAAACGAGATCCGGTGAAATTTATTGGCCGAGTTTACACGGTAAACTTATGCGCTGTCGATTTAGATATCCGACTAACTAGTGATGGGATGGGACACTTGTGATTTTTCCGCTCGAACACACTGACAACTGCATTGATATTAGCAACTAAACTACGCTATTTCTGTACCTACGTTTTCAAGGAAATACCTACATTATTTACGTACTGAATCTACCTTTCTATTTTTCTTAAAAATATATACTCAGTTTATATTGAGATATAAAGGTTTATCGTCATCAAAGTCATTACATCTCTATTACCTTATACCTATGTACAGGTAGATATCTATATGTGGTTAATATTATCAGTTCGAACATCTTCTAAAGGTATCTCAAGTTCCTCAAGCAACATTTACATTGTTTCATATACCTCGCCTTAGACAAAGCCTGACATCCTAAGCCAAAGATCAATACTGCAACACAGGAAGTACCCACAATTCCATTAACAACTCGATGTATAGGAGTGTGAAAAGTAAAGTCGGCGAACAATTTGAACGGTTCTTTTGTCCGGTGTTGACGGGGCGGTGGCGGAGCGGCGGCGGAGCGGCGGCGGAGCGGCGGCGGAGCGGCGGCGGAGCGGCGGCGGAGCGGCGGCGTGTGAAGCGGGTAGTCGGAGATAATGAAGCGTAATCAAAAGGGAACCCTGAGCGATCTCGAACTAGGGTGTGGGTGAAAGCGTCTCGCTGTGTACGACCAAGAAATAAGCGTTGACAGAAAGTAAGATACATATCATCGCTTTTTTCTTAACTACCGGAAGAGCACGACTTAGCAACTTACTGCTCTTACGGTGAGCAAAAGCCTGTTTAGAAAAGCAAGTTGAAAGGTAGCGTCACGTATCTTCCGCTTACAATTAAGAGTCAGTTATCTTCTAGGGTTTAAGTGGTAAATTAATAAAATTAACGTAACAATGTTATATTTACACTAGTTGCGTATCAGACTTTGATTTATAAATAAAAAACATAAGTAATATGATCTGAAACAAATGTTTAATTCGATATTCAGGCTTCTGGGGTGAGCCATTTTAATGTTCATGGGTGATATGACAGATAGAGAGGGGAAATATATATTAGCGGCAACAAAATTACGGTAGGTAATATCGATGAATTAACAAGAATATTTTAAAATTAAATATATATATACAACTTAAAACTAGAATAGAAAAATTAAAATAAATAGAGAAAAATATGTCCTAAATCGCTTCCCTGCGGAAGCGTGCCAAGAATGCTGGCAGCATTCCCACGCTGAATTGCTACTGCAATTCTTTGTGCAAAGTATGTGTCAGCCCTCCTGTCACGCGAGGCCTCCACGAGACGATGTGAGACCTCTTTAAAAAGCCGATGAGCCTCTGGTCCCCACGGCCCTAGAGTTTCAACCCCGAACGCCGAAAATATGTTTGTCCTACTAAGGCTAACATATTTGCGGCGCTTGAGGCACTCCTGTTGTGCAGCAGCAGCACCGGGGGCTACGGACGTGTCTGGAAGGTGGGAAGGCGCGAGGGTGTCTACGCATGTGGCGTCCCACACCAGAGGCCTACCCATCTTCCACGGCACCAAAGACATACCATCCGGTCTTCTGCCATCGTCGCGCACCAATCCATTTGGTTCTAAAACAGCTGGTTCGCCGGCGGTGACAAGAGCCCGGCGGATCAAGTCACGGTAATATCTTTGTAATTAGAACATTATAGGCTTTTTTAAATGGTCAAAAACGATTGCTGTTTTAATGGCCCACATTTTTCATTCTGCTGCCTTTCATTGGGCTCAGTGAATCTCGCGACTGTGTCAAAGCAACGACCTCTGTGACTGACTTTTGCACGCGATACGTTACATGTTCAATATAATATATATACATACTTGTTTAAAGTGTAATTAATAAATAAATATCGTGTGACTTTTAGTGAATCAGATTTGAAACTAAGCAGAGCTTTTACTATGGTCGCCAGTGACCATAAAGGTGATATAGTACTATTAAATACTATACTTATAATGATACTTACATCCAACAACATTCACACAAATTTTGTCTGTACAGCTCGATAATTAAGTCCACCAAGCCATTCGGTCAGTCAAAATAATATATATCTATTAGGTTCCCGTTCCTAGTACAACTTATTTTTCCTGAGCATATTCCTGTTAACAAGTATATTTTTACCATAATGGTACCGTACAGTTTTAGTTTTCGAACCAACCAAAACTGTCGGATAGGCATTTTTAATTCATATTTATCTTATTATATGCGTTTAGAATTAATAGTACCTTAAAAAATCTTATATCATACGTATATTCTTGGAATGGACTATAGTTTATGATTGCTTTTAAAAGACTATGACCTTCTAAACTAATTCGATACAGATTATATATTCGTTCCATTTAAGCATCACGTACGCGACGCAGTACTGTAAGACATTCGCTAAGATTAATGCCTCTAATTAGATTGATCGATTTTGGAGACTAAAACCTTTGAGCTTAAAGTGGATAGATAACACGATTACCTCGTTAAGTCTTTTGGCTTCAATTAGCAGAAGACGCCGCGTAATGGTCCTAGTGGTGTAGAAATTACATGGTTGTTCAGAACTGCTCGGAAGCGAATTCGATGTGGGAAAACGGAAAGTTTTTTATACCCTTAGGTCAGTAATTCGATGTACAACCTGATAAATAAATTCTGGTCGGTTTGTTTTGTGGTTAGTGGTGGTATTTTCAATGGTTGTGGGATGGATTCTCATCAAGGACAAATGATACTACAACCACCACAGCATCAGTATTGGTATACGGAAAATTCTGAAATGTTTGACTTGAAAATTGATTGGTTTTCCGACCAACATATCCATTACAAGACCTACATAATAACTGAGCCTTAAACGGCCTATATATCTACTATTAAAAAAATAAATAGTCAAGTAAAATTTTTCTACATCCATATTCTTTACATCAACTAAAATGAATTACCAACAATCCTGAAGTTTGTTCAAAGCACACTTGTCGTAAAGAGACATAACAAAAGTGGCTATAAAAGTTTAAATCCACTATACGGATGAATGTCGCTTTTACCGACCGAGGACAAAAGAGAGTGCATGTTTACATACATACATAAATTGAGAACATGTCTAAAACAGGATGGCATTCGATTGCCATGGATTGTATCTACGTATTTTTTTTAATAGGACTGTTTATTTCAAAGTCACAATAAATGGTGTGTATTGTAAGCTATAGTAGGTACCTAAAATATAAATAATTCAAAATTCAAAATAGTTACATTACACAAAAAGCGCAACAAAATATACCTACACATACTAATATTCCACTCACATGAAGTTTTACAAATACAACTCAAACTAAAATCAACGTAAAAGTCAACTATTTGAAAGTAAATTGGCCTAAGGTTTATCAAAACCTGTTCACGTTTCCACAACATTCCGAAAACTAAATAAGAACCAGCAGCTAAACCAATGAAGGAGTTTTCTATTTAATCAAAGTACCCATTCACGATAAGTATTTCGAAGCGGCAAAACACACTTAGGTTCTGATAAAATTGATAATAATTACTCAAGGCACGTTCTTTCATTTTGCGCGAACATTTTTATGGGAATCCCCAATTTGGCTGACTCCATTACCGTTACGGATGTATTTTTATAGGCATCGCTTTTAATATCAGCTCCTATTCATTGTCAGTTACAGTATTGTCTGTCAGGCTTCTTTTCTCTTATTAAATTTTGTATGGATCAGCCGACTTATAGAATAGGTACAGAATATTTTACCTATTAACACATTTTGAAGTTTTATGTTAAAAAAAACCAAAATGAAGTTTTGTGTTCAAAATGTGTTCAAACACATTTTGAATTTATTATCAAAATTTGTAGATAGTACCTCGTGCTTATAGGGTCATGGGAAACTACCATACCTATTTTCACCATAAATATAAAAGGAATGTTCATATGTATGAATGTTCGTTACTCCTTCACGCAACTACGACTGTAGGACTGTACCACATAGGCTCCCATTTCTCAAGAAAATTAAAGGTCCCACGGGAACACGAGTAAAACCGCGGGACAGACACTAGTACACCTTAAGAAAAACAATTCTGGGAACCCTACCGCGAAACTACCGCTTCAGCAAGTTCATTTACAAATGAAAAAGTGAATCCTGCAAAATGTGCTTTACATTTTATAGAATAGGGAGCTTCCATTTACAGGATATTGTTTGCCTCCTCCCTTGCCATTTGCTTTTTCCAATCTACGAACCTGTTGTAAAATAAGGTGTTATGTTTATTGATTCAAAGTATTTAAATTAACGAACTGCGATCTCAGTGGTAAGGTGTCGTGGTAAGTATATGTTTGACATTATGGTGTCTATGAACATCAGTTTAGTGTATTGTTCTATATAAGTACCTACTAGCATCCATTCTGTGGTTTTAATCGCGTTTTCAGGCAAGCAGTCGTGGTAAGTTTATGCTTGTTAGTATGGTGTCTATGAACATCAGTTGAGTATATTGTTCTTATATAGGTACTAGCTTCCAATCTGTGTTTTCATCCGCGTTTTAAAAAGATCTTCAATTATTGCTGGATAAAAAGTAGCCTAAAGTTGATTACTAAAATAGGTGTAACTCTGTACCAAAATTCTTCCAGATACCGTCAGCAGTCGCGTGACTGAGTAACAGCAAACCAAACATACTCATTAATAAAATTACTATAGTATTATATGTCTGTAATTCTTAGGTACAATTTTGTTTTTCTACCCACATTTCACAATTTGTTCGAAATGGTTTCTTCATACGAATTGGCTGCGTCCACATGAGAGTGGTGACAAATTACAGAGTGGGAGTAGTATAGTGGGACAGATTTGTAGGGCCCAGTGGGACCTAAGATTCATGACTTACATTTACATGCCTATCTGGCATCTATATGCTACATAGAGGACGCCATGTCAAACGCACACGTTATATTATCGTCGGATATAAGTTTATATTCTCTGTGGTTTATTATCAATGTGGTTGATTCATCGTCTTTGATTTTTTAAAATACTGTGGGTAATGATAAAATAAAAAAAAGGACAATTTTGTACAGATTTACTGTAAGCTTATACTATAGTACTCTTTGGTAAGCTTGTATTTACCTATAATTAGGTAGGTACTAAAAACAATGTAGGTACATCGACTCCAAATTTATCAATATATATTAACCTCATAACTGACAAAGGGTATGTAATATCAATCGAATTAATTGAATACATTTTACAATCGGTTTAAAAAAACATCATGAGGAAACCTGCGGGGCCGAAATGTCATAATTAAAGCCCGCTTATCCGCACTAGGCCCACGTGGTGGACTATGGCCTAAATCCCCTTATTGTTAGGGGAGGTTCGCTCCTCGGTGGAGACGCATAAGAGCTGAAGATGATATTTTAAAACAGCATAGTTTATTTCTTACGTTCCTTGTAACAGGCATAAAACAAAACGAAGAAATAATCAATAATCCAGCTTTAGGTACGACACAAAAGAAATATCTAGAAATGCTAGATATAAATTATTATGAAACAAGTATATTTCAAAGAATCGTTCTACGCTAAAACCTGTGTCTCAAATGAATTGTTGTCAGCCGAGTAGCGTTCGTCTCTGAACGTTTCATTCAGTGAATAGTGAACAGTCTGTAGACTAGACATTAGTATACAGACGGTGTAACCCTTACAGGCGTCGATCATGCTACCCTACTAACCGCATTTCCCATTCACTTAAATAGGCACCAGATTTCTATTGAGTGTAAAATGTATATAGAATAAATTAAGGCATTTGAGGGTCCGTGATCAAAAAAACCATGGTTACCTTCAAATAGCCAATTATGTACTAGGTACTGTATTTTACTAGGTTATGTCCAAGTTTTCAAAATATGTAGTGTATTGTATGATATCCACCGATTTATTTTGTTAATTGACCTATATACATCACAAATTGGTTTAATCAAAGCTTTGTGATTTGGTCCTGGGGAATTTATTTGATTTCTATGTAAATTAGGTCGGTAACACGGTCTACCTTGGTAAATTGGGAGGTTTTTTTTTGTATCGAGTATTATGATAAATTGTATTAATTGTCAATGATTTATCTACTAAAAAATAAAGTTGTTCAGTCTTATGAGCCTATAATTTCACCGAACGAAACGCACTAAGACACATGCACTTTCACAGTGAAGTTAGTTATGTAGGTAATATTTCTTCAGACCAACTCTGCACTAAGAGCTCTGCTACTCGACCCTGCTAAAAACGTGCGGAGCTATTTTTGAGCAGAATTACTTGCAGTAGTATTTTAATGGACTTAAAGCTCATAGTTCCTTTTTGACAGCACATAATTAAAGTCAACTAGCTGACCTGCGCAACTTCGTCTGCATCACGTGATCCCTGTTTTCGCAACATTTCTCGTTGATGCTCCACTCCTATTAGTCGTAGCGTGATTTTATAACCTTTTCGATAAATGGGCTATTCGTCACTTAAATCATTTTTCAATTCGAACCAGTAGTTCCTGACGTAAGCACGCTCAAACAAACAAACACTTCACCTAAATTAAGTACGTATAGATGTTCTAAAAGGGACAAGCATAAATCAATATATCTGTTTGTACGCTAGGTAAAATTACCTACTTCAGGGTTTTAAAAAACCAAAAGAAAAAGGTCATCTGTTATATTTAGCTTGATCTTTGCCATCACTGGAGGTGGGTAGAGATTTCAGCAACAGATAGCTGTGGAGGAAGCGCCGGCACGGAATGTACATTGTACATAGAAACGGCGACACAGATACACTGAGTAGTGTTGGAATCCACCCGTGTTGTCAAGGCCTTTTGTTTAAAGCAAGTATTGCAGCTGCAAGAGCAACTAATCGATTTGTTAGTAATATAAAAGTATTTAGGGTAGAAGTAGGGAAATGTGGATATATGTTATGTAATACTAACAGAATTATATTTGTCTATTTAGACAAAAAACTATATCAGATTATAATATCACTTCATCAATAGTTACAACTATAGTTTTCACTGTTTTATAATATTCCAAATATAAAATTCGGAAAGAAAAAATTGGATTCAGACATATTTACTGTCGTAGGAGAGTTAAATAGTTGAGTTTGTAATACTCCGAATTATCTAAAACTCTTGCAAGACTCTTAGATTAGATTTAGAGAGAATTGATGAGACCCTGAATTGTACGGTTATTTGACAGCTCCAGTCTCTTCTAGCAAAATATACAGATTTTTGTTGAAACCATTTCACGGCCACCACTGCTTATCATGCCATGCGGCTGTTCTGAGTCTTGGTCCTGTCTTGAACATGACAGACAGCTAAGTACACAACGGGAATACTAATAAGTGCCTATTCCATAAAAATGCTTTAATGTTAATAAATAATAATAATATGTACTTACTTATGTCTCTTTCAAAAATATCTATTTAAAATTGCTAAACTAAGGTTTGGTTTCATTCCCACTAAACCTAGATGACCTGCACCCTTAAGAAACAGACTATACACAGCCTTGCGTGAAAGACGGCACTTAACTTTATAATATTTGCTTGAAGCCCGTCTTATGGCAGAAGCTCCCACGAAGCAAAACAATGCGACTGCTCAAGTATCCAAAGAGTTGCCACCATCATTTGTAAATGCAGTTAAACAAGGGCGAAAGAAGGTAGTTAGCAACAATGACTCCATAGAACGTGTGGCCACTAAACCAGCGAACGCTGCTACGTATGTGGAGAGGGCACCGGCCGTAAATAAAGACAAAATTGTTGCTAAATCTGTTGACATAATTTTGGAAAATGGAAATAGAGAACCGGAAAATGAAGGAAATTGGGAAACTGTAAAAAGGAAAACAAATAGATACCCTAACAGCGAAGTCAAACGAGGGGGAAGTACAAGTGTATTTGAAATCCAAGGGGAGGAACGAAAGAAATATTTACATGTCTGGCGTCTACAGAAAAGCACCACGGTAGATAAGCTAGAAAATTATGTTAAAAATATTTGTGGAAAAGATATTGTAGTGAAGGTTGAAAAAATAAAACCGAAGACAGAAAGAGATTATTCATCATTTATTATCGGAGTCCCAGAACGTAAATATGACATACTATGTCAACCGGAAAATTGGCCAATAAATATTGAGTTTTGTGAATGGGTGTGGTTTCGTAGATACATCGACAAACAAAAAAAACCACATTAAACCTATCCAACTATTCTACCAGAACGTGAGAGGGCTTAGAACAAAACTAGACGACTTTTATGTAGGTATCTCGACTTCAAACGCTGATTTATTTGCCATTACGGAAACAGGCTGCAATGAGTCTATTAATGACGCAGAAATGATTCCACCGGGATATACTATTAAAAGATGCGATCGTGCGGACGGGCGTAAACAAGGCGGCGCGTGTCTCGTGGCCACACCGCGCTTCGAGCTGCGAGGCGTACCTACACCGGGCGACGTTAACATCGACGATCATATGTTCGAACTGGTTTGTGCTACCGTACATCAAAAAAATCGACTATTATTTTTGTTGTGCGTTGTTTATATACCGCCTCATAGTACTGAGAATGAATATATGTTATTATTTAAAATCATTGAACAGCTTTGTAATAATTATAGGGAAATAGTAGTAATAGGTGATTTTAATTTATATTCTTGTTCTTCATACATATGTAACTATTACGAATACTTTCAAACATATTGTGGGTTCACTCAGAGTAACAAAGTAGGTAATTGTAACGATCGGCAATTAGATCTAGTGTTGAGCACGTTTGTGGAGGGTGAGGGTGTGAGCGTGCGCGCGGCGGACGCGCCGCTGGTGCCGGTGGACGCGCACCACCCCCCGCTCGAGGTGGCGCTGACCCTCCGCGCGCGCCCGCCGCACTCGGCCAGACAACACACATCCACACATCCCGCTACACACGACTCTCACGCACCTACAGGGTGGAATTTCAATAAGGCAGATTTTTCTTTTTTGTATCTATCACTAGCAGCAGTAGACTGGGCACCGATTTATGATTTAGAATTGGAAGATAGTTTAAATTATTTTTATGAAACTTTCAACTCAATTATTAATGACTGCGTTCCCAAGAAAAAGCGAAGTAGTGTAAATTCGAGGTACATTTACCCCGAGTGGTACACTAGTGAAATAATTCGCGACATAAAACTGAAGGCCGCTTTTCATAAGAGGTACAAATCGAGTAAGTCGAGGCTTGATTACGAAGCGTTTGCTCAGTGTAGGACAAAAGTTAAGAATATGATAGCATTGGCGCAGAAACACCATCGAGACTGTGCTCAAAACCGTCTGTTGAAGGATCCGAAGTTTTTTTGGAATTATGTTAAAGTTAAGAGGGGTCGTAGGAGTCCAAAAAGTATTTCAAAGGACGGGAAGATTTTAACTTTGGAACAATGTGTTAGAGAGTTCGCAAAGTATTTCTATTCAGTGTATAGTTCAGAACGAGCCGAGTTGAACGTGACGGCATCGATAGTGGAAGCAGGCGGCGGAAATGGAGCGGCGCGAGTTCACTTGGATCACTTGCAGCTGGACGATGTACAATGCGCGCTCCGACTACTCAAGCCAAAAACGTCCGCTGGACCGGACGGCATACCACCTTTCATCATTAAGGATTGTGGGTCAGTCCTGGCTAAGCCTCTGCTTCATATTTACAATAATTGTTTAAAAACAGCTGTGTTTCCAGAGCGATGGAAAATAACTAGGGTCGTTCCGGTACCAAAGGGAGGTTCAGGGAATACAGTTGATGGCTTCAGACCTGTAGCAGTTCTGTCAACTCTGGCAAAAGTATTAGAATCTGCTATCCATAAGAAAATATACACACAAGTAAGTGCGCAACTCTCTGACGCCCAGCACGGATTTCGACCGGCGAGAAGCACCACCAGTAATTTGCTTAGTTACATGGCTGATGTTGTGCCGGCTGTGGACAGTGGGGGACAAACCGATGCTGCCTACTTTGACTTTAAAAAAGCATTTGATTTAGTCGATAATGATGTATTGCTCAAAAAGTTAGCAGGAGTTGGTTTCACTCCACATTTGCTGTCATTTTTTGCCAGTTACATGAGAGACAGGCAGCAATACGTTGAATATGCCGGACACAGGTCAGCACCATACTTTACACGGTCTGGGGTAAGCCAGGGCAGTAATCTCGGGCCACTGGAGTTTATTTTGATGATCAATGATCTACCCAAGGTGGTTACAGATGCTAAATGCTTATTGTTTGCTGACGACCTCAAGCTTTCTCTCAGCATTAAAAACATAGAGGACTGTGAAAGACTGCAGAGAGACATAGATAGAGTGGTAGCATGGAGCAAGAAAAACCTGTTGCAGTTTAACATCGCAAAGTGCGTTACAATCACGTTCTCTCGAGCGCACACTCCACTCCTCTATAATTATAAAATTGACGGTACTCCAATAGTCAGGGTCACAAAGATCAAAGATTTAGGTGTTTGTCTTACCACTGAGCTAACGTTTCGGGATCACATTATTAACACCTGTAAAAAGGCCTATAGGAGCTTAGGTTTTGTACTTCGTACAGTTCATGGCTTCACAAACATGAATGCAATTATAGCTTTATATAATGCTTTAGTTAGGAGTCAATTAGAATGTAATGCAGTCATATGGGCCCCCCACGAAACTAAGTATAGTCTCATGTTGGAGCGGGTACAGAATAAATTCATTCGGTACTTATATCTCAGGCAGTATGGAGTGTACCCATTCTATCCACTGATGTATCCAACTTTATTTATATTAGGTATGGTCGGATACAATGAATTGAGAGTTAGGAGGGATGTAGCACTTGCCAGTTATATCTTTAAAATACTAAGAGGAAAAATACATAACTCAGATATATTGGGGCGGGTGAGTCTGTGTGTGCCGGATAAGTACATCTGGCGGCGACGCCGGCCGCGACTAGTGGCGGTCCCGCGCGGGAGGACGAACCTCGTGAGCGAGGCGCCGCTGACGCGCACGCTTCACAACCTCAACCTCATTTCTTTGGAAACCGACCTATTCTGCTGTGCTCTGAGTGAATTTACAAAGATTGCTTTTTTTGTTATATGTTATAAAACGAATTAATTGATTATTTTTTGATTAGCACTTACTATTGCATTAGGTTAAGACCTGTAATAATAGTTTGTAATGTGAAATAAATAAATAAATAAATAAATAAAAAATAAGAGTCTCGAGTAGGGACATCTAAAAAGCTGCGAGACAAAAAGAAAATGTCAAAGTGTAAACTTCCCAGACATTCTAAGGGCTTACCTAAAAGCAATTTTCGGGGTGTCGCATTACAAGTTGTCTGATATTGTGACGTTGGGCCTTGATGTCACCAACTACACCTTCCTTCATCAACGCGAACAATCCCTGCATTTTCTAATACAAGCTTTATCGGTAACGAGACCTTCGCGAGTGGACCTTTCACATAATTGCTTAGAAAACAAAAGAGATAGAGCATGTCATCCACACTTGAACAAGTGTGAATCACAACCAAAGGAAACTTTACAAACATTTGATTCGTGGAAAACAGATCGAGTTCTAATAAACTTGTCGTTGCGGAGCTAAACTTGTAATGGAGTTTACTAACTGAACAATATTCATTGAACTTACCTATAGCCTGCTTTAGTGTTTTACTTGACTACAGGTAAAACTTTTAGTTTTCTGACTACTTGATAATTGGACATTGGAACTTCTGAATATGCTGTGTAAATGTAAAATACGGGTGCAGCGAGTCTTAAGAAAACTTGATAATTATTAAAATACATTTTACTATTAATAGTTGATTTTATTTTGTGCCACAAGTATTACCTACAAGTGGTAAAATGCAACTCAGTTCTATAAATATTAAAATTAGTATCTCGATCTATTAGGATTTCTAGTAGTTTTGATATTTGATTAAAAGTGGATTTAAACAAGCTAGTCATATATTCGGATCACAAAACAATTTACTAATTGAAAATATAGGCAGATAAACAATGCAAATTTCATTAGCTCTAGAAGATTATATACTTTTGTAACTGCAAATTTTATTGACGGACAAAGCCGACCCTTAACAGGATAAGGCGAGGAAAATGATGATAATGATTAACTGCAGATTTTATTATAGATTACTGTAGATATTTAGCCCTCAATCTCTCCGTAGCAAGTTAAGCGCCCAAAGGTAGTAAACACACAAACCTTAACTGAAATATGCGTCTCCAATGCAATTGTATACTATAATTTACTGTTTTATAGTGCAGGTTAGTAGAAGCATTTCGCTATATTTAATACTGTATAGGTATGTTAATATTATTAAAGTCTCAATTTTCAATAATACATATTGAGTGAAATAAAACATTTCATGTACTATTAAGTAGAGATGTGTTGAGAATCGATATGTACAATCATTACCAAAACGATTTCCTTTAAGTCAAGTAATTAATGTTAATTACGCTAATGAGTTCTAATGTAAATTACAACAAGGTTCAAATTACCATGAGAAACGTCCACGAGAAGACTGGCCTTGAGTAGAAGCTGCGCCGGCGTCTAACATCTCACTCGTTTTCATCCTTAACAAAAGAGATAGAAGATGTGACGTTAGTTGAAAAATCGTCGAGCTAACATTGATGTAACAGAATCAAAACCCTGATAATAAGGATGGTGTATTTTTAACAGTGTTTTGACAACAGTTCTAGACAATTCTCTAAACTCAATCAATATGCACATAAGTAATAATTGAAGTTATAGCTATCAAAGTCATACTCCTGATTTGGATTCTATGCCTAAAATTTTTTGCGTGAAATAACAATTGTACTGAAGCTTCAGTCTATCACACGGGTTATATTTTATATTAAACTAGCTTTTGCTGTGCGGTTTCACTCCCCGTACCGTAACGTAGGAATTCGGGAATAAAATATAGCCTATGTTATTTTCTGATAATGTAGCTTTCTATTTACTTTGGTGAAAGAATTATTAGAAACGGTCCAGTAGTTATAGGCTCCATTCAATACAAACAAAAAAAAATCTATATAATATAAAAGTATAAACAGAATTTAGCCTAAAAACTGACGACTTTATTGGATCAATATTTTGAAGACTGTAATTTTATATGCCACAAAATATATTTATATGTCATTATCCCCAAGGTAGGCCAATGTATAGCCCCCTTAAAGCTCCCAAATTAATATATAAGGGGTATCCTTTCAGCCTCTTACATTCTCCAATTAAGGCATGGGACCGGGTTGATACGTTTACTGTACAATAATTTATTTCTTATAATGTCCTTTATATTTAGTAATGCTTGCTTAGGTCGGTATTGATAAATATTTAATTCGTTGTCCTAAAATTAATGTAAAATTGGAAGAGATATTGCTTCATACACGCACGAACGACTAAAACGATTTTATAGTTTCAGACAAATAAATAATATAACATAAGATATAACGATAGAGAGATTCTCTTTTAAAATTAATAGGAATTAATAATGACATGACAATAAAAAGGGATTTTTCATAACTGAATCCTTGAAATATGGGACCAAAACTATGATATCGTTCGAGATCAGTAATCTAGGTAGTAAGTAGTAAGAACATATCAATGACCATGGGTATAAATTAATAAGTTTGATAATCGGCCCATATTTATAGAATAGATACTAACATAATGTATGGAAAATTATGTCACAGTGTAATGTAACCACAAAGACTTCGTGCTACGACAGTATTTACTTAAAAATATCGCAAAAAACTATACTGCTTGGAATGCGGATGCGGATTACGGTGCGGATATGGTTACCCAATAGATTTAGCAACGTAGACTACGTTTGAAAACATATTTATATCTAGATTATAATAGTCCAATAACAAATATTTACAAAAAAAATTTTTAATACATACTTAGTATATCGGACTAAAAGTTAATTCTATCTTAACAGATTCTGAGCAAAATAGTGAAGGAATTAAATATTACTACAAAATGCAAAGTTCTTTGTTGGAATACGAAGCTTTTGCATCCTTAATTTGTCTTTAGAACGATGTTTTTGTGGTGAACTCCTCAGTGGCTAGAAATGGACCATTAACTCTTATTTATACCGGATTAACGAACCGTCCCTTCTGAATCTACAATTTCACATGCTTTGTAAGTCATAATATTAATTATATTAAGCTTTGTTACACACCCTTTCCCTATGTTAAATAAAGGGTTGCTTATTATGCTCCGAAATCTGCAATATTATTTTAAGCATATATCATGGATAACACACAAAAATTCTTCTGCACAAAAATGAAATCATATACACTGTAGTTTATAATTTTCTAGACTAGACTATTTCATTCACCTAGCTAATTACAAAACTTTCAACCAAGTACAAAATGTTGGACCAAATATTTGAGCAAAGTTTGGTTAACACACTTCATCAAAGACGTATGTACCAACTGAGTTTACCTTAATTAATTACGAACCTCGTTGGCAATTAACAAGTTGTGCAAACAAAACACGACGGAGCATGGTTTAGTTTAAATTCAATGGTTAACATGGGTAGTGTTTCATAGGCGACCGTACCAGGAAGGCAGGTAACGTTTAAAAATAATAAACATGATGGCGGGACCATCTAACTAGATTGTGGAGAAAATTAGCTAGTTTAATATAAATATGAAACTAGCTGATCCGTGGTACTTCGCTGTTTCATATCACTGTAAAAATCAGTATAATTATGTTGACGATAAAAGTTATGAGTTAAATAATAATAAGTGTTTTTTTATTCCTCCTATTGGATTAGAGACCACAAAAATTAACAATGCGGGTACAAAATCAAAGCAATTAAAATAATTAAATTGCATCCATCAAAATGATGGTTACCCATTGGTTCAAAACCTAAAAGAGTCCGTTGAATATGAAAAAAACTAGTATTCATATTTTAAAAGCAATCTATTTGCTTTTCAAAAGTAAAAGGCTTATGCATAAATTCCAATGCTTTTTCACCAAGTTTCAAATTAATATATTTAAATATTAAGGCAAATAACCTTTTTGCTATTCACTAAATGTGATTTTGAATTTAAATAACAATTTTATGTTAAAATGCTAGTGCGATTTGTGTTCAACAAGTATTTATATAGCTTTGTATAATCAGAATAATAGTCAGCATTTTTAATTAATCTTTACTAAACGACCAACAACTTAATAGAATGTTTTTGATTTTAAGAGAGTTGAACTTTCCTTAGAATAGTGAATCAGAAAGAAAGAAAGAAAGAAAGAAAGAAAAATATTTATTGACAGCACACATTATATAACGATTACACAAAAACAAATTACATAAAATTAAACATAATAAAAAACAAATCAATAGCAAATAAGCGGTAGGAGTGCTGTCAATGGGGGACCAGCTCAGCATGTGCTGCTGTAGACAACAGCGCTGATTTTCAGCTGGCACCTAAATCATGCTAAACGGAAAGGCGTATAAACAAGCACTAGTCAATCTCCATGTAACTCGATGCAAAAAAACAAGGTAGTATTTACGTACAATACAAAAAAATGTGTTCTACCCTTTTACCATCTCACTAAGTAAGGTTTGTAAAATATGAATCTGTCATTAAGCCATGCTATGCGGCGGGCCGGCGGCCGTCGGACACGCATCTATTCATACTGGGCCCTCTTTATCACAAACATGACTTCCCTAGTAAACAAATGAAACTGGGGCGCTTACTGCCTCAGAACAACACATCATAGAGGGGCCGAACCAACTTGAACCACAAAAGCAACTTCAATTTTTACCTATTGGCAAGTATGTCACAGTCTAAGTGACAGCTGCCAAGTATATATTTTTTCAGGCTATGTATTTGATTTAGTTTCTAATTATAGAGCATTTTAGAAGGCGTAAATGGTAGAAATTATTATTATGAAACTGATAGAAAAAACATCTTACGCTGTTCTCTTGACATATGTAAGCTCGTTAACCTTACTAGTTATACTATGTGTTTGAACGACAAAATCAGGCTTTGTGTATGAATTCGTTCCGAAAGATTTAAGAATTACTTTATAATAGTATTATTAAAATTATGCGTATTTATGAATATGCTTTTGGAATACCAAATTACCCTTTTAACCGGATGCTTTTACGGTGTATACCGATGTTCCCCTCTGTAGGACAGGCCCGTGTTGCTCTATGATATATGGTTACAGCGGACAAATAATGATGTCGCCGTAAGTGCACGTATTACTGAACATGCTCAAAGCTTTATTCAAACTGTGAATGGCTTAGAGAAATGCGCTGAGGAGAAATGAACGTAGTCTGTGTGTTGTGTATTCTAGTTGGAAACAAAATAATAGACGTTCCAACGCGGTCTGTGTGTGGTGAAAGTTTATAACAAAACGCTCAAAGTATAATGAGCATACATAACTTGCACTTTTGAACTTTTTCTACTACAGGTTGGTCGTCTTACGTTCGTTTCCTACTGAGGACACAATATATTTGTGTTATTGAACATATGTGTCTGTTATATATGTACTATTTGGATCTGGTAAATTCTATTCTGGTAAACTCTGCATTAAATGAGAATCAGGTGACTTGTGTGTATATAATTTACCTACTAAGATGTTTATTATTTGTAATAGGATAGCTTAGCTTTTATAAATCACATGGTGCTTTCTTAAAAACACTTTAAAGGTATGGCATTTTATCCCCTTACCTTGAAAATAACAATAAGTACTACGTGTAAATACAATTCATGAATATTTCCCTAGCAACTATCCTAAGCAAACAATTTTGAACTCATGAAATGAATTAGTTTTAGTCTAAATTTTACTGTACTCATACTATTTCATCCCTACTTAATTACTATTAACGCAAAACGAACTCTGTCGGTCTGTCAATTTTATGCTTTCACACCTAAACCACTGGACCGAGAGCATGAGAAAGGACATAGGCTACCTATTTTCTACGGAATATTAAAGGCGAGTAAAGCCGCGGTAGTCATTAGTATTAAACCATTGAAATTGAACCTTCAAATGTATGTCAAATTGACCACATTTCATTATTTATGTATCTGTTCACGTATCGTACACGCTAATATAATTTTGTGGTTTATAATAAACAGCACAAATGCGAAAATACTTGCGGTTTTCTTAATTAATATGATCTCATTTTAGTTACATTATGTTTAAAAAATGCTACGATATATTTTATTACCAACTTTACGTTACTTTACTTTTACTTTTTTATGCTTGGTCTCAAAGCATAAAAAAGTATCTGCCAAAAGAAGTTTATAGTTTTTTTTTACTATAATACTTATCAGATAGTTATAAGATAAAAAATCACCCCAAATATACCTATATATTTATATATCCTGAGCATATTGCTGAGTTTATTGCTGGGCCTTCTCCGCAAAAGCAACCTTCCGAACCGAGGTAGCGACTTTAATTTGGACATTTCATAAGTGCCTTCAAGTTCTTTCAAAATATTTCATTTAATAATAAAACCATTATCTCATATATTACAATTACATAAATCTATATACTCTCAATACAGCCAGATATACATGTGGCCTACTATTGCGTGCTATTTAATAGTAACTGTTGCAAATGGGTTACTTCCCCGGGCACAGTGCAAGCCATTATCAACAAACCAACTAGTTACCTATTATTTAGGGTAACTAACTTGTACAGTGACAATAGGGTTGGCTTTACAAAGCTCTACAGAAAGCTCCATACTTTAAATAAGCTTAAAATATGTATGGGTTGCATGGAACGGTACCACGTTCTCTCAAGATTAGAAATATTAAATCCTATTTTTTTTTACATGTGGTTATGATTCGCTGCTTTTTCACATTATTATGTCTCTATGTGTTTTAATTGATTTAAAAATTAGACGATAATGTTTACAATAGAATTAAGTAGGTACCGGTATTTGTATGAAAACTAACATAAAATATACCTAAGTGTACTCTTGCTTTTTATAAAAAAATAAAATAAAGTATTTTAGACAATCATATCTCATATGATTGTCTAAAATACTTTAAATAACAAGGCTTCTTAATCATAGTCTGAAAAATATTGAGTTTGAAAATCTACTTCACAAACATCACTCAGATTTAATAGGTATGATTTTTAGTGTCGATGCAGCCCTTACGGTTGCAAGAGCCCTTTGCCCGTGGATACAAACTTGTTCCCCGACCTTTCACAACTAATACGTACATAATGGAGTTTGAACCCTATACGGTAACTTTTGATCACGTCGTTCCATACACAATATAAACGTTTATATCGTCCAGTACAGCCATAGTTTAAACTGTTGACAAAATAATACATTTCCCATGAAAATTGTCGGCGCTGTGTTTCAGTTTTGTTACGAATGTGTTTATCTATTGAGTTTAAACTATCTGATGAAATCGTAATCGTAATGTTTCACCGGAAAGGATTTTGAGATTATTTCATCAAATTGTAAAATAGGTAGGTAGGTATTTAATATCGATTCTTTGTTTTTTAGTAATCACGAAAAAAATTGCCTTTATATCATTGATATAAAAAAACCCATGCTTTATATGCAAAAATAAGAACTACAACCGTAATAGGTATTGTATTAATTAAGTATCTACACTTGACGCGTTTTGGTAACAATGAATCATTTTCGTCCAATCCATCTGAAAATTCGTTAACTACAGTATAATCAATTTCGATCACGATGTTACAACACAGTCCCAAACATCTATAAAAAACAAATCTCACATCATCGAAGCAATCTAATTTCTTCGTTTCGTAGTGGCCAGTGGTCCGTAAATTAGGTTTTACATCCCTTCCCGACCATAAAAGAATATAATGCTAAGATATAAAGTAACTTAGTTCGACATAGGGTCTCTTAGCTAAAGAGATGAGGTACTTAATATACTCGTACCTTTCATACAAAAAGGGTAGATATTGAATAGACAGTCGTATTCGTTACCTAATCTAATTTATGTAGTGTTGTCTATTACCTTTCATTCTCCGAATATTAAGAAGTTACGGACGCCGATGGATGTGCAGACCGATTTTATTGAAAGAGTTTTGGACATATGAGTAATTAGGTATACTTAATGGTTTAAAAATTTAACAATATGTCATGAGTAATTTTATATCATTTTGATATCATGCATCTAAGCTATAATTCAATACTATAACAAAATAGGAACATATGAAATCTCATTTAACTAGATTATCTACAATCAAAAAATTTACAAAAAATATCTAGAAAATAAGTCTTGAGGTTAATTAGGTAGATCCTTTTTCTTTTACTTACCAAAGTCTGAGGCACTTTGCAGGACATTTGCACTTCGATTGATCTTAACTACTTAATCCAAATTAATCTATTTTCCATAAAGCGATTCACTTTGTTCACAAATATCAAACGACTTAATGCGAAGTATTTGCGTGAATGTCGCATACACATCTGCGTATTTGTTTTAGAGACGTACCACAAATTCTATTACGTGTTAAAAGCTCCTAAATTGAATTCCTAAGGCATTGTATGGCGCTGATCGAGCGCTGAGCGATGGCAATACCAGCCTATGTATTCTCTATTTAAACTTTATCGGCGATCGAGCACTGCGCAACCCTAGATTCGGAAGTCTCACAAGACGCCATAACAAACGAAAGAGACAGAGCATTAAGACCTCGAGCTAATGTCATTTTATAATACTGAATTGAACCCCGAACGCGATACCGAATACTTTGCAGAGTTCAAAAACGGTTTGGAAGTAAGTATGTGCATTCATTTAAGCATATAACTTCTTAAATGAAGATATGAATATTTGATGTGATGTCAAGAAAACTTTTTTATTGCAAAAATAATAGAGTTTTATTATTCAATAGCAAAACTTTAGACAGGTACAAAATTACCTGTAAACAAAGGATGCAAAACGAATTTAGTATACCTACTCTATCAAATCGAATGAACCATATTCGATTATGTTTATAAAAATTGTTGTAGTCATTGTATATGTTAAATATAAAAAAATGGCGTCGAAATTAACTGGCTTTAACCGACTGACATACAAAAACAACAATTTCAAGAAACTTTCTGGATATGTATAGTATAACTACTGTACATTTACAGTATGTGAAACAGAACATGTGTTCCTTAATATGTTTGAATATTCAATTAATCTACTCTACCTTGACTTGCCCCAATTACGCTTCGTATCGCTAATCAATTTGAAAATAATTATGGCAATTGAATATTTAACTTTTTCGACCACTAGCTGAGACCACGGATAAAACTATATATAATAGGAGAAAACATATATAACCTCGTGCCAAGTATAGTTTAAATTATTACAGTAATTTATGTGTGATCTAAGTGTGTGTATACCTTAGTTATCCAACTTTACGCCAGTTTTATATTACCTAGTTGATTATTAGGTAGGTACCATGGTATCTAATAGGTATTAGATATTTCTAGAAGGGAAAATATTCCTATCACAATGTAATTTAGTCCCGTTTTTAATTTTATGTTCCAAATATTCGACAAGATGTTTTTAAAAGCGAAATGTCAAAATATTTATCGAAATGAAAATTCATTTCACTATCAAACGAACGACAAAGAAAATAATTTCAAATCTCGTGCCAATGTTTAAGATTAATATTTTTACTTGCATACCTTCAATACTGTAATCAATAGATGAATGTTGGAAACGATATCTTTAACATTTTCAAGACAAAAGGTAGGTATCTAATATGCAACTACGTGCTACGTGGAAACATTTTTTTCAATATGACATTAGTAGGTTTTGTTAATATATTACATAGGTAGTTATATCGTTGAAATTAAAAAGAAAATGGTAGTTAGGTACTATTTAAATTATACGGAAGCTAATGCTTAGCTTGGAATATTTCTTTATGAATGGAATTTGTTAAGTGCATACATAAATTAAAAATATTAACTACCAAAGTACAAAAAAAATTATGCCTACAAGTATGTACATAGTACTTAGTCTAAATTAAAAAAAAAAACAATTTACGAAAATATTACCTTTTTAAACGAAATACATAGGTATATTAACATTTAATATTCAACACATTATAATTTCTCATACTAATCCACTTTATCAACGAAACTCATACGTTTTAACACCTATAAAGTGTCGAAACTAGCCCAGGCATAAATTCACAATCACACGCTTCTAGGGCCCGTCCGCGATAAGGTGTAAGTTGTCAAACTTTACTACCACTAAAGTTGAATTCACACTTAAACCTGAACGACTACCTACAGGAA
The DNA here is from genome assembly GCA_905147785.2 of Thyatira batis. Classification (NCBI taxonomy): domain Eukaryota; kingdom Metazoa; phylum Arthropoda; class Insecta; order Lepidoptera; family Drepanidae; genus Thyatira; species Thyatira batis. The sequence goes on from LR990497.1 coordinate 7,890,593, forward strand.
CATTAAGCTAAAAATACGACGGGTTTTACCTAAATCGTAAAAACTATCTAGTGTAGCGCAGCGCGTAGGTACCTAGAAACAGTTTTTTAACGTTAGGTCAACCATAATTTATTTTGTGTTTTATTGATCTGCATATAACAAAGGTAATGCAATTAAAGTAATGTCGTATACCTACATTGTAACTAAATTTAATATAACCCTGAAGTCTTAGTCGCTACCATTTAATTGCAAAGATCAAGATAAGTTTTCGATTGACAGCTCAGCTAAAGTCGAGCTAAATTCGCTCTCACAGTTGTAAATAAGTATTTTTTTCATAGGGCCATATATGACCACATGCTTTGAAAACTTCGCGTATTACGTTATTAAGAGTGTTTGTTTATATAAAGCTCGTAGAACCTCGTAGCAACTCGTAGCATGTTGTGTATGTAGCTGTAGAGAGCTGGAGCTAGACATGGCATCATAGAGATAGTTCGTTTCATCCGAAGCTATTTAAATTATGTACAGAGTATATGCTTCTATTTATTTTAGACAACTGCTAAAAATTAGTAAAAATAAAAGTTTTCACTATACCTATTTAGTAATTAGTGACTTAGATTATGAGAGCTCACAGACAAAAAAATATAACGCAACTAGTCTTAGTCGTAATTTTCAAATCAATTCAGAATATATTTTACGACACATTTTTACCTAAGATAGTATGATAGCATAGCTTCTAAGTACACTAAAACAGTATATTTACAAACCACAATAAGGTGTCTAAAATTTTCATTATAAAACCGCACCGTCAAAGTAAGTAACATTGAGTGAAATTTATTAATGTTCGCTTGTTACATTAACGTAAATCACTTATGTTTAACAACACATGTGTAAACATAATATTTGTTGATTATGACAATGAAAATAAATTAAAAATATAATAAATAGGTATCCATATAGCCATTAATTTTACTATTTTTTTGCTGCTGGAATGCTGGATCTCATGTCATGATAATTTACCTTCAAGTTTGAAATACATTAGGACTAGACGATTGGTTGTTAAATATAGCTATATACACAGTTATTATAACACAAGGTAATAGCCAGTTATATTAATTTAATAAAATACCGAACCTAATTTTTAACACGATAATTTTACCCAAATCTGCCAAAAAACCATCGCGTTCATTTCAAGACAAATAAGCAAACCATTGGTATAATTTCATTTGAAATAATAACTACGGTGAATAGACGATGAGAACAGCATGAATGAAAGGTTGGTTTAATGAAGAGTTGGGTAGGTACTTTCCTTTTGTTCCATTTGTAATTACGGTTGGTAGCCATGCGAAATGTGGTGCATTAATTAGCAGGGTTGGTACTACCTACGTGAATGACTGAAAATGAGAAGATTATAAACGGAAATTGCTCCTCGCCTCGCGTTTGAAATGCACTTCCGTGATATACGTGCATAATTAGCATCTTCAGCACTAGGTAGATAAGTATCTACCTATAGTTAAGTAGGTAACTGTGTAGTATCTTACCCATCTTAGTTGTGTTGCAATACCTATAATAATATTTGATATATGCAACATTGAAATATGAGAAGAATATTCTTTTTTAAATAAGCCATGGAATATAAAGCAATGCGATTGAAAATATAACATAATAGGTAATATATCTCATATATCATTAGGTACTTTCCACTATTTAGTTAAGTTAATAATAAGCCTAGGTATACTATAGGTAAAGGAACCTACATCAGGATCTGGATATCTCCGCTACCATCCTTAGTGGTCTTTCAAAACATGTTTTTTGTATATCATACTTGACTACCACATAAGAAATTAAGCTGAATTAATAGATACTTGTAGCCAATCTGCCCTGAAAGCTCTTACTGCATCTGATCATTACCTAGAAAAAGGAAACTACAGCCACGAAATAAGGAATCACGAACAGCTACCTACGACCTTTAAAGACGTACGTGGGCGTCTATAGTAAAACAAATGAAAGAGCCGCGAACTGTCACTTTTATTTCTTATCTCAGTTTATTACCAACCGTACCGTAACACTGAATGTCACCGTCGTTAACCTCAAATTGTAAGGAACCATTAACGATGTATCTGATAGCGGTAATTTTCAGCATCATTTGTTCTGTCTCACATGTATACAATCCAGTCGATTGCATGCGGTTATCTGTCCCCCGCAGGCTGTGCGCTTGATGCTATAGATAGAATAGGTAGGTATATGTTGTGCCACGCATGATTTAATCTTTGACAATGGCAGAATGTTGTTTTTGATAAATAAATATGCTGGACTATTTTCATAAATGCCCAATTTAAAGTAGAGCTTGTATAAGGTAATAAGAAAATTGATAGATAAATTACTTTTAGTCATTTATACAGATATTTACATTCAAGTTCATACGAAGTATGCTTACCCCGGGTGGACATCGACCCACGAACGGCGGCTACCTGGCCCGACAATTTATTCTTATTAATTTATTCGATATCCTTCAGCTACATTATTGGTTGCTCAGAATCACAACAAAACTTCCTTAAATGGTAAATACCCAAAGAGGTAATCAGATGTTTCTTTCACATTTTTTTTCGAATTCGTATCTTGTTGTTTGGTGAGCATTGCCAGTAGGTACCTAAATGTACCAACAAGTAAAAGTCATATTAAACTAAAGCAACTGACGCCCTCTAGCGAAATACAGTGGAACTAGATTTAAGGTTGCGAAAAGAAAACAATCCTCTTTATTCCCAAACTTTATTGCAAAAACTATACAAATTCATACATATATTTAATAAATCACGCATCAATCGTATATATATTCATCACATTATAATTAACATTGTACCTATGTATGATAGGACGAAAAAAGGCATATAGGTATTGGCTGTCTTGTCTTTTCAATTCAGTTTAGGAGATCACTTAGATCAGTTCTGAGTAACATTTAAAGATGAAAAAAACATAGTTCTTCATTTAAATAATCGAAAGGTCAACAAATAAAACGTATCACAAAACCTGCCAAGAGATGGCGCGATAGGAAATATTTATATGGCGCCATATTTATTTTGAAAAATGAAATAATTGCCAACTATAGTGTGTAAACCTACGTATTATTCCCATTTTTATATTGTTCATATATCAAACGCTTACAAATATAACTAATGATAATAATAATTAAAATATACAGATTTTCCTGCCTGTAGTTACAATTAAACTGAATTAGCCGATCATTTTCGAAATCTACATTGTAAGGAGCTAAAATTCTTAACCACTCGTAAAATACTTAAGCTAAACCTTTATTATATTATTTTCGATTTTTTATAAGTTGTTTTGCCTTGATAAAGTAGGTATTTATAAATTTTAATTGGTTGGTGATTTAGTAATTAAATCACCCATTGACATTTGGACGAAGAAACGATCGGCTAGTTCAGAATAACAACAAAATATGAGTCATTATGGCAAAATTTTCACAATTTGGTACTGAAATCACGAATATAATAAAAATATGGCATTTAATATATGTTTTTTAAATCATGAATTAACCTAAGAAATCTAAAATAAAAATTATTTATTAGACTACCATATTAATATTAAGAGCATATAACAATACATATTTTTTTATTCCTATGGGGATTAACATAATTAAAAAATAAATTGTGATCATTGCAAAATAATCTATAGGGCCATGGAAACAAGATTTTTAACATTTTAGCACCTCACACAAGCATATATTTTCAATAAGTGCCCATAACTCAAAAAAAATACATAGCATGTTTATTCCAAACAGTTAAAACAAATAGATAAATATATTTGATTACAAATGCAAACTACAAATTATTATTTAAAGATATGTAATACCTAATTATAACTTAAGAATATTTTATTGTATTGCTTATCAAGTTAGGGTACGGAACTTTTGATTCATTTATAATTCAATCAATATTGAACTGTCTCGGATGTATAAAATGTTCAAGAATCGTTAAATTATGAACCTTATCCCTTTATATTAAGGTTCATCTGTTTATATAGCTAAAACATAAAGGTATTTCTGGAACAGCTCTGACGATAACTTCACTAATATCAAAGGACAAAGCTTAACTTAACCATATTCGGTAAAGTGAAGGTTGCAAGAAGTTCAGAGAGACATACCTCAAATGATGACGTCATTCGAGTGACGTCGAATTTGATCAAAACACTCCATTGTGGGTGGCACCAATCAATATGGTATATAGAAAAAACAAAAAAAGATTGAAATTAGAAATGTAGTTCGAATGAAATAAAAAATCACATCCCTAACTTGTAATATTATTCGTAAATCAAGTAATTCCAAGATGTCATAATTTAAAAATATGTAATAGAAAACTCAAACTCTTCAATACATATGATCCAATATTAACTTTTTATCAATTATTTAAAATCATAGTCCTAAACGTATGACAAAATGAATAAAGATTTGAAATATTTATTTTAATTTTCTATTCTAATGAAACAGTTATCTTCCTCCGAATAATCTGTTCTCAAAGCCATGAAATCACATTTGTAAAATATCTGAAAAACCAAAATTATGTAAACACTCTCATAAAGAGTATTAATTTTCAATTTAGCTACACATTATTAACTTTAATTAGTATTTAATACCGTTAGGTTATTTAGTGTCAGTCAATTGATTAAAAATAATTTTGGGCAGCTGCTATGTTTTAGAGAGTTAATATCAAGCTCGTAGAAGTTCACAGTTGCCTATTTTATCCTTTTGATTTACATTTTTATTTTACATGATAAAGTTATTCTATCTCTCGAAATCTTTTCGGCTTTTATTATGGGAGATGCCATATTCATGTATTTGAATAAACCTTAAAAGACAAATCGACATTCATCTCTTTTGCAAATGACACTCAAACCCAGTCGTATAAAATTACAAAAATAGTCAAATTGAATTTTTATAGAGCATTTCAATTTGAACATTTATCAATCCCTTTCTAACCGGAGGAATGGTAGCATTATGAACGAACATTGATAAGGCAACGTATACCTAGTTTCTTTCGCATTCAAAAGACTTCGTGAGTAAGAATACTTGTACAGACGAACGCACAGAGGACAAGACAAATAAGCAGTACGTACTCTGCTCAAAAATAGACATAATAATTATGTTATGACATCACAAGTCCTAAGACTGATCCATGTAAACCAATGTGCGGTCGAATGTACATGAAAATTTATATTATTCATGTATTTTGTATGGAATGTTAATTTCAAGAATTAAAAATTTCAGTAAGTTATCAGAACACTCGCCTAAATCATAACTGACTCTCAGTAGAACAGCTGAATAAACATTATCAATGCGATATTTCAGATTAATGTTAATTACAAACATAATTACCCAGGCTTACTCATAAAATGCTAATAAAAGTATTTCTACCACCTACCACCTTCTGTAATTGTAAAAAAATATGATGTTATTTTCAAATTATGAGTAAGCCAAAAAGGTCATTATATCCTAGTAATTAGGAATCCAAATACAATAACTGGTAAATCATAGTACTGGCATTGTAGCAAATAATTGGACTTCCTTTTAGAATCAAAGATCAAAGTAGAATCTTAATTTCTCTTACATTATAAATCTTTCAAATTCAACTGCATTTAACTTTAACAAGGCATCTTCTATCCGAACAACGCGCCGCAATTCGAGCATCTTCTATTCTTAAGAGCGAGACAGCATAGAATTCCTAGGGGAAAGAATAGGATAGCACATAGAATACCCAGGCACGTGAAGTCATCTTCGAGGATGCCGACTCGACAAGCGGGGCATGCTCCTACGGCTATGATTGGTGGAGGTATGATGATGTTGGTGGCTCCATAGTTTGGCACAAAGCCCGTTGCTGGTGGGGGAGCTCCGTATGGCGTGTAACCGGGTGGTGGAGGTGGGTACGGACCACCTGGGGCTCCGGGAGGCTGCGGGTAGGGCTGCGGCTGTGGGTAGGGTTGCGCTTGTGGCCCTGGAATTTAAATAAACATATATTAAGCAAAAATAGGACGAAGCATTGTAGCACAAAACAATATTTACCCTTCCCATATAGAAATAATGTTAATGTGTGGTCTTGCTTTTATATTATGATGAGGAATATAGGTAACTTAATTAAATGATTTCATTTTCGTATAAATACCATTATATATCATGAAGAACGAAGATCATGTTTCTCACGTCCCTCAGACATGAGGAACACGACTTATGGAGGATCATGAAAAACATCTCGCACATACCATGCAATAGCATTTGAACTTAAAAAATATTAATATCAGTTATCTAGTTTGTATAAATATTAACAACTAAATTATAAACAAAGAATTTATATTTTACTATTTGTAATACCAGTATTAGTCAGTTTGTGATTAGATAAGTGCAGGTAAATGACTCCCTCAGGATATTTGTTTTACAAATATCTCCATTTAATTGTAACTGAGGACCTGATAAAGATTATCAATTGATTATCATGGAAGTTAATGTGTCAGTACAATTATTTCATGCAATAATAAATAAAAATACCAGACATGGTATTTGATACTACTTTGCATCTGGCAAATTCTGTATTTTGTAATGAACTGTTTAAGTGTTTACTCAAATTCAGAAACATGTCTTTAATATCCTAAAGATAGGATGGATAGTAGTAATGTAAGTAATAAATTTTGAACTATAGATTTGACTTGTTATGCAGTTATAAATAACTTCCTTTAGTATAAACTATAACTAAAATATAGACCACCTAGAAGGGAGTGTATTTAACATTTTTATAAAGAAAGCTTTTTTTTTTACATCCATCATCTGACATTTTTCGCATTATAACCTAAGGTCCGATACATTTGTGTGAAAAGAACAGGATTAAGATCCTAAATTACCTATTCTTAATATGGTTGAATTTCCATATCAAAAAGATTATTAGCTTTGTTTATATGTAAGTGTGTGGTAGATAAGATCAACTTAATGATATATGTATATATTTAAACACAAAATCGAAAATGTTAACATGAAGGCACTTAGCCGTTATTATCGGAAATAATGACCACATTTGTTGATGAGTAAATAGGTACTTAGTATGTTTATAAATTAAGTATATCAAAATTCTAGACTCTTCTACAGGTTCTTTACTAACTTCCTATATTCACCTAGTCATCAGTAAAAGTACAATTTAAGCGAATTCAATACACTTGTTATTTTAAAATATCAATAACATAAATCGTACTTTATGTTTACGGTGACGGTACACATTGAAACTACAAAAAACTAACATCAGAGCAAACTTCCGACTTCGAAATCGAATTGAGCTCTTGACAAGTGTGAGCGTAACAACGGCGATGTCAAAATAAAGATATTGCAACAAAAATATGTGCGCACCACATCTGTATAACAAGATAACAAAATGAATCAGCCAGACAAGTAAGGTTTCACAAAGTTTTTCAACTCTTACCTGGCGTCATTGTCGCTGAGTACGGTGGCGGTTGATCGGTGACCGTCGGCTTTTCCATGATTATATGTTCAAAACACAATGAAACAGCTTTAACGGGAATTAATAAAATAAAACGCTCGAACAAAACTTGTGAAACCACTCCAAATGCGCTTGCTAAATTTGACAATGACAGTTATGTGAGTGTTGACAGTAAAAGGGAAAATAAATATTGAAATTGACAAGTAACCATTGCTGCCAGCTCAATATTGGGAATATCTACTCATATGTACTAATGTCTACGAAAATACAGTTTGGCCAAAAAGTCCTGAAACGGAACTAAAATATTTGATCATTGGCAACACTCGCTCTGTCTTGTCGAGTAAGGTACACATTCTGTCATTTATTGTAATCGGTGACTGTTTTTCGTGTTTATTATTATTTATTTGCGTTAATGTGGTGATACTAGTGACCCATTGTGTTCATAATGAACAGATCTGTTATTCCCAGCTCCGCAAGAAAGAAAATTTTTAAAGTGTACGCTGTGTACGTGAGATGTTTGGCGGAACTTGAGGCCGGACAAATTTCATCCGATTTCAACGATATGTATAAAAGAACCGCTGAAATGACAGGTAAAATTATATTTTATTCATGTAATCAGATGTAACGTGTGCATTTCAAGGTGCTATATCTAGTATAAACCTTTCATACAATTATTGAAATGTACATTCACGAATTTGAGGTTATGTTTACAAAACACATTCGGATTGCAGCGCGTTCGTATAATTTTGATACTTTTTATCAATATTGCATAAATCACTGAACAAAAATAACTACTTAAAGTATTTTTAGGTAAATCCATCAGTACTATAAGGCGAATTGCAATAGAAATACAAAGAAACAAAGGTGTTTTAAATTTATATGTAATCGCAAATTATTGTTTTTTTATTTTTGTTATTGTTCCAGGCGGTGACTGAACAAGCGTTTCAGTTCACGACTAGAAAAAATCATGTCAACATTTCATGAAAATAGAAGGAGGTTATCTTCGAAGGTGGCAAATTCTTTATGGTGATATTGAAAAAAATATCATAAACCTAATAGATGAAAGCAACAGTAGTGACACATCTGAAGATAGCCAGCAGAGTTTTGGTGAAAGCACACACCAAGACATGGATGAAGACTTTTCGGGCGTGGAATACTTAGCGGAAAACATTTTTGAGTCTGATTAAAATTTTTGATTCTGACTTTTTTTTCTTAATGCTTGTTAAATAAATAACTACAAATGTTGTCGTTCTAGACACAAAGCGTTTCAGAGGTTTTCATTTTTTCATTAAACCCACCAATATTCATATTAATTGTAAAAAAGAAAAACCGAGTATCAAAACTGTTTTTGTCGTACTATATAGGGTTGCAACATGCACGATAGTGGCGCCACCATTAATTTCACGACTTTTTGGCCAAGCTGTATGTACACAAAAATACCATTACAAAATACACAACGTGGCGTTTATCTGAATGGGACATCAGCTCAATGATTTATATATCGGAACTATTTAACTATTATCAAAATACCTATATAATTTTGGCTTTTGATATTTCTTTTCCCTTTTTATATATTCCATTATTTTTCATAGCTTTATTGTTGTAGGTACATACAGGAAAGGCTGTTCATTCACATTACTTACCTTGGTCTACACTAGATGCTGTGAGATAACCGGCATTTTGGGTAGGTGACCGGTAATATTAGAAGATAGAATACTTACTAAGTACCCTTCATACTAAGGGTCTCTACTTATTCTATCTTGATCAAAAAGGAACGAGCCTTTAAATCTCGAAGAAGGATTATCACATAGTATAAATAAAACTCAGAAAACTTTTAAACTTTCAATATATTCATAATATTTTCACAAAACAATAACTATTAACGTCAGTAACTAACTATATCTAATCGGTCACTACAATATTTACAAATGAACTTGTTCTGTGATACGTTTATTTATCCACCCTTTCATTTCATAGTCACGCATTATAAAAACCTTCACTGGAAGCTGCGCTTAACAAAAATCTAAGGAATATCAAAATATACAATTACATTTAACCTAGAAACATAATAATAGTCATATATCATATTTGTATACAAAAGTGAGAACTATAAGCGAGCATTTTTCGATTAAAAAAAGACTTACATTCTACCATCTAAAACAGACAGTAACATTATTGTTTATCTCTGTCACTCACTAACTAATGTATATCTTTCTCGTTTTAACTTTTATCTGCCAGTAGACTCCCACTTTTGTTTATAAATATAATGAAAAAATTAACGATAATAGTTCAATTATCACAATATTTTGGGTGGTTTCAAAATTACACCACAGAAAAATTTGCAATTTTATGCTTAAAATAGTGTGTTTAATTTAAAGCGAACAAAACGTTGTTACTTCTGAAATGGATGCTTACATTTTTTCCCAGTGCAAGTATTTATTTCATAAAAAAAAATCATTACGTAATATTCCCAATGTTATAAATTAATTTCATAACCTATAAATATTTTAAATTCACTGTGTCTTATTATAGGTGTACATGTCAAGAAACAAGTTGTACCTACGAGCTAAAAAAATATTTCATTGAATTTTCTAACGAGAGATATATTGAAGCCTAAGTAACAAAACTTAGGATACGTCATGGATTTTAAAGTAATGTCTGCATCATTATCACATAAATAGCCAGTATGTCGATGAAAAGGTTGAGGAAATAATCTGTCATGGAATGCAAAAGTAGCCAGATTAAAAATATAATGCCGGCTGTACACACTCGCCGAGACACCCCGAGACAGACCGAGAGCGAGTGTGTACATGATGCTCTCGCTTTGTCTCGCTCGCTCGGGTCTCGCCTCGGGACGCCTCGGTCGCGTGTCGGTTTTTGCGACCGAGTCAAAGGGTCTCGTTGTCCGATATCCGCTGTCCAAATGACACCCCGAGTGTGTACACGGTGCCCTCTCGTCGAGAGGTTCTCGCTCGAGACTCTCGCCGAGAGGTTCGACGCGAGTGTGTACAGCCGGCATAAGCAATAATTATTCTGTTTTAGTCTCGTATCGATACACTATCAACATTTTTGATAATATATAATTGAAATTCGAAATTCAATTTAGGTCATATCTACTGAATATTAGCGTCCCATAATTGAACATTACTACTGACCCAAATATACACATTCGATATTATAGCTTATTGCCCTTTAAATAGAGTTATATTTTCACTGAATAAATTCGAAAAATTCAAATTTTGAAGTGAAACTTTACTACTGACCCAAACATAAACATTCGATATTATAGCTTAATGCCTTTTAAATAGAGCAGTATTTTCACTGGCTTGATGAATTAATTCAAATTGTGAATGGAAACTTTTTTTTTAAAACGCATTGGAATGGAACCCAGCAGCCGGTCTAGCACCGAATACATTCGACAATTCAAATTGAAACTTTTTTTTATTCTTTAAAATTACGTTTGGGCACCCAGCAGCCCGTCTGGCACCAAATAAATTCGAAAATTCAAATTGTGAATGGAAACTTTTTTTTTAAACGCATTGGCACCCAGCAGCCGGTCTGGCACCAAATACATTCGAAAATTCAAACTGTGAACGGAAACTTTTTTTTAAATTGTTGGTTAAAAACGCATTGGCACCCAGCAGCCGGTCTGCTCGTCGCGGCGGTAGTAGTGCGGCCGGTTGTCCGGGAACACCGTCACGGCAGGGAACGGGTGTTGCTGTATGAACTTGAGCGTCACGCGGATCTGGAAATTGAAGTTTTTTGACGGTGAGTTTCTTGTTTTTCACAGTAGATATGTTTGTGTCGATGAGTTTCGGGAGTCTTTTCAGAGACGTTTTCAATAATATATTTTACTGATGAAACGCTACTGTATTAAATTCGGACGCGGGTGAAAATGTGGTGAAATAATTGCCTTGAAGGGAACTTTTTTGTGGTGAATTTTATATATTAAGAATAGAATATTACGGATTGTACTATTCATGTATTACCACCATTTTGTTATCTCTTTATTCATAAGTTGCCTGGAAGACATCACTTGAAGTGAGAAGGCATTAATTACACAATATTTTTAACATACTTGTTTTTTTTTACTGTATAGGTATATCTTTCAACTGTTACTCTACCTGATATAACTATCTATCAAAATGTAGAGTATACATACATTGTGTACAAAGTGCGGTGCCTCGACAGCGGGTGTGGTGCTAAGATGCTGCAGTATGAAGTCATCGGATTGTTCCAGCCACAGGTCTGCGCCGCGGAGCGGGTCGTAGTTGAACGGACCGATGCGGAGCATGCCCACGCCGTTGTCGTATATGTCCAATACCTGTGCATAGACGTTTGTTATTTAATTATGTACTCTATTGTTGGGGAATAGGGTTTATAAGTAAATGAAACTTATGAGAAAAAAAATTAATTAGAGATGGATAGTTTTTCAAAATAAGTCAGCTTGTTTACACTTTTAAAAACGTGAATTTTTTTGGGAATGCATCTCACATATTTCACATGCCTTTAATTGTGACATCTCGGGCATGCAGGGTTCCTCACGATGTTTTCCTTCACCGAAAGCCAGTGGTGTGTATCCGTACGTAAGTTTTTATAAACTCAGAGCTACAGGCCAGGGATTTGAACTTGCACCCTCATGATCATGTGTCGGTGCGCTCCCAACTGAGCCACCATGGCTTTTATTCTTCTACTTCATTAGTATTCACGGATACTACTAACGCCATCTAGTAACGTTTAAGACAAACATTAAATGTAACGCCATATTGATTTCATTATATAACTTATCCATACCTGTGCCGAATGCAATCCTCCAGTGATAGTCCTAGCCCCTCTCAGAGGCAGCTCGGGTCCTTTATCAGGGAACGTTGCGGGGAACAGGTCCCCGGCGCGTATGTCCACCCCCACGCCCGTCACTAGCGGCGCGGCTGAACCGCCTCCCAGAGCCGTGTTGAGTTCACAACAACAGGCTAGTGTGAGGTCTATCTCGATCGACACCCGGTGAAAAGACACTGTTGATTGATAATTTAGAGTTGTTAATAGGAGAAGGGTAGTAACTAATAAGATGAAGTATAGTAGAAATGTGAATGTCTTTGCATTCTTCTCTACCGCTAGGGATGTTTGTAAATAGGTTAGGAGGTTAGGAGAAGCATTTAAATTTAATTGTTTTTTTAATAGGACACAAAATGTGAAGGGAACGTGGCGGGGAACAGGTCCCCGGCGCGTATGTCCACCCCCACGCCCGTCACTAGCGGCGCGGCTGAACCGCCTCCCAGAGCCGTGTTGAGTTCACAACAACAGGCTAGTGTGAGGTCTATCTCGATCGACACCCGGTGGAAGGACACTGTTTATTGATAATTTTGAGTTGTAAATAGGAGAAGGGTAGTAGTTAATTAACAGCACTTCTTGTATAAGCCCGAGAGTGATTTCTTAGAGCTATTTACAACAAAATATTTGTTAATAAACAAATTTAAAAAAATCTGTTAGATAAATCCGTAGTAGAAATGTGAATGTCTTTGCATTCTTCTCTACCAATAGGGATGTAAGGAAATGATTTCTAGATTAGGAGAAGCTTAAATTGAAGTGTTTTTTTAATAGGACACAAAATGTGAAAGTTGGATGGATGAATGTTTTTTGTTGTTAATGAATCGTAACGGATTTGGACGAACTTTGGGATAGCGATAGAATATGTTCTGGAGGCTATCCAGGGGACGCGAGTGAAACCGCCGGGTGAAAACTAATCTATGAATTAAAAAATCCGTAATCAAAGGAAAAGAACAGAAATATAGGGACCTAGGGGTGGTGTGGTGTTTTATATTTACTTATTTTTTTATCTATAGGTAGAGTAATTTCGACAGATGTCATGTTACTTGAATAGTATCGAACCCATATTTTTTATTTACCATACAACGAGCTTAGGTACTATAACTTTTGTAGATCTTTATTTATATTGATTTTAGGTAATTGACAAATCTTAACAAATCATATAAAAATAGTGTTAAATCATAAAAAGGCAATAATCGATGACCTCATAGTCCTCATATCGGGTTAGCATCGCCCCCTGATTTATATTCTATGAATCATAAGTCATTGATCGTCGTCCGAACCACTAATAAAAGTAATAAATAAAGGCGTCGGCTATAACACACACTAACAATATATTAAGCGTCGCCCACGCGTCGTTCCGCTAATAATTCGCACTTCTGGCAAGCTGACAATGATCACAGTAACGACCTCAAACACTATTATAACACTATTTATTTCCGAGTTCACTTTGCGAGCTGTATTTCAGTGAGAAATTTGTCCGTAATGGGATTAGCTGTCGACATTTCAATTTTGCATGATTGCTTTAGTAGCAAAAGGGGTGTTAATGTAATTAGGTAGGTACCTATATTTTCTTTGTGTTATAATGAAGTGAATGGTTTAGAGCACGACGCCGTTCGTTATCTCGTATATGCTTAAAAAGCTATAAAATAACTCTTGATTATTTTGCAACTTATGTTTACAATTTGAGTTCTGAATTTACAAGATACAAAGGAATACAGAATATGTACAATGCAGATATACTATATATCGCATATTTGTAAGATAATGCAGAAAACTTATATCGTGGTTCTCCACTTCATCTATGCGCTTAATTTGCATATTTTTAATACCACAAAAGTGGCAAACAGGCATACGGTCCCACTTGATAGACGTACCTTAGCCTATAGACGCTTGTTAACGATCAGAAATTCGAGCGTCTTATTCTTTCTTAGGATGATTACTGAATATTCAGTAGTAGTAGAATCGTCTTTTAAAGAAGCTCCTAGAGATCTCTATTTCTCTTTAAAAGACGACTCCTTAATTATATCTTTCATAAAAAGTGACTTACGCATAATATTAGCGAATAGTTCATCGCTGTATCTGTGGGGGTCGGTGAACCCGCCGACTAGCTGCAGCTCGAGCCGCCCCTCCGGGTAGCCGGCCGCTAGTTGCTGGACTCGGGCCACCATGGCCGCCGCCGCCTCCGCCGTGCCCGACCCGTCCAGGTGAGCTAGGGCCACCGCGCCGGACCCTGGAATATGAGCGTACTTACTGTTGTGATGCTGTGGAGTTACGTGGACAGGGGGTTTTTAGGAGCACAATACGGTCCTCGGCAGGGTTGCTATCGGTCCAGGTTCCCCCGGATTTGTCCTAGTTTAGAGAGCCAGTTTCATTTATAGTCCGGGTTTAAAATTTAAAGTCTTGGGCCACCCGCCACTCACGATCACGATGCCGTCACCCCACTTGACATTTTATAAAATTAAGAGTGCTTTATAAGAAATAATCACAAATATGTATTTCCACTTAACGCAATTATCTAATGAAACTTTAAATATTCAGGAATTAAATAAAGAAGAAGGAAAAACCTTCATACAAAAGAATTATAATGTTTAAGTGTAATGAAATTAAAATAATCTTACCTGAATGCCTCACAACGACTATAATACATGACGTCGCATCATCTGATCCTATTATGTTGACATTTTCTGTAATAAAAAAAACCTGATATTAGCGTCAATTAAACAATTTAAACTCACTTACAACAATTGTATAAGTTACATATCACTACATCTTCATCTGTCTACTTGGTTCCCAATTAATAAAAATATGTATGGGAGTCAGGGGCGGACTGTAAATTAGTGGGGCCCTTTTTATTTATTTACTATTATGTCTATTTTGACTTCAATAGGGACCTTTTTTATCCCCTGGGCTGCAGCCCAAAAAGCCCCTATATAGATCTGTCCATATATTGAGTACAGCATGGGGTTCTTTAAGAAGGGAGTGAAGAGATTTGGCAACGCGTGAGTAAGCGTCCATAAGCTACGGCAACCGCTTCCCATTAAGTGGGACCTTATACCTGTTTGGCACCTTTGTAATCCCCTCCACTCCCCTTAAATACCTGACTCAAGAAACTACCATATACTTACTATCATGTGGCACGACAGCAGCGAGTTCCCTCTGAGCGACATACAGCAGGCCCGGTGGGGGGACAACCCTGGCTGCGGCGGCGAGGAGCTGTGCGGCCGCGTCCCTGTAGCCGGGGTGGGCGGCTAGTAGCGCGCGCACCGACGTCGGACACTCGTCGGCGAGCACGCCGTTCAGCACCACCACCATGGTAGCACTGGGGGGATATGGAGATGGATTTAATGTTAAGCAGTAAGGAGTAAATGTTGCTTGGGGTAAATGGGGAAATCTTCGTGGTGGTGTCAAATAATTAATATGTATATACATATTATACATATATGTAGTGTGGTCATCGAGCATGTAACCAATAGAGTAGAACTGTTAACAGTTTTTTTTGAAAACAAAATACGCCAAAACGCTGCGCCGGCCCCTGTGTTCTGATTGGCCGACTCAAGGTCAAGTGTTGCACTAGACGTACACACAGGTCTCTTATTGGTCGGGTACTGTTTTAGTTCGAGCGTGGTTTGTTAGTTATACCGGTTATACGTGACAAATCATTGATGCGTTGCTAAACAAATGGCTCACTATTGCTACTCTATTGGTTACATGCTCGATGAGTGTGGTGGACTATGACCTAAACCCCCCTCGATGTTTGGGGAGGCTCGACGTCCTCCGTGGAGACATATATGAGCTGATGACGATGACGATGGTGATAAGTGGAAAATAGACTGTACTTGATTGTTATTATTGGAATTCATCTATCAATAAACTTCCCAAGACAAGAAGTCTCTATAAAGGCTTTTATTCATTTTATATCAAAATCGGCTTTTTCGGGTTCCGTTTACAAATATTTATGTGCCAAAATTCAATCTAAATTTATAAGAGTTGATGACATGTATTAAATAACATACATAACTGTATAGGCTAAAGATGATGATGATGATTAAATAACACAGAAAATAGAGGCCCTATATTGCGGCAAAATAGTTACTACAAAATTAAGTATAGGATATTTTTAGGAGGTGACGTCATTTCAAGTTTTTTTTCAGTTAAAACTCATCAAACACCTGCCTAAAGGCTTTCACTTTCTCTATAATAAAAAAAGATACTAAACCTCAACTACAATTTCGACATTCCAGACAATGCTTCAACGTCCGCCGGTAGACAATACGCGCGTCGAGTGACGCTTCGGCTTGCTCAATTGTCTGGACGATCGGTAATGTATTCAAAGTGTCGTAGGGTCACCTGTGCGACACCGGTAGGTACCCATTCTACACTCGCCTTTGCGTACATTATGAGGCGCCCATGTAAATACGAGTCTACTACTACGACTTTAAAGCATATGGAAAAATAACTTTCCAATTGTAAATAGAATTAAGATGTTTAAATAACCAAAAGTTACTAGCAACCCGCCACGGCAGAGCATCACTGTCATAATGTCAACAAAGTAACACTAAATAGTAATATAGCCTATAGCCTATCCACCTATTATTGAAAACCGCAATAAAATCCGTTACGAAGTTTAAAAGATCTAAGCGTATCTACAGACGCCCAGAAGAGAATTTGTTTTATATTTATACTACCCAGCTAAAGGTAATAAGTAAAAGAAAAAATACTTATTCTCACTATTTATAATTATCTGACTATTCATAAATGAAGGCCTATTTGAATAAAAATCATTTTTCATTTTTATCACATCAGTCTTTCAGAACTTCAGAACGGAAAAAAACAGTTATCAGTGACACGCGGTTTTAAAATTACCAAAATCAAATGGAGAGTAACAAAAACAAGAAGTACCCAAATTGATAACATATTAAAGAATTGCTCCGTTTCATAATTAAAACATAGATAAGGAAAAATTAGTAATGCCCGACTGATACGAGTATGTTTATAGTTTTAATACAAACGAACGATATGATTTTTATAGCTTCAAAGCTCGGTGAAATAATAAATGTTATTTATGGATCGTAGGTACATCCATGTAAGAATTGTTAAAAGTTGAGCAAGAAGCCAATAACATAAATTTATCATACAAATTAATATACTAGGTTATCTATATATTTTGAAGTAAATTCAACTTGGTTACTTTTCACCCCGGGAAATTAAAGATCTACCGGGGACATAAGCGGACCGTGGAGGGGAAGTTATTCTCAATATAACTAGAAACTAAATAACTAAGTAGCTAGTCTACAAAAGCTACTAATCATATGATCAATGTACTAAATCATTACCTACTCAATTATCTTTTAATATTCCCCATAGCTATTATCATTTTCCGGATGTGGTCCGTCCGACCATACTTTGAGTTGGTAAAAATGTTTATCATTAGGTATTTCACCAAAAGCGCCACATTGACATAATTGACGATATTAAACAAGAATATTTATAGTATAAAGCACATATGAAGGGTCAAAGGTTATATTTAATAGAAAATAGGCTCGACCTATAATGAAATAAATTTGATGAAATGGAACCGGATCCAAGATCTATACGGCAATAACAAAGGAAAAAAAAACTCGACCTAAATATCGTACCTATTTATGAAAAACTGTATAAATCTGAGATACCACATATGAAATGTATTTTAAAATAATTACATCATTAATAGATGATTATCATATCATAAGATTTATATCCCCATAGCAAAAAAATTGGTTGCCTGTAAAGTCGGTATACGGGCGAAAGTTTTACGTGACAACGACTTTGAGTGGTAAAATAATTTTAATGTGAATATTCATTCGTATAGTAGGAAGAAGGATGAAATAATAGTAACAATTTAAAACATAACGTCACGTTACGTGAGTGGAGCGTAACGCAGTTTCTTGAAGTGTCACCCGGCAAACCAATTTATAAGACGTTGTCACGTCAAAACATAACGTCACGTTACGTGAGCGGAGCGTAACGCAGTTTCTTGAAGTGTCACCCGGCAAACCAATTTATAAGACGTTGTCACGTCAATAGTAACAATTTAAAACATAACGTCACGTTACGTGAGCGGAGCGTAACGCAGTTTCTTGAAGTGTCACCCGGCAAACCAATTTATAAGACGTTGTCACGTCAAAAGTAACAATTTAAAACATAACGTCACGTTACGTGAGCGGAGCGTAACGCAGTTTCTTGAAGTGTCACCCGGCAAACCAATTTATAAGACGTTGTCACGTCAATAGTAACAATTTAAAACATAACGTCACGTTACGTGAGCGGAGCGTAACGCAGTTTCTTGAAGTGTCACCCGGCAAACCAATTTATAAGACGTTGTCACGTCAACATAACGTCACGTTACGTGAGCGGAGCGTAACGCAGTTTCTTGAAGTGTCACCCGGCAAACCAATTTATAAGACGTTGTCACGTCAAAACATAACGTCACGTTACGTGAGCGGAGCGTAACGCAGTTTCTTGAAGTGTCACCCGGCAAACCAATTTATAAGACGTTGTCACGTCAACATAACGTCACGTTACGTGAGCGGAGCGTAACGCAGTTTCTTGAAGTGTCACCCGGCAAACCAATTTATAAGACGTTGTCACGTCAAAAAACGGTAAAACGGTTGGCAAGTTATACAACACAAGAACAAAACACGTTCAGCGATTCAGTCATTATACAGTTTGAGTGATTTCAAAAGAATTTTACAATATCTCAATGAGCGTCCTTGGGCAAACGAGATGTGATTAATGGTTTCATACTTTACAGTCGACATACACACGATGGGAAATCAAAACTTGGCTCGACCGCAGTCATACGTGAAAAAAATCTTCATTCATGCGATATGATGCGATCTCGAATGATTCCAAAGCGAACTTGCCATCGAAACTTTCAATGGCAACAATAAGCTAATTATACAACACAAAAATAAATCACCCAACCCATCAATCATATGGATTTCGAAATGTCCATTGGATAAGTTCAATATTTTTAAACACATGAACTTTCTATTGACATTTCTAAATGAGGAAACGATACGGCTTAATAGGCTCCCAATGCATCGCCTGTTCAGAGACCTCAAATTTTAATTACAACTTGTTTTTAAGAACACACATCCCACAAATCAAAAAAACTTTATTCAAATAAACTACTAACATGAAAAAAAAATTTGACATCTGTCGTAAAAAAAATTCCAAGTACTCGAATATGCCAATTTTTGTACCTGGCTAAAAAGTTATTTAACCTAAAAAATAAGTAATGGTAATCCCCTATATACCTGTATCAGAATCCCGGTTTCAAAACCAACACATGCACAGATTTTTAACACTTAAAATATTTGAAAAAAAAAACAGCTCTCAACTATTGTTCACGGTTAGAAAAGATATAACAAAGCACTGGTAAAAAGGCGGTCCATAAAACAAGCGTGGTGTATTGAGTGTTGCACACGAAAACCAACTGAGACCGTTTTGTGCGGTTATCGTATTCCCGTCATGAGCACATCGAATGCCGCGAGTTACTGGCTTGTTATTGTTATGATAATGCTTATTATGTTGGAAATAGTGCTCCGATAGTGTCTCTATCGTGCAATGAGCAATTAAGAAATATACCATCACCGTACTTTATCACCGGGTTGTAATAACAAACAAGCGCAGGCGCTAGCTCGAGTGTCGCTTGTGCAGATAATAAATTAATTGTTTTAATCGCCTTATTTCCTGGTAACTGAATTAACGCGATGCTTTATCTCAACTAGATGCTATGTATATAAATATAGCGTTATATATACGTTATATTTTAATGGAATCTTGTAGCCGTTATTGACAAATCGGTGTCCAGTAGTCAGGTTTGTTAATCCGTCTGTCGGTGCATCAAAGGAATCCGAGTAACACGCTGGGCTAATTGAACTTAATTGATGGAGTGACGCGTGCGCCGCTCCTTTAGCAGTTAAATGGATTTACAGCTGTCCGATGGAATTGATGCAGCGATTTAGCAATTGTCGGAGTGTGCGGTGATACTCATCTGTGTCAAAGGTATTAACAAATCTAGGGAAGAGGTCATTCAATTACCATATGTCTACCAGATTTTATTTAAACAAAATAATTTTAAGAATTAAACCCGTTGCAAATGTCCATCTTTTGGACAGACGTTTAAACAGAAAAAAAACCAAGACGCATTTTTTCTTAAAATACAGTCTGGCACGTGTAAGTAATGATTGACAATTTGACATCTTTTCAAATGGATTTCGAACAAGACAAATAAATAGAGAACCCTGCATAAACAATGTTACGAGTAACAATGACTCCAAAGGAAACAAACACAGTTCTTATTATAGATTATCATGATCAGATCCTTACAACTAAGTCGCTATTATTTCATAGCTTCATAAAATCCACTTCAACAATGGATTACAACAGCACAAGTTCTACATAATAGAACCTAAGTATGTTAAATCTTTCTAATGAACCGCGAATAATTTTAATCGACAACTGGCTAATAAAATGCACGCTGTCTGAGCTTAAGTATCACAGACTATTGTCTGTAGGTAGCAGCGATGCGCCGAACCATACGATATCCGGGAACTGAGAGCGTGCCCATAACTCCGCCAAAGGCCATTAGGATACAAATTCGTGACACGAGACCAGGAACACGGTCCAGCCTATTATGGAGTGCCGCCCAATAGAACTGTCCGCCGTCTTATTAATGACCGAGAGACAATGATGCTAATGCTATTAAGTGGTCGTGGTCCCAATCAGGAGCAAGGCGCTTAAACGCCAGCACCTTGTCCATGTCAAAGTGCGCATGAATCGTAGAATTACTAGCTCATGTGGAGTTGGATTCTGTGTAAATTCTGCCTGAATCACCATGCAGTTAAAGATTTGAAGATTTTTGCTATAGTTGTAATAACACGTTAGTGTTTGACGAACTGACCATGATATTTTTTGTTTTCGTTGTAAAACTGTACCTACAAATCTGTCTTCCAATTATGTAGCTATATAGACGGATTAACTTCAACAAACGACTGCAATTAAGACTGCACGTGTAGTGGGCGTACATTAGTTTATATGATTACTTATATCAAGAATAGCTACTATACCCTGTATTCTTATCATGAAACGCCCGATATTCTTCATACAATTTACTGGGTACCACTTACTGTTATCATGTTATGAATCGATTGACCAATATAGAAATTCACTCTACATTTATTATTCATACATTGTGATCCAATGATCAATCACTGTCATATGACATCAATGATATTTATTAGATCATTCTGATTACGGTGAAAGGTGATTACTAAGACTTTAGAAGTACTATATGGTTCCCAAGACTGACTAAGTGGACAGGTCACCGTTCCCACGGCATATTGATGACTAGGCGAAAAGTTTAGCAGAAACTCGCTCCTTTTATGCGCCGTCTCCCATTATCCGGCTCATTTGCGGTAAAAGACAAACGGTCGATCGGAGGCGAGCACAAATTTCGCCGATATAATCGTCCCGTAAGACAATGGTTATCGTTGGTGCGCGATACCGGCTCAGATAGTGGGCATGGGCCTGATGGATGCGGCACGCTCGACAGATAGCATCTCCATCGTGACGCCCGCCCGGTCCGCCTCGTGTGCGCCAATTATTATTCAATATCTCCAATATCCGTCCATTTCCACCGCAGCCGGCGATGGATCCCCGATACCATTATTGAGGTTAACGTTTGATTCCATTCCCGGGTTCGGGCCGGTCAAGTGACAATCGTATCGAGAGCGCGAGGTAATCGTAATTGAATAATGGTTTTATTTGTCCAGAGGCAACGATTGATTTATCAACGCAACGATTATGATTCGACTCACTCAACATCGATTATAATCACGAATGATTATTCCAAGTCTAATTAAGGCGAATAAAACAGGAACATGTTTACCCAAGTGTCGAGTAATCAGGCCAGCGTTTGATTAATTTCGGATGCGCGACACGTTATCAGCAATAGAAATATATTTGGTCAATAAAACATTGGAGATAAACTTCATTATAAAGAAACGTGGACGAAATGACTGACAGTAATTAACTTGAATAAAGAAACCATCGACCTCTCACGAGTAAATAAATAAACAGTTCTCGATTTAAAGTAGCGGAATATTTCTCGTAAAAGTTAATTATGATATGTGCTTACGTTTAATAGGTGGAGTTGTCGATGTCAAGATCATTCAGGTCGCTGAGCCACCTGTAACAAAAACAATGCAAATTACTTATGTGATTATAGTGTAGGAAGTTAAGCAATAGAATATTATGCAATCCTGGTTTATCGTTCTTACGGAACAGAAGCTCAGGAAATGCCGCGACACGTTCCGCGGATGCCTCGGCTACCTCGGGTACCTGGGCCCTCGACAGAGATGTGAGGAATATGCATCTAATCGTATCTGAAGGCGAGATCTCGCACGATCCCGACATACCGCCGCGCCGCCGCTTCGCCCCGCATGTCCCCACAACGCGACGCACGACGAAAATTAAAATAATGCAACGCTGAATTATGAGGCATGCCTTCGCCACAAACAACAATATCGGGAACAGCGGTAATGCTAATTCAATAGCGTAATATCTCCGTATCTCGATGTAGTCCCCCGCGGTCGATCCGACTGAGATAGTCTACGATCGCGCCGATATGGTTTTGTTCGTGATTTATTTTGGTCGCTCCCATATAAGCAATGTGTACGGCAACAATGGGCCGAGAGTTGGATTTACGACAGTCGATTTGCTAGCGATAAAAGACGTCAGGGAAAGGGATGCATTAACGCGCTGAGTTCTATACGTAAATACTAGTGCAAATGCAGCCAGCATTAACGGCTTCTAATACGTATACTAATTGTATAACACACGAGGTGCAGAGATAAGGAAATAACGTAAACTACACGCATAAAATTTAATGAGATTTTATTCGTAATATTTAATCCACACGTAAAAGTAGGTACTTACAGTATTACTGGTGTTTGAATTTACTAAACTCGTTTGTTGTCGTAGCGTGCAACAACTGTGAAGGTAAAAAGAACTGAGATATAACGGAAAGGTGCGACTAACAGCAATATGATAAAGGATTATTGATATGATATCAAAAATTATAAGATCTGATCACATAATACTAGCAGAACTTGATTATTTAGGTAAATGCAACGATGAGAAATATCCTATTTTCATACCATAAAGTTAAAAGTAAATTAAAATCGAACCTCGAAGCACAAGTATTCTAATTTCGAATGTAAACCGGTAACGGACGGCCGTCATTGGCGCCAAAGCTCACAGCCAAATACAGAATGTTTATAAATTGTAATTTACGGTATTTACCTCGAATGAAATGAGTCAAATCACATATTCATGATAATGACATAGATTATTATGTTAAGAAAATTATAATTATATCTCAATATATTACCATAATTATTTTCTGCTTCTAATTGGATCTAATATGCATGAAACATTGGGTGTTTATGACTCAATTAACTGATTACTGATTAACTGACTGAAATAAAATAAATTATATATTTTGGAATTTTATCCCCGTAATCATCTTTTCAAACCAAACAGTATATTTTGAAATTTAAAAAATATAACAGAAAAAAGAAAGTGGGCTTTTACAGTTACCTCAGGTCTTATATATAAAAAAAAGATGAAATCGTCACATGAGATGTGAACACCATGTAGAGAAGCGATCGGATCTGCGCATGAGTTTATCTGGCGTCACCCGACGCGGGCGCATTAACACAAATTGCGCTAATTGTGGAAACTTGAGGAAAGTTAGACGCACTGATGATGTGTTTACTGAATTGTGTCTCTTCATTAGAAATCTTGTTTATTCTCACTTTTTATCGCAAAATTACATAATTATATACCTAAGTATTCTACGTCAGTCTACACTAATATTATAAAGAGGAAAGATTTGTATTTTTGTATGTAACGAATAAACTCAAAAAGTACTGGACCGATTTTAATAATTCTTTTTTCATTAGAAAGCTACATTATCACTGAGTAACATAGGCTATGTTTTATCCCTGTATTCCCACGGGAACGGGAACGGGAACTACGCGGGTAAAACCGCGCGGAGGCAGCTAGGATTTTATAAATAAAGTCTTATATTTTGTGAAACATAACATTACCTATGAAAATAATTTGGTTAACTAAATAATTGTAGAAATGAGGAAACACAAACTTTCAAAGAAACTTCATAACATTATTTCGAGTAGGTACTTAAAAACAAAACGAGAACGTATAAGGACTAAAACGATACAATATTAGTATCGATTGATCTCAAACGTTCTATCATTCGATATCAATAATCGTTATCAATGTTTACCAATCGAGATGCGGGTGATTGCAGCCAATGGCTCTACGTAGCAGGAAGTCTCCTACATTAGCTATCACTTTACATCGACTGTACACGCTATCGTGTCTTAGATTTATCACTTACGCACTTTTACATATTGGGTTCTGATAAGGAATATAGGGATTATGTTTTGAAAACCTTAATATTTATACTGACTCTATTAACCTAAAGGGATAGATATAACGTTTTGTAGGCATTAAAACAATCAGATAGAGTGAGACAGAATAATATTCAATAAATGCATTTGAATAATTGCGACTTTTACTTTCTTTAATTGATTAGCATTATAATGTTTTACTTTGTTAGTTTATTTTATGTCTTTTTGGTAAATTTTGATGTTAAATATTGTACCTACTCGGTAAGTAGGTATACTAGCAAGTTCTCAGTTATTTAGGTATATTAATCCTCTATTTGTAGAAACTTTTAAATGGCTTATATATAACTATGTATCTTTCTTCTTTTTATTACCTAACGTAAGTTTATAATGAAAATGTTGAAATAAAATATTACTTGTTACTAACTAATTCACTAAAAAAAATACCACAAAAAGGAAACGTGTGGTGGGAATCATAATAAATGTGGTCGGGGGGAATTTTCATTCATGAAACAACGAAAAACGGCGATAAGATGTACCTAACTTCTGTGTCGCAACTAAACTACAATTGAAGTGCGTGTTTCCTTGTTTTTACCGCAGAAAACAATGCGATAAGGTATTTTTAAATATTCAATAATATAACGTCACTTATTAAGGTGACGTTATTACCGTTGCCATGTGTCCACGCTAAATGCATGACAACAACATTTCACATTCGTACTTAAGCGTTCAAAGATATTATAAAGATAGAAATAGCTGATTTTAGTATAGGCCCTAAAATGGCGCATCAGCAACTTAAATGATAACTAACACTGCGTTCCTTCGTTATCCTATATGCTACAAATTAATCATACCAATTTTATAAAACAATAATCTTGCAAAATTGTAGAGACTTAAGTCTTTAAACTAGTTCAAACTGGTAAATGTAGCTGTCAAAGTAAAACACAATCTACACGTGTAAGTTGTAGCGAGCATTTAGAATCGCTACATCTAAGCTAAGATTACGCATCGACAGACTTTCGCAAAGTTCACATGCCGCGTGAAAGAAGAAACGCTGAACATATATTTTATCCTATAACTTGAAACTTGTTTACTATAAAAGTTGAATCCAGAAGAGAAAGGGCATTGTTTGTATCAATATTTGAATGTATGACTTACTTAAATCAGATTTCTTCTATATGGTCAATGTTTGTGCATGTCCACCAAAAAAAAATTATATATTATCCCTATAAACAAGGCGAAAATAAAAAACTAATGGAAGAACAGGAAATGTTAAATATACTTGTGTACCTACATTCTTGCATCAGACAGCTACACCAAATTGCAAATTACCTCTTGTAATCACCACCCTACAATATAAATTAGCTTGAACACGTAAATAATTAATATTTCCACTGAATATAAATTGACACGTCCACAAGTCTTATTGCAAACAAATTAAAGCTGATAGCGGGTTGTCCAGCGTCATAGATTTATAGTGAAAGGGTTACATGCAACGTATGGCCGGAGGGGTTGATGCAAATAAGACGGGAAAATGTTTATTGGCAAAGGAATATTGCTTCTACAAGTGGTTAGTGCTGTCTTTGTATCTTTATTTTCATAAGTTTTGCAAGAAAATTTTCAATATAGATATAAATACAGTGTTATTTCATTTAATTTGCATTTATGTAGGTACTAATCTTGGCATATTTCTGGACAACGGATACATTGATTCTAAGAACATCATAGGTACATAACACAGAAAACTTATATTTTAAAGGTAGCAACGTTACACGGGGCAATAACTAAGTAATAACCTTACAATTACAACTTTCTAGTATTTAATTTCCTTTACATGTAAATTAGGATTTATCCTTCAAATGATGTATCACATAATTTTGATATCATAAATGATGACGTACCAAAAAGATAAAAAATCTTAAAATTGTACATCTTTACCCAGTTTACCTTTAGTCCAGTTAATTTTGTTCACTATAGAACGAAGATGTACAATACTTTAGGTACTTTAGGCCGGAATCTATTGCCTACATAATGTTCTCGTTGTTTACTCCAACTAGTTTGAAAATAATTTTAAAGCAAAGACGACTGCTTGGTCTCAGACTAATGCCAAATCACTAAATACAAGTGACAGATATAACTTTGAGACAATAACATTAGTGAATAATGTTGTCTGCATTCCGATAGTCTAGGATTAAGTTTGAGATAAATATGCCTGAACAACATTTCAATATAATTAGTCACAATTAGAAAATGTATATAGTTTTCTATATAACAGATATCAACGTCAGTGATTGCTGTAAGTACATCGGTTTACTAAGTATTGCTTGCTTTATCTATGGAATAATCCTACCATTCGATATTATCAATAAATAAAGCTACACGACATCGCCAATTTTTATCAATTTCAGCGAACTGTTTGTGTACAATACAAACATCGATAGAAATGATTGCGGTGAAATCAAAACTCCACACGGGTTCAAATATAAAAATTAAATAACTTGTAGGTTATGTAACATCGATCATAATCGTTTAACATTTGATTATCGAACATTTGGAATACAAATTCGAGCGTTACAAACAGTTGATTGATCATTTACATAAATTCTCTCACGCCTCGGCGCAAGCGCAGCCATAAAAACTAACATCTCACTTCGATTGGTGCCGGCTTCCGAATTCCATCGATTATGTCGATACGGCACGAAAAGACGATCGGATTCCAAGAATCCGTTAATCGATTTTTTTATATTGGTGTAACCAAGATTTTAAGATACGTAAAAGTGTATTGAACTTCATTTTCCAAGAAGTTGTAGACAAAATTAGGCCTTTCATTCCAAGAAATATACCAATACTGATCAAAAAACCAACAGGTAGCATATCAATTACAAAGCTGATTAAACTGAACAGACAATGAAATAGCTGACTTTAGACATATCAGTTTCTACATGATAGGTACACACGGCGGTGGATGGACACATACAAAATAGGAAGACAATGCGATACACTGACAAGACGCCTGCTCCGTAGCAAAGGGCTCACGTCCAACTTAAAATGAACAAGTTACATTAAAGCATTTTACATTCAATTTGCCATAGTGAATACGGAACATGTTAGAAATGGTGAAAGCTTAATGTGATTCGCATTAAATAGAATTTCATGTTAGACATGTATCTCTGTCTAGACTAGACGCAAGAATCACAAATAGATTCTCATAAACTTGTTATTTATGTAGATTATAAATTGAAACAGTAAAGATCGTGATGACGAAAGCTTCGCGAAGCAATACGGCACCGGGATGAGGTACTTAGAGATTATTAAAAGTACTTAAACATGATGGAATTAGTCTCGATGGTTTGCACTTAAATCTCGATAGTATCGAATGAAAGTCTATTGCAGAAATTACTCAGTTCATAAGCGACCTTATGTGAGCCTACATAAATCAATCAATTGGACATGAGCAATATTTTTTGTTTTGATCACTTAGGTCGGTGAAAAGGACATATGAGCTACTATGTCACCAGCCCCAGCAACTATAACAAACTGCCCTGAAACTCATGTCAAACAAAAGACTGTAAATAATGACGACAGATCAAATGAGGTTATAGAAGTAAAAAAGACGATGAATATTCTCCAAGCAGAGAAGCTGAAGGGGAAACGAAGATAACACTGCACACCGGAGAGGCGCATTCATCGTCGCCCAGAGATCTACATGTCCTGCGCATGCGTGGGAACGGGCCCGTTACTCGCTACAGCCACCTACAAGATGGGGTGCCTTGATATTGTTGTTACACAGCACAGCATATTGTGCTCGGACTCAGACGTCGCTTCACGAAAAAATTGGATTTAAAATGAACTAGAGATAAATCATTGAGATATTTTATATTAAAACTTTGTGTATTTATTAAAACACTAGTGGCTCCCCGCGGTTTCACCCGCGTTCCCGGGATAAAAAGTAGCCTATGTGTTATTCCAGAACATATTCTAGCTCTGTGCCAAATTTCAAGCAGATCCCTTCAGCCGTTGGAGCGTGAAAGAGTAACAAACATCCATACATACATCCATACTTACAAACTTTCGCCTTTATAATAGTAGTAGGATTAGCTATTATATAATAATCAATTTGTAACTACATATTCCAATGTATTGTGTACATACCAGAGTCAGTAACAGTCAACATTTTACTAAAATCTTGTACTTGAATGGATACCAAACCTCATATAGGAACCTGCATATGACAACAATCATCATCATAATTCCCTTAGTCTTAGTCTCAATTTCTCAGCAGGCTTAATTGACTTTTGAATTCCAGTTCCACTTCCATCAAAGACTTTAATTTAAACATTATTTGCCGCTCTCTCTCTTTAGTAACTTTTCATTTTCCGATTTCCTCCATCATCTATCTTTTATAGTTTTTCTCATATATATACCTACACAAACTATACGCCAATAAAGTTCTCACATGCCAAAACATCTGGAACCAATTTAAGCGATGTTCCTTTAGATACTGCGAATCGTAAAAACAGGCTAGACACTCAAGTTTGTACTGTAGTGAGATGCATCTAAACGCGTGGATAATTGCACACACGTCGTACCGTATCTCGGTACGGCACCAAGGCGGTGCCAAAGGCGTAGAGAATCGACGCTGAAACAGAACATCATCGCCCGCTGATGTTAATGATAATACATACGGATAAAGAGAAAGGCCTCAGTAAAACAGGTATAATTCGTCATGATAATGTTTTATTGTATCCACGCCATCCGGTTTACGAACTTACTATAAATCTTCTAATTTACACAACAATAGAAAATCTCTAAACGTTAACAGTTAAGTATGAAATATTTGGGTGGAACAATGTATATTGGTGAGATCACGTTTAAAATTCATAGTAACGGGAAGTTAAATAATGTAAAAAAATGCAATGAGTATTCTTAAATCTAAAATATTGATCTATCGTGATAAAAAAATTGAATATGATATATTTTCGTCCTGTTACATAATCTATCTAATGTTTAATAGATTATTTACAATCTATCGTCATTGTTCTTGATTAATGTAATGTAATAAATACTCATTACCGAACAAAACACGTCACGAAAGTCAAGAAAACAAACTAACCCAACAAGAAGTTAATACAAAACGTCAAAGTTGTACAATTTTCAAATACGGTGAACATGTACGGTGAAACTCTCATACCAGACTTTAGGCCTAAGTAAATTACCCTTACAGGAACTCTAGTTGCTCATTAACCAGCAATAATTACATCTCAAAATGAACCAGGAAAATAAACATCCGTCCCTGTCTAACATGCAACAGGCCGTATAAGTAGAACGTGACAAAGGGATCTAGATAAACGGACGGTATCAGATGAGATCGAGATCAGAATGCGGTTAAGATATTACTATTACAAACGTCTCATTATTTATTGCAATATTTTGTGTTGCAAGTAACAAGCCGTGTTTATTAGCTATACCTACATTACGTAATGTTTGCATCGGGTATACAGCTTTTAGTAATAAAACAACAATGTATTAAATAAGCCGCTATAGAATTGAGATGCAAATGAGAGACAATTAAATTTGTTGTTATCAAAAAACAAAACGATATCAACGCAACCATTATGGAATAACAAGGAAACGATGAAATGGTAATTGGTAATAGATACGATCGTAAATAACACGCAAAATGCACAATAAAGACTATCTGATGTTTATAACCAATAAACTCAAGTATTTATTAAGGGCAATAGGGTGTTATTACGTTTTACTCCATTAATATGCATTTAGAAATCACGTTACATGTTCAATCGTAAAACTCAAGACGGACAAGCGATCCGCAGTCGACCGAAATTTGTAAGAAACCTAATGTTACCGGTACAATTTTATGTTCAAATTGTAATTTAAATTTTACTGCGAACATACCTACCTTAGGTAATATGAAATTTAATTGGAGACTCAATAATTAAAGTGCTTACATTTATATCATGTAGGCTTGACACACGCTTGAGACGTCGGGTAGCTGACGCGTCTCTTGAGTAGGATCTGAAATGAAATGAAACATACACGTAAATAATATACCTACACAGATGCATACAGACCATATACATTCAAGAGAAGAAATAATTACGAAGATTGCCTCTTGATGTAGAGATCAATAATCGCTAAAATAGTGTGTCGCTTTGATAAAAAGTGATTATGCTCTTGATTATTTATGCACGTCCGACATCTTAGCGGTGAACGGCCTGTGCCACAGTTTCTTTGAATGGTTACCTACGCATTATAGACACGCAAAGTAGTCCGTAAAAAAATAAAAAAACAAATTGGAGCTGGCTTAACAGTAACAACTAGTGTTTATTACCAACCAACCTGTTAGTATCATTATGAGGATTAGCATTTTGAAAGCTAAACACTTAAGAGCTTTAAAAGGATATATACATAAATTCAAAATGCTGTAAGTCATGCCAACTCCGACTGTTTCTATATTTCATAATTGCAATAAAGAAGATGGGGCGATATCTTCATTACTGGGCGCAGAGAATCGATGCCACGATAATTACGTAGAGCTCGCAACCACCGACTCCGGGATAAAATTAATTCCAGACTGAGGTTAGAGAAATAGTGCGTCGTTTTATACGTAGCATGTTATTGATGACGCTAATGATGAAGCCGGTACAAGGTCACACAATATGAGACAAAACGACGATGAGGAACATCCACGAAGAACAGATAAAGACACTGAACTTGAGAATGAAGAAAGTCGTTACTTACTTTATCTCTCTTAAGATAACGCTCACGTCTAAAAATATCAACACAGTAATTTATTTAAAGACCCCGTTAATCTAAACGCAACAACGCATAAAGCCAAAACTTATCGAGTTTGTGTTACTCATAAATTATATAAAAAGAAATCCTTAAAATTATAGTAGGCACAGGATTATTACAAAAACAAGTCAACAACTGAACGGTCCACGACTGTTATCTGAATTCCGAGAAGAGGAATAAATTAAAAAATGATGGTGACGAAAAGACGGCGACTAAGCCAAACATATTTTTTAATGAGTTATTCGTACGTCTACACGACGCGACGATCATTGACGAGTTTTTGCCGCTTCGAAATATCCTCCATTCACTCTCAGCGCAAAGTTTAAAGTAGTTTGTATGGAATATTAGGTTCATGCATATAATATGTGATCTTTTATATTCGACACTTTAAAAAACATCGTGGAGAACATTTAGTGTGGTATTGTTGGCATGTCTGTACCCTGGCCTTGGAGCAAATATGCTTTGTAGAAAAAACTGTGAATATCAGCTAAATAAATACCGCAGTGATTTCCAATAGAAAAATATTATGACTAAAACGTATTGGAGAAAGTCTCGAATATTAGAGAGATATTTTTTACGATGCAGGGAATAATGATATTTGTTGTATCAACACGGATTATTGAGTAATTGCGAACGATCGCACGGCGCGGTATAGTATCGATGCCTCAGAAAGTTCAGAACCAAATCACAGCAATTTCGTGGGGCATTATAACAACGTTTTTGTAAAATTACACGTTGCGCTTGATACGCAACGTGTGTTTATGGAAAGTATGGCCACTTTTGTAATGCGCTTGCGTTTAGAAAAAAAAATAACAAAATCTGCGCTAGAGTTCATAGAAACTTTTTACTCGTTACCATAACTCACTTTCGGAGATGATTAGTTTATGTTAATTACCAACACTTAGTACGTTTACATTAGAAAGTCGTATTATATAATTCAATGTGGAATTTAACAAACATAGCGATAGGTAGATATTGAATAGATCATTAGCAATAAATGAGACAATATTGTCGGTGTGTCCATCGGTCGAGTCACTCGTCTCACTATCGCCGTTGCCCAAGTCATTAATCATTCGTCAGTGGCGTCTGCGCAGACATAAAACACTGAGATTACACCGGCCATAAACGTTACATCACGCTATAACATATACGTACAAGTCGAAATCAAAATAATTTATACCTTACACTTGCAAGAACGTCAAACAATCTATCACTGTTATAGAAAAGTAGAGACATTAAATTACATAGGTAACTAACTAGTACATAAATCAAAAACGTTTTTGCAATTCTAATAATATAGACAAAAACATTTATTTTATAAACATTTTTAAGGATGACAAATTAGATAAATACGACACGATAACAGGATAAGACAAGAATAATAATCTTAGATCGGAAACAACGAACAATAGACCACTTTCATATCCCACAAGACGTTGCCGGCGTTACCTAAAGGCATTCCACATCATGCCGTCGAAACATTCAGATAAATAGAATAAAAATAAAAAGTTTATTAACGAACACATTCAATTGTGGATACACGGCGGACACTTATGATGTCATTTGGTATTAATATGATAGCGTATCAAGACGAGACGATGAAAATTAAGCTCTCTATGTATACCTTGACTAAGCAGGTTTTAATCGAATCGTTGAAATTTTAATATTACGACAGTATAAAGATGGTTAAGTAAGTAGGTACATGTAAGATAAAATTATTTAAAATTTTCTACAATATGGTAAACTTATGAATAACAATTTTGAGTACAGATGTAAAACATTCTGAGGATGCGCATAGTCTTGCGAAAGAAAGTGCGATAGTATCATACAGTCGCCTCTCACGAAGCTTCCTCATATTTCGCGAAATTTTATAAGCAAAATAAATTTGCAGTACCTACCTATATAAGAATTTATATACTTCTGTATTATATACGAATGTTTTCTTTGAGATATTTTGTCTATTGAAATTATCACTAGTAAAATAGTTTCATTTTTACAGGATTATATTCAAACTAACGACCTACATTTTCCCAATTATTTGGGATAATTTAGTAGAAAAAATTCAAAGCATACTACTGGTAACATTGCTGTTTAGCAACTACCAGTGGCAGTGGCTATGAAAAGCACGTGCTCAATGTATCCGGGTGGGTGGCACGATCATTAGATAAGGCAACCAAGGAGCACAGGACCGATTGATCGGCCGATACCTCCCTACGTCAACCACAAACGATTGATCCACGTTGTATTGAAACGTCACTGGTGCGATAATATCTCATCGTTAGGGTAGTCTCTCAAGCCTTTACCAGCCAGTACCCGGGGAGCTCGAGTCACATTAGTTATTCAATTATGCAAACTCAAGACTATCAGATAGTGCCTTCAACGGGGCTTTCAAGCTATTTCCTTCAATGATGCTCAAAGAGGAATAACAATGTGCAAACACAATGACGTTAACATACCAAATGATATTCTAAAGAGAAATATGAATATGAAAGGGGATACAAATAACTCGGGTCGAATATTATTGGATAGATCATATTTAATGCAACATTACAAATTCGTGATCCATTTATAAGAATAACTGAGTGCGTACTGGAGGCAGTAAAGGGTGTAAAAAGCGTCGCGGGCGCATCATCCGCTCCCTCGAATAAAGGCTCGTTACGCGCGCGCTCATGAATGATGGATAGCCGTGGCCGATCAGCCAACACGACGGAGCCTGTACCAACATTTAACCCGTCATCTCATCATTGTTTCTTATTACAAAGGGCGAGAGTATGGTATTGCTTGGCACTGGATACGGTCAAGTGTAATTTGTATGTCTGCTGCGTATCCACAGAGTGATTGACAAGTCCGTGCCGATGGTATCTGCCGTCATAAATAACACCGCCACTGCTAGTTAACACACATTCATAGCTCTATCGCGTTCGTGAGACAAGGAAACAGTCAGCTATTATAATAAAATTGAAATGCTTACACCTTAGATGTTCTAGACTAGCTACACAATTATATAAGCAAGACATTTCAGTCTAACTGATAAGTTTTTTGGGGACCTTAATCATGACTTTTTGAGATAATTCAGATAGTTTGTTATTTTAGGCGTCAAATAAAAATAAAAATATATGTTTCATTCAAATAGTTATTGAACAGTTAGAAATAGTACCTACATGTCGTTTTCAATTAAGAAATAATACGATAAACACAAAACCTTATATATTTGGGTAATAAATTATGATATGTTTAAGAAAGTCAACAGGTTTACGCGGATGGTATTTCCCAGTACAATATATTACACGGGCACGTCGTACGACCACCGAAGGGCCGGCGCGGGCGCAACCGTTACTTCGTGTCCAATAAATTCAAGAACAAACGACAGCAATAAGGAACAGCCAGCGTCCAGACATCCATCTCCTGTCAGACGATGAACTGACTTATAAAGCGGCGAACCGGTACGTCATAGGAAAACAGGCGGGCGATAAATCAAATTCGGTAACCGTACAGATGGATTGAACGAATAAAATTAAAGTGACCATTTCGTAAATACCATTTACATAACTCACAGCGAATTCATGATAGATGGTGAGCAGAGGAATGAATGGCGCTATTGATATGAATCCTATTGAAGAGTCCGAGTCAATGTACCTACGATGAGGTTATAATATTTAATAAGGAACAGAAACATGTGATTGAGTATACAATATTTTTAAGACCAGTTCGAAAGAAAGTTTTTGCAATATTAATAAGGATACAAGTAAATGCACCGGCCATACAATAATTAGTAGAGATGACATCAAGTGGACGATAACCGGCATTGCGGCAGATGTCTCGAGCCGGATGTTAGTCATGAATACATACATATATACAAAACCATATCTTCATTCGAGTGCGAATGGACCTCACAATAATTATAATTGAAGACTTCCCGTCGCTTCAGCCAACGGGGCCTTAAATCGATTAAATCAAACAATTTATTGGTTATTAGATGCTTGAGATTTTTACAAAAACATTTTATGAATTCTTCACTTCACATTAAATTATCTCTAACAGATATATACAGTTAAATTAACTACCTATTTTACTGTGATGTTAGTAAATATATATGTGAGTGGTTCTAAATACTTTTATGAATATACATATATTGTGTGTTGGCAAATCAGTCTGCGAATATACGTTAAACAGTTAAGTGTCTCTCATTGCTCCCTCGTAATCCAGACTACCACCAGGATATTCCCAAATACTCTTCATTTACAAATGCAATTAGGTAGGTAAAATTTTATTTAGTTCTTTTAACTTAATGAACATATTATGCAATTTACCTATTGATTTGACTTCGATCGAAATATGGTTCACCCAACAGATGAAGCAACAAACAATATGTGATTTACTACGATCATCAATCATATTCCCACAACCTCAATCGATATAAACACTAACAAATTGATATCAAATAACTCTATCGAGACATGGCATTATGTTACAAAGCTCGAGGCTACAACTAGGGCCGTAAAGGTAGAAATAGTATGGAATCAGTAACACATTAAGTCAGTTTAGTTTAAAGTGTCTGGGGATTAACGTACGAGATCCGACCATATTAAGTCACGTTATAGCTATAAACTGAAGGGCTTAAAGACTAGAGTTTGAGGACATGCTATCCACAGCAGGACTCTTTGGTATTCATATTTTTATCAAACCCTGCAATTATGGGCTACAGTGAAATCAATCTAGCAATTAGAAATCAGATCAGTGAAGGCAACTAAAATGTAAGTACTCTTTACTGACTTCTATATTCTTAGATACTAACCAAATAAAGGGTATTAAATCTCAAATGATTTGCAAGCTTTGCGCAAATTTAAAATGTAACAACAGGTATACTTAAAAAAAATTGCAACGTTGACGTTAATAAATTCATCAGCATGTCAGGTCAATGAAACGGAAACCGTAGGTCTTTGAACCTAGACAAAATCACATAAAGAGCAACGCCTAGGTTATAATAGTAGCAGAGCCACATACGTCAAGTGGATTGAAAGCAGTGACAGCCATAAGACACAAAAATTATTATAACAATTATGTTCTTATTGTGATGTAACTCAGACGAATTTAAAAGGTCCAACAAGTTTACCGAGAGGTCCTAACTGCTACCAATACTGCTGCAATAACTTAACCCCCCACGTTCAGAGTCAAAAGGTGCACATTATTGACCATTAGCGGTCATAAAACTCATAAACAGTACGCGAGGTTACCCTGCTGCGCCCACGCAACTCTGACACATTAAATGGGCCCAATGATGTACGCGGCGTGTGACTCTACCGTACAATGCTTGGTGCAATTGAAATTAGTCTTATTGTAAATTATGTCAAATCGATGTGTCATTCAATTATAGGTCATGTATCGTGTTACAAAGTTGCCAAAAAGTATCCATATATCAACAAAGTCATTAATTTTTTTTTATTAATGTATGAAATTAGATGCAAAGCACACAAAAATAGAAGATACGACCAATGATAAATTAGGTTTTTTTAAGAATCATTAAACTGATTAAAAGCAAAGTGTTTAAATCAAAATATTTGAAACCACACACGATTTTTAATCACAGACCATTTATGATCATTTATCTTGATTGCTATATTAGCTCTTTAAGCTGTTATCTATTTTTTTCTTGCGCCAATGTTATATTTATTTATCTACAGCGAACATCAATTGGATACTGATTCATGTGTTTTAGAAGTGGATTAATTTGTCTCCATACATTTACAAGGCAACTTTCAAATGTATTTATCATTGAAAAATCTTCGTAGGACGTTGACTTTATTAAATTTTGAAGTACATACGCTTATTGTATTTAATAGACAATGTTGTATTCCGACAGCGTATTGTCACAGTTTCCACGACGGGATATCTTTTAGGACATCATCATGACGATATCACTATGATTAACTTCGCCTAAAGACGTTTTATATGCATAGGAGAATTTTATTCATCTAAAAGCTTCAAATAAATTTATAAAATTATTACCTATAAAACACATTTTAGGTTAGAGTTAACTAAGTTAGTAGAGAATAAAAAATGCGGCATTTTGCGCTTGCGTATGTATCTATATAACAGTTTCAGTTTAAAACTCCGCCCACTCTGAAGCAACAAGTTTGTAAACTTTTATATTATCTCATTGAAGTTTTATTTTATAATATTAATGTCTGCGTTAAAAATAACATTTTTATCGACGTTACCATAAAACAAACGGCGGTTATTATCGCTGTGGTTAAAAACCTCGATACCAATTATTTTGCTGCTATCGTATTTGAAGGAAAATATCGTTCAAATAATGTTGCTGTCGGGACAGATAAGAAATAATGATTGATCATAGTCTTTTTACTGTCAAAGTGAGAACAATATATGCAGAACATTACAAAAAAAGAACACTTACAAATATTTTCCTCTTGAAAACTTTTCGCCCTGACGCGACGTAACGGAAACAAATTTGGAAAACACCAAAGTTAATTCAATTCAACACACAGCACTCAGTTCGTATCGGAACGGAACAACGCAAGAACAGCGGCGGCGACAACCGCTCCGGATGACGCTCAACGTTGGAATGGTATCTTGATGATGGTGCAGCCAAAGACCGAGCGTAGGGGAGCGCGGGGCTCCAAGTTTGTAGGCGGGGCCTCGCAGGTGTATCAAGCCGAACAGTGATGTATGCGCATGTTAACACTTGAAAACGAACACGCCTCACTGTCACGTACGAATATGAAGTTCAGTCGGATACTGTTTAATTGTTTGTTCGAAGGCGAAAGTCGATAAAGGCGGCAGGTCATTAATAAACGAAACACTTGACTGTGCCGTTCGGAACGAGGCTGAAACAGCGATGGTACAAGAGATAAGCTCTTGAAACGAAGACGATGAAATGACAGACTAATTACTATTTTAGAGTCTCATTTTTAAGTACACTCCGTTATAATTAATGAGTCAAAATTATTTAAAATAGTCGGCACACATATTGAGTTATTTATGTGTTCGCAATGAACGCGTTTAATTTGTTTGTTTGTTCAATTACCATGAATTTAATTTTAGAACTATTTCATTATGCAATTACTGTTTTGGCTTTGGGGACTATGTTACGTTATTTAAAAAACACCTAGTTTGGTAGTTAATAAGTTATTAGATATCTATATAGGTATATGTGTAGTTGTAGTCGTATAGGTATATAATATTGTGCATATTCACAATGACTATACTTACTACAATGTAACAAGAAGGAATATCAAAAGCAATAATATCCTATTTTATAGTCGTCTAAATAAATATTTAGTCTGTGACAATAATTTATAGATTGAATATTTATCATCAAAGAGAAGAAATACCGATGGACATTTACGATAGTACAGAAATTTGACTTTGGATTGTTTGTATGTGACTTCGTTTAAGGAGCACCAAGACATTAATATTTAAATACGATTAAGTCGGTTTCTACTAATAATAGAAACTATAAAACTCTTCTTTAGAGACGCGAGAGACGCCCCTAGTGTTGCAAGCGTACATAGGCTACAGTAACCGCTTCCCGTCAGGTGGGATTGTATTCCTGTATAAAAATAACTAACATACAGATAGTACCTCGGTAGATATTTTCTGACCATTTCCTTAAGGTATCCTGAAAGCCGTTCAATCTGTTTTTAATAATATAGTTTAAACGTCGGTAGGTTGCAGCAATTGCACTCCAATGGTAAACTATAACTCTTGTTGACGTCTTAATAACAAGCATCCCTTCCGTCAGGCTTACCTGAGATTTATCGTAGCTGTTCGCACTTCTCTCGAAAGTCCTCGGTCAGTAACCCTTATTCCTACAGCAATAGAGTCCATACTGATCTTACTGTTGGCGAATAATGAATTGTGCAAAGTTATCAGTAATAAAATCATCTTCTGTTTCATAATGCGGATTGCTTTTACTACTGATTTGTCTCACTCGAGTCAGACCATTACTTTTGTTTGAGAAATTTCACCATTACTTTTTAGTGATCTTTATCGATATGGCAATTGTTATGAATGGTTTGGCGGTAGACTGAGATTTTTCCTGACTCACTCCCTTACGTATAGCTAAAAATGCAGAAATCATCTATGAAAATAGGTAGTATAAATAGGAAAGATGTGTATTTTGTGCGTGTGTATATTAGAAATAAATAAATTAAAAAACTACTGTGCCGATTTCAAAAGTCTTTCACCATTGGAAAGCTTTCTCATCAGGGATTTACATAGGTTATATTTTATCCCTGTATTCCCACGGGAACAAGAACTACGCGGGCGAAACTGCGCGGAGGCAGCTAGTATCCTATAGTTACAAGATACCAGCTCCCTGTATTACCACGGGAAGAAGAACTACGCGGATAAAACCGCGCGGAGGCAGCTAGTATAAAATTACCAGCAAACAGAAGCAATATTACAACCTCCTTCAAAATTACTACATACGTCAAAAGTATCCACACCCGTTAACCAGTCGACAGTTTAACAAGTGAAATAATTACCACACAGTTTGCGATCGGCTCTTAATTAACCCATAACTCAAACGCAAACATATCGGGCGCTATATATCGTACGATCGCCCGCGGATATGTGGTCCGAGTGGAAAAAACTATAAATTATATTAACACCTTTTCTGTAACATATACAAGCTTCAC
Organism: Thyatira batis; assembly: GCA_905147785.2. Taxonomy (NCBI): domain Eukaryota; kingdom Metazoa; phylum Arthropoda; class Insecta; order Lepidoptera; family Drepanidae; genus Thyatira; species Thyatira batis. Next base: position 7,930,841 of record LR990497.1, read on the forward strand.
ATATCTTGTTTTGATCAAGATGAAGTGTGAAAAAATCGAAGTGCAGCTTACAAATTATAAGTAGGTACCTACCACGTGTTTAGTGTCTAGACCATCTGCGCTAAGAAATAGCAACTTTCCTTTCTGAGACATTTTATTTCTAGTTCATATTATAATGCGAATTATTGTTTCATATGCACTGGTCAATAACATTATGAGTAATGTAGCTAGTTTTAGTAATCTAACATTATTTACATGTTCTTACTTTGTGTTATCTTAGTATTAAATGTTCCCTCTAACAATAAATGAGCATTAAATGTCATCCCTAAAGCACTCTCATTTGTGATTAGAACAGACACCTTATAATTTATGCCCATACAAAATAGCAAAATAAACAGAAAATAACAATTTACATTCTAAATAAGCGAAAACATGTAGACAATCGTGAAAGGTTACATGTAAAATAATCAGCTGATCAGATGATTTAAATACCAAACAATGGCATGGCACATTAAATCTTATTTGGTTGTGCAATGATGGTAAGACCTGGGACATTATTGCCAAGAACAATGTAAACTGTATTGACATTTACATTCTATTATAAATAATTTGGAAACAATAACCAAGCCGCAGAACTATATTGGTATTTTAAAGCAGATACAATCAATCCGGTTAGATCGAAGAAGATTGAACAGTTAATTGAACAAAGTAAAAAAGCAAAAATAATCTAAGAAAAACATTGTATATTCTTCTAAAGACAACAATTATAAAGACTAGCCGCTATGAATCTCTGTAGAGTCAGTACAGACGTAACTAAATAACGCATGTTAAAAACAGGAACGGCATATAAAAAATGTCGAACAAAAACTCGATATAGTAATAAATATTGCAGTAAAGATTTCACAATAATTATCTCAATTAATAAATTATTTTAGTTTCACTATGATTATGACTATTAATAGTTGTTTGTGTGGATGCGATCGTCGCACGCGCAGATAAATGGTAATGACCGGGTGCGCCGGCGCATCGGGCAGGTGCAATAATGGAGACGGGCGTTGTAATGTTGACAGAAATGACAGATACGAATATTTATTAACATACAGTCTTAACATTTTTAATTGAAGCTGTAGCAAAGATATTATTCATTAATCGTTGATTCGGATGATCACAATCAGTGTCAAATTGTAAATAGAGTAATCAATAAACAAAAACATTTTGAGAATGCTCAAATGACGAACTGGAATATTTCATTAATTATAATTACCAAAGCCCACACACGTCTAAGAATATAAGCAATTACTGACCAACTCTACCTCTCTTAACCACATACCTATCAGTTTATACAGCAGTCGGTATGGGAAGAAAGCGTGTGTACAGGCCACCATTCGCAGCAATGGCAAAGACCAACATGTACGACCGTCGACCGCGATACCCAGAAGTGGTGTCACGCAATGCCGTTTATAATTCAACAACAATAAACAGATAGTTAATTGCGATGCTGTCACGGGCGCAGTATATGGTAATGAGGCGTTGGGATCGCGACTGCATGGACAATATCTCTCGACGGTGAAAGGTAAAATTGTTGCGGTTTAAAATAGAAATGGAACGCGAGTTGTGAATATCAATTTGTCTGATGATGATGATGAATTGGTAGGCTTAACTTTGATGAATGAATCTGTCGATATAGTCGTAGCAGTAATTATTTTTGACACTATCTAATCTCAATTGTAATGAACTAAGCGTAGTTAAATGATATGATACTTATATATTGTTACTTATGCTAGCCACTGCTTCAGGGCCACGTTCCAAAAGGGTCCGATCGAACTTTTACCTCTAATATCATAAAGATTAATTAAATGGATCCTCACTGTCTGTATCTTCTTGAATATTAACTATTTGGCCTTTTTGTCTCATATAATTAGCTCTGGTGACATATTTTTTTATGTGTCATTTGGCATAATCGCTCAGAAGATTTAGCTAATAAATTTCAGTGACCAGATACGTTAATCGTCATCCTCCTATGACTTAGCCTTCGTCACCACGGTGTTTGCTTAGCCCATGGCCCGTGTCGGCGAGATAGGTGCAGTACATGCGCTTTCAGGTACGGCCGGTACAATCTGAGCAGCTGACACCAATAGGTTTTTATCAGCGGTAATCTCGCTTATGAGAAAGTTAACAACGAAACTAGTACTAAAGCACTTGTTCGAAGATGCAAAAGCTCTGATCTACTTAAACTTGAGAAAGAAAAATTATTGATTCAACTATTATGTAAAACTTAATGATAAGGTAGGTAATGGATACTATAATTGAATATAAATAATGGTTAGTACGATGTAAATTATCGTAAAGTATACCATAAAATCACTAATAACTTACTATAGCGTCAACCCATCAGTTCCTAGTACCTAACTTCAGCAGTGTAAATGACAATTACGGCTTGCATGATTTATTATTTCCTTGTTTACTTTAATCAACAAAAACAAGTTTTTACTAGCGTATTAGATACTCCTAGTTTACTCCCGAGTTCCTAACCTTGGACGACTAATAACTAGTTGAAGACAAATTAAACCGCAGCATAATTGGCGCTTACATTATAAAGTAAGCCTTATCGTCGCTATTATCAAATTATATTGTAGAAATGGGCTCATTAATTGCATGTTAGCCAGACGTCCTCCATTTTACTATCCATGTTCTTAATTTTGTTTTACGGACTTTAGACCTCTGGCTCGGAATTATTATATTATTGTCGCACATAACACTAACATGACACAATTACTTATATTTTATTAAGGTTATGATACAATCCTGGTAAATGGAGATGTTTTTAAAATTACATGGAAAAAAAAGGGAGCGCGAAATTAGATGACGTTCTCTTTTCTCTCTATTCAAATTAACGGTTCACCTAACTTCGGAAATCAAATAGAGTTCATAAGCAACACAATTTTATGTGAAAACCCATTGAATGAGCCCCAGCCTTATTATCTCAAGATGGGAAGTATTTAAATGAGGCCTTAACAAGGCATACAAGTAATAGTGAACATAGAGTATGCCAGAGCTGCAGCAATACCGAAGATGTCACCCAACATAGTATCAATAAACTTACAACACGGTATTTGGCACAGAATCGCAAAGGATCCGGTAATGACTATGCGAATAGAATTACGATCTAATTATACGAATACCGGTTGTATCTGATCGTAAATGTCATTTCACACTTGTGCAGAACTAGGGTCAATCTGGTTCTCACGAGATGGTGCCTCAGTGCTTTTCCGCGATTAGTTTACATTGCGACCGCAAACGATATGGGGCTAATTTTACGAGTCGGGCTTGTGTAAGCGGACCCTAATGAGGAATCAGCACGGCATAGTCTAGTTACACTGTTTAGTAATGCGCAATTGAATTTATCTTATTTAGCTTTAAAGTAATTAGAAACAGTGCGCTTTACGAATAGATTTGGTTTCAGCGAACGTATCAATTTCATTAGCAAGTGGTTAGCCTGAACAAAGGTTCACCTACTATACTTGCCTTAAAATAGACAATTAAGCAGTACATTGAGTTTCTCATTAGGTACTTTAATTGTATTTTATATGACATACTATATATTTCATATATTTAATCTAGATTTTTGTAAATTCATTAAAATAATAAAGTGAATTAATTCACTTTATTATTTTACTTTCGCCATTTTTGTTTACCTCTAACTCTAGCTATGAGTACATCTAGTACATTACTCTTCTGGTTTATCCTTTAGATATTTTACATAATTTACTACTAAATATAAAATATTCCGTGCGCTGTAGTAACTTTCAGTACATCCATTCAATAAAACATAGAGAAAACGACAACGCCAGTAAATATAGCAAACACATTTATTTACTTTCGCACTGGAGATCGTAGGCCTAAAACTACTTTTACTTCCCCTTCATCAAGTTTGTTGATTTTATGTCTTGTAACTTCTAGCTCACTGGTTTTATATGCGTTACCTGGACCCCAATGTCAAATTGAACAAAGTAGAGGGGAGAGGCAATTTCAGTTATATAATTCACAGGTAACTTTTTTATAATTCACCGGTAGACTACAGAAATAAATGAACTATCTCCAAACATGCAGAATGCATCGGAGCTGCAAGTTTTTATTTTATTTACAAGTTCTATTTCTGTAACAAATCGTTTTATTGCGCATGAGTTATTAAAAAATCTGATAAAATGTAAATAAGCTCCGGTTCTTTTACAATACGCGGATACGGTGACGTCAAGTTACATCATTGCTGATAACTTCTAGAAGCAGGACAAATATATTAGTTATTGCTGTAGGCATGTAGTTTTAACAATCGAAATTAAGATGTATCAAAATAAATATTCACTCTTTCAAAGACTCTCAATCCATTACGCATGAAAACTTCAACTGGTAAATTTTATGCAATGCAATGTTCTTTTCAGACCTATTCATGAACCCTTCAGGTCCATTGAAAGTTAATGGGTTGAAACGAGATCAGAAAGCGCCATTTTAGCCGTCGAAGACGAGCTACAAACTCATGAACGTGTTACAAGGAGCCGTGTAAAGGTCAACGCATACACGGCTGCCGTGTGCGAAATAATTCTTATTGGAAAACTGAACGCACCTATATCCAATGCGCATTGCTACAAACAACGGGATCCCATAGAAACACTGATAAGTGTAGCGATTTATGTAAGCGCCGTGTCGGTCGTGTTGTATTATCAATAACATAAAATAGCGTAAACTGATCTGGGGGAATCGGAGCACGAGGTTTCTGTAGCTCGCGGTTAGGAAATGTATTAGGAGTTGTTATGTCGTTTAAAATCAATATTTTATTGAGTTAATGAGATCATTAAAATAGACGAGAGTTCTCTGTTAACCTTTATTTTTGTTACTCTCGATCTTCTCTTCGATCGATAGTCTTTCCAATGTATGTATCAAAAGAATTGACTTTAAGAAATGCCAAACCACTTATCGGCGATCTAGTAAAATACCCAACGTCTTGAATGAGCCGCATCTCTTAGATAATCTTAAATCTAAAGCTTCCAACTCTTAAGTATTTGCGAGCCACATTACTGAGCAAGTGCTGTGACATCGAAAAGCCTGCGAAAGTCGCCGCATGCCCTTAAACGTTTTGTTAAAGTTATTAATATGGATTGCTAGGTGTGGCATTACCTGCATTAGACACCGCTAAATGTGAGTCTTGAAAGATTTACTACTGCAGTTGTATTCCATGAATATTGTTACTTTCCACAATTGCTTTTAAGCACTGTGGCATTTTCCCAGGTTTATTTGTATTATTTTTAACATAGATTACATAGTGATAATATAAAAGATCCGCACGTTATTTTCGCTGTTATTCAATGATAAATTTAAATGATATTTAAATGACTTCAATAACAATAAATTAACGTTCATAGCACATTGCTTTAAAGCAATAGGTACATAACATCATTCATAAATTATAATAATCAAAACTCAAATACGCCATATCGGAAATAGATCTAATCAGATAAGGATAAAAGCAAAACGTCGTTAGGTTAGGTACTGGACAGAATAAACATCTTCAACATTTTACTGCAACGATACCCTGAAATGACTATTTGTGTATATAGCCGACGAAGGCCCGCGGCTAGACGATAATAGCAACACACCTAATGTTATTATGCATTAAACATTTCAATACAAATTATCATTCACGTTGCAACTACGAACAAAAGTCAAAACGCAACGCGGCATCCAATTTCATGGACACTAAATAAAATTACCATCAAACTGACAGTATAACAAAGCGGTCTCAATAATTCGCGCTGAACGAGCTAAGCGAACGTACCGACGCACCCCATTAATCAGGGAACACAACCTTTATTATGTACGCTCGATAATAATTTAATGAAAGCATAAATCGCGAACGCAAAGAGAATTCAATTCGGTTGATATGCAATAATTGCCGTGAGCATCGTTCTATCTAGACGGCGCACGACGACGCGCAATCAACGAAGAATGACACGTTTAGCATTCCACTGGCTGCAATTACAATTCAATTTTCTGTGGAGCACTTAACTTGCTGTATGGTACAGGCGATCTGCACATTCACGTAGAATACGTGTGATTAAATAGTGATTTCTTGCATTCGAGCAAGTGCTGATGATTAAATTACAATGGTGTACATTACTGGATTAATAAAAAGTTTTAATTTAGCTAACGATAGAAGCAAAAAAATAAGTCTAAAATTTTAAAATGACCGTAACGGAACAACATGGTTTGGCCCGCAACTCAGCATCGAGTTCGCTCGAGTGTTCGATAAGATTCGCGGAGTCGGACTCGCGCCTATTGAGGGTCGTTACGAGACGCTGGCGCGAGATGATCGATAATAATGGTAATTTCACCTGGAACACGTGTAGCATCTCTCGTTCGTCGGCCCGATCGAGATCGCTGCATACCTACCCTATTAGGACGAGCAAAGGCCAGGGCATATGACAAAATTGGCATGCGAAATCTTTTATCGCCTTGAGAATTTCAGTAAACACAAACGATTTGTTTTATTTGGTACTCCTAAAGAAGTAATCACGTGAAATAATTAAATTATCGGTAGCCACCAGTTACTAGACACAACGACAAATACGGTTGTAGATGCAGGCAACAAAAGCCCCTTTTAGCTTTATGGTAGGCGATTAGCAATTTGAATCAACAGACAGTAGAATAAACTGAGACCGCCAGACTAACACTGGCTTTTTGTGTTGCTCATTGAGATATGGAAACGGCTAACGTCACAGACTCCCATTGAGGGGACGACGCGAGAGGCTTTGCGTACAAACTGTGTATATTTATGTGACATCCAGCCTTCCCGGAGTCCCATAATGGCAACACAATATCACAATACAGGCATAGATTTATGCTTAGGCGCATCGCGTTCTCGCACGCGGAAATCCCATAGTTATTTACCGGTTGCGAGTTAAGTGCGGCAGATTTATCGGTGGTGCGCCCGCGCCGCGCCAAGGGACGATCTCGTTTCCGTGCGTCCCGTCTGCGTCTGAGCAAGTGCACTATGATAAATACCGCCCTGCTCTACGATACCACTATATCACTGCTTAAGGGAAATTTAAGCGCACTCAGCATAATTGCGACGCAGGGATTGCGTGGGTAATGGTGGTATACCAAGGTCCCAATATGTGACTAGTCGCTATATATTCATTTAAGCATGTCGGTTACTAGTTATGATCCTGTTATATCTTGTAGAATGTGTTATTTTACATTCGTAAGAAGGAAATCCCACTAACATAAGTCCTAAGTCTACCAATGTTTTCCAAACACTTAATTTATTTTAGGTTTCTACGAAGTACTTACTCACAATTCCTCAGACTCATTGTGCTCACTCTGTTCCCTTACTCTTATTTTTTACTATTCTGTTTACTCATTGAACTCTATTCATGTCATGTCATTTAATAACACAACCACAAATAATATAATCGTCTATAATGTGTTGAAGATGAACATTAGAATGGGATTCTAATTTTAATTAGTTGAATCGACGTTGTTTTATAACGGATGGGATGTAACGTCCCGGTATAGCTTCGACATTGTATTATTACGGGTCCGTGTGAAATTACACTCGGTCATTTGTCAAGAGCGAAGGAGGCGCTAGCTAGACTTTGTGTTCCACGGTTATTAATTTCATTAGCCCGTTCTTAATCAAACCCAGACTGTGGTGGGTGTGAACGGCACGATGCCTCCAGTGTATTAGTAATATTTACAAGTATCATTGGACGCGATGATTTGTCTACGCGAGAGGTGATTAATTTCGGCTTCAGATTTTTATATGAGACGCCAGTGTCTTTGTAAATTAGGATAATGATATTTACTTTGAATAGGAAAAATAACGTTTTCATTCGGCACATATTATTATGTGTGTTAAGTTTAATTCAAATTCATTATACTCGTGGTTGTGTATCGAATATTAATGTGTTTTAAAATTATATATGAGTTACATAGCTACATATTTTATGAGTGTTTCACTAGCCACTAACATAAAATTCATGCTCTATTTGACACCAAATTAACGGTAATTAATTTACAGCAGGTTGTAACGACAATAATGACATGGAACAGTACATCAGGCCGTAGGCTAATTCGAGCAGGAGCCAATCCACCAGCTCATAATACCAGCTCATAGATCATCTCGACGCCGTCGGAGCGAGCAGCGAGGCTCAATTGTCGAGATTGGCATAATGACACGCGCCCCGAGCCACCCGGCTAACTTATGACCACATTACCGTGACACGCTTGACGCATGTCCAATTATTACACACAATCTGTTTGCCCGTGTAAAATATGAATAAGGCGCCGGGCGTACATTAATATGAATATATCGTGTTCACTTTGAAGGGGACGATATAATGTTGCCTGTAAATAAATCCTAGACGCGCCGCGGCGGGAAACAAATGAACCGACTAAGGGAGAAATATTGCAAAAACTGTTTAAAATATTGCTTACATTGTTGCTCGTAAAATGAGATGATACTTAAAATACTTGAAAAGACTTAGAAATACCGACAAACATAATCGCCCATTTGTATATAACGTAAGTACAACCTGGTTTAATGTCCAAAATTTTCAAGGCATGAAGAACATGCAAAGTATTACTTCGATACATCACGTCATAGATTGCTTATCTACAACCACCATCAGACTATCATTTATCCCTGAGAACCTTGGAAGGGTTTGAGGAAAACAATCAAGAAAGGCACATCCTCGAACAGCCCAATCAGTTGAAACAAATGGCGAACATTTGTCTAGGCAAACCATTGACGGAGCGGGTATATATATTTTTGAATAATATAACATGTCTTAATTTGCATGTCGATATATCTGTTCGGAGAAATCATTTGTTAACGGACATTAACATGTAAGTTTTACTAGTAGGTACCATAATGTGATCATTATGGTACCTATATACCTAATCTTTATAACGGAGTTGTTGTTAAATAAGGTAAATACAGATTTTATGTCATATATTTTACATTGAATTTGGTGAGTTTACTGTTTATAGAGGAAAAACTGTTCTCAATATCCAAATTCATAAGACAGTCTTATGAATTACATATGACATTAAATCTGTTTTTACCTTATTTTACCACCCTGTGAGACACTGAGATACTCAACCTTATAAGTGTTAGTTCATTTTGCCTTCTATTTTCCCCAATCCACCGTACCGGACCTATACTATACCACGAACAAATACTAGCTTTCTATACACCCTCAGTTAAATACAAATCCATCCATTAATACTGTGAAAGTTTACCAATGTAGTAAGAAAGATAAGTCATCGAATGGATGCGGGTCAGTTGACAAAATATTGTTGTTCTCTAGTGGACAGTGGACTAGAGTTGGGAGGTAATCCGACGGGAGGGGACATTAATTAATGAACATTACTTAAACCGATTAGCCGTTGTGGACCGCACTGACCGCTGTGGCGCTGAGGACCAAGTTATGGGAGATTAGAAACTTCAGTTAATGAGATGCGTAGGAGTGCTTTAGATATATTATTTAATGTGTGTGAATTTATATGTTCTGAAATACCACATATATAAATAACAATATGAATAGTAACAATTTCAATGCATTTTAGAATGCAAGTATAGTTTTTTTTTCTATGAAACAAACATAATATGTAGGTATAATACCTATATATAAATAGTTAATTTTCAATAAAATTATGGCGGAAAGCTATTTTGATTTCCTGTAATCTGAGAAATATTAGCATGCCAGCATTACTTCCTATCACCTCTATACCTATTTAAGGACAGAGCATTAAAACACACAATACTCAATAATAAAAAGAGTATAACCCGCTGTCTCCCATATCTCGGGTGGATATCATATTACGAATACGTAATGCAGCCAAGGAGTCGTAACTGAACAACGCAATAGGTGGGTACGTCACAATTTATCTATTCAACTTTACAATATAAACCTAAAATAAGAGTTATTAATAGGGCGCCATAATCGCAATAGCGACAAAGCCCTTTAAAAATGAATAAAAAATCTTTTTATATTACATAGTTTTTTTGCTATTGGTTCTACTATAACTTTACCATAGTATATGATAAGGACTCAAAGCTTGGAACTGGCAGGTTAGAGCTGCTACAACCGGCCTTGATGTAGAGCAGTAATTTGGGATTATATATCCAAATTTTAACTAACAAATTGTGCACTTTTCTACCTCATAATACCAGTTTCCTATATCCATCATTAGGTTACTTGTACTCAACAAACCAAACTTATTTACCATCATCAAACCTTACGCATTAAAACTTATAACTCCAGCTGTTAAATTAGTAATGCTTATTGCTTCACAAACTCTCAAGTGAAACAAGAGGGCCCTTTGTCCAATTGTAAGCTGATTAAATGTAAGCGATTGAAAACTCATTATTAACTATTATCTGAAAACCGCCAAGTTTCCTGAGGTTGATAAATATTTATAAGGTGTTTACGGTTAAATCTTTAAGTCGCATCATCAATTATTTGTAACACCCAAGACGATTAAGTAAAATCTCTAATGCAACGCAATAAAGTTAGGATAAGTATCCAAGTTAAAATATTTACACCTATTTTATATACCTAATCAGAAAACTATTTTCAAACATGTTTTATAGTTCTCATATAGGATCTCGCAGAGAAATTATTATGGAAACATCTTTAATTTGAATTAGCAAATGTAAATTAAAACTTATATATTCATGTCACCTTTAGGTATCCAGAAAGGACCAACAATCTTACAAGATAAGGTGCAAGATTTGTGTAAATATGCTTCGTTTAAACTGCACTTGATACAGTCAAAAACTATACGAGCGAACTAACAGAGCTTCTACTATAGTAACTATATTGCTGATTTACATACAGCTTTTTAATACAGACATCTATAAAAATATTTATCCTGGGTGGGATTCGAACCCACGACCGGTGGCTTGAGTCAGAGTCACAAACCACAAACCCAACCGGTCTGTCTATAAATTATTCCGTTACATATATTTACTTAATTTCATATCATATACTTATACATATACCTACATAGAAGCGAACCAGCCAATATAGTCTAAGATAACTGGGAAGCAATGAGTATAATTGGCACAATGTTGTGAAGGACGGTGAAATAGGAAGGAGGCCTTTGCTCGGCGTGGGTTGAAACGGTCTGACTGAGATATGTATGAACGATTAATGAGACAGATGTAATATACCTAATGATTTCTACGAACTATTTCTGCCAAGTCTTAATAATAAGTCTCAAACCTTAACTCAAAATTAAATAGTCTCACCTGAGTCCATTTGAACGAGCATTTCACTTGACAGTTAACTTGCCTATTCGGCAGTTTAAAGGCAGCATCACATCGCCGGCGGTAAAGAGCCGACTGACCAGTACAAATGAGCAACATTCGTCTAGATCCACAAGGCTCCTATTTCAATATGGCGACCGTACATACGACCAGCTCAAACAGTATCGCCTTCATATAATAAATCAGAAGGTTTCGTGAGAAAACTTTGAAGATTTAAAAATAAAACAATGTAGGGAACATTAAAACTAGCAAGTCCTTATAAGAACTGATTGATTAAGATCATCTAGATGTTATTCAACATGGGTTCAACCATAATTTCGTTTTATGTGACATAATTATGGTAAAATAGAGTTCAGATTACGAACTGTACGATTGCCGTAGTTACCGCCCAACAAAGTAATGGCTCCAATACTCGATTGCCTTTTGACCAATGCACTAAACAATTTAATCCGAACAATTAAAATAAGACCGCCTCGCAATAAATATTTCTCATTTCAAAAATGATTCCACATTCGTAATCTTAATAACAAATCTACGGTACAAATTTTCTCACCGGCCTATTACAAATACTATTGGTATTCAATTAGCCACGATTTCACTGGCAATAATTGGACTGCTCGTGAGCAACCTTGCATACAGTCTTCATATTCTAAATGTCCTGGATGTGCCATTATCATGAACGTAGTATATGTTACACCTATTGAACGTAAATAACTTTCTACCTTGACACATTAATCTGTGGTTAGACATTAAGCGCTATAAATAAATAGTGTGAGATATTTATGATAACTCTTCCAGTGAGTAAAGTTCAATGTGAAAAGATTAATATTGTTCATAATATCGCACAGTGAGATAACCGACTAGATATCGGGGGTGTGTCCGACGGGCGGAGTCGGGGCAAACGTATAGCATAAACACAATAAATAAACAATACACGTTCGAGTTAACGATATTGAAACTACGAATTTTGTGTGTCGAAAAACAATAAATAAAATACAGGCAAGCAATAAACAGTTGGATTAAATGCCGCTTTCAATTTAATTTATTCGTAATCTATTCACGATGTTATATTTTTAAATGATATTATATTACATACTGGGCGATGAAGGGTCAAAATGAATAACTTTACATAGTCTTATAAAAACACACCATAGCTCTTACACGAGCACCTAAATAATAATCACTAAAAGTACCTAAATCTAGAATTACTAAAATTACTATCTATTTAAATATACATAGTTACACAGTAGAACAGATAAATCAACAAAACAAAGAGAACCAATAGAACGGTTATCTCAACTACGATTGATGACTCAAAAACCACCTTTGGATAGATTCGCGAAACGTGTACGGTAACCACAAAATCAAACACAATTTACCATTCCAATACACAAAGGTTCCTTATACACAGGCAAAGTTCATGAAAGAAGCGCATAAACGTCACGACTCTACAACCTCTCAATATCTAAAACAAAGCTGCATCAATAGATTATTCTGGCCGCGGCTACCGTTACTTGCAACTTCTGATCAAGCCCTACCACTTGTATTGGGAATAAATCAGAAAGCGTCTGCATCATGTGAAAAGTTTGAAATTCAGATACCATGGTTTCATAGTCGATTCTAGCTCAATAGATGCACTTAATTGAATTAGAAACATAAGGGATCGTCGAAATCTGAGTTTAACTCATGCAAATGTACCTATGTTCAGATTTATCTCAATAAATAAATCTAATGCAAAATAATTATAATTCAATGTGCTACATGACAGTTATTAGAATGCAATGAATTGAATATAAATCGTAAGTAGTAGGAGCAACAACGTGGAGGCGCAAGAAATGGAAACACAGCTCTTATAAAGACATGTTCGATTTAAAATTCACTCCCGGTACAGCAAAAAATAGGTCTTCGATGTGCGCCCGCGCACATTATGCAGGCGTGCCGCACGATCCGTGCAACTGAATGTTGCATCGGGGGAGAGAATGTCTGATATTTGGGGACATACGACCTTTTCTTACTCAATTCGCTATAGGACAGATGTCTTTTGTGCAGGAACAACTCTATCCCTGAACGGTCATAGATCTATAATAACTTTGGTAACGTAAATAAAAAAAACACAATAAACTATCGTACCTACCTTATCTAGACGTGTCTATCTTTTCATGAAGTCAGTTAACATTGTGTAAAGTTATATTTGTTTGAGTGTTTTAATTAAATATACCGTTTATACTAAACTGTTATAAATCTTACATTTTCTTCCGCAAACAATATAAAAATAGCTTACCATAATAACACAGCCAACGCCTTACGAAATCTGAAACAACAATGGCAAGTCATGAAAAAATTAACACAATAAATAGTTGGGATAACGTACACCTGCCCATACAGGTAATACTGGATGACAAAGGAACTAGCGATGATCCAGGAAGCAATCTCAAAACTAATCTCTATGCAAATATCTCACAACAATAACATTAGTTCATTAAAACTGCTATCGACGAAATTGAACTTTACGAAGATCAAGTGTTGCCATCAATTTACAGCGTCATTAAACTCTATAGACAAATTATAAAGGCAATCGATATGTATTATGGATTAAACAGGTACAACAACCATAAAAGAAGGCTATTAAGACTAAAGAAACAGAGGCTCATATACGGAATATCCCTGACATAAAACTGTCAATATTTGTTACCATCATAAAGTATTTTAGACGCAAGAAACTGACCAATGTTTAAGAGGAGGCATCCTTTATGATCATATTAATCATCTTCGTATTACTATTTAAATGAAGAATAAAAACGTAAATTATCACATTTGAGTAGCCTCTAATATGATAAATACCAGAAATCGAAAGTAGCTTCTATTATGTTAAAAACCAGAAACTTAAATTGGCTTTCGATTACCTCATGTCGCTTACAATGAAATTTTATAACATAATCCGCCTTAGAGCATATTAGATGACAATATTTTACCTGTCACGTACCGAATATCGACAGCATCGTAGCCTGAATACAGACATGTCATTTTGAATTTAATTGTATGGAAAAAACAGCATTCCGATAGCTTATGGCGATGCAATCGAATCATAAATAAATGATTGTGTAATAGAGCAATAAACTATGAGCATTATGCATGGTGCTATGCGAGCCCAGGCTGGGTGCAGATGCAGTTTAATCAATCGTTAGCAATGGCCAGCAAATAAACAAGAATATTATTGATGATGTATATCAACATGCACGTCAGTCCCACCGCTATCACTAGACCCAATTTATATATGAATGAAGAGATAACTTACGTAACATCGTAACTTATTAACAGTTGTCAAATTAACTTGATAGTCTAAATTGAAATTTAACGGTTCAAAAACAACGTTTATATCAATGATTATTTTCATCAAATTTATTGAGGCAATATCATATGTATCCGATAAATAGGTAACCTAACTAACAGTCATTGTATGTGTACTTGAGGGCGAGAATAATATGCATTTTCCATTTATTTATTTTATAGTTACAGCTTGACTACTGCGCAGCGCGGTCTCACGACTCAATCTAATAAATAGTACTGGTATTACTGGAAAAGATATTCAGTAATAAGATATCCAGTAGCGGAATACGCCAGTGGTGTTAGAGAACGATAATAGGAAATTATAGACGGCGTAATGCAAAATAGAAAACAAATATCGGATGATGTAAATTCTAAAATTAACGTTTCAATAAACACAAATCATAAAAGTCGTGTTGCACTTGCACGGGATTGTTTTATTGAGGATCTATGTTACAAATTCCACTTAAATCAGTGTAGGACACGACTAGAAAGTGTTCCAATGTAACGACAGCCTGTCACGCCACCTCAGCTCCGAGACAATGTGGCCAGTGCAACACAATCGAGTATTAATTTAGGAGAAGCCAGAGGCACGGTCACGCAGGCTAGTACCGTTCATACCCGCGGCTATAAACCAACAATTTCAGAAACGAGTGAATGATCTCCCGCATTCAGAACAGTAGTTCCGTCTGTCAGTAGGACAACGGCTCAAAAAATATGACGCACGTCAGACAACGGATGATTAATATAATGTGATGATAATAACAAAAAGTTTGATGAAAACACTAATCATGACAAGATGTTTTGATCTCCAGTGCTATAAATGGCACGGAATAAAATTACAATTATAATACCATCAGTATCTAATGTACTGGAATTATGTTAATAAGAAAAGCATAACTTTCTTTAAATTACGGAAAGCTCAACTCACGAGCTCGCTGTATCACTTTAGTACGAAATTTAAATTGCAACGTCTACAAATTGGCATCTGTTACCTCTAACGACCAACATCGACGCCTCTCGTGTAGTCTGAAGTGTATAAATAAAATTAACGTCTGCCTCAAGAACCTTTCAAAGTAGTAGACTCGGGTGAAAGAAATAAATTTTAAAAAGCACGTAGGTTAGGCACGTTAGGTCGTGAATTTTCCTGGAAATAGAGATTTATCTCCCAATATGAACGTGCATATGATTGTCTCGGCACATTATTACTAGATCATAAACGCGTCGCGTTCCTGCCTGCTTTATGGTCAGAGCGGGACTCACGATGGCAATTTCATAGGACATTTACCGGAGAAAGCCCGGGACGATTTGTAGGGCTAAGGGCGATAACTAAGTGGCCGCCCCGTGCCGGTAAAAACGGTGATGTGTCGTTTTTGCAGTAACGTGATCTTTGAACTTACAAAACGCCTAAAGGTATATATTTCCTATAAATAAATCTGATAAAGATATCTCTTATTTAGAAGCTCGATAGCTGTCAGAATATAATTTATCGTAGCAAAGTTCACGAGCATTACTTGTGTCTTCAACCCAATTACGAACATAACATTCATCAAATAAATCAGATGCAGCTTTATAATACCGGCTTACAAGTGGGTTACTTGAATCCCTACAATTATTTTGTACTTAGAATATAGCCTATAATCAATCACTAGCGCATGTTAATATTCACATTGCATTTATTATGATTAGAAATCTAAATAGCCGCCATAGCTACCAATTTCGTAGGCCAACGATTTACGGGGCAGCTTTAAAGCATATTTCCTACCATTATTTTGAAGTCAAAGGAAGGATATCGAATCAATTTACATAATTAACATTTTACATTCGTATTCTTAAAAGTAACTTTGTATGCAAATTAGTTTGTCATTAAAATGCAGCTGTATTCATGTTTTTGTCGAATACCGTCATAACGCGACGTCCTAAGTGTCGTTGGGATATTGTTTTAAAACAAATATTGGGTGGACGACAACATGTAAATTTTGAAGAATAATTTAAATGGACAACGTATTGAGCGGGGCAGGATGATAAAGTAAGGCAATAAAATTAAACACACATGAGCGTATCGGTTGAATCTAAACAATCCTACAATACAAACTGAGCAGACCGAATTACCGCACAAATTCGCTGCAAGCGAGTTATGCTCGCGCATCCGCCGTACTATAATTACGCTCTATCAATGCGGTACTGGTTTATTGAAAGCCTGCTTGAGGGGCGGGGGATATTAAGATGATGGCCGGCTTGTAATTTGATGGATTAAGGAACACACCCGCGGGCCTAACAACGTGTAATGACGGTCACCTAAAATCGTCTTGATGCAACATACAAATGTCTGAAAATTTCCAAATAGCTGGCAAACGTGCCGTATATCGCACTTTATTTATCAATAATAGAGCGGAACGGCTGACACGTAAAACACAAAATATGGCTAAAATCTTATCTTTATTACAAAACCCTTAAGTTATTCTACAGGAAATGGTGTCAAATAACGTTTGTAACCGAAGTGGCTATAACGCAATAGTTTATTAAATTCCGTAATAGTTGTAAAGTTTTAAGGACTAAGATTTCACCACTAATGGTTAAGTTTTATTATTGTTCTGATGGGGAATGATACTCCATGTTGTCGATTAATTGTAGCATTAAAGGTTTTACTGCTCGAAATGTTAGCACTTTGTGGACTGCAGTTTGCTCCGAGAGCTTTATAATATTTGTTATCGGATTTAGATATACAATTCTTTCTATTTTTAGTTCTAAATATATATGTGAAACTATTTGGATATTAAAGTACGCATAAAAATGTAAGCATTATTTTCATTGGGTCCACACACTACAACGTCTGTAGGTTTGCATCAACACAAACCTACAGACGTTGTAGCTTTTTGTATGAGCAAAACATCTATACAGGTGTTGTTGCTAATTATTTAATTTATTCAGTTTAAAGGAAGTGATTAAAATACGGAATCGTGTAGGTATTATGCGTACATATAGAATACCAATAAAAGACATATTAGATTATGATATAGTAATTATAAAGATCAGTTAAAAGTTTTAGAGGTTTATATGTTTCAGAGGAAAGGGGGAAATAGATAAAGCAACAACAAAAGGGCACAGCATAAATATTTATGACATAGGTACTTGATGAAGACAAACCCCACAAAAGACAATGACGACATCAGAAAAACTCTAAAAGATTTGCAAAGTCAATGCAAGAGCCCCGGTTCTTACAATAGGTTATTCATTTGAAAGTCAGATGACAGTTGGACATGATACGCCTTAGGTAGGCGTGTCGGCCGAACCCACATTTGTGGACAAGTAAAGTATCCGTGAGAACATTGATCCAGGGAACATGTTTCGAAAATTTAATGCAGTGCGCCATTTAAGCGGAATTGAAATAGAAAGCTTCTACTATACCGTTAGTTTGATAAACAATTTTCCCAACATACGAGCAACTTCAAACAAATAAAAATTATTTAGCAAATATTTTGTTGAAGGCAATAATAACAAAACACCTGTCGGCAACCGGTATGCAACTGCAACAATGTAAAATGAAGCCAATTTCAAGTGCTGTAGTTATCCTTCGGACGGTTGTGAAACCGATAAAAGGTACACCCACTAGATTTACTAGTATCAACTTGTAGAAACATTAAAATCCAAGCTAGCCAACATCAGTCGATAAATCAGCAATGACGTTGTGTACCGATTAAAATCCGTGTCGTCTAGGTTTCAACAGGCGCGCGACTCGTGAGAACACGCCGTATAAAACGGTGGGCAAACATTCCTTCGACACCGAGAAATTTTCTAAACATTTCGCTTTTAAACGCAGGAAGAAATAGTAGTTGGTAATCAAAGGAATAATCTGAGGGAAACATGATAAATGGCGAAGTCTCTCGGCCTTTACTTGTGTTAATGTGACTTGAGAAATGTAAAGTGATTAAGCATAGAGAGCTATAGTTCTAAATACGCAACTTTATTTGAGGCTGTGACTTAAGCATTCAATGGAAGTCATCAATATTATGCATAATTAAAACCGCTTTATTCCTTAATTATATATTTCTAAGAGTAGCTTATTATATGTTTGGTTAATTTTGCCGCAACATTGTCGCTTCATTAGCCTAAAAACATAGCTCATTTATAGAAACTACTAGGATATAACGGCTAGTTTATTTTATATCGGCAGTCGATAGTCGTGACGAAGGCAGACTGGCCAAGTTCACATTAAGATCACAAACGGATCCGGAGGAATGACTTCACATCTACGTTTAAGTGAAAATGCAAGTAGATATTACCAATAGAGTCGATTTTTAATGATGAGAAATTCATAAAACGTCATAGATATAAGTATTGTGACACCAGAACTTTGCATGCAAAATCCAAACTTATTGAGTTTTAATTGAGAATAGCCAAAATCTCTTTAGGACATCCACCTAACTTAGAGCAGATATATTCATTATCATCTTCAATCAAATGTAGGCCCTAATTTAATCTTAAATATCGAAGATTTACGAAACGAACCGTATAATAAAACAATAACGTCATAAACATAAAGCTGTTTAAAATTAGCCGTTCGTGCGGTGATCGCCTAATACGAACCAAAATTACCATCTATTAAATATACCATGTTGAGTGTGCACTAACAATTCCTTTAAAACCTATTAAGAGCCATTACGTATAACCTTTTCATCCACCGAAACCCATTTAAGTAAGATTTACCGGTTGTCTCATTATTGGCGACTATTGTGCCGTTTGGGCTGAGTCTAGCCCAGGCGGGGCTCAATGGGCAGAAGATGGGCTGTAGCGATACCTTAATTGACGAGAGCTTGAGTTCCCGAAACCTTAGAGCGCTGCATAATAATGGTGCATAATCCCTTATCGAGAGAGCACTCTTAAGGCGACGACGCGAAGTAAGGACGATAGATTAAAGACAAATTGAAAATAAAACAACATGGTAGGAAGGTATACCGTTGCTTTGCGTAGACGGTATATATAATACATTTTTGGATTGAACATAGATGTCTGACCTGTATACCCTTTCCGGACGAAGAGCAGATGCTGAGCTCATGTCCCTTGCTGTCCCAGCTGATAGCACTTATTATATCAAAAACAGAACAAACATAAGTCTGTAGTGTACACCAATTTCTTTAAACTTTCGTTATATTTAAATACGAAGCTTTTGTGTGCCCCAAATCATCTTTCTATTCCATTTTCATTCTGCACTGACTGTCAAACCCGACATAATCCAAGAATATCATATAAACACCGTCGCCTTAACCACAAGACACAAACGCTACGTTAATAGCGGTGAGCGTACAATACGTTAATTAAATCGTCGTCGGGTATCGGGCCGAGTCGCGGGCGTGCATCTAGCTAACGGACCCCAGGCAGGTACTATGTGTAGGACACGTAGGTCGGATAGTTTGGATGTTACGTCGGTAATTCAGTCATTAAATTGCTTCACGTAGGTACGAAGTTTTGAACGGTGACTATAAAGGTTTGTTAACTTTGTTTTTATGAACTCAGGTGCATTAGGTGGAGTTCGCTTTAAAAAGCTGAAATCGAATTTAAGTATAGCATATTTATTTGTTACAAAAAGGGGGTTTTTTTGCCTCTGCAATATTTAAATAAACCTGCTAAGAGAAAGGCGAGCATGGCCACTGAAATCTGTTTTATTCTGTACTGAATCCTTCAACTCCTTGCTTATGAAAGATTAGAAATTTTAGTCAGAATAAGTATGTATGTAACTTGGGTTTGTATAGAACTTATGATTCCTATTAGGTACCTTTACAAGTTTTTGCTGCGCGGTTTTATCCGCGTAGTTTCCGTAAGGAAACGGGGATAAAATGTAGCCCATGTTACTAGATATTGTAGATTTCTATGGATGAAAGAATTATTTAGATCAGTGCTGATTATTTGGGGTCTATTACAAAGAAACAAACAAAAAATCAGTGTAGATAGGTATTAAGTACTGAATCAGGATTGTTTCTAAAACAAACATTTGTCAATTAGACATCAATTAAAACTAAACATTGCAAGTACACCACCGGTGTAGGACACGAAGCTACCGCACCGACTTCAGCTGCATTATCTATGCAAGACCTTAATTGGAGACTTTTAATGTAGACAGATCTTCCCGAGTTCCTCCTAACTGTACATTGGGAAATAAATTGTTGAATGTACCTACAGTAAAACACGATTAGTTCTTCAAAAACCTCAAAGCGCGCCTGATATATGAAAGGGTAATATATATGTAGGCCCCTTTACATGAAGTGTTGGTTAAGTTTTAAACCAAGATTAGTTAAACCTTAGCATGTACCACAAATAAATATAGACCACAAAAAGAGACAGATATATTGTCCGCTAACATATAGGCGTATAGTATAGAAAACATCGAAATATTATACCATTAATTTACATTCAGTATTCCAACGTAATTTGAAGTACCGATTTGAATAACTTACGGAAAGAACGTAACGAAGTCTTTAACCGCATACAAAAATAAATTACGTCATAATACAGTATTTAAAGTTTTAGAATAACTTATCGAGCAGCTTTTTGTTACTAAGCTGAACATATGATACATGGCCCGAGGAAACATGAAACTAAGTAGGTACAAACATCACTCGATGATGCAAGTAGGTATACGATTTACTCCAGAATCTAGGTTTATAGCTATAAGCGAAAGCCTTCGCGACAATGCATAAATCATCTTTATTTATACCTTAGATGGCCAGGTCGATATAAATGCCGATGGAGATATTTTGATAGGTACTTACACGTTATTATAGTAATGCCACATCGACAGTTCAAGATCATTATAATGGATAGATATGTGCATAAATTGTGAAGCTGCTAAAAATAGTTTGCAGTATCATAATGAGGTACAGTGACACTCGAGAATTATAAAAATAGTGTAATCTATGCAAATATGCTAATGAGTTTATTTGAACGCGCTCCTCAAGGAACTACTAGTTTGAATTGAAAAATGTTTTAGTGATGGCATTAAACGCGGAAAAGTATATAACATCACGCTCCGACTAATAGGACCGGAGTATTAATGAAAAATGTTTCAGTCTTGGGAAAAATTCTTATGTGACGCCTTTGCGCGGGTCAGCTAGTTCATAGATTTTCTTCTTCATATGTTTTACTACAGAATGTAGTACTTAATATGTACCTACTACTTACAGAAATGAAGGATCATCGTCCTGGTAATTGAATACGCACTAGGTACTTAACATCGCTTCTAATGTGTTTTCAATAAATTTATTTTATCGATTCTAAATAGGTATGTACTTTCATAACTAACTCAAAAATAAAAACCAATTTTTCTATTAACTGTACTATTGAATATCAAATCAGAACTGTAATAATGTTCTTAGCATTGCAAATGCAAGTCGTCGCATACAATTGGAATATGAAGCCCATTATTACTGTTACATGCATTTTAAAGGCTAATACTTAGCTATTATATAGTCAATTATGTTATTTGTGGTCGCTAAACTTTAACTTATAAGTTCTCGTCGCAATTAGAGCGACACATTCGTAGAAGCAAAGATAAACACTTCAAATGAGTGCAATAAATATTTTATGACTATTACAGGGAAAATACGTATTTATCTTGCAATTCTATCATGCCTATAGTTGTATAATCTTAAGTGGACTTTGTATGATATTAAAAATCTGACGTATGTACGCTCTCTAGTACGTAAGGAATCTTTACTTATTTAATTGCATTAGGTATTATGTGTTATTTTCAAGAATTCTAATATGCTTATGAAATGTCTCAAATAAAATTTAGGCAAATTTCGTGAATCAAATTCATTACCATATTCCTCCAAATACCTTTATTTTACTTAATCTGTGGAGTATTACCTACCCAACATGTATGTTGATTTGTAATCCAAAATATACGAAACTACAAATATTGACACAAGTGTGCGAGTTTTGTTAAGTTTGAACAAAACAGTGCACTAAAATAAATCGAACTATTACCTCAGTTAGCAATAACGCTGTATTGCCTAGCTATTTGGTAACCACGTCAATATATTTTCAGTCTATAAACCGGTGACGCCATTTTGCAAATATCAGCCTTGATGTCCCACCCAAGGCGAGCTCTAAACACGCTATAAAACCATAGTAAAAAAGTGCATAGCGATGGGATCCGTTTTTATGGGCATTTGAAGTTTAGTTTTTAGTGCTGACAGCAAATTGGTTGCACTACACTGTTCTGTAACTACCGACTGACGATCTGCGGCTGAGAAATCTTGGAACTTAGGCCTGGTATATGTAAAAAAAAATTGCTGAAATGGTAAATACCTACTGTCATTTCAAAAAAAGAAAAATAGTTTCAGACTAAACATAAAAAAATAAAGTTGGTTCAAATATCTATATGTTTTTTTATATTGGTTTCATAAACAGATTTTACCTATAGAAACATACAATACCTACTCAAAGACTCAAAGTAAATACTGCTACATAAGATATCAGTGGCTATAAATAACATTTTTAATCTATAGTTTCTTGTAGTTGTATTTATTGATTAATTAGAATAATAGTAAGTACTTAATTATCTAGTCTGCATAATACATAATCTGCTTAGTTTGAGATCAAATGTGCATATTATCTCAGAAAATTTATTTATCTGAGACTGTTTTAACTATATTTGAAAGTAGTTTTTGTAATATATATGTCATATTTATGAATATTTTTTCACCTACTAATTATAGCAAAGCTTGATAATCTTTTAATTTGCTTGGCTTTAAATTTGCATTTCTATTATCATATGTATTTGACGGTGTTATTTCTAAGTAGATTTCTTCATTAGATTGTAAGAAGAGTATGATAAACTACAAATCAATAATTGAATAAACATTGTGTGAAGAATTTCATATAATAATTAATATTTTAGCCTTATTTCTTATAATAAATGGAGCATTTAGCCGACCTTGTAATTCTGACAGTGTACTTGTTGTTAAAAATTAAAAGAAATTAATAAATTACAAAATTTAGGATGTGTCTTTCATATTCATATAATATTGTATCAGGTACCTTATCACAATAGAAAATTCTCTTCTTAGTTTGTTATCAGATAGGCCAAATAAAGTATAATATGATAGATATCCAATATTATATTCAAAACAATTTAAAATCCAGAGACATCCAGCCATAACTTAACTTTTTTAGAGTTTTATTAACATTTTCTTGAACTCAAAAGCTCAAACAATTAAGGATAATATGAGCACCCTAATATTCCTGTGATCAAATAGTGGCAATAATAGTACAGTAGTAGCTGTTAAACAGTTGTTTTATGTTTAGTAACTTTTTGACTTTTAATGTTTCAAAAAAGTATTGAAAGTAGTAAAAAGAACAAGAGTACTAAAGTCATGTTGATGTCTTGTTTTCAACCGACTGGTATCAAAATTAATAGTTGTGAACAATATAGATTCCGATGAACATTCTATAGACATCGAACTTACACCTGTGTAAGTGTGTTTATCAAAATCTATATATAGTTCCTCCACATAAAAATGCAATCCTAATTTTATACCATAACAAAACACTGACATAACCTCAAAAAATAAACTCGTACTTACCAAATAACAGGACCTAAAAGTAAGTTCTACATTACTAGTTTTGAATCTCTCTAATTCACATAGAATTTTCATTACAATAAACATAAAAACCAACAAATATAACTTAAATTAACTACATCAAATTTTGTTTTGTTTGTTTGAGACTGAGACTTCAGGCAGCTGTCAGTTCAATTTCAAATTTTCAATCAGTTCTGTTATATTTTACTCACTCACTCACTTTCAAATTTATCTATGCGTAAGTGAGAGAGCTAGACTTTTATCATCCAGATCATAGACAACATATTTTTTTTGTGATAGTGTTGTACTGTTTATTATATTTATATTTCACAGCTATTTATAACAACAATAGATGCGTTCTTAAGCATTATGTCCACGATACAATTTTTACGGTAACAATGGTAGGTATATCATATCGTACCATCAAAATGTAGAAATTTTAAACATAGAATATGCTTGAATTTTAGTTACATATATAAGCATTTTTTTTTATCAATGGTCAAAACTGGTCGTAACTTTTTTTTTGTGAACATAAGTATCTGAAATACAGTTGCTTAAACTAGGAAACTACTGTTGTGCTAACAGCCATTGAGTTAGGTCTTTATTACTGGGTGTTTCCTAACTGCAGGGCTATTGCGTATCTCAACTGACAGCTCATAGTGATGATCATTTTGTATGGTGCTCAACTATGAACTGTCAGAACGCCATTTTCGTATTGCCTAACGTCAGTTAACAACGCGGATGACGTCATGAGAACCGAGTCTTGTTGATAGTCACTTGATAGGCACCGTAAACATTTTGACAAGTGTTTTCGTATCGATAGTTGAAATATTGCGATTGCGTACGCATAGTGTATATCAAATAATTGACAAAGTGATGATCACTCAATTTGGTGAAAGGAACTACTAAAGAGCAGTGTTTTATAGATCGCAAGTGATAATCACTGTAAAATTTGTAGGTTATAGCTACTCTTATCCATAGGAATTTCAGTAATACATACTGACTTTGATCTATTTGCTTATGTTATTTAAAAATAAAACATTATTACTTTACTTATTATTAAAATATTGATACGCCTGATAATTATCACTCATTAAATGTACGTAAGTAATACCTAATTCTATCAAAATAAATTTTTTTGGCAATAGTGCTATTGACCACTTTCAATTAAACAACTTTACAGAATTACTAATTCATATAATTAATACAAATAATTACGAGTACAATTGTATCAATGTACCTATTTCACCAATGTATTTTATACACTTATACATAATAATTTTATAAGGTGTTAATTAATTTGATTTCAGATTTGTGATGTGAACCTAAATATATTATTTATTGATGCATCATTTGGAGGTGCCTCACATGATTCCTATGTATGGAATCAATGCTCAATTGAACCTCTGTTAGAAAGACTACAGAATAGAGAGTGCTGTTGGCTTCATGGTATGTACTTTGGCTAAGTAATAGTAAATCCAAAACATAATATGATTTCCAGGTTATTAAATGTGTATATTTCCTACATTTTTTACATTGACACCTACCTTTCTACATATCATAAATAAAAATCATATCAATTTATTTTCAGGTGACTCTGGTTATGCTCAAAGGCCTTGGATGATAACACCCATGTTAGGTGCTGTCTCTGGATCTCGAGAAGAGTTTTATACGGATCTTCATTGTTGTGTCAGAAATACTGTGGAGTGGTGCATTGGTGTATTAAAAGCTTGTTGGCGGTGTTTGTTGGCACATGGAGTGCTCATTATGACCCAGTTACTGCTGGAGAAATAGTGAATGCCTGTGTTGTTAAATAATATTTAATCTTTAATAAAGGAATCATAAATCTTAAGTAAAGTTATGTATTGATATGTTTACATTATAATTATATTAATTGTTAATAAACAATTATTTTAGAAAATAAGGTTTAGTCATTTTATTAAGCTTTCATGCATGAATGAATACTGAATTGCTGGTATGAAGGATGAGGTAGCCCTTATCTATAATCTAAATTCAAAATATAAATATACAAATGTGGAACTAACATCAATTAGTACACCAGACATACCCTCCACCCGCAGATTTTGCTCTAACTTTGGCTTTAAATTCTATCGTACATAACAAAATAATAATAAATTATTAATTATCACATAATTATACCTTCTTAAAAGAAAGGGTTTGCTTTACAAAAAATATGTACAGTAGAGTACAGTAGATTAAAAATTGTTTTAAGTTTTTTGTGTCACCCAAAGCTCACCCACTTGAGCCACAAAGCAAGTGTCTCATTAAGTAAGTGCAGAGTGATAAGGTTATATTTGTATGAGTGAGTTAAATAGTACAACATAAAATAACAATGAAAAGAAAAAGTTGCTATACAAAAGGGAATAATGGAACAATATTTGCTCGAGAAAGCGACTTATTTGAATAAAGTGAGAACTAGGTAATGATTAATTTATGGGTATTAATTTATTTAGGTAGGCAGAGTAAATTTACTAAGATGTTAACTTTGCGTCATTGGAGTTTTAGTTGATCCCTCGGCCACCGAGCTCAAACAACAACTTCAGTACGGTTCTCTATTATATATAATAAAAACATCAACGAAATAATTATTTTTGTAGTTTTACTTAGTTTTAAGCATTTATTATCACCAACTTTACACTCAACATAGCACAATATCTTCCTCGAGTTTGAAAGTTTTGAAACGAAAATGAGTATGCCGCCAAAATTACATGTAATGTTGGTATAAACCGGATAAAATAAATTGAGCTTTGGAAACTAGCATTTTGTTACGATAAGAAGGCACACTTAATCTAGCCGCATAATAGTCGATAAAAAATAGAGGTGTCGAAAGCCGTCCCGATAGGCACCGTTAGACACCGCCACTTGATATCCACTCGATTTGATACGTAATACCAATGTTATGATATTCTCGGTTGTCATCAATGTTCGGTGTACAACCAAACCCAGTTGGTCACTGACATTGAAAAAGATAGCCAATAGCCCCGCTGGTTTGTAAAACATAAAAAAATATTAATACACTTAATGACTAAATTAATAAACATACAGAAAGTAAATGTTTACAAATTACTAGATAACTGAAATATCTGACTAAAAAAATCCTCACGATTAGACTTTCTGATTCACATTATAATTAGAGCATGAACTACAATTCTAATAATTAGGCGTACCTACCTATGTAGCTATTTTGGCTTAGTGCCAAATTAAGGTCTAGGAACTCGCTGAATCCAAAAATAAAATAACACGATTGTAGACAGTGATAACTGTTCTGTTTTTGATAATTAGGTACCTATATATGTGACAGTATTATTTACCTCATATAATAAAGTACCTACTTGAAATTCAAACCAAAAAACAACGTCTAAGAACATGTGATATTAAATCTATCGTGCGAATGTTTAGACGAATGTATTTGTTACACAATCACGCTACAACGGCTGAAGTGATCTGGATGAAATTTGGCACAGAGATAGAATATGTTCCACATCCACAAATAGTGTATATTTGTCATTTCCTAAGATGACCGAAACCGAGAGTAAAGCCGTGTGTCGTAGTTCTTTAATAATTTTATAATGTTAGGTGTTAGTAACCTGCGTGGTGGAAAATAGTTAATTTTTTATCGCTAAATATGTATTTATTCAATCGAATGCATTTCGAAGTAAAACCGACTTTCGATGAAAAAACCTAAAATAAATAACTCATTAAATTCAATTTAAAAATGGACAGGATAAATATGGACGATAGCACTACGGATTAAACATAACTCTAACATATGAAGATAATGATATAAATATATAGGGTCGTAAACATATGTTTTATAAATTTGTGTAGGTATATGATCCTACATACCATAGGGACATACATACTTCAGACTACACATATTTCAGGACATTTCATTATTGAATTATGACTTCTTTGGCATATAAAAGAAGGTATATCACACATATGTAAAAGTTAAAACATATTTTTTTTCTTTAACAAGGTTTTCTAAAAAACAATAATATATTGTTCTCTATTAGAAATGCATACCCAGTTTCACTTACCAGGTCGTTGATCGTAACATTTCCGTCACAAATTGATTTTTGTATGTGCAGTAGCACGAAAATAACCGCCCGGGAGTCGCTGCGTACGCGCTGCCAGTTGAAACATTAGCGCCGGACGTCCAACCCGTTCCTACTCTAAAACTATATCTCACATTACGAAAACTTACCTTGAAATTTGATAACAATTACATTTATTGGTGTACTGATGATTAAGGGTGAATAATTACGATGTGAAGTGTGCCATGTGATTAACGAATGGAGTACAGTCCAAGTGTTTTGTGAACCTTATTGGAACAAGGGCGCCAACCCTATGTCTGGTAAATTCCATTTTAGTATTTATATACGCAATGGTATGAACAATGTACTTGTACGTTCAATGTCCATCTTTTGTTAAATTTTCATGCAGTAGGTACGAGATGTTCTATGAAATATTTACTCATTTCAATGAGTAGGTAAACCATATAAAACGGCTTTTATTTGTCAATTCTCGTAACATTCTTTTGAATATAATTGAAACAATTAAATTAGGTATTTTGTATTGTAATAGCGAAATCGAATCTACTAAAGTAAAGGTTAAAGTTGAATAATTATTATGCCAAGGTGTTAACTGATAAATAAAATGAATACGGTAATCAAATAGATCGGTTTTTTACTATTATCACACAGCAATTAAATGCCAGACTCGAATGTATGTAATCATGAAAGTAACCAGAGCATCTATGAGCTTTTAACTATGCGTCACGAATTAATGTGAATGGTCTGAATAAATCGTTATTTACTATATCTACTAATGAGAATATTACTATCATACATTTATCAGTCAAGTAGTTAATATAACTTGTTTGTTAGCCTATATCCTATTGTTATTTAATATAACGCTGAGCATTTTATGTCACTTGTAGTCGGGGATTGAACTAATACCTTAGAATCTCCAGCTGAGGATCTATTACGAAGTTTTCCGTGGAATTCAGTAAAAAAAATATGGTAAAACATGCCTGTTTTATAAGTTAAATGTTAATCAAATATATTATGTATACATTTCAATAAGTTTAAAGTTATACTTTTAACAGTATAGCTACCAAAGGTACTTAGTTAATTTTATACCATAATTCTATTAGTGATCACTTTACTTTTTTTTTATTTGGAAACCAATAAGTATTATTAAATGCATTGCATTGATGATTGGACCAGTTAAATATACCACAAACTTTATTTTTACGATTACGTTTCGGAAAATCTAGCAATAAATATCTGAATTACTTTGAGCTTGCGTCTATAGCTTATTTCGATCTATATGCTTCTGTAAATATAAATGTACCTACATCAATTAACAAACCAAAAAAAATCTCCGAAAAGTCATAATAGTGCCCAGCACATTTAAAAATGTGATCTTAATAAAGAGTATAACAAAAATGGTTTATTAGATTGGTATTTAACAACTACATGCTCACAATATATAATCAAGGTGTTTTGCGGATCCTTCTGAAAAAAGTCCCCTAACTGTTAAACAAACTTATCTATAGGTGCATTAATCCTAACCACAAATATATTAAAAACCGTAACCTCGACTTAATATTAATATTATTAAGACCAACACTCAACCAAAGGAAACTGTTTAAGTAAGTCTTTGTTTAAATAAGAGTTAATTGATATTCTCGCAAAGTTGTAATTAAAATGTAGATACGTAGAGGTAGTGAAGATACTAAAACATAATTCTCGAATATTTCATATCAAATACCATATTATGCTAAGTATAACCTTCTTAATTATATATTTATTCTAAAAATAACGTTCGGTAATTCTTATTATTAAAAAAGCAAATTTTAAAATTATAAACACAACATAGAACAAAATAAAACATAGATCCTTTGATCTTCACTGTTTCAGTCATCATCCTACATAAAAATCATTTGATGTTTGAAGTAGATGCAAGCTAACAATGAAACGTTGAAAAATATTAGCCATTGGTAGTCTTAGCTTTTAGTTAAGGGGCGCGAATAAATTGTTATTTAGCTTTTTTAGCATATTGTAAGCCTGTTCTGCAATAAGTATTAGTCAAGTTTAAATATAAATAAATATGCGCGATAATGGCGGGTGCAAACATATATCATTAATTATTATAAATAATAGATAAGTAAGACAATTACATTACATCATTAAGCATATCTAAGATGATGACGTCACTCTATGACGTCAAGACAACCGTCTGGATCTGGAGTAGACATCGGGCCCTGGCAATCATCCAAGAGCATTCACTCAACGATTTCTTGAGAAATGAGGGCGTTTGTATCTCTCATTTGAGACCACCGTGATTAGCGACTACAAATACCTATAAAATTCTAAATCTAAGGTTACTAGGTCATTCTAATATATTGTTTCTTTATTTTACAGCATTGAAAGAATGAATGGACAGATACAAATATGAATAATGGGACGAGAAGAGCCTTAACGGGCTCTATTCATAAAGTTAGAGAATTTGAATTGGAAAAAGTAAAATATTTATTATCTACCTATGTATTGTAAAATTTTATAAAATCCTGTATGAATCATATTTAAGACATGTTTATTTACCTTTATAGGTTAATTTGGTTGAAGAATTTGAT
This sequence comes from Thyatira batis, assembly GCA_905147785.2. NCBI lineage: Eukaryota > Metazoa > Arthropoda > Insecta > Lepidoptera > Drepanidae > Thyatira > Thyatira batis. The sequence goes on from LR990497.1 coordinate 7,961,718, forward strand.
ATTCTGCAAATAGTCGGTGAAGGATGGTTCGGAAAAATTTTGCTTGTAGAGCATAGAGCATCAGACACTGAGATAGTTTTAAAAGCTTTACCAAAGCCTTATGTTTCAATAAGAGACTTCTACAGAGAATTCCACTATAGCTTGCATTTGAGTGCACATAGAAACATCGTTACGACATTCGATGTTGCCTTTGAGACTGCAGGATTTTACGTATTTTGTCAAGAATACGCCCCGTTAGGTAAGTCAGCAGTGTACCTACAAGATCTTTGCTTAGATTGATTTTATATTTATAAAGTGACTTGATAAAATACATCTATTGACGTAATTTAGGAATCATATCTCAACTCAAGTATCATATTTTGCTGCAGTCCAATGTTAAGTCGATTTACTTCGAAATTCACTCTCTTTATATTGGACAGTGGCCAACAGCAACGGGTTTGAATGAATATTAAATCAAACGCAATTGTAGTGCCAGCCCTCATTAATATCACGTTCATATCGGAAGTTAGTATGGGGTTTTTAAAAGTAACTAAGCTACTTTATTAAGCTAAGCAGCTTTGACCGTCATATAAGCTGCATAATAAATTAGATGATCAGTTTTTATTATTATTTAACATAGGTCCATACTACATATACCTACTTATATATATAACGGCATGTCTTTCGAGATTTGTAATACGTTTATTTTTCTAGGTGATCTAACTTCTAATATGCTCGACACTGGTATTGGAGAAATTCACACAAAGAGGGTAGCAAAACAGCTGGCGGCAGCATTAGAACATTTACACCAAAGGGACTTAGTACATAGAGATGTTAAATTAGACAATATTCTTATATTTAAGTCAGACTTTTCTAGAATAAAGCTATGTGATTTTGGGGAAACAAGAAAAGTGCAATCAGTTGTCAGAAGACGAAATGAATGGCTGCCATATTCCCCACCAGAAGTTTTAAAATTATCCATGGACAGCAGTTACAAGTAAAACATTTATTTTGAACTTTTCTTATGCATGTTTATAAAGAATTCAACGGTTAAATGCTTTAAAACATCATGTGTATATTGCTATTGCGATAAATATCCGAATAAGGGTCATTATTTCATCATCGTTATAAATTTGTAGAATAATGTAAACAATGGAAACCATTATTCATACGTGTGTTTATTTCTTTGCTTACAGGGCGTTAATTGCCCACGATATCTGGCAATTTGGCGTTGTTATTTTCATCTGCTTGACTGGATGTTTGCCTTGGCAGAAAGCAGCTTTTGATGATCCTCGATACACAAGGTACATAATATTAGCAACGATGTAGGAAAAAACTATAACAACCGTTTATAACTTTTGTAAACTCAAGAAGATATAATAATCTCTTTTTAATTTCTAGCTATTATAACTGGTATAACAGTGCAAACCCGTTGAAAAAACAACCAAAATTATGGAAAATGGTATCTTCGAGAGCACAAAAAATGTTCAAAAAATTCGTCGAGCCCAGAACAGATAAAAGGGCTTCAAGCTTTATTGAGGTCTCGCGTTATCTAGATGACAGATGGATGGCCAAAGGATATACTGACAGAGTTGGTAAGCAAGTCATATCTTGATTACTGCTGTACTAATCATAATTAATAAAGAACTTCACATTTAAAATGTAATTGTTTCAGCTGGTGGTGACATAGATGAACTTTGTCCATCAATGTACAGTTTTCATAGTGATCCAAATGAAAAGAATATTCTTCTGAAACATTTTAGAGACAATGGAATAGAAACAACTGTTGATCGACAAGCTAAGAAACAAAGGATACGTGAATGGATTCAGAATAGTGTTATTGAAGAGGCAGATGAAGAGGTGAATAAAATAAAAATTACATAAGTTATCATCACATTAATGTTGTATTTTTTCAATGAAAATGCTAATAAATAATGTTTACTTTTAGGAGGAAAGTGCACATGAAGCTGCGGTATATGAAGATAGCGACACAGAATTAGATCACAGGCCACGTTCACATCCCATTGATGAAAGCCATAGAGTGAATCTACGTTATGATACAGAGAAACATATCAATCCAAGGACTGGAGAAGTTATTGATGGAGTGAAACACCCACACACTGAAAAAAACCCATTGTCATATGATGTTCAAAATATAGAGCCTGTTGCACCTGCCAATGTAGTTCGAAGATATGGCGTAAAAGAAGAGGGATCTTCACAGAGTTCCACGAAAGATAGTGCATACGGATCGATGGAAGTAAAAGTCAATGCCACTGTACGGGCACCATACAAAAATGAAAATAAGCAAGTTACATCAATAGATAGCAGTACTAATAACTCCCCGAGCAGATCACTAAGTGCTACGTCTTTACAGCAGAACAAATCACCAATGTCTAGCCACATTCAGAGGTTTCAAAGAAGTGAAGAAGTTTATTCAAAGGAATTAGAAAGCTTGAAAGGTAGTTCATCAACGTTACACTCTTTAGGAAATTCTTCAAAGTCCAATAGTGTACAAGTGACTCGAAATAGTTCACTCGATAATCCTTCAATTACTAGTAATGAAATACCGCCTCAAAATGAAAATGTTGTAAGTTCATCAAGACCAAATAACCCGGTTGTTACTCAAAATGGGTTCAGTTCTGGGGCAAATAAAGCTTCCCAGAATACTCCAAAATACGTTTCATTAAAAAATACTGTATATGATCATGTGAGTTCTCGCAGTGAAACAAACTCCACTACACAAAGTTACCCTAACTATGACCAAATGGCGGGAAGTCCATATACTTCTATGATGAACATAGTTCAAGGCCAAATTAAAATACAGCCCCATGGAAATGAAACCAATAGAAATGTTGTAAATTTCTCTGTCACACCCGTCAGTCGGAATAAAAAAATGTAATTGCTCAAGTAATGTATTTGAAAAATCAAAGAATGATTAAAATGATCAAACGATCACTTTCTCATCCGCCTTTATTTGCGTAAGGATGTAAAAACTAGCTGCAACGTAATCCCTTCAAATCAATAAAATAATATACCTAAACATTTGTAAATATCCATCTAATTAAAATGTAAAATTTTAGAAATGTTACAAATACAATGTCAGTTAAATTATAATCTTCGTGTAGTTTGGAATGCAGTGGCAGTGTAATAAAGATCGTTGTAGATTATTTATATATTTTTTTTGTGCTGCTTCGGATTGACTCCACGTTTAAGCGTAATATGATACAACTTGTTTATCAAATCAAAAACTTCATAGAAAGAAGTATGTTTTTAGCAGCAGACATTATAATACCTACTTAGTATATCCTTTACAATTATTGCAAAATAGGTAGTTATTTATTGCCTTTTAAGGCTGTGAATATTTTTACAAATAAATAAAATTTTCATCTTCTAATATACCACCCCACCAATTTAAGCTTAATTTAATGTTACATATGTTGGAAAATAATTATCGAAAAACATGTTCTGTTAGATACTGAATATATATTTATTTATTTCTGTCGATTTCGTAAATCAAAGTTGTTAGTCTATGTATTGGTTAATGTTAATTTATATTATTTAATTAATTAATATTTAAGCTCTCATAGTATAAAGACATAAAATTAAAATATTTTTTACATAATGTATCATGTATGTAATAATGTGCTTATTTTATAAAAAAAAAATACGGAAACTATTATATGCTTTTATTTATGTTCTCTAAATCCCATTTTCCGGTTGGATGTACGGCTTGCGAGTTTGTGACCCTAACTTTTGAGGCAGCGGTCATAGGTTCGATTTCCACTCAGCAAACATCCCAAATGTGGACATAAGTGTGCATCAATAAATAACTAGTTAGTATATTTATATATGCTGATATAAACTATAACTAATTAGAATGGCTATATGTAAAAATCTCCCAGGTTTATTTATATAACGTTATTTGTCAATCATGTTCATAAACTGTTAAAATGCGTACCTCACTAGCTCAAACCATAGACTAGACAGCCATGACATGACAGCTGGCTGTGCTGTCAAACAAAATTGAAGTTTCGGTTTTCGTAACAGCCGCGCGATTAAAAACTAATTTACGTTTACTAAAATGGAAATTGTGTTCATAAACGGTACCTTTACCGAACAATAGTATTAAATCACAAGTATCCGTTTTATTTCAAATTATATATCTGATCACAAACCTTTTTGCTAAAGATCAGTTAAAATGTTTTATAACCTCTAACAAAGTTACTATCGGTTAGAATAAAGATAATAATACAATTTAAATCGAGGTACAATGCAAAAACTTCAGGATAGCGTATTTTCTATTGTTAAAACTACAAGTTTATCTCCTGCTGTGTTTAGTTTTCTCCAACCGACAGACGATTTGGATGGTAAGAATATTTGCTCAGATAACCACATAATTATTATTAGTGTGTATAATTAACTTCACAGTGGGTATTGTATTAAAATTTTCAGATAAAACACCTCTTGGTGGAATATTAAAGGATACCAAACATGGTTGGCTTGCACTGGGTCCAAAGTTTTGTGTGGTCGATCTTAGAACCGGGCTGAAAGTAGCGGCGCGGACTTTCGGAGTTATGAGGTAATAGTCTGTTTTAGTTAAACATCCCACATGTTCCTTGATAATGTTTTATGATGTTCATCAAGGCTACACATACATAAAATTGACAATATGCTGATGTCATCTGTCTATTTTGCATTGAATTATTTCTGTTTGAGTTATCTAATTTTAACTTTGTCTAGTCCTATTATGTGAGTTGCACTCTAGTTTCGAAAATAACATAGACCATTCTGAAAATGAATAGAAACAATAATTCCACATTCCAATAATTACCACATTTACTTCAGTGCCCATGAATGTCCTCCAGACTAATTAGATATTATCACATAATTTATTCTGTGCCTTTCAGTGCTAAACATTCAACAAAATACATTTTAATCTAAAACCATTATTAATTGCTACACCTTTAAATTATATTTAGTGTTAATCCTTATCTAGTTAAAAGTCCTTACTAGGCCTGTCCTATGATACTAATAATTATTTAATAGTGTATAAAAAGATCTCATAAAATGAACACCTCGTATGAGATAATTCCTTTTAAGTCATTTATAAGGCAAAATCTCAAAAATTTTCAGCAACTCGCACATCTCAGTTACCAGCGTAGTAGAACTGCCCACACCGCTAACTGAGAACTCCCAACAACTCGTCATCAGCTTACAATGTGATAATACTGGCTTGATATGCATCCTTCATATAAATGGATCGCAAATCCTACGATGTATACAGACTGAGGTAGTTGTTACTGAGCTGGCGGTAGCTGACGTTGTGCCTGATGGACCGTTCACTTGCTTCGACGGTGTGATCATGGCTGGTACGAAAAGTGGGGAGCTATTTGCATTTGATCTCAATAGAGCTTGTTTGATACAAGGTAAGACTTATTTTTTTATTTATTTATGTATCATTACCAGGTGGTAATGGTAGGTACCATACTTAGTTTTTACAGAAGGAAACTTATATCATATTTAATTTTAGGATATGATGTACATACATTACTGTTTCTGTTATGTTTATTTTACGATATATTAAAAAAAAAAAAGTTTTTAGAACAAATATAAAGAAACTACAATAATATAACTTAACAGGTATCATTTTATCTCCATAAAGTCTTAAGTAATGTTAATACAGCCAATTACCTGAATGATGGCTAAAGGGAAAAAATATTAATGCAATAATCATAACCTTTCCAGCATTAAAAGATATTTCACAAGGCTACGAACATCTGATCCAAAGTGAGTCCAACCCAGCCAATTTGCATTTCCTACCTCTGAATGCCTTACAACGCATAGAAGAACAGAGAGATATAGCATTGGATAATGATGGCCATTTAGCTGTGCTACTGAATGAAACCTCCTTAGTTGATAATCAATACATATTCCGTAACCCGGATGGGACTGTTAGAATGAAGGCCAAAAGAGATCATATAAGAGTCACTGTGCTACAATATATACCACAACTAGGCAGTTTGGCTGTTGGTTATAATTTTGGTGCATTTCAAATCTGGAATCTCATGAATTTGGACTTAGAGTTTACGTCTCAAGTCAATGTTGAGTGTTTACCAGTTACGCACTTTGGATTTCAGGTAACCTATAAATTTTTATACTACCTATAACTTATTTACTGGTCTATGCCCTAAAACAGTGTCTATTTCCACAATGAGAATATTAAATTATTTTCATTCACATTTTGAATTGTGTTAATCCTACTTCCTACTAATATTATAAAGGCGAAAGTTTGTAAGTATGGATGTATGGATGTTTGTTACTCTTTCACGTAAAAACTACTGAATGGATTTGAATGAAATTTGGAATAAAGATAGCTTATAACCTGGATTAACATATAGGCTACTTTTTATCCCGGGAAAATGGAAGACCTCCCGGGTACGCGGGTGAAACCGCGGGGAGCCACTAGTATATTATAAAGGCGAAAGTTTGTATGTATGTATGGATGTTTGTTACTCTTTCACGTAAAAACTACTGAATGGATTTGAATGAAATTTGGAATAAAGATAGCTTATAACCTGGATTAACATATAGGCTACTTTTTATCCCGGGAAAATGGAAGACCTCCCGGGTACGCGGGTGAAACCGCGGGGAGCCACTAGTCTATGTTATAATCCTATTACTGTACCCGCATTACAGGGGATCTTAAATTGTCCTGTGATTAAAGTAGCCTATGTCTTATTCCAGAATGTATTCAAACTAGGCCAAATTTCATCGCAAACCCTTCAGCTGTTTTGGTGTGATAGACTAACAAACATACATCCATACATTCTCACAAACTTTCGCATTTATAACATAAGCAGGAATCTTATTTACTTAATACTCCATTCTTATATACTTCGTAAATGATGTACACAAACAAAACAAAATCAGACCTATTCGTATCTCTGTCACCCTCGCTTGGCGTAAAATGGAATTGCTTAAGAATAAAAGATTTTTACCACAAAACATCTACATTAGTGACGATTATTCTAAAGAAGTTTTAAATAAAAGGAAAGAGCTTAGAATTCAGCAACAGGAAGAAATTAAAAAAGGAAAACAAGCTTACATTCGTTACGATAAACTAATCGTTTTAGAAAAGCCGTCAGAAAAACGCAAACGATCACCATCGCAGTCGCCGAAAACTACCGTTCACCCTGATTGTCTAACATCTAACGCACCAGCAAAAATCAATAAAACAGAAAAATTGAAACAAGTACACCGCGGTAGATCGAACTCACTCTCACTAACCACAACAAATATAGAATAGCAACCAGCAGAACGACAGAACCGGAAGACAAACAACCCAAGCAATGAAACAAGGAAAAAAACAACAAACATATATCCTTCCCCAAGCCGGCTGGTCACCGAGGGGAAGTATGACCACCACCCTCCAACGCGGAATAATTTAAAAACTAAAACTAATAACACTAATAACACTTACAACCAAACCCATAAATTACTACAGAAACGAAAGGACCCCACGTATATCTGTACGTTAAACACCAGAACTCTAAGAACGGAAGAAAGCCTACAAGAACTGGAACTAGCTGTACAAAACCTGAACTGGGACATCCTAGGTATCAGCGAGATGAGAAGGGAAGGAGAAGAAATACAAGAGAGAAACGATTATGTCATGTTTAACAAAGGAGGGACTGCTGGACATCGAGGTGTAGGCTTTCTAGTGAAGATAAAGCACAAAAAACTCATCAAAGAGTTCGAGGGAATATCGGACCGAATAGCAATACTCCACACGAACATCCCCAATTACAAAAAGGAGTTAAGCATCGTCCAGGTATACGCACCTACAGAACAAGCCAGTGAGAGCGACCTTCAACATTTCTATGATACTCTTACGGAAGTCGTGGAGAAATACTCCAACCATTATCTCATAGTGATGGGAGATTTCAATGCGCAGGTAGGCACATGTCAAATAGGTGAAGAGCAAATAATAGGGAGATTCGGTCATGGCAAGAGAAGCACCAATGGCCACAAGCTGGTAAATTTCCTTCTAGAAAACAACTTGATGCTACTTAATTCGGTGTTCAAGAAGAAACATAAAAATAAATGGACATGGTTATCACCGGACGGGAAAACCAAAAATGAAATTGATTTCATACTAACGAATAAACCTAAACTATTCAGCGACACACACGTAATAAAAAGCTTGAACTTTAACACTAATCACCGTATGGTACGTTGTTGCCTTAAAAGTATGCCTCCAAAAAACCCTAGGAAAACCATAATAAATGGCAACCTTCTATCCTATGAACAAGACTTTAAAATTCTAAACCCACCCGCTACTAAACCGCTCCTAGAAATCGTAGAGTCCGACATAAACGTAATAGAAAAATACAAAAGGATCGAAGATAAACTCATTAAACTAACGAATACGAACAAAAGAGGAACCAAAACTAGTAAGCATAGCGAAGAAACAACGAATCTTTTAGACGAAAGAAAATCACTAATAACGGAGAGTGCAAGCAAGAACCGACACAAAATTTCAGAGCTGAGCAAACAAATTAGGAAAAGCATGAATAACGATAGAAAATCGAGGAGACTATTAACTCTAGAGAAACACATACAAAGAAATGGTGGTGTAAGGAAAGCACTAAAAGAATTAAGAGAAAAAGGAAAAGATTGGATTCCCAAACTAAAAAAGAACCACGTAACTAACACAAAACGCAAAGAAATTCAAAGAATTGCCACAGACTTTTACCGTTCACTATACTCCAGTAACCATGATATAGCTGACGACCTATCCCAAATATCGATTAGGAACAAAGAACCAGTGCCGGACATACTCCCAGCAGAAGTGGAAAAAGCAATCAACTCCCAAAAACTAGATAAATCACCAGGCCCTGATAGAATTCCTAACGAGTTAATGAGAGGAACAATTGAGGAATTAAGCCCCATTTTAGCAGCAATATTCAACGATATACTACGCACACAACTAATCCCGAACCAATGGGGTGAATCCCATATTATCCTTCTGTACAAAAAAGGTGCTAGGGATGACATCGGCAATTATAGGCCGATAAGCCTTATGTCAAATGTCTACAAAGTGTTCGCAAAAGTGCTGCTAGAAAGACTTTCGAAGACGCTGGATGAGAACCAACCAGTGGAGCAAGCTGGTTTTAGAAAGAGCTTCAGTACCATTGACCACATCCACACTATGAAACAGGTTATTCAGAAGTACAATGAATACCAAAAACACCTATATGTTGTATTCATTGACTATTCTAAAGCGTTTGACTCACTCAACCATAACTACATATGGTCAAGCCTGAGGCATCAAGGCATCAGCGAAGTTTACATTAATATCATCCAAAACATCTATGGAAACAGCAAAAGTAGTGTAAAACTGGAATCAATTGGTAACCCATTTTCCATCCAAAAGGGAGTCAGACAAGGAGACCCATTATCTCCAAAGCTCTTCTCAGCGGCGTTAGAAAATATCTTTAGAAAGCTTAACTGGGAAGACTTCGGCTTAAATGTAAACGGCTGCCGCCTTAACCATTTGCGATTCGCGGATGATATTGTTTTGCTTGAAGAGGACCCAAAAAAACTAGAAAACATGATCAAAGAGTTAGTTATAAAAAGCAAGGAAGTAGGGCTTGAAATAAACGAAAGCAAAACCAAGATGATGACCAACTCCAAACAGGTAGACATAAGTATCAACGGAAAACTCTTTGAATATGTTACCGAATATGTCTACTTAGGACAAATAATATCCCCCAGAGACCAGATGACAAAAGAAATAAACAAGAGAATAGCATATGGCTGGAAAAAATACTGGTCTCTGAAGGAAATCATGAAAAGCAAGGAGTTAGGCTTGCACATCAAACGAAAGACCTTCGACACATGCATCCTACCGTGCTTGACCTACGGGTGCGAGACTTGGTCCCTCACAAAGCACCACAGGGAGAAGCTTGCAAAATGCCAGCGTGCAATAGAACGAAGCATGCTAGGCGCAAAGCTAAAAGATAAGATCCGAAACGAGGACATAAGATCAAAGACCAAAATTACCAATATACTCACGCGTATTGATCAGTTAAAATGGAGGTGGACGGGTCACATGTTGAGATGCGGGTTAGACAAATGGAGCAAGCGAGTGACGCAGTGGTATCCCAGAGACGGCAAACGCAGGAGAGGTCGACAGCCGAGAAGATGGGAAGACGAACTCTACCTAACATTGGGACCTCACTGGCGAAGAGTAGCAACTGACAGAGTCCAATGGCGTCAGTTGGAGGAGGCCTTTGCCAAAAGGCATACGGAAATTAGAGATATTCTATAATTTATTAATGTTCATCAGTTTCCGTAATATCAATAAAGGCTATTTTATTTTATTTTATTTTAAATGATGTACAAGTGTATAAATTTATACTAAACTAGCTGCCTCCGCGCGGTTTTACCCGCGTAGTTCCCGTTCCCGTGGGAATACAGGGCTAAAATAATCTAGCTCGGGGATAATGTAGCTTTCCAAAGGTGAAAGAATTTTTGAAATCGGTCCAGTAGTTTCGGAGCCTATTCATTACAAACAAACAAACAAATCATTCCTCTTTATAATATTAGTATAGAAAACTTATTTACTTAATACTCACTTCTTATACACTTCATTATTGATTTACATTTAGCATAAATTTATCCTTTTCAGGAGCCATGTGATGACCCAAGAGCTTTCTGCTACCTTTGGGTGGTGTTCTCAGTCATTGATAGATTTGAAGAAGAGGAATTCCCATTAGCTGTGATGTATTCATTAACCTATCAAGGCAAGAGAATGTTGTCTGATACTAAGTGTCTTTATCAGGTGAGATATACAATTTTAAACTTTAAGACGACATTATTAAAGTTTACTTTAGAACTGTCAGTATGAAGATCTTGTTGGTGTGTTATGTTACATGATTTAACATCTCAGCTCCACTATTTTTAAAGAAATTATAGCCATAGTTGGATACTAGATTTAGCACAAATCAATAATTATGGGATATAAATAAAATATTTCATCCTCTGTTGTGACATTTATTAAATCTATATAAGAGAAAGCCGGTTTGTGTATTTTACTGCTATAACAGAAACATAGAGAATACCTTCTCTCCTAAATACGCAACTAGTGACACATCATCCGTTACTCAGTTCCATTAAATGTGCTCATTTATTACAGGAATTCTCAACAGCAACAATAAGGTTTCAAGTGGAGTTAAGTGCAGCTGAAGGCAGTGCACTCCTCGGTGGGAAATGTATCTCCTGTTATACTTACTCAATCAACTCTACTATTGGAGCAGATGGAGAAGATAGTGAGTTAAAATATTTATTTTCGTTTTCGATTGTGTAGAAATATATCTTGGAATTTTGACTGACGAAATTGACATTTTTATTGGATAAATGTTATAGCGACAATAACGCTATTAACACATTTTTTTCCAAATTATTATTTGGTCTAAAAAAACTAAATAACCCTCATGGAAATAATAAGTAAAACTAACTGAGCATTATTCAATTACTTCTTGTCTCTCACACTCGTTTTCTTCTTCTCTATCACTCTTTCTTATTTTATATACTAAAAGCAGAACAAATTTTGATACTAATAAGTTAATTTGTAGGCATGTTGAACATCTGCCAGCTGGTTTGGGAGTGTTGGGGCGAGAACGCAAATTCTTCATCGCAGTACGGGATGCTGCTATTTGATCTAGATCAGTGGTATAAGGATCAGATGCCAGGTATGTACCTAACTAATGTTTAATTTTAAGTCAAAACTTTTTATATTATAGTTATATACGCGACAATTTGTATGTATATATGATTATTATTTGTTTGATAACGTATTACAGAACAAAATTTTAATGAATTTAAACATTTAAAGGATTTTGAGCTCCGAACTTCATTCCTTCAGTCATGTAAACGCAATTAGAGCCCCCTTATCGTTTTTTTAAATGCAAAAGGGCCACAAATCTAACAAATATACATCTTAAACTCACCTACCTTAATATTATAAAGAAGAACATTTTGTATTTTTGTGTGTTTGTAATGAATAAACTCAAAAACTACTGGACCAATCTGAATAATTAATTTACCATTGGAAAGCTACATTATAAGGGAGCCACGTTCTACAGCACGGTTTTACCCACATTCCAACCTAAATAGGGATTTCCTTAGATTTCGGGCTCTTTTACATTCAACCAAAGATATGTCGACAATTGGTGACATAATATTATCCCCGTCCAGCGACATACAGGCTAGTTAGCAACGCGTTCATGAGTGCTACATGGTGCCGAGATCGCGAAGTGGGGGGAGGAGGAGGCGGGGCTACCCTGGCGGCTCGGCTCCAACCCGCCTCATTATGCGTGTACTCTCACGCTACAAGACTTGAAGAACACTTCTACCCAAACTCTTTGCAGTACAGTAAGTGTCAACCATCTAATTATTTCAGACTATAACTCTGGTGTGTTAAGGTCTGTTCATCGAGCATGTAACCAATAGAGTAGCAATAGTGAGCCATTTGTTTAGCAACGCATCAATGATTTGTCACGTATAACTGGTATAACCAACAAACCACGCTCGAACTAAAACAGACCAATAAGAGACCTGTGTGTACGACTTGACCTTGAGTCGGCCAATCAGAACACAGGGGCCGGCGCAGCGTTTTGGCGTATTTTGTTTTCTAACAAAACTGTTAACAGTTCTACTCTATTGGTTACATGCTCGATGGGTCTGTTTTTATATAGCCATTGAGGGTCTAAGATACGTTCCATAGCAGACAAAATAATATTCTCATTTACAGTTCGCATTAAGGTATTTATATCTATCGTAACACGGCCGCGCAGACAGATACGGCCAGTATTCGCAGAAATAATGTTTTATCTGCGCGGTTCATAACTATAGGTATAAATGGACCTTTAATGGACGCCTACTCTGCCAGCAGCATTTAGTGACCCTGAGGTGTAACAACTTTTTTGTCAGCACATATTTTTGCCCTATTTTAATGAACTACGTCTAACCCAAAAAAACGTCTCCCATATGCATTTATTATTAAAATACTCAAAAGACCAATAACTAAAGCTACACTTATAAATCTATACACAATGTTCCACTTTTAACGTATTGAATTACTTACAGATTGCATATGCCTTAACACATCCGAGGTATCGACACTGAGCACGATCGGTATACAGCGTCAGATAATCAGCTCTTTAGACGAGGTGGGTCCGACTGCGTTGCTCAACCCGCCTCGCTTGTACAACGCGTGTGTACTCGCAGGACTCACTCCACTCTACATGGATACCTTCGGGAGGAACCCTAGTGCCGTAAGTTTTAACTATTGTTGTTTGTGGTCTTAGGTTTTTGTTTTGTATTTTTGGACAAGGTAGCTTAAGAGTCGACGGTTTACAAGTGTAAGGTATATTTGAATGAATAAATGTGTTTCAATTGATTTTTGGAGTAAGCCAAGGTGTAATTTTTTTTAACATGATAAGGTAAAACGATAAAAGAGTTTTCATCGTAAGTGTTAAAAAGGTAAGTTTTTTAGTGAATACATAAATATAAAAAAGTTAAGTCTGGTATTTAATATTGGTAATGATAAAAGTTTTTGCATTTTTTTCCATCATTGGAATGCTCATATGTAAACATTATTTAAAATAAAATTATCTTTCTTTACAGGAAGAACAACGGCGTTTCTTGCTATCGGTGGCGTTAGAAGCTAGATTGTCACGTTTTCTCAAGCGATGCGCTCACGACTGGGCAACGGGCAGCCATGTTGGCGCTGGATGTACTCTTACTTTCCTTGTAAGTCATTCTAATCATTCAATAAAAATCACTATTGTATTTTTGAAAAGAGTAATTACTGAGTTGATTGCCGGCTCTTCTCAGTATAAACAACTATCAGACAGAACCGAGCATTAAAAGTGACTATTCATAAGTGCTTGATTGGGGCCTACAGATTTTATTTTAATAACAACCCTAAGATTTTGAGGTTCTATCTATAGGTTTCTTAGAACTATTTGTTCACTTTATCACTGTCATTGCATTTTCATTAGATTTTTAACCTACAGTCTGGGTTTGAGAACTCAATTTTGTGCTGTTTGTTTTAAGGTGGATTGGTGTTGGAAACGGGCTATTGATCTAAAAGAAAATGCCAGAGAATTAACAGCTCCTCTATTCGCCTCTTCAACGTTGCCTGACAGGTATTATTTCTCTTATTTATCCTAATAAGCTATCTCTTTTGCAACTAGTAAAGGTGTGGATATTTCAATGGTTCGTTTTACCAGCACATAATATAAAAGGTGGAAATTAGCAAATAAGAGTCGAAGGCATAAATATATAATCTAAGGAGACTTTTGTTATCTGCATTTATATATTTTGAAATTAATGTTGCAGAAATTTACAAAAATATCCTATATAATCCTATTAAATATCGAATAATTAAATGCTAAAATCATTTTCCTAACTATAGTTTTAATACTTTTCTTAGGAACGTAGTACGATGTTTGGAACATTGTGTACAGCAATTGACTCAGCTGACTGGATTATTGGACGCCGTCCTCACAAAATGCTGCAATTTAGTCGTGCCTGATGGTATGTATATGTATTATTAATTTAGTTTTTATGTAATACACAGTTGAGTCACTTTTTATTTAATAATTACCTTTATGTCTAACTATCTTTAATTTAATTATCTCCACACATAAAGTGTAACTAAATGAAATTTAAATAAATATAGATCCTTACAATCTCTTGCAATTTTATAAATAGGTAAGTATTTCAATGTCAAAAGCCGTGGTGGCTCAGTTGGGAACGCGCCGACTCACGATCATGAGGGTACAGGTTCAAATCCCTGGCCCGTACCTCTGAGTTTAAAAACTTACGTACGGATTCACACCACTGGCTTTCGGTGAAGGAAAACATCGTGAGGAAACCTGCATGCCTGAGATGTCACAATTAAAGGCATGTGAAGTCCGCCAATCCGCACTAGGCCCGCGTGGTGGACTATGGCCTAAACCCCCTCGATGTTAGGGGAGGCTCGAGCTCTTCTGTGGAGACGTATATGAGCTGATGATGAAGATTTCAATGATAGTTTAGTTTATACGTATATGTTTTTATGTTAAAAAATTCACCATTCTATTTACTTTTTCCGCCGTACAGCCCTTAGTGAAATGGAAGAGAAATTCAAAGGAATAGGCACCGTCGCTCTTTACTTCCAAGTAGTCCAATGGTTCCTGCGCGTAGGCTTGCTACCGGAAAGACATGATGCTTATACTGCCCTACCTTACCCTACTCACCAGTTAAATGCTACTTATAGTAAGAGGTTAGTTGGTGATTGATTATTAACTTGTAATTAATTTTAAGGTACTTTTTTAATATAACTATCTAAGGAAAATCTGTAACCATGATGTGTATTTGACTGTCTAATACAAGCTCAGCTTAGTTTGGGATCACAATGCAACATGGCAAAAAATCTAGAATTTTAAGCTTTTTTGTGTTTTTTATTGAAAAATAAAAATGTGGAATCTCATCTCACTGTGTACCACGTACCACATTGAAGCTAAATTTTTCTACTCGACTTCTAAAGCCGAAGCTGGTACAATACTACGAAGTTATACAATAAATACACTTTAAACTTTTTCAGGGTTCATATAAACCAAATTGTTTTTGTGATTTGAGTCTTAGGTATATATAATTAAGACTGTTATTTCAGGCGTCTCAAACTAAATCGCCTTCAAGACAACGCGCCTCCCGAGGACAACGCCGCCAACAAGTCATGCTCGCTCCTGTACATAGATCAGCTGATCGAACAGGAGTTTGGCGGTGAAAGGATACATGAGTAAGTTGATATATATATAACTTATATATAATTCTCAGTTACTGGATTTTGTATTTCTATCCATAGTTTATTTAGCAAGCATATTGACTAAAAATATTCTTTACAAGTACATATGTGGTTTTTTATTCTAAATAAATTCGAAAAACGGTTTTTTGTAGTATACAATACATCTGTATTGAAATGATTTTTATAAAGGATTATGTTTTACAAGCAGTATTATTCCTTTTTGATTTCAATTTATATCACTAATTTATTCTTACATATGTGATTGGTGGCATAGATTAACTTAACAATAATAATAATACCTAGAACTATACCAAATTAATGTTTATTTCTTCTTCCCCGCAGCATGTGGATAAAAGGAGGCAGTGAATGCAGCGGGCTGTACCCGCCGCCCTCGCTCTACTCCCTCCTGCGGCTGTACCTGCTGCCAGACATACCCGAGGAGCATAAACACTCCCTAGTCCTCTATCTCTTGGTGGATTACTCTATGGTCTACGATGAAGTCAGGTATGTGCAATAATTTGAGTATAGACTACATCCTTAATTCTATTAGAGTTATTGCTGAGTTTGTTGCCGGTTCTTCTCAGGAGATTTATAGCGTTTTATATTATAGTACTGTATCATATTATATATTATGTATCTCTATTATATACTATGTATCAGGGTATTTTCGAAGAAATATTTTTTTTTCTTTCTTTCTAAAAGCATCTTTCAGAACCGAGCATAACAATGACTGTTCATAAGTGCTTGTAATGGGCAATTTGAATAAATATATTTTGATTTGATTTAATGATTGGTCACTCTAGTCTGGTCGCTAAGATAATTTAAACTACGTAACGGATTTGAATGCGGTTCTAGCACTAAAATGATTCTTGAAAAAGGTATATGTATAGCTTAGTTAACTAGTTGTTATTTTTCAGATATGAAGCTGTGATTCGACGGCTAATGCAATTTCCTACTATGTTCGGCTTAAGCAATACCGCGATCAAAGCGACACAGGCTTTCTGGCATCTCGACCATAGAGATTTTGATGTGAGTTTTTAAAACACTACATACTTATTTGCACGAAATGTATAACTATAAATATTCGTACTATTTTAAAATTGACCAAGTAACTAGTTGTTATTTAGTGTTCTAAATAATAAAGTAATTTTTATTTAGTTAGTATAAATCTAGTGTTCCAATAAAGGTTTTGTTGACACATTTAGTTCTCACATTTAAACACTTGATAATTTAGGATTGATTAAGAACATATTTTTTATAATAATTTAATGGTCAACTTACACTTTAAACCGTCAAATTGTTTTATACAATCGTTCTAAATGTGATTCTAATTAACCTGTATTCCTTCTGCCACTAAAATCCATAATAAATATTTTTACAGTTCGCTCTAGACCAACTCCAATGCCTAACAGGCAACACCTTATCAGAATGGCAGCACAACGTCGTGCTATCCTCTTTACTCGCCCAAAAGAAAACTCAAGCGGCCTTACAATACTTACACGTTCGGAAACCCGCGCCTATACAAAACCTGATGCGAGACAAGGACGGCGATACGTCTTACAATAACAAAGTGAATGATCATGATAAGCTAGACGATTGGCAGTCGTGTTGTAATCTCTATTTAGCAAGGGGCTTGGTCTATGAAGCTTTAGATGTGATAAGGATGTGTGTAAACAACGCTGGATGTATAGAAGATAAAGTGCAAGTACTGAACTTTTTCTTTAAAGGTATGTTGAGTAGGTTTTTTGAATTCTTTTTCTTTTGTAGTGTATAAAGTATTGCTGTTTATGTCTATTTTATGGTGGTATCGATTGTCTCTTTCTGTTTGAATTCTTAAGAAAGATGGATCCCAATTTTATAGATTTGTTACGGGCCTAGAAGACTAGACTTTAGTTAGATTTTAGCTGTATATAGATATTGTAATTTAACGCTTTCATTAAATTGATAAAAATTTTCAACATTCCAATACATTGCTATCCAATTTATATAACTTGTTTCTTTTAGTATACTGGTTCTTTTGTAAAATTAAGAAATAAATTTATTTTTCCAGGTTGTCGCAACACCGGTAACCTATCAAAAATCCTACAAATAACATTGTTGCCATTTGAAGAGGAAGTGTTTGTGAAATACTTAGAGAATTGCAACGAGTCGCAAACATCAGATATACTCATCATGTACTATCTACAACATGCCAGGTACGCCATTTTGATTTGTATTAGACACTCTATCATGAATTTTTCTTCGTAAACAATAAATGTCCTGTGATCTGATTCAACGGCTTATCTGCTTCCGAACTAAGCAGAGCTTCTTCTTACGACAGGTAGTGTACTGATAAACAACATATTTAACTTTTGAATAATAATATAGCCTTTATTACCGAACTTTTGGCAATGTTTACACATATAAAACAAGTTATTTAAAATACAATATACATTAATTTACAAAAGGTGTTCAGTGGGCCTTACTACAAAGACCTTCTCCAACTAATAAAAACGATAAGAACTTTTAAAAACATACTCGTATAAATGTATATAGATCCATTTAGACTAGTGATGTGCCGAGTCGCTGTTTTGGTGGATCGAGTCGACTCGAGTCAGTTTATACGGTATTCGAATCATGACTCGATTCCCTCTACTCGAATTCTATGTTTGGTACTCGAATACTGACTCGAGTCCGGCTGGACTCGAGTCAGTATTTGAATTCCGGCTAGACTCGAATCAACCCTCATTACTGATTCCTTTTTTCCTAATGTTGCGGTTGGCATCGAGATCAAAAGAAATATTGCTCATATCCGATTATGAAGACGCTTCATGATTTTAAATATTTATGTATCTAGGTTATTATTTATCAGGTATCAAAGTTATTACTTTTTAGTTATTCGTTTGTGTTTTAAAGTCCGGTAAATGTTTTTTAAATTACTTTTTAATGAAAGATAATTAAAAACATAGAGCGTAACAAAACTCGTATACTAGACTCGAGTCAATTGAACTCGTATAAATAGAATCGAGTTAGCAAGTACGAATCGATTCTTCTTGTCTCGAGTACCAGAATCGAGTCTGGCGTACTCGAATCAAAATAAATTGGTATTCGAGTAGGCGAGTCCAAAGCAGGAATCGAGTCTGACTCGAGTCAAACCGTACTCGGCACATCGCTAATTTAGACACAGAACAGGCATGTTAATGTTGCTTAGGTTAGTCCTGCCTCATACGAACCCACAATAGACAGATTTATATTGAATGTTCAAATATTACTATTTCAACATACCTACAGCACACTGTAAACTTCAAGAAAAAAAATTTCGTATATCAAATACAAATACAAATTCTTTATTCCATAAATAAACCTTAAAAGAAAATACAGTGAGAATGGACTTATGTTATTCTTAAAAACTAAGGTGTAACTGTAGATTAGATTAGGTTATATAAAATATAGTTACGTACCTTCCGAACTAGTTTGAGACTGTATCTCGGAAGGTAACTGTTTAATAATGTGCCAATAATGTCCTAACTTATAAATCTTGAAGATGTATCATATGTTTTCTTCATATTTCAGATACCTAGAAGCCGAACGCTACAACACAAAATTAAAAAAATCTAAACCTAAATCGAAGGACATGTCGACATCAATAGAATCGTTGGCCGACGTGTTAGACAGAGAGGGAGCTAGAGACACTATAGTCGAAGTGGTGTGCTCCTCTATACCATCTATAGCTAATACTGTAGCTAGTTATGCTTTGAGCGAAAAGGATTTTGGCACCCATGGTAAATATTCTACCATCTATACCAATATTTACTCTAAAGTAACTTTCTCTGTCTCGCTTTCACGCTAAAACTTCTGAACCTATTAAAATGAAATTTGGTACATACCTATGTAGGCTTTGTCCTTTCTCAGGCTAGACTAGATAGTCTAGAGCTAGAATGGACATAAAAAAAATGTTTTCACGAACATTTTAATACGAAAAATAGCCAAATTCGTCTAGTGATCCTCGAGTTTTCGCTCATATGAGCAAAGAAGTGTGTTAATCGAGTTTTGGTAGTAATTGCCTTTTACATTTAGAATTCTATTTGTCGTTTGCATCTTTTTATGGTTTAAACATGATAATTTTTTTTTTCAGTTATTGCACCAAAACCAATGTCAGTGTATGTTCAAGCGAAATCACCCAAAAATATGTTCCAATACAAATCATCGTTTATTCAGGTACCATTTTTATTTTTACACTTAAAAAGTGGTTTGAGTATGATTTGAAGATTTTTTGTAGAAATTTTGTACTTACACTCTTCTAACTATGAGATGAAACTAACTTCTTAAAAGAAGAATAATATGTGCTTTTGAAAAACTCTTATAAATCTTCATACCATATCTTTATGAGAGTATTGTCAGGCACTTAAGCTTTTAGATATAATTGGTGTTACAGAAATAAGTATATAATTCATGTTTAAGTAACAGTTATTTATATTTCAGGACACAATAGAAAATGCAAGTGAAACATGGATGAATAAACCTAAGACAAGGCGAGGGATCAAACGCGCTCTCAATATAGAGGATACACCATTTATTTGCACTCCCAAACTATCGCGGACTAAAAGGTAAATATATTTTCTATACCTTAACTTATAGCTTTCGGTTCTCTTCAACATAAAACAAAAGGTAGCCCAAGTTTGCCCCACATTGTGTCTATACTAAATTTCGTAAAAAGCAATTCAGGGGTTTAGGAAAGTAACAAACAGGCAATTATTTTCGCATATATTTTATAGTAATAATTTTTTTTATTAATTCAATATACATTAATAGATTAAGAAGACATTGATTTTTTGTTTGTAATGAAAAGGTTATTTTTTCCTCGTTAGTTTACTTATGTTTAATCCCCATACATCAACGGGTACTAAAACCGCTAGCAAGAATCTAGTAATCATATAAGTACCTAAGTAAATAACAATTACCATATATTTTTCTTATCAAACCATCATTTAACACAACTAAAGCACTCATAATTGGATGCTGATAAGCAATAATGTGTTAACCCTCTTAGTCTTGATTTTGAGAAAATGACGTTTAAAAATTAATATGTCTATGTGATTTACGACATTTTGTATGATATAAATCCATTTTTTATGTACTTTTAAGTTTTAGATGACTTGAAACACTTCAGTAGAATGTTAAATACGCTACGCATTATAAAAATATATCAAAACCTTTGTTTTCGACCTTTTGGGGGTTGCCACATTATTGCTTATCTGCATCCAATTATAACTTAATACCTGTATTGTGATATCCCCAGCCAATATCCATCGGATGAAACATCAACGCCCAAGCGAGCTCGGTTGGACCTCTCCGCTCGTACTCCTAGAAGTGTTCCCCGAGCGAGCGCCGCCCTCGGACCTCAATTAGCCGCACTACTACACATGCCAGCCCATACAACTGACTATAACATATACGATAGAAGCGGGGCTGACACACCGCATAGTATACTCAAGGTAATAGGCTTTAATAATCTTTACATACTAAACAGCATAGTATACTCAAGGTTCATCAGCTCATATACGTTTCCACCGAGGAGCTCTAGCCTCCCCTAACAACGAGGTGTAGGCCATAGTCCACCACACGGGCCTAATGCGGATTGGCGGACTTCACATGCCTTCAATTAAAACATCTGGGGGCACTTATAAAAGGCATTTATAATTATGTTTATTTTAGAAACACAAATATAACATAAAATGTGATTTCCCTTTTAAAATAAATGTATTAGAAAGTACCACTCTTCCCCGCTCTTACATATTATGAAAATGGATAGTCGTTTTTCAATATTATACATAATCTAATGTATAATATTGAAAAACGACTATTATTAGAAATTACTAAATTAGTTAATACATTATCATACTTCTTCTCAATTATTTCGCCTAAAATTGTATTAAAATTATAAATAAACATGTTTATTACAGAGAAGGGAAGCTCTAAACCGAGATGCGCCGTCGCCGGTGGACTCAAGGTACCTCGGAGACAGCGACGATGAAATATTGGAAACAGCCAGCAACCACACGCACTACAGCGATTCTACTAACAAGTGAGGGTTCATATTGTATTACTAGCTTCTGCCCCACGGTTTTACCTGCGTTCCCGGGAGACCTTCAACTTTCCCGGAATTTTGTCTATATCTGTACCTACCAAAATTCGTAAAAATAGGTTCTGTGATTTAGGCGTAACAGTTACTTTTGCACCTATAATAAAGATTCATAAAATATTTTTGTTCCAAAAATCTTAAATAATTTGAATGTCCCGAGATATATTAATTGTGAAATATCTTCATTCCTTATACTTAATTTTATTTTTTAAATATCATGATTTTACTTATAAGTATTACTGAAATAATTATTCTAACAATTAAAATTCAACCTCATTTTCAGACACCTAAGATTCACAATCCCAACGGCATCCGAATCGGGTTCAACACCCTCCCCGCCATCCGCCGCCGTTCTAAACGCTTTAGAGAGGGAAAGAGAAAGGTCTATCTCGCAGGTACGAGAGAAAAGGACGGACATGTCGATGGTAACCGAAGAGAAAGAGATGGATGTATCGACCGCAGGAGATATGGACGTGTCGACTGATAGCTTTATTACTACTACGTCTCATGCTATGGTAAGTAAAAACTACAAGGTACTAAAGTATCTCTTAAAAATAATATTTGCCATAATTATATTGTTGTCTATTGCCTGTATTTTTATTTGACTTTGACGTATAATAAAGGTGTATAGACATGTCTGTGTGTTCCATGTCTGTGTGTTCCATGTCTGTGTGTTCCATGTCTGAGTGTGATTATCTGTATTCTAAAGAAGTATATATGGTGTCTGGTGATTTTGTAGTTATGTACTTCTAAATTTGTTTAGAATCAAATTCTTTGTGTTACATTTTACATGTGTATGTCTATATATGCATCTCAATCAAATTATGTTAATATTTTCAATGGTTTTTTTTTCTAGAACGACCCGCATCCATTAGAATCGCCACCGAAGAAGCAGGCGACAGAAAACAAAATTCCTATTAGAAAGTCATACAAGGACACCGTACGCGCGAGGTGCGTATAATCTATAAGCGTAATGTAACAACTGCCTTCCGCCCCGCGGTTTTACCTGCGTTCCCCGACGTTTTTTAATTTTCTCAGGGTGAAAAGTAGCCTAATACTATGCCTAATTTAAATCAATTCACATCAGCTTTTCTGTCGTGATTTATAACATTAGTAAGGTTTGCTCGACTAGAATATCCGAAAAATAAATAGATACCTCTAAAAATTTTATTTCGCCCTACACTCTGACCCAGTCTAGTCTTATTTTATCTAAGCAACCTTCCGAGCGTCCATTAGAGTCGACGTTCCATTCGTGCCTGTTAAGACCTATTTGAATGAAAAATAAATCTTGCATTTCATTTAACAGTTTTATCCTCTAATATGTGTCTCGCGGTTTCACCCGCGTTCCGATGGATCTTCAATTTAACACATATGTGTTAATCCAGAGTGTCAGCTTGCTCCATCACAAAGTTTAATAAAATTGCTCCAAACGTTTATACGTGAAGAAGTAACAAACTTTCGCTTTTATAATGCGCAAGAATGTGCCAAAACACAAACGTGCATTTAGCTGAGTTAGATGCCATTTGTCAACTTACATGTATTTGTCTTTGTTTTGTAATTTTGTGTAAAAGTGGCAATAAATTTATTTATTACTATTATTATTATTTACTTATTATTATAATATTAGTGTGATTTATCTACAGACGTTCCTTATCAATATCAGCAAATAGCAGTCTATCGGAGGATCCTAACACATCAATAGAGAGCATCGCCGATATACCCATCACCCTGATAAACCCACGTTATTCCGGAGAAAAGAAACAAAAGAACATAGACACATTACTACACCTCATCGACAAACATACGGATTCTGTAGCTGAGACAAAAGATACACACGATGTGAGTGGGAGTGAGACAGAGATAGTCAGTGAGGTGTCCCTGGTACCACAGACCCCTAAAGGCAGGAGGGGAATTAGATCCATCGGTGAAAGTACTCCTTTAGTTATTAGGTAAGCTTATCTATATATGGTCATCTATACTAATATATGAAGAATATAGATTTGATTTCTTGTTTGTTTGTAGTGAATAGGCTCCAAAACTACTGGACCGATCCCTCTATATCCTTGCATTTTTAAACTGAAGCAATTGTGAATAAATTCTAAAGTGGTTCAGAAATTTCAGAATACTGCATTTACTAAAATGTTTTTAAAAATGCTAATGAGACTAACAATATCAGCTGTGTATTTATTTATTTAGTTTTCTATCTTACAAGAGCATATTATTATGTTTTTTAGAAGCCGCTCAGTGACGCCCGAGCGACAGGGTTCCCCAGTTGTAACACCGTTGCATACCAACAGAATCACTAGGTAATTACATATTAATATAATTAGTATGAGTCTCAATATACACTTCTCATCAGAAAAATCGAAACACCATGCAAGTTTATGTTTTGTAAGCATTATCAGAACAATGTGTATATCCTACTAATATTATAAAGGCGAAAGTTTGTAAGTATGGATGTATGGATGTTTGTTACTCTTTCACGTAAAAACTACTGAATGGATTTGAATGAAATTTGGAATAAAGATAGCTTATAACCTGGATTAACATATAGGCTACTTTTTATCCCGGGAAAATGGAAGACCTCCCGGGTACGCGGGTGAAACCGCGGGGAGCCACTAGTTTAGGGATATTTGGCAAGTGTCGTTTAATAGTGAATAAAATGAGGTTTTCAAATCCGTTACAAAAAACGATTCAAAAACGTTAATGTTATTTTATAATAAATTTTCATGTGTTTCGTATATTGTTTGACAAGTAATTTTTACCCTGTATGGGTATGGGTATGGTATGAAGGAAATCGATAAAACAAGCAAATATGTAATAGGAATATATTATATCTATCTCTTTATTATATCTATCGTTAACTTAATAGATAACTGTTGTTGAAAGTAGGAGGAGTTTAAATTATAATAATACATACATTACATATATAGAATACAATACTTTATATATCAGGATACAACACTGCTAAAGCTGTTTAACTCGGAATCATAATTAAATAAGAGCTTATCCAAGCCTTCATTAATAATAATTATTTTCTACAGAAGTAGATCCCGAACACCAGAATTAAGTCCGAGGTCATCTCCCTTGGCCCCCATCCCGGAGCAACCCAAACAAGAGGTGGACAGTGAACCGCATCCGGAACGCACCTTACTAAGCGTGCCAAGACTCAGGTTATTTATTGCATTATTTATTAGCAACTAACTCTGCCTTGTGGTTACACCCTTGTTCCCTAAATCTACTTTCTACCATATTTTTTACGATTATTTTAATACCAAAATTGCTGAACAGACCAAAAACACAAACATTTGTATGCATAAATATATCTGATTGATCTGTATCTGGATGTAAATATCTATATGAAAATGTATTTAAAAAGTAGTGTATGTGGTATATACAAATTTTTACTCCTAGAAAAATGTCCCAGTATATTTAAAATTATGTACGTTTAGTATCGCGTCACTGATACTTCATTCTTATGGCAGAACAACTGTTAATAATAAATAAATAAATTTTATAGAAGACTAGCTGCCGCCCCGCGGTTTCACCCATGTAGTTCCCGTTCCCGTTTCCATGATCACGTAGAGGTGTGAAAAATAGATGTTGCCCGATTCTCAGACCTTCTGAATATGCACACAAAATTTCATAAAAATCGGTCAAGCCGTTTCGGAGGAGTTTAATCACAAACACCGTGACACGAGAATTTTATATATTAGAATTTACCGACACTGGAAAATATTAAAACTATTATGTTATAACAGGAGCAGATCTCGAACCCCCGAGCGAGTAGACAAGGGTGTGAAGGAGTCACCTCGGCTTGAAGTTATCACGGAATCTCCTACAAAGTCATCTAACACTGACTCTTCGACATCGTCACCCAGTCGACGCAGTCTAAGGTATATATTTTTGGCTTATTCCTTGAATTCTGTTACTCTCTCTGTTTTTTTTTTCCTTTTTTTATTAGTTCATGATTGATTTATATTTAGTTTTCTAATATTGGTAACAGTTTAATCTTTAAATCATTGGTTTTGTAAATAAATTAATCATATAGTAGAATTAAATACAGTGTTTACTATATGGGGCATTTCACGCCAAACGGGCAACCAAAAAAAAATTTGGTCATTAATTTTGTTTATACTCTGGTCAGTTATACTTCTAGTAGATGTGGATGTGTACATCCAATTTTTTTTTCGTACGATGCTTAATTGCTGAGTTATGAGCTTTTAAAAATTGACGGAGAATGCAATCATGAATTTTTGGATGCTTATTATCTGTATCAATCTATATATAAAAAAAACTATCAATAATTATTTCTTATGGTAAAAAAGTTAAAGTTTTTAACTTCTTTGTCGAATTCTAAATTTAAATTTTTTTACGTATAGTAAACCGGAAGTGAAAACATCAAATCGATTTTTAAGTAACTTCGACACTTTTTTCTAAACATGAATTAAAGCTTTAAGTGTACTAATTCTTCACAAAAAGTATTAAAACATGATATTCATAAGTTTAAGACTTACAGCACATAGAGTACGTAATGGCGGAGTATTTCAGCATGTTAAGCGCCTAAACCCGACTGCTTAGAAGGTGCTCGTAGCTAGCTACGAGCAAATTTATAATTCGACAAAGAAGTTAAAAACTTCAACCTTTTTTACTATAAGGAACAATTATTTTTAGTTTTTTTTATAAATAAATTGATATAGATAATAAGCATCCAAAAATTCATGATTTCATTCTCCGTCAATTTTTAAAAGCTCATAACTCAGCAATTAAGCATCATACGAAAAAAATATTGGATGTACACATCCACTAGAAGTATAACTGACCAGATTATAAACAAAATTAATGATCTCATTTTTTTGGGTTGCCCGTTTGGCGTGAAATGCCCCATATAAGTTGTCCCAATGACCTAAATAGGGTTATACTTTGTCTATTTTTTATTTTGTTATTTATGATTTGTATAGCTTTAACTCCACAGTAGTGATCCCCAAGGGTATAAGTTTTCTCCATGTTTTACCCCTTTTCCTTATTAGTTTATTTTATTTTGATGTTTTAAATACTTAGTGTAAGTCAAAAATCTTTGTTTAGGAGCCGTTCTCGCACCCCCGAAGTTGAAATTCTACAAGAATCAGCCGTTAAAACTAGCCCTAGCGGACTGAAGTAAGAACATTTATGTTTATTTTGATAATATATTTATTTTTATAATAGAGATTATCTAATAAAATAGCATTACTTAAATATTTTTGTGCATGGTTATTTTATTATTGTTTTAATAAATATCTTATGTCATACATTATAGGAGCCGCGCTAAAACACCAGAAAAAACAATGTCACCCATGAAAGAATCAGGGAGGGCCAAAAAATCCTTATCGCGTATCGTACTTGAAATGAACGCTTTCGGTAAAAACAAACAGACAGTCGACGAACAAGAAAAAACCGAGAAAACAGACAGTGCTATAGAATGTACTCCTGTTAAAAGTCTTAAACATGTACCCAGTCTTATGGATGTTACTCTATCACCTATAGTCGACAAATCCATTCTACAAAGTTCCACCGACAGTGTCCAATCTGATACCGAGAATAAACTTGTCGATACTAGCACAACAGAGTTAGGTATCAAACCACTGCCAGCGTTCACGACTTTGCACGAGACATACGTAGAAAAATCCATCCTACGCAGCTACGAAAGCAGCGTCAATACATCACATAGTATACAAGAAACTAAAGGGAACGACTCCAAAATTTTAACTTTACCAGCTTTTACGACGATCAACGAAACTGGTTTCGAAAAATCTGTATTGCATAGTTACGAAAGCAGCGTGGCTGAATCGTCTAGTATTCATATCGAGACTGAAAAAGTATCGAAACCTTTTGCAGCGTTTGCTGCGATGATAGAAAATGATTTTGAAAGGTCTGTGTTGCGCAGTCATCATAGTAGTGGCGCGGAATCTTCGCAAGACGTTAACATAACAGGTAAGAGTTCCCAAAACGCCAGTATAATGACAAATGATAGTGATTTGGATCTCAAAAATAGTCTATGGCAAACTGAACAATCTGCGGCCGTCATACAAAAGGAAAAGGAAAAGATAGTGGAGATAGAGAGAGAGATAAATGAGATAGAAGGAGACATGTCCGATGAAGTTGAAGAAAGCGAATCATCTGGTGATGACGAGATTATTGAAGGGGTTGGTGAGGAGGAAAGTGAATCCTCGTCTTATGAGGTAAGTGTTATCATATACATTATTTCTGAACGTTTTAAAATAAAAACCATATCGGTTGAGGCTTTCCTAATTTTTGCTCCTGGGACATTTCCCACAATTAGCCAATATGATTCCAAACTAAGCAGAACTTGTGCTATGGTAACCAAATTCATATAGAAGAACAAATATACTTCTAAATGCATTCCTATATATTTACTATATGCAAAATCAAGGCCACTAATCACAAAGCCCAGTCAAATTTTGCAGAACATTTAGCCATTCATATAGATAGGTTTATCGGTTTGTTTGTCACATCTTTGTCTTGTTGAACTTAAATTTACAATGCCACCTTTCTTTTAGTCCTCAACTTCAGATGGCGACGAAGAAATCATATCGATCAAAGATACAGACTCAGAAGATTCTTCCGGCTCAGATAACAAATTGCAAATCGATGAAGAGAGTTCACAAGACAAACATACAACTGATGAAAACGTTGAAACCATTATAGAAGTCCAAGTTGAGGTAGAAGAAAATAAAGCACCAGAAATTAAAGTTATAGCCGAAGTTACTAAGGAAGATTCAATTAATCACGGACAGATTTCTATACTAACCGATGATAATTCTATGGTTGAATCCGATAAGTCTGATGTCAATCTCAATTATTCTGATGAGAAAGAAAAGGCAGATAAAGAGAGTGAGATGACAGATGAAGTGCCTACTGAAACAGGTACGGATGTAAATTAAAACATTGTTTGATCAAACATTCTCGTAATATGTTTCATACATTTTTGCAATGCATCTTTTATACATTAGAAGCCTCCAAAATTGTCAGTGTTTCTCTAACATATTATGCATGTATTGTACAGAAAAAACCTTCCTCTTGAATCACTTTATCTATAAAAAAAACACATCAAAATCCTTTGCGTAGTTTTAAAGATTTAAGCATATATAGGGACAGAGAAAGCGACTATGTTTTATACTACACTGGTCATCAAAAAAATCGGCCCACCTGCAGTTTTACCGCAAATCACGTTTTTCTTTAGTAAAACAAAACAAAATGATTTAACAATGACATGTTTAATTAAATTTATTTATTTATACTAATTTCAGCGCAATATAATCATAAAAATTTGTAAAACAAAATGAAACATTGATTATAAATAAAAATGAAAAGAACTCTCTTTTTTGGATTAATTTTAAACACGCTCTAATTCTTTACTCATAAGTGGTATGAACACAATTATTGCAGTTTAATATTGCATATTCCCCCCTCTTGCTCGAATGACGGCCTGCATTCGCCGTTTTAGAGACCTAATCAAGGTTTTTATGGTTTCTTGAGGGATTCGGTTCCATTCTTCTCTGCTGGCAGTTTTCAGGTCTCCTAAGGATGTAGGGGCTGGATTTTTGGCTCTGACCTTTTGTTTAAGGGTGTCCCAGATGTGCTCTATAGGGTTCAGATCGGGGCTTCTTGCTGGCCACGACATAACCCGAATGCCGACCTCGTCAAGGTAATCGGTAACAACGCGCGCCACGTGTGGACGTGCATTATCATGCATAAATCCAAAATTTTCTGTAATATAGCCGGCATATGGCACCACATTATCTTTCAGGACCTCTGTGATGTAGCGTACCGCAGTTAAAGCACCATTTCTTATAAAAACCAGCTCCGTGCGTCCAGTTAAACATATCCCACCCCAAAACATTATAGAGCCTCCACCATAACTCACTGTTTCTCTTATACAACACTGGGCATAACATTCACCTGGCCCTCGCATGACATTACCGTGTCCATCAGAACCGTATAAAGTCATCTGACTCTCATCACTAAAAAGAACTGACTCCCATTGGCCTATAGTCCAGTTAACGTGATTCTGCGCAAATTGAAGGCTAGCTTGTCGATGAGCTGTCGTCAATTGTGGCCCCGTTGCTGGCTTGTGTGGTCGTAAATTCTGCTCACGTAGTCTCCTCCTAACTGTACTGCCACTTATAGCCACACCCCGATCTTGACGTAAGCGTCGCTGGAGATCAACGCCAGAAAGGTGTCGATTTCGTAGAGCTGATACCACTATGAATCAATCATCTCTTTGAGTTGTTACCCTATGTCTCCCAGATTCAGATCTTCTTCCATACTGCCCAGTCTCCATAAACCTTTGGTAAACCCGCCGAACTGCAGAACGGCTGAGATTTAACTTCCTAGCCACGACACGTTGACTTAACCCTTGTTGCAGCAAAGCTACAACTTGGGCCGCCTCAGGCTCAGTAGTGTCCATTATTTTCTAACAAAATTAATCAGAACTACAGCTTCAGCAATTAAACTTAACGATATTGCATATGAATCCCTACAAATGTCTGTTTCTGACTGGAAGAACGGGTCGATTTGTTCCGATGTAAAACCGTTAAATCCGCACTCAACAGTATTTCTGTATAAAAAAGTTGTTGGGTACCTTTCAGTGCAATAAGATTTATGACGAGCAAGACGTCAATCATCATGTTGACTCTCAAAATAAAAAAAACAAACGTGTAACCCAGTTATCAGTGAAACAATCGACTAATATTGAAAAAAAAAAAGGGTGGGCCGATTTTTTTGATGACCAGTGTATGTAGTGACATCTAATACTGAACAATATTATTTATATAATTATCTAAAAAAAATTTTTACGTTTTTCAGATACAGAAACGAAACCTGTGCTGCAAATAAATATAATAGTAGAAGAAGTGCCAATAGAAGAAACATTACCTGCTGAAGTTACTGTTCCTAAAGGTATCGATGTTGTTGATAATATCCAATCTGTCGATCCACCTTTAAAAGAGATGGAAATTCAAGAAACAATCATAGAAAAGAGCGATAAAACTGAACCCGAGATTAAAAACGCAGAGAACATTGAAGCAAAATTACCAGAAGAGAATATGCAAGTAGAAGAAACAATAGTCACTGAAGTAATAGAAAAAGAAGACAATGATAAACAGATAGAGAAAGATATAGAAAAGCCAACACCACGTTCAAGGAAACGCGCCAAATCAACATCATCCAACAAATCTACAAAAGAACCAGAAACCGATGTAATTGAGGCAAAAACACCCATAACTCGTAAACGTACTCAATCGAACGCTTCAAATAAATCCGCCGTAGAAACGGAACAGGTTACACCAGAAAATAAAACCGAATCAAAGGGTACACAAGCAGAAATAGAAACAACTCCAGATAACAAGAGCGGTAGAAACACCCCTACAAGACGCAGAGCCAAAACCCCAACTAGCGCTGAAGTGAGAAAGATAATCACCCGTCGCATGTCACGAGAAATGTCCGAGAAATTGGACGAATCTACAGAAGAACTTACTCCGAAAAGAAGAAGTGCAAGATCTAGAAGCAAGAACATCGATGATAATGAAAGTATCGCTTCAGAAAGTTCAGTGAAATCGACTAGGAGTAAAGCTAGTGAGGATGCCGATGCAAAACCAGCTCAAATAAGGAAGGGAAGAAAGTCCATTTTGGCTACTAAGCCAGATCTCTCTGTGATACCTGAAGTGATCTCTGAGGATGCTAAAGGCGATAGTACAATCGGCGACTATTCATCGTCTCGAAGGTAAGGCTTATTTTGATTGTAATTATTATTCAAGTTAAGTCCTAGCTTTCGGAGAAAGAAATATATAAATGCTTTGTGGTTTCGCTCGCATACCCAGGGATTACCTATTTTCCTGATGTAAGAACAGTATGTGTTTCATCCAGAACTGAGAATATTCCAACTGTCTAACAATTTCAGTCTGATCCCTTACGTAAGAGTAACATACTCATAAACATTCGCATTCATATTAAGTAGATAAATACCTATCCTGGGACATTATTCACACAAGGCTAATCTGATTCCAAACTAACATGTGCAATATTTACCAGATAGCTGATATACCAATTTAAAATACAAACATAGATTACATCCAGTCACAGAACAACACACACATCTTCATGCATACAAGCTTATCCTGGCAACTTATAAAACCCAACCGCCCTGTCAAATATTACCATTCAAAGTCCCATATTTTGTATCAGGTTGACTCGCCACCAAAAGTCAGTGCTAGAGTCTTGGTCTGGACAGGCCTCGGCGACTCCACCCCGCCGGACTAGTACCGCGTCTCGTACCAGCGCCATTTCAGAACAATCTCAAGACGAGGATGAACAATCTTCCACACACTCTTCCTTCGACGTCCAGCCCATTGATAGAATCAGCCTGTTGAACAAGACTGACTTTGAAGGTAACTTTTGTGTATAAATTTGCTCTGCGCTATGTTTGAGTTGAGTGGTTTGTAAAGATGTTCGAAATGAACTGAATCTAAATTTAAATTATGACATTTATATTACTTAACAACCTCGCGAGGCTCGTAGCCCTACCGTAACGGCGTAGGAGAAATAATAAAAAATAAATTAAAAAAGATTTTATGCCAATTTTATGATGTATTTTTGTGGTTCCAAACTAAAAAAAACTATGTAATATTATTGTGAATTAGCTGTTCAATGTAATTTTATGAAAAAATATCTAGAATCACGGCTATAGAGTCTCCTAATCACGATATATCCGTTTCTGTTACTCCAACTGCAAAGGCTTCCCTTTTGCCCACTATTTATTTAAAACACAATCAAATGTTTATTTTTCTGCAAACACTCCGCTTTTTGAAGTTACTATCTATCATGTAGACGCAAAGTAACTGCGATTAAAATATGTTAAATAATACCTTAT
The DNA here is from genome assembly GCA_905147785.2 of Thyatira batis. Taxonomy (NCBI): domain Eukaryota; kingdom Metazoa; phylum Arthropoda; class Insecta; order Lepidoptera; family Drepanidae; genus Thyatira; species Thyatira batis. The sequence continues at coordinate 7,994,604 of LR990497.1, forward strand.
TTACCTATCCTATAACTATCAACTTACCAGTAGTTTAAAATATACTAAATGTGTCATGCATGTATGTAATGCACGTCAATTCTAATGTACTTAACACGTTCAATGCCGGTACTTCTCTCATGATAACTTTCCGGTGGCCGCCTACATTTTACGAAATTAATTAAAAGGACTCACTAAGCGAGTTCACTGGCATTATATATAGGTAAAACTTATGTTTTGTTGTTTAGCTCATATTTAATCTAAACTGTAATTTTGAGCATTGAATCAAATCATATATTACTGAAATACACTGAAAACTGAACTACCGAGTCGCCGGCACTGGAATAAAATTTACGTGGTTTCAAATAGCGAGTCGATGGCATTGAACGTGTTAAAATAGATCACATTCTTATTAATGTAATATATATGTATTGAGATATTAATCCGCTGCACTATAACCTTGGCTATTTAGGCACTCCCGATACGGAAGAATTCCAGAATTTCTCACCAGAGTCCATCGCTTCGGACGCCAGTAAGCAACGCAGATGTAAGTACGCATAACGCTATTTTTTGTTAAAGCCCGACCAAAATCGCCATGCTGTGGCAAAAAGGTGAACTAAAAATGTAAAAATTAAATGAATAAGCACTTAAAAAAAGCAGAAATATTTCAGTATTATTAACCAACTTCAAAAGAGGAGGTTCTACGTTTTTTCTGGTCAGGCTTTAAAAAGTAATTAATGTTTGCATGGCCATGCTTTGCTCCTGTAATGTAGATAAACTATGTAATAAAAACTAACTAGGTTATTTATAAAACATATGTTTGTAATAAAGTTTATGTAATTTAGACTAAAGTGACCCGAATTCAAGGGTAAATAATTTTTCAATGTACCTATCTAAAACTCATGATAATAATGAAAACACTTGAGTAAAATATCAATAAAAGTATTCTCAAAAATTTTTTTTATTAGGTATGAGGTATGAGGGACCACCTATCTTTCTTATTGTATGGGTCACTCATTCCCATACAAAAAGAAATAGACTAATATTGCAGTAAAATTAAAATTAGGATATAATATATTTTCAGCCCGTGCTGCTTCTGAAGCGAGGGCCACGCCAAAAGCAGCCAAAATTACCCGCAGAGTATCAGTAGATGTCGGTGAGTAATATAACTATGATATTTTTAACTGCATCAATCGTAAAAGCAATGATGTAAAGAGACGCATAATGTAAAAAGTGTAACTCACGATGCTAATATGTAGTCCCCCGCACTATTGACCGGCGGCAGGCATAATCGTTTAGTTCAAATATACAACGAATGCTTTAGTGCCTTCGACTTGTTTGTGTACTCTGAGCCCAAATTCAGACAATATGTTATAAAATAAATTAATATTCAATTTCATTTAAATCGGTTCAGTAGTTGTAGCGTGAAAGCGAGACAGTTAGACAGAGTTACTTTCGCATTTATAATATTAGTTATAGTCTAAGATACGTTATAGATGTCGACCTTCACCGATCGAGTATCCGAATGAAATGGATTTTTTATGAAATAAAATATGTTGACAAAAGTAACGTTAATGAGTTGCCTAAAAAAATCTGTTCAAGGCTATGTTGAATTAGCAATTGAATATTTTTTTTATTTCGATATCTTCACCGATGTTGTATCCGAATGAATTTAACACTAATCGAAAGTATAAAGCCTTTAGAATATGCAAGCATACGGTTGCTTATGTTTTTTTGTTCAAGAGTTTACCGTTGCCAGGTTTAAATAGGTGTATCTGAAATGATATCTTCACCGATCGAGTATCCTATTCAATTATACATCAAAATAAAGCTTATACTTTTTGCGAAACGATGGTATACGGTTGCCTTCGAAAATCCGTTCAAGAGTCATGGTTGCCAGGCTTTTAAATTTATAAATTAGAGCGTATGAAAAGGTGCGAGAAGGACAGTCTATCCATTAAATTCAGTGCCATAGAAGGAGACGTAGCGCAGGAGCTGCTCCCTCTACGTCAATCGTTTGAAATTTGGCGAGAGAGAGAGTCTATGCGTAGGTACCTACTATCAAATGCGACAGAAATAGACGCAGCATAGCAACTAGGCCCACCTCTTGAGACTTATCGCAGAGACCGCGCCTGCGCTGTGCGGTAACGGTAAAATGTTAGTAAATACCTACCAACCGTTATTTTGCAGCCACTGACAATATACTCTAAATGTATTTCAAATGAAAATATGATTTAAATAAAAATATAATTAAAATGTAGGTATTTTAAATAAAAATATATTTCGAACAAAAATATTTCTGGGAGTTTCTTCTTTTTGGACTCTACTCGACTTATTAGCGGAGTAAATGAAGCATTATGGGTCCGTTTTTTTTTACTGTGAACCGAATTGCATACAATTTTGGAATTAGGTTCATCTTACCCTTAACTTCAAAAGTGAAAATGATTTGAACTCCGCAACCACCCTGGGTGTGGTTGCCCCTTCTCGGGGGTGAATTGCTTTTTTTTCAAAATTGCCTCGGATATCAATAGAAGGCCTAATTTTAAGCAAAAATCATATTTAAAGCTTTTCAAAAAATCCAATACTTTTCAAGTTATTGGCTATTGAAAATTTGCAATTTTTTCACGGTTTTCATCGGTTTTTTGCAAATATCTCCAAAAATATACGTTTATCGAAAATTTCATCAAGAACAAAGTTGTAGCAGGTAAAACAATGAACAATTTGGTATTTTATAAAGTATTCTACGTGCAATATTAAGCTAGATATTAAAGATCAAAGCCGTGTTTTATTTTATCTGAAATTTAATCGATGTGGTCAATGCCATCTAGTGGCGAGCAGATGCATTTTATGCATTCTAATACAAAAGGGTTTTGTAGCGCATAAAATAAGCTTTAAAATGAGCACTATTTAAAGTCTTTCGCACGTAAAATAAGTGAGCTGTATTGCAAATAAGGGGAGCATCTAATGTTTTTTCTTTTAAATCAATGGGTTTCATAAGTGCCATTTCCACCACAATTAAAATTAATCGTATTCCGCCTAGAATTAACTTTATTATGAAGAGTTTGATGGATAGTATCAGTTTGGCTGCTTCAGGCCACATATTTTTCAAAAAACTCATGATTATATAAAAAACAAACTTTCAAATATTTATAAAATTCCACCCTATTTTTCATAATATCTCAAAAAGGACGACAGATACGTATAAAAGTGTGGAAATAAAAAAATTGATAATTTTCTGACAAACAATTTGGATGTTTTGGTTTTTCTGTGAAACAAAAATTGACGGAGTTATGATTGTTTAAAGAGCGCGTGGCAGCGGAATCACAGCCTCTCTTAAGCCCTTTAACCCTTCACCGTTTCAGAAAAAGGTTTTTTACTATATATTGCAATAAAGTATGTTGTAGTTCTTTTAATTACCTTTACAATGGTGTTTTATAACTTGTGATAGCATGAAAATTGAAGGAGTTATGGTCCAAAAACTTAACATATTTTTATCTACTTAGTAACTGAAAATTTCGGAGTGGGAATATTTGGAGCAATGTGAAAGTACGCAGTATAATAGAGACCCACAACTATTGTAATGTGTATATATGCTACTAGAAATGTATGAAATCAAGGAATTGAATAGAAATCCTAGGAAATGTGTACAGTTCCGATACTATTTAGGAACTGTGTACAATATTGTTTGAAAAACTATTTAATGCATAGATATCCTAGGAAATGTAAAATTTCCTCGGAATTATATGGAATACCTGCTGGTCCACCGGCAATGTGTAAAATAACTATATTTGGGCGTAGTAATCAATGTTATGTTAGGACAGTAAGTCTTTGTCACTTTTTTTGTGTTCATTTCAGAACATTTAGACGTTCGAGGCTTAAGGGTGGCCCAAGGGCCACCCCCGCCGCACCCTAACCTATATTAATAATATATTATGGCGATAATACACAAATATTATCGCCATAATATATTTATATGGTATATATTTATACCATACTATGACACATTTGCAAGGGTTGTAAGATTTTCAAGGGGTTGAAAATGATTTTAATATGAGGTAATTATGTAAGAAAATACTTTACAATTTCACCATTTGCTATTAGACATGTTTTCTAGCGATAAAATGGCTCAATGTAATTTTTCCATTAAGGGGTGCTTTACACCCCTTAAAAATAATAGGCGGAGTTCAGATCATTTTCACTTTTAAAGTTAAGGGTAAGATGAGCCTAATTCCAAAAAATTCATGCAAATCGGTTCACAGTAAAAAAATTCGGAGGTAAGACCGTATTTTTCGCTTCGTTTACTCCACTATATCTCCCGAAGTAATTAACACGCCGTATATATATTTTTTGCAAATGTCTCACATTTTTGTTTGAAAGAAAATAAATTTATTTCAAATAAAAAAAATTATGATGAAAGGAAAAATTTGGTAAATGAATTAATTTTTTTTTGCAATTCATAGTACTATGTATGCAAATATTCTAATTTCATGTTTTTGTTTATTAAAATTTATATTTGTCTGAATCATTTTCAAAATATTTTCATTGATTATATTTTTTTTAATTCATTTACCAAATTTTTCTTTCCATTATAATTTTTTTCTTTGAAATAGATTTAATTTCTTTCAAAGTAAAAGTCAAAGATATTTATTGCATTACAGGTATCGTAAGTGTACCAGTCGTGGCCACGGTGCCAGTAATGGCCAAAAATTAAAAGAAACATCTAGAATTCTGACATGAGCGAATGTTTTTACATTGGGATCACTGTGACATAGACTTTAGACATCGAACTATCTAAGTTTAATGTTTTATTGAATTCAGTCAGTTACATGTACAAATATGCGCGAATACAAAGTGTAAGGTGATTTGAAATTGACAACGACGGTTTTTCTTAAGGAAATCGTTAAGGCAGTGAGCAGAAAGTTTCACTTGTAAAATAGTATTGCTTAAATAAAATCAAAATTAGTTTTGTTTCATGTGTTAACCATATAATAAAGATAAACTTAGACTAAGACTGGGGTATCCATTAATGAATTTTGCCTGTCCTAGACTGGGTCACAAAACTACAACTTTTATTTGTTAAATTAATTGAATCCAGCTTTGCCGTATCTCACGCGCAACACATTACAAATATTAAATAAGGACTGGACTTTACAGTTTCACTATATTCAGTGCTGAAACTTTCACAATTTTGGTAATATTTCACAAAAACCTGTTTTTTTTTTCTTAAACTGGCCACCATTGGGTCATTTACCATAGGTACATTACATTAGATGTCATAACATAATTGAGGTCAGCTGTAATATGCCGAGTAGGCGTGCAAAATTTATTTAATTATATTATTATTCAACTAGATTGTTATGTCAAATTATTAATTAGATTTATTATATCAATATTGACAGCCCGGTTGGCTTTGTGGTTAGTGACCCTGACTTTCAAGCCGCGGGTCGTGGGTTCGAATCCCACCCAGGACAAACATTGGTATGCATGAATATGTCTGTTTGTCCTGTGTCTGGATGTAAATATCTATATAAGTATGTATTTAAAAGTATGTATATGTAGTATATCAGCTATCTGGTTACCATAACAAAAGCTCACTTTGATGCTTAATTTGGAATCAGATTGGCCGTGTGTGAAAAATGTCCCAGGATATTTATTATTAATTTATTAATATGCTTTACAATACAAATTGTATAGCACTATGTATTACTTTCCGTGAGGTACTCATTAATTGAATAATATGTCCTATCAATAAGGTACCTACTCGAAGAGTGACCTTTTAAATGAAACATAGTGACTATCTATACTTTCTTTTTACAAGTATGGGAGCTTGTTATATATGTTGGAGGCCATTCCCACGACATTTTTGCTAAATAGTGCCGTTTGATGAACTTTTGACCGTATCTTATACCTACATATGTCGAGTATTTTCGAAGGTTTCAAATAAGTGCATGTTTTTTTTTATAAATAATAATTAATAAATAATAATAAATAAATAAATATCCTGGGACATTTTTCACACACGGCCAATCTGATTCCAAACTAAGCAGAGCTTGTGATATGGTAACCAGATAGCTGACATTTACGACTTTTAAATACATACTTATATAGATATTTACATATATTCATTTCATATATATGTAATGAAGGTAACGTCATTAAACGAAGTTCTTTAAATAATGGCTTGCAGCTATCTGTTTTCTGTAATTTGCATATTAACCTGACACATTTCTTCTGAGCTTTGAAAGCTCCGTCGAATTTCCCTAGTAAATAACACTATAACGCAGAGTAGATGTAACATACGCATGATATGCTGATATTACTGTTTGGCGATTGTCCACTCCTGCAAGTCTATATAACGCGTATGAATATCGACTTAGCTTATTACATACAAGACCAACTTGTGCCTTCCAAGTCATATTAATATCAAATTGAGCACCAAAAAATTTTCTAAATCAACATCTTTTTTATTCAAAGAGGCCTCAATAAAGCACTTATGAATAGTCACTATTAATGCTCGGTTCTGATAGTAGTTTTTACTGAGAAGAGCCGGCAATAAACTCAGTAATTACTCTTGTAATGTCGACTTTGTACCTACTATCTATATCTTTTAAACAAAAATGTGAGACATTTGCAAAAAATATATATACGGCGTGTTAATTACTTCGGGAGATAAGTCGAGTAGAGTCCAAAAAGAAGAAACTCCCAGAAATATTTTTGTTCGAAATATATTTTTATTTAAAATACCTACATTTTAATTATATTTTTATTTAAATCATATTTTCATTTGAAATACATTTAGAGTATATTGTCAGTGGCTGCAAAATAACGGTTGGTAGGTATTTACTAACATTTTACCGTTACCGCACAGCGCAGGCGCGGTCTCTGCGATAAGTCTCAAGAGGTGGGCCTAGTTGCTATGCTGCGTCTATTTCTGTCGCATTTGATAGTAGGTACCTACGCATAGACTCTCTCTCTCGCCAAATTTCAAACGATTGACGTAGAGGGAGCAGCTCCTGCGCTACGTCTCCTTCTATGGCACTGAATTTAATGGATAGACTGTCCTTCTCGCACCTTTTCATACGCTCTAATTTATAAATTTAAAAGCCTGGCAACCATGACTCTTGAACGGATTTTCGAAGGCAACCGTATACCATCGTTTCGCAAAAAGTATAAGCTTTATTTTGATGTATAATTGAATAGGATACTCGATCGGTGAAGATATCATTTCAGATACACCTATTTAAACCTGGCAACGGTAAACTCTTGAACAAAAAAATACGTGAGGCACTCGGGGACTGCCGCGGTAAAGCTATTGCATTGCATAGCATTTTGTATCAACTTATGCAATTATAATTTTATTTATTTATTTTAATAATAAATGCACTTTGTTCATTCATATTCAAAACACTTCATACACAAATTTTACCAGTACAGCTATTCACTGTTGTACATAAATACATATACACCTATATACTTTCTCATTTCTAGATTAGTCTATTTCAGTTATTTTCATAGTGTTATGTCCTATGGTATCTTGCTTTGGGGCAGAGCAGCTGATATAGATACAGTTTTTATTTTGCAGAAAAGAGCAGTCTGTGCTATTTATAATTTAAGCTCGCGAGCTTCCCTCAGAGATAAATTTAAGGAAATTAACATTCTCACAGTTGCATCACAGTACATTTATGCAAACGTAATATTCGTCCGTCAAAACATTAGTCTTTTCACGAAAAATTGTGATTTGCACTCCATTAATACTAGAAATAAGCATAAACTTGTAACATCTGCATATAGATTACAGAAAGTGCAAGGATCATTTTTAGGACTTGGTGCACGGTTTTATAACAAAATCCCCACAAATACTTTAGATTTGCCTATGAATAAATTTAAGGAACGAGTTAAGTCAGCTTTGGTACAGAAGGCTTATTATAGTATAAACGATTATATTAACGATGGCGAGGCATGGGTATAGCGCTCGTTCTATCAGGACTAATATTATTATTGTTAAAGAAATTGTTAAAACTTGTTTTGAAAAGAGTAATTGCTGAGTTTATTGCCGGCTCTTCTCAGCAAAAGCAACCTTCCGAACCGAGCATTAGAGTCGACGTTTCATAAGTGCCTGTGAAGGCCTATTTGAATGAATAAATTTATTTCATTTCATTTCAAATTTATTTCGTCTCGTCTCGTCTCGTCTCGTCTCGTCTCGTCTCGTCTGATTTGATTTGATTTGATTTGATTTCATTTGATTTCATTTGATTTCATTTGATTTCATTTGATTTCATTTGATTTCATTTGATTTCATTTGATTTCATTTGATTTCATTTGATTTCATTTGATTTCATTTGATTTCATTTGATTTCATTTGATTTCATTTGATTTCATTTGATTTCATTTGATTTCATTTGATTTCATTTGATTTCATTTGATTTCATTTGATTTCATTTGATTTCATTTGATTTCATTTGATTTCATTTGATTTCACTTGATTTCACTTGATTTCACTTGATTTCATTTGATTTCATTTGATTTCATTTGATTTTATTTGATTTCATTTGATTTCATTTGATTTCATTTGATTTCATTTGATTTTATTTGATTTCATTTGATTTCATTTGATTTCATTTGATTTCATTTGATTTCATTTGATTTCATTTCATAAACAGCTGCTTATGTATTCGTCCGATTTCGGAGCAGCTCGTCTCGATCTAGCATACGTCTAGTCGCACGTACACAAACACCGTGCCGAAGTCTGCCGAACTGAAACGACGTTAGACGATGTGTTAGGTTTTTTTCGTTACGGAATTTCTTGATTCGGTCGCCGCGCTCAGAGCCCGCGATAAAAGCTATGCAATAGCTTAAAAACATAAGCAACCGTATGCTTGCATATTCTAAAGGCTTTATACTTTCGATTAGTGTTAAATTCACTCGGATACAACATCGGTGAAGATATCGAAATAAAAAAAATATTCAATTGTTAATTCAACATAGCCTTGAACAGATTTTTTTAGGCAACTCATTAACGTTACTTTTGTCAACATATTTTATTTCATAAAAAATCCATTTCATTCGGATACTCGATCGGTGAAGGTCAATCTTCTACGTATCCCGTACTATTAGGATAACTAGCTAAATAAATAAAAAGGATAATAAATAAATATCCTGGGACATTTTCACACACGGCCAATCTGATTCCGTTATGGTAACCAGATAGCTCATATACTACTTTTGAACACATTTACGTCCAGACACAGGACAAACAGACATATTCATGCATACAAATGTTTGTCTTGGGTGGGATTCTAACCCACGACCCGCGGCTTGAAAGTCAGGGTCACTAACCACAAAGCCAACCGGGCTGTCAAAAAATGTCTCAGGATATTTATTTATTTCACATTTTTGTTAGTCTCAGATAGAACGGCATGTACCAGGTTATGTATTTGTTTGCTTATGGTGTAGGTGAGGCAAGTGAGTCGAGTCCGGCGGGCGCATCTCGAGGTCGTCGCGCCTCCTTCACGCGCGCGTGCGAGGCGCTGCACACGCCCAAGGGTCGCCGCCCTTCCACCGATCTCAGGGTAACTATACTAACTATCCTTAAATCAATTGGACCCTGTTATGAAGAAAAGATCCAAATAGCGTTTTATTACTTTTGACTAAATGCAGTTAAACGTTAGGTAATACAAAAATCGTAAGAGTACATACATTATCTATTTGAAAGTTAGTAAGTTAGCCCACAACATGTATGGATTGCAATGGATGACAACATTAGGTACATAACTCGATTCTACAAAAAAAATGTTGGCTGAATCTTTTCATCTTTTCTGGTGTTCTACAGCCCCTCGATAGTATTTTCTAGGGCACCCGCACTTGCTTAATCCGGCCCTGGTTCTACCGTAATATTTAATGTAAATAAATAAATATCGACTATGTCGTTTAGTAGAAGTGGCATAGTAGGTACAAGCTCTGCTTAGTTCGAAGTCAGATCAGGTAGTGTTTTTACCAGTAATTTTGTCATTACCGTCATGTTTGTGTATAGAAGGGTGAGGCAGAGAGTCCAGTGGCCTCCCCAAGCGGGTCGCAGGCGGAGGCCAGCACGCCGGCGCGGAGGCCTCGGCGCGGCTCCACGCACTCTAACACAAGCATCACTAAATCCGAATCGGGCAAGAGGTAACTACAACATTACTAATTTATATATAAAGTGCACAGGGAATATCCTAGTTAATTAATTTTGAGAAAATTCTATTAGGTATTTTTATTGAGATCACATACTTGCAATAACCGTTATTTCATGGAAATTTCATGTCATGGCGCCAAAAATGCAGTTATATTGATCGAAAAGAACTCTTCGATGAATGACTGGACTTCCAAGTACATAGACAAAAAGACGATTATAAGATTCTAAAAAAAAATATATAGCTGCGACATTCCCTGTTACATTTTCCGTCCCCTTCATATACCTATCATAATTAATCATGTCATTGTATCCAGAATATTTGTAAGAAATCATAACTCCGTAAAAGGGGCTAAAATTAGTTACCTTTTATATCAATTAGAATGGTTATTAAAAACATTACAATGTTACCTGTTTACATGGTTTATCGTCGATGTTCGTGTTCAAAATTATTGAATTGTTTTTTTTTCCTTTTCGCAGGACAAAGAAAATGCCGGTCATAGAAGAAAGTAAGGATACAAAAAAGAAATAATAGTTAAAGTTTAAGTTATTTTATTTTATAGTAGAATATTAAGGGTTTTATGTTTTTTCGCATTTATTGTAATAAATTAAAAATAAGAGCATATCGGTATTTTTATTCCCCCAGAGATATTATAATAAACAAAGATCTCATTTATTTAAATATTTATTAATACATAATTAATCAGTCGATGTATTCATAGTTAATTTATGCGTTATACAGCTGTCGTTTTACGAAATAGGTATACAAAAGTTTATTGCTTTTAACATATTGTTTTTCGACTGAAACTATGTACTTGAGTAACTTTTATTGTCGTGGTTTTAAAAATGTATACAAATCTACAATACAACAGTAAAGCCCATACTTTATATTAATGGTGAAATTCTGTGATGCTTTCAAACAATAAATATTTTATGAGATCATAATTCTCATTAATAAGCTCGAAAACTTTCCTATATACATTCAAATACTTTAATTAATAACTAAAAAGCTCCGATCTTAAATGCATTCCTAACATTAAATTAGGTAACTTTATATTGTTACAATAAGTAGTAAAACAAAGTTTAGTAGGGTCGAAATCTCATCCAGTAATACTCAAACTAAACTTAATTTAATCCTTATTAACATTATTTCATTTTCTTTAAGGTAAAAAGTGTGTGGGTGATTTTTGTTCTCACGAATTGAACATCTTTGATTTTGACATGATACTAATACATGTGCATAGGCCACATGAGGGCAAGTTTGCTAAGGATAAAGGAGTCATACTTTCTCTCTTTTTGTCAAATGTAAAATGAAAGAGATGTCTATATAACATCGATTGAATCAAGTTTAGCAACAATCTGGGCCAATATCATTTTAAACGGACAATATTCAGCACTAAAACTTACAAAACCAATTTCTAGAAACAAACAATTAAATGCACAATAAATACTAAATAGGACGCTCAACATTTACCTGCGTTTTTCAGTTTCATCAAAACTTTTTAAAGACCTACCTATATGACCCATCACATCGAATGGTACATTCTTTCTCAACCCTACATCAGTTAAGTCAATCGGCTTCAAAATATCCTGTGAATCTTTAAATTTCGTTCCAATCAGATTCTCACAAATATTTTTATCTTCTGGTTTTAGTAACATAGTTTCTGTGCAATCAACCACTTCTCTTTTCTGCCTTAGAACAGATTCCTCTGCGGCATTCTTTTCAACTTTGGATTCTATAGCATTATAAATTGCTGCATTATTATTTAGACCGTTAATTGCTTTAATAGCTAAAGGTAAAGGCACATTTTGAACAACATTATTAACTATTTCAGCTTTCTTTTGTGCGTCTTCGCCTAGTTTATATGATTTTGGTTCCTCAGCGGTGTGTGAATGTACTTTGGCATCGCTATTAACTTTCCTATTTTCAGGTTGGTTTTGAGATTGATTTGGTAAAACGTTAGAAACGGCTTCCCTTTTATCGGGTTGTTTTTGAGCTAAGTTATTAACTATTTGAGCTGTATTTTTAACATTATCTAAGGCAGATTGTATGTTTGAATCTACAAGTAGATTACTAGCTATTACGTCTTTTTGAGCCTGAATTTGAGCAGGTTCATTTGGATTTTGAGATTCTACTTTACTTGGAATATTAGGTTGAGCATTATTTTGTATCGGAGCTGCATTTGCGTTGTTTAATTGTGTAGGAATTACTATTTTACTATCTAGTTTTACATCCAATGGTTTTTCTTTGATTTCTTTTATAGCCTCTATCGTTTCAACAGCTTTTTTAGCTATTTCTTGGACAGCTTCATTCGCTAATTGATTTTGTTGTGGTTTAACTTCACCGTCTCCGATAGGTTTATCTGTAACCCCACCGATACTCTGTATAGCCATACTGGCGATTTGTTTTATACTTTCCACGGCGATTTTTTTGGCTTGATCATTCTCATCCTTTTTATCTTTTTGTAACTCGTTTTGAGTCTTTATAATCTCATCAATAAGCTGTTTTTGTTCCCTAATTAAGTCTTTTTGCTCTTCACCGTGTTGTTTCATAGTTTCTATCAGTTTTTGTTGTTTGATTATGTGCTGTTTATCATCTTCCGACGACAGTTTTACTTCTTTAGACTTGTCTACAGTTTTTTCATCATTACTGTCGCCATTGTCTAATTTAGCTCCATTCAATTTGGTTTTTAAATCTTTAGGATGCGGTTCGGGTACTTTCGCAGGTGGATCCTTTTTGACCTCGGCTAGAACTTCTTTTATCTTTTTCTCTTCTTCTGGACTTTGGATAATAGTTTCTGAGAGTTTTTCGTTGGATTGTGACTCGGGTGGCACTGGATTTGGAGGTTGCACTTCGGAATCTTTTATAATATCATTATTTATCACATTATTATGTGATATGGGATCATTGGATATTGGTTTTGCAATTATATCTGTAATAAATAAAGAACTTGAAATATCAAAACAAACACAAATTATGATTAAAAAATGTAGGTACATAAGTTTATTTACCTTCAGATTTCTCTCTCTTTTCAAAGAAGTCTTCAACCATTTTGTCGATGCGGTCTTGAGTGATGTGCTTTTCGTCAAATCTGTCCAGTTTGGATTCGGCGGCTTGTAAGTTAGCGTACGTGCCTAGGACCATTATAATGAGGCCGAACACCACAATTGCCTAAGTGACAAAAATAATTATGATTAAAAAACATCGAAATTGATATATAATTTACTACAAAATGTCGACCTAAATGAAATATTAACTAGAAAGAAACATGATAATTTTAGAGATGTAAGTATATTTCTCTTAGTCTTCATTAAATAACTATGTTAAATACTAGCATTTAGCTACACTATTATTACAAAGAGTTTTCTAAGAGTGTTTCAAAAACTACTTTACCTATTTGAAACAATATTTCACCTTTGGAAAGCTACATTATTTTGGAGTTACCAACCTTACATATTTAAATAATTACATATTTTTATCACTTATCAAATAGATTTTTCTATAACACAAATTTTGATAAATCAGTTTCTAACACATTTGACCCAAATTTTTTCCACACATGGATTAATTATAAACAATTAAGACATACCTTAGCCAAGACCCGTTCATTGGTGTTCTTAAAGGTGACATTAACGAAGCAGGCTGCAGGGAAGACCACACACACGAGGACTCCTATAGTGGATCCGACTAGTCCCAGCACCAGCTCGATGTTGGGGATGAGGAGGCTGATGGTGAGGGTCACGATCACTATGGAGACCGTGATGCAGCGGAACGTGGCTTGGGGGATCGAGTGGTTGATTATGTGGTCGTGGTAGGATGAATGTACCTGGGTGAAGTGAATTTTGTATTTTTTGGGGTATTTTTCATACATTGGTAGATTGTATGTAAAAAAATATTATTGTTAATGAAAAACAATGAATAATAAAAATAATGAAGTAAAAAAAATTAGATAAAGCTATTAATACATTGAATATATATTTACATCAAAAAAAGGAAATTAATTGTATTACATAAAAGTTTTGTCTTCAAAAACAAATATTTATTTTTTCACTAGAATCGCATCTATTCTATGATTTTAATAAATGTAAATTAATAATAATATTAATTTCATTTAGAAAGAAATATAATAACAAGATGGAATAGAAAGAATACAGTTTCCAGATATGAATACCAAAAAGTTTTAATGACATGGGATTTATAATATAGAATAAAATGTATTACAGATAAACCTTTTATCCTAAAAAAATTACATCAGAGCAAAAGCCAGTTATTATTAAAACCTTAATTTCTTACCTTTTTATATAGAAAAGAGTAGAGGCTGGCTCGACAAGGGAATATGATGAGCGGGAAACTGAACGCGAGGGACATCACGAAGCCCAGCTTGATGACGTCACTAGCCATCGTCGGGCTCAGACTCATTAGGATATTCCCTGAAACAACCCTGGGTATAGCGCTCGTTCTAGCAAGACTAATATTATTAAAGTTATTAAAACTTGTTTTGAAAAGAGTCATTGCTGAGTTTATTGCCGGCTCTTCGCAGCAAAGGCAACCTTCTGAACCGAGCATTAGATTCGACGTTTCATAAGTGCCTGTGAAGGCCTATTTGAAATAATAAATATATTTCATTTCAAACATTCATTTTTACCTTTGATGTCCACTAGACTCAAATTAAATAATAATAATAATACAATTTATTTATTTCTCCCACAAAACATAGCAAAGAGTTACCTTAAATCTATTTATTATAACCCAATAGGTGCATGAATTCTGCCTTGTGAGACCTGGTGCCTGATTTAGGTTTAAAAAACCTGACAGGTCAAATTAGAAGTAAGAAAATTGAAATTACCTCACAATTTCTATAATTTCGTCACAATTTATTTTTCATTATGTTATATATAATATAACGCCAAAATAGGAATGCCACAACAGGATGAATACTCAATAATGAAAAAATACGGGTACGGAGTAAGAAACGACAGAGGACAAAAACTTATAGACTTCGCAATGGAAAATAAACTAGCAATAATTAACACCTTTTACATGAAGAAACCCCAAAGAAGATGGACTTGGCGCTCTCCGAACGGTCAAACTAAAAACGAGATAGACTACGTACTGTCAAACCACCCACAATTGTTTCAAAATATAGAGACATTGAGCATAAATTATCCATCAGACCACAGGCCACTCAGAGCTCAATTGTCACTCTCAAAACCAATAAAGAGTAGACGAAATTACGCAAGTAAGCCAAATAGCACACTCAATGATGAAGAAAAAATTAAAATATATAAAGAGTGCCTCCAAACCAGATTATCTCTACCCGACCTAGAATTGAATGAAACAGTACAAACATACTATGATAAAATAATAAGTTCTATCACAAAAAGTTTACAAGATACACTTAGTTCAAATCATACAAAAAGAGACCGCAGCATACTAACGGAGCGCACAAGAACACTTTTGCGTAGAAGGCAAGAACTCCAAAAAGCTAAAAATAAAACACGATCCATGAAAAACGAACTTAAGGCTTTATATAAATTATCAAGTAAATGCATAAAAATGGATTACAAGAAGCACAGAACCGAGGTCATTAGTAAGCATCTAGAACAAAAAGGAAGCCTAAAAAGAGGGTATAAAGAGTTGCGTACAAAGAAAACGTGGATTGAAGGGCTAAAAGAGTCAGGTGAAGTATCGTATAACCGTAAAAGTATTATTGACATTGCGACGAACTTCTACAAAAACCTATATAGCGCACCAAGTACGCAAAGCAACTGCAGCCAGTCTTCAAGCGAAGCCGTTGAATCCGAGGGACTACAAGGCTCCATTGAGCCAATACAAGCTACGGAAATCATCGGAATTTTAAATAAACTCAAACCAGACAAATGCCCAGGCTCAGACAACATTACAAATGATGCAATAAAAGTAGCCAGTACCATACTGGCGCTTCCATTGGCAAAACTGTTCAATATGATACTGAATACAACTCACACGCCATCTCAATGGTCGGAATCTAATATAATTTTACTATACAAAAAAGGCGATCCTAAAGACATAGGTAATTACCGGCCCATAAGTCTACTACCAAGTATATACAAAATATTCTCTACAATGCTCAATCACAGAATAAGCGCAACTTTAGAACAACATCAACCCATAGAACAAGCTGGTTTTAGGAAAAGCTTCTCTACTGTGGACCATATACATACTCTAGACTTACTAATAGAAAAATATCAAGAGCAACAAAGACCTCTCTACATTGCATTTATTGACTACCAAAAAGCCTTTGATACTGTCTCGCATGAAAGTATATGGGAAACACTAAAAATACAAAATGTTGAGGTCCAATATATAACTATACTCAAAAAAATATATGAAAACAGCACTAGTAGAGTGAAGCTAGAAACTATTGGACCAAGCTTTCCAGTGAGAAGAGGAGTCAGGCAAGGCGACCCGATCTCCCCAAGAATTTTTATTGCAATATTAGAAAACATCATAAGTAAACTAGACTGGGAAAAACAAGGTTTGTACGTTCAAGGCAAATATATGAACCACTTAAGATTTGCAGACGACTTAGTTTTGCTATCAGAAACTAGTAGCCAACTGCAAAATATGTTAGATGCTCTACACAAGGCTAGCATACAAATAGGTTTACAAATGAATATAGCAAAAACAAAAGCAATGACCAACTTTATAAAATCGCCTATAAAAATTGGAAACGATGAGTTAGAATATGTCGAACAGTATATCTACTTGGGTAAACAAATTGGTTTTAGTAGAGATAGAAATGATAAAGAAATAGAGAGAAGAGTAAAGAATACGTGGAATAAATATTGGAGTTGTAAAGAATTATTTAAAAGTGATATACCTGTTACACTCAAAAAGATAGTTATGGACTCATGCCTTATCCCATGCCTTACTTATGCATGCCAAACATGGAGGTTCACAAAAAGAACAAAAAGCAGCATAATAACTTGCCAAAGGGGAATGGAACGGAGCATGCTAAACATCAAAAAGCTACAAAAGATAAGACACACAAAGATAAGATCCGAGACGAAAGCAATAGATGCTCTAAGCCATGCACAAAAACTGAAGTGGAAATGGGCGGGTCACGTGGCGCGCCTGACAGATAACAGGTGGACCAAAACAGTGACCACGTGGAAAGGCCCACCAGGCAAGCGCTACAGAGGCAGACCGTACACTCGATGGGATGATGACATCAAGAAAATCACGGGTCCACAATGGACCCAAATAGCTCAGGACAGAGAATCTTGGCAAGCCTTGGAGGAGGCCTTTACCGATGAGGGTTCCTGATATATAATCATACATAAGTAGTAAATAGTTATAATAATAGAATAAGTTTATATGTATAGATCACAATAAAAATTGTTAAAATAAAATATAATGTTTAGGCTTAGATAAATATATATTAAGAACATAAATAAACTAACATAGATTAAACGAAACTAACACCTACATGTAAATTTACAGGAAATAAAAGGCTTTTTTATTTTATTTATTTTATTTTATGTTATATATCTACGTATGGCATTATTATGTTGGTCATGCTAACTTAAAGTAAATTTAGCAGGACCAGGCATGTCTCCCAAAGGTACTGATCGAATCTGTTCCCAACTTTTACATATATTTGTGTGCTGTTTCCTTTGTGTCTCAGACTTATAAATTTACGTATTTAATAGGAGCCTAATTTAAAGTGTCAATTCTCTGGCACCGTAGCACAAGCTCTGCTTAATCTAATATATAAAATTCTCGTGTCGCGGTGTTTGTGATTAAACTCCTCCGATACGGCTTTACCGATTCTCATGAAATTTTGTGTGCATATTCAGTAGGTCTGAGAATCGGGCAACATCTATTTTTCATCCCCCTATGGTGTGAAACCGCGGGGCGGCAGCTAGTATATTATACTCATAGGTAATGACCATGTGTAAAGGTTGTCCTAGTAAATTATAAATAGATGAAAAGACTCATACCTGAGATATCCTGCAAGCAAAACGCGATGTATCCAAACACTCCAAGTGTGAAGTACACTCCAGTGCATATGTTTATAGCGTTTTTTGTCACAACCGTCATCTTCTCCAGAGACAAGGACGGCAGAGATTCGAATATTTCGAATAGTTGTCTGAAATTCATAATAGGTATTTTTAATTTTGACATACCGGTTGGCTTTGCGGTTAGTGACCCTCACTCTCAAGCCGCCGGTCGTGGGTTCGGATCCCATCCAGGATAAAATTTGTATGAATGAATGAGATACCTTTTGTAAATGATTGTATATTGAATTTGAAATTACTCGTTTTAAATGTGTAAATATTGACAAAAGTTCGGTAATAAAGGTTATATTATTATTGTTATAGACTATACGGGAGCGGTGCACCAATCAAGAATTTTGCTAAATCTGAGAAATTTTCTTATGCAACGCTAGAAGATTAAGATGTGCGGTTCAGCTAGTTTTTACATAAATGTACTTACGTTTGACAGAAGAGTGCCATAGAGAATATGGGTACGCACTGCAGTACTCCCGCTGGCTTCCACATTTCAACACGAGATTGCCAGTCGCTTGTCAATATTTGTGATCCTGCTTCGGCTATTACCTATTCCACGAAAAAGAAGAATAGTTGTATATATTTAGACTTCGTAGGAATATAAAAGGTCGAAATAAAAAATTGTCCAACACTTTGATTCAATGTTATTATAACGAAATTAATATTAACTAAATATAATAGTATGGTACAGATTAATTAAGGCAAAAAAAAAAAGCGTTTACTTTCCTTGTTTAACCCAGAAAATGCTAATCCTTAAATATGCTAGTTAAATAAATAGTAGCTAGTGATAACCCCGCAACTAAATAAATACAGGAGAAAGGATAGGAAGATTTCTCTATCAATACCTCAATTTATGATCGGTAGGTACATATAACAGTAATTTATTATCAAATATACGAATTATCTGTTAAGGCAGGCTTTAAATATTAGAATTTAAATGCCACAGTATAAAAGTACAATAGCAAAACCAACCTTCATAACTAAACAGAAGTAGAATGCTATGG
Organism: Thyatira batis; assembly: GCA_905147785.2. Lineage (NCBI taxonomy): Eukaryota > Metazoa > Arthropoda > Insecta > Lepidoptera > Drepanidae > Thyatira > Thyatira batis. The sequence goes on from LR990497.1 coordinate 8,013,807, forward strand.
TTGCAGCGCTGACATTACTCAAGCTGTCCACATTCCTTAGAAGACCAAGAGGCAGTACACACACTAGAGATACTATCACCATAATTGATGTCCTGAAATAGAAAGAGATAGAAACTGAATAGGAGATATGAAAGTACAAATACAAAATCAAATTAAATACACATTACATAAATGAGATCTGCTCACAGACGTGTAATCTACCTAGACGTCGCGAAAGTTTATACTTCGCGTACCAAAAAGCAGCAAAAATTACTGCTCTTTGTGCCATAATTCAGTTTGCTATGGATGCTATTATTTTGCTTTTGGATGTCAATGAACAAGTGATATAGTTAGTCTTTATACAAATTGAGCTACATATAACATACATTATCTAGAAAGATTATAGATGTGTGAATCTGCCTAAGAAAATTGTAATTAATTAGGTACATTGATTTTGGCAAATAATTTTTTCTTCAAATACATGCAAACTGGGATAGCTTAAAAAACTTCTAACTCATACGTCTTTAAAATTGAACGTCCCCTGGGAACACTGGCTAATAATATAATGAATAATCTCACCTTAAAATATCACTTTGGTTAATGTTAAACATCTTGGCAACGATCTGGGGTCCGAGGTCCCCAACAACTACAAAGTAGGCTATACATGTGCCCATTAGAAACCCTATGATGCCAACTTCCACGGCCATTTTTCCCGCAGGACCAAAAACATGGAACGCTGAAAATATTAACACAAAATTCTATATTATTTGGGTATATCACATCATTATCTCAATAAGTGTTGGTTGTATACTTTCCTAAAATATGCTCCAACTTATAAAAATTACATATACATTGCTGCCCTCTCTTAGGTAATGGAAACATGTTTAATAATTATGCTAAGGTCATAGAATTATATGAAGGCATACTATATATATAATGTTTTGAGAAGTTACATACTAAAGGTTGAGCGACTAACAGTATTAACATAAGATATATAAAAGTACATACTTTCAATTAATAAATTATAAATAATATTATGTCTTATATTATTCATAATTATACACACAGGTTCAAAACATAACATATTGTATAGAATTAAGGCCAGCATTTTCTTTAACTTGACAAAAGAGCTGAACTAATAACAATGATATTAAAACTATTACCTAAAAATTCAAAGTTCCGTCTCCTGGCCAGCAGGGCAGATTTTAGCAAAAAATAACAGCAAAGCCTCGATATCAGACCCATTGTTACAAGTATTAGGGTAGCTAATAAAACACCACACTGGAAACATAAAAATATTATAAATTTATTTTACCTTATAAAATTCAAATCGTCATTAGATTCTTATTAAAAAATACATGAGCTGATAACTATTTAAAAAAAGAATCATTCATAATTAGTTATGGTTATAATTTGTACTTATTTTCTCCAAATTATCTTAAATAAAATTTGTAATACTTACTTGTTGAAAACAGAACGGCATGGCCAGAATACCTACGCCAATAATACTGTTTGCGAGTGTTATAGATAAACCTGTAGTTCCCATTTTTAATTATTAATTTAACTTTATTATATAAATACAATACGCCTCCAAAGATTTCCTCTAAAACCACATCACATATTTTTTGTTTTGACGTACGTATGTTTGTTGCTTACGTTAACATTCCAGGCAAGTAGCCAGCCAGCTGTTCAAACATAACATAAAACCGCATTAGAAAGAGATGGATATTTAAATGATTATGGTGCAGAAAAGAGACGGCTTTCGTCAGTCTTTGTAATGCTTTGTTACTAGTTCATGAAGATGAAGAGAGGAACAAACAAAGGCAGGTCAATGTTGCCACGCTAAAACAGAATAAATTACCGCGTAAAAAGCAAGATTTTTTTATGTTATTTACCTATTTATTCGTAGACAATATCTGTGTGATAGGTTTTTTTCTAATATTTTCCAAAACCCATCCCATATGTTGTATGATAAACTTTTTTCTTTATCTCGCCTCTCCTCTGAATCCAGATATTGGGCTCATAAAGACTCTACTCCTCTTGTTAAAAGTTTTAATAAGTATACCAGTATTCGTCATCCTATTTTCTGCATGGACAAAGACCCCTTATTTGTATTTGATTTTAATTCTCTCATATTTCAACCTCGAATAGTTCTGAACTTTGGTATCCAAAGAGACGACCCTGGTGCTAATCAAAATTTTAATAGACTGCTACAAAAAGACTTTAGTGGATGGCTCTGTATGTTTACTGATGCCTCAAAATTTTCAAACGAGGAGAACGTTGGTTCAGCTGTCTGGATTCCGAAATACCAAATTGTTCTTAGTTTTAAATGTCCTCCTCTTACTTCTGTTTTTACTGGCGAGGCAATAGCTCTATTGGAGGCAGTATCTTATGTAGAATCTCATTCTCTTGATAAAACTATAATCTTTTCGGACTCCCTTAGTTTACTTCAAGACATAAAGAAGTTTCCTTTTCATGCCAAAGAACGATTTTATCTTACCTTAAAAATAAAAAGTATTTTATATAAATGTTTTTCCGCTGGTATTGATGTTGTCGTGGCCTGGATTCCTGGACACTGTGGCATTATTGGTAATGAAAATGCGGATCGATGTGCTAAACAGGCTGTTCATTTGGGCATTGAAACTCATAAAAAGTTTTTCTCGAGAGACCTGAAAAATTCTGCGAAACCAAATTTGTTGAAATCTTGGGATTCTTTATGGCAAGCTTAAAGGGAAGAACTATGGATTTTTGCAACCTTCAATACCTACTAAGCCATGGTTTTTCAAATTTCGCGGCTTTTCAAAATCAGTTACATCCACTATCATTCGTCTCCGATTAGGCCATGTATGTTCTCCTGCATTTCTCGCTAAATTAAGAATTCTTGATCATTCTTTGTGTGAATGTGGACTTGAAGATGGTACCTTGGAACACTTATTCTTTAATTGCCCCAAAATTTCTACCCCATTATATGATCTTCTAGGTCCCCAATTTCCCCGTCCTGTGAATATTAATGTTTTATTATCCTCAGTTCACACACCCTATGTCAAAATACTAGCCAAATTCTTAGCTATTAATGAAATCAGTCTTTAGCTTTATTTATGTGTTTCTGTTATTTATTTATTTTTTTCATTCTTACATTTAATTTCTATATATTATCTAATATGCTTAAAGGATTACTCTATTCTATCTTCTTTCTTATACTTTTTTTCAATATATATATATACACTGTGTTTTCTGACTATGACATTGGCAAAATCATCGTCAACAAACGATGAAGCCATAAACAACAAATTGGAATTGGAAAGGCAGGTCAATGTTGCCACGCTAAAACAGAATAAATTACCGCGTAAAAAGCAAGATTTTTTTATGTTATTTACCTATTTATTTTCTGGGATTTCACGAAGTTTTGCCAAAGATTTAAAAGGTTTTTGGAGTAGAAGTCACTCGTAATGAGTTTTGTATTCTGATAATTTACCTACCTATAAAAATTAACATTTTTGAATCACTAACCTGGTTTCGAATAGAACCTAACACCAAACTAGTAGTAATTATAGCAGCTAGCTGGAACTTCCAGGAAAACATCGTGTGAAACTTAAAAGAGTAGTAGCTGGGTATGTAAGTTACCTACTACCAATTTACCTCGAAAATTTGTTATCAGCTACGATTGAGTTAATTTCATAATAAGCTTATCACCTTCTACAGAATCATCTTACCTCCAGTGTTATCGAGATTTGATTAATTATAATATGATAATATAGGTACATAATGTCTACATTTTCTAAATTCAATCACCTATCTGCTAGATAAAGAAATTTTTAGTAGTTTAGGGTAAGGATGGTTAGGACGGATTAGATCACCGGATAATAGTGAAAAATAAATGAAAGTTAAATGTAGTTTAATTTTAATGAATTCGCTATATTCTTTGGTACTTTCGGCCAGTATTCGATAAAGCGAAATCACATCTCACCATTAAAAAAATGTACACTCAAGTGCAAATATACTCATAATTCTACGTATACACGTAGGTAGCTGCAATATATCGGATACTGACCTTAAGTTTTCTTAAATATTATATCTACATAAAAAAAACATACAATTTTACGAAGGTGGGTTACTTTTTTTTCTTTGGCTACATATTAACCCACTGCAACACTCACAATTTTATTCAGAACTATTTATTGAATTCAAAACCAATGTCATGTAATTTCAATTTTAAAGCCACTATTTTAATAAGTCAAATAAAAGAATAAACCAAAAATATTTATTATAATATTATAAACTTTGTTTCTTTTATTAAAAGTACCTAAAAGTATGAGATGTTTGTCTTTTCTGTCTATCATATTAGGTAATACAGAACATATACCTATGGGTGAAGAATAAAAAATAAATTATTCTTATATAAAAAAAAAAGTAATCCAAATTTTAAATCTTATACACTTCTATGGCACCACATCACTGGTATGAGAAACAAAGTCAAATAGTGGCTCTAAAATTCAAATAAATGTTGAATTATTAAAAAGTTTAAATATATGTATTACTTACTATTATTTCCACAATCGGTGTGCATAAAATATTACTTAAAACCTAATACATTAGTGTACGATACAATAATTAAATATTTTAAATAAAAAATAGCATTTTTAAAATTAAACAATAAAATATTGATTAAAAATAATTAACCATCCAACAATCAAATGGCACACAATCATTCTGAATATTTCGGAATGCGATATAATATCAACTAAACAAATAAATAACAAACAAAATGCAATAATGATCATCTTTGGGCTAATCACTTTGTTTTTTAAATGGCAAGTTACATTTTTTTTTACATATCTAAACACAGACGGTCGATTTGGTCTAAAGAATAAGATACATTAATAGCCGAGTAAACGAAGCATTATGGGTCCGTTTTTTTTTACTGTGAACCGAATTGCATACAATTTTGGAATTAGGTTCATCTTACCCTTAACTTCAAAAGTGAAAATGATTTGAACTCCGCAACCACCCTGGGTGTGGTTGCCACCCCTTCTCGGGGGTGAATTTCTTTTTTTTCAAAATTGCTTCGGATATCAATAGAAGGCCTAATTTTAAGCAAAAATCACATATAAAGCTTTTCAAAAAATCCAATACTTTTCAAGTTATTGGCTATTGAAAATTTGCAATTTTTTCACGGTTTTCATCGGTTTTTTGCAAATATCTCCAAAAATATACGTTTATCGAAAATTTCATCAAGAACAAAGTTGTAGCAGGTAAAACAATGAACAATTTGGTATTTTATAAAGTATTCTACGTGCAATATTAAGCTAGATATTAAAGATCAAAGCCGTGTTTTATTTTATCTGAAATTTAATCGATGTGGTCAATGCCATCTAGTGGCGAGCAGATGCATTTTATGCATTCTAATACAAAAGGGTTTTGTAGCGCATAAAATAAGCTTTAAAATGAGCACTATTTAAAGTCTTTTGCACGTAAAATAAGTGAGCTGTATTGCAAATAAGGGGAGCATCTAATGTTTTTTCTTTTAAATCAATGGGTTTCATAAGTGCCATTTCCACCACAATTAAAATTAATCGTATTCCGCCTAGAATTAACTTTATTATGAAGAGTTTGATGGATAGTATCAGTTTGGCTGCTTCAGGACACGTATTTTTCAAAAAATTCATGATTATATAAAAAACAAACTTTCAAATATTTATAAAATTCCACCCTATTTTTCATAATATCTCAAAAAGGACGACAGATACGTATAAAGGTGTGGAAATAAAAAAATTGATAATTTTCTGACAAACAATTTGGATGTTTTGGTTTTTCTGTGAAACAAAAATTGACGGAGTTATGATTGTTTAAAGAGCGCGTGGCAGCGGAATCACAGCCTCTCCTAAGCCCTTTAACCCTTCACCGTTTCAGAAAAAGGTTTTTTACTATATATTGCAATAAAGGATGTTGTAGCTCTTTTAATTACCTTTACAATGGTGTTTTATAACTTGTGATAGCATGAAAATTGAAGGAGTTATGGTCCAAAAACTTAACATATTTTTATCTACTTAGTAACTGAAAATTTCGGCGTGCGAATATTTGGAGCAATGTGAAAGTACGCAGTATAATAGAGACCCACAACTATTGTAATGTGTATATATGCTACTAGAAATGTATGAAATCAAGGAATTGAATACAAATCCTAGGAAATGTGTACAGTTCCGATACTATTTAGGAACTGTGTACAATATTGTTTGAAAAACTATTTAATGCATAGATATCCTAGGAAATGTATAAATTTCCTCGGAATTATATGGAATACCTGCTGGTCCACCGGCAATGTGTAAAAAAACTATATTTGGGCGTAGTAATCAATGTTATGTTAGGACAGTAAGTCTTTGTCACCTTTTTTGTGTTCATTTCAGAACATTTAGACGTTCGAGGCTTAAGGGTGGCCCAAGGGCCACCCTCGCCGCACCCTAACCTATATTAATAATATATTATGGCGATAATACACAAATATTATCGCCATAATATATTTATATGGTATATATTTATACCATACTATGACACATTTGCAAGGGTTGTAAGATTTTCAAGGGGTTGAAAATGATTTTAATATGAGGTAATTATGTAAGAAAATACTTTACAATTTCACCATTTGCTATTAGACATGTTTTCTAGCGATAAAATGGCTCAATGTAATTTTTTCCATTAAGGGGTGGTTTACACCCCTTAAAAATAATAGGCGGAGTTCAGATCATTTTCACTTTTAAAGTTAAGGGTAAGATGAGCCTAATTCCAAAAAATTCATGCAAATCGGTTCACAGTAAAAAAATTCGGAGGTAAGACCGTATTTTTCGCTTCGTTTACTCCACTATAAAGAAAAGGACAGGGCTATAGAAACTGACATTTCTGTATGACTCTGTCACTGTTACGCTTTAGGTAAGCACTCCTCAGTTTCCAAACAATAAACGATATTTTTTTTACTACATATATGAATACCCTAACGGTTCCATTAAAATACTATGTCTAAAATTTCGTGCGTTCTCATTGACTGCTACCTAGTCAAGATAATAGAAAAACCCTCTAACATTACTGCAACAAATTAAAGAATTTCCTTCGTTCCCTAATGCTGAAGGAACCCTCCAAAAGATGTGACCAAAACATGATTTTACACTGACAAACGTGACAACTAAGGCTAAAGCAATATGACAGGACTAAACATTATTTAAGACTTACTTCTTTTAATGTGAAAGAGATGTATAAAATACAAAATTAAATTTTTAATAATAATAATAAATATCCTGGGACATTTTTCACAATCACCAATCTGATTCCAAACTAAGCAGAGCTTGTGATATGGTAACCAGATAGCTGATATACTACATATTATTACTTTTAAATACATACTGATATAGATATTCACATCCAGACACAGGACAAACAGACATATTCATGCATACAAATGTTTGTCCTGGGTGGGATTCGAACCCACGACCCGCGGCTTGAGAGTCAGGGTCACTAACCACAAAGCCAACCGGGCTGTCAATTAAATTCAACGAGACGATTCGCAGACATATAATCTACTAATATTATAAAGAGGAAAGATTTGTTTGTTTGTAATGAATAGGCTCCGAAACTACTGGACCGATTTCAAAAATTCTTTCACCTTTGGAAAGCTACATTATCCCCGAGTAACATAGGCTATATTTTATCCATGTATTCCCACGGGAACGGGAACTACGCGGGTAAAACCACGCGGAGGCAGCTAGTAATCTATAACTTGATTAGGTAGCAGTCATATCATTTACCTTGTATACACAAATTGCAGCTGCATATAAAACCACAAACCAATCTGTATCATGAATGATATGTGGTCGGATTAATATTCATAGCTTAAATTATTAATTATATTGATACCATTTTATGACTATCTGATAATTATTATACTACTTTAAAATGTTTAAATACACTGTGAAAGGGCGTAAGCGCCATATTAAAGGATAAGTGATGTTAAGGAATTACTTGGAAATACACAATTGAATTAATAATTTCCCAGTACAGTTTCCTTAATAAAAAGTTATGTCTAGTGATAAATAAATAAAATGATAATATGAGAATAAACATTAGCAAAAATTTAAAATACTCCGCCATATTGCGGGAAAAATTGGAACAAAAAAATATATGGAGCTTAATAGAGGAACTGTTTAAATCGACAAGTGGCGCCCTCATATCAAATCCATTCCAGTCAGGCTTAAGTAAAAAACGTTTTTAGTGAGAGTACAGTCAACAAAAGTAGTTAAAAGAAACCATCATAAAATCCATACAAGTGTTCCGATTTTTCAAACAACTAAGTTTGGATTTATCCAGCTACTTATGATGCACACTGTACTAATAAAAAAAAATATAACTAAAAAGTTTAAAAGACTATTATAGTCTGTCTTTGGCCGGCAATATTTAGAACTCTTTCAACGAAATAGATGTTACAATATCGCTTATATCAGCAATAAAAAAAAAACAGCTTTGACTTTCATAAGTGCCATTTTTAAGGCCTAAACAGATGAGATGGTATGAATTTTGATGTGATACTGGCCATATACATCTTACATATAAAATTCTCATGTCACAATGTTAGTTACCATACTCCTCCGAAACGTGACCGATTTTTATGAAATTTTATATGCATATTCAGTAGGTCTGAGAATCGGCTATCTATTTTTCATACCCCTAAGTGATCACGGGAACGGGAACTACGCAGTTAAAACCGCAGGCCCCTTCATGAACATACCAAATCATACCAAACTCTGTCTTATAAAAATGATTAAAAGCAAGTCTTCTAAACTTATATCTGTCTTTATCTACCATCATACAACAAAAAGAGAAGCTATTACAATTGGATTTAAAAGACTTGCTTGAATCCTTTTTCACGATGATAAAAAGTAAAAAAAAACACTTTACTCGTTCTTTTTCTCATCGGTCAACATTTCCAATATTTCCTCTGTGGTTTTGCTTTCCTTTTCAAATTTCTGCATCTGTTGTTTTGGCACTGTGCTGTCTAATAATATTTTTATGTTCGCCTTTAACTTTTTGAATGGTGTAAGGGCAGCGTCCGTACACGGCTTCTGACCCATCGCTTCTAGAGACTCCACAAGCAGCTCATCTATTAGACGCTTATTGAAACCTATTTGGAAAGAGAACTCATTAGAATAATGTCCTATATCTTGCCTCTCGCTTACACAATAGGGAGCGAGGGAGATGCAAATAGTGGTTACAGGTATTTTAAAGATAGGTATATGTATGTACAGAAATATATTTGCATTACAATTAACAATTTCCAGCTGTAAATTAATTCGTCGGTTGTTATCGGTAGAGGTCGTTTATATAATTATGTAGGTACTAGCTGCCTCCGCGCGGTTTCACCCGCGTAGTTCCCGTTCCCGTTGGAATGAGGGGATAACATATAGCCTATGTTACTCCTTGATAATGTAGCTTTCCAATGGTGAAAGAAATTTTTAAATCGGCGCTTTAGTTTTTGAGTTTCATTACAAACATACACACAAAAAAAAATTTTTTTTTCTTTTTATCGTTTAGTATAGATATATACTAATGTTTATAATAGGAATTTTTTAAATTGTTTTTTTTTTTTACTCCGAGACTACTGGACTGATAGGAATAATTATTTCGCCACAGGAAAGCTACATTATTAGAGGCTATTTTAAACATAGGCTATATCTTATCCCCGTATTTCTACGGGATATGGAATTACGCGGGTGAAACCGTAGCTACAAGTCATAATAATATAATCATTAATATTCAAGTACATAGTATTCTGTTATCTTTAACATTATTACGTAAGTAAGTGAGTATTATTTGTAACCCATTTACATAAACTTAGCTTACATTTAGGTACAACTGGAAACTAATAATCATCTATACTAATATTATAAAGAGGAAAGATTTGTTTGTTTGTTTGTTTGTAATGAATAGGCTCCGAAACTACTGGACCGATTTCAAAAATTCTTTCACCTTTGGTAAGCTACATTATCCCCGAGTAACATAGGGTATATTTTATCCCTGTATTCCCACGGGAACGGGAACTGCGCGGGTAAAACCGCGCGGAGGCAGCTAGTTTAAAATATATTTACACAGTAGAAGCTCACTAAAGCTTAACATATTATTTAAATATCCGTTCCCCATTCATTACCGCCACCTTGGGTATAGCTGAAAGGGGGATAGCTTAAAATTCTACCTTATTTACCATAAAATAGAGACCATATTCGCAGAATAACCATCCCGTACCATCACCGACCAACACCAATTAACAACACAATGGGAAATGAACTCACTCATATTACATATCGACGAAACGCCAGACGCCTTATACATTGATGTTACACGCTAGAATAAAAACCATGATGACAATAAGCAATGGATAACCAGTGACGGATTAACCCTTAAACAAATTGACCAGGGGCATTGGAGACGTTTCATAAGTGCCTGTGAATGCCTATTTGAATTATTATTATTACGAGCCTGTAGTGTCCCACTGCAGGGCAAAGGCCTCCCCATCTTTCTAAATAAATAAATCATCATCATTTGAATTAATAAATTTATTTCATTTTATCACGTCTGGGGGGGCACCAGAAGAAGCATCCATAGAGCATCACGTCTCACTCACACGTCACCAAAAACAGCACCAAAAATGGTTTAAAGACCGATTCTAGTTGACATAAGGATAGGATAGGATTGCTTAGGGCATCAAGAAGCCTTAATCCGTCACTGTAGATAACGTGCTGGCAACACTCCACGCTATAATATGTGACGTCACAAAAGCACACTCGCTCACACGTCTCGCAACCCAGTGGAACAAAATCATAAGTGCTGTTTTGTTTGTTCAATGATCCTGATAACTTGCATTTTCAATGACGGTCCATTGTTATTACAACCTTGTTTTAAGTGAATACAATGACCTCATTATTACGCATCGTATGTAACACCCGTTGATGTCTAATGTATGAGGAAAAATTATGTAGTTGCCAGTTCAGAAATTAAATTAAAAAAATAAAATGGTCTATGTATGATGTGCGGTTGTTATCGCACACATTAAGCAAACGTATGCCACACTTAGGTAAAAAAAAAAATTGTGCCTTTATGAATGTATGTGTAAACTAATAAGCTCTTAATACGCACCTAAATATTTGAGTTTTTCTTTCGAAGCTATCATTGTGAAGAGTAGAGCTAGCAGGAACCTCATCCGTGACAGAGTCATCACGGATTCCACTTCGATCTCCTCATATTGTACGGACGCTTGGATTTTCTCTTCAAAACTCAGCTCTTTGTCCCCAACGGTGCATGACTTAATATGACTTTCTAGGTGTACCTTCAACTTGAAAAACTGAGCACATTTACTACATCTATAGGGGTTCTCTTTACCGTGGATTTTGCGCATATGGGCTTTCATATGGGGTAATTGTGAGAAGGAAATAGGGCACATTGCGCATATGAAGGGCTTCTCGCCGGTATGTCGCCTTATATGCAACATGAGGGCGTTAGAATGTGTGAAGGGACGGTTACAGATCCTACAAGGGTAGGGCCTATCGCCAGTGTGGGAACGATGGTGGACATTCAGCTGGGTGGACTGAGTAAACCGCTGCCCACAAACCGAACAGACATGTGGCCGTCTCTTCTCATGTGTCCGCAGATGCTCAGTCAAATGTCCCTTCAATTTCTTATTGCATATCGGACACTGAATCCTGTGTCCACCGTGGCTTATTTCAACATGTCTCCTCAAAGAGTTCTGCCGGAGAAACTCTTTACCGCAGTACTGGCATATGTAGTCTTTGATTTTCAAATGGCTTTTAATGTGGAGAGACAAACGGGTACGGCAGTCATAGCTCATGCTGCATATTGTGCACTGGTACCGCCCGGTCACCAAGTGTTGCTTCTCATGCTGCGTCAACAGAAGATTGTGTGAGAATTTCTTTTCACAGTAGATACATTTGAATGAATTCTCGTTTTTAACGTGACAGGCTAGATGTAGATTTAAGTTTTCCTTGAGTAGGAATGGTTTGGCACATATGTCACACACAAAATGAGTCATCGGATCATCAATACTGCCGTGGATTCGTTTGATATGGTTCTGTAAGTTCGACCTGTGTATGAACTTCTTCTTGCAACTGCTGCATCCGTAAGATTTTAAGCCGAGATGCAAGTAAATATGTTTACGTAAACATGACTTATTGCTGAATGTCTTACTGCAATAATCACACTGGAATAATGATAATGTTAGTACTAATCCGTTACTTAGTGTGACTTGTTTTGTCTTTGTGGATTTCTTTTCATCGGATTTAGCTTTAGCCTTTTTGGTTGTTCTTGTTTTTTGTTTACTTTTTCCAACTGTTTCATTTGAGGTTGTATTTGTCAAATCATCAGATTTTTTGTTTTGGTTGCTTATCATAATATCATTGTTGTTTATTTTTGATGATCTCAGTTTAACACGGTCTTTTGCGTTCTTCCTCTCTTCGATCATCAATTCACTCTTTAGAATGTTATCGAGAAGTTTAAATTTCTCTTTGCGTTCCCGTTTGAGTCTTTCAGCTTTTGTCATCAACTTGCCTTGACTGTTTAGAGCTGTTTCATTATTGGTCTTCTTTTTAGGAGTTTTTGTGACAAATTTGTCTCTTAAACGATGGCCGTTCTGTAGTAAATATTGTACTTTCTCGTCTGTAGTCAGTGATTTCAAGTTGCTTGTCCTTCTCATGACTACATTATGGTCGTTTTTACTTACATTTGGCTGCGGTGTTGTTTCTTTGGGCCCTGTCAATGATTTTTTTGTATTACGCGTTCTCCTCGTAGATGCACTTTTGGGTGCCTTTACTCTACTTTTAACGTTAGCCATGTTCGTAACTATCCCATTAGTAAGCTTTCCTTATCGTATATTACAGCTGGAAGCGATAGAACCCACCACCAAGTAAGAATGTTAGTTCGAGTCGCTGCTCCGTACTAAATATTTTGTTGAATACGTACGTACTTACATGCAGTGTGTAAACATTATTAGCATTTCTATAATCACCTCTAGTACAGCGTGTAGATAAGAGTTTTGTTTGCACAGTGTTCGACTAATGTGTGAAGGACGGTGCCTTTTGTCTTAATGAGAACATCTTCTATTACCTTGCCGTAACATTAATTATGACTACAAACCGACCCATTGTGACACGCTCAGACTAAATACCACTTTATAAAACATTATGTTAGAGTCGCACAGTATTTATTGTGGATAAAAAACACTTTATAATCACTCAATAGATGGAAAATCATGAGAAAACAAAATTATTGTGCGAGTTCACAAATCGTTCAGGAATGTGTGACAGAGAGGGAAAATCATTACTGTCATTTTTTTCTTCTTCTTTCTTCTTTTCTTATTTTAATGGCACCAGGTGTGTTAATATACACAATTCTGCCAGTGTCAGAGTGTTTGAGAATAAACGATGGAGATTGTACGGTGAAATTATGTCTATTTTTGAAGTATTGTCTATGATGTCACTGCTGAGTTAACCTAAAACAAATAAAAACAACACTGATATATAATACCAACCACCATTTAGTGTGTTAAATAATGACAAGTACAATAATATATATTTTATAGTTTTATTTTGTTAGTTTTAATAAATTTGGACAAGATGAATACAAAGGGAGAATCAACAAGAGACAGTAAACACTTAATATTAGTAGGACGAGGAATTTTGGGGGGGAGGATGTCAAAAAGTGAAGATTGTAAATTGGGGCAACTGAAGAACAAGTGGTCTGTAGTGCCTTCGTCTATACCACATTCGCAAATAGAATGGTCCCTCACCTTAATTTTATGTAGATGTACAGGAGTACAAGCATGACCCAGACGAAGACGACAGATAATAGACGTAATATTCTTTTTTAATTTGCGATATTTAAAGAACCAAGGTTTAACAATAAGATTAGGTTGGATATCACCATAATATTTACCCTTATATTTCTTTGAAATTTGCCAAAGTTTGTTCCAAGATCCTACCAGACGAGGTTTGGCAAGCGAGCCTAGATCTTCGGAGATAATGTTTGAATATTGTGAAGTTCCAGTTCGAATTGCATCCTTGGCATAACTGTCAACGGTCTCATTCCCCGGAATACCACAATGGCTAGGGACCCATGCAATACATACCTTTAATCCACTCGTGAAACAATTGTATAACGCTTCTCTAATATAACATAAAATTGGAGTCCTGGATTTGGAGCGAAAAGGGTTACTGAGAATAGATTGAATACAACTTTTGGAATCCGTGAAAATTACAGTTTTATCTAAATTGTGGGAATGAACATATTTAATTGCTTCTAATAAGGCTACTGATTCTCCTGTAAAAACAGAAGTTAGTGAGGGGCACCTGAAACTTAATACAATTTGGAATTTAGGGATCCATACAGCTGCTCCTACATAGTCTTGATCTGACGTTTTTGAGGCATCTGTAAATACGGGTAACCATCCATTAAACTTCGATGTCATCGCCTCTTGAAATTGAGTTTTTGCCAATAAACTGTCCTTATCAATACCGATATTAATAAATACTTCAGGACGGAAAATAAGGGCATCATACGGAATAGAATAAAAAGGATTTAGCCTAAACTGCATGACCGGGTTTGGGAGAGCTGAGAATGAAATAAAACTACGAAGTAGACAAGGGAGGCTATTGAAGGGAGTAGAGGATAAAATGGAACGAAGTTGATGTAATTTAGCAATTAGTGGGTGGGAAGAATTTTGTACTAACTTAAATAGAAATCTATCACTTAAGTATTGTCTACGCAGATAAAGGGGAGGGTCAACACATTCTACTTGCATTGCATTAATAGGTGAGGATTTCATTGCTCCCAAAATAATTCGAAGACTTCTGGATTGTATTCTGTTTAGTTTGTCAGTCCCGGCTTTATTGCAGTGATCCAGAAGAAATGAACCATAATCCATATGACTACGGATGATTGCATTATATATAAGTTTTTGAGTGTAAGGATGAGAACCCCACCATGCACCTGATAGAGCTCTTAAAACGTTAATTCCCTTTTCACATTTCTGAGCAATGTAAGTGAAATGAGGGATACCTGTCATTCTAGAATCTAATATAACGCCTAAAAATTTTACTTGTTCTTTCAGAGGTATATCTTCTTCATCAAGTAATAAGTTTATTAGTGGGATATTTCTTTTCTTGGTGAAAACTACAGCTTGACTCTTCGAAGCCGAGATAGATAGGCCATGGTTCAGCAACCAGTCTTTTAAATATTTGAGAGCAGAGTTAATTTTATTAGAGGCATCTAAACATGATGGTGATGAAGAGTAAATCACTAGATCATCTGCGTATTGCAATACCTGGCAGAAGTTGTTCACGCAGCTCTCTAAATCATATGTGTAAATATTGTATAGTAATGGGCTAAGAACCGAGCCTTGCGGAAGGCCTCTCCAAATGAATCTAGGTGGTGTGGAAAAATTTTGGACTCTTATTATGACCGTTCTAGCCATTAGATGATTGCATATGAATCTTACCATCCTCTCAGGTATACTCAGCTGACGAAGTTTATTCCTGAGTATTGGAAGAAGGACATTATCATAAGCAGATGCTATATCTAGGAAAACTCCAATAAGAAATTCTTTCTTACTAAAAGCCAGTTGAATATCAGTTGAAAGAATATTAAGATTATCTAAAGTGCCCATTCCTTTTCTAAATCCAAATTGTGATTTAGCAAGAATTCCTCGGCTCTCAATCAACCACTCCAATCGATTCCGTAGTAAATGTTCCATAATTTTTGAGATAACCGAAGATAGCGCAATAGGCCTCCTGGAGTTAGGATCTGAAGGATCTTTTCCAGGTTTAAGAAGGGGTATAATAATTTGGGTTTTCCATGGTTCCGGAATAATACCATTATCAAAAAAATAATTTAAGAGTTTAAGGAACGTTTCTTTTGACTTGACACTGGCTTTACATAAGAAAGAGTATGGGATACCGTCTACACCAGGAGAAGAGTCCGCTAAACCATCCAAGACCCTATGAAGTTCGTTTAAAGAGAACGGAGAATCCATATTATTACAGGGGACCAAATATGAAGGGGGATTAGGTAGTGAGTCGCTGTGAGGAGCAGATGGGGGGGCTAGTTTATTAGCGAATGAGTGGATCCATGTTTCCGGGTCATTAGAGGATAAGTTATCAGCCGATAGTGATCCACGAAATTTTTTGATTTGTTTCCAAACTATAGAAGGAGGAGTACGCGGGGATAATGATTCACAGAAATCAAGCCACCCTTTTTTTTTCCTGGTTGAAAGTAACCTTCGAGCACGAGCTGCCGTGTGTTGATATAAGAGGTAATTGTTTATGGACATGTTAGAGTTATATTGTTTCTCTGCTTCTTTTCGTTTGTATACAATGGCTGAACATTCATTATTCCACCAAGGAGGAGATATTTTAAATTTAGTTTTTTTTTTCAGTGGGATGTGAGAGTCTGCGGCAGCTTTAATGGATTCAATAAATTTTTCATAAATCACTTCGGGACTCTCAGATTCAAAAGGGGGAAGAGAATTGAGTTCGGTTTCTAAAGAGGAAGCGTATGATGACCAATCTGCTTTGGACAATCTATATTTTAAAAGAGGAGAGGGAGAATTACTATGAGATGGCGCATTCATAACTGTGACAATAATTGGGTAATGGTCACTACCATGGGAACATTTTTCAATGCTCCATGAGAGAGAAGAGGATAATATTGAAGAGCATAGTGTTAGATCCACTGCACTCTTTGGATTTTGAGTAGGAAGAACTCTACGAGTTGGAGAGCCATCATTTAGTACACAAAGGTTGTTGTCATCCATAATATCTAAAATAATTGATGAAAACCAATCACAGTGACTGGAACCCCATGATATGTGATGAGCATTAAAGTCTCCCATTACAATGACCGGGGGAGGGACAGAAGATATAATGGAGTGTAGTTCCGGACCAAGGGACGAGAGGGGGTGAGGAATATAGACCGACAAAAAGGTTGAATTCATTGCCCGTACTGCAACTATGTTCATACCGGAGCTATGGGATGGTATCCTAACTTGTGAATATGAGAGTGACTTTCTTATTAATAATGCGCTACCAGCATATCCATCGTCTCTATCATCACGCAAACATGAATATCCTGGAACTCTAAAAAGCGATCCAGGGACCAGCCATGTTTCCGAAATGGCAACGACTGAAGGTAAAAATTTGGAAATTAAATGAAGGAGTTCGTGTTTCTTATGTCTAATACTTTTAATGTTCCATTGAAGTATTCGGATACAATCCATTTCTGAAGAGTGAGGTAATTTGATTAAGTTTATCTGCAACGTGGGACGGTATGGAGTTGTTTTTATTTGATATCAAATTGAGGATAATAGTAAGGAGTAGGTCAAGTAAGTTCTCATTGGAAGACTCGAGATTAGGAGAAGATGACAATGATTGTGAAAGGGCACAACCATTAGGGAGGGATGAGGGAATTTCTGAGATGATATTTCTATGAGCTTCCTTGTCATACCCAACACCAAGTGTGGGAGGGGCTCTCTTGTTTGTATAAAAAGTTTTCCTATAAGATGTAGTTAATGTATGAGATTGAGGACTAGATAATAATGAAGTTGGGGATAAATAATCTTTTGTTACTTCTGCATATGATTTGCGAGCTGATGGAAAATGGACAGAAGCTTCCTCATAAGATATATTGTCTTGTGACATCATTAATTTAATATTCCTTTGTCTTCCCTGTTCAGGGCAGTTCTTACCTATAGCAAAATGTTTACCAGAACAGTATAAACAAGTTGCCAATTCTTCAACAACATTGCAACTGTCTCCGGTATGTTGTTGAGAGCAGCGATAACAACGAGGGTTTGATCGGCATTGAATTTTTGTGTGACCAAATCGACAACAGTTGTTACATTGTATGGTAGGATATTGATAAGTCTCTACTGGTAAGGAGGAGTGGTATACATACACATGGGTTGGCAACACTTGGCCATGAATAGTAAGAACTACAGTTTGAGTAGGGATCCATGAAACTTTACCTTCTACATTACTTTTTCTGTTAAGTCTCCTCGCTTTAAGAATATAGCCACAACCATCTGGAAGGATCAGGGCCTCCACTAATTCATCCATAGACCATTCAACTGGAACATTACGTATTAATCCCATACGAGTGATATTATATGTTGGGATTTTAGCAGTATATTTAAATTGATGAAGCATAGGACAATCCAAAAAGTTATTTGCATCTAATGCTGAAGTAAATTCGACAGCAATACTATTTCTACCTACTCTTTTAACGCCATCTCTACAAATGTTTTTGATTTTATTTGAAACAAGAAATTGCCCAAATTTAAGTGGTCTTATAGATGTTCCAGCTGATGGATCAGGTTCAGTACGAGAGACATGAACTAAGAACG
Source organism: Thyatira batis (assembly GCA_905147785.2). Classification (NCBI taxonomy): domain Eukaryota; kingdom Metazoa; phylum Arthropoda; class Insecta; order Lepidoptera; family Drepanidae; genus Thyatira; species Thyatira batis. Next base: position 8,032,228 of record LR990497.1, read on the forward strand.
GGCCTTTATCAGATTTCTCATAAGCTTTAAATCCTATAGTTAAACTTGGATGCATATAGACAGTTTGGACTGATGGGGTACTCGCGTCAATATTAATTTTTTTAGCTGCAGTATTATTGTCATCATGATCTAATCGTCTTTTATTGGGTGTACTTTGTGATAAGAGCGGTGGGGACGAAGACACTACTGACATACCTTGTTCATCAGGAGGATCTGGGTCCGGGGGTTCTGGAAGTCTATCCATAATAAAAGGAAAGTTAATACAAACCGTTACCGTACACTAACACAGAGTAGGAAAATTCAACATAAATTGAGCCTAAAAACTGTGATTTAATTAAGTAACTGAAAACAATCCCTCTAACACGTGTATCACTCAAAACAAATCGATTGACACCTTCGTCATTTTTTTCAAGACTATTAGTGCCATCTTGCGACATATTGAAAAAACCTCGCTTATTAGAACTTATTTATCTTCATTTAACAATCATTTTCACTACTAAAACTTATAAAATAATTCACAATCACTATTTTTATTTGACATAAATTTAATTGTCATTAAAAATAGCGCGGCAATCGTTATTTTTTTAATACAATAATGAGCAAGGGTGCGCCATCTATTGGCAGAATGGCATCATTTTTTTATAAAGGTATCTCCACACGACTCGACACTGATACGCATGAGCGAGCCTTGCATCGACGAGATGACTGCCTCCCGAAGCCCGGGTGGTACTGTTCAATCCATACCATCCAATCACGCGTGAGATTATTTATAAACGTGGAAGGTGACTGCGCAGTTGTATTGATGTTACAAGCCAATGTAAGGATAATTTCAGGCCTTGACCATCTTTGCGTGCTTTTCGATACCTATTTTAATGTTCATTCTGATTATAATGAGTTGAATCGAGCCTGTATTTTACTTAATTATAAACATGAACGAGCTAAAAATATCGATAATTTGTTATTGGTAGGTAGGATACCTTGGTACCTACTTACTTAACTTAAATAAGAAGATGGGTACGGAATGCACAGCTGGTACCTATACCTAACCTTAAGCTAAAGGATCTTAGGCATTTAAAAGGAATAATAAAACGAAATCTGTTCTTGTCTATATTATGGTATAAGTAGCTATTAGGGAATAAGAAAAAAAACGATGATATTAATCGTTGATGTCTTTCATATTAAAACATAGACACCATGAGAAAGACTTCAACGGCGAGTCTTGTACTATCTTACGCATAATGTTAAATGACTATTTAGGTTAATTTCAGTGGTTACCTAAAAATCTGTAGTGTGTGTAGTGAATTTGTAGGTAAATTGAACTTTTCATCTAATCCATAATTTCTTAGGAACATGGCTTTTGAAAATTGCGCCCGAATGATATAGAACTTTCGGGACTTAAATTGATAAAATTTTGGTTTTTCAGTGATATTAGCTACTAATATCTGCTTATGTAGGTAGGTATATTTTACGATGATAGGAAGGTATGTAAATCCACAGTAGTCCCATATTATTAACCTTTATCGATATATACCTTAAAAGGCAAGAATCAATTGTATTATAATAAATTTTATAACGCAAATTAAGTGTCAATGTTGAAAGACCGGTGTTTTCCTTATACCTAGATACTTACATGTAATAATTACTACACTTAAATATATCGTGATTGTTGTTTACATACACGGATACAGATTTTTTTAAACTCAACACGACAATAGTCGCTTCTACATCATAGAAAATGGACTAAATACAACGTGTGTGGCCATAAAATAGGCTAGAATACGATAGAATAACCTACAAAACTGTTCTTTTTATGGGTGAAAAAGTTTTCCGAGCAATTTCTGCCTTACGTGCTGCACCTCTGTGTAAATTATTAGCGTAGCAAAGTTATATAATACATCTTTTTTAATTGCACAGAACATTTATGTCCCATCCAAAAGACACAACCTTCCCGGTGAAAAATAGATTTATCTTATAAACTTAAGGGACTTTAAACTTTTTTAAGTTAAAAGTTGTTGAAAATAAGTAAATAAACTTCAGTCGCTACCTACCTACTAAGGAAAAGTCTATGATCTTAACATCTGTCTGGATGTAATTATCTATACCTATAATTAATTATATTTAAGGTAATAATCTACTTATCTAAGTAGATAGGTACTTAGGTACTATTTCATCGTACAAGCTCTGTTGGAAATCAAATTTGCCATATGTAAATAAAAAACACGACATATAATTTATTTTATTTATAAAATAAATATTGCACGCTATTTCTATAGACTATAAACGCTGCGCGTAAGGTGGACGCGGCTTTCCCCATTGTTCAGTCACAATGGCGCCCCTTGCACCACATCCAGCGGCCGAGGCGACCCGAACTGAGCCGACACGCTTGCTCAATATGCTGCCTCCGCGCGGTTTTACCCGCGTAGTTCCCGTTCCCGTGGGAATACAGGGATAAAATATAGCCTATGTTACTCCTGGATAATGTAGCTTTCGAATGGTGAAAAAATTTTTACAAACGGTCCAGTAGTTTTTGAGCCTATTCATTACAACCAAACAAAGTTTTCCTCTTTATAATATTAGTGTAGATCAATACACAATGACATTGTTACTATAGTCATGTGTTTAGTTACATTAAGGTATGGTAATCTTAGTCGTCTTAAAAACAGTTGTTGATTATTTTTTGTTTTAAAGATTGAGATTTGAATTAAACAATTGTATAAATGGTCCTTCGAGGGATGGATGATTTAAAGTGCATTTTTTTATAGATCAATTGTAAAGCCTTTCCATGATGTTGACTGAATCCTAAGAAGTAAATAAATAACTACTATAATATAAACCTATTTGAAAATAAAAATACGTTGGTTCTGTGGTTGGTTACGGTAGCGAAGTTTTGTGCCGAATTCAAAGATACAATCTAAATATTCCCTAGACTTGCATCACACGTTTTAATTAAGTTAATACAACAATGACATTTTGAAATATCTTTGTTGCAAACTAAAAGTCGCTACAATTTAATTTCAACTGTACTGTAATATATATACTGACGTGCAATTTCGCCATTTCACGGAAATTTCTTAAGAAAAATGTTATACAGACTATATAACAATGGGCAACAGCGATTACAACTATTACAAACAAACTATCTTTTAGGACAATTTGACGAAACAATGGCGAAGTGAATTATAGATGACGGTCGTTGGCGTCAACATTTCGTCGACATTACGAAGTATTATATAGGTGTGTGATGTTTGGGGGTTCAACTACCTATGTTATCGCAATTTATTTCATGGTAAATTACATGTCTTATAGTAATACCGTTTTAAAAAGGTGTGAGTATCCATATAATGTAGCCAACATTATTTAGTTGTGAACAATCGAGCTGAGTGGGTTTTTATACTTACGTAAGGTACCTACCTAAGTCTCAATAAAATGAATTGAAAATTAAAGTCAAGTAAATCGATATGGATTGACAATTACTTTAGCTTTGTATCCTTGGTAACGTTAGGTACCTAATATTAACTTCAATTACTAATAAATAGTCAAAAAAATCTCGAATCAGATCAGTAGTCTTTGATATATCGGGAAACATACATATAAAAAGATCCCGACAAAATGAGAACCTTCTATTTTAAAGTTGGTTAAATCCCCGATAGGTTTAATCACACTCCCCACCTGGCTTAAGTATTGCCACCCCTAGGTTATATTCTAAAACATTGTAAAAAAAAATATATGTATATAATTAATAAAAACAATACAGGTCACTCAACTTTACCTCGATTCAACAATTTTAATGCGCCAACCTAATTTCTTTTCATAATTACGTTACAGTCTACTTGTGATATGGCGAGACGGGTGATGTCGCCTTAGATAAAATATAATGATATGGAAAATAATGTCAAAGCAACTAAGAGAACGGATAAGATAAGGAACTTTAATATATGAGGATGTTTGAAAGTGTCACACAATCTTTGTAGCGTTTGTATACTCGAAACACCCGATGAAAATAATATCTAAGTACTTAAGTAGGGTAGGTAGGTACTTAAAAAAGCTTTTTGTATCTATAGGTACCAAAAATACTTAACACAGTAATGTTCTCTAACCACGAAGTAAGCTAATTTATACAAATATAATCCTAAAACAAATTTTTATATAATTAACTTATTTCTTTGTGAAATGTCTATTCTGTAAACATCTCGTTTACTAGTTGACCCGCGCAACTTACCTAGTTAGCGCCACTTACCCGTTTTTGCAACATTTTTGGTTAATGCTCCGCTCCTATTCGTCGTAACATGATATATGGCCATCGCCTATAGCCATCCTCGAAAAATAATCAAAGGCTGAAATATTTTTTTAAATTTCCTGATTAGCACGTTCAAACAAACTCTTCAGCATTATGTATAACGCCCGATGTCAATAATCAATCCTGATCGATTTTTTTTTATCTAAGATTGATATATCAATCCATTTTCTGGGTGAAGCTTTAAAATCAATCTATCTTCGATCTACGATCGATCGAATCTGTTCGAAAATGATAGTTTTTGCTTGCCAATAAGCTATCCGTCCATTTTGACAACTCCTTGGTTTTAACTATGGATTGGAGATAGATTATTAACATCGGGCGTTAGTAGGTTAACATCCGAGTTTACTTACATATCAGAAAATCTTAAACGAAGCTTCTTCCTTTAGATAACAATAGTAGATACCTACCTGAATTGCAAAAAGGTATATCTAAGCCATCACCTAGCCATCTACATTTGCGCTCTAATAACCACAACCGCACCATCTCTTGTCATCATTTAACTGCCTCGCGACAACTTGTACTGAGCCACTTGTCGCGAAATCTTGAACCAAAACACTATACGTTCGAAGCGGGGATTATTTTCCAAAGACTGCACTTCTTATTGTGTTACCTTCCATACTTTATTCTACGGTACGACCCCGAGCCGAGTGGAAGTCATTTTGTTTTATTTCGCGCCACTTTTTGACAGTCAACTTTTTTTTTCGGTGACACTAACGCGCTAGTTTATCTACAGCCAGTTGTATAGTTTTCATGTATGTTTATTGTGATGAGAATGGTGCGGTTCTGGTGGATGTTCATATTATTTGCGAAAACGGCATCGGGTAGTGATAACGACCTCGCCGATAAAGAAGCTGAGAAGGGTAGGTGAAGTTTTTATTCATACATTTTCAATTGGTAAATTCAGAATGTAGCTTATAATGTCGAGATAACTAGGGAATGACTATTTTTATAGACAGGTATTTAAGTTACGTATTATATTGTTCTAATTTAAGTGGGAGCCATTTTTTGTTGCAAAGAGCCACAAAGTATATTTAGCAGTTAATGCGTTAAACTTAAATTAACATCAAAGAACAACGTGCATGTAGGTATTTAAAAAATCTAAGTTACAAGAACAACATCAACCTTCCATGAACCAAATTCTTTAAGAAAGTTTCGATGAATCAAATATAGGAACCTTAGGAAACTTATGTAAAAGCTTTTAAAATTTATTTAACTTATGGCAACTCTTTTTTACCTACGTTACCTACCTACGTTAATAAACTAACGAAAGTTTGGCGATCCAATAAAAGCTGAACTGAGCAACAAAAGCATTACACGGTTTACTTTGAAATGAAAATACCAGTGTTTGTTTCCCACACTTTCTCTACAAAGTTATTTTAAATATCTATTCTTGTGGTGTAATAAAAACAATTACTTAAGTATTATATCCGAGTTTAATTTGAAACTTAAGATGGCTCCTCAAAGTCAGGAAGGCTATGGACGTGTATATCTTTGGGCATGTTAACTAACATCAAAATACTAAGCGTGGCTATACATTACAATATCTACAACCCGATAAAAATATAGTAAGAAGGAAAAACTATTGACGAACACAGTTAAAGATTAGGTAGATAGATTATAGGTTTGTGACGCCGAAAATGATTGCTACATCTCATAAATCAAATGGGTTCATACTATCAGGTACTGCCTAGACTCAACCCCTCGCAGCGAGCGATGCTTGTAAACCACTGAGCCTCCGTTATTTTGATTAATCTAATATTGCTTGCTTACCACACAAAGGAACTTACATGTCCAAGACATATTTCACGGAGTTTGAGCACAGAACAATAGAAGTGAAACTAAACGTTGAATCAAAATAGAAAATAACATTTCTTAACTTTCAGTCTCATCTCGATTAGAACCTACATAGATAAAACAATTAAAAATAAATACATACCCAAGTATTTTAGCACCAAACTTTCAGTTGAAACCAATCAAACTCAATTGAAGTAGTTATTTATATATATCTATAGGAAGACAATAATACACATGGTTTTAGTTACAAGTGTAATTATGTATGGACAAGAAAATAGGCTTATGTAGGTATCTATTCCACGGGGTTGCGAGCGGAACAGCCGCGTGTAGACGCTATAATGAAAATACTTAATGGAATTATTAGGTACCTTGAGAAGCGAACAAATATATGCTATGATATATTTTAGTGCCGAGTAGGTCCGAGAGACGGAACCTTCTACCTAACTATAAAATTACACGACAAAAGCACTAAAACCTTTTTTATTCCATTCAGAGTCACGCTTCCTTCCGTTATTTGAAGTGAAGCGCTTTGACAGCAGACCGGGCCCAAGTGGGCCTGGTGGTCTACCGCCGCTGACAACTATACCTATCGCTGGAGAGCGATGCTCGTCACGACTGGAATCTGCCTTGGATCAGCTAAAGCGGAGGAAGAGGACGCAGCCTAAGAATTTGGATACTCCCTCGGTAAGCTCAAAGCTGCTACCAGATCATTTAGATTGGAATAACCCGATTATTATAACTATTTTATTTAATTGCTGTCCAAATGTAACAATGAGTACCTAAGTTTTACTTCGATGCATCATAGAATCTGCATATTTGCTGACTTAAACAAAAATAAGTACCTACCTAGGCATTACGAATTCAACAGTATCTAAGTGTCATTATTTATCAGTTGAAAGTTCTTAAGTAGTAAGGAACTAACTATTACGGTTGTTAATTATGGTCACCATTGTCAGTTCCAGTCTAGTTCTCAAGTTTTTGGCTATTATTTACTGCACGTATCTAGTACCAATATTGTCGGTCTAATAATTTTCCCTCTTTGATTACAGAGTCAGAGCTTAGACCTCAATGGATACAGCTTATTCCAGCAAATGAGAAGTGCGCCTATAGACATGTATGTAACTAGGATGCGCGTACGCCTCCCACAGAACAGCAATTGGGTTCGAGTGGAGAAATGCTATTTCGACCCCAGAAACGTGTCCTTAGACACAATGCTACTATTTCATGACTTAACGATAAGCGGAAACGTAGACTTATACGACGCCAACGACTTAGATCGAGGAATACCACCAAATCGAAGATCGAGGAGGCATTACGCAGATTCACGGCCATACGATGGACCGTATGTTGACGATGCATATCCAAGAAACCGCGGCGGCAACGGATGCAACATGATCCTAAGACTAAGAAAGGCTGGAATAGGCTTCCACACCAGACCACTGAACCAGCAGCCAGGGAAGTTCAACGTAAAAACTGACTCGGAATTCGTTGAGCCAGGTTTCATAAGCGTATACGCTTACGGTTGCGAAAAGTACATCAATAGGAATTCAGTCAGAAATAAAGATAATCTGCCTCCTTTGACACGAAAGCGAAGATCTGATGAGTTCACATTTGAACCGAGAATATTAACTCATTCTTATACTGATGGATTCGATAGTCGAGCCGCTGATAATAGCTGGGATGTACTATATGAGCCGCGCAGTAGTCGAGTCAATTACGAAAGAAGTAAGCTATTCAGACCCGACGACGATTTAGACGAAGTTGAAGACATATCTCGCGAAATGGAGGACATTTTTACAAAGGGCATAAGGACTCTTCTAACAACATACATGAAGAAGGAATTACAGCCAGCTATTAAAGATACATTGATGCGAAATATGGGCTATGTAATATCATATGGTTAGGTTAAATACATAAGTCAATTTGTATATTAGGACAGTGATGAATAGTAATTTAATGTATGTAATAAAGCATTTTTTAGGAGGAATAATCAGAATGTTATGTTAATATATGTTTTGGTTTTAAATAAAAAAAATTTAGCATAAGTTAATTGATCAACATTTTAATCTTACATCCCTACAAATAAATAAATTTGCATTGCACTAATATCACAGGAATTTACATTATATATTATAGATTCAATGGCAGAAGCAGACTACACAAATCAAACATGATAAAATAATGTTTCAATATACCTCAAATAAGATTCATATAAATATCATTAATGTAAACAACAATTGCCTATGTCTATCATCTACAAAAGTCTATGAGCATAAACACAATCGGACACACAAAAACAAGATTTGACCCTTTATGATATTTGACTAAACTATATTTTTCTAATTAGTATTCTAATGCTATGATAATAAGTGTTTTATTTCATCGTAAACAGCAAAATGCAATGCTGATACTAATACAGCCTTCAACATACTGGGCCCATAACCTTTATAGAGGGCAGAAAAGCCTTCCTCAGTAATAGTCAGTTTCACACAATCAAACAAACCATTACAGTACATCTGTTTTCCAAAACTTTTCCTGTATTCCTGAAATCCCTGGATTTGTAATCTTTTCTTAACTAAGTCAAATGGATAAATTGCTGTTTTTGCAACAAAACCCGCAATAGACCCTGCTACTAGATTAGCCATTAGAGTTGACTCAACCGTCCCCGCTAAGGAGTTTCTCCTTTGAAAGAAGGTAATTCTATTTAAAATATTATCTGTAAAAAGTTTGTACACAGCAAATTGTATACCTGCATGGGGTGCTATTTGTCCCAGTGTGGGCATCAGGCCTTTGAACAATGCCGATACACCTTCATTCTTTGCCATTGTAGAAAATGCATGTACAAATCCATTGTATGCTTTATACATTTTCTGTTCGGCTATTAACCTAGTTCTGATGGTGTCAAATGGAAATGATGCAACTGTTGCTATTGTGGCTGCAACAGCGCCATTTGAGAAATTAATCCAATGTTTATGGGTCATGTAGAACTGTGTGTCTTTCTGACATAGTTGTGTAAGTTTCTCAAACGTACTGAACTGCAAGATTCCATACGAGATTGATAACAGCTGAGCGGGCACATGACCGCTCCAAAGAGTAGAAACACCTTCCTCCTTTATTATGGAACTGACCGCTTGCAATATTGAGCTGTATTTAGACCCTTTGCCTATAGGCTCTAATTGTAATTGAAACCTAATCTTCAAAACGTCCAGGGGCTGTGCTACGGCCCTCGTAAAGCCGCCGGCTGCTGCCCCAGCGATTGCAGACTGTGTAAAACTAGTTTTTGCCTCAAGTTTCTCCATTAAATTCACCATTTCCAAGGTATGTATATCATGGAATATCACTTACAATTAATATAATGTGACATGGAGCAAATATTTTAAAATTAATAACCTTTGCGGTAAAAATCAAAATAAATAGAACTGGATTACTGGAAAAGTGACAGCTAATTGTGGTGTGACCAGGTAGGTTTTAATTGAAAACTGCTTTGCATTGGTGATGATAATTATTAAACTCTTTTACTCTCTAACTAGTCTGTCTAACGCTAGAAGGAATATTCTGTTTAACTCATACATTTATTATGGATAATGAATAAAATAAATTGCGTTACTATAATTACTTATGTTATGAGTATGACGCGATTATTGAACGAATTTCTACCCTGCTGGTTTTTTGTCTGTCACTGTCACTGACGACACTGACTGTCAAATTTGTAACAATCGATTTCGGTCCTTGTTTAGCAAGACTATATTTTTTGTAAATTGCTTAAAAAATGTCTTCCCCCCTGGAAAACCTCGAGACCCAACTCGAAATGTTTATTGAGAATGTGAGGCAAATTCGTATAATTGTCAGTGATTTTCAACCGCAGGGTCAAAGTGTACTGAACCAAAAAATGTAAGTGAACAAAATTTGGTTTCATTGAATTTACACCAACCCCTATGTTTGTAAATGTGTTGATTATAATTGCAGACAATCTCTCGTCACCGGTTTGCAAGAAGTAGATAAATTGAAGTCACAGGTACAAGATATTCATGTGCCTACGGAAGTTTTTGAGTGAGTACTTTAATTTTATATTTTGTTTACGTACACTGAGATTGCAACACCTTTTTCTTACCATCGACAGTACAAAAGTTCCAGATTAAAAAAACCATGAAATATTACTAAATAACTAACAGTCATAGACTGGGATTTTTTTATAGCCTACCATAAATTTACTTTTATATTTCAGCTACATAGATCAAGGACGAAATCCTCAATTGTACACTAAGGACTGTATAGATAAAGCCCTTGCCAAGAATGAGGAGGTGAAAGGAAAAATTGATTCATACAAACGCTTCAAGAGCCACCTACTTTCAGAGCTGTCAAAGACTTTCCCCAATGAAGTTAATAAATACAAGGCGATAAGAGGTGGAGAATAGTATAGTATTTTCTATATAATGTTTGTTATCATAAGTTTAGTAGAATTAGATACTTGCAAACTGTTATGAAAGTGTTTCTATGTATGTTAATAATAAGATTGATTTTCATTTAAACAGCTATGAAAAACTTTTATAACAGGTTACTACAAGACTGATGTAATTTTTAGCAGTAGGATAGGCTAACCCTATATTTAAATACAGCATGATTTGATGCTTGCTTCTGTGTCTTGGTTTTATTTGTGTGCCCAAGATGTATGGAAGTTTGTGTCTTTTTCTACCCAGTTATCAGATGGTGACACATAATTTACTTACCTATTTGTATATATTTTTTCACATGACTGGCAAAAGCATGTGGTGTGAAGGAAGTATAAGCCTGATATAAGAATTAATATTATTATTAACTACAAGAAGTAAATAAATACCAAAATAAGGTATTACCAACTATCTAAAGGTTGGACTATGTTAAGGCATCCCACCATTTCTCTTTCATTATAAATTTAATCTTGAAAATCATTAATGAATTATTGTCCCCAGACACATTTTAAACACTTCCCTGATGATCCTTGGACACTCTTCAATGATGGAGAGGAGAACCACAGGCCAGCCAGGAAATGGAGTATTATGGTTAAGTTATATGTAGCTCTTGAGGTTTTTTATCTGATTTACTATCTAAATATTTTTTACCACCATTACGGCATTGTATTGTAACATAAAGTAATTATATTGTAACTTGGAAATAAATAATGTTTCATCTTAGTAGTGCAATTATGAATAACATGAAATACCTATTATCACACATTGCGACTTTTTTAATTGGTTAAATAGCCCAACTTCATTTAAGGTTTTTATAGGAATAAGTAAAAGGAATTAAAATAAAAGGCTCACAATATACTGACTAATAAATTTACTTTTATCAATATTCAAACAATTTCAGTAAATACTGCATCCATCATAAAAAATTGGTAATATAATTTTATTGATTTTATTGAAATTAAAAAGTTGACCATTAATAAAAATATAGTTAAAATATTAAAAGATGAAGTAGAATTGAAAATAAGAAATTATAGATGATTAAATACAGGGGGAGAAAAACTTTTATTAAAAAGTAGTTTCAATATTATTTTAAATTGAATTGTAGAAATATAAAAATAAAATTTAGTATCACTAAGCTAAGATGAGTGGTTTAAAGGCCAAAGCTTTACTTTCTTATTCAGAGTTGCTAGCTACAGGTATGTCTTGTAATTATTATTACCTTTATATCATTACCATTAAATAAAATGTGTATTGTCTATAAAATAAAACATAATAAATTAATTATTTAAAATAAAATATTAGGTACTTATAAGACACATTAATTAAAATTTTACTACCATATTGGAAGAAAATCTACGATAAGAGGATTTCGGGCGTCGTTGATTTTCCGATATGTTGAGATTCTATTGAACCACAAATAGAACCTGCCAGAGAGTTATTATCGGCTTCCTCATCAGGATTTTCGGTGTTGGCATTACTTGTCTCCTCGCTTGATGGTTCCTGAATATCTGCTTCTGACCTTAATTCATTCGAAAAGTCTTTCCAAATATGGTAGAATTCATTTTTGACCGGTTCTACTAGTGTTGATTTGCTTGTGACGTAAACATAGTTCCAATAATCTGAACGATCCATACCCCAATTTAGAGTCCCCGTCATAAGAACTTTATCGTCAACCAGGCAGAATTTGTGATGTATATTGTGAAAAGTCGCCTTTTTTGTATAGCTTTTCACTTCTGCTCCTAAAATCAACAAAAATGTTGAGTTCTAATGTATTAAAACTGCATCTAAATAATGTATTGAGCCTATACATTATAAATATCTATTGTTGTAATTGCCGTCTAACAACTACCAATTTTTTTTGTTAGTAAACTTATTTTAAACAGAAGCACCTAAGTTATAAAACTTAACTCATTCCGCAGAGATGGCTACTGGATATATATTTTTTAATTTGTTTATTTAGAGATGTTTACAGAACAATGAAAATCAAAATGGCGATTAATACTATCCAAAACCATAAAAAAAATCTAAGATTACTTACCGGCCTCAATGAGTTCTTTCAGAAGGAAATCTGAAGAGTCATATCCTTCTCGGTCAATTAAAATACGGACTTTGATGTTCTTATTTTTTATCAATGTGACTAACCGACCCTGAATGGCTGGGTTATGAATTCCCGGCATGCAGACGTTAACACTTCGCTTAGCAGCATCCACATAGCTCATCAACATATCAAATGTGTTATATGCGTTTAAATGTAATTTGCAGAATACCATCACTTCGTTTATCTCGCTTCGGCTCTTGTAATAGTATGCTGCCGCCGACACTACACATGTTATTGCTAATGCTGCCGCTGACGAAAGTATACGTGGACTTAATCTCATTTTAAGTGACACCGTACATAAATCAAATTGTTTTGTCACAAGTTCCAGACCGGTCTTTTAATTTTATACTTTCAAATAAAATAAAGAGGTCAACTCGTGCTGGGATCATCACGTTGTCCGGGAAAGTAACTGGATTTTTACTGATCTACCCTCACTTTTCACTTAAAAATGAGTTCTACCCTCTATTTAATTCAGGTTTTTTGGTAACACACAAATACACCTTACTAATAATCTAAAATGGGGATATAAATTTAATATATAAATATCAGTGATTATGTCCTAAGCCGTATATATTTTTTAACAAATTATAACAAGAAAAAAATGTATGCCTTAGTTAAAAAAAATATACCACTCTGTAGCTATTTTTGTAAACGTCAATTATTTGACTTGACTTATGTCATTGTCAAACAGAAGGCGCGAAGAGTACGTCAAATTTGACAATTGCCATGTTTTGGTTTTTCGAGTTGTGATCTCCTAAATTATTTTTATTCATTTGTTACTTTGATCAACTAAATAAGAATGAAAACTTCGTTGAGATTATGTACAGTAGTAGTTTAAGACTAATATTAATAATATACATTTTGAGAGATGGGTATTACGGGGCTGATACCGTTTTTAAAGGCAGCGTCTAAGGATATCAATATTAAGGAGTTTAGTGGATGCACTGTTGCTATAGATTCCTATTGCTGGCTTCACAAGGGAGCTTACTCTTGTGTTGATAAGCTGGTGCGAGGAGAACACACTGATGCGTGAGTTAAACCAGGTTTTTCACTATATTTATGTGCCCATTTTCAATTACTGTTTTTGGTTATTCTATATTAAAGGTACGTTCCATTTGTTATTTTTTATTACTGTAGGCCTTAAATACATAGCCAACTTGTAACCAGTAGTAACGTTAAATTTAGAGATTGGAGTGATTCTTTTTATCGTAAAGAGAGGATGATTTACTCAAGCATTTAACCAATTACTAAACCTAATTTCTTTCCCTTTCAGATATGTGACCTACTGTTTAAAATATGTGGATATGCTTCTTTCACATAATATTAAGCCTATTTTAGTATTTGATGGGCGTCATTTGCCAGCTAAAGCTATAACTGAGACGAAAAGGCGCGAGTAAGTATGTCTAGGTTATCTATACTAATATTATAAAGAGGAAATATTTGTTTGTTTGTAATTAATAGGCTCCGAAACTACTGGACCGATTTCAAAAATTCTTTCACCTTTGGAAAGCTACATTATCCCCGAGTAACATAGGGTATATTTTATCCCTGTATTCCCACGGGAACGGGAACTACGCGGGTAAAACCGCGTGAAGGCAGCTAGTAGTGAATATTTTTCAATAAAAAAATTTTTCATAGTAAGTTTAAACTAAATAGTATACTTTTATATGGTATAATTTCCTTCTACATGTGGTAATCATTTAACAAAGAATATTTGAATTAGAATCTATTCTATCAATACTAATATTATAAATTCAAAAGTAACTCTGTCTGCCTGTCTGTCTGTTATGCTTTCATGCTAAAAGTACTGAACCGATTTAAATGAAATTTGGTACACAGATAATCCCGAGCCTAGCCAAAATTGAAGATCCCCCAGGAACGCGGGTGAAGCCGCGTGAAGCCACTAGTACTGTATAAAAATGATAAAAATAAACAGGCTACAAATAGATTATACATCACCTTTTCAGGGACCGCCAGGCGTGCAAGAAGAAAGCTGTTGAATTATTAAGTCTGGGAAAGGTATGTCTATTAATAATTCATTTTGAATAACTTTGTTAGTTTAAAATACAGTTAGTTAAATCTGGGGTAATATTAAAAGCTTGACCAGGTATTGGCAGAAATTTAGAACAAAAACTCAATTTTTTTTTTTAATAATTATTAGTAAGCTATACAAAAATATATGTACATAAATTACTCATTTCTAGTGTAGATAATATCAAGCCTAATTTAGGGTAAAAAAAGACCTACACTTTCAATACAATTTGGGTAACCCTTATAATTTCTTCCTTCTATGATTATTCACAGACAGAAGAAGCACGTAACTGCATGAGCAGAAGTATAGATATATCTCATGAGATGGCACTGGCACTAATTAAGGAGTGCAGGAAACGCAATGTTGATTGCATCGTGGCACCGTACGAAGCTGACTCCCAACTAGCGTACCTCAACATTCATAACATAGCTCAGTTTGTTATTACTGAAGACTCAGATTTAGTACTTTTTGGATGTACTAAGGTAATTCTAACTTATATTATAAATGCGTAAGTAAAATTAAATGTCTGTCTCGCTTTCACACTAAAACTGCTAAACCAATTTAAATGAAATTCTATATGGTAATTCAAAAATAATATTAGGCCTATTCTATACCATATGTCCAGTCCAACTCCATTTTATATGGTCTATACAAGTTATTATATCCATTACTTTTGTCTTCCTTCTTATTCCCAAATTTCGGAAAAAGTTCACAACTAGAACATTATAAACAATTTGTGACCCGCCCCAGCTTCGCACGGGTGCAATGCTTATACATCACGATAGAAACCTCCAAAATAGTCAGTGTTTCTCTAAGTCATGTATTGTATATAAAATCTTCCTTTTGAATCACTTTATGTAGTAAAAAAAACCGCATCTAAGTCTGTTGCGTAGTTTTAAAGTTTTAAGAAGACATGGGGATAGACAGCGGAAAGCGACTTTGTTTTATAATATGTAGTGATACCTATCACTATTACAAATTACAGGTGCTATTCAAACTGAAACTAGACGGTAGTGGTACACTAGTGGAGAAAGAGAAGCTGCCACTAGTGATGAAGTGTCCGATAGAGCGGTACGAGTTCAGCAAGTTCCGTCGCATGTGCATCCTGTCGGGCTGCGACTACCTGCCCTCACTCCGGGGTGTAGGACTTGTGAAAGCACAGAAGTTTGTCAACGCCACACAAAACTCTAATTTTGCACATGTAAGTTTATTAAACTATGTTTGACCTTCCACCTAAGTTAAGCTATGTTTTGACAGACCGGTTGGCTTTGTGGTTAGTGACCCTGATTTTCTAGGCGCTGGTTGTGTGTTCGAATCCCATCCAGTACAAACATTTGTATGCATGAATATGTCTGTTTGTCCTGTGTCTGGATGTTAACCCTTGACCACCTAGCATATACTTTTGTCACATAACCACCTAACAAGGGTCTGCCAGACCTCAGAGTAAAATAACTCAATATTATACAAACTATCACATGATGGTTTGGTTATTAATGAAAAGTCTGTTACTGAATATAATAAACTATCTATTTAAACTAAAAGAACTGGAAAATCAACATAAATTTTTAGGTTTTTCTATGATAAATGCTAAGAACTCTTATTTTAAGCCGATACATAGATATCTTTGGAAAATGAAATCTATAAAAAGTATCTTATTATTAAAATTGTTTTATATAACTTTCTTTTAATGTTCAATGAACAACCAACATGCAAAAAAAAAAATATTCTAAATAAAATAAAAACATTAACAAAATTGCAGGCTCTAAACTCAGAGTTTTTCACGACAGTGAAAACACATCTTATTGGAGCATTCGAGACAAATTGGTGCTTTGCACTCGAAACATGTATTGTGTTTTGCGGTTTTTACTGCATATGCGTGCAACTTGACCATTTTTTATGAACAGCCAACTTTTCTTCTGCACTGACGCTACTTGGACCAGCTGATAAAATGGTGCCGTCTTTGTAGAGGATGCGTTGAATACCGCTCCGTATATCACGTTGCAGTTTCACGTTACTTCCACGACGTTCCATGTGCGGTCTTGTCAACTGCTCATCTCAGCTCAGTTTCTTCAAAAACTTGAACCTGCTTACATTCTTTCCACCTTGGGGTTGAACAGATAGGTTTACGACGTAGCAATTTGAGGTGGATATGTCAAGTAACCGGTAAAATACTGCCAAGGGCCATCTACGTGTGAGATGACCTGTTGAGTTATTGGCGCATCTTTGGTCGAGTAGTAATAATATTTTGGGACGGTAAATTCTGACTATCGATTATCGAAGTTGTCACTACGCATTCAGAATCGGACGCACAACTTTCAAAACATGATCCAGCCCAATATCAGTCTCCACATCACTAAACTCGTCCTGCAGTAGGCTTTCGTTGTCTGGCAGGTCGTCCTTCAACCAGCGCGCGATAGTATCGTCATTTAAAACCATTTTTAACTAAAATAATTCAAAAAACATACTTTGTGAAAAATTACATAACCACCTAACAGGGGTCTCACAGACCCGATGTGGTAGTTTTTTGCTCGCCTGTGAAAAACGCGTGCACGTCTGACTTCGGCGAGTGGTTGCGCGGCACCGAGGGGTGAGGGGAAAAAGTACAGGAACGGACAAGTCAATACGAAACTCGAGTGCAGAAATATTTACAACTATTCAATCGTTGAGGTCTGTGAGACCCATGCTAGGTGGTTAAGGGTTAAATATCTATATAAGTATGTATTTAAAAGTAGTATATGTAGTATATTAGCTATCTGGTTACCATAACACAAGCTCACTCCGAAGCTTACTTTGGAATCAGATTGGCCGTGTGTGAAAAATGTCCCAGGATATTTATTTATTTACCTAAAAATTTCGTAAATTTAGATAGATAGATAACACTTTATTGTACACCAAAGACAAAAAACAGACATAAAAGCGATTTCTTCCAGACAACCCGTTGGATGTTAAAGGATTATGAGTCACTAAAAAATTTAAGCAGGTAGTGATGAAAGCTTTATATCAAAAGGGTTTTATTTATAATGCATCAGATTACCTAGCTATTTCACACGTTTTGTAAAAATCATTATTGTATTAAAATCATTGTTGTCTTAGATCTAAGTTGTTTTGAAAAGCGTACTAACTGAGATTATTGCTATAAAATTTGAATAAAAAAGTTCTGAAGGTTGGTTTTGCTAAGAAACGCCGGCATAAACTCAGCAACAGCCGTCAATAAACTCAGCAACAGCCGTCAATAAACTCAGCATATTTTATTATTATTTATTAATATTATATTTATCATCTAGGCTTTAAAATCCCTGACGAGCTACCTAAAGCTGCCCATAACGGTCACAGATGAATACAGGGAAGAGTTTCAAAAGGCTGAAGCTACATTCAAATATCAGTATGTCTACGATCCTTTAGATAGGAAAATGGTTCGACTTAATGAAGCTGATGATGATGGTAAATATATCTATACTAATATTATAAAGAGGAAAGATTTGTTTGTAATGAATAGGCTCCGAAACTACTGGACCGATTTCAAAAATTCTTTCACCTTTGGAAAGCTACATTATCCCCGAGTAACATAGGGTATATTTTATCCCTGTATTCCCACGGGAACGGGAACTACGCGGGTAAAACCGCGGGGAGGCAGCTAGTTTTTAATATAATTCTAGCTGACTGCAAACATTGTATTGACATATATTACGATGTATTCTCAGACCCTCAAAACATAAGTATATGCAAAAAAAAAACTTAAAAATCGGCCGATAGAGTTCGATAACAAATATTGGGACACGGGATTTCTAATTATTATTAGATATGTACCATGTCGTGCTCCCCGTTAATTTAATATCTCGGAATATAAAAAAATTAGTTTTATTGAGTATTCTTGCAAGATTATGTTGTATATTCCATCTTAATATATATAAATCTCGTGTCACAATGTTTGTCCTCAATGGACTCCTAAACCACTTAACCGATTATAATAAAATTCGCACACCATGTGCAGTTCGATCCAACTTGAGAGATAGGATAGCTTACATATACTTGGACCCGGTAGGTGGCGCTGGTGGGCAGAACGAACGTCTGCCTGCTCCACTAGTATAATTATAATGATAAATAGATGTGTGTAAAGACATGCAGGTTCCTGTAACAAAAAATTTTTAAATCTTATAATACTGACTTAAAAATCACTCCTATATTATTTCTAAATGTGTAATTAATGACAGAAATTTACATAAAGTTTTTTATGATTTGTGTCTTACTATAAATAAAATAAGGTTTTTTTCTCAATATTACAGATGAAGAGAGAGTATTATGCGTGAACGCAGGTGATTTGTTGGACCCAGAGGTAGCGTTTCAATTAGCTCTAGGTAACTTAGACCCCTTCACGTTGAAGAAAATGGACGACTGGCATCCTGACTTACGGACTGCAGAAGTAAGAATTCAAAACCTATCATAAAATATGACATTTAATCTCAATTAGGACTTATTTGAGATGAAATGTCATAAAATTATACTTTATTGCATTATGTTAAGATTAATCTGCCTAAATACACTAGATACAAAAGTTAGGGATATAAATAAAATTCGAAATTTTTGGGTGATTTTCAGACACGACCATGATTTTTTTGTATCTTGTTTAAAAAAAGGTATACAGGCTTCAAAAAACATTTTTGAATAAAAAATTCATGGTCATATCTGAAAACTATACACTTGAAGCTACATTTGGTTTTCTTTTTGTTGCTGTACGGTTATTTTCCTCGGAGTTACAGCTCATTTAAAATGACCCAAAATTTTCGAATTTCATTTATATCCCTAACTTTTTGTGTCTAGTGTATATAGTTTTATAAATCAATTTAAACCTTATGCTCAAGGAATATGGTTCTAATTCAGTAATTCACTTTCAATACCATATTCACAATAAATGTTGTATAATGCTGAATCCAAGCTTCTTATACTCTAATGTCTCTATGGAAACATAAGTATTTTAAACACCAAATTAAATGGTTCATGAATCTTAATCTATTTAAGTATGTTTTCAAAAGTAGTATATCAGCTATCTGATTACCATAGTCCTCTCATAGTACCTCTGCTAAGTTTAGAATCAGTTTGGATGTGCATGAAAAATGTCCCTGTATATATATCTTTATATCTTTCAGGCAGTTAACATAAAAACGACTAGTTGGAAAAGTACTAAAGTATCGACCCACCCTAGTATATGGAGTTTAGAATATAGAAACTATTTGGACAGCTCACACCCTTGGCGTAAGGTTGTAAAGAAACCAGAACCAATCATAGCCGTACCACAGACAAGGCAGAGGAAGAAAGTCATTCATGCTGTAGCTAAATATGTACCAGAGACTGAGGACCAAAGGTAATTGTTTTATTAGCTTATGTAATGGGATATTTAGCTGCGGTAAAGTTGTATATGTGTGTTAAATCCGTAATTTATCGCTATATGAATTAATATAAAAAAACTAGCTATTATGTCTGTACATTTATAACATTATTTTAACTCACTTTAAGCTTAAAACAAAACTCCTCAATTAAACACACACTCTGTGTAAAGCATCAGTTAAAAATGCTTAAAATTAAATACGTATCTATAAAATAAATTTTTATATTGTTAAAAACAAATACACTATCATACTTTGTATGAACTTTTTATAAACAAATACATAATCATACTAGGAAAACTTTCCATTAATTTCATAATAGCAATATTTCAAGTCACGCAAAATACCTAAGTTGTATTTGCGTAGTTGTAATAAATTACTATCCATTCTCTTTCAGTTTATCAATAGAAACATTAAGCAGCATGTATTGCATCGAGCCGGCCTCAAAGAAACTTAAAATCAACAGCGAAAACACTTTTGTTGAGACTCTAACACCATGCTCAGAGGACCAAGTACAAATAGGCAAGACATCCCCAATACTTCAAAATAAGGAACGCTCATTCAGAAAAGCTATGAAAAACGGTCAGATTTTAAAAAGCCTTAGCAGATTTCCTAGAACAATATTAGATGACAATGTAATTAAAAGTGACTTTTTCTCCACAAACAAAAATGATAGTAACGAAGAAAATGACGCATCACACACTAGTATAAGAATAGAGGAATCTCCAGAAAGGATTACTAAAAATCCTTTCAAATTAAAATCTCCTGCAAATCATGAAAAATCAAAAGATAGTGATGTTGAGATGTTTAGCGAAAATCAAGATATAATAGAAATTAATGATGAAATAAGTACAGAAAGTGAGAGTTCACAGAAAGAGAATTCAGTGTGTAATAAAAGTGTTAGCCCAATATTGGACAAATGTTCCAAAATGAAGATACAATATGGAAGGTCAGGCAAACCGGTGTTTGGAAACAATTTGAGCCAAGACTCCGTGATAGAGAATACATATCCATTGGAGTGTCTGGATACGCCGGCTGATTCACAAGTTAGTAATATATCTGCTTAATGTTTAAATTAAATGATTTATTTATCCTATACTAATATTATAAAGAGCAAAAAAAATATTTTGTTGTTGAAATTTTTTTTTTCAAGGATTACCTTAGGCTATGTTTTATCCCCGTTTTCCTATGGGAACGGAAACTGTATTCCCAAATTATATCGTATATCCTAAAATTATGATCTGCATGTGCATTATTTGGGAATACTGTACATGGGTGAGACTGCTCGATGCTAAGTAATTAATATAGACAACCTTTTGGTTGTTACATTATATGTATATATATCTAGCTTATAAATATTGTATGTTAGCTTAACAGACAACAATATGCTCTAGCGGTACCTAACCTAATCAAAAGTGTATGAAAAAAAAAACTAGCCGAGTATCCAATCGGTTTCTTTCCATTCTCCCTGAGTTACTAGATTTTCCGTTTTCATATAGATTTTGAGTATAATATTCTCATGACTATCCTTCTAAGGTTTGTTACTTCGTCACGGCTGACACCCTGGATTAACACAAGGACTGCTTTTATCCCGGGAAAATTGAAGTTCCCTCGGAAACGTGGGTCTACTAGTCCACTAGTCTACAACAAAAGAAACCTTATACACCCTTAGTCACCCGACTGCGCCAGATGAAAGGTGTATGTTCTAATATTATTTTTATTATTTCAGATATCACCAAGTAAATCACCACCAATATCATTTCCGTATAGTAAATCACAATCGACTGCCAATAGTAGAAATAATAGTACAAATAAAGATGCGAAAAAATCGTGGAATGGTATAAAAAAAGCTGTATCTTTGCCGAGCAATCAGCCTACGTTGCTTAGTATGTTTGAGCGAGCGAAGAAGTAAGTATTTTAATATGTAATATTATAAATCTGAAAGTTTGGATTTTGTCCCAAAGTTACGTCAGAACAGTTGAAAGAATCTAGATGAAATTTAGGAATAAATATTAAATATCCTGAGACATATAGAGAATAAAACATAGTGGCTTTGTACTAAGAAAAACACGACGTCAAGAACGCGGGTGAATCCGCGGGAAAAAACTATATTAGTTAATTTACTTTTATTTAATTTATTAAATTTTGTATGATCTAAAAGTGCTTTTTTGACATCGCATTTATGTCTATGTGCCAAAAGAGACAAATATTGTGCTACAAGGAAATATGGCCTCTTAGATCTCTATAACTATACATAAATCTATACTAATATTATAAAGAGGAAAGATTTGTTTGTTTGTTTGTAATGAATAGGCTCCGAAACTACTGGACCGATTTCAAAAATTCTTTCACCCTTGGAAAGCTACATTATCCCCGAGTAACATAGGCTATATTTTATCCCTGTATTCCCACGGGAACGGGAACTACGCGGGTAAAACCGCGCGGAGGCAGCTAGTAACAAATAAGTATGTATTATCTACACCTACAGTAATATATACAGAGAAAATATTAGATTTTTTGTTTGTATGTTTTATCCCCGTTTTCCTACGGGAATTTGAACTACGCGGGTGAAACCGCGGGGCGGAAGTATTATAATAAACATGTTTTTCATTGTTCACAGGCCAGTATTAAAAAGGTGACAATTATTGTGTAAGACAATAATGAACTCTAGTACGTAAGCGTTAAAGTTAAAATTGATTTGAAGCATTTATTGCATTTTATTTATGAAAATATACATCTGTGTTGTCAAGTACAAAATCAGTAAGCGATTGATTTGTTAATAATTATGTTTTTAAGTACATATTTGTGATATAAAAATAAATAGGTTTTAAAAATGATTTAGTTTTATTTTCTACCTCCTCGGTAGTATCCATCGAGCATCTAACCAATAGAGTAGCCATTTGTTTAGCAACGCATCAATGATTTGTCACGTATAACTAACAAGCCACGCTCGAACTAAAACAGTACCCGACCAATAAGAGACCTGTGTGTACGTCTAGTGCAACACTTGACCTTGAGTCGGCCAATCAGAACACAGGGGCCGGCGCAGCGTTTTGGCGTATTTTGTTTTCTAACAAAACTGTTAACAGTTCTACTCTATTGGTTACATGCTCGATGATAGTATCTAATAAATTTTTCATTGAAATGAAAATAATCCTTACTAATATCATAAATGCGAGTTTGTTTGTATGGATGTTGTCGCTGGAGCAATTTAGATGAAATCTGGTATGGAGGTAGCTGCCATCCTGGATTGACATATAGGCTACTTAACATCATCATCACCAACGCTAATGTTTATCATGCGGGTAAAACCACGGGGCGCAGCTAGTCTTAACTATTATTATAAAAGCGAACTCTGTATGTGTGTCTTGTTTTAACGCTAAAGCTATTGAACTGATTTAAATGAAATTTGGTACACAGTCTAGCTAGAGCCTGAGAAAGGACATAGGCTACTTTTTATCCCGGGAAAATGGAAGATCTCCCGGGTACGCAGATGAAACCGCGGGGAGCCACTAGTGTCATAAGTATGTATTAAAAAGAAAAGTTCTGGATACCAAAACACAAGCTTTACTTAGTTTGGAACCAGATTGGTCGTGTGTGAAAAATATCCCTGAATATTTATTTAATCTACATTAAGGCTAAAGAAAATATCTCCTAATGTTGTTTGTGTAATAAACAGTAATATCATATTTCTTTTGTTAATTGACTAATGCGAAATTTGAGCCTCGCTTAGCAACCTTCAAATTAAATCAATTTCTACTGTACCTTCCCATCCCAGGGTTAATTTGAATATTTTCCACTTAACGCGGTAATTATATTATTGCTCTATTTATTGAGGAGTTTCCGTAAAATGCTTTCATCAATATTCTGTGAAAATAATTGTAGGTAATCTAGATAAACGGTACCTAAAGGCTTGCCGTTTAAGTTACAGTTTTGTCTTACTAGTGGTTCCCCGCGATTTCACCCGCGTTCCCGGGATATTAAATTTACCCGGGATAAAAAGTAGCCTGTCTTAATCCAGGTTATAAAATGGGCGGAAGCTAATATACTATATATAGCCCCAGCTCGGATGGAAGCAATAAAAACACCGTAATATTTCAAGCATTTTACACAAAATCTTAAAATAATTATACACCTCCTTCCTGTTTAAAATTCGACGAAAATCCGTGAAGTAGTAGTATCGCTAATACAGACAGACGCGACATGGTACTTTATAATAGGTATGTAGTCTAGAATGTAGTGATGTCTTTCCATAGTGTCCATATTTCTATAATTTTACTAATACCTAAATCTAATATGGTGGAATGCAAATATATAATATGAATATGAGAATTTATATGTCCCTATATATTTTGCTCTTTATTAATTATCTTTATGTTTGTAGCTTAACTTTAAAACTTTATTTCATTAGCCTTTTCTGTATGGCATAAATATTAAATTTAAATAAGCTTGTATACTAGCATAGGTTAATCTTTTTTAATTTAATAAATATTATACCGGGTCACTGATGGTTTCATTTATTTTATTTTAAAACAACTTAGGTTGTAACAGTGGCTCCGTTTCCGGCCGTCTGACTGTAAACATCATACATAAATCGCTCCTGATAATATTGTGTTTAAAAACAACTACGCTCACTTGGTGTTACGACAACGTCACGAAGCCATAAAATAAGTGTTGTGAACATTGTGGTAGTGTTGATTTCACGTAATTCTGGACATTCAATCATACAAAAAAAGCAAGATACGGATTGGATTGTTGATTAGAGGTTAGAAATAATGTCAATAGCTTCAAACGTCATTCAGTAGACATATATATATATTTCAGTGTTGCCATATCAAGGAAATAAAAACTACAACTCATCACGTTCCATTACACTCAGTCTATCTTGATTGAAAAAAAAAAAAAAAAAAAAAAAAAAAATATGGATGAGCAATTTCAGATTTTATTTGACAAAATGAAACATGAAATGGAAAAACAAACAACAGAACTACAAATCTCTATAACTAATAAAATTATGGAGAAATTGGATGAGAAATTGCAACCTATCATAGCAGAAAATAAAATTATTAATAATAAATTAGAAATTCTCGAAAATGAAGTGGAAAGCTTGAAAAGAATTAAGAAACAAAATAATATTATAATCTTTGGCATAAAAGAAGACGAAAAAACTAACCTAGAATTACTACAAAAAGTGAAGAAAGTTTTTAATACCGACTTGAGCACAAATTTTGAAGAACACGAAGTGAATAATATATACAGAATTGGAAAGGAGAAACCTAGAGATAAACCAAGGCCCACCTTGGTTTCCTTCGTGAATGAATGGAGAAAGAATGACATAATGAAAATGAAGAAAAATCTTAAAGATGTATACATTTCAGAAGATTATACTAAAGACGTTTTAGAGAAAAGGAAAATGCTGCAGCCGCAACTGATAGAGGAGAGAAAGAAAGGAAATATAGCATATCTAAAATACGACAAAATAATAATAAAAGGGAAAAATAATATTATGAATGAAAAACGGAAAAGAGAAATATCAATATCTCCTCAAACGAATAACCAACCAAAAAAACAACAAACCTTAATGCCGTCGAACATGAACAGATTAAATGCTTATGATTTAATGAGGACTAGAAGCAATTCCTTGTCCTCCAACACAACAGATAATAAACAATAGCAATCAAATGTTGGTAAACGGAAAACACAACTTTCAATTATAATATAATACAACAAACAAAGAACAAAAACAAAACATTGTACTCCCCCAAGCCGACTGGTCCTCGTGGGGGAAAATGACCACAACCCTCTAAAAGTTATATATAACTATAAAGTTGATCTCTTCAACTCCTGATAAACTGCAAGAACTAGAACTAGAAATAGAAGAAATAATATGAGATATTATAGGGATCAGAGTCATGAGAAGATTTGGAGAACATACAGAACGGAGACTTTTAGAGGAGGCCTTTGTCGGAAGACAAGTTGAAAAATAACTACCAGGTGCTGAGTTTAAAATGCTATACCAGTTCATACTAATGGTTAAGTTTAGTTAATAGTAAGTAAAATAATTTAAAGTATATATTAATAGTAAGATGGTTATACCTATGTATAATTGTTTATTAGTTAATTATGCAGAGTTGAAAATGGTATACCAGTTCATACTAATTAAATGCTTATGATTTATATATAGTAAATAAAAAAATTAAAGTAAAATATTAAAAAGTAAGATGGTTTTATGTTAAATTGTTAATTAGTTAATAATGCTGAGTTAAAAATGTTGTACCAGTTCATACTAATAGTAAATAAAAGAATTTAAAGTAAAATATTAAAAAGTAAGTTGGCTTTATGTTAAATTGTTAATTAGTTAATAATCAGAGTTTAAAAATGTTATACCAGTTCATACTAATAGTAAATAAAAGAATTTAAAGTAAAATATTAAAAAGTAAGATGGTTTTATGTTAAATTGTCAATTAGTTAATAATCAGAGTTTAAAAATGTTGTACCAGTTCATACTAATAGTAAATAAAAGAATTTAAAAGTAGAATATTAAAAAGTAAGATGGTCTATGTAAAATTGTTTATTAGTTAATCATGCAAAGTTAAAAATAGTAGGTATACTAGTTCATACTTATTGTTAAATTTAGTTAATAGGAAGTAAAATGATTTAAAGTACTATTATACCAATAGTAAATAAGGTTTTATGTAAAACTGTTTATTAATTAAGAATTAAGCTCTAGGCACACACACAACTTTGTAATTCAAACTAAAATCAACAATAAAGGCTTTTTATTTTTTTATTTATTTATTTTATTTATATATTTTGCAAGCGCTTAGTTGATTTTCCAGCTCAATTGTTAATTGCTCAAAACATTATTCCTCCAAACATTTATATTATAATAGAGTCTATTTTAGCGGACGAACTCAGTACAGTAACACGACAATGTCACGTGTAGAAAAAACGGCGTGATAACGAGTTCCCGTTCCGTTCGCATTGTGGACGGATTTTTTATTTTATTTTATATTGTTTTATGGTAAATCGGGTTTTGTGACGCAACCAGTATATTGCTCCGACCTGAAATAATATTGTCGCATGTTTTTCAATGGTACGTTGGATTTAAATATAAGCCTCGGTGTTTTGGAGGCACGTCCGTTTGTTATAGGTACCTAGTAGGTACCTACCTGTGTTGTCCTATTTCACGGCTCTATGAAATGTTTTTTTGTTTGTGTTAGTATACACTAAGCCGAAGGCCGAGTTGATAAACGTGGATTCTCGGATGATTTTCCAACGAATAATTATGTATCACTTTAAATTTATTAATCCTTATTTTTAACATAGCTTAAAGTTAAACGTCGTAACCAACGTTAATTTTGAGATATGATAGCTTTATAAATTTTTACTTGTCGATACTAAGGTGATACCTATACTGATGGAACGCTAACATTTTTGCGTTGTTACCAACTTTACCAGTAACTAATACATAATAAATCATAATCAGCCTGAAAAGTTGTGGAAGTGACTTATTTTCCAATTTCGCCTCGATACGAGCCTATCGCCATTAATAATTGATAAATGGGGGGTTAAAAAATAAAGTTGAAAGGCAACATGATACGGTCCCAGGGGTCTCCCGGTAATGGTGTTACAAGTTCGAGTTCGATGGATGAGAGGTCAAGTTGTTTTCAAACTGACGTCAACGTCATGTTCCTTAAATAACTTATTGGCATAGAGTAGCTTCCATCCCATGGGATCTGCGTGTTCGAGACGGAAAGACAGTATTTGTTGATTCAGAATTTATCTCTATAATTGTTTTTTAATGTTTAGGTTTTTATTTATTTAAACTCCACTGCAGGGCAAATGCCTCCCATCCCGCTATTGACTAATCTCTGTGGTGGGCCAGTCCTTAAGATAGACATCGAGGTCATCTTTCCATCTGAGACATGGTCTCCCTTAATATTTATTTTTACTGAGATGTCAAACTGTAATAAAATGGTTATAAAGTTTGGTTTTCTTTAGATTGTAGATATCTATGTACTATACTCACTTGCTAAGATCAATGAAAGTATTTTAGGTAAGAAAGATATTTTATAATTTTTTTGTCTATGTAGATTCCTTTCATTTGCCCTTTCACATGGTAGCTTTTATAAATAAAATTGAAAACGACCCAAAACCTTCAAGTAACTTAACGAAATTGAGAATGATCTAAGGAGTAACGGTAAAGACCACAAGTAGAGTCACACTCAATAACTCCCACGTCTATGTATAAGGGGGAAAATGGAAAAAAATATTGATTAACCCGCCCTTCGAATGAAAGCCTTAAAGGTATCTTTAGCCAATAAGCTCTTAAAGTAACGGGGAGTCGTATTGAGTGCAAAATAAATTTAATCGAACCCTCGCGATGCCATATGTAAATGAAATTGAGCCGCCTATATCTGCTGAAGAGGGTGGATGGAACTAGAGGTAATTTGACTTCATTTGAACTTTAACTGATCATATGGAGATGCAAACCGAGTACGGGATATTTGAGGGGATTCATTCTTTGATTTTGCTTTTATTGCGTTCGACTCTTCATTGTGGTTCTATAAAAGGTCCTCAATTGCTTATTTTACGAGTCTTTTGAAAGAAAAGCTGGGTAGGTTGGCTTTATCGTGGGGCAGATTTTCACTTATTGTAAATAATGAATGGAAGTATGTATGGTATGGTATGTTTATCTTATCACATAAATTTTACCTAAATTTAGAAAGTCATTTATTTCAACGTTTTCTTCACAAATATTATGAAGAGGAAATATTAAAGTTTTTATTGGATTGCTCCAAAAATTGTGGACCGATCAGAAAAATACTTTCACTGATGGAAAACTACATAGGCTATATATTATCCTCATATTCTTACAAAAACGAGATCTACGCCGGTAAAACCGCGCAGCGAAAGCAGGTATTTCCATATTTTGGATAATCTACAAGTGTTTGTAAAGGATCTGTTTACTTACTTTCCTACATTCCTGACTGTACAAGTAAAATTATTCACTTTATTAAAAAGGGAAGTGCAATTTGTCGCGGCACGTAATTAACTATAGGTAGGCGTCCTCCTTAATTTTTAAATAAGAAAGGCAAACGATGTCACGCAAAATAAGACTTAATTCGGCCAAAGTAATGGATATTACCTTCACTGTCGACTCCCATTTTATAAAATGTAAGATAAAATTCTTGTATTAAGTAGGCAGGTACGGCCCGAAGCGGTCGCAGTAATTTTTACTCTTTACACAATAATGCTTTAACGAGGAGACTACCTTTTTGTAAAAAGAATTGTTGATGTTTTTACTTTTGTACCTGTAGGTGTACTTTATGTTATTGTATCAGGAATTTTATGATCCTGTTACAGGAAATGCATTCTTGTTGTTGCAAAAACGTTTATAAAGGCTTCAGGATTTGTTCAGACTTGATACAGACTTTTCATGACGATTTTTGATCAGTTTTCACATAAAATAACCATTCAAAATAACAAAGGAGTGTTTCCCCACTTCAACGTCTACTAAGACATGGTTTATTATGAACGATGCCATTAATCTGTCTTCATTCACCCGCCAAATGAATTGTATCACTTAATAAAGATCTACCCACCTGCGGGGAGCTGAAAGGCGGTTAACTAATAAATAATTTATGCAATATCCTGTATTGTTATGAAAAACAGGCCATTGTGCGGTCTGTGCGGGTACGGATCGAGTCTGGGTAACGTTTTTATTTGTTTGTTTACCCTTCCGAATATTCCGCTAATGAAATCCCATTAAGTATGTTTATTTTTTGGCGAAGGTATTTTGTCTGTCGCAAAAGTGTCATTCGTAGATATGAAAAGGGTAATTTGGTATCTATCTACCTACCGTCTGAGAGTTTTTGGATGGGGAAGAGTTTTGCTTGTTTAGCTACGATATACGTAGACAAAGGCTGAAAATGGGTAATTTTCAGTTTATTGGCAGAAATAAGAACTGGTAAATCCTGAATATCTTTAGGTAGTTTGTTGATGAAACGTATACATAGCCCCTTAAAAGAATTTTTGACTTTAGTAAGTCTAGTATCAGGTATGTATAGCAAGTTTGTACTTATTTCTGGTGTTATATTAACACCGGTAAGAGTCGCTCATTTTCGGAAAAAGATGTAAACCTTCAGCGAACCAATTCTGCACTAAGCACAACCTTAAACATAAAATTTATGAGAACAATAAAAAAAACATCCAAATTGGACTGATTGTTACGTTGTTGTAAATGCAACTAACAAACTGTATCAGCCATCAACCAATTTACATTCCGTACGTTTGTGGTGATAAAAATGCGTGCAAATGTTTTTTTTTAATATTTTAAACCATTGACAAGCGTCAGTCAGTTATTTATTGCTGGATTAAGCTCGGGAACGGGCAGCCAATATTGCCTCAGAGTAAGGCTTAGCCGATGATTTAAGTACATCCCTATCGATTTGGTAAAACGCAAAACGTAATTAATCATGTTTTAGCCGTCTTTAGAAATACACCAACTAAAGCGTTGAAAGGAAGGGCCTATTAAAGGGGAGTATTAAAAAAAAGGTAAAGGGCTATTGGTTGAAAGTACTTGCAGCACATTTTGTATAGATTATTGCTATCATCTCACTTACATAATGAATGCTTATTTTATTATATGTTTGTAAAATATATTGCACACAGATTTTATGATTATGTTCTGGAATGATTCATGATACTTTTTTCAAGGAAAATATAAGGTGGGTACATACCTACTTAAGGATTTTGGATAACTGAGTTTACTAATCCATATTTATTTCTTTATTTTTTTGGCTTTAAGTAGGACCAAGAAGTTGTTCTTTCTTTTAAGTAGGTAGATACGTGACAGAGAATAAACTAATTTAATTTTGTGATATTTTTATGTATCCTACGGGAGAGACTCTTTAACCATAAGTACCTAGTGTTATAGCTGTAGGTAGTTATACCAAAAATCATGTCGTCATCTCTAAATATCCCTTACTCTGTCCATCTTTAGAGACAGAAAGAGAGGCACATCACATCTCAAGCACATAAACACAACGTATGCCATTCGTGTGAACGGTTCAGTCTATAGAATTTGATTGATAATAGACATCCAGATTCTAAAGGCTGGAAATCTGTTGGAAGTACGTAGGTAGTCTTGGAGATAGGTATGAAATCATTGGCATAGAATATATAGGCTACTGGTTGACAATAACTGTCAAGTCAACTTGCATGAGCACGATTCAAAGGCTCCAGATGTCCTGGACTACAGATACGGATGGACTAGATGTTACTTTGATTAAAACATACTAATAATAATTGGCGGCGCCTAGTGTCCGCCAAATTTGAATATGAAAATATGGCGCGTTTTGGAATAAAATAAAAATCGAGTGGACTGTATTGTGTTGACAATTAAAAAGATATTGAGAAAGTCTCCAAGAAACAAAAGGAAAAGGGAAAATTGTGCATGCTCCTACCAGTTCTTTTCCTGGGGCAGGTCTGCTTCCACGAGGCCTCGTGATTGTCCCGACTCCCGATTTCTTGAATATTTTTCTTGCGTTAGCGGGTGCGGAATGCGGGTGCGAGAGCTTCAAATTTTGAGTATTCGGATGGGCACTTATTAAATTATCTTCTTTCACGTTAACTGAGGTGTCTATGATATCGCGTGTGCGCAGCCATCTTGCAACTGACGCGGTGTGAGGTGCACAATAGGGATGGGACAGGGAAATAGGGCGGAGACAATGAATCGACTTAATCGGTAACAAAAATAAATAGTTGGCGCCACCAATAATAAAATTCCTTGGTCATTTCTCACAAACGGCCAATCTGATTCCAAACTAAGCAGAGCTTGTAATATGGTACCTAGTTAGCTGATATACTACATTATACTACTTTTAAATACATACTTATATAGATAATTATATCCAGACACGGAACAAACATAGATATTCATGCATACAAATGTTTGTTCTGGGTGGGATTCGAACCCACGAACAGGCTTGAAATTCAGGGTCACTAACCACAAAGCTAACCGGTCTGTCAATAACTATTATTGTAAATGTAAAAGTTTCGATGGATTAATTAGTGATTGTTATATGACGTAAAATGGTTGAAGGAATCTAAATAAAATTATGTAATGTGCAACTTTCTATAGCGGGAAAAATTAAGTTCCCTAGGAAGGTGTCCCGCTTTTTCGTAATATTTTTACACTGTCATATTTATTTACCGTCCCTGAATTGTTAGTAGTAATTGCATACTGTATTTGGCACTGCGACTGGTGGTGTGCTAAGAATTGATTGCTGATGAATTGATCAGCAATTGGAACACCAATCATAATTCGAATAATGTACGTGATGACGACGCTTGGTCAGCTCTAGCAGGACTAACTAAACAAATTGTATAATATTATTTTGAAAAGCGTTATTTCCGAATGTATTGCCGGCTTTTCTTACCAAAGCAACCTTCCGAACTGAGCATTGTAGTCGAAGTTTCACAAGTGCCTGTGAAGGCGTATTTGAATGTATAAATATATTTAATTTTATTTCATTTCATGGTCCTTCATGAGTTTCTTAAATAAACATTATAATTTACTTAATTTTAATGATAAATTTTAATACATCCTTAACTCTATTCCCACATGTTAAGAGACTAGGTACCTACTCATAAATCTTCCAGAATAATTGTTACGTTTTTACATAAAACAAGTGAAACTATTACATTAGCATATCGCCTAACTTTAGCTCTTCGCTTCAGGTCATAGACGTCCTTGGAGCACTAAATAGATGTGGGAACAGAAAGACTTCAATCTAACAAATACTTAGATAAAGTCCACTTATGCACACTTAGGTAGACGACCGGTTCAAATACATTGAATGGTATTCCTTTATTGGTATCTATTTAATACTAGTTGACCCGGCAAACTTCGTACTGCCTCAGAATCAATTAATAAAAAAGCTGAATGCTTTAAACCTTCCCTGTACTTACACAAATAATTCAAGACCAAAAATAGCCAAATCGGTCCATCCGTTCTCGAGTTTTTGTGAGACTAACGAACAGCAATTCATTTTTATATATATAGATAATAGTAAGTACCTATACGAAAAAATTACGCTATCAAAACTCAACACAATTCATGGATCTAGGTACTTGACCTTTAACTTAAATTTGTATTTAGATAATATAAATATAGAAATCATCACAATGTACTGTAGGTACATTTACTTATTGTTTGTTATAAATATGTTAAATCCATTTGTAACCTTTTTTTCAAGTGTTTTTCTACGATTGCGTAGAAAAACACTTGAAATGTATGTATTGACATAGACAGTAAAAACAGGTCCATGTCTAAATTAGAATAAAGAATAACCTTACCTTGTGATTTTCATACCAAGACAAGACCATTTCACCTTCAAAATTTGTACCTGTAAATTCTACGATATAAAAAGTACCTTCTGTTAGTATTTGTTCAGTGGCCACGCCACAATGCGCTCCCCAGCCACGTCCCGTCCCACAGATATTATAATTAACGTTGAGCAATACGTATTCATTGTGCCAATTTGCGGACGGCACAATATTTGGATAATGGGATTAGCCAACTGAAATTAGAGGCTGGTGACAAAGGTTGAATAAGAAATAGTATTGCTGTCTCCTTCCAACTGGATGAAAATAAACGACGGTATATCTATACTAATATTATAAATGCGAAAGTAGGTAAGCCCTGTAAGTGGTAAGTAGGTAAGCACGAGAGTTTTTTTAACGTACGATAAAAACGCTTTCAAACACAACAACTGCATTTCCAAGTAGGTACCACAATATGCTCTATTTCCAACGATCAAAGTTGAAAATGCAACACCGCTCGATAAAAAGCGTCGCGTTTTAAAAACACTGTCGTGTGAACATATACTTGGGAATGCATTTGTTGTATTTGAACGCTTTTTTAACGTACGTTAAAAAAACCCTCATGGGAATGAGGGCTAACTCTGCCTGTCTCGCTTTCACACTAAAATTAAGAAACCGATTTAAATGAAATTTGGTACAGATAGTCTAGAGCCTGACAAAGAACATAGGCTACTTTTCCGGGAAAATGAAAGATGCTCATACAATTTGGTTACTTTCAAAGCTAGAGTGAATCGGCATTTTCTGGGCAAGCGTGTATCATCTTAGGCTTCGACCTCGCTCATGTCAGAGTCTGAAGTCAAACGTTAGCTCATTTGATAAAAAAATAATGTGTGTTCATTAATAATTTTGTACTACGAAAATACTTCTCTATTACTTTTATGTATGTACAAGTGAGTGTCGAAGCTAAAATGCTTAAATACCTAGTATACTGTTTAATTACAATAATTTTACTCCACTTAATATTGTTAAGATATGAACAAAAACCTATTAGTACGAGATCCGACCGTAGGATCAAGGGTCTGATCTGTTTTTTGCTTCAAACCATTTTTTTTATGAATATTTATAACTAGGAGAATAGATATATCCGGGGGTGCCTATCAAATTTTGGCCGGAAGTATTTTTAATAAAATTATAAAAAAATTTTTTTTGCTAAAGCGTCACGTTCACTTGTTTTTTAAAATAAATCTCGTCTACGTCACGGCAATTTATATAAAGATTCTAAAAAATCACGGGTGCCTTCGCCCATTTGCCCGCACCTCCTCGCAGCCAGTTGTAAACAGGTATGATATTGATACACTTTAGCGCTCATAACGTACATCTATGAATTATATATCAAATTAAAGCTATTTTTTTTCTTTTAATCATCATATATGGGTGCCTAATTAAATTTGGCCGCAAATAAGGGTTGCCGGGTGTTAAAGATGATAAATATTGTAGGTAGAGTGAAAGAGAGTTAGCGGCGCTAACTTGTCGTGAAACATTATAAAACATAAAAAACCAAACAAATTGTTGTTGTTTTATTTATATATCTAAAAACGTTATTTGAAATACAAAATTATATTCTTCGGTATTTCATTGTTTCCCCGAGAACAAATATTTTGTCTATAGAATAGCATTCTAGAGATTCTATAGAATGCACTGCCTTATTTCAATTCTGAAGGGAAATCTTTTTTTAATGAAAAACAGTAGCGTCATCAATATTAAAATATCTTGTGATTGCTGTACCTATTGTGGCTCTATCAACATTTTGATTAAAGTTACCACAAGAAAGTATTATTCTGAAATGGAAAAAAAAATGGGAAGTCAATAAAAAGCCGTCAGTTATGGTTTCACATAAATTTATTTCCTCATATACATATGTATAATTTTGCGAATCCACTGTGTCCCCGAGACGCAGCGCGGGATATTATACAAAATAATCATCGTCTACAAACTCCTACAGATACGTTCACACACCGCGCCGTCCGCCATATTGCGGCGGCCATTTTAATTGCACTAAAATAATTAAAGCTAGTGCGTTAGATGAATGCACGCGTTCTTAGCAAATCAACACGACACGCGAAATGGTTCCGTGAATTTTTGTACTTATTTCGAAAATGAGGATACATTTTTTAAGTGGAACTCTTAAAAAATTAAAATAGACGTTTGGGGATGCCAGGATATAAAATATAACCAGATTGATTTATAGTATGGGTATTTTTTTATTTCATTAAAATCATGTACTAATTTTACATTGAACAAGAACGCGAAAATTAATTCAATTTATTTAATTGACCTTATTTAAAACGTGTACAATACGGTTCCCCAAACGATAACAGCTATTTGATTGAAATTAAATTCTAAAACATTATGTATAATTAAAAAAACACAAAATTACAAAACGGGGTATGTAGTTCACAATAAATTTTACAACACATTAATTTCATAATCAAATCATTAAGAATTACACAAATATTAAGAACACATCGAAATTATTTAAATCAGTCTTACAAATCAAAACTCAATTGATGATTATTAAATTACAATGATTATTACATGAAACTGGTAAAACACATTATTTTGTACTAAACAATGGAAAAAACAGCACCTTAATATGGCATATACATTGCACAGAATTATTCATGCAAAACAGTTACTGGCTTAACAGGTTCAAGTATATATTGGCAGAATAAATCGCAACCTAAGCCTAGGTTGTAAAATGATGAACTAATCAGAGATCGATTGTGTGCGTTCGGATACGTTCTCAAAATAGAAATTAACGTAGGGCAAGATAGTAACATGCGTAGAACAATAATTAATATTTAATGGAAATGATTAATACAACAGTAAAATAAAGCTTAGCTAGTTGCCTCATATCGGCGAATCGTTCAGTTTAAAAATAGTTGCGCATTGTAAATGATTGTTTTAAGAAGCAGCCATTCCTCTAGCGTGTAAATGCATCAAATCTCGCTAATTACATGATTCATCAACGAGTATTAAATTTTCACTATAACCTCAATTTAACAATTATCTTCATTAAATCTACGTACGTTTTTCGTATTTTATTGTATTTTTTTTACTTTCATTATAGCTAAGTGAAACGATTGGCAGTTACGAACGACCGCGGCCGATACCCGGCCGAGTCGACACGTAATATGTTAACGTTATTTTCCTCTTAGATATGAGTTACTTTTTTAATTGTTCGCGTATCTACGTGTTACGTTCGAATGTCGCGTATTATCGCATAATATTCCCTAGGTTACATACAAGCTCAAATTTAACTTATACGTAAATAGATCGTTACGAATAGTAAGGTAGGTATATTGTATAAAACGAGTGAAAAACCTAAAAACCTTATTAGTTTTTACTATGCAAGGGGATTACTGTAAAAGATTAAATAACATACTACACTTAAAGATAGCTTAAAATAGTGTTACAGAGTCGTGGCAGTCGCATTTAATTATAAACGTCGTTTCCGTCACACCATTCAAATTATTTGAGTTAAAAGCACTAAGTATAATGAAATTATTAAATTGAATATGTTTTATGTAGGAGCTACCTCATGTTATGTAAATCTATTTATTTCGCATTTAACATTCATACATAATTTTACGAAATAAGATCCGTAAATCGAACCAGTATTCCCTTACATTTCATTATAACATTACCACATTGACGAAAACATTTTTTCTACCTACAAATAGATATGTTATCGATCACGATCATCCTCTAAAAGCAAGCAGTGAATAAACAAAAAACTTATGTATATTACCTAATTAATTATAATATAAGGACATGAATGCTACCATAGTTTGTCTTTTATTAAACAGCCAGATTTAACCATTCAAAAATTAAAATTATTTTTATTATTGGCCACAAACACATAGGATGAAAGGTACTGGGCAAGTTCGAAAAAAAAATATACATTACTGGCAACACAATTTGTTACTGGGATATGAAAAATAACGAAGAAATTATTTACAAACCACTATGCCACGCCACTACCGCACAGGACTGACACAAGAGTTCACACGACACAGCCGATTCGTCTAAAGAGTTTATATAATATTGCGATAATCAAACGTGTTACCCACAATTTACACTACTTAAACATATTTCTTTTAACACCCGATATGAAAAATAAACTTCTAAATACAGCTGCAATAACTATTTATACATTTTTTTATAATATCATAATGTCTGTATATGTGACGTTCAGAGTTGAATATTCAATATATCGCGTTTAAAAGTAGGTATTTATGTCTCTAAGCGCACTGTTTTCATTCACTAATATTAGATACATAATATTTCGATAGCAAATTATATATAACCGCGGCGTAACATTACATTGAACGTTTATATATTTTTCATCGAAACTCTTTCATTAAATGCATCTAGGTATACTTCAACTGCTTAAATGGACTCAACATTAAATTTATATACTGTTCGATGGAGACAAAAATATGAGCGAACAGCTGTTTTTCATAAAGGTCTATCATAAGTTGTAGGATAATAATTAATTTATATTTATTACCCTTCCGACTCACAATCATGTTTGAATAGTGGTCACAATCGTAAATATACATCATAAGTAGCGTTCCTAGGCACTCATATATGTTTTAGCCTCGTAATATTGAGTTTGATACAACATCAAGTACAGACGATTACAATCAGTCGATAACGCGAGAACATTACTACGTTAGATTATACAAGCGTTGCGGTGACTCTGTCATTCGGTTGGTTAATCTAATACACTATAGTTACAGAACAAAGAACTACCCATTCTTATACAGAACATTTCAGTATTGCTGTACGGAGATCCCATAATTTTTAACTTGACGAAGGCAATGCCAAGTTACGAGATAAGGCTAATTTCAGTTTAATAGACAGCGCAAATTTTGAGATCTCCTTTTGAATGACACAAAACAAAATGGAACCCATAGGGCTCATGAAGAGCACATAGGCTAATACCTCACCTAATATATAACTCAGTAATGCGTTTGATAAAAAATGAGTTTTAAGTCGACAAAAATAAAGTTTAGATTAGTTTGACAATCAATTGGTTGGGGGTAAATTCTTTGTTCTGTATAGAAGAGATTACAGGTTAAGTACATACGTAGTTAAGCGAGCGCTCGACAGTGCAACGTCGGGCCGAGTTAGACGAGTAAGTCTCAGCGTCAGTTGGCGTAGTGATCGAATGAGCCGAGATATTCCAGCGCTGCTCTGTAGCAGAATTCGTACTGGTCCTGTGACAAGAAATAATAATTATTATCACACATCATCATATATTTATTAACAAAAAATATCTTTAAAGAGGCCTTGATTTTGTGTGTTTTCTAGTCTTCAACCTATACACAAATTAAGAATACAAAACATAGATACATCTCCCGCCATCTTGTGTCGACGGCCATTTTGAAAGTATTACTAAACTAGAGGTCCATACAAAATCCCACCGCAATCTCTCAAGAGATAAAAACATTGCCATGGTAAAAACAAAAACTGGAGTTCCACGTGATTCCTGTAAGATATTACCTGAAAAAAACTGGTAAAGTAAAAATACAAAATTTTAAATTCCTGCACGATATTACCCAAATATCCTGGCATAAAACAAAAAAATAAGTTTTTTTTATACCACTAACGCAAACAGGCATATAGTTCCACCTGATAACAAGGGGTTACCGTAGCCTATAGACGCTTGCAACACCAGGGGCGTCAATCAGGCATTGCCGAAGTAAAATTCAAATGCGTAGGTACATACCTCAGTCTGTACCATGGCGGGGCGCTGCGTGCGCAACGTGCGTACAGTCTGGAACACGTCCACCACGCCCTCGTACTGCATGCGCTCCAGCACCGTGGACAGCGTGATGAACACGCCCGTGCGACCCACCCCCGCACTGACACACACACGAACATCGTTAACATAGGGACCGTGGGAATACAGGGATAAAATATAGCCTATGTTACTCACTGATAATGTAGCTTTCTAATGAAAAATGAATTATTAAAATCGGTCCAGTACTTTTTGAGTTTATTCGTTACTAGCTGCCTCCCCGCGGTTTTACCCGCGTAGTTCCCGTTCCCGTGGGAATACAGAGATAAAATATAGCCTACGTTACTCAGTGATAATGTAGCTTTCTAATGAAAAATGAATTATTAAAAGCGGTCCAGTACTTTTTGAGTTTATTCGTTACATACAAAAATACAAATCTTTCCTCTTTATAATATTAGTGTAGATGTACATAGCCAATAATGTGACAGGGACATTCTTTATTGTTAATCTGTGCTATAATTGTTACACTTTGAAAATAAATTAAGACTTTCATGAGCACTTATGAATACTCAGACTCAGTCAGTCAGTCAGTTTTGGAAGATTGGTCTTCCTAAGAATAGCTGGGTTGATACAGTCATATTGCAATTTTTTAAGTAATATATATACATAGGTATATAAACATAATATAAACTAATCACAAGTCAACTATAAGAAGGGTAAACCGACAGTCATTGGACAGTTAACCAAATAAGCTAGTAATTTTTTCTTTATTCCGTCGGCTATTATAGTAACTTCGATATACTGAGCTATCATAGATAGATAAAATGAGCTATCATAAGAATAATAAAAGAGTTTTTGTCAATAGTAAATTTATATAGATGTCTTTAGTTAGCTTATTTTTTGACATTCCAAAGCGACTGTCCAGTAACTATTCGGTGTCCAACGACTGCCTGTCTACCCTAGGTAGGGGCAAAATATTTTCAGAGAAATCACTAAAAGTTAAGACTATGGCTTTCATTCCTTTATATTTAAAGATACTAAAATACGCTACCAAAAATGTCGTACTAAGGAATTCCATTAAACATAATACAAACTTCCCCACATTCTTAAATCGATCATAAAAATTTGGCTACCAAAGAAAGTCTTTAAGTCCTCACCTGCAATGAACAGTGATAGGTCCATCCTGACCAAACTGCTCTTTAGTTTTGTGCACCTGGCCGAGGAAGTCGATGAAGCCTTCTCCACTCTTGGGCACTCCTTGTTCTGGCCAATCGGTGAATTGGAACTGGCGGACCGTTCTGGATGCGCCGTCCCGAGCGTCTGTTACCTGAGCGTAATAATTATAGATTTAATATCATGAAAAATATCGTATTTTTTTAAGCAACTGTGAAACTTGATTTTTTGAGCGTATTTAGATTCTTGGCCCTAATAGAGATGTTAAAGCTTTATTTTAGTATATTATGAAATACCACAAAGGTATGTAATTTAATCTTTTTTTAAAGGGCTTGCGTTTGGCCTTCGACTGACTCCAGAAGGAGTTATGACGAAGCTGAGGATGTAGCAAGTTTCAAAATCTATTCAAAAAATGAAATTAAAAGATACACTTTACACGATTTCGATAAATAAAACATACCTTGAATTCCCTCAAGATGTATTGCGGCATGTTGTATTCAGCGATCGGATCGACCACGAAGCACGTGTAGCGCACAGAACGGTCCGACGGCCAATACTGGTGGCATTTTTCCTAAAAGCATAATTCACATGTAATTACAGGTCATATCTACTCCCTCTCTACTAATATCATAATTGCGAAAGTATATAACTTTCTGATTGTTACGATTTATCACCTAAATTCATGAACTAATTTTAATCAAATTTGGTACAGAGATGGATTAGATCTTGATACGCTACTTTTTATCATGGGAAAGTTAAAGGTCCCCCGGTAAAATGGATAAAACCGCTGAGCGGAAGCTAGTATATCTCTTTCAAAATAACTGTATAAGACTTACTCTGCCCATTTCCTTTAGTTTTGTCAGCATAACGATGATAGTAGAGTTGTGTTCCCACAGCATACGCCAGAAGTCGTCTGTTGTGTCGGGCAACGGTCCTTGAGTTGCAATATAAGCAGCTCTGTAACGATACCCATCGACAAAGGACGCGTTGATATAGTCGGAGCCATCACGAGGCGTCAAACAAACGCGCGACGACTCAAACGGCAAAATGTGAACCAATCTGTTCTTATGTTTATTGCAAGGCAGACTGGCGGACACAAAACGACTCGAATCTGCTTTCATATTCGCCAGCTTTTTAAATTCCAATTCCATTCCGGTGATATTCTCGATAGGATCGATACGCATTAGCTTTTGAATATGCGCGTGGAGATTACGAGCAGGGACTTCGGTGTCCCCGCAAACGACAGCTTCGACTAAAGCGTCATGAATAAAGATGTATTGGTCTTCAGTCTGCACCATGTAATTGCGTTGGGCTCTCAGACACGTGACGTGACCGTAGATATCGACAGTGCGCTCGTGTCTTGCTCTCTCTAACATCGAGTCGATAACGATGAAGCAGCCTGTACGACCCACTCCAGCAGAACAGTGTACGACTAATGGGCCAGAATCAGGCGGGTTGAGAGCTCGGACTCGTCGTAAGAATTGTAGGAATGGAGCAGGATGATCTGGAACGCCATGGTCGGGCCACGCTGTGAACTGCAATTGTTTTATCTCACGACGTTCTGCGCCGCCGTTCTTTGTCACTTGGAATGTTCTAATACAATAAGTTGCGAGCTCCTGAACTTCTGCGATAGTTACTGTCATCATGCCGTAGGTTTCACTTCCCCGACTAGGCCAGTATTGGTCACACTTGATTCTCGTCCTTTCTTCAAGTTTAGTCATCATTACGATTGTAGATGTACGGAGCTCCCAACACATTCTCCAGAAATCAGTGAATGTTTCTTGCAGAGGACCCTGAGTTGCCACGTAAGCGTTATGTTTACGATAGCCGTCACAGTAGTTA
Organism: Thyatira batis; assembly: GCA_905147785.2. Lineage (NCBI taxonomy): Eukaryota > Metazoa > Arthropoda > Insecta > Lepidoptera > Drepanidae > Thyatira > Thyatira batis. Next base: position 8,074,434 of record LR990497.1, read on the forward strand.
GCGTTTATATAATCACTTCCAAGAATTCCATCGATGGGTTGGAGTATAACTCGACTATGGTCATAAGCTATTACGTTGGCGTAGCGGTTTTTAGGTTTATTTACTTCCATGTTTGAATGATCCCATGTAAATTGCTGGCCGGGTTCGATACTTTCGTATTCTTGAGAGAATTTAAGGTTGTCATTCGATTTGAGCCTTTCAATGTGTTCGGCGAGTTCCGATATGGGTATTGGTGGATGTGATATCATGGCTGGTGTTTGGAAGTTCAATCTTCTCATTTCTACTGGATCAGATGGCGCTCCAAAACCGATATCGGCTGACATCAACGGTCTAGTTACAGCCGCTTGGTCGGGCGTTTTACAAGGTTGTCTTCTCCTTTTCAGAATGAACAACATCACTAAACACAAAGAAAGCATCAAAGCTGCTATTATAGGACCGATAACCCAGACCATTCCAGCTTCTTTTCTGTTGTCTTCTATTCTAATTTCGGGATCACCGTTTATATCTTTAGGATCAGGTCTGCTTGGTTCTTCACCAGGTGGGGCTTCACGCATGTCGAGAGATAAGTATTCCGAAAATGGGCTGGAAGTATATAAATGTTTTTGAGGAGTATCTACTACGGCTCTAACGAATACTCGATACTTTTTAGTCGGATTAAGCTTTCTATTTAAGAAACCTTCATACATTTCATCGTTGCCGAGATGGAAGGTGTACAAAATATTTCTTTGAAGGAATTTGGCCGCAATATATGGAGCGTTTTCATCATCGGTTCTTGCGTTATTTTTTATTAAATCTTCTGTTAGGAACTGATCCGGATTCTTATGATTATGAGCTTTGTCATCGGGTACTACAACTAGATAATAATGCGAAATAGGTCCGTATTCTTCGGAAGCTTGAGGTAGAATGACGAGAATTTCGTTTTCAACCACCCCGTAAAAGTCAGGCTTTACCATTGGTTTCGGTGCTGCCATCTGTGTGGTAACTGTGATTTTAGTCGGTGGTCTATACGAATCGTCATTAGGTATGGCACTTACATTTACATTGTACGTTGTGAATGGCGATAAATCATTTATCGAATAAGACGTTCTATCTAGCTTCACAATTATTTCCTTTTTTGGAATTTCTTGAGTTTGAGTCATTCCAAGAGAGTCAACAAACTCTTTTATCGCACTATAGGATATCTTATAGCTGACGGGGTTTAAGCGTAATGGGGATGACCATGAGAGTGTCATCGAATGAGTAGATACATCTTGAGCTCTGAGATTTAAAGGCACTTCTTCCGGTCGCACTTTGACTGTTACCTTTTCTGATAATCTTCCCAGACCGTCAGCTGTTTTCGCCGCCACTGCTATCGTGTATTCCGCAAACTTCTCCAAGTTTTCTATATCAGCTGAGTGTGTTACGTGTACACTCTTCTGTTGCCATTCATCAAGATCCTCGACTGGTGTCATCGTATAGAATATAGCGTAACCGATTATTTTCTTCCTGGAGCGGAAAGTTTCCCACCATACCTCGACCCCAGACTCTGAGGTTGCGACTGCTTTGACTGACATGGGCGCTCTACCGATGTCCCTTTCAGTATGAGCCGTCACCTCTTTGCTGTAAGGTCCTGACCCTTGGTCAGTATACGCTCGAACTTTGAAAATGTAATGAGCGTCTTCTTCTAATCCAGTGAACACTGCTTTCGTTAACTCCGTTGTTTTCTCGAGGACAGACGATTGGTCTCCTCTTTTATAAAACTGGACGTCATATTTCTTAATTTGACCGCTACGATCTGCTCTAATTGGGGCTTCCCATGTAATACTAATAACATCTGGGGTTTGGAAATGGTAGGTGACATTTGTCGGCGGTCCTTTGGGCGCACCTTCCGGCGTCAACCAATACTTTATAGTCTCTTGACCGATACCAATATGATTTTTACCCGCTACCCTAAACTCGTACTGGACGCCACGTTCTAAATCGTTTATCCTATGCGAACTAACTTTAGTACCGGCGAAATTTTCTTCGTCTAACGGCTGATCTTTGATACCGTACCTAAGTCGGTATCCTAATAAATCACCGTAAGTTTGGGTCGGTTTGGCCCATTCTAATTCTATCGACACTATTGGCTCTCGCTCTAAAACCCTGGAACAAGAGAGGAATGTTATTTACTCGTAGACATTTTTTGGCTGGAATAAAATTCGATGAATACAATTGAAAAGTTACTTGAGGTTGACGGTAGGCCTATTTGGCACTCCGCCAGGCGTCTTGACAGACACCGGCGCACTTCGGTCCCCGTCCCCCTTGCGCGTCAGGGCCGCCACCTGCACGCTGTAGCGCGTGTCCGGCTGCAGCCCGGAGATGTTCAACTCGAGGGTTGTTTCATCCATCACGTTGAAGCGCATCGGATCGTTGAGAAGACCTTTTCCCTGGGTGATAAAATTAATTTAGTATTTGAGTAAGGTCTTAGTTTTATTATTCTAAATTTGAAGATGAGTAAACAAAACAATATTTTTTCGATATTAATGTTGATATATTTAATCAATATAGACGTTTTGTTTATGGTCATTTTATTTAATAAAGTATTTCAAAGTCATAATCATGTATATTAACATAGTTTACATAATATATGTTTTGAGGGGTTGTAATAATAAAAAAAATAAACAAAATAGTTACCTCTTCTCGAACTTCCTGCACGTGCACATGGTAACCTCTAATGATGCCATTTTTCTCCTTCTCCTGGGGCGGTTTCCAGGTCACATGAACCGAGGTGGAGTTGATCGCGTTGACCTTCACATCCTGAGGTTCGCCAGGCACTGTGAGCACACAAGTATCACGTTAAACATCCGCACCGGACCTGCCTTCAAAGAGACCTAAATGCCCTATCAGCATCTACGGGAGCGTGCTAGAAATACTACCTGAAGCTTTCAAGGGCCTAAAATGGAACAAAGCGTCAAAAGTTCTCCATTAAGCGCTGCGAATTTTTGATCAATTTACACGGAAAATATCGTGCGGTCGGTAAACGCCGTCGGTAATGCTGATAGAGTATTTCGGTCTTCGGCGAGTGTCTACACACGCCTTCAGCATCTCGATCGGGCATTTGAATACCAACACACACTGAGACATAATCATTTACGCCCTTTCACATCACCATAACCAATTAAAATCCATTACCTTCCAATCCACATCGTTAAGAACAACTAAAATCGTCAAGCTTTTACAAAGAGTCAAAAACATTTAGTAAGTTTTCCATCTATAAATTTGAAAGCAGCATTTTCTATAAACTATAATTGTTATTCACACTCTGCAAGGGACCATGCTTCGGGACGTTAGACTTGGGAGCATCGGTACAATCCAATCAAATAAACGGGACACACCAAGTCTTTTTGAACTCGTCAAATATCGTCTACGAAGACATGCGTAGTTAACCGCTTGCAGTTTGTTTCAAAGTCATTAGATTTAAGTGCTAGGAAGATTATCTACGTAAAGCTTAGGCACAAGCACAAACGCACACCGATACAAGCACTATAGTAATTTATACTCACTCCTTACGGCTGTACGGGTTACCAGCGGCCCATACAAAGTCAGTGACGAGAGAAAAAAGAGAAAAACGCATTCAAATACATTTAAGACAAATTGTGCGAACATTGCAGGGCGAACGGAACTACTAAGTGAGAGATTACGAGTAGAACGCTTGTCGGCAAAATGGGGGGCACTCTTATTTTACTTCCTCGTGTATAGCTCTTTAGGAGGCGCATTCGGTTTAAGCCGCTTGGGACGCCCGCGTCGGTCTATGTTTGCGTGCATTGCCTTTTTCTGTTCTGAAAGCGCGGAACAAACGGAACGGGGATTTTTATTTTCCGAATGGAGCGAGAATGTAACGTTACGTGCGGAGTTTTCTTGTCCCGGGGAACTTTACATGAACGTTTAGATACGTTTTTTTTTCGAAAATAATGTGCAGACAGAAAAAGGCAATATACGTATAGGTTTGTTTCTTGTCCCACGGTGCAGAAGAGTCACTCACACGCACATGTATTGATTATCGCGACGGCGCCATTCTTGTGTGTGTGTGGGTCTTGTCAATGTGCGCCGGTCGTAGCTGCGGTGTGTGTGGTGGCTCATACCTTGTGGTGTCCTCTGTGATGTTTGTGACAGTGTCTGAGTGTCCGGTGGCTGGCTAGAAAACTGTTCTGTCATACAGTATAAGGTATGTACTTTACAAGAGTGAATGCCGGTATACCTCGCAGCGTTCGTAGGGCCCCGCGCCGGTTCTTTGTTAACGGCAATAGCGAACGTTAGGCATAGTATTCTGTATATGTCACAATATCTAGTGTGCATGCACGACGAAAGTCTGATAGAGTTTACAGAAGAAAGAAGAGAGGCGAGAATGAAACTGCTACTGGCGAGAAGTTGTAGCATAAGAGCGAGTGAGATAGACAGAGAGATAGAAAGATAGTAGTAGCGCGTAGTCTAGTAACCGAGCTGAGCAGTCGGGGAATACAGGCGAAGAGTGTCGCGGAACATATCCGTCAGATCCGATGGTGTGAATCAATCGGTAGGTACGTGTTAAATTTAGTCGGATCCTCGGGACTTCACTTCGACCCGCAGCCTTCCCGCTAATAGGTAGATAGTAGTGAGACAGTACAGTGAGTAGAGAAGTAGTAGTTGTGAGTAGTTTAGTTGCATGCGCGCGTGTCGTGTGGGGACGGTATTGGTATTCAAATGCGGCGCTCGGGCCGTGGTGCGTGTCGAGCTGTATAACCGAGTGGGCGATCGCAACCTTAGTGGCGAGTAACTCGCGCGAGTACTCGCCCCCGTGTAAACGCTGCTCGGGTAGTCGAGTGGCTTTTACAGCGGAGAGGCGAGTTGCGGCCGATACAAACGGCTATAGCTATTGTTGTGTCACGCCCTCGCTCTCTCACCTCGTGTCGTCGCTAGTTGTGCTGAGTGCATCCTAAAAGTGGTGTCGTTGCTACACGCAATCCAATCAGTTATGAAACAAACCCTGATCGAGTTGCATGCCACAAGACGTGAACCTAACTGGTGCTCAGTGAAATTAACTGAACGAAAACGGTGCTGTGTCGTTAAAGAAAGCATGCAAAATTGTGTCCATTGCTAAATACTCAACAACTGTGCGCCAAAATCAATAATATAACGGTGCCGTCGATACTATAAGTACCAGGTGCATTATAAACTTTTGCATTTCAGTGAGTGGCATCCTTAGCGATTTGACAAAAACATGACGAATCGATGAGACGCGCCATTACATAAAAATAAATCATTACATGTGACAGTGAGTGGAAAAATCAACTCTATGCCGCTGTGTGCAGAGTCGAAATTATAAGTGAGAAAACCAAAATGATTTATCTGTGACATGATAAATAGATATACATGGATATTTATCGGCAAGCATAGTAAAGTTTGTTACGAGAATTGACCTCCTTGATTAGAATCCTGCTATATGCTCACGAAAAAGGAACAAAAGAAAAAATGACATTAGTATCTTTGGTAGTAGTTGTAGCGCATTTCTAATATTATGTGATATCAATTTTGTGGTTTAAGCCCACCACCATATTTAGTACCCATCTCCCAAATAAAAGCGATGACAAAGTCGAAAACTTTCTTTGAACATTAAAAATCAATTTATGCATTATATTGGTATAAATAATTAGCAATTTCGTCTTTGTCAACGCTCTTGTTCGCCATATAAAAATCATCCAAAAACATTATAATCTTGAATGATTTTATGAAATAATGTTACCATCACCGTTGCAATCCAAGACCTTAAGTTAAATTGTATTAATTCGTTAGTATCATGATTCATTATTATTTTATATAATTAAATGGTATAATATCAGGTGACAGTAAATCTTTGAAACATTCTTCAAAGCTATTTAAGTATAAATATATGGGTTTTTTACTTTTCCTTTATTTTTTCCGATAAAAGTATACAACAATAAGATCATCAACTGATATTACATGGCCAATGGAATTTGTTAATTTCGGGAATGTTATGTATTGTTAATCGAGGCTATTCTTTTCCTTGGCTTTCAGGTCAATTTTATGACATCTTCAAAAAACACATCAGTTAGAACTTTAAAAATACATTTTAAATATTACAAAAACTTATGACGGTCACAAAATTGATCTGAACAATATAGTGGTTAGTGGTAGATGGTTAGTGGTATGTGTGTTGAATGCGGGTCGTGGTGTACGTACCGTCTTCGTGCGTGCGCACGGTGAGCGGGTAGGAGGCGGGCCCGTCGCCCACGCTGGTGCCGGCCAGCACCCACACGCGGTACTCGGTCCAGCGGCGCAGCTCGTCCAGCAGGAAGGACGTGTGGTTGAGCCGCACCACCGTGGCCTCCGAGTCCCCGCGGCCGGCCTCCACGCACAGCAGCTTGTAGTAGGCGATCCTGCCGTTGGCGCGCTCGGCGGGCGGCGGCGCCCACGACACGCGAATGGCCGTCGGAGACACCGCCGCCGCCGTCACATTCATCGGGGGCGCTCCGGGAACTAAACACGCTCATACTGAACCGGCTGAAACTCAAGCGGGACCGTCCCATCCCCCCACCCCACCCACCATCCCACCATCCCACCTCGTCCACCGCGGGCCGATCACTGAATGCGATAAATGATACAAACGAAAAACAAAATGTGCCCAGAACGTAAAAGATAAAGACGACTGTGAGACGTCAAAAAAAAAATAAACATGCACATTAAATTGTGTGGTGTAAATGTAGGATCCGCTCGCCCATACGTCTCTAAGTCTCATCCGTCACACTTTCTCCTGTTGGAAGAAAATTGTGATGATTATGTTCTAGCTTACGCCACGGGTAACATTTGTGATGGCCATCATGATATCGATGAATGCAGTAATGTTTGAAATCCCCGTGGTCCATCGAAGCGTCGTTAAACGATCCCCAATGTTGTGCGTGACGTGAGCGATTGAATAAGAAAAAAAAATATAAAAAAAATGACACTCGAGGTGTAGACCTCGTATAAAGACTGACCTACGAACAACATAAAGCTACTACTAAGGTACCGTGTACGCTTGCTAAGTCTGTCGACCGCCGTACCGAGCGCGGGCGACGACGACACTACCGCCTGTCGAGCGTACACATTACCGTTTCGACAAATTTACGATTACAAAACACATATTGTGATATATAAAACTTGGTGCTTGTGCTTCAATTACTGGCAGCGTGCCGGGCAGGTGCTTTTATGTGAAATTATTACATTGGGATTTTTTACCTGGATGACATCAGGTTCACACACTCTCGCATTTTCACTAGTGATTGGGAACGAACCAATTTGAAAAAATAATAAAAAAAACTGGTTATTTTTTAAATTATTTTTTCAAAAGTTAGTTCCCCATCACTGCTAGAATACCCACACTCACATGACGTCAACTCTCAAATCTGTGGTGTGTGGAAGCACATACCATATTGTTTAGTTCTGACTGCAATGGGCGGAGTGGTCGCTCCCTCTCCGCGCTGGGACCGCGCCGCGAGCCAGATGTAGTACAGCGTGTTGGGGTACAGTCCGATCAACGTGTACGTCTCCGTTATTGGTATCCGCCTGATAAGTCGGATAAATAAATATCGGATAGGTTCGTAAAATAATTACTAATTGGAAGACATACCTATGATTGATACAAACAAAATGGTCATTTATGAACCGGAGACCACAGTCTATCTGAATTCGTGAAAAATTTGGTCCTCACCCGGTAACCACGACATAAAAAAAATGTATAAGAAAAAGATGAGACCTAAAAAAATTTTGTATTTTTCTACAATTCATTGTTCCTACTTACTGAAAAACACAAACATGTTAAGGTATCTGAAAATAGCCAGACTTTTTAAGATAAGGTACTTTAGGTATAATGATAAAAATATATAAGATGTTGGTATACTACCTGCATAAATGCTATGGAGTTTCATTGCTGCCGTCAACCGATTTTTTAAATCTTAATATCCATTTTTTTTAATCCTTATTCCTATACCTAAATACATGACGTTCCTGATCTTCAAGTTTTATCTATATAATACAAAATCCTTCAATTTACACTCTTAAACATTTTCATTAAGGACTATTCATTTTATTATTTGGTAGCATACATTTCAAATATAAAGCCATATTGCTAGTGCTTAAAGTGCAAAACAAATGTACCTATAACATTTTTTTTACATTTTTCACACACGGCCAACCTGATTCCAAACTGAGCAGAGCTAGTGATACGGTAACCAGATAGCTGATATACTATATATACTACTTTTAAATACATACTTATATAGATAATAACATTGATTTAATATTACAATATGCTTACTTCCTGTGGTGTTCCTTAGCATAAGTGTCGTTCCAGTACAGTTCGTAGGAGACGATGTTGTCCCCGGCGTGCGCGGGCCGTCGCCATGACAACGTGACGGACGTCTCTCCCGCTTCCACCATCACCAGGTTCGAAGGTTGGGACGGTACTCCTGGTTAATGGAATATCATCATCAACTGACCTTCGAAACTTCTTGAGCCGTTTTGGCGTGAAAGAGAAACAAACATCCATCCATCCTTACTCAGAAACTGTCGTATTTATAATATTAGTAGGATAGATTCTACATTTCAACCCCCGGAAAAGAGGCGTAAGGAAAGTGTATTAAGTTGTGTAGGTACATCTTACTCTTCCCCCCCACAAAGGCGAGGAAGGAGTGCCGCTGGGTTGTTTAGTGGGTATACCGCTTGACTAGCAACCGGGGAGTCCCACATAACCCATAACGCATTTTTCCCAGCGATAAAAAAAAAAAGGTACAGCTTACTCTGCATCTGTGGGATCCTAAATTTTAAACAAGTGAAGCAATATTGATGCTTCATCGAATATTAATGAATACTTATCTCTTATATATAAAATTCTCGTGTCACAATGTTAGTTACCATACTCCTCCGAAATGGCTTGACCGATTTTTATGAAATTTTATATGCATATCAGTAGTAAATTTCATAAGCGAGGGAGTCCGGGTGAGCCAGCTAGTAATCTTACCTTGCTGCGTCTTGACCTGCACAGGTGCTGACACTGGACCGGGACCCACCGATGTAAACGCCTGGACTCGAATTGTGTACACCGTATGAGGAGTTAGTTCACTGATCGTTGTCAAATGGCTGTTGTCCATCTAAAAATGAATAAACAGGTAAAATCTCCACACTTTTCAATGTATATACAATTTTTTATCTCATATATGATGGAGGATCAGTTAAGGTCAATTTGGCAGATTTTTTTGTTGACTTCCAAATTGATAAGTTAATTTTTTTAACTTAAAACAAATTTGGAAGTGAGTTGTTTCTTCTAGGACTTCTTACGGTATACCTACCTTCTAGTCAATTCTTAGTTTATTCTTAATTACTTCAATACATTAATATTTTATTTAACAGAATTCATGTAATTTTAACCGCAATTGATTCAATTTATTAAAATGGGAACGAATTTATTTTGATTTATTTTTGATTCTTTAAATAGTTTTATCTTCGGAGAATAAAAAGGCATTTGTTCCAAAGTTTCGACTTACCATCTGAGAATTCCACGACGGCAGGGGTTGCGACGGATCCGTCGTATAATAAATCTTGTAGCCCTGTCAAGTGAGTAATTGAAAAATTAATTTAAAATTCTCAAGTTATTCGTACAATGGAATGTTCACGTAGAAGCTGAATATTGACCTAAAAATGTTGCGTGTTAGGACACGCGCAGTGTAGGGTACCGCAGTTTGATTGACAAAATGCAAAACTTTAAGCATACATATACGATTTACTTAAACATTTTTTTCAATATTGAGTATTCTGTTTATTTAAGGATGTTTTTTACTTGGCCGACTATTACTCGTTAAACTGTAAAGCCAACTTAGCCGTGACAGTTTTCCTTTTAAATTTACGGACGGACGGACGGACAAAAAGACGGACATGGCGAAACTATAAGGGTTCGTAGTTTACTACGGAACCCTAAAAATTGTAGTTGTCCTAAATATTATTTTAATGCATATGCCTCTTTAATAAAAGAGTCGATAATGGCATTATTACCGTGACTTGTCCATTCGGTGTCTCAGGCTCCTCCCATTGGATGACCATAGTGCTCGAGCTGAGGGGACGGACTTGCACGTTCCGTGGCGCTGAACCGGGTTCTGGAATAGACAAAAAAATGTTAATCTATAATGTGGTATATTTATAGCCCCCTTTGAATTAAGAGTAAAATGCGTTACAACCGTAGATTGTTAATTATTTTGATGTCTATGCAAAAAGTCCTTAGTCTATGGAGCATTTTTTTCCTTTCGTGGTCTGTGAGTGAACGCCCTTGAATGAGGCTTTAGAGTTTTTGTTATGGAAAGAAAGAAAATACATTTATTTCGAACAGCGCATAACGTTTTATAATACAGAAGACATGAGACGTGTACAAAAAACACACAACACAAAGAAAAAAAATTCAGAAATTTTCTACGCCAGTTGTATGTTTATTTTTATATATTGTAAATTTAAAATTTATATAATTTTCTATATTTTAAATTTTTTGTGTAATTATTTTTTATATTTTATAATTAGGAGTCTTGTTACTTGAAATAAATGAATTTATTATTATTATTTTTTTATTATTAATGTACTAAAAACACAAATAGAGTAACGCTATGTCAAAAGTATAGGAAAATATTTATTTTATATTGGTAAATTTATTTGTTACGTTCCATTGGTACCTTTTCAATGGTTCTATGGTGTGAATATACGAGGTGAATGGATACATAAATAAACTGGCATATTTTGGTGGCTTCGCTCGCTGATTAGGCGAGATTATAAATGGATTGATTTGTAGGTATTTAACGATTATGTTATTACATAATAAATGTAAAGATAATAAATGTATATACTTAAATAGTTCACCTTATATCTTTGTTAGTATTCGCGCGTGATGTGTTTAGTTACAATAACTATGCATAGATATGTAATTGTACTTAAGTAGGTATGTCTTATAGAAACTGTCAATCTTATTATTATATTCTTGTCAATATTCATTTTTTCTGGTCATGTGGAACAAACTGTTACTTTCAAATTATTTAAATATACTAAAAAAACCGAACTTAAAAAAGTTCAGACTTCAGAGCAAAGTGCAAATTGTTATCCTCGAAAGAATTGTTGCTTTTTACTGTGTCACTCTGACATTCAAATCTGTATTATCATAAAAGTAATAACAAAACGCGAAACCAAATTAAGGGGAGTCTCGGCTCATCTCAATTACGTACAAAGAGAAGAATAAAAAATATATATATTACAATAACAATAACAGGGCAGGCACAATGCCCAACATAATAGGATTTGTAATCGCTATAATACGAAAAAAGTAGGCGTCACTCAATGACATCTCTTTAGCTGTATAAAATATTCGTAAACAGGCAAACAATAAAAGTTTTGGGTACTGCGCAATATTAAAACGCTATAATCTCATTTGGAAGCTGAATACGGCTCGGCGGCGACTTGCCAAACTTTTGTCCTTTATAATCGCAAAAATGTACCGCCAAAAATCTCGTACAACAACATTTTCATTACTAACTCATTGGACATTTTATATTGTCTGCCCTGTGACATGGCGTCGGTAATATGAGCCGAGCGGAGGTTTCGGAAGTCAAATTTAATAATACATTTGCCGAGAGGAAATTAGATGCGAGTCAGCCAGTGAATGTAGAGAAATGAAATTCCGACACGAACCCAATTTTGTAATGGCAAATAAGTACGCCACTTTTTTTTAGCAAAACATACTTATTCGTATTAAATTATTAATTTAGATATCATGCGAAGGTTAACCCATTCGGTAATCCTGACCCAAAAAAATAAAACATGCTTTTAGAGACCAATGAAAATACCCAAATAAAATCAGTGAATACTTACTGGCACCTCCATACAAGGAATCCACTGCAAGGCCGCACGGAAAAAAGAGTAGTATTAGTCGAAAGTATGGACAGATAAACAAACACAACCACACAAGGTGCTATAGCTTTAATGGTAGAATTACGTGTACTTCAAAGTATACTCCGTGTGACGAAGTCATCTAACATCGAAAAAAAAAAACCAATAAGAAAATGGTGCGTGAAAAATATAACCTAAAATTGACACGCGCTACAACTACTAACTACGAAATGAAAATAAATGTGCAAATAAAATTAAAAAAAACGATAAACTTGAAGTAAATTTCAGTAAAGCAGAACTTACATGAAGCGACGGTGGACGGCGTACGTCGTATATTACGCGTAGGCATGTAAAGATTATCAAAGGAAATACCTTAAAACTCAGAATCCAGCGCAAGAAACCAAAAATCTAGTTACCAAATTGAATGTAACTAAGTTATAAGAGTACATAATGAAAGCGATGTAAGATAAATTAAACAAAAATAAGCGTATGATGATGCTTCCAATTTTAATGTACAAGAAAAATAAATAAGGTTAATATGCACAACATATATAAATAGATCATTGTATTATGTTTTTATTATTAATGAGATTCAAAATAACCCTATAGATCTTATATAGGGCGGGCGCTTTCATCATGGACCACAGTATTTGTAAACGACACGAAATTATAATAAAATAATCATTATTTTAAATACACTATGTTAATATTACAGACTCTTGAAATTCAATGTTGTGTTGCTATTACAATATAGTTACAGCGAAATTTGAGGTGTTTTCTTTAATATGTTTCATACAAATCTTGTATAAACCAAATAATAGGAAAATGTTAAGTAAAAATGGTATTGAAATTGGTCTATGTATTATTTATTTTAAGAAATAGGATCTCAAAAATACACCTTTACCTATCAGTAAATTTAAATGACCATACAGCCAATGGTGTATCTATTTTGTCTACTGACAAATTATTCGTGTCCAACTTATTCCCTCTCTGTCCTTCTAAACTAAAATAAATGAGACAGCGCATCAACATACCGGTTTCTCCAGTGGTGATGACTGCAGGCGCCGAAGGTGGTCCTCTGCCGATATTGTTGACGGCTATAACATACATCTCGTACTCGGTGTACGGTGACAAGTTTGTCACAGCGTAATACTGAGTGATCACACCGGAGATTTCGCTAAAGGCCTGAAAATTGTATAGGACATTGCAGCGTTTGCTCGAAGGACCAGCTAACTTGGTCCTTTGAGCCATTTACTACAACAATTTAATGAACCTAAAATAGATAAATGTTAAACCCTCAGTTCAGTTTTATAACTGAAGAATTTGGGGGTTTGGCGAAATTTGTGGTTTTTTTCGTATCGTATCATAAAAAGTTTTGATATTATTAAAAGCCTACAAATTTTTCAACACAACGTTATGATTTGTTATAAAACTAATATATACTTGAATGATGTTTATTTCATTGATCAGATCGAAAAAAAAGAGATGCACGTTGGTACCTGATTAGCATATTTAGGCTTGTACTGTATCACATAGTACTGGGGTTCCTCAGGACCGCTATATGTCCACGTCAGTCTTACTGTAGTCGCTGTGATCTCCGATGGTCTAACTTCAGTTGGGAGTCCGGGCAGTGCTGTCAAAAATACATGATATAAATATTGTGTCTAGGCGGGAAAGGAATACTTCTTACTATCTCTTTTACACAAAAGAGAGATATGATATTTGATTTTAGATAATCTAAACTGTATCAGGACTGGATTAAATTAGTTAATTAATTATAGTCTATTGTATTTTATCATAAATTATATTGAAACAGGCAGTATCTTTCAGAAGACCGCCTGAGTGGTAGTAGGCTAAGGTAACTTCAATGTTTCTATGTGTATAAACTCGTTAAAAAGCGTGGTCAATACATGGCGATATTTATGTATCTTACTATAAAAAATATATAAATACTAAGTGCCACTAAGTGATATCACCCGCGTCAGTGGAGGATCTTCAATTTTACCGGGATTAAATATAGCTTATGTGCTATTCAACAAAATTTTTAAATTTAGTACCAAATCTAGATCCAGATTCAGCCGTTTTGGCGTGATAAAGTAAGATCCAAACTCTCAGATTTATAATAGCTTTTAGTAAGATGGCAAGAAGTTTAATTTTGTGGTAGTTTGGGATGATGGGAGATTTTTTTGTGTCATAATAGCGACATGCGGGATGATTGTCCACGGGATCGAAACACAAAGGGGATTGCCTTTTTACACCCTTGTCGTGTGTTGACTTGACATCTCATCCCGGACGTGGTTACTTAGAACTTTTGGTGACAATATATTGTTTTTGATGCCCTTTAGTTTATATTAAACAATGTGATATTGGTGGATTATGGTGCTGGCTACGGAAGACATAACATAAACCGTGAAAAGTACCTATTTAGATGATTTAATTAAAATCATGGTAAAAGTATTATAAACACTAATGGTTATAACAAATTTCATGGCAGATATTATTAGCGTTTTGACGTTTAATTTGTTAAGCAATTTTTAATAATATATGAAGCGTAAATTATGAATTAACAAAGGAACGTAAATTATATAACTGAACCTAATGATCACGAACAATTTGCCTCGGGTACTAGACAGCTATAACTAAACCTCAGGTCATATTTACTGTCAATATTATGTAAAATGAAAATCCTGCTTCGGTGGATAGTTGAAAGTAATTTCCAATTTTACTTTTATAGTAACATAATCAATTACTTACGTTGTTCATAATGATTAAATAGAGAACTACCTAGTATTAAAACTAGAAGGAATTTAATATCTTCAGATACTCCAAAGAGCATAGTCACTCTTATATATGAGCTACGGAAGATATTTAAAATCTTTAGGACGAACCAGCATGGAAAAAAATATTATAACATCTAAACTTACTTTTAAAAAAGGTACCTATCGATATTATGGTACTTCTAATTACATACGGTTATATTGAGACTATAATGACGTTAAATTTTCATTCTAGTTCTATGATGATGACGGTGCTGTTATTTTACAACACTTGATTAGACACGATGCCCCCAAATTGAACACGACATTCGTTTTTCAAACAGAACACAGTTCATAGCCAACACGCCACTTAATCCTCAAATTAAATCAAGAAAAGGGTTACTAGAGCAATAATTAATCATTAATCAAGCTGACATTCGTTTGTCTCCCGGGTCCCACGCAACTTTGCAACCCTTTCAATTATGAATTATAACACTAATTCATAATGGATGTCTTCTCAACTTGCGGCAATTTATCAAATTGATTTTCGCAAATCCCACTTTCTACCTCGACGGAGTTATTACCATAAATTTACAGCAGTTATCCCAAGAAATTATGAGTGTAATTTGATTCAGTCACTTGTCTTCGAGCATTCTGCCACGCTGAGGCGAAACGCTTTGGATTAATTTCGCGAAATACTAAGAACCGTCGTTGTTACCTTGATCGTTTTGTTGTGTAATCAATTATTTGCTGAGTAAATGACAACCGGGTAAATAGAAAGACGCAATTTGGACAACAAATAGAATTTGGATATTTTTGTCCTTGAATTGGGTGTGTATTTTAATTAAAAAGATCACAGTGGAATTTATTTTAACCATCTTCTTGGATAGTAAATTATATCAAGAACTTGTAATAGCTCCAAAGCCATATGTTAACTTCGTCTTCGCCGAAAATATGAAAAAGGTAAAATTGTGATTGAATATTTTTAACTTATCATTCACATGCTCTTTATAGTGTGAAGTGAGAATGATTTAAAAGGAAATTAAACTTACATTGCACTTTAACCTCAGCAGTAGTTTCAATAACTCCAAGCACACTAGCCGCTTCGCAAGTGTAGTTCGCAGATTCCCTGATGTCTTCCAATTTCAGGGTGTTGAGACCGAGCGGTGGGTTGTCTTCAGGTGTCAGCCATTTTGAAGGACCTAGAATTAAATATTTACTTTATAAATATTCTATTTACAAAATTTGACAAACTTGTATCAAATTCAAATGTAGTCACAAAAAATCACGCTAGATGTCAGTAAGTTGTACCGACAATATTACACCAACTTTCACTAGATGGCGCTGTACAATTTTATCACGAATCCTACATCGCGATGTTGAGAGTCTCCTCCAATACATACTGGGTCGATCGTAATATCGTAACGATAACTCTGGTTTCCCTTCAACACGAATAAATCTTTCGCCTTTTACTAAAGATTTCCGTGGAGGGGAACACTCAAATGAGTCTATTAAAATTTTTTGATGTCCTGCTAACGCGGGACTTATAAACCTAAAACACAATCAACAATCCTATGGTAATACCCCTCAGTAATGTAATGCTTATTATAAAGTTACTTTAGTACTTCAATCTGTATTAGTAATGTTTATCAGATGCATTATGCATACAGATATAGAACCTACTAGATACTTCCGCCACACTGATTTCCTCAAATAGTTCTCGTTCCCGTAGGAATACAGGGATAAAATATAGCCTATGTTACTCCCTGATAATGTAGCTTTTGATTGGTGGTTAGAATTATTCAGATCAGCCTAGTAGTTTTAAAGCCTATTCATTACAAACCAATCATTTTTATTTTCCTCTGTATGATAATAATATAAAGAAAATAAATGCTATAATTTAAACAGCTGTGAATCTAAAGCTTATTTACCTATTAGTGAATGAAATTACTTGTTTTTTTACATACCTTTTCTCCATTTGACAGTAGGCATAGGTGAACCGAAAGCGACGCATTTGAGGGTTAAGTTTCCTCCAAGCATGACCTCTGACCGAGGTGGTGGCGGTATTGAGAACTGTGGGGCCACTCGTCTCACTGTGGACAACATAAGATTTATTAACATTTGATTCTACATTTAGAGGATATCTTAGGACATTTTTCAAACATGGTCAAGCGAAGCAGAGCTTCGGTTACTAGATATAATGTTTCGGGCCTTATTGTATCAAATCCATATTAGTGCTGCTGCACTGGTGATATGAGATAGTTAATACATACAAGTACCTATGGATTATTATTACAAATGTAACTAAATATTCATCAACCTAAGCCTAGCTTTCTCTAGGTGGAAATTAGCTTACTGGACAGATAGATAGATAGAATATTTTCAAGATATTAATAATATTTTTAGTGTACCTAAAAAAGTGAGTACCTGTTAAAAGTGTTGACATAGAACCTATTTAATTTGAACAAATGACACATAACGAGCGTATAGCATGTCGCAAACAGGCTGCGGTTGTCACCTAACATGTTAACGAAGCATTTTGTTTTTAATGCTTTTAAAGCCTAAATACCTTTCATTTTTACGGCCAGTATTGTCACGTGGGCTATAATAATGGGAATTGAAAATAGATGGGTGTCGCCTACACGTGCTGTGAGCGGAAAGATAATATTGTGGGCGGAATAATCTGAGGGTACAAAGTAAGCGGGAAAGGCACGCTGCTGGCCGATACCGCCTGACAATTTGAATATGAGGTTTAAGAAAGCTTAGAGTTTTAATTTGTTTATTGAATGTTTGTATATGTGATATTTTATTTGTGTAGATAAGATCAGATGAAAGTAGTATACGGTTTCCGTATAAATGTAGTCGGAAGATCTAAAATTGCTTAAAAATATTAAATAGGTCCTACAACATGACTGTCTCAACTCAGCATGAAGTTAATTGGACGCCGGGGTTTCGCATCAAATAAGATCTAATACAGGATAATCTATTTCTTCCCTATTCATTAATTTTATATTTTTAAGTTGTTCTCTACATATAAGTAGTCCAACAGTTTATCACTTGGATCCAATTTCATAGCTCCAAGATACATTATTATTCTTTTAATCAAAATGTTTCCGGGACGCGTCTAGGTACTTTGTTTTCACGATTAATTAAAATTAGCTAGAGCGGGAATGTTTCCGTTCTCATTGCTTTTTTAGGATAAAAACGGAAGTGGATTGGATATAATGGTAAGTGCAATTTCTTTTAAAAGCAATTTTATTCATTAAAGTGTAGTTTTGTTATCTCAAAGTGAAGTGAGTGAGGCTTATAGGATATCGTGTCTATCTTGGCTTCTATCTTAAAAATATTTTTAATGCGAAAGTTTGCGATAGATGTTTGTCACTCTCTATTGATAACTTAATGATTGAGACAAAACATACGTATATTATTTATTCTATAAGTGGGGTAAAATATCCCATAAGGTATAGAAAAGTATCCAAGTCAGTAGTGTTTATTTTTCAAACTTATGTGAACTAAATATAACGGGACGATGGGTGCAAAGACTATTATTAAATTATATTATTATTACGACTAACCTCGATGTTTCGATCAAGTTGCATTGATCGCGGTTACGAAAAACAATCTAGTAAGTCACTTTTAAAATTTATAACCCAAAGGCAAAGCTAGTATTATATATTCAGCTTTACATAGTTCAAAATTCACTGAGTTACTTCCAAACTATCGTAAAGCATAGGATTACGAAAGCAAACTTTATTTTGTTCAAAGTACAACATAGCACCTATGCCGTAGCGTAGGAACTACCAGCTCATCTGAAACTTTATGAATCTAAGCGAACTAATACAAAAGAAACGGAACAAGATCCAATCGGCAATCACAAAGCAAAGCTCAACATTGACAACTTATGTTCAATGAAAGGCAGTAATTTTTGGGATTGCAATCTCGTTTGTACATTGCTCGAGACTAAAAAAGGCCCTACGAAAATAACTAGGAACAAAGCTATCGCCAGTTAGTGCTACCTATCAACTGATATGTCTGTCACATAGAAACTTGATTTAATAGAGATACCTAGTTTTCCTACTATTTCTTAAATTGTGTCTCGTACTAGAAAGTAATTATTTTAAGTCCTTCTGGCCATTGTTGCGTGAAAGAGTAACAAATATTCCTACTAATAAATTAATTGCGAAAGTTTGTGAGAATGTATGTTTGTTACTCTTTCACGGCAAAATGGGTGAAGGGATCACAATGAAATTTGGCATCTACATAGAATATATTCTGTAATAACAAATAGATTAATTATTATATCGGGAAAATTTAAAATATAGCTAGTTATATCTATATGCTCAACAATTGCATTTATAATATCATTAAGATGTATACTTATAGTTATTGGTGATTAAATTCACGATCGAGTATTAAATACCTCTATAATAAATCAATCAACCTAACCCACAATAATCTACGTCCAATCGTTTGGTAAAGCTATTAATCAATCATACAAAACTGTCAGTTGAACTTAAACTTGAAAGTAGTTGCGATCGTAATTGCTATGAGATTAGACTGAGGATGAAATCTAATGAACAAGCGGAAGCGTTTAGAGATTTCATATGATAGATAAATGAAATTTATGGAATGATGAAAATTTTATCATTCAAAAAGGCCTTCAGAGGCACATATTTTACAATAAAATGTTAGTCGTGCTAGAACGAGCGCTATACTCAAGCATCGTCACTTTTCATGTAATAATTTATATTGTATCTAATAACAATTTCCTCCAAAAAATCTAGCCGCCATTACAACAATATGTATTGTACATTTTTAAACGTTATGTTCTCAGGAAAACAACAAATAAAAATGATAGTTAAATATCCTAAATATCGTGGGACATTTTTCGCACACGGCCAATCGGGTTCCAAAGCAAGCATCTAAGTGAGCTTGTGTTATGGTGCTATGGTAACCAGATAGGTGATACACCTGCTACATATACTACTTTTAAATACATACTTATATAGATTATACTTAATGCGGTTTCTAAAGAATCAATCGAAAATTGGTTCTTTACTTTGAGACAGTTTATTATTAGAAATATGATTATCTCCGCATGTCTACTAATAAAACCTATCCGCTTCCGTCACCGCTGTCGCTCATACAATAAATCATAAGCCTAAATAACTATACAACACTGGTCGAAGACAAACAAAATGGCCTGTTATCGCCAAGTCCAGAAGGAAACTAAATTATAGTTGTTGTTGATTTAGATAAACGTCAATAGGATTAAGGGATTAATATACTATTAGATTTACTAGCTGATCTGTGAATATCCTTATATACAGTTAACTTCACCTGTCGATCTGTTTATAGTTTACTAGTGGCAGTAGAGCCCCGCGGTTTCACCTGCGTACACGGTAATCTTTCATTTTCCCGTGATAAAAAGTAGCCAATGTCCTTTCTCAGGCTCTAGAGTATCTGTGCACCAAATTTAATTTAAATCGTTCAGTAGTTTTAGCGTGAAAGCGAGACAGACAGACATGAGTTACTTTCGCATTTATACTATTAGTTACGATGTTAACTTCTACTGTCGGTCTGTTTGTAGTTTATACACGGTTGGATGGATTTCTGTTTGGGTTGTGGATCAGCAGTTTTGCGTTAACTGAATATTGGTTGTTATCGAGGCGTCGAGGAGCAAAAGTAACCTATTTTGGTTCTGGATAGATTTACTTATTTAAATCTCTCTACTCTTTATTCTAAGTTAAATAGCTGATATACTACATATACTACTTTTAATTACATACATATAGATATTTACACCTAGACACAGGCCAAATAGACATATTCATGCATACAAATGTTTGTCCTGGGTGGGATCGAACCCACGACCCGCGGCTTGAGAGTCAGGGTCACTAACCACAAAGCCAAGCGGGCTGTCGAAACTTGGTTAAGTATAGCTTTAAAAAATGGAATAATATACAAATATTTGTATGATTCAGACGTGAAGCTAATAATATGAAGTGAAATATGGTGGACAAAGGAGAAGTTAACAAAAATAAATGTCTGCCAACTGGAAAGAGCTCGGGGGACGGAAATAATCCAAGTCCCTTTCGTCAACTTGGGAACTAATTCAATAAGACTCAGTTCTACAAGTTTTCTTATGTATGAGATGGAGTAAGTCATAAGTGAAATGTTAGATTTTAATTAGTTCACGAAAGTAAGAAAGTAGTTTTAATAAGTGTTGGTTGTAATTTTGGATGAAAATAGATAGATATATAAGTAGAAAGATAGAAGTATATTAAAAAAAGGGTTCTTTAATAAAAAAAATGCTTTTTTAAATTTTGCTAGCTTAAAGTCAGAGAAGCCGCATATAAGAAACCATTATTAATTAATAATTAATATCTTTTGGTTATAAAACAAAAATACCTTGATAATAATCTGCGTCTAGACCTGATATAAGCGAAAGCTTAAAAAGCTCTAAACAAAATTCTATTCATAGATAAAGTGTACATGAAAATGTAATCAGTATTTCATAGAAGCTTTTAGTTAGTAGTCACACTGTCAATTAAAAACAAATAAAAGCCCACTTAGGCTTTGCTTCATCCGACGTACGAACCGTAAGCCAAACTGAAAATTGTTTTTATTTTTATCTAGAATTACTTGTTTATATGATTCTAGTCCAATTCAATATAAAACACCTCATATCTAAACCATGATGAGTCTGTCTGTATGTCACACTTTCACACCTAAACCACTGAACCAATATTGAAGAAACTTGGCACAGAGATAGACTAGAGATTGGGACAGGACATAGGCTTAATTTTATCTTGGGAAAATTTAAGATCTTCTGGAAGGTAGTAGTATTGAAAGATGAACTTAATTAAATTGTTTTAACGTATAAGTTTGTTAAAAAACATACTATTTTTTATTCTAAGTTTAAGGAGCAAATAGAATCTGATTAATATTTAGGGACTTTTAGTAGTTGGATCTCAGAGCTCCTAATCAAATAAAGAACAGTAAAGTACCGGACAGTTGCAACGACTGCACCGGTTTTCTTACATCTCTAGCTATAACACAGTAATAAAAGTCCACTAGAACGTCGCAGTGAACCTAGACAATGTCCTGGGGTTGAACTTTAAACTGAAAGCTGTATTTTCAAACGATTGTTTTGTTTAAAGAGGTTTTTTAAAACATTGTATTCATAATGGTGATGTCACAAAGTTTATCGTTATCTACTCTTGGAGCCTTTTATTTTGATATTCATATTAAGGAGATTGACTAAAAATACTTCGTCTGCCATTTTGTGGCTACGGCCATTATTGAAATGCCTCTAGCGGCGGCTATGTGTTATTCCAGATCATTTCTAACTCTGTGTCAAATTTCATCGTGATCCCTGCAGTCGTTTTTGTGTGAAAGACAAACATCCATACATACATTCTTACAAACTTACGAGTTTATAATATTACTTGGATTACAATTTTGTATTGTCATTAGAAATAAAATAATTTATTTATTCAAATATTCCTTCACAGGCATTTCTGAAACGTGACTCATGATTTATACCGCACTAAAGTTTACTCAAATAGACATCAAGAAGTAACAAAAAAAATAGTTAAATAAAATCTCGCAATAATAAAAAGCGGAACACGTCAAAATAACAATTCCCAATTGCAATCAGCGCCATTCTATCTAAATGTGTATGAAAGTTAGCGAGCCCACACGTCTGGAGTGGCGCGCTTGACGTTATCTCGGCAAATATATTGTTGTAATATTATAGTGCATGTCTGTAGCCTGTAGCCTGTAGCCTACTTTCTGTGTTAAGTGTAGCCTATTTATAACGGCCCGGTTATATGTAGGCTTGTTTCGAACGGAACCTGTGTTGTTGTTTTATGGAATGATGGACGGGAACAGTTAGAGTACCTAATCGGTTCTTTAATAATTGTAGTTTGAAATATAATGTATAACCACGTGAGTATTTTTATAGGTATACCCGATGGGTTCTGAATAGTGACCGTGCCATCTTAAGTGGGGTGGCTTTACCGGAATATACCTACTAATTTATATATACTTACTTGATAAAATAATTCATCAACAAATACTTGACCTAATATCAACTAATATGATAATTACAGTTATTTTATAAATATGATTTATAAATATAAATAAAATAAATAAATAAATATCCTGGGACATTTTTCACACACGGCCAATCAGATTCCAAAGTAAGCTTCAAATGAAGCTTGTGTTATGGTAACCAAATAGCTGATATACTACATATATTACTTTTAAATACATACATATTATAGATATTTACATCCAGACACAGAACAAACAGACATATTCATGCATACAAATGTTTGTCCTGGGTGGGATTCGAACCCACGACCCGCGGCTTAAGAGTCAGGGTCACTAACCACAAAGCCAACCGGGCTCAATCAATGTTCTCCATTACTATTTTATTTGCTTTTATTCCTATACAGTAAATAGTCACGAAGCAAACACTTCCTTTGCTACCGTTACTATTATGCTAAGTTTGTATATAATAAATAGTCGGGGAGCTAAAGCATCAACGGCGTACCGACATGGGATCATTACGTAATTTGACCGCGGGAGGGTGGACTTGCGGCGGTTCTTTGATGTGGCCGACTGACCCTCGGTCACGGAATGATACCATATTTTGTTTATCACCATAGAAATTAGGTCATTCTACAGAGTTAAAGGCCATACTATAACATTGAAATATTTCAACGTGTTTTCGTAATCACGAAGTAGTATTTTGTATGAAATAAGTGTGATTAATCAATTTAGGTATATAAAAAAACTTACCTTTAACATACAACAGGGTGGGTTTAGAAAACTCAGTTCCGATCGAGTTCTCGGCGACACACTCGAACTTGCCGTGGTCCTCCTCTTCACTCTTCACTATTTGTAATGTACCTAAAAGAGAAAACAAATATTTTTAAACACGTTTTTTTGTCCAATCTGACCAATAGCAAAACAGACTTGTTCATGACACCATATGTCCACTATTTATTTAACAGCTATTTAAACATAGCTTGGGAGCACAGGTATAGTATAAATTTAAGTCACATGCCACTTTATACCTTCAATATCCATATCTATTACCGAAAATTGTATGAAAGTTAATTTAGCTCGAAATTTTGATCCTATTCACTGATCGATGCGAAAATTCAGATTTGGTCGTTAAATCCATTGTTCTCGGAAGATAAAAAATCAAAGCAAAACTAAGAGAATAATATATAAGGTAACCGTCCTACTGGTATCCCTTAAAGCTTATCTATACTAATATTATAAAGAGGAAAGATTTGTTTGTTTGTAATGAATAGGCTCCGAAACTACTGGACCGATTTCAAAAATTCTTTCACCTTTGGAAGCTACATTATCCCCGAGTAACATAGGCTATATTATATCCCTGTATTCCCACGGGAACGGGAACTACGCGGGTAAAACCGCGCGGAGGCAGCTAGTGTTTAATAAAACCTAAACAGTAAACCATAATGGAAAGGTAAACGTAAACTACACCAACAAATAAAGCACCTGGGTTATTTCAAGAAGTATTTCACTAAAGCGAAGTAAATATTTAGAGATTTATGATCTAATAACATAGCAGTTGAGAGGGGACCATTAGAGGAGTACTTTAGTGTCCAGAATCCCGTACCGCGGGACTTTATACTGCCTTGTACGGGACATTAAGGTTTATTAGGTTGAATTTATAACAAGTACCTGTTTAGGACAGAAACTAAGGTTGGTTTTTTTTTATAGGTTTTATCAAAGTATTGTAGCGATATTTTTCTTACTATTTCTAATATTGAAATATTATTTTTATTGAAAAATAAAACTGAACGGACAGTGAAGTCGACGCCTTTTAATTCGCTTATATTTTTCAGCCGAAATAATATTTTTATTAATTAGTTTTCTGTGAAATCAAATTTCATAATTTGCGCGATAATTGTCGAGATACAAATAATGTTTTATCTATGAACACAGTATTAATCATAAACTATTTTCCATCTAAGCATCAACTTCAAACAAATACTAGTGGCATTTTACAAAGTTACATTACTGGAACACACTTTGCGTATAAACAATTTGCGAAAACGGTAGCGGTCGTGAAAATTCCAAACCAGTCGTTCGGAGCGCACAGTGGGGGCACAAAGAAAATGTAATTACGATGAAACATGTACCCTATCGAGACGTGCAGTGGACGCAACCGATATTTTAATAAAGACAACATGGCGCATACGAAAATCTGGAAATGCTCGCTCATGTGGCTGATTTCAATAACTCTGTTGAGCAGAAAAGAAATAGACACGGAATGTTTCTCTGTATACTTCTAGCTGATGATCGATGCACGGTAAAACTTATTTAAAATACCAAACTAAATGTATCTTAGTTTTAACGATAGAATTATTGTAAGTACCTATAATGAAGAATTTTGCTACATTTAATATTGACTTGAAATATAGAAAAGTATTAGTGCGAGCGATCAATACAGGTACGTGGTATATTTTTTAGGATTTTACAGATGATATCACTTAGAATATAATTACAAGGAAATGAATAGGTAACTTAAAAAAACATACAATTTATTAAGTTGATTTTTTGGAGCGTGGTCGAAATGTTGTTAAGTGAATATTTGAAAATAGTGTATTCTTAAAATAGTAATAAAAACTCATTCAGCAGCAGAAACAAATGCGTCCTCAAAACACCAGCGACAATTCCCCATGGGAAAGCAAAAGTTATAACCGCAAACGTCAGCCCCTCGTTGGGCGCCAAAATCGCGGCAAAAATCCCCCAGAGTTAGGCCGGTAATGAAATAAAACTACCCCCTACGTGGTGAGGTTTGGGGATTCCTTGTCAACCGGCGATAGGTCGACGTGTATGACGTAGGTTCTCTCCTTTTTGAATTCAACACAATTTGCTCGTGTGGCTTTATTATTTTATTACTATCTTTAGATAAAAGCTATCAATAATTTGGACTAGCTTCCACTACTCTTATCCCGCGATCTTTAACGTTTTGTTTCTACGACTTTAAGTACCTAGTTTATTCTACGTTAATCAAAAATGTAAGACTAAGTACAGTACAGTATTTTAATAATCCTTCACTAAGCTCAAAACATACAAGATACCGATAATAAATCAGTGATATAAAAATATAAGGCAAATGGATCTATACGCCAAACGATTCTGTTAGATAAAAATAAAACCAACATAAGCGCGTTGAATTGGAAGCAATGAAATAAAAAAAAATACATCGTGCGCGGCCGTCATCATCCCGGGCTTACCGCTTTATATCAAAGGACTTGGCGCAAGTTTTACTCTCAGAACCTGTTTTATATTAGAACATTTTAGCTTACAAAAATATAATTTTGCATGGACCATTTTCTTTGATTAAACTAACTCTAACATAATATCTATGAATTATTTTTAATAAAACGCAGGTCTTCAAAAATGTTGTCACTAAGAGATATCCGAAAGATTTGATCGATATCTACATTTCTTTGATCTTAAGGTATAGGGTGAGGTGAATGTTTTTTTATCTTAGTGAAATTACCATAGTCTTTACACTTTTATACTCCATAGCTGCCTCCCCGCGGTTTTACCCGCGTATTTCCCGTTCCCGTGGGAATACAGGGATAACATATAGCCTATGTTACTCGGGGATAATGTAGCTTTCCAAAGGTGAAAGAATTTTTGAAATCGGTCCAGTAGTTTCGGAGCCTATTCGTTACAAACAAACAAACAAACAAACAAACAAACAAACAAACAAACAAATCTTTCCTCTTTATAATATTAGTATAGATAAAAACCCTAATAGTTTCTGACTTGGACTCTCCCAAGCATTACAGTTCAGAGCGTCTTGTAACCGAGTTGAGAACCCCTCTTGTTCCTCTGTGAAACCCCGCCCGCGACCGATCCGGTTTCAGCCGGTTATCAAATTTCAATTCTATAGGCATTCTGTATCGGCCTGGTCAAATAGTTATTAATTCGATAAAGGATTAAGCCCCTTGTGAAATTGTAAATGATACGGGGTCGGAATATAGAAGGGGAGGGTTTTAAGTTTAGATTCAGCCATTGAGAGCTTATTTGTAGGTTATGTAGTCTTGTATCACATGTGTTTGTTAAAATTTTAGCACATTTTTGCGTTATTTAGCTTTCAACTATTCAAAATAATTTAATCGGAATTATAAGAAAATATACACAACGTTTAATAAATTGTAATAACTAACATATACGAAACAAATATTTTAATTAACCAAACACTCAACAAACTTTTGATCCGCTCTCATCAATTCACTCCATAAACTATTATAATTATGTAAACAATATACTTGAACGAATAGAGTAAATTCACAAATAAATCACTAGGATTTACGGAGCACTTGAAATTCTATAGGCCGCCTCGGCTTGACAACGGGGCATTTTACCCTACTCATGGTAGATTTGAAATAATACCCGTCTAGACTTTAAATATAGGTTGGCTTACCTAGATATTCTGTTTATAGGCGGACCGGTGACGTGACCAGAATGCGTAAAACGTCAATGGACTTGTGTTTCGAGATAACAGAGTCATTTTCACGGGTCGAGTATTTAATTATGCTAAGTTGAGTGGTGTTATTTTTTTCGGGGCTATTCATGCTGTTTTTTTATTTTAAATATATGTAAAAGTTGCTGTTAAAATAATCCGACATCTTGATATTCGCAATGTCATTAATGATGTATTCGACGCAAACGCACTGTGGTATTTAAAACATAATGCAATCATGACCATATTATCTCAAAACATTGTAACCGTTTAACAAATCGTATAACCTGTTTACAAAAGGCCGTTATTTTTCAAATCCCCAAACTACAAGCAGTTTGTGTCGTGTACGTACGATCAATGGTCTGGGCGCAATGTAGGAAGTTCAGCGTTTCTAAAAATAAAGGATTGTGTAGTTACCGAACCAGTGGCTATGTATTTTTATGCCAAGTAGACATCGGTTCACCTGATCGTATGAGGACATAATGGAATACCGAGGCAATATTTTATCGATAAAGAGACATGAAGTTATTAATCCCATAATCAAAACATGGCTACACATTTGGAAGTTTTTCGACCACCACAATCGGGAAACACATTTACATGTAAACCTGCCTCCACACTCACATCCCTTCACATTTGCCAAGCAAACCTCGCCAACATAAACTTCAGTAAGCTAGTACGTCACTAGACCCAGATGTTCCGTCGTAAAAAAAGCTTTTACACAACCTCTCTAAAAGTAGCACTTAGCCCAAACTGCGGCTAACTCAAGCCAGAGTGACAACAAAATGCGTCGACAGACAACGGGGGGTTCCGTAATTAAAAGAAAAATAAGCGCCATTCATAAACGTCCAACAGAATAGCTGGGTCGTTGCGGTATTATATTACAACCAGATGATTCTGACCCGCCACGCTCCACCATACCTTCATAGACTTCGGGCTAGAGGGCCGCCGGTGCTGACCTCAGAGGTCAAAATACACTGGATATAGAACCTTTATCACGCAGGCCCGTTTAATCTAGCTCTCAGAGTCCGACAGAAAGGTTTACTTTACGCCCCACTGCGGTTGATTAAGCGATATTAGGTGATCTTATTTTCTGGAGACACTTATATGAGGACATCTTTTCACGTCTTAATGAATGTCTCATAAAGTATAATTGTGTGCGGTGATTTATCTTGATATATTATCGAAGGTGCGGCTCGGGATTATGTGGGAGCTGTGGGTAACTTTGTTGTTTTGACAGAAATTGTAGTGTCAGTGCGGTGCCTAGGTGAGGTAGGGAACCGGAACACTTACTTGGAACTTACGGCATTGGATTATCGGTAATTTGGTTACATAGGTACTGTGAAAGTCATAGATGTAATGAAAATGTTACAATAGTTAGCATATAACGTCGAAAAGAATAAACATGCTGCATAAACATAATTACTTTAAAACCTATCAAATTGAACAGTTTTTGGAATATCTGGAAATCTTTGGAAACTAAGTTATAAAACTTCTGATATGACTCGATAGTTATTTCATTTACGTAGTTCAAGCCACTATCTATAAAAGATGATACATTGATCCAGGCATTGTATTGTTTGTAGGACACGTAACAATAAACTACATTTGAGAAGTGTGGTTGCACGGGGCAGATACGGCAAAGTTGTGCGAAATACAGAAAAGTTCTGTGGACCGTACCCGTTCGTTCGACACAACCATGAATATAACTGAAAGTTATGTGTTAGAGTGGGACAGAGGGTTTATATTTATTTCGGAAACATTAGAATATGCACTGATAAATCCAAAGCTCGTATAATAGTAGATATAATGTAGCAAAATGTGCATTATGAAATAATGTACGCTGAAAATTCAGAGATCATAGAATAAAAAACTTTACTGGAAATGTACATTTTATCATACGACACGATTACGATTACCAATCCGATATCATACATGACATTTTGGAACATTATTTAATAGAAATTAGAATCCCGATATTATTGGAAAACAAACTACAATTTCTATCCATTTAATGCACATTTTTTGACCAAAATCTTGAGGACTGCCAGAACTATCACACCATATACCTACCTATTATATTGTTTGGATGAAAATCGTATGAATATGATCGCATCGTATCGTGTGAAAAACACTCTAATCAGCCCAACGCGAACTTTATTGTTGTTGAAATTAAGTCCCACTTTTTGCCAGAACAACAGATGCGCGTTGACTCCCATTCAAAGTTGGTGGGTCCCGGTATTTGTATGTAAATGTAACGTAATTTCGCTCAGTGGGGCGCAATCACGACGTGTATCTATGTCCGGGGGTTAAATAAGGAGGGGAAGAGGGGGGGGGGGGGGAGTGGAAGTGTTGAGTTGAAAACAGTCTGGTCTTTCCACGGGTTTTTTTTATCAGATCCTGAACTTTTTTTGCAGTTCAGTTGAATATGTATATAGGCTGGGAAACTCTTAAGAACATGGCCAATCTGATGACGTACCAATTGAATCTCATACTATGCTATATGTACAAATTTGAAATGTTAACTTATAGGTATACTGACATTCAGACACAGATGGATTGACCATGCATACAAATGTTTGTCCAGGATAAAAATAGAATCCACAATCAGCCTGAATCGTATTTTCAAGAAGAAATAAAAAGAAAAATTAAGTTAACCGGCCCATATCACATACCTAATAAAAACGTTTTACCAAATGCTTTTCTTGATATTATGTTGTAGGGAACTAATTTAAGATGATTTTAATTTTAAAATTTTTATACAATAAAGATAATATCTCACAGTTTATTAGCTCTCGTTTTTCAACATATTCCATATTTAGAACATTATAATAATATTCGTATTTATAAAGGCAAATATATATTTTACTTTAACTTCATAATAATGAAAGAGCTTTTGTACGGATTTGTTTAATATGGAAAAACGGTATTGTTATTATTAAAATAATATTGATTCGACATTTATTAATGTTAGCGAAGCTTTTATTGTATTGCTATTTGTATTAATATTTGTGAATGTTATTTTTTCTGTACCGTAAATGTAAGATAACAAATAACTAAAGATTTATATAGAAATCAATGGACATTTTATCTTTTTCGTTGTTTGTCTGTTATTTAATAAGTATGTAAGTAAATAGATTTGAATATAAAAATACCACATCTAGTATTTCTAACCTTGTTATAATACATTATAGTTCATGATTAAGTTTAAGTAGTTAATTTTGCTGAAACATCGTTAATACTGTCTTTGTTATGACTATATATTTTACGAGTGTTATATTAAAAATATTATTATTTCTAATAAACTTAAGTTCGGTCATTAAACGTCATAATTTATGATGTCTGTGGAAATAAATTAGACATATTAGATTCATTCAGTTTAACTAATGTATGGAGTCATAATCATTAGCATAGAATAATATAATGCTTTGAATTAATATCCAACTTTAAGATGCCTAATCTTCTATTTATAACGATAGTTACGAAATCCGTTAATTAAATTCATTGAAGGAATCCTATAACGCTCTCAAAGTTTATTAACACCCTTAGATATGTGTTTAAGAAATTAAACCTTAAAATATAGTCGTACTTTGACTGTAGATATGATAATCCTATTAATATTATAAATGCGACAGTTTATACGTTTGTTCCCCTGGTAACTACAAAACAGATTCAAATGAAATTTGGTACAATGATAGTTTATAACCAGGATTAACACATACGGTACTTTTATTCCCTACAAAATTGGAGATCCCTGGGAAAGCGAGTGAAACCGCGAAACTAGTAATTATATAATTTCAAATCGTATAGAACAGCCCAGTTTAATCATATACCTACATACATATCTTATGATTTTTATTATGATTGATCATTCTAAACTGAACCATTAAAAATTCATTTGACAAAAGATCCTCTCTAAGCTATCTTTCTTGCCTCTAAAAAGAATCTTAAGCTATACCATCAAATAATAAAATTGAAGTGAATAAATATGCCTTTCTTTCTATAGTCATAACTGTTTCATTATATTATATGTAGTTTGAATTTGATAATCCAAAATTGTAAAAATATGTTAAGTAGGTACCTACTCTAATTCATGAAAAATAACGGATTATAGTTATCGATAGTGGTTAGGCTATAAAAATAATGTCTAAGAGTCTTAGACTGGATTCTAAACGATGAAGAATGAGTACTAATATCATAAAAGATCATTCATTTTAGCGCAATTTATTTTAATGCTCTCGCATCTCTTGGCAAACTTTCTCGGGCAAGAATAATGTAAGGTACGCTGAACAAATTTTAGATTTCCCTATCGTCTTCCAATAAATTCGTTAGAATCCTAATACTAAAGTAAAGCCACTATGCGAGGGCCATCCTACGTTCTGTTACACAGTTCACAGAATTTAATTCATCCGTTTTTCTTGATTTTAAAATTTGTCTGAGAATTTATTTGTGTAATGATAAATAATGACACGTTCGTTACTATACCTAATAATACTTTATTGTTCAAAAAAAACTATGGTAACACATAACCGTCAAAATAACAACCCTCCTTTTGGTGTAATCCGGTAAAAAATAGGAAATAATTGAGATGAGTTTGAAAACAAATGAATGACCAGAGATGTTATATTAGACTTTTATATACGAGTAGCATATTTATTTTTGCTACTTAATTTAACACTAAACGTTTTGCTATGATCTTAACTACTTATAACCATTTAATATGATTGTACTTTTGTATATCCGCCTCTCATAAACATTTTAAAAGGGATGAAAAATTTTACTAGTGTTTAAGGGATCAGTTGGTACTCTTGTCAAAGTAGGTACCTACTTTTCAAGCATCACTACAAAAAATATAGCAACACGAATCTATATATAGGTACATTGACACATGATGTATTATAGACGTAACCGTATACTCGCAACACATTAGCAATATCGATAAACGGTAACATCGATATGTCGATTCCGAATATCGAGTTGGAGCAATATTAGTTGGCACGGCGGACGATATTATCGGATTAACAAACGACATATTATGACACTTGTGAATAATTAATCACACGTTTGGCATTCGTAAGCGATGGCAAACAAGATTTGATAATATCGACAGGTTACGTCACTATATTCGATATGGAACCGTGGAGGTATTAGCATCACTATTTGTATGAAGCTTCCATTATACTGATAAGTGTACCTACTATAGTGTTTAAAATATCTACAGTCAAAACAATATAAAGTTAAAAATGTTATTGAAGGACCTTTAATAAATCTATCGTATTATCTTTATTTATTAATAACTTAATAAAAATAAACATGAATAAATTATCGGTTTAAGATTACATAGAGATTCAACTCTTCACAAAAAGGTTACGTTTCATTTCATTGAGCTGCTTTCAAAGGGGCGTGCCCTTTCCACAGCGCCGCATTAGGCATCAAATACATCTTAAACGTATTTATTATTCAATTAATAGCCGATAGGAGCCCACCCTGTGGTGTAAAGAAATATTGGACGCGGCCAAGGAGAAATAATCCACTGGAATAAATTAAAATTAATGAGATTAAGAGGCCCCACGGCAAGTCGGTCGCGGGCTTGCTCTAACTGAATTTAAATTACTCTCTCACCTCTCGTGAAGTGCATAATGCTATTAAAATTGAATTATTTACATTTCGGGGACGGTTCTTCCAGATGGTGGGATTTATTTGTTCGACCATCCCAAAGTGGAAGAATGAAAAGACGTTTTCTATGGATTAATATTTTAAATTTAAATGTATTTATCCAAAAAACCTAATATAAACCAGTTTCTGAAATATTTAAAACATTATATATATTCAAACATTTTTTGTTAGCTGGAAAAATATGAAAATGAGGGCCAAATTGCAAATAATTTTAAATGTAGATCCATTATCAACATAGCGGCAGAAGAAAACACTATCACACTGCAAATTAAGGCCTCATTGTAACTAAAACAAACTATCAAACAGTACAGGTACCGCATAAAACGAGTGAGAATTTCCATAATTCCTTGTGCCACTTAAAATTTCATATAATTAACATTTCGTCGAGTTCGCCAGCTTATCATATTGCGGACGTTAAACGGGGGGCATACGCCGAACTTTCATTAAGATTTGCAAATTAAATTCGTCTCCATGGGGAGCTTTAATCGCACCATCTCCTCTTAATTAAACTTAATTATAGGTGACGTTAAGTGATGCAGCGATGGGTGTCGCCATCTTAAAATTAATATTGAAAAAATAATGGTGATATTTTTGGCAATTCCTTTTTAAAATTTTGGGCATTCTCCTTTGTGTATTTTTAGGTAGGTAAAAAATACTTCCCATTTACTTACTATCATATCTTTACTTCTAATAAAAAAATATGTTATCACGGTAGGTATACTAGTTTTTTTACCATCTATACTAATATTATAAAGAGGAAAGATTTGTTTGTTTGTTTGTAATGAATAGGCTCCGAAACTACTGGACCGATTTCAAAAATTCTTTGGAAAGCTACATTATCCCCGAGTAACATAGGCTATATTTTATCCCTGTATTCCCACGGGAACGGGAACTACGCGGGTAAAACCGCGGGGAGGCAGCTAGTATCCAATAAAATTTGTGTAGTCGGGAAAACCGAACACCACATCAATAAAGATTGATAGTCAAAAATTTACCGAATTGAATTTCGATTGAGACATTTAATCGAAACTCTCCAAGTTCTAGAGGACCATCAAATAAACCTTACCTATTTGTAAACTACCTTAATAATTTCACATTTCAATCATGTAAGTAATACATCAAGTTTTAATTAAATTAAAATACCCACAAACCTACAGTCTAGCTGTAACTAGTTTACGTATATTGTTAACCAACATAACGGTATATAACTACGTTAATTTGTATTGCTCTGTACTATTGTATCTGTAACAATATAATACATAACTCCAAGAAACAATATTATTGTGTTTATATCAAGTTTCAAACGTGTCCTAAACTACTGTCTAACAAAAACTTCGCTTTAAATATACAATGTAGGTACAATACCTAGATTCTAGACCTATAAAATATTCGAGCAAACAAAAAGTTGACCTTTTCTAAAGGCCTTCTGGCGAGGAAACATTACCAGAGACAGCGGGGAAAAATGTGGTGATACAAAACCTCGTATAAAAAATGTTATGTACATAGTTAATGCTAGACTAGAGAAACGAGGCAGGATGTTGCTAGACAGCTGATTTAGTTTGACAGCGTGTAGCGTTTAGAAACAAACATAAAGTTACATAAACCTGATACACTAGGTCAGTTTATGCAGTTCATTCGAGTTCTATTTATAATAAATAATGTGTATGAGTTAACCCATTTACGCCCTCCGGCCCCAAATGAGGACGCCATATAAAATACCCATAACTTTAAAATATACATGATTTTAGTATTTGTAAAAGTGAATAAGTATAGTATAATAGTGCACCACAATAATTAAAAATAGAACTAACAGTTCACAAGCATATAATTGTGGTTTATTGATCTGTTTTGTGCAAGTTTTTTTTTTGCAGTTACCAGAAAAAGTAAGTATGTCATAAGTTATTTATTTACTTTACGATTATGGTTTTTTCTTCTATAAATATTAGTTTATATTATAAATTTTATAAATAATGCATAAAAATCAATATAAGATGTATATTTGTACTTGAATTTTACTATAAATACCCAATGTCCCCAAATGGGGCCAATGGGCACATAAGGCCTAATTTTACCACAGGTGAATCACAAGTAAATAATGAGGAGAAGGACATTCGGCGTTCGGTATGATTACCACGGGCTTCAGGAAGGAGTAAAGGCTGTGTTAGGTGAAGAATATGCTAATGCGGAGATAGATTTACTGCCGCTACCTCCTGAACCAAGTGCCCTTACCTTGCCCTTACGACGAGGAAGAAGGGGATTATGACAATATACTAAGTAGTAACATGCCTCGAGATGTACCAGGTAGGTACCTTAGAAGTATTTCTTCGTAAAGATGAAGGAAACTAGAGTGTCAGCGATGAGGAGCCTCTAGCATCCAAGAAACTAAGGTTCGCCAACATTGGTCGAAAAATCATATTGGCGTAGTGTGAACCAACGCACGAACCCATTGCGCCTATCGAAGATAATGTTACTGCACGACAGTCGCCAATGCATGGCGTATTCATCTCCTGATCAGTGACACAAAGCTGCATCAGCTCCAGTTTCGAGGAGCCTTTCCAAGAGACTAAGGGCGTCGCCGCGTCGGTCGAAAAACCATGTTGGCGTAAGTGCGAACCAACATACGAGCCCATTGCGTCTATCGAAGACGTTCACGTCTATCGAAGTTACTGCACGACAGTTGCCAGTGCATGGCGAGTTCATCTCCTGACCAACGACACAAAGCTAGATCAGCTTCAGTTTCAACGCTTTATTGCCAGTCATTATTAGGACTCAATAACGCCCAAAATTCTCGCCCAACCGCTTCATTGATGCCAAGTTTGCAGAATTATGGTGAAGAACACTATCTCCAGAAGTTTCCTCAACAGCTGCGATGTCCAGTGTGCCATAAAAAGAGCGTTGGTAGTGTACGAAATGTTCGAAAACACTATGTGTTGAGAAAACATGTTTGGATTTTTCCATACTGCATGAGCCCATTGGCCCCATTTGAGGACGGCAATTTTTTTTATATATAGTATATAAATAATTTAATTTTTTTTATATTTTCGTGTTCTGGAAGCTTATTTCTAGCTGTTCACAATAAAAAAATTATATATTTACCACTGAGTTTCATTTGGGCGTAAATGGGTTAATATACTCATTTGCCTAAATACCTACTAATACTATAAAGACTTGCATACATAAACTTTAGGTAACATTATTTTTCATCAAATATTCGCCGAAAATATGTGGTTATCCAGAACTTCTATTGGTGTGCGGAGTTTCCTTCTAAATCCCTTCTACCGTTGTTACATAAAAGATTTACAAATATACATACATCAGGACATTTATATTATGAATAGGCTGTATATTGTTGGAATGTATTTAAATTTGTAATGTTAAATCTGTAAACTTTTTTATTTATTATTTTTATAATTTGTCCAAATTATGTTACCCTTTGAATTACTTTTTAATCCTGCTACTTATATTTATAACCTTTTACGTTTCATGTTTCATACGTGATTGTGACATTTTCTTTTTTTTTGTAACCTAAAAAATTCGGTAAATATATATTTGTTTCTTGTTATAAGAGTTGATGGAAGAAATTCGCAACTATACCTACTAAATATAGTGGAAGGGCGTATTTAATAAAGTTCGAACGATATACGAGATAATGCCACCAAATCCCGGCTCTTTATTAACTTTCGTCCGTTTCTACGTGAGAGAAACCGTGGTATGGTATATGTGTATAGTACATATACGTATATGGTAGCACGTAGGCTGACTGTGTGACATATAACATAGTATGTCATAGTTTCCATATAAATATCGAAAGCACTTTGCGCGTGTCGAATCGCATGTGCAAGCATAAACTATTTATACCACTACTTTAACCCCGCGGTTTTACTCATCTTTCCAGGAGATATCAAACTTACCCGGGACTCTAAGTTCCGCCAAAATTATGAAGAAAGATAAATGAAATTGACCATATAAGTACTAGTCTATCTATACAAATATTACTAGAATAGAATATAAGAGGATTGGAAGTAGCTAAAAATACCCCATATTTTATCTTAGCCATTTTAAGATATATTCCTAAAACAATTTGAGATAGTTAATTCGGTAATAATATTATATTAGCTACCGTATCGCGCTGATAGCCGTGTTCCCGGGGGTTTTATAATTTCCCTGGATAAAACATAGTCTATTAACTAAAGACTGGAGTATTACCTATAGTTTCTAAACTGTATTCTGGTTTTTGATCATTCCTATTTTATAATATTTAGTGAAGATATAAATTTGAACAATGACTTTTTAAACCACTTTTTTTTCAACAAAAGCAATGAAACGGTTTCATTAGGGTTTGACACGGTATGAGCATTTGATGGATGTGAAGATTTCATTTTAGATTATATAAATTGAAGACTTTTGACATTGTCGAGGTTAGTAGGTCACCTTTGGCACAGTCTAGCATATATGCTATACGAGTATGTTTAAATACATTGCCTTTGTTGGATGAGAGATCATTGAAATATATTTTTTCTTTCACATTACTATTTGAATAGAATTTTATCTTTATTTGTATCACCTAACATTAAAATAATGAAACCATAAATTAGTTATAATATCTGCCTTCTTCTTCAACGCCTAATAAACTAAAGTACCTATTGATATATTTGTCAAGTAATTATTCGTCCGTTCATCCATTAGTCTCCTGCCTAGAACAGTATATGTAAAAAGTGACTCACCATGCATTTTATCATTGAGCAGCGCGTATCTAGGATTCGAAGCGACGTCCAACGGCAGAGAGTTCCACAGCCACCGGACCTTTGGGGACGGGTTGCCGTTCGCCTGACAGGGCAGGGTAGCCGTGTGCCCCACCTCAACGACCATCGTGGTTGGTGGTGGAGCAATGTTGGGGAAACCAGGCGGCACCTTGTCGGCTGAAAACAAAGGAATACAATCAATGATCAATTTGTTTTTACTTCTAATATAATTTGTAAGTTTCTTCTGTAATTAAATTACTGTTTGTTGTAATAATTTTAAATTAATGCACACAAAATATATAGTGATACCTTCGTACGAGAAATGGTAATATTTGTCTATAAATTTATTAATGAAATAATTTAATCATTTCATTATTCATCTTTTAAGCGATTCCCCTTGGCACTGATATAATAAGTAAATAATAAAAATGACAGTTTTAAGAGCGGACTTATACCGCATACCCAACGTAAGAAGTACCCTATTTTAGGAAATAAATTATCAACTATAATATATATTCATATCAGCGAAGGCGTGAATTTTTCTAGCAATAAACCATTCCCATTTATTTTAATACCAACTTTTGGCGACTTACACGTGTAAGGTTCTGTATAGAAGTTAGTAACAGTAGCTTATAAATAAATCATATGAGGAGCGGTAAACATCAAACACGAGTACAACATGACAACATGACAACTAGAGGACAAATAGTAATATAAACAATTAACCAAATTGTTATTGTTGTAAACAATAATGATATAGGTTTTCCAACTATAAAATTGTCATATTATTTACGTAGAGTACCTATATATTATTGTAAGTTAATTGATTATTTCATTAATTTATGCACGATGTATTACTACCTGCCAGCTAAAGAGCTGGCAGGTATATTGGGTAAAGACCCAATATCATTATTCGATAAATTAAAGCCTACGAATATTTTTAACCGACATAAAAAAGGAGGTTGTGTGGAGAGATCTTCCCACATATTTAAGAACTCATTTTAAAATATTTTGATATGTTAGTACGTTCAGGACGAACTCTGCACTAAAAGCTTTCGGTACGTATGAAAATTAAAATATCGTTTCGTAGTCACAATCTACGACGTAGCTTCGTAGAGGTGCTACGAGACTACGAGAGTTGAGATACAATGCATGTTCGTACGCGTTTCATATTTAAATACACTACATTTAGAATCAGTCTACGTGTATAAAGGAAACTGAACCTTGCACAAGTGGTCCATTAGGCATAATTTTCATTGGTACCTTTCTGTTACATAAAAAAGGAAATTTTTGATATAACAAGATTGTGATGCGCCATTAGTTACTCAGGTGAATTTTAAATATAAACCTTTCAAAAACTAATCTCAACTGGCGAATCGGAATGAAAACACTCAGCGGAACAGTAAAGCGACCGTAAAACAGATAGTGAAATGTTAATTTGTTAAATGAAATTTCTCACAAGCTCGCGGCCTAACTGAACGAAATTTGATTAAGTTACAAGACTGACATTATTTCTTGAACATTACCAAGTTATGTACCACCAAGTGTTTCATATTTTAGGTATAAAATTGCTTTGTAAAGTTCAAAGAAGGCGAATGAGATTCATTGTCTGGTAAAATTTGGCTCGATTAATTGAATAAACAGTTTGGAAAATCCGTTAGGATATTACTCTATATAGAACGAGAGAGGGTTTTAACTGTACAATAAACTTGGCCAGACGGAATCAGATGGATTATAAAGTTAACTGTGTCCCAGATAAGAAGCTATATTAAAGACCGACAAATTTAGGCCTTTTCAAACTTGTTATTTATTTTCTATTTACCAGTGCTATTTTCGATATACATTAGAGATAGTTCCTTCTAAATACATATCTTACAGTTAATTGTAAGTACTACCGCACAGGATAGATGTACATTTAATTTCATAATTTCATAGCTGTAGTTTAATAGTATACTAAGTCTTATGTCAGCACACTAAACTTAACCAACACTTCATAATGAAACACAATTTTTTGCTCGCATTTTTTCAGATATTCCCTTTTCAAAGACAATAAACCATCCTATATATGTAACAATATAATAACCATCTATTTTACAATGTACATTTGATCTCCTAAAACCGAGTAATGTTGGTCTCAAAGTAACAATCCCAAGTGATCGCCAGACCACTGAGGCATTAATAATAATTACCTACCTATGTTACACCGACAAACCGTAACGAAGTTGTTGTACTGCTATACTAACGAACATGTGAGTTAGAAAGAGACATAAGTAAATATTTATAATGTGTATGATATATTTAAAAGTATTATATGTAGTATATCAGCTATCTGGTTACCATAACACAAGCTTCATTTGAAGCTTACTTTGGAATCAGATTGGCCGTATGTGAAAAATGTCCCAGGATATTTATTTATTTATAAGAAAGTCCTCTCTTTCTATTTTGAACCCTGTTGCTATTCTTATTGGGAGGTGCCTCTATTCAAGATAAGTTGCTAAAACAATAGAAGAGATACCCGTTTGATAACGTTGGTTGAGAGCCCACTGCACCGAAACAGTCCGTGTAAGGGCTAGCACTTACATACAACTGTTGCATCGACTAAACTGTTTCGTCGAGTTGTGTACTTTTCGTGATTTCTACTCAACTGAACAGTTTAGTTGATGGAAGTGCGTATACAATCGATTTTATATCTTCTCAAATCGACCAGTCTTTATTCAGCAACGCTTCAAATGCTTATACGAGACTGGCAGTCGCGGTCAGTCGCGGATCGACTGTTTAGTCGATGGTCTGCGCACATCAATACAATGCAAAACTAATTGAGCGCTTGATCGATAGTTGTCCAACTTTTAAATCAAAAGCAAATCGATATAGCTTTTGACTTTTTTGTCGAACAACTATCGAGTTGACTGTATGTGCGCTTTAATATATTCTTTTAAACATATGATACACAACAAAATAGTTGTTCAACTAAAAGTTGTATGTAAGCGCTAGCCCTAAGGGTGTGTAAAAGCCATCTGAGGCAAACATCTTCCAGACCATTAAAAAAAAAAGTTATATTATGATTATTAAAGACCAATTTGAATGCAATGGGGTGATCGGCCTGTTAGTACCATTCAAAGGCACGTGAAATTCGCCAATCCGCACTAGGCAGGCGTGGACTATAGCCTTTAACACCCTCGTTGTTTGTGAAAGCTCGTACTCCTCGTAATTATCTCAGATGATGATCAAGAACTACATGATTTCTACCATACTTTAATCATAATAATTATTACCCTTATATAGGGTTGATATTTGCATAATTTTAATAGGCGTGGGCGGTCTATCCCGATTTTGTTACGTTCTTCGTTTTAATTACTTAGGACTAAACTTGGAGTTTATTTTGTGGAGTTTTGGACGCTATACGCGTGTGGGTTTCATAAATGTTATGAGAAGGAAGCGTATGATCGAAATTCGTTTGACCAAAAGATCATACTACTTCGAAAATTATTTTATTTTTATTTTCAATAGCTAATACGTAGAGTAATATTTTTCCTTAATGAAAATAGGCTAAGTAAATATTATATGAAATTGTTCAAAAAGTCTAGTCAATTAGTCCCTATCTACCTTGAGTTGCCTAAGTTACTCCATCGCTCTCAAGTGGTACTACATTAGAACCATTAGTTCTCAAGAGCTCGGGTACTTCAGCTATTTACAGTATACACAGTATATACAGTAACTTGCTGTGTTAAAGGACGTTGTCGTAAAACTCAGATCAAACGTGTTTCATACAAAAGGCTAAAATAAAAAATTACGCTGGGGTACTATACCTAATCAGATACACAATACATACTATGTGATTAAATATATACACACAAATAATTACATGGTGACAAATATTCTGCTTTTCATATAAACAAAAGCCCCGTAAAACTAATCATCTACAGGCTAAACTATAAGAAGGTATAGCAATAAAATACACAACAGATATTTTTCTATTTCAAAACATTCATAGATATCTTAATTAAGGTCCCTTTCGGGTATTGCTTAGCCCCGAAAGGCAGCCCAAAACAATGTTCAATCACTGTCGGTAACGAATCCTATTCGATCAAAATCACTCGAATAACCGAGTTAACCGATAAAGGATAGTTCACGCTTGCCGGAGCATGGGAACCGAAAAGTCAGAGATTATATAGCGGATGTGCTTAGCAGTTACTACAGGAACAACAGTAACTATGGTAACAAAGCGAATGCACTCCACAGTGTGCATACAGCCGATTTTAT
Organism: Thyatira batis; assembly: GCA_905147785.2. Taxonomy (NCBI): domain Eukaryota; kingdom Metazoa; phylum Arthropoda; class Insecta; order Lepidoptera; family Drepanidae; genus Thyatira; species Thyatira batis. The sequence continues at coordinate 8,116,310 of LR990497.1, forward strand.
CGTGTACAGAATCCGATTATCGTAGATTGTTTTTGCTACAGGCTGCCGTGAGAGATACTCTAGCTTGTCTATGGTCTAAATTATTTTTTATAGCGGGCGAGGGTTGGGCTGTGATTGGATTTTGTATGCATCGAATTGTTTAGTAGAGTTTTATATTGTTTGTGTAATGAACAATAAATGGGATTCTGATTTTTCTTATATTATACTGTACTGGTGGCTCCCTGCGGTTTCAAGGGGGCATTTTGGCGTGAAAGGGCCTTAGTAAAATTAAGTAGCATACTTATATATGTAACTAATCTAAACAGACTTGTTTGGTATGTACTATAGTAACTAAATAACTGGTTGTATAAATAAATATAATATGTTTTAAAAGCTTTGTTTTTTATAATCGCGATGTCACATGGCTTAGAGTGTAGAATAACTCGATTACGCCGGCATAAGCTGACAGAGACAATGTTGTTGAAGTAGGACAAACTATAGTTTCTGTTACTCACTACAATGTTGAACTATCAAAAACTTTCAGATCTAAAACATCAATGAAATCGGGACAAATAGTAGACAATATAAGTTACGGCTTTCAGGACAATGTTCACCTAGGCGAGTACCTACTAACACTATAGCTATTTTCATTTTTTTTAAAACTTGCAACATAAAACCATTCGATATTTATAGTCAGCCGTGGCAATAAAGTTTCTCTTACCCATACCTCTTACAGGGCTCTTCCATTATTACCAAGCAATCTTAGTTTCCAACATTTTCTAAAGACACTTTAGCCGTCAGAAAATAAGGTTGAAAATCGTGTAATGAATAGAATGCGCCGCCATAAATTTATGGCAAGCTTGATATTAATTACGCCGCGTGTTCCAGACTAGCCGCAAATTATAATATATCGTATCTAGCTGTTATTACGTTTCAACACTCATGTTTTGTTAAAATTATAAATTGAAACTTTTAATAGAAACCTTTGTAGCTATTTATTTTGCATTTTATTCCTCTTAAGTTTATTTCGGAAACGAAATGTCATATTACACTATTCGACTACATTTTTTATATGAATAAGATTTTGGTTAGTGCAATTTTTTTGTATTTGATCCGTGTGTCCCAACACACTTCGCCAAAAAATGTATACTAACTCTATCGTTACATATATGAAAGACAATGACAGAATGCTACATTATTCACTTCGTTTTATTATATACTTCGTTTAATTTATAAAAAGAACTGAGTGAGAAAATGCTACTGAACGCGCAACTAGTATCAGAGTATTTAATCCGCGGAATTTTAGCGTAAAAAAAAGTTAGATAGAAATAAACGGTCGAATTTCAACCGATAGAAATAAATGCGTATCAAAAGTCGTCGTTTCAATCCGTAACCGTCAAATAGAGGGCACCGACCACTCTGACAGTAAGAGGAATGAATTCAATAACCCTCCAATGATGTTCGTTTGGATTTATTGGTCAGTTTGATTGAGAGCTTGGCTCCGTGAAAAAATAGTGTATGGTTAACTTTTCCTTTGGATTCCACAGGCATTTTGTTGAGGCTGCTGTACTGTCAAATGCGTTCCCTAACCTAGCTTTCATCTTACTAATATTATAAAAGTAAAGTTAAATGGATGTTTGGATGTTTGTTACACAATAGTTCCACAACGGCCGAAGAGATCTAGTTGAAAATTGGCACAGAAATAGAATATTTTCTGGAATAGCACATAGGCTACTGTTTATCCAGGGAGTGCGAGTGATAACACCAGCGGAAGCGACATAAAAAAATACTTGACAAATAACAATACTTGTTCATCCCAAAATGGAGTTGGATTCCTGGTAAACTTGCGGGAGATGGGATGGGATTGAGTTATCCCGATTCCTGTCCTTCAGTACCTACAGTTACCCACTTACCTATTTGGACCAAATCACATTTCCAATGTTACTTCCCTCGCCGTATCCTGATAATTGTGTTTAACTCTCAGATAGAGTATCCATGTATCCTATGACATTTCGGAAATGCTATCCTAAAAATATAAGTATAATTCGTACGCGAATAGACCAAATATAAAATGTGAATTCAGTTTGCGAAACTTTAAAAAATATTATTCTATTTCTATATCCTTAAACTAGATACACGCATGTAATGACGCAAAAACGCAAGTAAGCGTGGTGAATATGAAATCTGCCTCGAAATTCAAGCTTTAAACCTTTTGATATTTATACGGCAAGGTTTAATTGCTTTCACCCATAAAGAAAGGAGTCGGTACGTTCATCTTTAATTAAAATTCTCAAAGCACCCGCCGTCTAAACGAATTTTCGACTAGCAATGTTAACAATAACTTTATTATTTATTTACAAAAATTGCTTTCAATTTTACCGAGTTAATTAACCTGGTTAACTGAACAAGCCGTACCTACACCATTATTTCCCATGTATATAAATAAATTAATTTATTCACTATATTGATTGAATTCTGGAATAGGAAAGTAAATTGAATCCAGACAAAAACAGTGCAGTTGATTAAAAAGTTTAATGAAAAAATATACGCTGTTTATTTAAAAAGAGAATAGGTATGTATATTCTAAATAAAAACTAATATTTATCAGGCAATAAATAGAGAATGTTTTAAAAAATCTCCTTCATTGAACATCTCAGATTAACATCCATATCAGATTAAAACATATATTAAATTCGTGATCCAATAAAAGGGCTAAGTACCTATCACTCGATAAATAATTTAGAGCGTTCATTTCTCAGGATTTGCTGTCAAAAGGCGTCGAGTTGCCAGATCAAGAGGGTAATTGTTAGGAGGGATTTGGGAGACGGCGGCGTCCTATGGCGCGCTACATTTGAAACCTGTGTAATATGCTTAGATGTAACCCGGCCCTGTTCAATTCAGTAACGTAAGCTGACTAGCTCGACGATGTTTCAGCAAGGTCTTATGCTTCATCTCTTTCTTTGAATACGGTATCACGTGAGACGGCTGCCGCTCACGTCGAACTACGGTCGTTCCAAGACGAAATTTGCGTTAGGGAATACTTATGCTGAAGGATTATTGTCGGACTGCTTGATTAAAAATTTCCTTGGTGATATATTATTGGGTTTATGTAGAGATTTTTTGTGAGCACATTTATTGAATTTAGTACCTACATGTTTTTTGCTAAAACATATATAGGTATATTTTTTCAGATTGATGTGCTGACTATTTATTATGATTTTTCAGTAGGTAAGTTTTTGTAAATTGGTGAAAGATATATAATTGTTATAGATACTAAAATTATATTTAGTAAAATAGTCTAACAAATACCTAAAGTTATATTTTCACAAGAATATGCCGTAGGTAACTGTAACTTTAATATTTCCACTTTCTAGTTGAAACTTTGAATAACATGGCAGCTATTCATATATGAACAGGAACACGTCTAAACTTGAAATTAATATGCAGGTTTAAATATTGACGTAGTTACCTTATGATATGGACTTCTTGCTATCCTACTACTATTATAAAGGCAATGTTTGTTATTCTTTCACGCTATAATAATCAAGTAAATAGAATAATTTGTCAATCTTTATCAAAGTTAGAATTTCAAAATGAAACAAAAATGATATCTTATATTGTGCGTTGTAAAACTCTCGTCCCAATATTTTACGTTTCTCCGCTCCAGTTGAATAGTTACAGAGGCAAACCAAATTTTTGTTGATTTTTCAAAGTCAAGTCAAGATTCCCAGACCACTTTAAATTACAAAGTTTTGAACCACTCCTCAGTGATTGTTGGAAGTTTCTGTAACTTTTCAAGACGTCAGTCAACATTTTATTTGTTTGATTCTTTACATTTTACCCCGCGCGAGCACCAGGACTGCAGGATTATTGAGGAGGTGAAGCGAACCGCTCATAATCGCTTCAAGGAGCCTCTATACATGACTATATGACATAGAACAAATGAGGGCCCATTCCGAAACTACGGGATTACACGTCATTACGAAAAGGAAAACCAAATTACAGTGCCGACAAAACTACACAACAAAGGCCCTTTCAACCCAGAAACTTCTTAACATCTCAACAAAGGACACGGCAACGCACCGGGTCTGGCAATACTTACAAGAAGAATGACGCTAAAAAGTGGCCCGACACGTGTAACACGGGAAAATCCAACCATTTGCTATCTTACCACCTTGTGCACGCGTTCGAACGGGCGAGTTCACTTGTCATTGAGTAACTTGATAGCTAGCCATCGTTGTCATGATTCACAACAATAACTCTTAGAGCAAATTGTTTATATATGCTTACGGCAAATCAAATAAAGGCAAACATATACACGTAACTTAACCCTAGAAAGATAATCTACGTCTTTAAGACGTATGCCCGACACAAATATTGCTATATTTTTTTTATTTCGCACGGTAGGGCTCTGTCCTTCTCAGTTTTCTCTGTGGCCCGGCAGAGCTTTCGTGAGACGGCTGAATCACCACGGTAAGTATGATAATTATGTAGATATTAGGACAGCTTACGTTCGACAGACGTATGATTATCCTTTGTGTAACTTTTGAACTTCGTTCCCTGTAGTAATAGTTTCCTTTTTTTACAAGTTATTTTTATTTTTTAGCAAATTTTGGCTATATACGGCAATAAATACCATATGATCTAATAAAATAGAGATCACAGAAGAACTAAAGAATACTCTTTTGCGACCAGTTGGATCTTCGATGTTTTGCTTTGACTCTTGTGTCATTCAATCCAAAACCCTCAAATATGGTGTGTTTATTATTGACTCTGTGTGACTCTTTCGTCACAAAATGATAATAAACACACATACGTCAAAAATAAGAAGGATTAGAAAAATTACATGTTATAAATATATGCAAAAAATAAAAATTTTGGTGACATTAAATTGATGTATGTAAAGGCTGTATCTAAATGGGATTTAAACATAAAAACTCTTGATTTTATAATTGAAACTATTAATTAGTAATTACTCTTAAATATTATGTAAAAAAAAATGTAATTTTATACTAAGGTGAATAGATTTACTCAATAAACGAAGACTTAATAATTTTTTGTTAATTTGTAAGAGGTTTACAGAATTTCGTATTTTTTTTTCATTATATACCATTGCCGATAATAATTTTGGTTTTATTTGTAGTAGAAAACCCTAAACTAATTATCCAATCACTTTTAAAAAGTTTATTTATGAAAACTTCTCCAATAGGCACATATAAATTTCAATACGTCTCAAAGACGTAAGATTATCTTTACCGTAGGACATAATAAGATTATCTTTCTAGGGTTAATTAAGGAGGATAAATACAAAAACAAATTGTTATATGTTCTTAAATCAATAGATTATTATTTATTAAATTACGAGAACAACGCTATGTGTTGTTGCTTAACATTTTTTAAAGATAAACAGACATGATTTATAATTCGATCTAAACGCAGCATCAAGAGGTCGTGTGGCCATTTACACAGCGGCGGTAGTTGAGAATCTCGACAATAACCGTGTGCAATATTAGGTCGCTTGTCAACTTAGGATTACACGTTGCTTGACGAATTCACGTGCTTACCACACTCAAGTATCACTGTAGAAAGTGTCCCCTCATTTTATACGACAGAACATTTTTCATTTGTGTCTTTCCAGTGTATTATGTCCCCAAGCCAGTGGTTTTGTTAGTAACCATTGTATATAAACTCAGGGGCGTATTGTAGCCAAAGTAACCCCCAACGTCTGTATTGAAGGTCGAGTATTTCTTTTATACGGTATATTGTTATTCGTAATTTGAATTTTTACGGTTGCTCTTTTATTTGACTATTTTATGTTGGGCATTATTTTGCGCGTGAAAAACTATAGGCGAGTTTGATTGAACGAGCGTTTTACTACCCAATGTTTATTTTTGTATAAAATTCAAGATAAGGAGAACAATGTGGAAGATATTTAGATAAAATCGTATAAAAAACATGATTATATAAAGAAAAAAAACCAAAAACATCCAATTAACAAAAAAATATAAAATGACAATAGTTGTCATTTTATATTTTTTGACATAGTTATTGCAAACCATAAATTTACTAATGTATTTAATAGCCAATATTACCCAAGACTTATATATATGAAATACATTTTTAGAATTAATTATTTTTATACTTTGTAAAAATGCATAGTCGTTGCGACCTCTTTCGATGAGAGATCCCCAATCACAGAACCCTTAAAGAAATTCAAGTTAAAGCATAACCTAAGTATCACTTTACTTATAAATTCACGTGTCTAAGCAAGGCAATCTCCGGAATATACCGCAATGTGAGAACCCCAGCTTATATCACGTACGCAAAATGCATAATTAACTTTATATTAACATACTGTGCGTACGGAACCGCGGCTTAAGACCGCCACAAGGCGTCTTGACGTGATTAGATGGGTTCCGCAAAGGTTTCTGTTAAGCCATTTATGTTTACACGCAACACTTTTCCTCAAGATTGTCTCTGGTTTTAGAGGTATTCCTTAAATGAGTTTTAATTAAACGAGATTTTGGGATGGTCTTGGTTAGATTTTAAGCGACAATAGTATGTTTTAAAAATTGAGACAACTAGAATTCAAGTAAGGCATCTATGCAATAACTGAGGACAATTCAGTAAAAAATTCTATCGTATTACAACTTACATAATGTGAATGATTTTCAATAACAGCTTTACTACTATGGTTTGTGTTAATGCTTATTTTTAGATATATCATCTTCTTCCTGCCCTAATCTCGCGTAAATACTTATAATTATTGATTCCACAAACACTACTTTTTTCAATAAAGCCTCAATGACACTAGCTCGATGTTCGCTCCTCGAATTATTTTCGTAAAAAGTCCGCTATTGTATCCATTTCAATATTTGATACAAAGATAATGTATATTTTTATACAAATATAACATACTCGTGTCTCCAAACCTCATCCATATAAACCAATAACGGTTACATGTGAAACCGAGCAGAAAACAAAACCAACGACCCTAACAAGATTCCAACTCGCAGATTGACGAGAAACACACTTATTTTCGTTTGTCATATATAAAGGTATATTACGTCTTTGACACCAAATACATAAAAAAGGAAGTACTATCTACCAAGTTAGAAAACAATAAAGCATAACATTTTAATTGAATGACAAATAAACAAAACAAAGGGCACATTACTGATAAATTTAATTTGAATTATGAAACAATTAAAAAAAGGCTTACAATTCAAACAATTGAAGATAGTTCCTTCCGCAGGGTTGTTGAAGTTTCTTATCTTTTGCTGGAATCGAAAGTTTCCATTCTATTTCTTTTACCGAGCACTACGTGAACAGCAGATCTCATGATCAAGTCTAGTACCAGACTCTCTGAGTATATCTATCTTGTGTCGCGTTTCCTACTAAACAAGACAAGTATAATTCAATTCTTGGCAACGGCACCAATAGGCCGGCACATTGCCTTTGTACATCAACCGGAATAAATTGGATAATGTTGTATATCTTTGACGAGGCTCGACGTATGTTCATATACCTACTTGTCTTGCGGGTATGTTTTATTCGTGCGATATTTCTGACGGTCAACACTGTCAAATTTACTTAGAAATGTGACTTCTAACTGTGACTTATGTGACTTTTGAGCTAAAGTTAATCACACTAATATTATAAAGGCGAAAGTTTGTGAGTGTGAATGTTTGTTACTTCTTAACGTCTAACCGGTTAGAGCGATTTAAATTAAATTTGGTATGGAGTTAGATGACACTCTGGATTAACACATAGGCTACTTTTTATCCCGGGATAATTAAAGATCCCCAGAAACGCGAGATATATAAAGTGATTAATCTACTCAAAAATTCAGTAGGCTTAGGGGTTACTTAACCTGACTATCAGGCTTTTAAGCAACCAAACAAAAATTTTTTTTCATGAATATGGCTGCTGTTGTGTATCTGGTTAGTCCACATAAGTGTGTATTCCAAAAAAAATTTTATCTACTATAGTAAAATTTGTTTAGTTTAGAATCAGATTAGCAGCGTATAAAGAATGTTCTTTTATCCAGGAAATACGTTCTGTAAAACCATTTTTCGAGAGCTCTATTCATACTCTACGAACATAACATTGCGCTGAGGACATTCTACATACCGTATGTTATGTTTCAAAGCGCCAGTGTTTGTGTATGATTACGTTACGGGATTCCAAAGCCGGTAGTACCTACTCGGGAGGACATTGAGAGCACATATGTGTCGATAAACAAGCTTAGAACCACCATCCATTTACGAAAACCGAGAAAAATACGGCGCCAATGTAAAATACGACGCCTCACTTGTAATGTTATCTTTTATCTGATTTTGTGAGCGATTGGCTTTGTTTCTTTCCGGCTGCTTAGCTTGGGAAATCTACAATAATATTCTTGCTCCATAAAATACGCCTGTTGGTAAATGTCGAAAGTAGATTTCGTGTCAGAATTGCCTTATGTATAAGTAATCTTATATGTCGATGAAAGTGCCATTATATATTTAACCATAAAGTTCAATATTTATTTATAAGATTTTACTATTATAAATAGGTAGGTACTTTAAAAGTTAGATGCAGTTGTCAAAAATATATCAGACGAGTTTTAAAGTCAAGTGAATTTTAAGTCGTTGAATTTCCTTTTCATCCAATAAAAGAAAGTCCCGAATGGACCAACACAAAGGTAGAAAAGGGCACTAACTTCACTTCGAAAAATAAAGATAACAGAAGAAAAGAGCGTGAGAATTCAGCGAAATGCTGGGGAAAAAATTAGGTGCGCCCCAAATCGACTATTTCGAGACTGACTCTAAGATTTCCCCGACGACCGACGTATTTAATTTTTTTTTCAGCTTTTAAAAAAAGGAAACTAAACCGGGAAGGTAATACAAGCTTTTCCGTTAGAAGGGGACACTTCTTTTCATTACCCCTGAGACGGTTTGGCTCAGCGGATAGGTACAATCGCAGGCACGGTCGTATTAAAAATCTAGTAATTTCTTTTGTTTTTAAAATATTCAATATTTTATCTTAGATATTTTTTTATTATAATCCAACCTTAACAGAATTAAATAATTATTAGCTACATGAGTCGTATGAAATGTGAATCATATTCGACATGAATACAAACTGAGTGCTGGGGCTTTGTTGTTTCAGGTTCAGATACCAGAAGGAATGCTAATTTAGATCTACATTAAACATTATGCAAATGTTAACATACACGACGTTTAATGTTGGGGGAGGAGTTAACTTAATTTTAAGGTCAATGATTGTTCAATAGGTACAGATATTTTTTTATTTATATATTAGAAAAAACCTTAGTCATCTATTTCATTATTTTTGTTAGTTTACAAAAAACATATTCCCATGTATGTATAACCCTAAAAAAATATTGTATAACCCGAGCCAAAACACCATTAAAAAAAAACAGAAAAGAATAAAAAAGGACTCTAATTCTATTTTCAAACTACACCGTTATTTCGGAGCATCACACAGAATTGTAAGATCAATTTCGCCGCGAATGTCCGAACGTGCAGAGGCTTCGTGTAAAAATCTCAATTGCGCGCGACAGTGGCGCCACGTCTGGCCAGTGAGATAGTGTTAACTGGCGAACGTCTACTGGCGGACATTTTTATAAAAGGACCACGATTGCGCTCGCCTGTACCTCCTTCGAGATAGAACCGGGAATTAATTTAAAATGTCAGGGGGAGGAAGTTGCTCGCGTCCGTAGGATTTACCATCTTTCCCAGACCCACCCTACACGTCTCCCCCGGGTGGTGCTAATCGAGCAACAACGCCGAGCTTCGGGCGGCGGTTAACTAACCCGCTCAAGATCCAAATGATGGAGGCAGGAAATGGTCTCCTCACCCGCTGCTCTGTTGAGTCAATCTGCAGAAACGGGGACATTGGCTTAGCCGCCCGTGTCGTGAGGTAGAAAGCCTCAATAAAAATTCACCCCAATCCTACGGTGGAGACCGCGCCAAGAGGATGCATGGCTGAGGGATGTCAGTCTCGAGCGCCAACCTTGGTGAACCTGGCGAACACCATTGTATTAGCCTTCTCACAGGAATGGCGTCACCCTGTGTAGCGACCACCCTATCGTCCATACTCGTGGGAATCAAATGATATGACTGATAATAAACCCCAAAAAACTTATACCCAACAACTTTTTCACAAAGGACTCCTGGAAACAAGACCAAGGTCCTTGTCATTCAGCGGATGCATCAACATGGATAAGCAGGCCGGAAGTCAGGGAAGTAATGTAAATACTTCTCAATCAAGCCACATGCAAAACAATACTTCAACAACCACCCGGACAAGTCAAAGGGACTCTTATGAACAACAGGAAAAAGAATTCTCAAACCAAGAGTGGCAGCAAGACAAAGTACCTAACAATAAACGCAGAAGGCTCGATAGCCCCACAGAAGATCAAAATAAACAAGCATCCACCAATCGGATTAACTACACAATCCCCGTGCAAAACGCTTTTGACATTCTCAGCGATGAAGATCCAAAACCTGTAAAAGAATACATACCGAAGCCTGAACCGATCTTTGTGACTGGCATTGTGGATATAACACCTCTGAGAGATCTTTTAAACAAAACGATTGAAAGAAACATGTATACCATGACGACACTAAAATCAGGACACATAATCAAACTAATGCCGGTAGACATTGTAACTTATAAAACTATAAGGGATAAACTCATCGAACAGGACATAAACCATTACACCTATAAACTCAAGAGCGAAAGGGCCTATCGGGTAGTGGTTAGAGGTCTGCACGCCTCAGAGGATATCAATATGGTTAAAGAAGATCTACAAGTAAATGGACACGAAGTTCGTCAAATAGTCAACGTGTTGCATCGAACTACAAAAGAAAAACTTCCCGTCTATTACATAGACCTAGAGCCACGAGCTAATAATAAAGAAATTTTCAATGTTAAGTACATTAACTATGTCAAAGTAACGATAGAAGCACCCTACAAGAAAAAAGAGGTGTTGCAGTGTAAGAGATGTCAAAGATTTGGGCACTCGAAAAATCAATGCTTCAGACCTTTCCGATGCGTTAAATGCGGAAACGACCACCCAACGGCATCGTGCACCAAAACCCCGGAGACGGATGCTACCTGCGCTAACTGCCAAGGTAAACACCCGGCAAGCTATAAGGGCTGCAATAAATATAAACAGTACAAAGAGAAGATACTAAAAATAAAGCCTGCCAGCGAAACGTTTAAATACACACCTATGACCAAAGAACAAAGACCTAGCAATGCCGAAAGTGTTAAATCGACGTATCATCCAAGAACCAGCTATGCTGAGCAACTGAAAAACAAAAGCGACAAGCCTGCGACACAATCTAAAGTTTCCTCGTTTGAAACTAGCCAACAAGATATCACCAGTCTATTGGACACAATGTTTAATAGATTCCAAGCAATCATGAAAAACATGATGGACAGCATGATGGATCAAATGATCAAACTAATCACCCGCCTGGCTTCACCGAGGGACTAAACATCCGCATCATAACCTGGAACGCCAATGGGCTGACCGACCGACGGCTAGAGCTTGAGTTGTTCATGAAAATTGAGAAAATCGATATCGCACTTATATCGGAAACAAGACTCACTCAAAGATCACACGTAAAATTTGAAAATTACATTATCTACAGAACAGACCACCCCTCTGGTAACTCCCACGGCGGGACTGCTGTCATCGTCAAAAATAACATCAAACATTATCCGCTTGAACCTTACAAAAGGAAGGAAATACAGGCTACATCAATTAAGATACAACATAAAAACAATGACACAACACTCTCTGCAATCTACTGCCCACCTAGACATACGATAGGAGCTGACGTTTTCAGGCAATTTTTCAATGAACTGGGCCCGGTTTTTATCTGCGGAGGAGACTGGAATTCTAAACACACATATTGGGGATCTAGATTAATTAACCCAAGGGGCAGACAACTATATAAAGCCACACTAGACCTTAATCTAGAATGCGTCTCTCATGGAGAGCCAACATACTGGCCCACAGATAGCAATAAAATACCAGATCTGCTAGATTTCTACATAACAAAGAACTTTAGCCGTAACTACTTACGGATTGAAAAATGTGAGGATCTGTCGTCAGACCATACTCCAGTCATTTTGAATGTATTCAAACAAGTTGTTCCACTAGAATCACCCAATTATATCCACAGCAATAACACTAACTGGGACGTATATAGAAAAATTGTAACAAGTAATTTAATCCTAAACTACAAATTGAAAACAGTTGAAGACATCAATACTAGTATCGAAATGTTCAACAGCACAATTCACCTGGCGGCCAACGAATCTACACCAAAAAATAGAAAAACCAAGACCAGAGAAACGAAACTTCCTAGGAACATCATGGAAAAGGTTAACGAACGGCGAGAAATGAGGAAAGAATGGCACAGAACTAGATATCCTACCGACAAAACTAAGTTTAACAAAGCAACAAAAGAGCTGAAAGAAATAATAAAAGAATACGAGAACCTTTGCCTACAAAGACACTTATCGTACCTGACCCCACATAAGGATACTAATTACTCGTTATGGCGTGTTACCAAGAAACTTAAGCGACCAAAAGAACACATCCCACCATTGCGAAGACAGGACAGAACTTGGGCTAGATCTGAAACTGAAAAAGCCACTGCATTTGCCGAACACCTGGAAAAGGTTTTTACTCCGCTACCTTGCACGGACAACAATAGAGACGAGGAAATAATAGACTACCTCCAGTCGCCAAATCAATTATGCTTCCCCCTAGAGGCAGTTAGCCCTACTGAATTAATGAGTGAGATTAAAGCTCTTCCATCAAAGAAAGCACCGGGCTATGACCTATTAGACTCCGTATTGCTAAACAACCTCCCTAAAAAAGGTTTAATGTACTTGGTGATGGTCTTCAATGCCTGCCTGAGACTCTCCCACTACCCATTCCATTGGAAACTTGCTCAGGTTGTCATGATACTTAAACCTGGTAAACCGCCAGAAGAACCCTCGTCCTATAGACCAATTAGCCTCCTGCCTTTGGTTGGCAAGTTGTTTGAAAAAATTATCCTCAATAGAATGCGTCCTCATCTAAATACCATTCTTCCTGGACATCAATTTGGATTTCGACAGCAGCACGGCACCATTGAGCAGATACATAGGTTGACAAATACCATCAGCAATACACTGGAAAACAAAAAATATTGTTCGTCTGTCTTCCTGGACATCAGTCAGGCCTTTGACAGGGTCTGGCATGCTGGACTCCTGTTTAAGTTAAAAAAATATCTGCCCCATTCTTTCTTTTTCATACTGAAAAGTTACCTAGACAAGCGTTGTTTCGAGGTAAAATTGCACAATATCACTTCAGATTTGTATGAAATCAAGTCTGGCGTTCCACAGGGGAGCATCTTGGGGCCCTTACTTTACCTCGTATTTACAGCCGACATACCAACAGATGATGACACCTTCATCGCCACATATGCTGACGACACGGCAATACTGTCAGTACACACCAATCCAGTTGTTGCATCAGCGACCCTTCAGAAACACATATGTGAAATTGAGAAATGGCTAAAGACATGGCGTATAAAGGCGAATGAGAACAAATCTGTGCAAGTCACCTTTACTCTAAGGAAAGGAAACTGTCCACCAATCACACTAAACGGTGAACAAATCCCACACGAAGATAGTGCAAAATACCTTGGCATGCACCTGGATAGAAGGTTGACTTGGCAGAAACATATCTGGAATAAAAGGAAAACCCTAGACACAAAGCTGAGAAACATGTACTGGCTGATTGGTAAAAAGTCTCAGTTAACCAATGAAAGCAAAATGCTGATATACAAAACCGTATTGAAGCCGGTTTGGACGTATGGAATAGAGCTCTGGGGAACAGCAAGCAACAGCAATATTGACATCCTGGAAAGGTTTCAGACTAAGGCTTTGAGATTCATGTTCAACATCCCTAAATGCATACACAATAAATACATCCTGCAAGATCTGAAGCTTAAAACTATAAGGCAAGAGATCGCTGCCCGTAGCACAAATTACCAAAAAAAGCTCACCAAACACGTCAACTCACTGGCTGCTGATTTATCAGGGTCCGGAAGTATTGTATACACAAGACTTAAGAGGAACAGTATTCCAAGTTTAATAAAAAGATTCCCAGCAGAATGAGTGGAATGGTCAGCGGACTATTCCACAGTGCTGCAAAGACCAAATGTATGCAGAAGAAATTCAAATAAAAGAGCAGCTAAATGTCCATGACAGATTGCTGTGATGAGCAGGATACAAGAAAAAAAAAAAAAAAAAAAAAAAAATTTAAAATGTTGTGTTAATTTTTAGCTGTTGTTGTTTAATTTAAAACTTGGAGCGGAAATGTTTATTTTAAGTTTCATAGTTGGAATGGTAGGGAACTATGCGAGGATTTGTTTCGTTTCCCCTTTTGATTATTACTAAGTACTCTCTGGTTGGAAAATATGTTTCTTTCCTTTCATATTCAAATTGTAATATTAAAGATGTTTTATGGTTTATTTATGAGGAACTCGAGCAGGATTCGAGACTTTTTTAGTTTATACATATCAAATAAATAAGATGGTATGATAACAGACGCATATAACTCGTGAAGGATACTATTAATAACAGTAGACCTACATCATTAAGCCCCCTTTGAACTTCAACGTAAGTAAGTACTAATATAATCAAGTGTAGTCGCCGTTTGAAGACGGCAACATCAAAACTTTGTAGAACAAGCACGGCCCTTGTGATGAAAGTACGAATGCGAATACACGAAAGACCGTCAAAACGCGATCTTGTGCCAGCCCTGACCTAAATACATTTTGGAGAGTCGCAAACTCATACGGAGTTCGCAGGGTTGCGATACGAAGCGTAAAATATTGTGTACACTCGAGGACAAAGGGGGGGTCGCATTAAAACATAATTTTTATTCAAAGATGTTTTCATTTGGTAGTTGGAAGTTTGCCAACAGGATGCCGCGGTTCCTAGGGATCAGTATGATTAAGCTTTGCGTTACGAATGTTGCATAATAACATCTTAGAGTTAATAAAGGAAAATGACGTTTCATGTGTATATAAGTATTTCCCCGCTATATCATTTTTCCACGAACAACTGTTCACGTCAAAAAAGCTTTTTATTTTATCTTAATATAGGAATAAGGTTAATAATGCATACAGCCGTTATTTTAGTAAGTCGCTAAGCTAATATTAATTAGTGTAAGTAATTTTAAGCCACCGAGGAAAGTTGAGAGCCTAGTTGGAAATTGAACGGAATAATATCAGAGTGATTGTCATAAAAATTTCGCAACTTGTTCCCGAGTAGAAAATTTAATATTAAATTTTAATAAAGGCAACCCAATTCTTTTGCGAAACTTTAACGAAGTTTCACTTGAGAATGATTATAATTTCATGATAATAGTGTCTTTATCTAGGCTCAGTTTAATTATTTGTGACAAGATCATGTTAGACTTCACGCCGGTGAAAAGACTCCGCCATAACACCGGAATGAAATTATTATTTAGACTAAACAAAAACTAGTGAAGAAAGGATTTAAATACTTGTCTACAATTTTGGTTGACCGGTTGGATTGGTGGTTAGCCGGACCTAGAGGTTAGATCTATATTTAGGACACGTTTTTTGTGTGTGAACAAGTCTGTTTATTTTATATGTGAGTCTAAATATGTATATCAGTACCTGTGTATTTAAATATGGTATTGCTATCTATCCAGCTTTGGTTAGTTTAATCGTGTGTATAGAATGTCCTAGGATTTAACTATAATTATAAAAAAATAACAACAATACTTTTATTCAAATAGGCTTTAACAAGCACTTACGAATAGTCACTATTAATGCTCGGTTCTGAAAATTGGTAACCGTAAACGAAAATTTATAGACAAAATAACACCAATTGCGGAGTAACCCGAGTCAAATAATATACTACAATACCCCATCATAAAAAACAGTTTTGATGCATTCTGAATAATAAACAAATTAACTTAAACACGGTCAATCGTATATAAACTAATACAATTGCAATAAAAGTAATTGCATACGTATAAAACGGCATAATTATTTCCTAAGCAACGTTATAAAAACTAAATAACAAACAATGAAAAATACTTTACCCATTAAGTAATTTAGTGGTCAGCCGAATATCGGTCAAACCAATTAGAAACTTAGCCCACAGTAAAAGCAGTCGTAAATTAAATAGTATACAGTACACTTTACCCTGTACAGAGACACTACACGCTAGTGTCTAAGGAGGTGACAGTGTCTCGAGTGCTCTCGACGACACCGCAACACCAAGCGACGTGAAGTAAACTCGACAACGTCAAGTGAACTCTAATTCCGCACAAATATGCTTGATTTTTTAATGAACTTCCTCGTTGCAGTCAGCTTTCGGAGATCCGTTTTTATTTCAACAAAAAGCAGAACGGTTTATGGGCAGAAGTGGAAAAGTTTTTTTTATTTCTTTTTAACTGTAAAAAAAAGTACAAGTGGCTCGATTTTTTGGTCAGGTATTTATTATTATTTATTTATTAACAAATATTTACAATTCTAGGAGACAGCAGTAGACAGAAAATATTCAATATTGAAATTTAATGAAGGATCATCATTATCACTAAAAAGCAATTGTTCAAATATATTTTTTTATATAAGTAGGTACCCATTATTATTCTTAGCCCACAAGCGTTCTATTGATTTGCAGAAGAAATTAAATGGGTCTATAACCCACTTCATCTTTTATTTTATTTTAAAAACAAAATGATATGAATTAATAAAAACATATTTACGGAACCGTCGAAACATAAAATATATGACAAAATTTTACGTTGACTTTTTTCAGAGTTCCCTTTGAACCAAAGAAATAGGCGGTTTTTGGGTATATACTGTCAAATAACCAGATATCTTTGCATAATGAGTCGATAGACGCGTTAAGGGTTTGTCGTTGGGTAGGTATTTCATGTTCTTTGAAACAGCGTTTGATGTCGCAACTTATATTTAAATAAAAGAAAAATTTTATAAGACAAGTTTAGTAAATGCCTTAGCATTTAGACAACCATTAAGATATTCTGCATTGACAAGCAAAAATCAAGTGAAAAAATATCTCAAAAACTAAAACTAAAGTGTTGAAACTGGTTACTCCCGACGACATTTTCGGCCTAAACTTTTTCGAATATCCGGCGTATGTCCTTATTTTTTCAGGCAAAACTTGTTTCCATCAAGCAAAAAACCTATCAAGTTCACACGGTGGAAACGAAAAACGAAGGAGTCAAAACTGAGATTAGGGGAAATTTGGTTGCGCTGAAATTTCACTTCTTACAAACACCGTCTGCCCCAAAAAACTTGAATAGAAACCGTAATATGTATTTAAAAATAATAAAAATCATAGGATGGATGCTTCCTTCAAGTCTTTAAATAATGTATCACAACCGAATCCCTATAACTGCAAAATAGTTGACAGAAAAATTTAAACTATTACGAATCCAATCAATTTATAATTCTGTAATTGAAAAAGATATCATTAATGTATTAATTTACAATATGCTTCAAGCCTTAATACCAGACCTCACTTAAAATAGCTTAGATCGTTAAACCGTAAACGTCTGATGAAAAGCATTTACGCCGTTTGACCTTTAATCTCGACTCCAAGGTTGATCTAATGCCTGCTTCAACACGATCTGAAGATTAGATAAATCTACCTAAATTAGAATTCTTGCAGATCTTTGATAGATTTTCTTGCCATCAGAGAACATTTATAAATTGATATATTAAATATCAAGGGACATTTTTCACACACGCCAACCTGATTGCAAACTAAGCAGAGCTTGTGCTATGGTAACCAGTTACCAAATTTACTACATATACCTACTACTTTTTAATTACATACAAATTTTTATACTGGTGGGATTCCAGGTCATGAACAGCGACATGAAAGTCAGGGTCACTGACCGCAAAGTCAATCGGTATGTCATTACTTCATTCTTTTGCTGTGCTTCGAAAAATTGATGATCTTTCGTGACCTGATACTCTATACAAACACTAGTCCATTGACCTATGGCCTCACGAGTGGTCTCTACAATCCGGCATACACCCGTGGGGAGCATTTGTCAATCCGCACAGCCTCATACGTCACATGTGAATAATTTATTTGGCCCATAAAGGTAGCTATGTGATGGACATTGCTTGTAATTCAGTCATAAATAATTAAGACTGCACATCGAGGAACCAAATATTGATGTATATTTTTCATGTGACTCCCTGTAGTTTATTATGTTTTATATCAATTTATTTACCATTACATAGTCTGGAAAGATTGACGGCAAAATTGTGATGACAGTTTTCAATAAACACCTAAAAATAACTGACTGGTCATATGAATACGAAATTCATAAACTCGAACAAGGCAAGTAAAAAGTGTAGACTAGAATTATTCATATTACACTCCCATAAATAAATAATTGAGGGCATAGTACTTGTGTCACAATCACAAAGCCTACTAAAGACCAGGTCATAGATATATTGGTGTATGGTATGTAAGAATAAAGAAAAAATGCATATAAAAACAAATTGCACAACGGCTCAGTTATGGCTTCCACTTCGATCCTCGTGCCTGCGGCCGATTCAATTAAAGTAATATTAATAACCCAACAAAGGTTTTTAATAAGAAACAAACACAAAGTGGAGGGGTTAAGCCGAGGATACTGATAGGATGGAAAATTACACCTCGCCTCGTCTCAACACAAACTGCTGTAATCACAAACAATTTCAAAGCGAAGAAGATTGCTGCGATTCGCAATATTGTTGGAATACCAGTTTAAAGTAGAAGCTGACAGCGGTTTGAAGTGGAGTCATAATGCTACTTTTCTAAATGAAAAAATTCGATACATGTTTGTTAATCTATCAAGCCCCAACCAATGAAGGCATCTAAATGAAATTTGCTTCAGACTTAGACTTTCCTGGATCTATATGCTATAAATAGGTTACTTATCTCGGGAAATTTGAAATCCCCGGAAATGCAGGATACCGTGGGGCGGAACCAAATACGTAATATAAATAAGAAAGCTTTATAGGATCTATGAAAATATGTATACCTATACACTATTACATGCAAAAACGGCTATAGGAATTAAAAAATAACATAACTTGTAGGTTATTTTCTGGGTTTATCTCCATCCTAATATAAATTATTCTAAGTAGTATTGAAAACAGTCGCTTCTCACTTGTCCCTTGTATCACATCACCGACTTACAAGCAAAAGGAGAGATCTCTTAAAGTGTAAATACAGATTGCGACTTTACAAAACGTGTGTACGTTGTTACTTTACGTCAGTGTAAAGTTGGCGTGTCGATATCTTTTGCTCTCGGTGGCTTGTATCCCGTTAATATTTATTAGGATTAATCTCTATGTTAATTTCTTTCCGTATGAAATGTATTTAGATAATTCATTCTAATTAGATAAAAATAATTTAGATTAATCCAAAATTTAATTTGAAAATAATATCTACCATTCTTGAAATCGCCGCAAATGTGTAACATAAAAATATTACTACCTATTGCACCTAAAAACTTGAAGAGAAAAAAAAAAACTACGTTAAAAAAAACCGACTTCCAAAAATACTAAAAAGCAAAAAATAACTAACGCAATTTATAACACTTTCCTCTACTTAACTACTGACTACTTATTCTCTCCGCTTACTGCTTGGTTTGAAGTTGGTGCCAAGCCACAGCATAATTAGCAAACCTACAGTAAACAATATACAAAAGATCTTTGTTAAGATTCTCCATGATTTAATAAGGTCAACAAAAACTTTGGCACCGTTTGCATTTAAAATTCTAAATTTTAGACGCATGCTCTTGGTTTGTGAGTTATTAATATTAGAAATAAACGGTCCTTTATAGGACCACTATAGTTGTAGAATGTAAATTAGGACATTTATTTCATCGTCGTTTTCATTTGTTTCTCATTGTCATTTATCGTAGTAGTTAGTAGGTTATCGTGTAGAAATTTATTTGTTACACCATTTTATTTCTTTAAGTAATTGTTTTTATTCATAGATGGCTTGGCACCGACTTCAAACCAAGCAGCAAGCGGAAAGAATACTAGTCAGTAGTTAAGTAGAGGAAAGTGTTATAAATTGCGTTAGTTATTTTTTGCTTTTTAGTATTTTTGGAAGTCGGTTTTTTTTAACGTAGTATTTTTTTTTTTGCTTTTTAGTGATTTAAGTATGGGTAGACTTATTATTTATTTAACAATCACAGAAAACTATTAAACCTAAGCGTTAATGAGATTAACCTTCAAGGTCAACCTAATAGCCTCAAGAAATACTATTCTCTATCCATATCTACGTATAATTTTGAAAGAATTTTCTCTGAACTCCTATCCTTTGAGGAGTTGTACCTTCCATCATCACCTCATCCATAGGAAATCATCATCAAACGCAAATAATTGAACAAACTGTATGATATTGACTGAAACGTGACAGTTATATGCTTGTAATTTGAGTGTTCTTCTCGATTTACTTGGGATCCCATTATCATATGCTTACTAGATGACCAGGGTACCAACTTGAATATGTACCCTAACGAACAAAAAAAGAATTACGCAAATCGGATTAGAAATGTTAAAGTTATCGACATACTAATATACAAAGTATCGTCAAAATGACATCGTCCAAATAACAATAATGCTTATAAAATAAAAACTACTAAACCAAACTGAAAGAAATTTTTATGGGACCACCTGGCAGCTATTCCGCGTCGAACAAAAAAAGAATCACGCGAATCGGTCCATTAACCGCGACGTAATCGATGTACATACATAGAAAAAAAAAAAAAAAAAACATACCGGCCGAATTGAGAACCTCCTCCTTCTTTTTGGGAAGTCGGTTAAAAATCAGGTCTGCTTATTCAAAAACTTGATATTTAGAACCACTATAGTAATTTTAAATACTGATATCACAACATAAATAATGTAAGATTTAGTTGGAAATATGTCAAGGGAAGTCTAGACAAACTGTAACCTTTACCTAGACTAGACAAACAAGTTTACATCGCTCGGCTTTTCTCATCAACTCCACGATACGTATCATACACACACTGACACACACACAAATTGCAGGCGTATGTAAATTTACTTTTCACGAGCATTACTCTCAGTGTAACATTTTATATTGAATGTTTATTGTAAATGTGTGGGAAAGCTATTTGAGGAGAGCTATTGCACATTATGTGCTCACAGTCATGTGAATTCGATTTGTTGGCTCAGAATGGAGCGGAGCTGAATTGACGGTGCTTTTTTATTATCATTTTACTCAACCGTTTGATAATACGCACGATTTGTACCAATGGGCTTATTGAATAATGAATATACTTATTGATCTGGAGTCGACTAATGTATCAATACTTAAATGCCCGGTTGGCTTGGTGGTTAGGTTTCCTATCTATTAAGCTAATAGTCGTGAGTTCTATGTCAACTAAGGAATTTTCAGTCAAACATTTGTATGACTGAAAATGTTTGTTTACTCTGTAGGTATGTGTTTTATAATTATGTAAGTATTTGAGGTAGTTTATTAGAAGCTAATTTAGCTTAGCTTTCAGATAGAGTCTAGCTCTGCTTAGTCTTTAAATCACATTGGCCGTAAAAAATAAAGTTTAATTTATTTAAGGCAATGTATAAGGCGAAATTGAATATCTGCGTAAAGCAGAGTTATTTTAATGTAATAATACATTTCTCTGAATATACTTTACACAACGAAATTGCGAGTTTTCTTAAAATCTATTAATATTTATGGTTTAAAAACTGTACAGCAAAGTTATTGGATTCATCATTACAGAAGCAATTCGAAGCGAGATAGTTAATAGTTTATTTACTAGAAGACTGAAATTGCTCTGCAGACTGGATATTTCTGTTTGATTTTTCAAAGCTTACTTTCATTCGTGACTGCAAAAGTGTTAACTTTTGAAAATGAGTTTTTCTATTCATATAATTTTACAATTATATTAATAAGTCTTTCCAGCAGAAATCGAATTGCCTTATTTTAGTACTTATGTTTGCAAGAAATATTGGTGGCTGATTTACCATACCCTTAAGTAATAAGGTTTTATTATTTAACATCCCTAACGTCAAAATGTATGAGTACAGAGAATCTATAGATTGATTTGCAAACAAAAAAAGGCTACGTCCAAGAAAAAAAATCATAATAACATGAAGAAAGAAATCTATTTTAATTTGAAAAACCATTTATCCACTAATTTACTATATACATTCAGTGGCAGACAGAGGTGCTAAACATTTGGCACGTGTCCCAGACTAAGCAGAGTGAGAAATAGCTGGCACGTGTCGTTCTTCCATATAATTGCTATTGATTGGTACTAAGCCCTTCGTAATGGAATTATATTCTACATAAAAAAAACCTTGCTTCATGTTGTAAATCTATTAATAATCACAAAAACATTAAAAATACCCTTTATGTGAATATTTCACTAGCCATTCGTTACAATTATTATATTATGGTAAATTGATTAAGATATATAATTTATACTATTATTATGGTCAGGGGCCATATATAAGTCACTGTATAGATATGTATATTTATCGTAATAAAAAATATCATATACCTATTTTCTATTTAGTAAAGACGTGTGGTAACTAAGCCGTTAATTTTTTTATAATAAAATTACCCTTTGAACGCATAAATCTACTTTAACTTACAAAAAGGTACATGAAATTAAAACAATGCCCACGAGTATTTTTTGTTGTTTAAATACACAGCCCTATTTCCATGTGCTACGAAAAAAATAATTATTTCATTCAGATTTTGAAAAGGTTTCAAACCCCTAGGAAAGGTATATCGGCTAGTATTACCTGAAACAAAACGATATTTGATAGTAGACACAGCCGAAGCCGTAGGGGAAATGAAAACCAGTCCGGCACAGGCTTTAATTTAGCTAATTTTCTAACCCAATGAGTTATTGTTTGGAAACTCAATTACGAACAATACGGATTATCGTCGGATCAATAAATTTGCGTGCAATTGAAAGAACTTTGTCCTATTAATTGAATGTATAGGTAATACATACATACATAACCTATGTTATGGAGCAAGGACCTTTTCAAATTAGCCTAGTTTTTTGGAGGCCATAGATGTGATGACGATGTTCGATGGGTTATATCAATAGGTAAACATTATTAATTCTGCATCGATTTTCAATTTACTTTAATAGAATTATATGAAGGTACTTATTGAATATCTGCTCTAAGCCTCATTAGAAGTATTGATGTACTTATAATAAATCGAATATTCGTAGCATCCCTAGCGGTCATGCACCGCACTAGTCGCGAACTGTCAATCTAACAATAGATTGATTCCCTCGCGTTGTTGCAATAGCGAATGACGATCATATATAGGTATATAGTTTTGTTTCGACATTATATAGCTAATTAAATTTATCGAACTAACAATACGTAAGGCATATAACTGATATCGGTACATCTCTAGTACCTATCTATATTATAAACTCACATGTAACTAAGTCTGTCTGTAACGCTTTCACGTCTAAAAAACTAACCCGATTTTTATGAAATTTTATAGGTATCAAGATGTAGCTACTAGACGGGAATGCCCATACCTACTACCTTTTATCCCGGGAACCGTTGATGGATCTCCAGGAATGGGAGCAAAACCGCGAGCGAGAGCTAGTATTAGTATATAATTGGTTTGTTAGCACATGAATATTAGCTTGTGATCAAATTACCGTGTCTAGAGAATGTCGCAGGATATAACACTGAACTATTTGTAAATAAATAGTACAAGAACGGGCGAAATCGAACCTACGCGGAGTGTTGCAAAATATGTTAAGTGCGCCAAGTTCGGACCAAGTTTGCCCGCTCGAGAGTTCGATCGATAAGTTTGTTCGCCTCAAAGTGTTCATTGTATGGGGTCTTGTGTCGGACTCTACAAAGGGTTTTAAGAATATTCTCGCGGTTCAAAGTTGATCTTCGATGTACACGTATTTGTTGTGAGCTGAAGTTTGTTTGTTTATAGGTGTATTTTTTACTATTTTACAAATACAACATTTATGTTAAAGTTGTCTTTTTAGGTTATTTTTTACCGTATTATTTTTTTACCTTGGTTACAACATAATATAGTCTCAAGCTTCATCTAAATCCCTCGCGTAAAAGAGTAAATAAACATTAGATACGTTTGGTCTGTAGACCAATCCCTCATAACGTATCTCATTTTATAATATTAGTAGGTAAGAATAACTTCATCGATAACAAACTAAACATAAAACAAGCGTACCTCTACGCCAGGTTACCGTAATAATGGCAGATAACCGTCCCCCGGCCATGTGGTAATGTAAGCCCGTGCCTTGTACTGGCAAGGCCACAGGCATCCGTTCAACTTTGCCGGGTTAACAAGTTGCCGATGTAAACAGGGAAAGTATCGTATAACTCGGCGAAGTTTCAGTTACAGGTGTATGTAGATAACTGGCTTCTGAAGGCTGCGAAGGCAACTTGGGGAAAGAATCAATTACACGGCGGAGAAATGGGCCTAGAGGGAGGCCAGAGTAAGTATGGAATGATTGTGTAGTTAAATGAAGATACGAGAATGTGGATGTTGGCTAGTAACCGGCGTGATAGAACATGACGAAAAAACCCTAATAAAATAATGGCCAAGAACGTGCTACATAGGGCTTATGTTTTTGATAAAAACAAAAGAAGTAAAACTGGCAAAACACCGAATTACTATAAAAATAGATAACTAGTTACAAAAGATAGAATAGATTTTTATGATTGGTACAGACTCACGGAACCATGCCAATATCATTGCTATTCTTTGGATAAAGTTTGGGAACGATAAGTATCTACCTATATATAAGAAAGTAACGGCATATCGTAGCTTTATAAAGTAAGCTATCATTTAATAAGTAGTACCTACTACATAATATTAAATATGGGTTATCAAGAGACATGACAACAAGCCAAAATAGATGTAAAGTCTCTAAAACTTCTAAAGACATAAAAACACTATCTCACTCCACACAAACACCAAACGGAGATGACACGAATCAACCCCAAAAATACCATCAAAAACACAACCCACCTTAATTGAATATCACAATAAACTTTATCACATAAAACCCAATATAAACTTCTCTAATCTCCAATAATATATCACACAAACTCGCATAGTTGCATATTAAACTCGCGTGTGGGGTGTAATATACCCCAACTAATGTTTGTGTTTTTCATAGGGGAGTGAGTATAGTTACTGGCCACTTGTATAGGGATATTTGTTTATTAAGGCGATGCAGCCATGATGGCAAAATTATAGAGGAGTCGTGAACCGACAAAATTCTGTTATGTATGTTTTGGTATGTATGGTTTGGTGTCTGAACCACCAACGGCTGCTTAATTTAACTGCAGTCAAACGTAGCCAAAAAACAAGCATATAGATAAAAACCGTTTTTATACGTATTTATTCTCAATGAGCTTAAAAATAGCAGAGCCTTAATAACAATGCATTCCTATTCTGTCCCCATAATGTCAGTTAATAGTTCTATCATTTCGATCGTAAAAGATGATTAAACAAACTAACGGGGACGTGGCCAGTTACAGTGTAGTTACCCCCATAAACCCCTGTGCAGAAATCCAGGCGACGCCCACCTGCCGGCTGCTTTAATCTGAATATAAATTATCCATAATTAAAGAGGACTCGGACATGGGGAGAATAAATGCGACCACTTGAAACAAAGCCGGGGGCTTGGCGCAAGCTACGGGAGAAACACATCATTTATAAGAGCACACCTGCGCTGCTCTCCTAGGACGAATATCTAGACTATATTCCGGACTCAAGATTCTAGAGTAAATGAATCGAGTGTATTTTGTATGCTATTATGAAAAGAGGTCTATATATAGATTCTAATTTCGGGCAGTATATTTTGCGAAAATTGTTTTGTTGGTGTATTTCGGTTAATATAACGAATAAATAATGTTACTTAGCTATGGCAGACGGTAATAATTGCACAACTTGTAAATTCTCTATTATTTGTATGTTTAATGCGTGTTTTTTCATTATCCATTTTGTTGTTACTGTTTACCCAAATAATTGAATAATCCATTCTATTTATTATTCATAAATAAACACATACTCTGTTTTAGCGTAAATTAAGATTAGTTTCCTATGCAGCTAACAGTCGTTTTCTCGCTCCATGTTAAGTATCATAATTATTAATAACATACTAGCTAATATATCCCTGCTTTAAGCTTCAGACTTGGACCGATCATAACTCAGTGAGCTCTTGTAATGCGAGCTCAAACGGCGCCATATTTTTACCGGAAGCTTTTGCGGGAAACTGTAGTAAATTCGGCGTAACGTGTCCCATTGAAATGGCTTCTGGATAGTGTTACTGTCTTTGAGTATTAAAGTGCAGTGAGAAAAGTGCAAAGGCTGGAAACGTTTGGAATATATTTTTTGTTATCAAAGTGGATAGTTTATCTAATAAATCCTATATCTAACTACAAACTACGCAGAATTTGCGATATGGTAATTAGTATCAAGTTAAGTTCAAGAAATCCAAATCTATTCGTTTCGCTGTGGCTCAAACAGTACACTATTGATGTCTAAACTGAACCTTTAATTGAGAGAAACTGGCAAAAATCTCATTAAATAAAACTTTGAGAAGTGGATATTTACGACAATTAATTATAGTTAAACATTAAAAGGATAGTTCACAGGCATGTATCATGTTCGAAAGGTTAGTTTTGTTATAAAGCATGTAGACTATATGAGTTAGACGTAGGAAAAACTGGAATATAGAAGCTAGTACCTAGCAATACACTTAAAGTATCACTTACGGAATATAATCCGTGATCAATTGTCGAAAGACGCAATATATATCGTAAGTGATACTTTAAGTGTATTTTCATATAAAATATATTTATTTACTATCAAAATATTCTGGATCTTTCTTCATACATAAGTATTTGTTACAACATTATTGTATCACTAGGTACTAAAAGATTATTTACACAAGACATGTATTTACGAGGTAGGAATTGAACCAGAGACACTAGATGTGGTACATCAAAATCTCGCTTTAAACAATATTTACCATTCCCTACAATTTCCCCAAAGAATAAACGTCATAATTGCAATACATTCAAAATACAAACGGCTCCATTGTTATACGTATAATGAAAGTATTTATTTCAAACGGGAGGTCATTTAAAAAAGCGTTCACAAACCTTTATTATTTACTCACGGGATCGATTGAACAACAACAAAAAAATACATAAAAATTTCCAATAACGGGTATCGGATATCGCAATGTGAAAATTAATGAACGTAGAAAAAGCTACGTTCCGATGAATAATGAGACAGCAGTTCAGTGAAACACAATTCAACGATATATTGTTGTTTGTGGCGTCGATTGTTCAGGTGTAGGGGAGTGGGGGGGGGAGGGGTTAACTCATAACCTAACTCATTGAACGCCTGGGAAAGGACTGAAAGCATTTATGTTCTGATTTGTATGCCGATACCCGTACGAACTTCGGCGAATTAATTTACTATACGGTTTTGATTAATGTTTGTCTATGTTTCGTCTTCGTTTCACAAGAAAATATTTAACGTAAATGGGTAGGCAGCTTACAAGCACTAACACCGCAGTGCGGTATTAAGCTTTCATAAAAATTAGGTTTGATACAATATAATCGTTTTATAATAGTCGCTAGGTAACGTGGTGGATAGCATACTTGTCGACTTTCTAAGTAAAAAAAAAAATTATCTATACATTTATGTTTTACCAATATTACCCTTGTCGCAAAATGGTACACCAAAATGTCATGCAATATTCCATTAAAAATTACAGTTTTCAATATTAAAGTTCGTATCAATCACCCAACCTTCACCATGTAATGCAAAATTACATGCAAAATCGCTCGTTGCGCACAGATTTCGATAATTTATGAACCATATTGTAAATTGGGGGTTTTTGTTCGGAAATTATATATTCGTGTTCATTTTCAATGTGAATTAAATGATGTGTATAAAACTGTTCGCGATTGTAGCTTAGTAAGTGTGTAAAGAATATCATTCATAAAATATGGTTCAATAAGGGGAATAATGTTCTTTAAAACTAACACGATTATTGAATAATTCTAAACATAATAACTATTTTAGACACTCCTAAATACTAGTTCGCGTACGCTCAACTCTGAGCGTAGATTAAAGTTCAAATTATTCAAAGAGCTGATGGAAATGCATATAAGAAATCTAAGGAAACACTGTAAGCCTGATCCTAAACTGAGCAGAACTTATGCCGTATGTAAACATCAAGCAGTACTACAGATACACGTAACAAACGGACATTTAGACAAATGACACTCGACCATTACCATAGGGTATCTAACCTACGTGGCCTATATTCTTTCAAGGAGTAAAAAAAACAAAACTGAGCACATAAACACCATTTAATTTCCATTTTCTGCAGACGACTGTACGATCCATATGTATAATACAACGGCCCTTTTCACGTACCAGATTGCTGGATCACAGGGTCCTCTCCCAGAGGAGGGCACGTAAAATTGCGTTGGGACATTAGTCTGACCTCGTGTTTCCCTCCTATGTAAAATAAAATTGGAAATTACGAGAAATTTTAACCACATAACAATGTCTCGCGATAAAAATCTCTGTTGCGCCGTCATTATTTATGATATTCAGGAATAATGGTGTACATGTGATAAAGACTTCCCATAGGACTTGTTCAGTGCACAGTGGAAACAAAGAAGATTGTCTGGTCTTGTCATATTAAACAAAGACGCTATGTTCTTTAAAAATATTTATACCTAATTACGGTGATACAATCCGGTTTTATTATAGCTACATTTTACAAACAGATAGAAATACTACCTTTTAGTGATATATAGAATATCGCAAGTTGAGAAAATCTTTATATATAAAAATTTGCACAAAATTTTAACTATACAAAGCGGGATATCATGATACTGAAATTTCTTCGAAGATTTTTATATGAAAGAAGGATTATAGGCACATTATATAATCCGTTATTAACACCGTAACAAGGTCGTCAATCTAACTTAATATTATAAGTCCTTGACGAGATACAGAGCAGGACATTACTTTTATTCCGGAATCATATCCACGTGAGCGAAGTCGCGGGCATAATCCTACTAATATTATAAATGCGAAAGTTTGTATGTATGGATGTTTGTTACTCTTTCACGCTCCAACGGCTGAAGGGATCTGCTTGAAATTTGGCACAGAGCTAGAATATGTTCTGGAATAACACATAGGCTACTTTTTATCCCGGGAACGCGGGTGAAACCGCGGGGAGCCACTAGTCTAGTATATTATGCAGCCATGACCTGACAGCTAATTGTATCTGGTTATATATCAGCTTAAGCACTTAGATTGTAGGCTTATGCTAATGTACTAAACTTTCACACGCAAACCGAATCTACTAAAGTATTTTCTGTTATCCGGATTTCTTGGTAGTTAGCTAGATATATAATATACTACAGCGTCTTTGATTTTTAAGCCGAGTGAGTGTAATTTGACGTGCTATTTGGTCCTTTTTCGCCAGTCCACCAAATGCAATTCAAACAGTATTCGATTGCTTCTCGCAACTATTTTCAGTGACGTTTCTATCACGCAGTTTGCATATAAAAAGTATTCATTGTATTTATTCAAAATATATTCTCTCTGTGTGCCAAATTGTATAGTCAAAAGTTAAAAAGTTAAATAGGATTAGGTCACTATAAAATTCCAGCTTTCACATTTATTAGTAGGATGAGTTGAATTCTCTGCGCCGTAAGCCTTAACAGGTACCAAAATGGATTTTAATATTTTGCACTGAACAAGCTCCCAAAAAGCAGGTTTATTTCCAACGCTACAGAATCCTGAATCTAGGCGTACATTTTTTGGTACACAAATAAAAAGTTCACAACAGAAAAAAAAGCAACGAGGCTGTTCCGATAAACTCGACCAATATTTTAAAACGTTAGGCTTTTTGCTTTCCAATTACTCAGGGGTACGTACGTTACGTCCGGCGGAACTACAAGCTTTTGTGTGGAGAATAAAATATTGTTTGAAAGGATATTTATTTATTATGTGAAAGATGTCTTATTGTAATATATTTTTTGTTGTAATTTTTGGTCATATTTAAAAACTTTGTGATATAATAATATTTAACTACAATATCTATGACATAAATACTAGGTACATATGTCTGCAGACATCGAACAATCAACCAAGATTTAAGATTTGCTATTAAATAAAATCCATACGAGTACCGTAAATACCCATCTCAAGAAAATATCGTCTCAGATCGTAGCTATGATTAGGTGCTCCTTATTTATTTGTAATTAAAAATATAAACAATACCAATATAAATGTTAACAATTTATTTTCATTATTCTGAAATCTCCTCTACTACTTAAGTCATAACTCAACAAAGTCTAACGACACCAAGTAAATATAAATAAAAGGGAATTCAATTTGTTCCGTTGCGGTCTAGTAGTTTCGTCTCCAATTGTAAATAGCTGTGTCTAAGTGCAATAAAATGTGGCCTCGGCCGAGGTCTCGCTATCTGATATTGGACCATTGGGACGCTGCATTGTATAGGATTTATATTTATATTAAGCGGGTTTTTAAAACATACATGAATATCTATTCTATTTTATGATATCTGTAATAATTTTAATTCCATAGGTATAATGTTCATACCTTTTCATAAAATAGAAATAAAAAATGCAATAAAAATACTATAAACAGCATAAATTCAGATACATCACAAATAAGCAGAAGAACAAAGTGTTAGCTCTCAAACATGTTAGTGCCTAAGTGTTTCATCGTCATCCTATTCAAAGTTAAAGTTTAAAAAAGTAACAATTGCAACGTAATAAAACAATTCAAATTCACGTGCAACAGAAATCCCTTGGCATTGTGCCCGAGGCAATATTATTTGGCTTATTTTTTTAGCAAGTCAAAAGTTTTGCGAGCTCTGTAGACAACAATGGTATTCGTACTTCGTCCAACTTTAATGAAATTTTCCGTAAATATTACGTTACAGTAATACCGCCGTAACCCAGATTGGAATAGGTTTGGTTTTGCATTGTCAATTATCCAAAAATAACAGGTAAGAGCCCTAGCGGTTGGAAACTTTGGCTAAATATTTCCATTCGAGAATCTCAAGTTAAAACGTCACCGCATCGCTTTAGGTTTCTTTACCGGAACATAATTGTATATAAGTAAATAATTAATAAAAAAAATTATAATATAATAATTATAATATAATATATAATATTGACAAAAGCCACAAATAACCTATGACTTGAAAAGAAATCGTAAGAAACCAATAAATAAATACCTAACCTGAAAACTGAAGGTGACCAAAATCAACGAAATATTCGTCTAAAATTGTCGTTGTATATTGTCATTAGTAACAAATTTAGTGGTACTCGTTATCGGGAGTCGCCAGGGCCGGTGTCGGGTTTAATGCTTATTTATCGAAAGGCAACTGTCTTCGCGGCAAGTGAAGTTATTCGCCGGATCTTGGTGTCAGCGCTCGACCGTGTTTTATGTGCTCGAGGGTCGTTTCATTGAGCCACAGGAGTCGGCCATTGAATAAAGAAAATTATAAAATACCCTTAAATGTGCTGTTGCGGCCATACGAAAAATATATAGCTTCGTAAGTTTTGTAATAATATTATGTTTTATTATATTTTCCTTAAGGATAATAGGAACAATATATTGATATAATCAACCTATGTTACTAATTACTTGTGGTTAATTTAATTAGGATAATTGATTTATCGTTATCAAAGGTGTTTGCACTAATTAACTGTGCAAAGTATATACATACTCAGTTTCATTAAGTAAATAAACTGGAATTTGATCTTACTCTTGTTTTTTTACTTTATACAAAACGTGCAAATCAATTTATTATTCCAATGGGTCTTTACAAGCACTTATGAATAGTCACCCTTCTATATAAATATACGTTAATAATAAAGTCACTTCTCTGATTGGCAAGATGACACTATGTTTTATTTTACAAACCTTATTATCTATACCGTGAAAATAACCGAAATATGTTTATATACAATTACATTACCTTTATATTATTATCAACTTATTTAATAGCTACTAACCTTCAAACACAGTAAGCATGGCGACGGCAGAGACCGCATCGCCCACTCCGTTCTCGGCGACACATTCGTAAGTGGCGTCGTCGCGTTGGGCGCGCACCGGCTCTATGCGGAGAACAGCCCCGTTCGCCCCAAGCCCCGCCGTGGAGTCCATCCCTGACACTTGGTAGCGTGATTGCATGCCTGTAAAGAAAAAAAGTAAGTTAGCAACTATGTATGGGGCAACGTCTAAAGGAAGATTCTTTATAGACGGCTGATCTGGTTCCAAACCATATAGTCAATACTGCGTAGACTAACACATTTCCTACTAATATTATAAATGTGAAAGTTTGTAAGTATGGATGGATGGATGGAAGGATGTTTGTTACACTTTCTCGCCAAAACGGCTAAAGGGATCTGCTTGAAACTTGGCACATACTTTGACAGAATATGTTCTTGAATAACACATAGGCTGCTTTTTATCTCGGGAAAATTGAAGGTCCCGGGAACATGGGTGATACCGGGAGAAGCCACTAGTTTACTGTAAATATTGCGTACTTAATACCTACTGCTACCGTACCGGTGTTCGACCTACACTCAGGAATTGTCATTTTACAATTAATTGGAAGTTTTTTTTTAATCGGATGAGTTCTTCCGGTGATGACATATTGCATACAAACTTACAAACATTACCTTTTTATAATATTAGTACGTGTACAAAGATATTTTAGAAATTGGTTTTTGAAACTTAGTCTTTATTTTATTGTGTAATAGTTTCCGCTACCTACCCACATTTCATTCGCTTGCAATCTTTGAGGAGTTAGTGCTGTAGACAAAGTTAGAAGTATTCGTTAGGTAGGTCACGTACTAAAGTGTTCCAGAAAGGGTATACCGTGGCCAATTTAAGAGTTAGCTCCATAGAAAGGCTAAAACTGTAACGTGGAGCTTACAGCTTTTGTGCGGGTTTTATGTTTATAGTAATCCATGATTGTGGCGTTAGGTTGGCAGTAAAATATTTATCTTGTTAGCGTATATTGTTTTTGCTTCAGTTAAGTCGTTTGTCCTTGGCCTAAATATACAATGTACCTAATATTTATCACTAGCGACTGCTACACTATTTTATCCGCATTCCTATTATCGAAGTACCTATTACAAAATATATTAAATGCATGTGCCAAGTTACATCTTAATCCTTCGATACGTTTAGGAGTAGGTAAAATTGTCCTAAAGATTGAGTAAACGTTTTTAAATTTGTCACTATATAAATAACATTATTATATTTGGTACTTTTGAATAATTTAAATATTTGAAATGGTAGGATATTTTTCTATTGTTTAACTTTTCTTTGGACCACGGTGATAAATAGTTGAATTTATATTCATCACAGTAAAAAGTTCTCTAGAATACCGCACATAAGTTACAACAAGAAAATCTTAAAATATAAGGATTAGGTTCTTGCATTGCACGGTACATTCTCGCGCTTTGCATTTTTCCACGAAGATTGCACTGTTAAAACAACAACACAGATTACTGTGCAGTTTGCATGGCTCTTATGCTGTAGGGATACGGCTGAATTTACATTGTACGCTATGTTTTTAAAGGTTAGCTGGAAAGTTGTTAGAATGTGGGTCTGGTGGTTGTAAGACAGAGTTAAATCGCCGCTCGTAGTAAGTGCCAAGAAAATGTATCTCACAACAAGTGAGAGTAATCGTTGTCTCTCAGAACGTAAGGATAATGGTTTTTACTTCACTCCAGCAGAGTCGTAAAGCTTGCACGGCGCGAGATAAATTCATACAAATTGAAAGCAAAAACGAATTTTGTTTATACCGTACCACTTTAACCGTAGGTACATGTATATTCCCGGGACTGGTTACCCCTTACAAATAACTTGTCAGTACATATTTTAGTTCAAATAACGCCTTACTGACAGATTTTAATTGAAAATTTTGGGTGTCTAAATGCATGTCCTCGCGGTAGGCTTTGCAATGGATACATTTATGAGCAGATGATGGTGAAATTGACCAAAGTACACAAACATTTACAGCAAGTGTGCATAAAGGCACCTTAACATTTTGCAAGTCTAAATGCGCATGTATGCATAAATATTAAAACGTCCAAAGATTAATTAAACATACCGAGTGAAAGAACAATATCATGTCGGTACCCTCGGAACCGGAGGTGGGTAATATTTATGAATGACCGTACGGCGGCCAGTTCCATCGTCGGATGATTTATTATGGCGTAACATGAGAATTATAACTATTTTTTGATGGTGTAATAAAGATTAAGAAATATATTATGTTATTACATAGATTTCTAACGATAGTTCTACCTATGTATAATAAACTCTACATTCATAAATAACTACATAATTATCAAGTATACAATTACTAGCTGGTACCCGCGATTTCACTTTGACTATTCGTAGGCGCTTGTACAGGCCTATTTGAATAAAAATATTTTGCATATGCGCAAAAATGGTTCAGCAGTTCATACGTACCTACCAAGCAAACAGGAGTCACTTCTCATTACAAATAGGATTTATTACTAGAGACCCGCCCCGACTTGCACTGCACTGGACGGTTGACAAAGCATATTATATTTTAACAAACTATCACAAAACAATAATAAACTAAACATAGTAATAAACTTTCGTCTTGAATCTATCTATTGATTTAACTGGATTAAAATTCGTGGCGCACTATAAGATCTAAGGGCACAGACGACGGGAAGCGACTTTGTTTTACACTATGTAAAGATTTGTATTATAATACAATAAATATATTGTTCAACAATATTTATTACCAACATTTTATATGATAGATACAAACCGAGTAGATAAAATCGGACCTCATAACCGTACAAAGTTGATGGCAGATATATGAAACTAAATCCGGTATAATAAATGAGGAGCCATAAAGATATGCCGTAAAATGCGTCCAATTTCATAGCACGATACAGTTTTACCTTATATGGTTAGAATTATTATCTGAAAAGCTTATTAAGTAAGATGTACAGCGATCTTTTCCTGCACAGATTCATAGCCATTTATTATACAGGTAAAATGTATACGTAAAAATGTTTAAAGATTTTAGATACTATCAAAGTGAATGTAGTGTAAAAGCTGTAGTCGATCATTAGGTTACAAAGACAAGAGACAATCAAATAAGGTCTACGAATAAAACAGTTCAACAAAAAAGAATTGTTACCGTATTAATCATTGTTTTTGATTGCCCAAATTACGAATATATTCATGAGATCTAAAAAATAAACAACAGCGAATCTAACAAAATTTATGATAGTGTCATGAATTGAGAGCGTTAATATCCAAAATTCATCTTAGGAAGGTATATCAAAGGCAACAAAACCACTTTAGACCAGTGTAATCTAAAAAGTTACAACGTACTTTTATATACAGGCTAGATAGACACCGTGATAGCAAACCGTGGATCAAATGAAACCAATTTGGCGGCAACACGCGCTCTTTCCCACGGTTCGGCTTTTGTTGCTGTTATCCAAAAAAAAGTGTAAATTCTTTCTTTCAGTCAGCGTGCGAAGATACAAGCGTTACATTATAGGGTTGGCAGTTCAATAGACATTCGAAAAAGTCAAAATATCGTTAGTAGAATGGTTTCCCTGTTTATTGGGGTATGACATCCTCAGATTCTATGTCAAAAATGTATTATGTATTTGTAACGAACTCCGTTTGATATCCATTTAAAATTAGAGTAGTATAGGACTGTCGTATATCAGCTAGGTATACCTACACTCTGTTTATTTTGGGAACAGAATAACCGTGTGTTAAAAATGTCTCAGGATACGGATTTTTTAGACACTGTGTTTTTGGTGTCAACCCTAAAAACTACGGGGACGTAGCACAGGCGTCATCCATCATGGCGGCGAGGCGTCGACGCGACTCGTGATTGTCAATCTAGCGTGGGACGCTGTGACTTTGCTCGGGTGTCTGTTTTATTGCTCACTTTGTTGGAAAACTTACATTGGAACTATTTGCTGTGCAACATATTGTCCACAAGTGGTATTTTCTTTAAGAACAGGCGAACTTTACCGCCGCAATGTCGGTATAAATGGTAACTATTTTCTTTAGAACAAAAACTCGGCTATAAATTCAATGTAGACATTCCAATATTTTTAATAATTCAATTAAGAACACTAACTTCAATTACTATAAAAAGAGATAAAAATATGTTTTTAAATTTCATTCTGACATAACAATGTTAGTTCTGAAATCGGACATGTATGAAGTCCAATTTTTATATCAAATGCAATAATGGGAACGCAGACCATTGTGTCTATAATAAAACAAACAATTATAGAGACAAACGGATAGGTAAGTTTTTTATTTCACGGTCTAACGATCACAAAAAACCATTCTGCCGGTGGCGGCACTAGCTCGTATGACACGACCACTGCAACCAATCGACAAATTTAACTTTCACCGCTATTGTGGTTGGCGTATGCGTAGGTACCTATTTGAATTTAGATTTTTATTAGCTTAATCAAAAACGTATATTATATTGTACAGGACGACGTTACAAGGTTATTATGTGCCAAATTATAGTTTTCATAGATTAAATGATATACATATTTATATTTATAATTTGAAAGTATATATTTAAACAATCTTAGGTAACTCACTCGAATCAAAATCATAATTATTACACCTCACCCATTAAATCTTTATTGTTTTAAATTATTTTTATTTCAAACCATTTCATTTCTTGATAGTGCACCGTGGAAATCCGAACGCAAGAAAAACAATTTATTATAAGTATCAAGATTCGTACTCGCACTTTACAGAGTCAGCGGCGCGGATTGATCGATGTTGGGTGGTGACAGACGGACAAATCGAGAGTAAGTTTGATACGGCGGATAGAATATGGAATGAGATCTTTACGTGTGATCGCTATCATTACTCATTTATGGTCACCGGCCTCGATCAGGGCGATATAAAAACTTATTATAATGATGAAAAATTCAACATTTCATTTATTTATTTATTTATTAATAAGGCACAGCAACAGCAAATGTATTAAACATTACAAGATAACACATTACATTACATACATTTTAACGGTGGGGATGACATGATAGCAATCCTGCTTTTCATCCCGTTCGTCGTGCATTCGATTCCTAATAAGATCAAAATATGTTTGTATGTGATCGTGTCGGTTCTGTGTCTAAGTGTAATTTCTGCATATGAATATATTTATAAATATCTAGAACCCACCGACAATTTATAAAAAAAAATATTGTACCTCGTGTATTTATTTGTAAAAAATTGGAGCCTCCAGTACCTACCTATTCCTAAAAAAACTTTACTTCGCAGGGTAAGTTCAACGATAAAATCTATATAAAATTACCAAAACCTAACACCACCAATACATCGTATTGAATAAAACGTATTATATGATTCACTATACACGGGACGCACAAAGACGAAAGCAAATAGAACGATTTATTCGGCAAATAAATTCTTATAGTCGTATCGTTTGCAACACTAGTTTAGTGCGGGGCGTGTGGTGTGGTCTGTGGGGTTTTTTCCCTCGTCGATACGTTTTTTTTTCAGCTCATTGCCTCGGGCATCGGGCTTATAGACGTCATTACCGGCCCCAGATATTTATGGGCCAAAAACGTTGGCTTTACATTTCAATCACGGACAAAAATAGTGGACTCGACGCCCGGCAGTTTCGCTCAGTCCGGTGTTTTTCATTGTCGTCCATCCACCTTTTTCGGTCGGATTGATTGGCAGTGTGAATATTTCACGTGCTTTGTTCTGCGGTGGTGGGGTGAAAGTTTCTGGGGTAAATTGTCCTGATATGTATATATTGTGACGAGAGGAGAATACGAAATACGATGGCTATATATATAAGAGTAAAATGAATGTTGGGAGTGATGTGTTTCTGTAAATATGTTATTCTTTGTCGATTTTATTTATGTAATTAAAGAAAGCGATTTTATGTGTTACTTAATAATATTTACAAATAAAAATAACATTTTCTGCATAGGTATGTTCTTTACGTCTTATCCACCAATCATAATTTAAATATGTTTATTAGTATAAAAGGTATCTATTTCTAATTTCAACCGAAAATCAACGCCATAGTAGTCTGCACCTATAAGCTTAACACATTTTTTATATATCTTCGTGTCCATCTAAATCTGTAAATTACTTACCGTCACATGAAGCATCTATTTCTTTATCAACCTTGTAGATATATAGAAAAAATAACAAATGAAATACTTACTAGAGACTCGTTTCCCGTTCTTCCGCCACTGTATATTCGGTATAGGATCGCCTCTAGCTGCGCAGTAGAATGCAGCGATGCCGTTAGCTCGCACTTGCAGGTTCCGCGGCCGGATCGTGATCTCCGGCGGATCTGCGTACACACACAAACATACTAATTAGGATTTTGTTCTTAGTTGGATGGTATACAAATGTAATTTGAATATGGAAGTAAATAAACAGTTGAAGTATTCGAGCATGTATTTAACCCTGCGTAAACTGTTACGGTAAGCGTTTGGCCAGTGTTGCGGCGCGGCATGGACCTCCTGACTTAATTGTGTACTAGTAAATAGCGATTGGCGGCTTTGTTGCTCGTTATAAATAGTCAGGCGCTTAAAAATAATATTGTATGTAGGGTCCGCCATTAACTCATTCGCATTTCATCGCTCAAGAGCATAGCAACTAATTTTATAATATTTATATCTCGCATTACATTATTGGAAACTATACAGTTTTTTATTTGGCACCATTATGTTTATGAAGACATAACATGGTGGCCCATGAGGGGAACTAAATCAAGAATCCGCGAAAACCAATATAAATAGTGCAAAATTGTGATGAACAATAGCCACGGCGTCTAAGCTGATCGGACGAATATAGGAGCCATCCAGTGGAAAATTTTAAGCCACAGAGTTCCAGTGAAATAGCTGCAAGCCAGGATTAGTAAGGAATCCCGGGATCGAGCAGTGGTACAGCTAAAGTACCACATCGTGCCGCGACATTCACCCAAAGATAAGTGTCCTTCCGTTCCATCATCACAAAATTTTACCTAAACACCTAAATACCTATAGAATCCTTTATAACTATTTTGAATACTAACCATCTTGTGCAAATAAACGTATTTCGTTGCTTTACAAAGCAAATTTAATGTAAAAACATAGAAATTGCATCATCATTTTATGTCACACTACCTACATATAAAAAAAAAATATCTAAAATTGTTCAGTTTTTATTAATTTAGCTTAAAAATAAGCTAATTATATTCAGATATCTACACTTTTAATATATCAAGTCTATAATTTCGATCTTTGTGCCAAATAGTTGCATTTTCGTTAGAGTATTTCATGTACAGTACAAGTAATTTTGTTTTCTAAATTATTTTCTTAACTATTTATCGCAGACAATATTTATATATAATCTAGTAAATATATAATACTTATCGTACATTGCGATACTTTCCAGGTTATACCTTGTTAATTACCTACTGCCCGCCGGCACTGGCTGCCTGCCGTACCGAGTGCAGCGAGCATTGAGTCGTTTCGTGCGGCAAGTGTCACCGAGACGAGGAACGTGAGCCATTCAATTTTATAAAACTAGTATTATTATTTGAATCTCAATCTATCTTTGCCTTCTCTTCATAATGTCGATTGTAGATAAACAACGTTACAAAGAATTGATTACAAAAAGAGTATCTGCCAAAGGACAGATAACAAAATTTAAGAATTATTTAAATGCTATTTCGAACTTGAAAGAATTAACTGATATTCAATTGACTGAGTTGAATTTAAGGCTGGCAAAGTTTGAGGCATTGTCGGTTAGGGTTGATGACTTGCAAAGTGAAATAGAGGTTGTAGATCCGTCAAACATTTCGACTGAAATTGATGAGCGTGAAAGTATCGAGCGGGATATAATAATAAATATTGCTACTGCTAAGAATTTAGTCGAGAAATTTTCTAAAAAAAGGGAAAACGAACGACGTAATTCTGGCCACGATACCTCGTGTTGTGTCGATCATCAACAACATGAGATAGGCCTAAAGCTTCCGCAGATCCAAATAGCCAAGTTCGACGGTGCATATTTTCGTTGGTTGGAGTTTAGAGATACGTTTGAGAATTTAATACATAATAATGATCGCATCTCACCTATCAATAAATTCCATTATTTAATATCATATTTGCAAGGCGATGCCGCTAGAATCATTTCTAATCTCGAAGTTTCTACTTCAAATTATTCGGAAGCGTGGAATTTATTGTGTGCTCGGTACAATAATAAAAGAATACTTATAAATCA
This sequence comes from Thyatira batis, assembly GCA_905147785.2. NCBI lineage: Eukaryota > Metazoa > Arthropoda > Insecta > Lepidoptera > Drepanidae > Thyatira > Thyatira batis. Next base: position 8,156,792 of record LR990497.1, read on the forward strand.
TCACTTAAATTCATTGTTTAATATCAAACAGCTTCCAAGGGAATCAGAGAGGTCTTTGAGATTTTTGGTTGATCATGTAACCAAAAACTTGCGCGCGTTATGTAGCCTCGGCCAACCAACGGACAAATGGGATGTTTTAATTATATTTATGTTGACTTCTAAACTAGATAGCAATACTTTACTAAAATGGGAGGAATACCGTAACAATATAGAAGGGGACGTACCTACCTTAGATCAATTTTATAAATTCATGATTGATCGTGCTGATGTACTCGAATCTTTATCTCGTAATCGGTCTGAGCATAACATTCTTAAGCCTTCCACACATTCCTCTCAAAACAATAATAACAATAACAATAATCACAGACATTCATACACAAAATCATTTCCAAGTTTAAATAGTAAAGGTCATACCGAGAGAAGACCCGTTAACTTCACCTGCATCATATGCGATGAAGGTCATAGGATATATGACTGCCCTACTTTCAAGTCCAAGGGCATAGATGAAAGAATGATGGACGTGGCCAAATTCAAGCTTTGTGTCAATTGTTTAAGGCAGGGTCATGCTGATCGCGACTGCCGCATGGGGCCTTGTCGCGTGTGCAACAAGAAGCATAATAGCTTACTCCATCGTCCATCATCTTCTGCTAATCACCTTGTCGCTGTTGACGAACAGGACGAGACAATCGTTAGCTACTCGAATCAATATACAAATCAAATTCTATTATCCACTGCCTTGATTGAAGTATCGGATCCAGTTAGCCAGCTAAAGGTTAAAGTCCGTGCTCTGTTAGATTGCGGCAGTCAATCATCTTTTATTTCTGAGTCCCTAAAGACCAGATTGTCATTGAAATCGAACCTCATTGACCCGCTAAAGGTTATAGGTATAGGAAATACAGCTGCCTCCAAAGTAGTTGAAAGTTGTAATTTGCAAATAAAATCTATAAACACAGATTATAGGGTTATGTTTACATGTCTTATTTTAAAAGATTTAATAGGTTGTTTACCAAAAACACCTATCAACATTAGCTCTTTAAAGTTGCCAGAAGGAATTGAATTGGCAGACCCAATGTTTCATCAGCCAGGTCCAATAGATATCCTAATAGGTGCCGATCTATTTTGGGACATTTTAGGCAATGAGCAACGTTCGCTAGGTCTAGGTACTGCCAATGTCAAGTTAAGAAACACCAAATTAGGCTGGATAGTATCTGGCCCCATACATTCAGTATTATCGAATAAAATCATACATTGTAATCATGCCGTCATGATTGAATCACAGTCACAGAATGAAAATATTGATAAAATGTTAACAAAATTTTGGGAAATCGAAGAAGTGCCTACAAAGGTAATTATAAGTGAAAATGATAAATATTGTGAAAGGCATTTTTGTATTCACACTACTAGAGACAATACAGGTAGATTTTGTGTCAGATTTCCTTTAAATGATTCACCTGATTGCCTAGGGGATACATACCAAATTGCTAAAAAGCGATTGATTAATTTAGAAAAGAAGTTTAAACGAAATCCAACGCTAAAGTTAGATTACACTAAATTCATTAGAGAATACGCTGAATTAGGTCACCTTTCTGTTGATAGCAAAATATTAAATTCCAGTCCGTCTTACTATCTGTGTCACCATGCAGTTCTCAAGCAAGAGAGTGAGTCCACTAAGCTCCGGGTAGTATTCGATGGTTCTGCTCCCTCCACTTCTGGATATTCACTTAATGACGTTTTAAAGGTAGGCCCAAACGTACAGAACTCCCTCTTTGCCATTTTACTGCGTGCGCGACAATACAAATACCTGCTCACTGGTGACATTGAGAAAATGTACCGCCAGGTTCTAGTCCACAAGGATGATCGTAATTTACAGTTGATCCTTTGGAGAGACGATGAGTCACGGCCTATTGAAACGTTAAAATTAAATACTTTGACATACGGTACTGCAAGTGCAAGTTATCTCAGTACGCGTTGTCTCTGGCAGGTGGGGCAGGACCAGGAAGATGAGCTTATCAAGCGCATCATCCAAAATGATTTTTATGTGGATGACCTGATCACAGCCACTGATGATCCAGTACAATTAAAATATATTCAAAATTCGGTTGCAAATGCGCTAAAATCAGCATGTTTTAATTTAAGAAAATATAAAAGTAATTGTCCATCAATAGTTGACAATGTAGATATGAACAAACAGGATAACCTGACTATTAGTGAGTCATCAAGTACTCTAGGGCTTGGGTGGATTCCATCTAGTGATACCCTAAATTTTCCTATTAAGAGGTTCTTACATGAAAACAATGCTAATTCAATCATAACAAAACGTTTTATCATGTCCAATTCATTCAAAATATTTGATCCACTAGGTTTATTAAGTCCAGTAGTAGTCGTACCTAAAATTATGTTGCAAAAGCTATGGAAATTAAAATTAGACTGGGACAAGCCCGTCCCGCAAGATATAAAAGATGATTGGACTAAATTCGCAAATAATTTAAAATGTCTTTCTGATTTTCAAATTCCAAGGTTGGTCCTGGGAGATTCACCTAAGCATGTTGAGCTGCATTCCTTTAGTGACGCCTCTCAGTCTGCCTACGGTGCATGTATTTATATGAAGTCCATTTGTCATAAAGGTGACGTCACAATCCGCTTATTATGCGCAAAGTCCAAAGTAGCTCCCCTTAAACCCACCACCATACCGCGGCTCGAGCTATGTGGAGCCCTACTCGCCGCCAAACTTTCCAAGTGCGTGCTGGACTCTCTTCGTTATCGGCCTGAAGTAACGATTCATTGGTGTGACTCAAGCGTAGTCCTAGGATGGATAAATAGCGACATAACTAAATTAAAGTCATTTGTGGCAAATCGAGTCAATGAAATATTAGAACACACTACGCCTTCGGCATGGCGATACGTTCCCACGGCTTCAAATCCTGCTGACCTAATATCCAGGGGAGCAGCTGCGATACAATTAATACACATGGACTTGTGGTGGACAGGCCCTTCGTTTTTGCATCAAAATGAGTCCGAATGGCCTATGTTAAACGTCAACTTAGATATTTTACCAGAAATAAAATCCCATACAACTATATTAAGTGAGCCTATTATTAATATTGAAAATTATTCATCACTGAACAGACTTCAAAGGTCATTTGCTTACATAAATAGATTTATATTTAATCTAAAAAATCCTCGCAATAAATGTACAGGTACCTTGTCAGCTGATGAACTGCGTGATTCGTTTTATGCGCTATGCGTCATCGCTCAAGGCCAAGCGTTCCCTAATGATTACGAGACACTTGCTAAGGGTAATGCATTGAATAATAAAAGTAAAATTTTATCTCTTTCTCCGTTTATTGATACAAACAAATTAATTCGTGTAGGTGGGCGTATTGAAGCGTCAAGTTGCTCTTATGAACGAAAACATCCGATACTACTTCATTCGTCACATAGATTAACCAAATTATTTTTTGAACGAGAACACATAAATCACATGCACGCTGGCCCACAACTACTGTTAGCTACGGTGAGAGAAACGGTGTGGCCAGTGAACGGACGCCATCTTGCGCGTCGCACTGTCAATAACTGCGCGCGGTGTAGACGCCTGCGGGGTAAAACTTTATGCCCTAAGATGGGTGATTTACCACCACAACGCATCAATTCAGACTACCCCTTCTTGTCCGTTGGTTTAGATTTTGCCGGCCCATTCTATATTATTAATCGCAAGGGTCGTGGAAGTCGCGTAATTAAATGTTATTTGTGTTTATTCATATGTCTGCGTTATAAATGTATCCACTTGGAGGCTGTTAGTGATCTAACTAAAGATGCATTTATAATGACTCTTAGAAGGTTCATCGCCCGCCGAGGCAAACCAACGGAAATATTTAGCGACAACGGCACTAATTTCGTGGCCGCCGCGAAAGAAATAGGAGATTTTATTAAACAGACTCAGGAACCTCTATCTGATTTTGCAAGTCAACAGGCTATTAGGTATAAGTTCATTCCTGCTTACACTCCTCATTTCGGTGGCATTTGGGAAGCCGGGGTAAAATCTGCCAAACATCACATTAAACACGTCATTGGCAATAGCCATTTAACATTCGAAGAAATTTCTACGTTATTTGCACAAGTGGAAGGAATTCTTAATAGCCGTCCCTTGTGTCCTCTTTCATCCTCTCCTAACGATCTCCTCTCCCTTTCTCCAGGGCACTTTATCATCGGGAGACCGTTGACTGCACTACCTGCTCCAGATCTTACCCAGTTCAAGGAAAGCCAATTGAAGCGCTACGAACGGCTTGAAAGGCTACGGCAACATTTCTGGATGAGGTGGCAAAAGGAATATTTGTCCGAGCTGCAGCAAAGAACTAAATGGCGGAATAATACATCGAAGCTGAACATCGGGGACATGGTGCTACTGGCAGAGGACAACTCATCACCATTGCAATGGAGGCTTGGACGAGTTCTGCGCCTAATCTATGGACCAGACAAGATAGCAAGAGTTGCAGACGTCCATACTACAAAGGGCTGCGTACGTCGATCATTGGTGCGGCTCTGTCCACTCCCCTCGCCAGAAGAACTCAAGAGTTGAAAGAATGAATCTTTCAACGGCCGGGAAGATGTTGCGGCGCGGCATGGACCTCCTGACTTAATTGTGTACTAGTAAATAGCGATTGGCGGCTTTGTTGCTCGTTATAAATAGTCAGGCGCTTAAAAATAATATTGTATGTAGGGTCCGCCATTAACTCATTCGCATTTCATCGCTCAAGAGCATAGCAACTAATTTTATAATATTTATATCTCGCATTACATTATTGGAAACTATACAGTTTTTTATTTGGCACCATTATGTTTATGAAGACATAACAGCCAGCAATCGTCGACGACAAATATACGTATTATATTACGTTTTTTTACGATTAAGTGTTCTTTTATCAAAAAAAAACAAAAAAGTCCGCTCAAATCCCGATTATTTTGCGATTTAATTAAAACAACAAGGGATACTAAGAATCCAGCCGCAATATTACAAAATTAATTGTTTATAAACTATTCAGGGTATAAGCCGACTTATCAAAGATCAAATTCGATATGAAATTTTGATTTTCCTTTTACTTTTCCACCGTAATGAATACTAAGAGTTTTAGAGACCCGCATAATGGGTAATCTAATAAAAAACTCGTCCCTTAGCCTTCATCCCAAATGCAAATGCGCGGTGTCCCGTACCCATACCATAACCATAAGTGGTTTAACTAATTCCGAACAGCCGGACAAACTTACTAACATGAATTATGTATGCAATAGAGACCGCTATCGCCACGACTTTTACAACCGAAAGTACAAGCACTTACACTATCCAATTTTCGGCTATAAATAAATTAAAATAGTGATACGCCATTCTCTATTCCGTGTTACCAGTCACCCACGTTATTAGTGCAGTCGTCGAAACGTGAATTTAATTTCTTATCCGAAAACCCGCTTGGGAACTTGGCTGGAACTCGGGTGACACACGGAGAAATTCAGCACAGTTGTTTTCCACCAAATTACACGGGAGGACGTTGACGGCGGCGTGGCGCCAGCTAGCGCGGTACATTTTCATTACGGCAGGCGAGATTAATGGCATTATCTTGTGGAAAAATGCGCGTCGAGCACCGAAACAATTATGTATAATAGTTTATTCCGTACCGGGTTTCGGCAACGAGCCGGGACGGGGCCATAAGGACATAAGAGAGTCCGCTCGCCGCGGGATCGTATGATTCGTCAACTAGAAAATGAAAGTCCATTTAGTTATCTACACGTATTGCCCCCCAGGGCGATATCGGCCGATCGAGGCTACATTAATAAACGAATTGGAGTAACGTATTTTTTTAACTGTCACAAAGAGATGGAGTTAATATATTCATTGGATAGGCTACCGCTGAAGTCCTATCTATCCGAAATGCGTAACTCTGTTGAATTCTCAGTTGATCTTGATCAAAATTTTAAAATGATTTTGAGCTTTTGATAAATGAAAATATCTTGAGATAACTGTCACCTTGTAAACTCTATTCCAGTTGATTTTAAATAGGTAATTCCTTTTATAGATACTGGGTTCTTACCATCTTCGAATAGTTATCTATATTCTTACTACCTATATACATTATAATACATATACTTTTTTTTATTCAAGAATTTTTAAATCTTCGATTTATTTAGTCTCACAATAATTGTAAAGGCTTCATACAAACACAATCCCTTAATTGCTTTCAACTATAGATATTCGATCGGTATCATAAACTAGACTTCTCTATATATCAACTTGCTTACATAGTGGTAAGCAACATATGCTGTCTCGCTCTTACATATACGAATGTCACGTAACAGATGGATTTCCGGATTTAGTTGCATAACTTTTTTTATGAATGACGGACAGAGCGACGTGTTTATAGCCTGATAGACACTCTGAATGGAGGTTTTATATGTAGGGATGAATAGGGGGTCCTCTTTGGTACGGGGCCGACATCATTCGCGTTTACCAGTCCGGATTAACACCGCGTCTAGACATCGTGGTTATAAAAAAGTTAACAAGCTCTTTTAGTGTGATCTTTGTTTAGATGAGTGTCCGCCACTTATATAGAAACAAGATAAGTTTATTGCAATTTATTTAAGAACAGCATAAATTTATCTATATTTTTTTTAATTATTATTATTATATTGAGTTCTTCTATATTATATTAGATATAAATGGTCAAATGAATGAAAACATTAAGATAAAACCTGTATTAATTTTTAAACGTAAATTTATTTTGACGATTAGGCTACATAGACTGAACTTGAACTTGAAAATTTTTGCAATGAATTATTAATGGGATACGAATTATTGACATTACATCTTCATAGCTATCTTTAAACGTACATTATCATAACACAGCCCATTAAAAAATAACAGAATCACAAACAAAATAAACATTGACGGGGGAATCATTTATTGCTGTTATTCGTTATGCAACGTAGCAAAATCGTTTCGTTATCGAATCGGCAGTTACAACTCGAAATGCCGAGTTGCAACCCTCGTTTACATCGAGTGATCTCGGCAAAAATAAACAATACAATGTATCCTGATGAGTGCCGTATAGTTGACAATGGTTTGTTCCGATACCATCATTTCCCAGTTGATTAATTTGTGAGGGTGGCGAAGCGTGCATTGAATTGAGTACAATTGAGCGAGAAATTTCTTATTGATCTGACAAAATATGACGATCGGAAATGTTGGGGTTAGAAATGATTTAGATAATGTACCTATTTGTTTAATATTTTTTTACGGTTGACGTGCTCGTAACGTCAAATCCCTGTATTGAACCTAAACTAAATAAGATGTCCTAGATGTCCTAAATATAATTTTTTGTATTCTTCACTTTATGGTGATTTACAAAAATATTCTTTTTGTATCGGTATACTAAACCTGTTTCATATTTTTTCAACGAAATGTAACATCGAATAATCGAGTTATCGTTTATAGGATTTAATTTTATTGTACAGGGGACGTTTCATTACGTCGTCCAATAGAGTTAATCGAAATGTGCATACGCCAGCCGGATATACTCCTATAGGCAATTTATGACAATAATCTGGACGTATCCGGCCATAACCGGTTTTGCGGGTCGAATAGAAGTGGTATTGCAATTTAAACTGTATTAAATTTATTATATTACAGGTTCGATGGTCATTTAATTTGCATAATTCTAGCGGGCAAATATTTCACGATTTGGCACAATTTTATTGAAAAGATGTTTGGGAAACCCAAAAAATACATGCTCGAATATTCACATATTGGCGTACCTACTAAATGCCATATAGAGGTTAAAAAAACTAATAAAATTAAAACAAAAGCCAAACAGCCACCTCCACTGCAACCGGCACCTGTAACATACAAAGTGTTCACATCACAAATACTCACGTGTCAAATAACGTATATACAGATTGCCGGAGTCGTTCACGGCGAGTATCGGTATACTCGGTACTACTGTCGGACTGTCTTCTGTCGGTGGCACTGTTGGCGGCTCGGTTGTTTCTAATCTTTCTTCTTCTTCGTCTGTCACAGAACAATTCCGTTTTTGAACGCGAGCGGTTGTCGTATTTATTTATTTTTTAATTTGTTTTAGGCGTTTGTGACGTGGTCGGGTAAACAATTCTAAATAAATACTATGACAATAAATTCTAATATTCATGGACATAATAAATATGTCGATTTATTATGTCGCTGAATTTACAATAGTTATGTAGAAAAAAAGGCATATTTTAAAGTTTTTAATGTAAATAAATGGCTAAAAACAGTCTCAAAAAGTTACAACTCTAAACACAAAGAAGAGATGAAAAGGTCCCGCGTATCCGAACTTAGACACCGACGATGGGCACACAACATAAATCATCCATTGTTATTATTGAGAGGGGAAAAAAACACTCGAGATATCGATACTAGCCGGCAACGATGCGATAAATAAATATCGAAACAACATCGATTATTGAAAGATTTATATCTCGATTCTGTCTGACGTGTATAGTTCGGCCATTATTCATATGAAGAGTACCATTGTATACGGAGTAAGGAGATACAATAAAAACGTATAATGGAACGTACGGGTACGCCTTTATGCTACCATCTGGTTGGGACTTGGCAATGAGACGAGTTCCTTTGAATATTCTATACCATGAGATGGAAGCTTTTTATTACAACGTAACGCAATGTTATGGAACACTTTATTTTAATATGAATCTTTTACGTTTAAATCATCATTATCTTCTATTGAAAGTACTTCATTATGTACTAGAACTCTTGAGGGCATAGTTAACTTAAAAAAGCTATTATTTGATTGACCCAAGTAGAGTTTATATTTGCTTTTCATGATGTTAAATAATATTGTCTATGATTCCTTATAAAAGATAAAGAAATAAGAACTCTTTTGATTATGATCCCTCACAGCCCTACCTCATATTCCAACCTGCAATTAAACTCAATCTAGTTTAAAAAAAAATTTGAGTGTAGGCGTTTACGAAGTTCTCTACGAAGAAGGAAGAGTTATTAGCTCCTTCAGGGCACAACCTTACAATTGAGTCGCCAACACAGTTGAATGTCACTAATGAATAGCACTGGAGTCGGTCAAAAAGGTTAAAAATAAACAAGCTACGAACAATAGCTACAAAACAATGAGAGCTCGCCTCAAAGAGACCAAATACGGTGCGAAGAAAAAAGTATGAGAAAAGTAGAAAACCGCTCGTTGGGATCCCGCTAGGGAATTTTGTGTGTGACGATTAAGTCATTAGTGTTAATGTTTGGGGAATTACTAGAAACATGTTTTAAGTACAGCTATTTTAATGGGACAATAATTTGTTAGTGTAATGTATGTAGGTTGTTTTATTATATTTCTAAATGTGTATGTCGGTAGGTGAAAATCTTTTGTCTTTGTTCCGAATTAAATGTGGTTTCGTATAGACGTGTTTTACTGTGCATCCCGTAATTATCGAGGAATATAAGTATATTCCCATATTCTTTAGTGGCGACGAACTATATAAAGATACACACGCGTGTTATTGAAATATTAAGTAAGAACAATGGTTGTGGGCAAAATAAGTGCGTTTGACCTTAGTAAGGACGACTGGGGCCTTTACGTAGACCGATTGGAACAATATTTTATTGTGAACGATGTGAAACCGGCGATGCATGTGGCTACATTGATTACTGTGATCGGAAGTGATGCATATGAACTGTTAGTCAACTTATGTACGCCGGAGAAGCCTGCCACCAAGACCTTTAGTGACCTTGTGGAGGTTATGAAAGGTCATTTACAACCAAAACCGAGTATATTGGCGGAACGGTTTAAATTCAGACGTCGGGTGCAACACAGTGATGAAACAATAGCAGAATACGCAGCTGAGTTAAAGAGAATGACAATTCATTGTGGATTTTCTGCCAGTAATTTAAAAGAGAATTTACGGGACCAATTTGTATGTGGCTTGATGAGCGATGACGTAAGGCAAAGGCTATTTGCCGAAGACAATATTTGCTTCGATTCAGCATTCAAGCTGGCGTTGACCATGGAGGCAGCCGAGACAGACGCAGCAGCAGTAGAAGATCGTACCCGGGGAGGAGGTGACGGTATACCTAAGGCGCAGTCGGCAGTTTATCAGATGGCGCCAGCAGGGAAATGGACTCGAGGAAGTGTTCGCGCAAAGCGAGAATCGACGGCGTCAAGCAGCGGGGTACGGCGAGTCGCGTCTACGTCACGTGACTCAACAAGCGGAGCGGGTAGCGGGAACCATCAGTATGTAAGGAGCATTAGATCCCATAGCAAATACGATGGTGAATGTGGAGTGTGTGGTAACCATCATAGAACGGACACATGCAAATACAAAACGTATGTGTGTAGGGTTTGCAATCAAGAAGGCCATTTAAAAAGGGTGTGTCCTAAGTTAATAAATTGGAAGCCAATGCACAATGTGTCCGAGTTGGAAGTTATAGACCGAAATAATTGTAGTTCTGATAGCGAGGAGGTAAATAACTTTTCTATTAATTGTAATAATTTAAAAATGTTTGGACCATACACCATAAATGTGTGTGTCAATAACATAATGTTAGAAATGGAAATAGATACGGGTAGTGCTATTTCATGCATAAGTATGGATTGTTATAATACTTATTTCACTAATTATAAGATTCAGAGATGTAATTTGATGTTACGGTATTATACGGGTGAAACGGTTATGCCGGTGGGTAAATTTAAACCCTTAGTGAAATACAAAAACAAGTCCAAATACCTTGATTTGTATGTAATTGAATGTGGAAAAACAAGCCTTCTAGGCAGACAGTGGTTAGGCGAATTGGGAATTGAAATATCTATTGTACCTATAAATAGTATTAAGAAATCAGATGTAGAATTTAGGTTTGATGACTTTAGTTCCAGATACTCTGAGGTGTTTTCGGAGGGGCTTGGAAGGTATGTAGGTTGTTTTATTATATTTCTAAATGTGTATGTCGGTAGGTGAAAATCTTTTGTCTTTGTTCCGAATTAAATGTGGTTTCGTATAGACGTGTTTTACTGTGCATCCCGTAATTATCGAGGAATATAAGTATATTCCCATATTCTTTAGTGGCGACGAACTATATAAAGATACACACGCGTGTTATTGAAATATTAAGTAAGAACAATGGTTGTGGGCAAAATAAGTGCGTTTGACCTTAGTAAGGACGACTGGGGCCTTTACGTAGACCGATTATATAGTATAGATAGTTTTCGGAGGGGCTTGGAAGGTTCACCGGTGGTCCTGTGGGGTTCCGTTTGCGGGCGGACGCGCGACCGGTATTTCTCCGCGCGCGCCCTCTCGCGTACGCACTGCGCGAGCCGGTGGAGCGCGCGCTCGATCAGCTGGTAAGGGACGGAGTGATTTCGCCGGTCACCACTTCTGACTGGGCGACGCCTATTGTACCAGTTATGAAAAAAGATGGCACCATACGGGTATGTGGAGATTTTAAAGTGACCTTGAATAAATGCCTTGAGGTGGATCGTTTTCCTTTACCGCGAGTAGATGATCTATTGGCGAAGTTACATGGGGGAGATAAATTTACCAAACTAGATTTATCACAGGCTTACGCTCAACTTGAACTTGACCAATCTAAAAAGTATACCGTGATTAATACACATAAAGGGTTGTTTATGTATAACAGATTGATTTACGGTTTAGCTTCGAGTCCCGGTATTTTCCAGAGGAAATTAGAGCAGCTCTTTGCGGATATGCCGAGGGTAGGCGTGTTTCTTGATGACGTTATCATAACGGGTACCGATGACCGCTCACATTTGGATACCCTGCATGAGGTTTTTAATAGATTGCAAAAATACGGTTTAAAAATAAAAAAAGAAAAATGTACTTTCTTTGCCGAATCTGTCACGTACTTAGGATATGTTATTAGTAAACGAGGTGTACATACGTGTCCTGAGAAGATAGAGGCTATTAAAAAAGTTAAAATACCACAAAACGTGTCTGAGTTGCGTTCTTTTCTAGGTCTTGTAATGTATTATGCTAAATTCGTTCCTAAAGTTAGTAATATACTGGCACCATTGTACAATTTGTTAAAAAAAGAAATTAAATTTGAATGGACCCAATCGTGTATGATAGCTTTTAATACAATTAAGAATATGCTAATTTCTAGTGTAGTTTTAGCCCACTACTCGCCCGAATTGCCACTTGTGCTGACTACCGATGCCAGTAGTATAGGAGTGGGGGCAGTTATATCCCATATCACACCGGAAGGGGAAAGGCCAATAGCATACGCATCTAGAGTTCTCAATTCAGCGGAAAAATCATACTCACAGATAGAAAAAGAAGCGTTAGCCATCATATACGGTGTCAGGAAATTTCATCAATATTTGTATGGTAGACAGTTTACGTTACGTACGGATCATAAGCCATTGGTTGCTATTTTTGGGGACAAGAAGGGAATACCAATAATGGCAGCTAGTAGAATGCAACGTTGGGCGGTTATTTTGGCAGGCTATGACTATAAAATTGAATATGTACGTAGTGATAGGAACGCAGCGGATGCTTTGTCTAGATTACCTGCGGAATGTATGAAGCGGGAAAAAGAAGAAAAGACGTATGTAAATTTTATTCAAAATTTTTTACCTGTCACTAGGAAAACAATTTTAGAGCATAGTAAGAAGGATGATATTTTAAATAAAGTAATATTGTTTATGCAAACGGGTTGGCCTTCCTATTGTAACGATGAGCAATTAAAACCGTATTTTATACGGCGAAATGAATTGTATTTAGATATAGGTTGTGTAGTCTGGGGGTACAGGTTAGTGATACCGAATTCTTTAAGAAGTATTTTGTTAAAAGAGTTACACACGGGGCATATGGGTATTGTTAAGATGAAGAGCATCGCTCGAAGTGTGGTGTGGTGGCCGGGCATCGACGCGGACGTGGAGCGCGTGTGCGCGGCGTGCGCGACGTGCGCGGCGGAGGGCAGCGCGCCGCCGCGGGCGCCGCCGCAGCCGTGGCCACATATTCCTGACCCGTGGTCGAGACTGCATGTAGACTTTTTAGGCCCTTTCCACGGTAAAAGCTTCTTGATTATTATAGATTCAACGACTAAATGTTTAGAAGTGTTTCAGATGCAAAAAACGACGGCCAGTGCCGTTATTAAGGTATTACGAGAGACATTTGCCCGGTTTGGTTTACCAAAAGAAATAGTGTCCGATAACGGTCCTCCATTTTCGAGCAGAGAGTATGCGGATTTTATGAGTAATAATGGCATTAAAATAACGTTTACGGCGATTTACCATCCATCTTCCAACGGGGCAGCGGAAGGCGCGGTCAAGTTGTGTAAACGAGCCCTTAAAAAGTCTATTCTTGATGGAAGTGACAGCGAGGCGGCTTTACAAACATACTTAATGGCGTATAGAAACGTGGCTCATAGTTCTACAGGTGTATCGCCCGCGATGCTATTACAACGTAGAAATTTACGTTCGAGGTTAGACTTATTACGCGCTGATCGTCAAATAGAGGATAGAGTACAGGAGATAAAAGAAAAACAAACCAGTCAGGCTAGGGGGACACCACGAGATTTCAGGGTAGGTGAGCAGGTCTGGGTTCGTAATTATGGCAGAGGGTATAGGTGGCTTAGTGGTCAAGTTGAAGGAAAGCACGGATCAAAGATTTACTTGATTGGTAGAAAAGACGGTCCTCCCTTAAAAAGGCATATAGATCAAATCAAAAAGAGATGGGCTAGTTTTAATATTCCATCGTTGGTACAAGAGGCGGCTCCCGATACAGCGGAAGTGGAGGTTGGTGATCACTCTGTACCTGAGCCAGCAGAGGTTGTTGCCTCAGGGCCAACCCAGCATTCACAAACGTCAGATACATTAGAAGGTACAGGACAAAACACAACTTCCAAGCGTATCCGAAAGCCTGTCCAGAGATATATGTTAGAAATAGATTAGGTAAAATTATTAATTATAAACTTTTGTAAAATTAAGATATTTGTATTAATAGTAATTTAAGGGTGAGGGTGTAATGTATGTAGGTTGTTTTATTATATTTCTAAATGTGTATGTCGGTAGGTGAAAATCTTTTGTCTTTGTTCCGAATTAAATGTGGTTTCGTATAGACGTGTTTTACTGTGCATCCCGTAATTATCGAGGAATATAAGTATATTCCCATATTCTTTAGTTAGAATCCGACTAATACTATAGTTTCGAAAGTTAGTGAGGATGTATGGATGTTTGTAAATCTTTCAGTTCAATCAAGTTCAGTTATGTGAAGAACTGCTTACGACCAGCGAACTTTACAGCTTGTTAAAAACTGAACGGAAAATGCACATTCAGTGCCAATAGTTACCGAAGAAAATTAAGACCAGGTCAAAGAATACAATGGTAATAGTGTTTTAACAAAATGTTATACAATAAAAAAAAATTGACTTATTCTTAGGTTCAAAAAATATAGGTACTCTACACTGACTACAATTTACCACAAAATTTTCCTTGCCTCACCTTGACCCTTATGGCGAATTAAGATTGTCTCCGAAATGATTCTTAGAAGCTGATCCCGAGTAATTGGGAAAATATTGGGGATGAAAAAGACGATAATACCAACCGAGTTTAAGAATTCTGTAAAAATCCTTCAAAGGGAAAGCTTTGGTTCTTGGGTCGATTTAAGCCACGGTGTAGGATGTAATTGTTTCGGAAGAACGGAACGTGGCAATTTTTTTTTATAATATATTTAAACTAGATTATATATTTTTTCGAGAGTATTATAAAAATGCTTATATTTAACAATTTTAACTAGTTTGTCTAAAAAGTAATCTTTATTACAATATTTTTCTTAATTTTCGGTTTATTTCATGTTTTCTTACAAGTAAAATATAGGGGGGCTACCACGACATCCCTGGATCGTCTATTGAGCACGAACGCGATATTTCATTGGAGCGTCGTTCGATACGTGAATAAATCGCTTTTCTATCGCTCGTGGAAATTTATCGAGCGCACAGTTAATAGTGCACATTAATATGAATCGCGAACCTCCGGGTGTAATGTGTGTTGTTTACTAAAAGGGCCTTGGCTGAGGTTTTGGAAATAAAATTGAACATACCCAGTATTTTAATATAGGAGCATCTGACCAAGTAGAGCTGTGGTATTTGAAAAACACGTAGTCTCGGGTGGAAAATTATTTTGATCAAGCAGTCAAGATAATTGCTACACCACAGAATACAAGAATGATTAAGTATTTGTTAATTTTTATGGAGAATACCAAAACAACATTTTTTTTACTATACCCCACACCCTTCTAAAACAAGTAATATGACGAAGTATTCTCTAATACCTTGATGAAGTCTTTTGAAAGTAGGTTTGTAAAGTTTGAAGTGACTTTTATTTCATTTACCAAGCTGCTCGCTCAGTAATAAAAATCTAAAAATAAATGAAACCGGAATCAATATAAATCCGTGGCTTACCAATATTGTTTACTATTCAATCAAAAATTTAATATTGACCACCATCATAAAATGTGTATTTCCATTTCAGAAACCCACCATTTTAAGCGGCGAAGTAACATAGTATGTTGAGCAAAGTATTTCCTATCAAAGAGGAAACTATAAACCTCCATGTTTCATACGAGGTGAGAGATTGAGTCATAAATCTGTGCCAGCTCATCGAACTAATAGACTCTTCCTTAGGGGCCATTAACTGCGAATGATCTTACACATGAATTCGGGACTATCGGGACAATTTCCTGGCAACATCGAAAAACACATGTTTTATTCCGTCAACGAATATACTGGTTCACTCCAGTTATGAGATACGAACTACTATCTGAACTAGCTTTTTGGCTCTCTCTTAATTATTTATAGAGCAAACCAGTGCTAATCCAAAGCCTTATAACAGCATATACAGTGCATTTTTTACTGTGCCGTTAATTCGTTGTAGTAAAGTTCAATTTTGCTTAACTGACTGTCAATAGGTCACAACATATTCATGTTATTAAAAATCCCATAGCCGTTATTCTTATATATAGCGCGTTTCAATGAGAAAAGTCCATTACATTCTTCGTTGCAATATTAAAGCAGGATCGGCTATAAAACCTAGAAGTGGATAAGATCATGCCGTCACAGAGTATAAGCCACGGATAGTCCTATCTAATATGCAGTAACGCATCACAAGCTTATGTTACAGCTCCAATTTAAACTGTGGCGTAACAAAAGCACTCAGTGTACCCCAGTTTTATGGGGTGTAAAGCTATAAAGGTAGATAGAGTTCTTGCACTGCACTTTAATGCACATGTCATTCCAGAGATTTTAAGGTTCATAATAAACTTTGCATACCTACCTACTGAAACTTGAAAATATTTGGCGTATTTTGTCGTAGGAAATTGAACAGCACTTAATTTTCAGAGATGAGACAAACAGCTTTATAAAAAAAATTAATACATATTTTTAACATAATAAAGTAACGTTTAAAAATATGCCTCTTTATACAATTACCTTATATTTATACTAATATTAACAAATAACTTATAACTAAGACAAAACCTTGATAATAAATTGAACTGACGAAACAAGAACATTGTTGGAAACTTAATACATAATTATTACTAGATTTGTACATGTCATTAATAGCTTAAGTAAAGTTAATTTAAAATGTTAGATAAATATATTATTAGTAGGTAAATAGATTATGTTAACTTTCCGAAGTATTAAACGCCATATATTCAACCTAGACCTCAGATTTTAAGACCTCAGACCAAATAATTTAGCTATATGAGTAACTAGTGGCTACCCGCGGCTTCGCCCGCGTTCCCGGGGGATCTTCCATTTTCCCGGGATAAAAAGAAGCCTATGTCTTTTTTCAGGCTCTGGATTAGCTGTGTACCAAATTTCATTTAAATCGGTTCAGTAGTATTAGCGTGAAAGCGTAACAGAAAGACAGACAGAGTTACTTTCGCATTTATAATATTAGTATGGATGTAACCTATTTCAAAACGTTGAAAGTCACATTATAAATCATCCCTTGCGTACACGTTTAGAAATAAGTATACGGCTATAAAAGGAGTTATTTAGGTATTCTAGCGACAGCAACTATATAAGAACTTATGGCTACAATAAAAACATAAAGTTACGTGTGCGAAGCGCGGTCTACTCTACTATACAATTGTGCGCTGACTTTTTGGCGGAGACACACGCCCGTGGTGATTGACGAGCGAATATGTACATATCACTTTGGTTTTTAAAGTGACGTCAGAGACAAAAATACGGAGAGTCATTCTATGGTGGTTAAACTATTTTGAGTCACAAAATATATTCTGATGCTTATAACTAGACTCCATTGTATGAGGTCGAACCGAAACTGTGTATAATGGGGTAAAGATTATGTAAATAATGCACCAGTGCATCGAAATTTACCCGTGGCGTTGAAATAGAAATAAGAATAATAATAAATAAATTTACAAACAATCATACATGACATACAAGATAAACGATAAAATATAATACTTTTTTGCATGGTACAATGAAATTTTCCAGAAGATCATGCATTTTTTCATAAAAATAAGTTTTCATTCTATATTTAACATAAAGCCAACATGTTGCCAAACAAGTTGTTTACTCTAACAGTCCGTATGTCCCCCATGTATGAAGATCCCGTATCCGAGCACGTGAGTCTATGAATATACGTATACGGGTGGAATAAAGCCGTGACAAGATTTTCTGCTTACCATAAACAATATTACTTCAAAATACTCCATTCGCCAAGTACAGTCGGCGCCGCAAGTTGCCGCCAAGTTACCAGTCCATTAGTAAAATTAGTTTCACAAAGTACTTATGCACTTTTGAAAGTTGATAAGGTTGAATGTTTGATTTCACTTAAAAAGTCACAGACCAACTAAAATTATTCTAATGGAATGAAATATTTACTTGATTAAAATAATGTTTTCATGTAATATATATTTTTTTAACATTTTATGATAGTAAATTCCTAAGTGTTTCTATGTATTTGGTATAACTTGCGACCCTTCCCGGCTTCGGAACGACTCATATTGGCAAATAAGTAACCATCTTACTATCTATTAGTGAAAATCATATAAAAACTCATACAGTGGTTTCTGAGATCAGGCCGGACAAACACAAACTCACAGTGAAAATTAATATGTTATGATAATATTAGTTTTAAAATATTTTGTGTGTGCCAGTACCCATAGTTTACTCCATCTATTGTGTATCATGGGGAACATGTGTCTCAAGTTCATTTGCATAGCGCCCACGCACCGCTGTCGGCGACTGTACATACATATGATTTCACGACGCTCCACCTTTGCATATGAAATGTAAGAGGCTTATGACTTACGGAAAATGGCAAGTAACAGTATCATGTGGAATTATGTACCGTACGAAAGATATTAGATTTTAGTCTGAAATAATATTTGGTGGCGCGACTGTGGCGTCGCGTCGTCACCGAAGCTTTTGGCTTTACATAATTACTTTCAACGCAAGTATCACATACTATAGAGTAATTGCATGCAAGCCTATTTTAAAATATGAAAAACTGTATACAATTTTTATCACAACTTAATTGGTGTAACTCTGAATTTCGAATACTAATTATAAATGCGAATGTAACTCAACTCTGTCTATCTGTTATGCTTTTATACCTAATACCACTGATATAATGAAATTTGGTACTTACAGACATAGACTAGAGCTCATGAAAGTACGTGGGCTACTTTTTATCCCGGAAAAGTTAAAAGACACCCGAGAACGCGAGTGAAACCGTGAGATGGAAGCTAGTTATACATAAAAAATAAGACTTGAATACTCATAGCCATAAAAGGAGGTTTATAAACGATGGGGCAAACAAAACAATGCATATCTTTAAGAAACATAATCCAAAATAATAAAGATAAAACAGACATCAGAAACAAATATCAAACTTTGTTTAGCTGAAAACGTTATCTGCAATTAAATTACCTATTTGTTTTTATTATAATTACGATAATAAAGCCCGATAGGAGATGCAGTTAGGGATGACGATACAAAGTAAACCACTATGTAATTAATAGCTCATTTGATATGTTTCGATAAAGGGTATTATTATTTGAATAAAACTAAAATTAAAAAGTTTTATTAACATTTTCCTGAGTAATTTTTTTGGACGCATAATTTCATGTTGAAAGAGCAGTGTTATAGTCATTGAAGTATAGACAGTCGCCCCCACACAAAATATATAAGGTAAATCTATGTGGTATGTCTGTATAAGTTGATTCTTTTACTCAAATACAAAAGTATCGATGTTATTTCAACAAGCAACCCTAGACGGGTTATAAATAACCCAACAATACCTTTATAGAACAAGAAGGATCATCCTATTTAACGGGTAGGAACCTGTAATCGAAGAGGCAACGCTACCTATTATAAACTGAACTCTTGAACGCTAAAGATCGAATAACGGAAAGTATCTTTGTAAAGTGGTCGACATATAATTTTTTGCTGGAGTTATGGAACAAGGGGGGAGGGAGACAGGTTGATTTTCACCAATTACGAGAGGGAGAGGGTTACTGTCTTCGGTTGGATATTACCATGCATATTGCATGAGAGGCAATATGGTGTCAAAGTTTGGAGCTACTGGAAAAATATGGGCAAATCGACGATGCCTTGAGTCGGTATAAGTACTTGATATTTCAATATGGAAACTTTTTTATGGAAGTAATTGTATGGCGTGTTATGTGAACGAAAAGATAGTAATAACCCTTTTGGATTCTTTGTTGGTTCTTCGCAGTTAGTTAGAGACATTTAGTACCTAAAATAAGGCCCTAAAAACTGAATACCTCAGTACCAACAAGTACGAAGATATACGCATCAGATATATTATACCAATTACCTATGTATAAATTCTGATTTGTAATCATTCAACTTTTTTTCTATCTGGTCTGTTAAAAACAACTTCAAATACACAAAGGACGAAAATACTTACAGTCGGCAACATTTGCATACTTATAATAAAATCACCGTTATATACATTATTGTTATATTTATAACATAAAACACCTAGCTAAGAACAGTTCGAACATGAGGTTGTGCAGAAAGCCACCTGATGCCTCCGAGGTGTTTACTTTTCCTTCGTAACGTCGCGGGAATCTAATTATAACCCCGGGAAAAACGTATGGGGGACGATAAATCATCCTTCATCATATTTCCAGTTGAAGACTCCATTATTTATGTCCCGGTGAGAAATTAGCCCGGGGTAAAGAATCGACGGTAATTTGTTACGATTGTCTCTTAAGTACGTTAACGTTGATACTAAAATAGATTTATGTATATTATGATTCCTTATTAGATATGGCATAAAAAAGCAAGTATGAATTCTCGATACTAATATTATGGGAATTTTATAATAGAGGGAATTATTGGGTCGTTTAAGTTTGGGTATTTATCCGTTGCCAAAAGTCAACTATATGAGAACAATATTCCGAGGTCATAGCAACTACCTATGTACAATTATGTTAGCAATCAAACGAAGTTAATCTATTTCAAATCAAAGATACGGTGCAAAATTACAGGTTACGTGACTCACAATTTAAACATCAATGTCAGACCGAAACAAACTCTAATTACGCGTTATTAAGTCACTTTATTGGTTAGTGGTTAATTACTAAGCAAATAGTGCTATAAGGGGCTCCGAACTCTAGATACACAAACGGTTATATAGATGAACCTTGAATTTCGGTTTGTTAGGAAAATTGACGGGATATTGTTGCTATCATTAACTAGGTAAACTCTTGGGACTATTACAGTAAGTTGAGGAGTATATAAATTTGAGCCTATTATTTCGAGCATTTACTTATAAATGTACGCTTAAATAGTATAACCAGTGTTATTACTATACTAGGGACAAGATAATAGGTCACTTTTGACATTTCATCAAAATTCAACAACGTAACCTTGTAACGGCGGGCATAAAATAAGAACTGCACAATTGCTTAACTTTTTTCAATTACGTTTACATATTTATTGTAATAATGACCGATACGAGTAATTTTACGATTTGCTTTCATTAATAAACCATTCTAAACATAATAAACAATTTCTGATCTAAAGAACTGAACGTCGTTACAATGTTGCGTCAGTCAACCCTTTTTCTTTTTAAACACTAGGGATGTTACTCTAAAAATCGAAAGCTGATAGGATTGTAAGTTGAATCGAATGCAATGATTACTTGTGAAGAAAAATCACCATAAATTTATAACCACGTTGTGATTATAATAAAACCTAATTATACATATTTATTATTCTTTTTACTATTCCGATAGTTCAAGTGAATAAAAGCAATTTTTTTGTTAAATTACGTAGGTACTTGTCTTATTTTGCTCCTTTAATTTATGAAAGAAAAAATAATAATGGGACAGGGATTCGCATGATCATTTTTAAAATTCACATATGTTTCAAGTCTGTATCGATTCATTCGATTCATTCATTTAATCGATGTTTTTAAGCAGGTCACCTCACTATGAATATAAAACTGACATCTGTCAAAAGTGACCTATTATCTTGTCCCTATTTTACTTACTTACTTGCGTTACTTAGTAGTAACGTAAGATCGATCGGCAGTCACATCAAGCTTCAGCTAAAAGTAGCGTTGTAGCTTTAATACTGAGCTAAAGACCTATTTATCAATATAGGGCGCACCTCAGAGATGTAAGTGTTTATTTATGGATAGCTACCATTTACCGGCGTACCCGGGAGATATAAAATTTTTCCCACTTTTCCAGTATTTTTCAAATATTAGCCGAATTGATTCTGGAGTTCCCAAGTTTTGCACTTAGCAACGCATTTAGGCATGCATTTTATGCATATACTCAAATGTCATACTCGTATTAAACAAAATAATATGCAATATGCCTAAACGTGTACGATATTAAAGATTCCATAATACTCCCAACAATAAAATGCCGCTGGGAGTCCGGTCAAAAGCAAAAGTGCGCGAGGCAAAGTCTCCAATTAATATTCAACGGTTGGCGACCGCCTCTAATGAAATTACCACAACAAAGCGCCGAGGACCGACTCCGCGGCGCTGCACAGGATTGTTGTGCAAATATAAACATCGAATCTGACGATAAAGCCGACACCGGGACACCGGGACCCAGGACAATAAACATTCTAATCTGTATTGTGGGTGCTCATCGAATTTTGTCGTTTTACAATTTATTCGTCACGATTGCAGAGTTTTTGGCGAGACAACTTTGGTAGGTAGGTACAAAGATTTTTGGGCACTTTATTTGATGGCATTCAAACAAGAAGATAGATATGAGTAAAAAAATGGCCCCGGCTTTGGTATGGATATTAAAGGACTTGATTTCCTTTTGTATCATGTTTAGTTAGTTTCAAGGCAATTATATCAACGCAAACAACTATCGGTTTGGAAAACAACTTTTAACTGAAATATCATTATACTAGTTGCTAATACTCAACGTGCAAATTAAAAACAATAAAAGCCTCTTAAAAGTATTTACTAAACGAACAAAGAAGCCTAAAAAGGGCGAAGTACAAAAAACAATTGTAAAACCGGAACCGACCTCTGTTTGTCGAAGTCATTGATATCTTGGGGAGGATTATAAAAGCGAAAAAAATGTTTTACCTTTAAATAAAACGGGAGTTCGCATTAAATATTTTATTTGAAAGCGTTTCCGGAGAAAACCGTCCCGATCCGACAAAGGGGGCCCAATACGCAAATTGAGAGAATAAACTGTTGGGAGACAATCGAGTTCGTCACGAGAGAGTTATAGTCAATTTACAAAATATACCACCGTGTCATCAACTCGAGGAATACACAGCGTATATGTATATACTCAATACATAGATCCTAGAAAACCCTCTCTACAATAATAACAGGGAAACGTCTTCAATCAACGATAAAAATAAAGTTTCGCAGTAAAATGTGGATCGAATTCGAATCACGCGCAGTTTTAATTCGAGTAAGTAAATTAAAATGCGGCCGGCCGTCGGCCCGTTTGAATACAAATGGTTTATTGGGGCAAACGGTTTCAATTTTACCCCCAGCCTCCCCCGTAACTCATTAGCCCCACGGTCTGTAGCTCTAAAGTTATTTATGGCGAGTTTTTTTTTATTTATCACCACGAAAGGGTGTCGTTTGATTTGATTATATAGCAAAAAGAGGAGACCGGGGAATATTGTCTGGCGATGTGATATTAAAATGTCTTTGCCGATATAAATCGTGAACCTTTTTTTTATTATCATCTGGGAGTCAATGGGGTTTTTTTTTCAATATTTTCTCATGCCATGAAAGTAATAAGTGTGAATGCATGAGAGCTTTAGCGATTCACTCGAACGATAAATGATTTCACTTAAAAGGAACCAAAAGAATTGCTTGTAGATAGCTCTTTATTATGTCTATTTAAATATATGGAGTTTGGTTTTGATGTGTTATAATTATACTTGTTTGCAGGTTACGATTCCTCAATGATTTTAATAGCAAAATACGCGAGTCAATCTTTGGCAATGACCAAGGACCAAGTAATTTTGATTCGGAGATATAAGTCGAAATTTTCGATCAATCGTTGATCGAACGCACATTCACACGATTTTTCATCCATACATAAGCGCATGGGTTTGTAAATAAATTACAAGGCACACACGCAGACATGTGTGAACGTTTCTATCGACAGGGTGTTAAATATTCAGTGGGAACCAGATGTCCCTTATATAGGGTGTATTTCCCATATGTGCTCCTGTCTTTTACATAAATCTATTATCCTAATAAGTAATTTCGTCGCGTACTCTGGCTTTTGTTGGAGCGAAAAATTGTAATGGATCCATCCAATTTGGCTTGTTCGAAATTCGATAATAATAATGTAATTACTGAAACCGTTCTTACATTATATTAATGGAGGGTACTAAATCCTGATAATGCACATGTAATAAATTATAAAATATTTTTTTCCTTTCCTGGGGAAATATGTAAGTACTAACAAATTCAACAAAACCAATACATACTCGTACACCTCGTACAAGTCACCCATTCTATTGGCGGTAACAAATATTTACATTGGGAGGTCATTTTCTCACCTCACTGCATTAGGGAGGGTTCGGGAGGGAGAGGAAGCCGAGTAATGATACGATGTCACGTCATCCAAGTATTTATAACTTCCACTGTGATATTGGTCGAGTTCATGAATATTGTACTATTTGGAACATTATAAATATTTATAATTATGGTTTTTGGGCAGGCTTCTACGAAAAAAGAACAAGAAGATGGCTTATGGAGAGAAAGGCGGATGAATCGGAATTTGTTTTTATTATGTTTATTTTATGTAATTTGTTTTTGTGTAATCGTTATGTAATGTAATGTGTGCTGTCAATAAATATTTTGCTATTTTATAATCTGCAGAGTTGAGACTAGAATGTAACTGAAGACTTCAATATTGTCGTCAATGACATACAATTATCGAACGATAACATAGTAACCAAAAAGGTAAAAAAAATTGATATTATCCAAATTTTAAATATCGTATTTGGTCCAGTCATGCTGACGGTAACGAATTTCGAGTTTTAATTATTAACTTTACGGAATCACCTCCTTTGAAGAAATACAAATAAATAAGCATGATGAAGCTGATCAAGAGACACAATGAAGAATTTATGCAAAGCTCATTAGTCGGAGAACTAAAAGAACAACCAAAGAAAACCTTATCCGATATCATTATCCGATATAAAAATCATTATAATAAAGCAACAAAAATGGTGAACATGATAAAAATAGAAGGAAAGCACAGTACAACAAAACAAATATACTGGGAAATTTCTTTACACATGTTCCATTAAACTAAATAATTGTAGTCGACAATATGTGTGGTGAAACAGTGACACCTGTCCGGGAAAACAACCTGTGATTATAGTGGACAACCCATATTTAAATAGAGGCGTCAATTTGATTGATTGTTATAAAATTTATATCAATACTATTTGTTCTACATAGTTCCACAGCCAAAAAGGTCTAATAATAATAGGTTAAAAAACAACGACGTAGTTTTATCAGTAGATGCTATAAAAAAGGGGAAATTTGGAAGAGATTCTAGATTGTTTAAGAAACTGAAATACTGGCAAAGAAATATGAAAGAAGACTGTCGTACTAACCTTAAGATAAGGATAGAAAGATGAGATAAGTTTTATTAAACTCTTTTTAATTTCAAAAGAACATACAATTTAAATAATGACTAACACAAATGTGTTTAAAAGTCTCAGTTACACTAAAGAAGATATACGTACCAACATTTACCAAATGGCCGGACCTGATGATGGAGGGCACTCGTTAAACCGTTCCCTTTTTAATTTACACAAGGACAGAGAAAATGAAGCAGTATCATACGCAATCGGGACAAAATATGGCGGGTCACGACATACCGTAACATACAGAATAAATTCGCCAAGTAAATTATCTCAGGATTTTAATTCGGCGACCGTACAATGAAGCGGCCGTTTGTCAAAGCCAGCCAGATATTAAGCCGTCGTACATTTGGAAAAATTACTGTGTTGCCAACGAAATTACGCTAAAGCTCAGCTTCAAAGTAACAAGTGAAGGTAAATAAGTGAACCAATAAAGTTTGATTTATGTGGAAACGCGGTGAGGATAACGACTTAGGTAGGGCGAGGAGGCAAACATTTTAGACATTAGTATCAACTTTGTAGGCTCCATCTTATGATCTTATATTTAATTCAGGCACTTAAGCATATATGAAGCAAGACCTTAGCTGCTTCACATTATGACCTTGCACAAAAAATATTTAAGCTTGTGTCCTGGCTGAAAGAAAAAAAAAAGAATATTCAAATAAAGAATGTGAAACATTCTCTACGAGCTAAAGTGATAAAGCTGTAATGTTAAGTGATAAAAATATGTGAAATTACAAAGTATGACGGCGCTTTTGAAGAGCGAGGTAAGAACATTCAAGCGTAAAACAGTTTAAATTCGAATACGTAAGGTTCAAAATACATTGTTTTTATGTTTCAGTACAATACTTTACACGCGTTATGTACTACCTACGTTGCCACGTTCGTTCGCCACTTGATATTTTTCACTACGTTAAGTGTTTTGCATTCTACCTTCATGTTTGGGTACAATATAAGATTACTCGAAGCCTTTTGTTGGTATATATTGAACATCTTCCTGAACGTATATTATTGTTATATTTATTTTTGTATACCGAATATCCCATATTCCCATATGAGAAAATTATATAGTAATTCTTTATTGGGCGTACTTCAAGCTATATCATTCTGTCACTGAAGAGGCGATTAGGATAAAAAGAGTAGGTACTGGAATAAAACAAAAAAATCTTCCATCGTTCATTACCTACCGTACAGTGAAAACTTATTTTATTAAAATAATATTTTTAATATAACCTGGGCGTGAATATATAGTTCCAGAAAGCTTTCAAAACACGATACTACTTCGGTAAAAAAGGCTATGTAAAAATATATAAATTATTTAAACACGATAAGATTCACGATATAAAATTTACCGATGAAACTACATTCACTACTTGAACACCCAACCCGAATCCAACAATCCATTGCAACAAAAATACAGAGTAAAGATATCTACAGAGAAATCCCGTACAAAACAGATTCTAAACATCCAAGAGATAATACGAAACACTTAAAAAGGCTCTTCCCACACACGCAGTAATGAACTACCCTCCGAATTCGCGCTCCACTGGGTTCCTTTAGAACGCCTCGTCTTGTCTGTATCTTATGTTCAATTCGACTGCTTTAAAAAGAATTCGTTTGAGATATGTATGTTTTATTCTTAGTTTTATATATCCCAGCATCGTTATCGTCATTATCCGTTATCAACGTCAGAACAAACACGGGCATCAGTTGTTAAACAACCCACATTAAAGACATTTCGACCGAAATACATAGTATATGTGGTTGCCCAAACGACATGTAAATAAGATGTATGTGGAGCGTCACGCGTAAAACATGATATCAATTTAGAAATATAAAAAGATACGTTTAAAAATACGAACATTAAAGGCTCTGTATAAATGTCGCTTAATCAGCGAGTGATAGAACCCAAGTATGCCGAACCTAGTTAAAGTAATAGGAATTCTGAGAATCTCTTATACAACTGCTTTCATGTTTTGCTATTTATTAATTACTAGTGGCTCCCCGCGGTTTCACCCGCTTACCCGAAGGATATTCAATTTTCCCGGGATAAAAAGTAACCTATATCTTTTCTTAGTCTCTAGAGTTCTAGACTATCTGTGTACCAAATTTCATGGTGGCTTTCAAAATTTCCGGGAATAGAAAATAGGTAAGTAGTAGTAAAAAACTTTCGCATAAACAGTAAGATATAATTCCAGACAATCTACAATATAATTTGTCACCCAGTTTTCTATTACCATTATCGCTGATATAGTTCCGTAGCAGGAGTCTTGTGTCCTTCCATAGTTGCAGAGCATTTCCTAACATCAATCTTCGACGTCAGCCACGGGCAGTCGTGACTTTGGAAAAATGCTCATTATCGTATATTAGGAAAGGGGCACGTACTGTGAAGCTGGGATATTTTTCCTGGAAAATTACTTTGGAATATTCTTTAAACGACAATTTGATCTCAAAAGGCACCATGGAAACTAGCTACTAATAAACTTGCATTTATTCTATGACAAAAAGGCAGACGGTCTTATTTATCGTATTAAACATTAAAGTAAATTAGAGTAATTTATGGTAGTTAAAAACAAAGACTTCAAGCATATTCCTTAATTTTATAAAGTCTATGTTGTTAACACAATTTATTTACCTTAATTATTAATTTATTTTAGGGTAGAAACTACTTTAAGGTATTGTAGGTATATATAATTATATTAGTTCAATGTGATAATATAAATATTAATAACTAGGCTTTATTTTTGATGATCAATGAGCTTATTTATACATACCAGATACATTCACCATTTTAGATCCAAAAGTATGTACCTACGCTCTTTCCATCAAACTGTTTTCATTGCGTGAAATCTTTACCCACGTCTTGTATCTCATGCGAATAGCAACGAAGTTTGACTTCAATTGAATTTTATTTTACATCAAATACTATAAAACAATATTCTCGATCGAATACTCGTAAGCGATGTTATCCATCTTTGTTTATCTTGCACAGATAGAAAAGGACGGTTTTATTTTCTTCCAATATGGTACGGAACATCGGAAAGCAAACGTGAAACTCTATTTACGGTAAAGTCTCGAATGGTACTTAGGTTACGTAGTCTACTCGTATTACAGTTCTTGAAATGTTATATAAAATCTAAGTACTCGTAGGAAATAAGATTTGGGAATCTATTTGAACTTAATAATAAATAAATATCCTGCGTCTGATTCTAAACCAAGAGGAGGTTACACTGAGGTACTTTGCATATGATAGGTACTAGTTATTAATACATACAAATACAGAGATACAAAATCAACATAACTGTTCATTTACACCAAGTTTTATTCATAATATTTCGACTATAATATATTGGGTAAATATTTATTTTTCCAAATAATATTAATTTAACTTTATTGAAATAATGAGGCACATTATTTTTTTGCTAAAAGATTGGACAAAAACCACCCCATAAAGGCTCTCAAATAAGCTCTATTAAGGAGAAACAATAAGAGAAACCAAGAAGCAGTAATTTTGGTCTTTGTGAGTGAAAAACGGGATTCCACCGCGGCCATTTTAGGCACGACTAACGGCCGTGTTCACGATAAAAGCAATTTAAATTAGGACATAAAACACGTCAGAGGATTGTCAACGGTGAATGGAGTGAGCAAAGTCTGGGACGATTCATTTAAGATATTTAAGTCGGCGTTTTATATTATAAAAGGGAAATGGAAAGGGATTTGTGAACTTAAAAATAATGTCCGATTCCAAGATTATATGCTTCCACTCTTTTATAACGGTACTTCTAATCTATTAATTTTGTACCGCTACTCAGATTCACTGCAATCAGCGGTTGATCAATATCAAACAAGACTAGATAAAATACTACAAAACTTGCGGGCGTATCGTTTAAACAGCGCCCAAAATAAATACCTGCTTTAAGGGAGGTAGGCATCTAATAAACCCAACATTACTTGTTTAACTTTGGCAACAAGCAAAGTCAGCCTGTACCGTAACCCCGTTGGATTGGGAGACTGATAAAAAGTTCACGATTAACGACGAGGGAATTAATTAGATATCCAAGTTTTGAGGAAAAACTTCCGCCGTGAAGCTTCGGAGATGCTTCGGAGAGACTTTACAAGTAAATGTTGACAACCGGTTGGACGTTCTTCTTCGGTAAACACTTGCCGGTACATTTGGCTCGAGCGTTTAGAGAACCGATGTGTACTTTATATCACTTTGATACTAGATACAGAAGCATCTTATAAACAAGTGTTTCAGCTGTATGTACATAATTTTGAAAGAGAGAATAACATTTCATAAATAAAATAGACACAGAATTTTAAAGTAATACATTAAATTAAATACAAAAATTTAATACCTAGCCGTAAATATCTTAATATAATCATGTTCCAGGATAGTTATTTTATTTTGATATAATGTGGTATATTCAATGATAAGAAGATCTAAATAGCTATTGATACCAGCTGTGTAATACTATATGCTAAGCTAAATTCACACAGTTATGATTCTTTGTGTTTTTCGCAAACACCGCAAACAGATAAGTGATTCAGTTTCCGTTGTTCAGCCAAGTAGTATTGCAGCTATTTGGAATTCAACATCTTCCCCGTTTTTCCAATTTTAATCCATTCCTATTAGTCGTATATATCCTTGGCTAGCGCTAAAAGTTTTTTTTTATTCTTACCAATAGCTTCGGAGCCTATTCAATACAAACAAACAAAATCGAATCTTTTTAGTATGTAGAAAATTAATTGTTATAAGAATTTGTCGATCTCTACGTCCGTGTGTCACGCGACATAGTGCTAAAATGGTAATGGGCGACAGTCCGTAATGAATAAATGGCTGATTGAATATTTGTTATGCCTCATTTACATTCAGCCTCTATCGCTGCTCCTCGCGCTGCCGGCAATAATTCCCTAAATACTGCTGTGGCAGGATCGAGGGAAATGTGTATTTACATACTGCCCTTCCTCTCACTTCGCTTTCAAGTTCCGGCAATGGCAGACGTTGAAATTTTTGTCTGTGTCTTTAGTTACATAACATAATAAATACTTATTAGAAAATATATGTTTTAATAATCACCTAGTGCAATCCTACATAAACTACACTCTATCGGTTTAGGTAGTTAACTAAAAGTAAACAATCTTAGTAGAACTTTTTATACAAATACACATGAAACAAATAAACTACTGCTTAAAATAATGGTTCAATTGATTATTTAGTTGTTATATTTACATTAATTTTTAGCTGCATTTTATTTCTACTGTCAACGTAAAAGTTGCGTCAACTGAGCGCTTGAGCAGAATGTAAACACGCCCTACCGCTCGCGCTGCCGGTCCTTTGAAGTCCGCACAAAAACCGCTCTTTTGGGGAGCGCTGGGCAGCGCGAGTGGCATTAAGCAGTGGCATGAGAAGTATACGTTTACATACTCGTCCTGCCCACTTCCCTGCTCACTACAGCTGAATGTAAATGAGGCATTATTCATTATGCGACGCGACCTTCATTCGAAGCTATTGCCCAAATTAAACTTGGAAAACTGTTTGAATTTGTTTTAAATCGAACCTCTCTGGAAAATGTAATTGAATTTCGAGTGTCCACTTTATTGATTTTAGCTTAAGATGGATTATAATCTTTTGATATACATATTTCGTTTTGCAAAGTTTAAAAATGTTATCCGAAATGTGGTTTCATTTCAGACTCGTCGATTTTGTAAACTTGAGTCTCATGTTGCCGGTAAATCCTTACCATTTTAAATGAAACACGATGATAGAACTCCAATACTGTTTCATGCAGTGGTATAAGAAATATTATATATATTCTAGATATATAGAAGAAAGCCCTATTAGGTATTACTTTGACGCTCATATTATATAATAATAACCAACGTCAGCCCAACTACACTTAGGTATTTGATCAACATCACATGAAAAAAAAAACATTAAATCAATAAATAATATCGCTAAAACCATATTCGAAAATGTTTCAAGCAAGACGGAGCCAAGCTTTTATACACATTAAAAGTTCCGAAGCAACTTAGCCGAGGGCCCTTTTATGAAGGGGAATAAAGAAAAACTTCAATAAATACGCATACACCTTACCGATAGCGGCAAAGAATAGAGTAAAAGGAAAACATGAAATAATGGATCTTTTAAAAATATTATATATACCTACTATATGCTATACATAGGTAGGTAAGGCAGTGTTATTTATTTGAAATTTAAAAGCCGGTAAGAACGATTAGGGGTCAAAAACTGTGGAGTTTCAAGGTTTAAGCCATAATATTTTACGACAATGTTGCTTGTGTGTGATAAGTAGATTTTTTAAAGAGCGGAGTTAAACAGCGTTGAAGTATTCGGCTTATGCTTCGGGAACATTTTGCATCATTTATCATTTGTCTTAAAATAAACAATGAGATGTGTAGCTATATGTAGGTAGGTATATACCATGATAGAATACAATACCCTTAAAACGATCAAATTCAAATAACATCAGAGAACTATTTATATATAAATAACTTAGTAAGTTTCGATGTAGGCAAGTATAAGTGTGTATTCCTTAGAATACTTAAATCTTTTGAAAACGCGAGTGACACCGCGATAAGGTAGCTAGTTATAATACAAAACGAGCTTGGAGTTTGGCAGAGAAACTTAGTTTTTTAGTTAGTGTTGACGCGTTATAATGTACATACTAATATATTAGTTTGTTTGTTTGTACCTTTAAAAAACCTTGTTAAAAATCGACTATCATGACTTTCAATTATTTTCACGGAGTAATAACAAAGTAATTATTCGAATAATGGCGTGTATTTAAGCTTGTAACTGTGTCATAAAAGTCGCTAGTCCTCAAGTCGCTAGCGGCCACTTCTGAATAATAATGAGGTTCCGGCTTTTTTGAAGCACGTTTACGTTAAGTTTGCCAAGTGTCAAACTTTGCTTTGACTACAATTGATATAAAGAAAAAGTAATAAGAAATTTATTATAGTTAGGTACCAACCGAAATATACAGTATCGTATTCTTTTAACAAGTTGTATTTATCTCTGTCTGAGAACAAATACTTAACTAGAAAAACAATTGCTGAGAAAACAACTTACAAGATCATTCATTATGGCATAACTGAAAGGTTGTTTTCTAAAAAAAAAACTTTAAAATTACTTGAAGAAAAATATATAACAATAGCAAGACGGGTTCTTAATCAGTATAAGTACCCCATTTTTAATACCCTTCGTACCTACATTAGTTTGTTTAGGGGGTAACAACAAATCCTCAAACCACTATTTTGGACTAACAAAAGTAACGCAAGAAGCTTTAACGCTCAGTTTTAAATGGATAAGTTTTAATAAGTGCGTGGTTTTTAAGAATGAAAAGACACAAAAGTCCTTATTTGTACAGTTTGAATGTTAAAGTGGCGTAGAGCGCCTTCGGCCACAATTATACTAATGAACAACTTTACTTTAAGAGTCAACTGTAATTGAAGTCAAAAACTTAAATTGTTGGTACTTACTTCGGTACCGTAATTACGGGCTATACGTAAATTTGAACCTTGCGACAATTGTAATAAGTATCAGCTTAAACAAAATTAAACTTATATACCTATGGAAATGTATAAAATGCTGTATTCATGGTAATTTTCTGGTATTAACATATACTGAAGTTTAATCATGTTTTACGTTATAAATCGGGTTTGTTCGCGTACCTATCGCGTATTTTGACTAACTACGATGTTTAATAGTCGTTTGTATCTAGCAAAAATGAAACTTGTGGTTAGTCCAATAAGACATCAATTACTTTTACCGAAACGATGTATTACAAGACCAATTGTTCATTGATAATTTATTTTCTATCTCAATACGTATTAAATTCTTGTTGAAATCTAATGTTGTCCAAATACTTTATTACCTACTCTCGTGCAAGCGACGACAATCGTGCACATAATGAGAGTTAGACAAAGGGTTCCGCACAACTATCCGATTTAATTAAACTCTGAACGGGGAAACGCCACAGATTTAGATATATTCCACTTTGGACCATGAATGTTT
The DNA here is from genome assembly GCA_905147785.2 of Thyatira batis. NCBI lineage: Eukaryota > Metazoa > Arthropoda > Insecta > Lepidoptera > Drepanidae > Thyatira > Thyatira batis. The sequence continues at coordinate 8,190,004 of LR990497.1, forward strand.
GAAGTAATTTAATGTTCCCTTGAATTCGTGTCTATGGTAATATATTACATGTACCTACCTAGTACCTGCCTCATTTATATGAAATAATAATTGTTGAATTTTATGGCGGCTCTTCTAAGAAAAAGCTACTTTTCGTACCGATCATTAGAGTGACTGTTCAAAAGTGCTTGTGTTATTTGAAAAAAAGAAGGCAAAGATAATTCCAAGTAATCAATGATATGACTGAAAAAATTACGTTACTTTTGTTAACTTATTATATATATAATAAGTTAACAAAAGTCACAAACAGGGGAGAATCTTCCAGTCGACAGTGGAACAAACCAGATTCCATAAGTTAGTGTTAAAATGTCCTCCTCTATTTATGGCGGTTCGTTTGAAATTAGTGCCATTTGGAGCTTCCAAAGGAAATAAAATGTATTCTGCGGGATTCACCCGTAATTACTACAAATAATGCGTTTAAATAAAACTACCTTGTGAATTCCGTAAATGTTGTTATGTGATATTTTATACCTGTTAGTTACATATAACTAAATATTATTCTGGGACTGAAAATATATAGGTAGCTCGAACAATGAAATTTATTTACTTTATCATTTTTTATTTATCTTTAAAAATGCAGACAGAACACTTTAATACCAATACTGTCAGTTAAATTAAGTATAATTTTTGAGTATTAGGTATACAGAATACGTTCCAGATTAAGAACCTTTTGCGGCAAAATTACATAAACTATCACTGTGACAAAACTATTAGCGTACCAATTTATAATCACTTAAAAAAAACAAGCACAACTCTACTGAACACGAAAATCTCATGCATCCCATCACGTCAACAGAAAGCAGGCGATAAAGAAACAAAAGATGGCTGTATATTAATTAAATATAGCATCTATCCAGAGTTGGGATCTCCTTTCAACACTTCCATTTCGGAAATTAGTTTACCTTTAATTTGGATAAGCACCATGCCGACAATGGTGCCGAAATAAAAGCAACGAGCCGAGCTCGCTTTCCCTTCAAATTAAATCTATAAACTGTGTACGGATTTATAAAATCTGGAAGCGAAGGTTTTAGCGCCGCTTTTGCCGGGGTCGGGGGAAACGCGATGTTTTTGTGTGCTCTATGATTTTGCTTATTTGCATTTGCTTTGAGGAAATACGAGTACGAAGTATAAACATCAGTGGATATACCCGTTACTATGTGGCGACGTTAAAATATGACGACATTTAAATAATTAAAAAAAAACACTAACATGTTGCAGTGAATATGCTTACATACAATTTGATACCTACAGATCAATCAGATTTTTTTAATCCGTCATCGTATCCTCTATTATTCATTATGATGAGTCAATTTAATCATCTCAATGTCGCGTAAACTCTAAACATAAAAGCATTTCAGAAAATGAGAATTCAATATAACCTATTACCATTTCTCCGTAGAACATATGCTGAATAGTATTCTAGACCAGTAACCGCTTCAACATCAAGGCAAGTCTGAATATAATTTCAATTACGGATTCCCGACGTAGGACAGAATGAATATAAATGTGAACCCAGAGGCTCAGACATCTACCCATTAACTGAATCTTCTAAGCATTTTTCCAATGTAATTTAATCGCATACCATCATACCATTTGTAATGATTTTGATTACTTTAATTACCTAATATTTTTTGTTAATATTATTATACCTAAGGTACTGCGTAATTACTCTTACCTTCATAATTACTAAAGCCTATGTAGTTTTATATAGATGTCATGAATTCAGAAATGTATGGTGTACCTAAAGAGTCCGGGATGCGTGACCAAATCTCTTGTTTATGCCTAGACATTAGAAACTCGACCATTAGGTAATTATATTGCTTTACTTCCCTTTACTTTCGTACCAAAATCCCAAGGGTATTTTCCTTTTCCGATAAAACAATAAACTGATCTACTTTCTAAGGGCAAACCTGAGATAACTTTATCTGAAACCAGATATCAAATAAGCAAACTCGATAAAGTAAATTTAGTTGGTCTTGACTCGAAACCAAAAGCCAACATCAAATATTGGTGAAGCAACAAATTAAATTTAAATGACTCCGGAAGCATTGGGGGAGTGAACGAGAGATTTAACCAACTACATTTGGCAATGTACCTGACTTCATTGTACAGTCTTGCCACGTTGGAACCAAGCCGCCGAATAAGTATTTTATATTACGTCGAGCTTAAATGTTATTTGTTCAGGAACAGATGGCTTCTTTTCGGCGCTAAGTTCAGATTTATTCTTTGCTATTTTTACACGGAAAAAACCTAAAACCTGTAGATGAAACTGAATCTTTGATTTTAACACCAAAATGAAAATTATAGTTTAAATCTATATATTCAATATTTAAATATGCAGGTCAGAATAGATAGGCAAACGAGCAAAGAGCGAGAGAGATAGCATCAAAATCATGAAGCCGACCCAAAGCAAACTCACCAAGAAACTTACTAATTACCCAGTTATCCCTTAGGTACCCAACTCAAAAAAAGATACACACACCGCGAACAAAGCTTAAGGGAAATTACCCCAAGTTCCGGCCTTACCATGTTAGGGTGAATAATTAAGTAATAAATCTGCCAAAGAGCAGAATTGCACGGCCAATTAGCAAACCAGTCCATTACAGTTTACAGTTTTCTTTTACACAGTGTAGACAACATTAGGTAACCCTTTATCATCATTAGCCTGCAATGGTTAATCTGGAAAACCTTTTACCTGGTCACGTCAAAGTGTAGAGAGAATAATAAATAAACGTTACGACCCTGGATCCGAACGAAGGTCAGCCTATTTTCGGATGTTGGAAGGACCACATTTTAACGTAATCATTTTTTACCTAATCTTCTGGGCAAAACTCAGAACATAAATTATTTATTTTATGAAGGCCAAGGCTGATATAAAAAATACACTAAGTACCTACCTATCTAACGTAAGTGCATTTGAATGTCGTATTTATACTTTGTAGACTGCTTTAAAGTAATTTGATTCGAGTACTATCCCATTTTTCATTTTGACGTGTGATGTGAAAAATGAGAAATTGATGAGCTTTCGGAAATTTCTTTCCAAATATCTTGACGATTAGCAATATTTTATAACATAGCTATGGCTAAGTGTTTAGGTTCATAATATATGTTATTAAAAGAATTGATTTTATATGTATGTTGATACTTACTTACTCTGGCGCAAACGAAGAGCAAACAGTTATGAGATCCTAATATTAGATATTCTATTCGAACGAATTTAATTTCATTATAACAATATCAAGAAGAAACAGAATTTTCAATATAAAATGTGTTGAACAAATACTTAGAAATGAGAATTCTGTAATTTGATCATTACAAACATAATCTCATAAACCTTATCTATGGAAATTGACGACATAGTGAAATATAAAATATGATTTTACTCAACGATCCTCATGGCTGACAAGCTATCGAGTATTCATAGTAACTCTCCTGGGTGACCCGAGAATGGGCCTTTTCCTTCCGCAGCCTTCGCTAACGAGAGGCCCTCAGAGGCCATTCTGAAACCCAGTAATTACGGTAATAGCTCTAATAGAGGTATACTGAACCACCTGAGATGTGATGTCACGTCACTCATGTTTCCGTTGTATTATGTAACGAATACTTTATACAAACATTATTTCACATAATAATTATGATATAAATTCGACGAATAATACTGCAGATTTTTTTTTTTAAATGAAAACTGATAGTAAAACTGAAATACGAGATTTTTTTAGTAAGACCTAAGTAAGTCGTAGTAAATGCAATCTTAAGAACATATTCAAGATAGAACAATTCAACATTATTTGATATTACCTACCCGACGTACTCTATGGGAAAGTAGCCGTCAACGCACCAAGAACAGAGGCTAACATCAACATAAAATTAGGCCTGAATAGGATTCATTACAAAGTGCATTCAGGATTTAAACTACGTGGCTACTAGACTAAAACTTCAATAAGCATGAACTCAAAGCTAAAATTATATGCCTCCCGCATGTACAGACCAAGCTCCAAATTACAAGGAAAGCTTTATAATCAATGCTAACTATAAATTTCAATCCAAATACCTACTTTCATATTAATTAGCCGGTTCGTTGGCTTAATTGGGTAATCCAATACGTATATACGACGTCGCAGCTTTGTTGATACTGATTCCATATTAGCTACTGTGAAAATGTTACCGTTTTTGTCTGTTTAATATGAAATTAATTAATTTAAATGGTTGTTTATTGTCGCGGGCTCTCAGAAGGAATTGTCGAGAGGTGTCCGGATTTTGTAATCCGCTGTAATGCGATTAGCCTGTGACCTCAATGCTGTTGTTCGAATTAAAGTAAGGTTCATTCTCCTTAAAACCTCCTTAAAACGTGATTTATCAATAGTAAAACTGTTTTTTTTTTGTTTTCAGCTTTTAAAGTGTTTATCGGGTTTTTCAAATTTAAGTTTTCTGGGTGGAATTTTTATTTTTCAGATGGTGTCAGAATTGATTTTATGATTTGTTGAACGATACCGCTTGACTACATGACTAATCAAATAAAATCAAATTATTTTTAATTCAAATAGGTAGTGTAAAATAATATAGACGTGACAATCATTTCAACCAATTTATAGCTGGTTAGGCGGTTCTCAATTCGATATATATTCAACATATTGAATACATAAAAGTTTTAAGTTACAGAACATATTTTAATCTCATACGAAGAAAAAAAAAATGCATGTATAAATTATTTTCGTAATTATTTCTTTTATCTCTGACTGACAATAAATTAGCTTAATGAACCTTGGATCTAGTTTAATTTAAACGAAAAACCTTAAGCAAGTACAAAATACTTAATGTAGAAATAAATGTAATATTAAGTAGCGTCGAGACGTCTGCAGTTTATTAAATTAAAAAGCTAAGTCTGGCTCGACGTACCTCATTTACTATTTAAAAGGCCATTGCTACTGATAACGTTGAGACTGCATATCTATACTAATATTATAAAGAGGAAAGATTTGTTTGTTTGTTTGTTTGTAACGAATAGGCTCCGAAACTACAGGACCGATTTCAAAAATTCTTTCACCTTTGGAAAGCTACATTATCCCCGAGTAACATAGGCTATATTTTATTCCTGTATTCCCACGGGAACGGGAACTACGCGGGTAAAGCCGCGCGGAGGCAGCTAGTTATGATATATATTAGCTTCTGCCCTGCGGTTTTACCCGCGTTCCCGGGGGATCTTCAATTTTCCCGGAATATGTGGTAATCCAGAGTGTCAGCTAACTCCCTCACAAATTTTATTAAAATATCTTTAGCCGTTTAGTCGTAAAGAAGTAACAAACACACACACTTACAAACTTTCGCCTTCGTGATATTAGTGTAATAACTTAGAGCCGTATACATGTCTTGAGAGTTATGATGTATTTTATAAAACAATATTAAAGTAAAAACAAACAATGGAATCTATCAATTAAAGCCACTTTATTAAAGAAAGGCAGCTACAATATAAAAGCCAAATAACGATGTCGATAAAATGGAACAACTAAGGGTTGAATACAAATCTGTTTATTTTTTTGGTCAAAGAAGACTAGGAAAAACTGTAAATATACGAAAGCTGTTTACGTATGCTTCATAGGTATGAGACAATGTATACTTTTGACTTCATGTCACCCCGAACTCCCCGGAGCAAACGCTCAATATTCACAAGGCGAAGCAACAAAGAATCAACCCCATCACTCATGCCAAATGGAACCTTATTTCACATACTCAGAGTAGAGATTCCCATATGAGTTTTCATCGTGTATTAAATAGTTAAGGATTCGGGAGCAGGTTTGGAATTTGGCCACTCTGAAAAGTTGCGCCCGCAGAGGTTTGATACTCGACAATTTAAAAGCATGTCAGTCGTGGTTTAGACTTGAAAATAATTTAAGGAAATCAATAGTGCTCTTTTTGGATGATATTTATCGTATTCTAGTGGACCAGGCAGACTTCGTTCTGCCCACCAGCGCCACCTACCGGGTCCAAGTATATGTAAGCTATCCTATCTCTCAAGTTGGATCGAACTGCACATGGTGTGCGAATTTTATTATAATTGGTTAAGTGGTTTAGGAGTCCATTGAGGACAAACATTGTGACACGAGATTTATATATATTAAGATACCTCTTGGTTCTGAATGCCCATACGGTTGTAAAATGTATTTGGTTAAATCTGTATATAAAGTATAAACTGACAGCGCTTTTATATGTAATATATTATCTTAGCACACTATTGAAATCATATTGTTTTGTACATTATACGTAAGCGCTTCTAGAAACAATCGCTGTAAATCGTCACCGCAAAAATATATGAAGAGTAAAAAAAAATCAACCAACGTTTTTTACCTGTAAAAAATACAAAATACCTGTAAAACCTTAATAAATATCTCACCAACATATTTGTAAGGTACTCTTTGGTACGAATACTTTTGCAACGTATCATATTCTAGGGTCAAAGGGATCCCGATCACGTATATAAAGTTAGCGGAGGGGCTACTTTTGTTCGCCAAAAGGACTTTATGAAAAGACTTGTAAAACCCTCGGAAGTTTTTATATGGGATTAATACTAATAAATAGTATTCACCCAAAGCTAAGCCGTAACTTCGGACTTAATATAACGTTTACTTTTGCTTCGTGGTTGTAGCTAAAGTTTCATTATGTACATTTCAATGATCAATTCTATTAGAAAACATATTTTTTTGAAGTTCCATATTATTTTGTTAACATTAGATAAATGTTAACAAAACAGGATAGGCATAGTAAGACGATCTTATTGAACTATGTATATTGTATAGATCTGCGTCTCATATTTTGATACGTTCATTGTTTCAGCATGCCGAGTTCCATCACTTGGTTAATTACTGAAACCTAATCAAGTGATCACAATAGGTTTCGAATATGAGAACATAGCTACAGGTTCAGAGTCATTGTTCATATAAAGATGCTTTGCAGGTCCTAATATATTATGTATAGTATTGGTAAGGCAAATAACTTCATTGGTTATTATTTATAATGTTATTTGTTTCAGAAGAAAGAATATCTGAAAAACCTTTCGAGAAATAATACGAAATTGATAACATTGCACCAAAGTGGAAGAAAGTAATGCATAATATTCCTGTGAATAAATAAGAAAAATGTCTGCTTTTCTAAGCAAGGTTTTTGGAACGGTGTTACTTTTTTACCTGTCGTAAAATCTTTTAAGAAAATACAATCTTATACGTATACGATTTATCAGTCTTAATTTAATAATATGGATTCCTTATCGATTTACATTAGAAATATTTTAGCGGTAAGATCACATAACTTGAAGCAGTTACATCAACCCTAATAAAAATATGTGCACGACTACAAGGGATGCCGAACAACATTCACTCAGCGGCTACATCCAGTACACATTAATGCAATTTCCTAGTCAGCTAAATAATTCAGCCGTTGACGACGAGAAAAGCCAGGTAAAGACAGCACTGCAAATAAACATTATTTATATACATTTCAAGATACCAAACGAAAAGCCGACAACTATGTTATGAATTATTTACAACACTGAACTAAACATACTGGATAGAACAACTTAGGTATTGATAAAATGAAAAGCTAAATTCCAAGAAATATATTTTTAAAATAAACATTCATTTGAACTTGTTACGATTAGAGAAACGCGGAAAGGAAAATATAGCCAAATCAAAACAACAAGGTGCGTTGTTGTTTCAAAAATAATTTCGTTTAGCTTTAACAATAAGGACAAAGAAAATAAAAATATTTGCCAACTATATTATGGTTGGGTATGCCACAAGGTGCAAATTTCGTGGACGAATATTGAAATATAACTATTTGGTCCATTTCGAAAGCTAGACTCAGCAAAAAATAATATCCTCTGCTGAACCAATATATACCTACACTATTTATTCATTAATTTTAAGTGAAAATTTAATTAATGTATCGCGTGTGAACGACAGAATGGAAAAATATATCATCCAAATAAATAATTTGAGCTTTAGGAAACCAGCGCGGGCCGTATCGGCTCACAAAACTAATTAATTATTCGGATTTGTTTAATGACCATGCCTGCGATACAGAATCCCATTGGAAATTGTTAGTCGTCTCCCTCGATATCAATTAACAATATCTGCAAATAATTATAACGATTACACATCGGATTCGCGTTAATAGTGGCCGCGGTGAACATTGATAAATATTTATTAAGCACTCCGTGTCTCGTGTAAACAGCAAGCACAGCACCGGCTTTATTTATAAACGTTCGCAATAAACGAGAAACGTGAAAAGTAGTATCCTAACTTATTTATTCAGTAGGTCATAAATCAGATCGGCACGTGCGTACGGCAGGAGAGTCCGATACAGAGTAACGGCAGCGGGTGGGGGGGTCATAAGAAGCCAAACAAAAGACATCCCAAAAACAAACTTATTTTTTTCACCCTCATATTATTACCACGGGTGCAAAGTAACTTGAAAGCTAAGAAGGATGACTCGCGCATATAATATAAACTACACTTGATATATTGTCGGTGTATGAGCAAAGACAATTTTCCGCGTTATTTATCGAAATGATACACAGCATCGGGACCTTTTGTGCGGCATCTGCAGCTTTATAGGCACAATACTCGAAGGGGTTCTCTAGTATCAATAACAGAAGCAAACGATGTAAAGTTGGACGTTGGTCAGTGGAAACTTTGTTACGACGGGGGCTGCGCTGTTTGTCAATAAAAGTTTCGAAAGTAATTTTACCTTGGGACTGTCCTGTATCTTTTTATAAGAGAGAGCACTTTTATTACTTCGACATTTTTACTTTGAATGTGGAACGAGTGGTCATCAGGTTGTTTCTTTTACTAACAAATTTCTGAGAGTCGTCGCTGTATAATGGAGAGTCTCAGACAGATGGTCGCGGGGGAAAAGTTTGCGAACTAACGATAACAAACACCCCACAAATCCACTATGAAACTGGCTGGAATTGGCTGAAAAATATGCTACCGCATAAGCCGAGCTCGGCAACAAAGTAAATCGAGAATTTAGCGCGGCCACTGCGGGATTAGTCGATGAAAAGTTCGCGAGGGCCCTCCGGTAAAGTTTTCATCTCTTGTTGATGTTGAAAATAAAAAAAATATATAGTGAACTAGAATCCAGGGTGCACCGGGGTAAGGGATGGGGGATTAGTGAGGAGAGCCCCTAGACGCGCCGCAATGAATAACCGGGGTCAGGCGAGACGATTAAAACTAATACTTCCTGAGGGCGACAATGTATTGCAGGAACTTTGAGAATCTTGGTGCAATTTCTACGGGTTGTTTTAATTGTTGTTTAAGTTTTCAAAGCGTAGCACAACTATTACCTTACTGAAATTATGTGGTTAGAATAAATACACTAGAAAATTTTATAACGCTTGGCCATCTGTGTTACTGACTTCGTTTTTAACACCTTGAAGTGTGAAAGTAGAATATATTTCTATTAGTAATGTAAATGTTTATTTTACTCAAAGTTTAGCTGTCTATCTCCTAAATAACCCCAGCAATTAGTTTGCTCAGCCTGACAAGGCTTCACGTTCAATAATTGCCGCAGCCTGATCTGTGCAAACAACTATAAATACCCCTATTAATTCAGGAACCTTAGTAGAAAATAACATTTCTAATATCACACTCACAATAAAAGCAAACCTCATACTATCGTTGTACATATATAGAGGAGAAACAAGAAAGCGTTTTGTACTTAGCAGCAAACTAACAACTTGGAGCCTTCAACCTATAATTCCACTAGTTAAAGAAGTTTAACCAGCAGACACATAACTAGCGGAAATAGCTTTCACCGTAATCCGGACGTATAATGACGATGCTTACAGAGTATGATTCTCTGTATGTTTGAACACTACCTTCGTGGCTTAGGAAAAACAACAATGAACCATATGCAAATTCCTTCGCTGTTCGCTCCTTCTTTTATGTTAAAATAAATAAAGTATGTATTTGTAAAATAATGAAGGTATTGTTGCTTAGTACGGTTCAAATGCAGCTGGCGTGCGACAGTGCACGACGTTCGTTAATGATTACAAATTAGGATAATCGCTATTTAATGAAAAGTTAATGTTTTAGTATCATGTAAAGAGTAGTCATCGTCACCACAATTATAATTATAAGAGTAACAGTCTCGAAGTATCCTGAAATAGGGGGACTAAGCTGCTTTTGAAAATCGGACAAAAGTTTAGACTATGAAAATGCAAATTGAATTATGCCAATTTCTGGAATCCAGCTAAGCTACGGGCTTACATGATATAAGTGGACTTTGACTTTAACTATATGATCTCGTAATCCAAGTTTTAGCTCCTCTAGCCATTTTTGTACTTGCATTCATGCGTTCATATAATAATAATTTCACATAACATGTACTAAACAACAGGAACAAAATAACTGAAAATAAAACTGTAGTTCGAAGCTACATCTTTATAACTAAATAAATATTTATAAGCATAAGTAGGTTCATAGTTTTTGAATAAGCAATTACTATTTATATTGATTATGCTAGCACTAGTCCCGTAAAGCAAAAAGAAAAGAGTGGAAGCAGGAATGGGAGGCCTCTGCCCAGAAGAGAGACGACCAGCAAATAAATAATAACAAATAAATATACTTCCATTTCTGTGAGCACCTTGTAAGAATAACGGCTCAGTTAATTACATTTCCATATTGAACACTCACCAAGAAGTATCATTGAACAAAGTTAGCGAAGCTGTTAAAACAGTGATATCTCGACTTTATGGCTCATATAATAAGACATTTGGCAACGGCACGTGCTTCAGAAGGTCTGCGAAGAAAATTTGATTTATTCCTGGCAGTGTGTCAAGTGGCATATTCAATTCGCGGATGCGGAATATTGGTGTGATGATAAAGCTTTATTTGGCGTACACGGAGTTCGGAGAGCGTTCCTTCATTAGTATATAGTACAAGAGAAATAGCCTCGCTTATACTTTTATTATGTTACACAATGTTGTGAACAATCTGCTCATTAGTAAAATTGGACTTAGAATTTCGTCTAGAATTTATCTCAAGACACCAATAATGCTAAAAGTAATCTAACTTAAGAGTTTACCAAACACAGCGCAACTCCATAAACCACCAAACACCAAACAAGGAACGTGTTCTAATTTCCTTAATAAAAAAAAAAAAATTTTTTGCGGTGTTACAATTCCCCAGTGGGAATCAGCGAAGAATTGTTTCAACTGTAGTTAATTAAAAGATATAAAGTACTGTTACTATATAACGGAGCTGGCGTGCAAACAGGGTGGAAAAAAACTGAAACAGTAAAGTTTGAAATTCTGCGAAACGTCGGTTATTGTCGTTATGAACATAATTAGTGTTATACAATGCAAAAACAGTTTTTTGAGAAATCTGGAATATAATAGTGTAATTAATATAAACCTAATAAATTCACAAATCCATGAAGTAATCAAGAATTTAAAAGCTTCACCACTATAAAATTTCACGGTAGTAAACATATGAATTGAAACATGTGAATGTCGAAATTGAGGTAGATATATCTCACCTACTTTAAGGTCTTATTACAGCTTCCACGCAATAATAAACAAAAAAACCATCAATGCATACATCAATACAAACACAAGTGTTAAATTTGATGTAACAGATAACATAAGACTCGTGAAGGCATCATAAGTTGCTCTACAGGGAATGAGCTAAGTCAAGGCGGCAACTCTGGCTACGTCACAACGGCCCATGAATTCCGAAGTGGCATGAAAAATAGCCCAGATCGTGTCCCGCATTCATTCCAATCCCTATAGCCGAAGCTGAAATGTGAACTTCCGGATAAAAATTGTTGGCGTCATTGAGAAATATCTGTTTGGTGTTGGCAAGTTCTTTGTTAAATAAAATATACGCTACATTTGCAAAGTTTTCGGGCTGAGAGAAGTTTATATTGTTTATTCAGCTGGATACTGAAAGCGAAACTGTATTGTTTATTGCTTTACTCTCACCTTGAGACTAAGGTTGTATCTCAGTTTATTATTCTGATTAGTTGTAAACTATATTTTATGGAGTCAGGAGTCTCGTGAATCTATTAAGTAAGGTGGAAAAACAACCAATGGGAAATCTTTGAGAAAAATAGTCATCACGTGCCGAATCGTCCGCAAAAGTGGCACAGCGTCACATAAAATATTTTGCCTTTCCTTTACGTGTTTAATCTCTGACATGCGTGAGGGGAGTAATATGTTTCCCCTATGATCTATAAATCATGAAAAGCGTTGAATTTTTCGGGTCAGCGATGTCAAGTATAAAGAAGATAGACATTCTCGGGCAGATTCCGGCTTTTCCTTAAAACCAATGAAGCAAAATGACGATAGTATTTCTGGAATCGATACTGGTGGTATTCAGCAACATATTAAAGGTCCGGACGGGTTATATTATCTTAGATATATCTGTAATGGTTTTTATGTTATCCCCAACAAGATTAATAATAGGATATTGCCTTTAAAAATGCCGGTTCCTCATAAAAAAGCATTTTAAATCGAGTTAAAGTAGAAATATTCTCCAATATATTACAAAAACTCTTTAAGCGGCAGTGGCGAACATATTAACAAGTCAATATTGCTAAATGATACTCGGAAAAGATATTTTCGCGCGAACATCGACTACAGTATTCCGAAAAACATTTTATACGACCGGGGCTTATGCAAAACGCCTATAAACGTTAAAATATTACTCGTGAGTTGTGAGCAAACGTCGAGTCGCATCGGGGGTCCAAACGAACATTCTAATGTATTCCTAAAGTTATTTTATGAACTGCCTATAAAAATATAACGTTTATATCGTAAATATTAAAATTGGGCACATTCTATCGATGTAAAAGGCATATAAAGTCTTACTTAGCAACTAAGTGACAGTGTTTAAGCTTTGTTTAATTTTGTGGGTCCATTTTTCGGTCTATTAGGCGACGAGCTCTGAGTTCATAATGGCAGCATAATCGGACACTTTGTGTAAAGTTGTTACCTACTTTGTTTTTGACGGTTATCATAATCTCTTTCAAGGTTTGAATGATGAACAAGATTATGTGTACTTAGAGAGATTTTTAGTATACTGGCATTATAACAAATAAATTGGAAATATGTATTTAGGTATGTATACTTAATAATTATTAGCCAAGGGCCAAAACACGCTATTTGGATAAACAAGCGTAAGTAATAAGCCTAAGCAGAACAATCCTATCACACAAAAATAAATTAAACAAATAATCAACAATAAAACACGGTATAAAGTCCGTGCCTAGCAAACGGGGCTGGCCACACGTTCTCTGAAGAAATAAAAAGAAAAATTTTATTGTCTATGCGATACTTGTGGAGATTTTATGTTACTCAAGCGGGCCGATTCGGAACGAGCATGAACAGATTCTGCGCCCCTATTCGTTCCGCAAACACTCGTAAATCCCGTACATTGCTCTGATCCGCTCTCAATAGTTTAATAAAAATCTGTATACAAGTGAAATGATATGGCGATGCGTGCGAAATTATACATGTGTTTAAATTAAGAATGTGGTGTGTGGGAATATGATTATTTTTGTAGATTTGACTTAAGCATTAATTGCCAAACAAAAAGTGTAAGGACATTGTACACATATATATTCGCTTTTAGTATTTTATTAGGTAGGTAATAGCTGTCTTAAATTTCTATGAAACATAAATAAATTTTATAATATTATTACTAGCACCAAATAACTGAATACCTACCATAAGTGTAGATACAACGTCTTTAGGCTTATGCAGGCTACATAAGCCTAAAGACATATTGACTGCAGAGGTTAACGCCCTTGTTTCTTTGTAGGCACATAATTTATTTATAAATGATTGTTGTTATAAAACAAGTCAACAAACTTTGAAAGCAAAACGTCTATTCTATTAAAAAGTTCAATTCATTCAGTTGACCCTTTTCAAATGATTTATACACACAATGTTATATAAAAGCAATTATAATCCACCAAAATGGGTGACGAAGCTCAACCATACCATCCAAAAAGCATTTTGAAGTGAATGATCGTTAAATGACCTCACATAACGTCAATTTGTGTCACTTTGGGCTTTTATAAAACAAAGATGCGAATTAATGGCTCGCATTTGGAAAGGTCTATTGTGAAAGCCGGTCCCAGGGGTTTCCATTTCGGAGAATTGGACGTGCATCGAAACCAATTTAACGTGATCCGACATGCACCCCGCGAATGATATCAAAAGTCGCTAACTAGGGGGAGAAGAAAGGATAGTTAGGAGCTCTTCATTGGCTGGATGTGTAGCCGACAAACGGAATAGATACGGCCCTACGTTTATTAGATTCGTTTTCTTTCTTTACCTTTGACTGAGACCTTGGTATTGTCTTTTGAGGCTACGTTTCGACGCTTCAGCCTTTAATGTTTCTAAGAATCGGAAATGGACCATCTTATAATCGAATACGTTGTATTTTCTTTGGACGGAGATTGGAGTGCAAACGAGAAACACTGTGATAAAATAATTTTTATTGTTATACGTGTTCACTTGTCAGATATCTTACGGCCCACGTTGGGCGCCAATATTGTTTCAAATATATATTCTGTAATAACAATATTTTAAGTATAGCGCTGGTAAACTTGTGTATAATATTGTTTAAAGCATATGCCAGTCAGTTGAAAGCTAACGCGGTGCTGTTTATATCGCAAACAAACCTAGCGTTATAGATGTTACATTTACTTATGTATAGTATATTAAACAAAGCTCTATTTGCTGTGTGGATGCATAGAATATGTATACGTGTTTATTTTATATGTGCAAAGCGAATATTGCGAACGTATACAATGTTCGGACGCAATAAAGTAAACCATGCTGCCCGACCACCATTCATTAGGATAATTGGCAGTCAAACGCATGCATTAACTGACACATCGAGATTGTATTTTACGAGCTATCCCACGAATAATAGGACTAATGGACCATCTCATTTAAACACCTTTAAATAATAAGCATTCCATTATCGGTAATTTGAATTTTGACATACATACGTGCATACGTATATGTGACAAACAGCAATTTGATTTCGTCGATAACAATTATACCTCAAGGATATAATTAAAAAAGAATTATAGCTACGTAAGGGAAAATCTTTTAATATTTTTAATGTACGTATTTTCTTAAATAATATAGCTATATTTACTGGAGTTAAGGGTCACCAAAACGAAAGGCAAAACAAAAACAACTGATACTTTTACCTTGTTGAGACGAGATCACAAACCTTTTATCCTAATAATGGATGATCTTTCAAAAAAACAAATGGGGAATTCAAATGGATATAAAACTTGATAGTACATTTCCTTGTATAACTACGTAATGGATTTGAGAGGGCGCTCGATTCCCCGCGGGTATACATTTCTTTTAAAGCATATTGATTGGACTGTGACCATTGTTAGTGGTCTCTGCATGAATACAAACATATTACTGTTTTCCACATGGGAATATCCTAATATAAGCCTCTTGTTCTATATAACAGTTCATGTTACGAATTCAGATACCATACCTACAGTTTTTAAGGGTATTCCGGGAAATATTGAGAAGCGCGTTTGCTATTCCGAGAATTAATTTGAGTGTTTATTCAATACTCTCAAAAGAAAATAACAAAGCTTTTAACGTTAATAGATAGAGTGAAAACTTTTTATTGGTAACGAGGCTAAAATAAATAGTGTGAACGATATAAACGTGATAATAGAATACCTAAGTTCACTGCAGTAGGAATAAAAACGGACTAAACAAACATTAATGCGTTTTACAGGCCCCTTGAATACTAGAGTCAACCATAACTCACTCAGACGAATGTCAGCAAAAAAATAGCACAAACACTTTTCTACTTTTTCACTCGTGTGTTTACACGGTTTTGTACCAGTGTATTTAATCACCACATTTCCTAGGATTTGTTGACTATCACTTGAAACAGTTAAAACGGTGAGTATACCTACTGCTGCAGACTTGATATTAGGAATTGCTTCCAAGTCGCACTTATATTGATCATAGAGCTACGTACCTACTAGAGATGGGATGTTTATATTTATATAACGATATCATTTCTCTCATGTAAGCGTAGACCAAACACAACTTTCCTTTTCATTAAAATAGTTATGTTATATAAATTCTATCGTAGCCCAAGTCCAAATTGGAATTTAATATATAAAGAGCCCGTCCTTTCGACCTCGATTCGACCGTTCGACAGTAGCAGCCAAAGCAATGACAGCCGAAATAATAGATTGAGCGTAATACGAGCCAATGTCGACGCAAAATTTCCAAGTTAAACAAAAAATGGTTAAAGAAAAATAAACAGCAGCACGCAATATAATATTTAGAGAATCAATTACGGCATTTATTAACATGCGGAAGTCAGGCTGAAGGGAACTTGGTAGCTATAGCCGAATTAAAATGGACTGATTGAAATGAAATACCTGTTTGGATTGACGACAAGGGTTGTTTTAAAAAGGAAATGTTAAGTTTTAATTGTTACACCCTTGTTAATATTTTTGACGTGACAACGTCTTATAAATTGGTTTGCCGGGTGACACTTCAAGAAACTGCGTTACGCTCCGCTCACGTTATGCGCTCACAATGAGAGCGAGTGAGAGGCACGCGTCCCTTCCACTCGGGCATGGTTAGCCCGCCTAATGGTTGTCACGTAAAACTTTCGCCCGTATACCGACTTTACAGGCAACCAATTTTTTTTAATCACATTTATGATATCGAATAACATGAATCTGGCATTTTTTGCATGATATGTTTTATCGGTTGCCCCCGATAAAAAATTTCAATTTTAGAGAGATTTGTTTACGCGTATTTTTAAATAAAGATACGATTACACAATCAAATTAACTTTTACGCCAGAAACATAAAACGTAAACAACAAATCATTGAACGCTCCGTAGTCATCATATTACAGCGCGCCGCGGCGAGGCGACCAAACCGCAAAAAGATCAACATGGGCTCTGATTTCACTTAGCCAACCAATCTCGATTGGTTAATCCCAATATAATTTAACAAACTATTAAGTATAATTTCAAGTCAAACTTTTAGTAGATAGTTTAGTTTCCGCATTTACATTTTAAACGTAAATAGTATATTTATTAATCCGAAAGATTCTGAGTGTATGTTTGTTACAATTTTACGCAAAAACTACTAAAGACATGTGGATGAAATTTGGCTCAGAGCTTGAATATGTTCTCATCACCAATTGGGCTACTTTTCATCATGGGGAAATGTAAAAACACCAGCCGGGAGCATGTATCTACGGTTATATATCTATACTAATATTGTAAATGCGAATGTGACTCTATCTGTCTGTCTCGCTTTCACGCTAAAACAACTGAAACGGTTTAAATGAAATTTGGTGCACAGATTTTCTAGAACCTGAGAGGCTCCTCTTTATCTAGGCTACTCTTTATCCCGGGTAAATTTAAGATCCCCTAGAAACGCGGGTCAAAACACGAGAAGTAAGCTTGTATCTAAGGTTATATATATATATATATAATGGCGATCGCTCTACAACGATTCGGCCCATAGGAAGCCCATAAGGTAACATTGGTCGACCGTTTCTGAGGCTATTCCATTTACGACCGTTCGTTATGCTCACTAGTGGGAGAAAAAAATACGTGCAGAGGTGGAATGAATCGTAATGGCCGATACCATTGTTTCATTACAGTCCATGATATTGGACCAGTTTGGTTACACATTCAGACCGGTATTTTTGTATTTGAGAGCGAATGTAAACATATAAATGACTTACGTCAAGATTAACTCGTGTTGCAAGGATCTTCTACATTTCCGGGATTGATGTAGCCTAAATGGTATTCCAGAACATATTAATATACCTACCTAACATAGGTACTCTAACGCTGTGTCTAATTAACTAACGTGAAAGAGGAACAAATATCTATCCATATATCTACACAAATTTTCACATTAATTTGTTTATGTAGGATGAAATCTAATATATAAAATTCTAGCGTCGCGAAGTTTGTGGTAAAACTCCTCCGAAACGGCTTGACCGATTCTCATGAAATTTTGTATCCATATTTGGTAGGTCTGGGAATCGGACAACATCTATTTTTCATCCCCTTAAATGTTAAGGGTAAGCCACCCCAATTTTTTTTTTTTTCAATTTTTGAAAAAAATTTTTTTTTAATTTTTTTATGATACAGCATTAGTAAATACATATAACCCTGAATTTTCAACCCTTTACAACCAACCCCTATTTTACTATCGCGATTTTTATTTTATCTTCCGCCTTCACCGGTCGATAACTGATCAACGATCAATCGATCAGTTATAATAAAAATAATTAAATATTATTTAGTTCAATAAAAATTAAAAAATACAGATATTTTGAGAATACATACCTTATCATACATAAAGTCACTGTTTTTTACCAATACACTGATGAAAGGATTTATTAACTATTAATATTTTAATTTCTTTGAAGACAACTTTAATAACTATTTTTTTACATACAATAAATATTTAACACTTATACTTAGTAAAAAAATGTTTCCTACAAATAATATACATGGCTATAAACAACGTCTGCATATGTAAAACATAGTCCGTTTTGTCTGCCTGAACGCGATGAACACAAAAACTACTAAACAGATTTCCATCCGGTTTTCACCAAGTTAAGGAGTATTTCATGGGGAAGGTTTTTATGTATAATACATCAATTTGGACCCGGTAGGTGGCGCTGGTGGGCAGAACGAAGTCTGCCGGGTCCGCTAGTAATGATATAATATCCGTATTGTATTTCAATTATGTTTATTTACCATAATAATACAGGATATGTATTTATTTTATTAGGAAGTACCAACCTACTGTATACCAATCGAGCGCACTTTAAAATGACAAATCGATATTGAAAACTGAAACATATTCTAAAACAATCGTTCGGAAATAGTTTCAAAAACAATTCAGACATCGAATACGGCGTTCGGAAAGCAAAAAGTTGAAAATGTCGATTTCCTAGTTGAATCGTACGGGATCGGGTGGTCGGCGCTTGGCAACTATTGACCACTCATTCCATTTTATGTTCCGCCGTAAAGGCCGCGATCTTCTGGAAAAAAATCAACGTGAAACGCTGAAGTGCAACATATGTTAATTTTATTAAACTTCTGAGGTTTGGTTGGAAATTAAGGAGTTTCAAAGGTGGCGCTGAGCTTGTGATTTTGAAGCAAACGGGGTTTTATCACGGGACATTTTATCTTTTCATAGTGTGACAATAAAACGTGAATCGTCGATATTTGTCCGTGTCTCATGTGAACTCAAAAGTAATCGTTGATATCGACTTGTTTAAAACCCATTTTTAATGGTACTTCATGTTAAAGATTTGAAAACATAAACTATATTACATTAGACAATATTTACTCACATAGAAACCAAACTTATATTAATAAGAAATAAGAAATAGAAATAAAAGCTCAGTACCCATAAGTCAGTTACCCATTTCGTGCCATTTCCCTTCGTAAGACCACTATACAGGGCATTTAGTTGAATGTTGTACTTTACTTGTGTTATTGATAGCCATATTATAGGCTCCGGGTTTGTTAAAGCTAGCTTTGGAGATTTGTCGCCAAGCCATTATATAGCTAACATTAATAATGTACCAATAGCTTTATGTAAAGAAACGATAAAGATTTCATAGTGACGAGAATGATAAAGTTAATGTATCTCTAAATTAGATGTGAAATGGTTACCATCTACCAACCACTTAAGAGAAAACACAAGATATACAAACTTAATAAAGACAACACAATAGCCCATTTATACGAACGGTAACTATGAATGCGATAATAATCGTGATATTACATAAAAATATACAACCCAATTGTTGGGGCGATAGAGCTAAAATTACATTGCACGTTACGCCAACGTAATCATCAAACAATATTAACTGGGGCCTAATCATACGGATGGAATAACATAAAAATAACATAAAAACGCCGATAACCCAACCCCTTGGCTATCCAAGTGAATAGTTCAGACAACAAAAGGTGGGACGTGTACGTGGATTCGAGTCACGACCCGCTAATTCACGATTGTTACAGATTATTAGGCAACTATTGCCTATTTTGTATCGCAAAAGGGGTAACAAAGGCCGTCAAACACCGCAGTGTAGTGGAAAACAAACAATTACATCGTTGTGGGAGTTGTTTGTATTGTACCACGAGGCGACGCGCCGGGGCGGGATGCGCAGGTGATCAGCCATGTATGAAAATGACCGTTGCTTTCGAACAATACCTATTTGAAACGTAATGTGAAATGCCAAGAATCGGAACTCTTTAACTTAAATTGCCTATATTATGGTTAGTGATGATATTGGTGAAGTTGAAGTATTGAAACTACTAGACCCAGATAAGTCGCAGGCTATACGAGTGTCAAACTCGCAGGCTTATTATCACCCATTACCTGACCCTAAAGTTTTAGTCTATAAAAGGGATTGAATAAAACCAATCAAATGTATCCATAAACATCAGCTAAACTTCACAAAGTCTTAGGTCTGTGTAAATATCTCAAAGGGAAAAATAAATAACAATAACCCAACAACTCTTCAAAAGAAACCTAAGTTTTTTCTTATACATTCTAGAACTATTTTTGATCTAACATTCAATGTATGCCTATATTTTCTTATAGTTTTGTTGTACTTCTTAGTGTTACATAAAAGAAAGGGTCCAGAATCTACAAACTTGTACAATAACGTTCGAGAGGTTTTTGTGGTGCGCCTTATTTCTTTGTACTTAAGCCAAGCATATTACATATGGAGGCAATCCGATATGATGTAGGTAAAGGATTTATTCGTGGCCTTTTCTTAGACTCAACTGAATATAAGCATAAAGTAGTGTGTTAGAATTTTATTAAATATGCTGGTGGAACAATAATTCAACCAAACTGTATTGTACAAGGATCTATTTATTATTGATATTTTAAGGTCTATCATCATATATTTAGAGACAAAGAATCGAAAAAAAATCTCATAGAAACAACCACTCATTTCTATGTCGCATACCGGTCCTAACGAGCCTATAAACAAATGGTAAATAAGGGTCCGCAAAGCAGATTACATTCAAAAGATACGACAAAACAAATAAAGCAATCCAAACACAAAACCCTCAAAAGATTCGAGTCTAATAAACATTATCCGATACACAAATCAACACACTCCGTAAGGGAGTCAATAGATGCGGAACTCCGGACAATTAGACCCTCATTTGTACGCGCAACCCTTCCTCGGTAACGGACATGGATGCCTCGACACGTGTGCTTGTTTATTCTGGAAACATATTGCAGAGTGGCCGTTGGTCACTGAGCTCAGACCGGAACTTTTACTTTAATTGTTCCCCGTTTTTTTTAGATTGGATGTAAAATTATATAAGCGTCATAATAAACTCCCAAAACTTCTTGAACTTGACTTTGTCTGTATCTTCACCTATTCCAGACTTATGTAACTAAACAGATTAAACTACCTCTTGCATCTATATCCCCAAACACGCCTTCCAAAAGGACCGACCTTTAATGTGCAATTCAAAAGGTACAATTAAACAATAATTATTTGATGTTCAAAGCTCTCTGCCACCACCGAGATGATAAACATAGTATGTTATCACATAAGACTGAATATACAAAGCACACGTTAATCGATTCCACAGGTAGCGGCTGTAAGCAAACTAATATAGCGTACATTGAATTACGTTGTATAAAAGCTGTGGAGCGCACCAGCATTCACGCTACTAATCTAGTCTCCTGTAAACTTGCACAGAGCACTCAGCTAAGTTATATGCAGAGAATTGCCGTCTTCATGTATAATATTATATTATATAAGTATACTGAAAATATGAATTTTATTGATGTAAGGTACTAAAATTCGAAACTAACGGGATGATATATTTTTATGAGCACAAATTGAAAAGCCAATAAATATTGATACTAAAAGAAGGCAACAAATATAAAAGCATTTACCTAACTTCGGTAGTTGTAGTTAGTAGGTATATGCAGTTCAGGCTAAGTAATAATATCAACCAACAGCCTACCTAATAGTAAGTAATGGCCAATTGTTTTTAAGAGCTGACAAGATATAATAAAACGTTAAGTTAAAAAGAAATATATATATTAAACATTTAGTTTTTTGTCAGAGCTAGAAATCCTTAACGAAATTGACCCAGTACCTAGTGCTGAACCAAGTCACCCTACACGGCATATTTTCAGTTTAATGAGGTAGGTAGGAAGCATTTGTATTCGTCGACTTTTGAATAGCACCCAACCGTCCCTAATTCATAATAACACATAATACATACGTTGAATTTGTATAGCATTACTTAGTTCCACAAAATTTGGTTGAGTTTTCTATGAAAATTGTGTGCTTCGTCGAAAAAACGTTAACTAGCTTAGAGTTACTTGTACATTTTAGTGTGTAGTACTTCGTTATTATAATAAATAACATTCATTTTAGAATTTCGGAAAGACAAATTATTTTTGTACATTGAATTGACTAAATGTGGCTTCATTTAATTTATTTCATAGCGTTTTAGAAATGTATCTTTCGTCAAACTACTATATTATTTTGTAGAAATAACGATATCATGTAAATAGAGTATCAATGGTATATTTCATAAATATACGAAAAGGCACATAAATAGTACTAAATATTTATGTATTTAGTAAAACATAACCATACTTAAGTAGATACTAACTCACACGTTAATATATATTGCAAGCAGACAAGCCGTTTTATCTAGGGAGCGTAACGTTTCCTTATTTCTGAATTAATCAAGAAAACAATTATCCACCCCTGCTACATCCCGTGTATTGTCTTAAGAGGTTTTTGCTCTTTTTTGTTTTTTAATTTCTCCCTGTTTAATACGTTCTTCAACGTTGAAAATACAACTTGTAACTTTATGGAGAACAAGTAATTTTCATTTGTCTTTTTCAAGTTGTTTCGGTCGCGTGGGAGTTTGTAATATCAATTGAATAATGTTTGACGTAATACCTTTCGCAATTTCTGGGTCGAATTTGACGTTCCACTTTCTATTGGTAAGAAATATGAATTTATTTGACAAATTATTCTTTATCATCAAACCGTATATTACTATTCTAAAAGTCTAGAATTAAAATTGTTAGCGTATTCGTCGGTATTGACTACTCCTATTTATCTTCATATCTATTTGACCGTTTTTGCGTGATTGAGTTACATACGTACATCCAAACTTCTGGATTTATTATAACACTAATCGGAAATATCATGACAGAGCAAATGTCACATATTTGTAATACATATTCTACTCAACAACGAGATAGACAAAATAAGTCCGAGTAACGACCTACCTATAAGACAAAAATAAGTCTTAGCACATGAAGATCACAAAACGCCTTTCATGTCCCAGTAGCCTTAGCTGATCCGGTCCTCTAAAGAAAACCTATTGTTTTGCGAACAATAGCGACGGATACGATGGCAGATTGAGAAATTAAAATTTCAAAGACCACCTATTATGCTATTGTTGAATCTAACCGCCGGTTTTGTTAATCCAAGTATTGTCTGCGGGTTTGTGTTTGAACTATTAACTTGAGAATGTTTTGACATAAATACATAGATTTTATAATATTGGCTTTTAAATCTTTAGTAACAAACATTTAAAGTACCGTGGTAGGTACTTTTAGTAGTAGTAGTTGATTCATTCTGGGAAAGCTTGTAGATTATAGATTCCAATCTAATGTGAAAAATTTTATAACGTTTTATAAATTACTATAGACTTTATGATAGCGATGGTATCAATCCACATATATATGTAGGTATAATACTTCCGATCCAGATAATATAATAGAAAACCGACTGTTCATGGTCCCACGATTCTAATTCTATATATGTTTTTAATGAATACTACATTACGTAGAATATCGAAGGAGAAATAATTCCTGTACACATTGATTGGATTTATTCCGTTTCTTATTTCATTTTCGTGTAACTATGTATTTTACTATCTACTTGTTTTTTAATAATATAACAATACTTGTGATTGTGACATAAATTTGAGCAATATATTTGAAATCCCATAAATAACTCCCAACAAGCTATGTACCTATAGAAAAATATTCTAGAAAGACTTTTCATTCAAGTAGAAATTAGTATACGTATGTGTAAAGCACTTATTTCTTGTTACCCTATTAACATTCGTTATTGCTTCGTCAACTTTCACAAGTGTTCTGTTTTCCTAAATTCTATATATAGATTTAAGTACATATACAAAATTACGGCGAATCGCGTAGGAATTTGTGGTATCAAGTAACGTTATTCATTTTACAGCGTATCACCACTGAAGTTGCGATCAGCCTAGTGTTCCCACAAACTGTATGAAATCGACGGTAACATGAAACTAGTGTAAACTCTATACCAACTTGGCAGAAACCTCGTTTAGTATGCGCCAATGAATCAATTAATATGCACTAGTGCTGCTACTTCTGCAACTATTTTATCGATATGAAAAAATATAACTTCTTCACAATTTTCATAACTATTTGTGCTATTATGTAATTTAATAAATACATATATGTCAGGAATAAAGAATAAAAAATAACAACTATAAAGAGATGACGTGATTCTGCCAAATTGTTCATCCGAATACCGAGTTCATTGTTTTAAAAATATATATTGAATATTTTACAATAATTGGGAATATCACGTAAATATACAAACTTCGCAGTACTAGTATCTTAGTCTGGTAAACTTTTTACTATCATAATAAAATAAATGAAAATCAACAGGTGTTTTAAATCATCGATATCAATCTACCAGTTAACTAGACAGCACTAAAGCTAAAGCTAATGGATCGGAGTCAGAACGATGACGTTAGAACTCGGTCTGGTCTAAAGTGCATTACAGAGATAAGATGCTTTCACTAAATGCCTATTACGTGTTAGAATGTTATTTCACAAGATTCCTCGATAACTTTACATTGTCTTTATGTATCTGTGGTCGATATTTTTTTATATTTACAATAGGATTGACAATTGTTTTTTTGATAGAGGTAGTCCTGTGCGTTGTCAGACACTGATCAGGATATACTAGATGCCGTAAAAAAGCATCTCTGCAGTTAATTATAGTGAATTAAGACACACTTCTATATATATGTAAATACATTTCAAATGTTCTGAATATATAATCTTGTATATTTTATCCCAAGTGACAGAAAGAAGCATCATTAGCTCTAGGCTTATGGCCTATATTTCAATTTCATATTTCAATCTTATTGTTATCACGAATTTCGTAATCCCGGGTGTAGTGACCAACCAGTATGTGTGTTTATTTTGTATTATATAATTTTTCATATTTCATATTTATTAATTTATACAATGTATATATAATATTTGTAATGTTTAGATATAATTTTTATGTAAGTAACATTCAATTTATTTTTATATAAAATCACGTAGGTGAAGCCGGGCGCACCAACTTGTATTAGAAAAGCAAACTTGTGCGGTGTGGCGTACGCGCAAGAATGCCGTCCGCCATCTTCATTTGTCATTGCGATGTATTCAACTAGCCGTTAGATCAGTCGCGCTAACGCTCCGACGGCGAAGCTACGCTTGTCTTTGCTTGTACCTACCTACTGTTAGCTTACGTATAGTTTTGGCTTGCAAATTACCTTTAATTTTCGTTTCTCTGGTGTCTGTCTCTTTTATAAACTTATTGCTTGTGCGCGTCCTCTATGAACTATCGTCTGTGTCTGTGAAAAATATATGTGTGGAGTTCAATACATGTTACTGAAGAATTTCTGCTGTTTATATTCATACCCCTTATAGACCTCCGCCATATAATTGGTGACCCCGATTTGCCAAGATTGGCTGAACACATCAAGAACATAAGACAATGAACAGAACAAAAGTGCCCGCGACCGTTGAGGATTCGAATACAACGGAAACTTCCTGTACACTCGGCAACACAGTAGCAGATGGAGACAGCAAGTTATTTAAAGTTGGAGTGAGAATTCCTGCTTTTTGGCCTGAAGATCCGGCATTATGGTTCGCCCAAATAGAAGGACAATTTGTTATATCAGGTATTACGGCAGATACAACCAAATTCTATTACGTCGTGGCTCAGCTAGACCACCAGTACGCTACTGAAGTAAAAGACGTAATAACATCGCCGCCAGCTGATAATAAATACAATAAATTGAAAACTGAGTTGATTAAACGCCTGTCCGCTTCGCAGGAAAAGAAGGTAAAGCAACTTTTAGTACACGAAGAACTCGGTGACAGAAAACCGTCACAATTTCTTCGCCACCTACGTACACTCGCGGGATCGACCGTTCCAGACACTTTCTTAGGTACTTTATGGTCAAGTCGATTACCACACAATATTCAGACCGTAATCGCATCACAGCCAGATTTACCTTTAGAATCAATTGCCGAATTAGCTGATAAGGTTTATGAGATCGCCCCGTCAACACCATCTGTCGCAAACCTGGATACAAACTCCAACAGTACGATGACGCAAATGGTACAACAGATAGCAGAACTCACACGACAAGTTGCTTCACTACAAGGTCAGGTACACTCTTCACGATCCTTATCTCGATCATCGTCTCGTGATAGAAGGTCGGGTAGATTTAATAGCCGAAACCGGTCACAGTCCAGACAACGCAATGATTCATACTGCTGGTATCATAACCGGTTTGGAAATAAAGCACATAAATGTTTCACTCCATGCAGTTTTTCGTCATCGGGAAACTCCGACGGCAGCCGGAAGTAGCGGCCAACGACTGCCCAAACATACCAGGTCGCTTATTCGTAACGGACCGCCATACAAAAATTCAATTTCTCGTGGACACTGGATCGGATCTGTGTGTGTACCCACGTTCAATGTTAAACCAACGGCGGGGCAAAACAGACTATCAATTATTTGCTGCAAATGGTTCTCCTATTTCAACATACGGATGGATTCACCTACAACTTAATATAGGACTACGTCGCGTTTTTAAATGGAGATTTGTCGTGGCTGAGGTATCAAAGCCAATTATCGGTACTGATTTTATTATATTTTATAATCTTCTTATTGATATGAAGAACCACCGTTTGATTGACAGCCTCACATCACTCTCGACGGCAGCAACCGCAGCAAAGAAAGCAGCAACGGGTATCGCATCAGTCAAAGCCGTTTCCGGTGATACAAAGTATCACGAATTGTTGCGTGAGTACCCTAATATTACTCGACCAGCTGGAACTCAACGAGATATTAAGCATAATACCGTACATCATATACGCACTACACCTGGTCCACCAGTTTCTTCTCGACCACGTCGACTACCTCCGGACAGGACCCAGATTGCTCAGAAAGAATTCGAAGATATGCTCGCGAATGGGACTGCGCGGCGTTCCGATAGCCCATGGTCATCACCACTACACCTAGCACCTAAAAAGGATAACGGCTGGCGTCCATGCGGTGACTATCGCGCTCTTAATGATCGGACTATACCCGATAAATACCCTATTCGCCACATACAAGATTTCGCACATCAATTATCAGGTAGCACAATATTTTCAAAAGTTGATTTAGTGAAAGCATACAATCAAATACCAGTATATTCTGAGGACATTTGTAAGACAGCAATCACAACCCCATTTGGTCTTTTCGAATTTCAATATATGACATTTGGATTGCGAAATGCGGCACAAACTTTCCAGAGGTTTATTGACGAGGTACTAAGAGGTCTGCCATTTTGCTATGGATTTTTAGATGACATCTTAATCTATTCGGAATCCGAAGCACAACATAATCACCACCTTCGTCAGCTATTCCAACGCTTGAGTGACTACAGCATGCTTATCAACATGTCTAAATGTGAATTCGGACGAACTAATATCACATTCTTAGGACACGAAGTGTCGGCAGATGGCATCCGTCCTCTCCCTGATAAAGTTCAGGCACTACAGGAGTATCCAGTACCTTGTACGGTGAAAGAGTTACGCCGATTTTTAGGCATGTATAATTTCTACCGGCGATTTATTCCAGAAGCAGCAAAACATCAATCGCCACTGAATGTTCTGTTAAATGGCCCGAAGAAAAAAGGAACGCAGAGCATCACACTTACCCCTGAAATGCATGAAGCTTTCGAAGCCTGCAAATCAAGCCTTTCTGATGCAGTCATGCTTGCTCATCCAGATTCGAATGCTGAGTTAGCCATCCACACTGATGCATCGGATAGCTCGATTGGAGCAGCTCTGCAGCAACGTGTACACAACACCTGGAAACCATTGGCATTTTTTTCCCGTCGCCTGACAACAGCTCAGAAAAAGTACAGTCCATATGACCGCGAGCTGTTAGCCATTTATGACGCCATTCGCTATTTTAGGCATATGGTTGAAGCCAGATCATTTACTGTTTATACAGATCACAAGCCATTAACGTTTGTCTTCATCAACAATCGGGAAAAATGCTCACCAAGACAATTTCGCTACTTAGACTTCATATCACAGTTTACTACTGATATCCGTTACGTAGCGGGAAAAGAAAACGTGGTAGCGGATGCCTTGTCAAGAATTGAAACTATTACGGATCCGATTGACTACCACAATATAGCACTGTCCCAGGATACAGACCCGGAATTGCAAGAGCTGCTACAAAAAGGTTCTGCACTAAAGTTACAGAAGATCTTGATTCCCGAATCGAGTAAACATATTTACTGTGACACATCAGGCTCACGACCTCGCCCATATATTACTACAGCCTTTAGAAAAACAGTTTTCGACGCTCTCCATGGCTTGAGTCACCCAGGAGCAAAGGCGACTATAAAACTAGTAACCGAGAGGTTCGTTTGGCCTGGCGTAAAAAGAGATTGCCGAGAATGGGCCAAACTATGTCAAGATTGTCAGAGATGCAAAATTACTCGGCATACTCATTCACCCATCTCATCTTTCCCTACTCCTTCCCAAAGATTTTCCCACGTCCACATGGACATTGTGGGACCCTTACCACTATCTTTTAATTACAGATACTGCCTCACCGTCATCGACCGCTTCACCCGATGGCCTGAGGCGTACCCGTTGTGTGAGATCACCGCTGAGTCCTGCGCCCGCACCTTCATCACTGGCTGGGTATCACGATTTGGTTGCCCACAAACCATAACAACCGACAGGGGTAGACAGTTCGAATGCCAACTCTTTCGCACTATGACTGCCCTACTCGGTACACAACATCGCCCTACGACGTCGTATCACCCTGCCTGCAACGGAATGGTAGAACGCTTACACCGTCAGCTAAAAGCAGCGATCATGTGCCAGTCCAGTAACAGTTGGACTGAGGTACTTCCTCTAGTTTTGCTCGGCGTCCGCAGCGCGTGGAAAGAGGATATCAAGGCATCAGCAGCTGAACTCGTCTACGGGGAGCCGCTTCGACTTCCTGGAGAGTTCTTGGCACCATCCAAAGACATCACACCTGACATCACCGAATTCACGGCACGACTTCGTCTTCACATGGCGAAACTTGCTCCTGAACCCGGAAGCAGACATGGGCAGAAAACTTTCTACATACCTAAAGATTTGCCCGCTGCAGACTACGTATTTCTTCGTCAAGATGCATCACGCCGATCTTTAGAGCCTCCTTACACTGGACCCTACAAAGTTCTAGAACGAGGGAAGAAGACTTATAGGCTGGCTATTATGAATAAAGAGAGTACAGTCTCAATAGACAGACTTAAGCCAGCCTACGTGATCAAAGATGACAACATTACTGGTACCGCCATCAGCGTTCGACCAGATGATCCTGTAAGACATACAAGATCGGGTCGCGTAGTACGCTTCCCTGACCACTATCGACCTTAGCAAGCATCGGTCTCAGCAGGGGGGTAGTGTAGTGACCAACCAGTATGTGTGTTTATTTTGTATTATATAATTTTTCATATTTCATATTTATTAATTTATACAATGTATATATAATATTTGTAATGTTTAGATATAATTTTTATGTAAGTAACATTCAATTTATTTTTATATAAAATCACGTAGGTGAAGCCGGGCGCACCAACTTTTATTAGAAAAGCAAACTTGTGCGGTGTGGCGTACGCGCAAGAATGCCGTCCGCCATCTTCATTTGTCATTGCGATGTATTCAACTAGCCGTTAGATCAGTCGCGCTAACGCTCCGACGGCGAAGCTACGCTTGTCTTTGCTTGTACCTACCTACTGTTAGCTTACGTATAGTTTTGGCTTGCAAATTACCTTTAATTTTCGTTTCTCTGGTGTCTGTCTCTTTTATAAACTTATTGCTTGTGCGCGTCCTCTATGAACTATCGTCTGTGTCTGTGAAAAATATATGTGTGGAGTTCAATACATGTTACTGAAGAATTTCTGCTGTTTATATTCATACCCCTTATAGACCTCCGCCATACGGGCAATTGAAAAAATCTCACGATAGTTCACGATATTTCGACTTTATTTGCTTCACACTATTCGCCCAACGAGATCATACAAAAACACCTTACATTTTCATAAAATAAATAAACACACCAACCGTTACTCAAACCACTATCCCACACAATTTATATATATCGCGAGTTATTACGGGACGGGTCTATAAAGTATACGTATTCTGTATTCCCATGCGTTGTGGCTGTTCCGTTCCTATCACGGCGTAGGTGAGCTAAGTTATCGACCACGCTCCCCTCGTAAACAGTTTCAATACTCGCCGCACATAGTTTAGGTTCGGAGCAAACTGCGGGCATTTCGTCAGGATTCAGAACTTTCAGGAATAGGGATGCGGTTTGGAATAATGTTAGCGATTAGGAGTTTGGTGTTTTCTTTTCTATAATTGTAAGCTTTATTTTTGTGGATTAGGATGCAGCACCACTATAATATGCTAAATTCTGCTATCTGATCGTCAACTAGATTCTAATAATTGAGATGATTCTGACCATTAAAAATATACTTACTAGTCATTAATTTTACTACAAACAACTACGTGGTTTGTGGTAAAATAATTTGTGGTTTTTAGGGTTAATGACATATACCAAGCCGTCTATATACTTCAATTTTACAACTTTAAGACATTAGGTATATCAACCCAAAACCCACGTCCTTTGCATACAGTTTGTAAACAGACAGAATCCTACATCTTGCGTGAAACAAATTGATCTGTCATGGTGGTACCTATATCTGTGGTTCAAATCTATTATTTCAATCCCACCCCTGGATGGTACGTCAGAATGATTGATGTATTGCCCGATTCAGGTTAACGTAAACATTTGATGGGTGTCACGATACAAAACTGGCTGATACCGGTTGGCTTGGTTAGGTACTCTGATTTCAGAATTGTCGTGGGTAGGTTCTCATAGAGGACAAGCATTTGTGGGTATGAACATGTATGTTATGTTTGTTTCATTTCTCATATATCATGGAAGACAATGGTAGTTAAATTTTGAAATATTAAAATTTCAATGACACTAGAGTTATATATATATATACCAAAAAGTCCCTTTGAGTTGAGATACACTTGAACAAGATTAACCTACCTGTAGCGTTTTAAATAGTTAAATTCATCTTCAAATTCTAGCCCTAAGCATTGTCCAATCATCGTGAAGGTGTCAAAACTCCACTCACCTCATAAAAAAAGGTTGCATAAGCCCATTTAAATAAATGAGTTTTGCCTATTTCGAAAAAGTTAAAGAGCTTTACACGCTTGACCTATTCCGTCCTAATCATGGCGTAAACCGGTGGGCGCTCGTGAATGTTTAACACTAATCCGTCGGGAGATAGACAGTTCATTCTTCGTCTTATAAATTGATACGTCAAGGAAGGGCGGCACAATCTCGCCGGGTCTACATCTATCAGCCCCAACGAAGGGCTAATGATTGATGAGTTCAATCGTCTCCAAACAGACCGGCGTTCTCGCTGATTCCAGTTACCGTCTATTTCTGTCTGATTCGTGTTTTTATGTGTGATGAACGCGGAAACAAACGGCCGCTCAATCTTATCGGCGATTTATGATTGGTAATGTTGAGGTTGGTAATGGTACATTTACTTAATTCAGCAGAAATGTCAGTTAGTACTTGTTGTGAACTTCTGAGTGGATTTCCATGTAATACTAAATAGGTAGACTACATTCTGGTTTAAAACATATATCCCTTGAATTTTTTTATGATATAACACAGGCTAATAAGTACTATAAATTCAAAGTATTGGCTCACGTAAGAGCATCAAAATACCCTTTTATTTTCAGCAAGTGGCCAATCGATAGTCGACTTTACTGATCCCATAGTGACGTGTGAACAACAACAGCTTCTTGTAAAGCCGTGACAAGCGCGTAATTTATATGTTAATGGTGTCTCCCATGAGGAGCGACATGGCAATGTGTTGCGGACAACCTATTACCGACCTGACGATATCCTTCGTTTATGTTAATGTACTCTATTTTAACTGGAATAGGCTTGTTTTTATCGAGTGTTTTTCTAGCACTACGATAGTACTATACTTTATACAAAGTCCGATTTGTTAAGGCCTTAAAGAAAAGATAAGAATAAGAATTTCAAACTTTGTTTTTACACATATAGTTATTGCTTTGACGGTTTTTCCATGAAATAATGTTGCTCTCAAAATTACAGTAAAGACCGTAACGTTAACATCGCGACGTGTTTATGTTTTCAAAATATTCTATACCATCATCGGATTATACGAAATTAAATAAAAACGATTTCTGTCTTTACAAATCCTACAAATTAAAATATATAGCTGTTCAGCACACTAATTTATATTACCGAAACGTAACGAGCTGAGAATTACCCTGTGGTGTATCAGGCTAGCGAACCGAGAAATTGCGCCAAAATGAAATGCAAATTAGCAAAATTTATTATTATCCTGCGGTCAGAGAAAAAAAAAAGAAATCCCTCGAGCCCACAGGAAGTGATTAATAAGAGCCTCGTAATATTTTATTAGAAACGTCGAAATACTTGACAGTTTGAAATGTTAAAAAAAAAGGTTTTATAGGTTTACGATTTACCACAGAAAATGCTGAACAAAATGTTCAAATTAAAAACCTGACCGTAAATCGTGTAGGATTAGTTTTGGATTTCGCTTTGCGTTTTTGTGCCTTTTCCTATCCTATTACAAGGCACGTTTATGTAACAATTACAGCAGATTTAATGATTTTCTATCTATTGCTATTATGTTCCTGAAATAATTAAACGCATATTTATTTAAGGCATTTTTTTACATACACGACCATGATTTGAATACTTCAAGTTATTAAACAGACAGAGAAACATCCATGCATTTCTCTTCATAGATAAGTATGCCATAAATAAGATTTGGTATCACAAAATATTATAATGTGCAACGAGCCGTGTGGCCACCATTTTTAGCATAGGTATAAGTCCTTTAAATAAAGGAAAAGAGGTACAAAGCCCGGTTACATTCATAAACCTACCTACGTACGAAATTGGACGGAAAAATTCGCATTTTTTTCTGTATTTTTCGTTGTCGGACGAAGTCCGATTTAGAAGTTTCGAATTTTACACACATCTACCTATAGGGATGGGCTTTGTGAGCAGCGTTTAATAAGATAACCTAGTTATTCTATGAGCGTAGAAGTAATTGGCATGTGTAATCATTCAGATAAATACTAAAACATCCTGTAACGTTTTGCCTTTAAAAAAAGTTACATTCATTGTAATTTTTTTTAATACCTGTCGTACTTTTATAAAGGACTATCCTTAAGAGACTAGGTCACATAACGGCCAGTTATTTGTAACATAGACGAAACATAGATGTAGGTACTTTTAAAAAACCTATACAATGCTGTCTCATATTTTTCCCTAATTCGTTAGGCTCCAGGGTAAAAAATTCAACGTACATACCTACATATATACTTAGATGTATATATAGTTACACGAAGCGACAAGGCGGCTTATCATGTTTCTTATTGAAATACAGATACCACAGTTGGAGATAAAAACAGCAACACAATATGGATACTACATTTATTTTTTTTGATAACACAACACAAATATATAGAAAGTGTCTACTTTTTAGTATGAAGCATTTGAAAATATAATTCTGGGTTTATAACCTGCAATAATGAAAAAAATCATATACTCGTAATACCTACTTATTTTTAAAGATAACTAAGCATTTATTACCATATTAAACATATTAACCTCTATGTGTTATTTAAATTCATCACGTACGAAAAAAAATGCTTTAAATATAATCCAAAGTAAAAATGTTGATGTTGACTTACTGTTTTTACAGCAACTTTGTAATGATGGATGCTCTCAGACGTTGTTTATAAAAAATAACAAGGGGATTACGCGATATAAAAAGCTTATGAAAATAAATTAAAATAACCAGCGTTATAATTTCAGATGAAAATTCTCAATTACAAGAGCATTCTGGAAATATGACAAGTTCGTTAGACATGAATGAACATGTAAAAATAATATTAAATTATAATTATACATTTTCAAGGTTCCATTGTCATCAACCCAAGTTCCAGATTCAAAACACGTACGCAAGGTTAAAATTAAAGGAACTAATTAAACGATTAAATTAGATCCAGCGAAGAGAAACTAACATAGCGAGATTCCCATGTTCATAGGTTTTATAGAGATATTTTGATTTTATATACTAGGTATATATAGAAATGTCTGTTATAGAAATATAGTCTATTTTAATTGTCAATAGTAATATATCTACAGATTTCTGTGAAATATTTTTAATCGGTTCAATAATACCTTAAGTTTTTCATTATGAACAAAATTCTTAATAGCCTTTTCCTTATAATATAGTATAGATTAAAATTTCTACGATGGAATGTTCTAGATTTAACTCGATACATCCAGGTTATTGAACCTAAAACTACGTATAAACTGATAAGATGTAGCAGGCCGATAATCGCGTTACTTTCGTAGGTATATCTAGGTTGGGCCAGACAGAAATTATCAAGATACGCGTTAATAACCTTAGGCGAGATATAAACTATCCAACTATGGAGATCTACTATGTATAAATGCTGTAGGTTATTTATATTAAGGATTTCTAGGTTCAACGTTTACGCATTTGTAATAATTATGACGCAAAATTATTATTTTCTTAATTCAACAGAGCTTTCACAGTCATTTTTATAACTTTCGAGTGTATTTTGTCAATGCTTCAAAACTAACAATAAAAGCAAATTTCAGTTCAAAAACTTACATAACGACTCCGATCAAAATAAAAAAAAAATATTTTCAACTTAAAAAAACCGTAATCTGTCAAACATCATAGAGAATCATTAAAAATCAGGCATTACATAAAACATTAATTTTTAAATGTATTAGGTACTAAACATGGCGCCTGAATTTTTAGCGTTCATAAATTTATATTACTTAGTACCTTAAGTACTTCTTTAGTTCGGCGTCGTGCGTCATAAATTGAGCCTATTTTGTATGTTGCTACAGTGAAAATGATTTTAGTAAGAATACTTAATACTTAGTAATGGTCTAAATTCAAGTCCAAGACTTGTTTAGTTTAAAATTATATCAAAGTCTACCACATTTAATTTACCTAAGTATAAACTTCATTTATAACAAATTATATAGATTCTAGGAAATAAAATACAAAAGTAGAGAACTTGTCGGGTAACTAGTCCGTTTATCATCAGAGAAAAATAATATTCAACGAAAAAATTCAAAACTTCACCAAAATGGACAAGATCTTTTTTTATTTTAATTACAATGTTGGAATATATTTCAGTGGAACAGTTTTCCTTGATTTTTCCCAGAAAAAAAATTCTCACAGTGAAAATGCACCGAATTTTTTACATTGGACTTTCCCCGAGTTATACCTTTGGGGCAGAAAAATTGCGTTTATAATGAAAATATAATTATGGTAAAATGAAGGGCAGATCAAAGAAAAGAGCAATGTTGTGTTCTTTAATACGTCTACATTATCATTATTGTTAGTCTTTATAAACACATAACTTATTGCATTTTAATCTATAAAATTATTATTTTAATAGTATTTCTAAGATTGAATATGATCGAGAACTCAATAGTATATTTTTATGTATTTATAAATAGATGAAGAATTGACGAAATTTATCTAATAACTATAACAATTTGTCAACACATTTTCAAATAATTAAGTTATGATTTATTTATCTGTATCAGACATTATACAGTAAAGTTTTGAATAGTCATCACAACTTCAACAGTAGTCCAAAAAAATATTCGTACGTAAGTACATAAACCCAGTTTTTCTTCAGGTAATTTATCCGTAACGACTTCACACACTCCCCCTATTTAGCAATTCAAGGCAACGAGCTGTGTACACGATGTCTGCCAATTTAGCACACTCTACGACATTTTCACCTGTTGTGAACTTTTACGATTACTGCGTTCCAGACGGCCCGCCCCGCCTTGGTTTACTGCTCCCGTAATATACTACGTACGGGGACATTACCTGACTTATATTTCATACTGTGGAAAATTTGTATGTAAGAAATGGGTAAGTTAATTAATAAGCAAAAGCAACCTTCTGAACTGAGTATTATAGTCATACTGCTTGTAAATGCCTGTTTGAATAAAATATTAAATTTCTATAAATTTTGATTCAGTTTGTAACTAATAAGGCCGAACAGAATACAGTATTTTTTATAGCTATCATGTAATAAAAATGTAACAAATCAATGTAATTTTATTGTTCATCACCATCAGCTCATATACGTCTCCACCGAGGAGTACGAGACTCCCCTAACAAAGAGAAGTTTAGGCCATAGTCGGCCACGCGTGCGGATTGGCGGACTTCACATGCCTTCAATTGTGTCATCTCGGGCATGCAGGTTTCCACACGATGTTTTCCTTCACCGAAAGTATTGTTGGTTGCGATTTAAATAAATAAATAGATATATAACCAGATAAATGATCCAGCAGCGCCTCATAATATACAATATGAAAGTGCTTCTCTCGTGAGAGTTCCTCGTGATTTTATTTGCATAATAACGTTGGATATGGGGCATTGAGCTTCGGTAAGTATGGGGTATGATGATTATGTGGAAGATATTTTTTGTACCAAAATATAGGGAAATCTTATCAGGGGAAATTTTGGCAAAAATAATTCCATGTCATTGACCTCGGTTGATAAATTATAATTATTTGCTATGACAACCACCAGATCGACCGATCTGTAGTAGGTACGCAGGGAAATGTAAGTATTAGTTGACCCATAATATAAGTAATAAATTAATGACGCGCATTAGGGGAGGCCTACGTCCAGCAGTGACTGAATAGGCTGAAGATGAATATAATTATGTCAGTTTATTTGTGTCTGAATCTAAATTAATATATCTCTATATATTTAAATACGGCGATGTGTTTAAAAATAAAGCCCAAGATAGTTATTTACAGATATTTATAATGTATATGTAAACGTGTCCATTTACACATGCTTCGTGATAAAAACAAAAAAGACAAAAAATATAGAGGGAAATTCAGTAGTCTGAATTTCCCTCTATAAGTATAAGAAGGCACCCTAAACTGAATCAGCCTACGAACACCAAGAGCAAACACTCATTATCCCATAAATTTACAATCATCGGCGCCGTGTTTGTTAATCTTTCATGACTAAATGAAATCACCAAACAAATTACCGGCGGAAATTAAATTTCAATTATTAAACAATTTCTCATTTGGATGGCGCGGGCGTTACGCAATTGTGCGGAGCAGGGGAGAGCGTTCGAGTGGTGTGACGTCATCACATGTAGCATGCAGGTAACGAGTGTCGGCGAATCGGTAAAATCACTGACATGTCAGTGGTTGTAAAACGGTTTGGTGATACGAAATGTATATATTATGTAGGTATATTATAGGTACATTTACCCCGTAGTGTCACCCGCGTAGTTTCCGTTCCCGTACGAATACGGGGAGAAAATATAGGCTATATAATATATAAACATCTGCTCTTGCCAATTTGTGCTTACTTGTGTGCGCCAATTTAAAAAAAAACTTCTACGTCACTGCTTAGATTTATGAGCAGATTGTTCAATGAGTTTTTTGTTTGTTCCTGGTTAATCATAAAAAAAGCGCTTCAGATCACAATTTTGGCATTTGTTTTTTTACTATTTTATGGACTTAATCATCCAGGCACATTCTAGACCAAAAATAAAATACATAAGCAGTTCTCAAGTCATCAGTTTGAGGGTATTATTTCCTCAAATAGCTAGAGCTAGAACTCAAAATAAAGTTAACCTAAATCTGGTTTAACGTTGTATAAATACCTATGACGTCATGACCCCGTCACAAATAGGCCGCGGGTGTCGGCTCAAAATGGCGAATCAAATTAATTTTATAACTAAAGAGCGCACCTGCTGTTCCCGTAAGGAACTATGCATCAGGGATATATTGCTTTTGTTAAAGGAAATTATTAGGCTGGATGTAATGCTGTCATAGTTTGGATGATATTCATTACAGGATTGATATGAGTATGGTTTCTTATTTAGAAAATTTATAGTAAATTTCAGATGTTAAAAATAACCAAATATATGACTTCAATGTATAAATACATTGAATTAATTACTTTATGTACTTTCCACATGTTCATTCCCTAACCTCATTTTGCCTCTATGTACGTCATAAGTAGATATAAATAACCTTTTCGTTCATATTTTCCCATAATGTCCGCAAACTTTGTCATTTATAAATAAATAAGTATTAGTACATAAAATGGTTAATCATGAAATGCATTATATTGCTGAGTAAATTCAAAAAATCATTCAAGTTTAACTATCAATAAAAAGTCTAGTGCTAGTTAAGTCTAACTAGCACGCTCAGCTGTATCGCAGCCGTAACCCCAACCAATGAATACTAAATTCTAAATTCTTTTGCATCAAAACCAACTGCACCGAGTACCGCAGTGGTCATTACAAAATATAACCGGCGGGCGGCTTAGTTTGCGACAATCCAGGGTAAACAGGGGACACCAGGCACCGCGACATAAATAATTATACGGGCCGTGAGCACGGCAGGAGTTATTAGCCCAACCTCCTCTAAAGGGTGACCGCCTCTTTGTTACGTGTATTTTGTGTACCACCTTGGAGGTGATATGTAACGTTAAAGTTTGAGACACGGTGAAAAATAGTTTTGGGTCGTACCTACCTGCCTGTATAATGCTTAAAGTGATGGCTAATTGTGAGTAAGCCTACAAGTTGTGAGTCTACATGTTGAGCCCGGTTGGCTTTGTGGTTAGTGACCCTGACTCTCAAGCCGCGGGTCGTGGGTTCGAATTCCGCCCAGGACAAACATTTGTATGCATGAATATGTCTGTATGTTCTGTGTCTGGATGTAAATATCTATATAAGTATGTATTTAAAAGTAAGTATATGTAGTATATCAGCTATCTGGTTACCATAACACAAGCTCACTTTGATGCTTAATTTGGAATCAGATTGGCCGTGTGTAAAAAATGTAAAAAAAAAGTATGAATGTTTTTTACCCATTCACGCAAAAACTACTAAACTAAAAAACGGATTTGGATGTAATTTGGAACACAGATAGGTTATAACTTGGATTAACACATAGGCTACGTTTTATCACAGAAAAATTGAAGATCTCCCGAAAACGCGGCTGAAACCCCAGGGAGCTAATAAATACACAAGTGTATTTTAGCACGGATGATTTTCCCCAGGCTTCGCGCGTTTCCCACCTTTCTAGATAATCCCTCTTTCTATGGGTGTAAACTGTATTAAATTTTGTGCAGTTATTTCTTAGATTCTGTTGCGAAAACATAAACACAGCGCAATAGGGACTACTAATAAGCAGAGATACAGCATAAACACGTATAAAAATATAAAGGGCTAAAACTAAAAGAAGGGCGAGGTAAAACGATAAAGAATACAATAAAAAGTACTTTCAGCTAACATTAAAATTGACATCAATTTAAGAATGAATTTAGGTCAAGTGTCAGTTTTTATTGTTTAGATATCGACATCATTTCGTTCTACTTTTGGTAATACAAAAATTATTTAGGCGCCATTTTACGTTGTAAGTAGGTATTGTTGAAAGCAATAAAAAAAATTATTTATGTTATCAAAATTGAAATAAGACTGTGATGGCTTCTCAAGTTTCAGTATACGTATAAATACAATCGTTCAATAATACATAAACCTAAATCGTAAAGATCGCGGAGAATGGAGTTATCGACTGAAAGTAGGCAAATCATTTTGAACCCAAATGTGTAGACTATAAGTATCATAAGGCGTTGAAAACATTCATTTTCCACTTATTAAAATACTATAATTCACACATTATCGCCTCTGGCAAACAACAGATAGTACTAAACGCCACAGCTATAATAATAACATTTAAACGAAATTAGCTCTTCCATATGGTGGTAGACAAGAACTCATAATATTCATAAGGCTATTAACAAAATGGTGTGAAACTATAGCCGACTTTATGTACGTCCATTGAAATACCATCTATAAATACCAACCGTTAATTAATTCGAATCTCTTCATCAATTTTCTTTACTCTTCTCGTCTATATTGCTTGTCTAATAATTTCAAGTAAATTACTGTAAATGATACTAGGCTTAATAATTATGATTGCTATGTTTTTCATCAGTTGTAAGCTAAATAATCATTCCTATTCAGGGCTCTAGTCTCGGAATTCAAAGCTATCAGAAAAGACTATCAGAAAATTTACAAGGTTGAATCAAAACATCTAAATGTATGAGCAATTCCTTTACATTTGTGTACTCGATAGATTACGACAAACTTTGTTAGAGTTCTTTTAATATAAAGTAAGTGGGTTAAGCGAGATATCCTGGGAGGATAACACTAAGTAATATTTAAGAAGCAGACAAAGTTTGCTGAGCACCACTTTTCTACTTAGTAAGTGTATGATGCCAAGAGCTTTTTGCCTCAATTCAGCTGCGCAGTGGAACTATAAGTCATTTTCAGACTACATATACTGTAAATTTTGACTGTAACTGGACTTAGGAGAAATTGTCTATATGTTTTTCAGGAAATAATATACTTACAAAATTGTGAAACCGAATGAAAATACTACTCCACGAAGACTCACAAATAAATTGTGAAATCATAAATGTCGGCTTTTTTATGCGTCATTTTGCACATTGATTATAACAATTTATAAAACCCTATACTACCATTTCACCTTTAAGTTATATCAAACACTGGATATAAAATTGGCAAGAAATCATTCAAGAGTAAAGTATATTTGAAAAGTTTTAATCGAAACTTGCGTGACCATGCCGACAGCAGTATGAATAGATCCTTAGCCACAAAGGCAAGGTTACAGCCGTATTAACCCGCCAAGGTCAATGACCAGAGGCAGACTATTTTTTTTTAATTACCTTCGCGTGTGCCATGATGTCGTGACACAGGGGAAGTTTTACAGCCCAGTGGCTACAGTTCTAAAATTTGTTTTACTTTCACAGAGTTCGAAGTTGTACGGTAATTGCACGGATGTCCACGGATACACCAGACAGATTTTCCATTATTAATTATCTCCATTACAGGTTGATATAAAAACATTGACGCTTAAGTGATTATTTAATGAATAATTAATCAGTTCCAAACGGGAACACTGAATAATATAAATACTACTGAAAGAAAGTTGTCCGCATACATATATAAGGGGGGGCATCAACGAAAACTTCCCGTAATACTCAAAGAAAATGTGAGGCCCGCATAAAATATAGGCGAGCGACGGGAAGTTCGTTCGATTTGACCCGAAAATTGACCAACGTAAATGACCGTGCGAACCCGTAGTGGTAATAACGGTCACCCTATATCTGTGACTTAATAAAAACCCCATACTGGAGGGATTGAAACACCCTGTAGGCTGTAACTCGGCAGGTTTTTTTTTATAGGCCAACGAACGAGCGATGGCCACGGGTAAACTTTTATCGCTCTCTTTTTTCTGCTCTTTCAATTATTTTACATGGATTTCTAGGGTTGATTTTAATGCATTTGGAAGTGCGGTTTTGCGGTACACCTTAGGTAAGTAGAAATTTTACTACGATGAATACAAGTATAGTTTATAAATGTATAAAGTTTGCTAGAACTTTGCTACACTTCCTATGTAATCACGCCATGCATGTAACTTTACTTCCTATATTTTCCAATCACATAGAGTAGACAGTATACAATGTAATATTTATGCTATGAAGTTCATTATATATGTCAATATAGCTCATTAAAAAGGTTTTAACATGAGACACAGTTGGAACGCAGGTAGAGTCTCGGAGCAAATCTAGTGTAATAATAACGCACGATATCATGAAGCCCTTGAAAACAGGTAACATTAAAACACGCATAGCTTAAAGCTGTATTGCAAGCTCATATTTTCTCACACTCTGTCTCATTTAGTTAGGTTAGGCCTCAGGCGAGGACTTAAATAAGGCTTATATAAAATTACTAGCTGCCGCCCCGCGGTTTCACCCGCGTAGTTCCCGTTCCCGTGACCGCAGTGGTATCAAAAATAGATAGTAGCCGATTCTCAGACCAACCCAATATGCACACAAAATTTCATGAGAATCGGTAAAGCCGTATCGGAGGAGTTTAATCACAAACACCGCGACACGAGAATTTTATATCGATCACATAGGTATCGCTTGATAAAATAATATTATTCAACTGAATAAGAGTCAAATTCAGTATCATTCACTACCGTTACCTTACATAATAGCCCTGGTGATCACCGATATCTTTGCAAGTAATAATAGTACTCGACGAATAAAGAGCCATCGAATCTCAACTCAACTGATTTGAATGACCACTTTTATAAGTTGCTCAGTTTGCAAACAGCTCAGGCGTGAGTGGAGGGGGGAAAAGAGAATAATCTCGACATTATTTCACCATGATCTATATCCCCCTATTACGAATAATGTTGGATTTTCCCCTCAAATCTAAGAATCCTTGTTAAAATTCTGCACTGTAATCATATTGTAATTGAGTTTTGACAGGGAATTATCACTTTAATCTTTGGATTGAATAAATGAATTGTAATGGAAATACGTACCTAAGATATGGATAGGATTTGCGTTCATTTTTCATTCCTTTCTAACCAACATTTCTAGATACCTAATTTGTGTGTAAATATTGCCAGCAGGACTTAATAAAGTATATCTACTATTGTCAGTAAAACATCAAAGTTGTTGCCTAGATAATGTTTTAGAGAACCAGTTTTTTATGAGTACAATACCTAAATAAATAAATTGCATTGCTAATGGCTTTATATTAAAAATATTATTCGAAGAGTTAAGTTTTATCAGACAACCTTGTCCAGTCATCCGTCAGTCATCAGTTTCGGAACAGCCCCAAACTTAGTCAATGTGTCGTTAACAGAGCTTGTAACAAGATAGTCCCAGTATTTCGCACATTCATGTTTACGATGTCACAAAGCAGTTAGTCTGTACACTAGGGCGGCCATAAGTGTGCACTGAATGGGACACATCGGTACAGATTTGTAGCTAGAATAAATATTTACAACTTAGAAGTGTCGTGTAACCTAACCTTTTACTATACGTATAAAGACGTATATAGGCAATAAGACTACACGTGTTTTTATACATTTACATAATTTCCTCGCAAAATGAAAACTTCAAGATATTTACTTGAAATGTAAAACAATTCTTTTTTTTTATTATTGCCGCACAAGTTGGCTCCATTGCCGCACAGGTTGCCTGATGGAAAGCAGCATTTTAAACAGATAGTTTTAAGCATTACCTACCGATAAATATTCTCACAACACACACACAATACGTACTAAAACCTGGCTTAAAGCCAAGAAACGTCCATAAACCAAGAAGTGTGGCAACACTATCCTTCAATAGTAACATTTGACGTTCGGTGAAGTCATAAAGAATAATGTGTTTTTGAAAATGTATGCACTCGGGCGATAGATAATATCATGGAAATAATACTGAATTTTTATCGTATAGTAAAAATTGTATACATGAAAATATAGTTTTAGAAGAAGCTTATAGCTGTCCGTTGTACTTTCATAAATTGGAGATATATTAAGGTATTCAGTACTACTTGATACTTGAGAGTATTTCGTGTACGGATAATGAACATACAAAAAAGCTACAGAATCACTTTTTA
This sequence comes from Thyatira batis, assembly GCA_905147785.2. Taxonomy (NCBI): domain Eukaryota; kingdom Metazoa; phylum Arthropoda; class Insecta; order Lepidoptera; family Drepanidae; genus Thyatira; species Thyatira batis. The sequence continues at coordinate 8,234,159 of LR990497.1, forward strand.
ATTGTCAGTAATTTTTTTTGGAAAAAACTCGAATTCATCAAAAATATTCAAAGCAGATTTGCCGTTCCATCAGAAAAGCAAACGTATCGAATTTGATGTGAACTTTAGCTTCCTACCCGCATAGGATTTTGCATGCATATATTTCAATATATTTCGGTGTATGCCCACAGCTGCCTTTATAGGCAGAGTAGAGATACAATATTTTTGGGAACGTATTATATTTGCATGTACAAGATTGTTAGTAATTTGATATTAGACTTGTAAGGTAACCAATGTGTATAGTCCCACCATATAGGTACCTACCTTTGCAAATTCAGTATACATTTAAGTATATTTAGGTATTTAGATTTCTTATATTTCATTATACATTTTGTAAATATAACGTCTAATATTCGTATAATAATTCTCCAATATAGACTATCTTGTTCGCGGTATTTTTTATTAAAGCAACCAAATTACCAACAAAATCAATCTCGCGACCAATTTATTTCCAGCCTACAACCATCATAAACTCAACCATCAAACAACGGTAGCGGATCTCTTAAGCCGGCAAGATAAGACGTCCCTTTTCAAACCGCCCCTTTTGCAGGTTCCATTAACTTTGGCAAGCAAAGGCCGCGTCTAAACTATGCAGGTATCATGTGTACATCTCTTTTCAACGCTCGCTGGTCACGCTTCACACTAGTTAACATACCGCCTACCTTGCTATAAAGGAATGAAAAACGTCGACTCAAAGCGAAACGGTTTACCAACACTCGAGATGGTATCTAAAGAGAGGGCACGAATTCGATCTCTTTAATGTTCAGGCTTTGGAACAGTCTTTTCATAATGTATAGGTTACAAAAAGGGAAATAATTAAAACGTGATATCTGAACGCGTTTACGGATGATGTCGTGTCTGAGTCTTTTGATGTATGTAGGTATTGTAGGTATGTTCAAAACTTTCATTATTTTTATATATGTTAGGGTTATGTTCGAAAGGTTATCATTTGCATTATTTAATAGATTTTTATTTGATAGAAAAATCCCATTCACTATATTAAAGACCATCAAAATCAATTTATAGTTACAAGAATATGTATCGTTCATTAAAATCTCCGCTGGGTAACTTGATGAATAAAGAAAATTTATTACGAAAAAGGTGCTAATAAAAATATTAAGCGTCATAAAACGGTTGCGGTGCTGCAGTTTTTTTCCTAGATTGTTAGAGGCATGCAAAAAACCTTTTGTGTAATGTCCTTTTATTTTCCTCTTTGCCTCATAAAGCTTCGCGAAGTGTAATAAGAAAACAATTTCTCAGAAACATGAGATAAATTTATCACAGTACAAAAACGGTACGCCATCTTGCGGTCATAATTCCAACTAACGCTACAAAAATTGACGTGACGAGTAGGTAGTGGGTCTTTTATAGTCGAGTGTAAGCAAACAGGGCCGGAGATAAGGTGCATTCACGGCGAAATTGTGAAAGCGTCGAGTGGCAACTACAAAGAACCTTATTAACCCGCCACTAACTAATGGACGATAGGGCACTGAATGACCGAGTCACAGCACCCTTTGTAATGTTAAAACGCCACATTGTAATTTTAGGCTCCATTGTTTTAGTCTCTGATAGCAATGGGTTTTATTTAAATTGCTTTGTATATGAATATCAAATAACTTTTTGATGTTTTGATTTCATTATGAGGAGAAATCTGGGTTTGTGATATTTTAATATTATATGCAAACGTATTTAAAAAGTTATCGTGATTGATGTAATTTATCTATCCATGTGATTGCTATATATTAAGTTTGTGTTTATATTGTTGACTTTTCTTCAACAATATAGATGGTTATAATATGTTGCCAATGCCATCCAAATTAATGTAGGCTATATGAATTAAAATTATATTTTCATTAAGTTCACTAAACTTATTTAACCTACTAAATTTCAAGTTTCTGTAACCTCATTTGGCATTATCTACAAACCATACAACAAACCCTCGTGGCTATAACGCTACCCGCCCGCGATCACAATCGGCAGCTTAGCGTGCATTCCGCAGCGCAGACACCGGGCGTAAGATCCAATAAAAAACAAAAGAACCCCCACGTAAACCACAAAGCCCTCGCAGCGTCGCTTAAAAATCCCATCCCAGCGCATCGATAGATATTAATCCCGGCCCAATAATCGCTTCTGATAAGAGATTTTCTTTCTATCCCCGGTAATGGGAAGTTTCTGCATCGCGGGAGACGCCTATTTAAGTTTAATAACGTTCCGCTGCGGACAGGCCGGCTCCGTTCGGTTCCCACGTGACCACTTTGTGCAGTAAGCGCCATTGTTTAGATTTTTCATTGCGCTTTTCTATTCCTAGTGCTGTACAAGTCTTGTATAAATCATGCTTTCATTCCGTACTCTTTCTCATTTATAGTAATAGGATCATTTGGACGTCATACATTTTTTACGATGTTTTGTAAGTAGTGGAACCAATTTCGTTTTCATTTAACTAATAAAACCGAGTAAAGAAGAGAAATCAAATTCTATAGACATAATAAACCATTCTCACCCTTAACTTAGTCCCAAAAACGGTGCTCCAGCTCTATTGTCTCCACTTTATCCGAGGAATTTCACTTCCGTGCCATTAATTTTCCATTTCACCCCTAAATCGACTATAGAGAGGCTCAATCGGCGATTTTGAGCGACAAAATTCTCGATAACTTACTGTTATGTCGGGTCAGTAATCGATTACATAAACATATTTTATTTTTATTGTCCCCTTGAATTGGTAATACTTTTTTTAAGTATTTGAACATTGGAAACGTATCGAGATTTTATTTGCTTCTCAAATTTTGGTTTAATACGGTATAACCAAAAAACAAATGATTACTTATTTATCAGTCTTACTGATTTTCATTGATTCGCATTGTTAATAAGTTAAATAAATCAGCATATATTATTTTGTAAAGATAATGTTAGAGTTACTAGAGTCATAAAAATAAACAAAGCCTGTAATAACAAATATGAACCAAGTCTACGTAGGTACTTATATTGAGAAAAGAGAAGCATCTGAAATCAATATCGATGGAAGAATTCAATTCCGAAGATAATCAAAATTTCACAACTTACCTTATTACGTTCAATACGATGAAATTCACGAAATTCGAATCGAGTTTCGTAAATCGTGCGTATTCGATTACAGAATCGATAAGACAATAAATTTCATGGTATTTTCAAACGGTACGGTAGGTAGGTACAAATATCGATATGAGAATTGTATACGAAATAACAATAACTGTTATCTGGAAGCAGCAGAATTATCTCTCATACATATTCATAGGGTTGCCGCGAGCGGTTCCACCGTAGGCTCGAGGAAGGCTATATTTTCCGGAATTACTCATTAGAATTCAATGTTTCAGAAAATACTTACAGTTTGTAGTGCTCGGGGTGCTTTTGTACTTTATCAAAATATATAATAGATATTTTTGTGTTCATTTTCATTGTAAATTAAGAATGTTATTTTATTTAATAATGCTGAGATAATATTTGTATATAATATAGCTTCGCCCACTTCAATAGGTATTCACGAATGGAACGAAACTTTGATAATTTGATTAGAGCTAAACTAACTTGGAAATAGGTCTCAGTGATGAAGAAAAAATCTTTTGTGTTCAACATCGTAGGCGGGCTAACCACGTACCAAACTTAAGACTCATTTACTTACGTCGCGTCGCTTGTGGATGATCGGTAGGTACCTACTACATTAATTTCTATATCAAATATTTATATTATAAATCAGATGACATTTGCAAAAATGTATTTAATACGGTTACGTAGAAAGTAGAAAAAGGAAAGGATCTCTGTTGCATTGTTTTTAGTGTTGATATAATCTAAAAACATGTTTTGGTAAATTTTCCTAACAATAAGAACATAGTTCCATCTTTGTTTATGAAACAGATTAGGAAAGGGACTAACAATGCGCCTAGCCTCACAAAGTGACTAACAATCACTGGATACAGAATCAAATCTTTATTATTTTTACCTTAACCGATAAACAAGGTAGAACACTTGACACCCACGATTTTCCCGGAAAGGCCCCACGCGTTTCCAACTGAGATTCAAACAGCAGCCGATACCGCAAAATACCGCTTCAAATCCCGACCGTACCGGCAGTGACGTAGATATATTAGCATTTAGATTATGTCCTCCGGCTCGACGTGACGTCATCGTTTGCCGTCCAACCTCGATGCGGTTCTCACAGCAGAATAGGAACATATTGAGAACAAATATCTTTGACAGGGAATGCAGCTAGTGCATGTGCATTTATGATAGTCATATCCCATATAGGCATCGGCTAGATAGTTGATATTTTAATTAGCTTTTATACTCAAGAAACTTCTATAGTGACTAAATCAACTATGGCATCGTTCCTTTTTTATTCATAAATCTACGCAATCTTGAGGGTGTTATAGAATAGAATACATAAAAATAAAAATAACATAGTTACTAAAACTCCTATCTACTAAGCAAATAGGTATGTCGGCGTCGATAAATCGTGATGAAATTGAAAAAGTTTAGAAAGATCCTAAAAGAAAGATCGCATGGCCGATAAAGATCAGTTCAGGATCACGTAATTCAAAGATAAAATATATTTCATTCTTTGAAAGAAATAAGAAAATTATTTCACTTTATATAAAAGTGTATACTTCAAGAACAGACGGCACCTGTATGAGCAATAAAATCTAGCATTTAAGCTAGGTATTATTATAATATAAGGGCATATTGTGAATTAAGTTTTCTGAAGATATATTGATATGAAGAAAGGTATTTAAAATTAAATTTTACGTGTAATGCATTTTAGGTATAACAGAGCGTGACTTTCGATAGATATTTTATGTCGAGGATATTTTTAGTAAAAATTTAATACACCCACCTACCTACCTACAGTTTCTTCCCACGGCGAGGTATTTATGATCCCAAGGAAATTACTCCGTATTAGCAGCTCAGATTCAGTGAAATTAAATTTACGATGAAACTCAAACGATTTGTTTTGCGATAGGTATTTGGTATAGTGATATTTTAATTTATTTATATGGCCAATAGGCCGATAGAGAAATAGGATAACTAATATTATATAGATTATATTGGATCAGGATGAAATTTGGCACGAAGTTCTAATATGTTTGGGAGTAGCTGGTGAAGCGCCAACCCGTTTAATTAATAAAATAATATAATTTAGCTGTTCAATAAGAACAGTTTATTTTTTGTAAACAAGTATTACGTACAGCGCCCTCTTTCATCGTCTTGACAAAATGTGCACTCAAGGAAGACATAGATGGCGTTACTCGTATTGATAATTCGACAAAGATCGATTTATCTGTTCATTGATTGGTTGATATTATACGTCACTGACATTTAAGATATATGCGAAATTTCTTCGTTTCACCGCCATTATAATATTACTGCTTCCGTTGCTGAGTCGATCATCATGGAGACGTGACTCCAGGAAAATTAATTAAATCAGTGTAAACTATTGTCCTTTAGAAGAAATAATAGCTAGAAACCGTACGTACGGTGTTATCAAGGGTGCACCCAATTAGGATCTGTGAGATCCATCTATAATCGCCATAATTAAAGTGGATGAAGATTCGGGCCATCAACGCTTGCTGCCGCTCGTGCTGTGGACCCTTGGAGGACTGGATAAAGGGATCCCCATCCACCTTCACCATCAATACCGGATTAAGAGAGGCACTAAATGTTCGAGGCAAATGGTAAGTGGGCGATTTATTAACTGTACGGTGGTGAATACTTGTTTATAGCATTATAAAAAATCTCTAAGGGCGGCCATATTTTTAGGTCTATTTTTCATACTCAATATATTTTTAAAAACGTACGCAAGTACACGGTTGTTGGCTATTTACACGCCGGCCATACCATACTTATGGTCCTTCGAGCCGGATATTTCCAGCTAAAACAGTGTTGAGTACATTACATAGGAATTAGTAGGTATTCAAATACATTATTGTTACAGTACATAATTTATTAGTACATTAATATTTTAACATAATTTACTTTGTATGTGGTAATTGCCTACATAATTATTAGTAGGTACGTGCTACTGCTTTGGAAATTTGTCGTTGAGATAAAGTTACTTCATGTCCCGGTAGATGGGCCTTAGAAGATATATCGTACGTAAGTAGGTACATAATTTTTAGTACATTATATTTCATACTCGGTACGAATATTATACTTGCCGTAACCCATCTACGTAGTGCAATTTAGTGGCGTTTTGTGTCTACGACACATTATAAAAGTGGTTGTTATAAATAACAATTTATTTGTTCACCACATACCGATTTATTCGTTTAATTTGTTAACGTTGACATTTGTTTATCGGTTTATTTGGTTCGGTAACTTTAATTAATTAAATAAATAATATGTCATTGAATCAGGGTATGTCTGGCTCAGAGTCGAGGCGGAAAGTTCTGGAAACCAAGTTAAAAAGGCTTACAGGTAAAAAAGAAGCTGCATTTGCTAGACTAAATAATGTTTACGGTTTATCCAAGAATATTTCTAGCTTCGATTCGAGGTCAAATGAAAAATTCTTGACAGAATCGGAAACCATCGATGAGTCACGTGAGAAGTTTGAGTTTCTTATTGATGAGATTAATGATATAAAATTAACTTTGAATAACAATAGTGATCCTAATTATAATGATTTAGACAATTATGAAGACTTATACGTCAAAGTGAAACGCGTTAGGAATAAAATATTGGGTTCAAATACTACTGATTCTGCCGGGAAGAGTTCATATACCTCCAAGATTGTGAAGTTACCGCCAATTGAGTTACCTAGTTTTGACGGTCGCACAGAAAAGTGGCCTATATTCTATGAGTCCTTTAAAGCGAATATTCATGAAAATGCCCAGCTGTCTGACTCGCAACGTGTGCAATACTTAGTCGGTAAGCTTACACATAGTGCACAGACAGTTCTAGCAGGTGTCGTACCTACTGGTGACACGTACAAGGTCATTTGGAATAGCTTAGTTAAGCGGTACCAGGACAAACGTTCTTTAGGTACACATTACATAAACAATATATTTGAATTGAAAAAATGTCAAAACACAGCTAGTAGTCTCAACTCATTTATAGAAAAATATTCGGCGTCTATTTCTGCATTGAAACAATTAGATTTGCCAGATTTAACTGATTTTATTTTAATGCATTGTGCGTTGAACAAGATTGACACACAGACCGTACAAGCGTTCGAGTTATCGGTTACTAGTAAAGATGTGCCATCTTATAATGATTTGATATCGTTTGTTCAGAACCAAGTAAAAATATTAGAAAGGTCACACGCGGATAGTTCGAGTTCGTTGTCGAATTCGCGTGCTAAACATAATAATATTAATAATATAAACAAAGTGTCGTCGTCTGCCGTACGAACTCAAACCTTTATTGCCGGGGACAGAATACCTACGGGTCGATGTATTGTATGCAATAAGGTCGATCATACGCAGCTTGACGAATGTTTTAAGTTTAAAAATATGAAATCACCTAGAATTAGATTTGATTTTATTAAATCAAACCAAGGTTGTGTTAATTGTTTGAGTCTTTCACATACCGTTTCGGCTTGTACAGCGCCTGCGAACTGTGAATTATGTACAGATAAATATCATCATACCCTCTTACATTTTGATAAAAATAATGAAAAGTTTAATGTGAAGTCGACTAGGACGCATATTCATACGTCACCGTCGTCGTTAGATAGTGCCTACTCACAGCATTCGTTGCGTCATACTCGTGATTATTGCGCTTGCGGCCGCGCCACCGCGGCGCCGGCGCCGGCGGCATGCGCCTCGCGCGCGCCCGCCTCGCTCGCCTCGCCCGCTCCCGCGCACACCGCTGTCGATGCTAATGTTGCTGGCCGGCTCGACCCGCGCTGTTGTGTGAGTTTTTCGAACGCGCCCCGGAGTAATGATATTATTAGAACGGATGCTTTGCTTTCACATGGACCTTCATTCTCAATGAATACGTATTCAAATTCTAATACGAACACTATTCTTTTAGCTACGGCACAGGTCTACGCGACAGCGAGTAATAATAATAAGATGTTAGTTCGTTGTCTGATTGATAACGGTTCGCAAAATCATTTAATTACTTTAGATAGTTGCAAAAAATTAAATTTGCTCGTAGTACCTTTGAATAATTCTGAAATCAGAGGTATTGGTTTGTCGTCACGACCTATTTATGGTTATGTCCATGTTGAAATCGAGTCAAGAGTTAATGCACATCATAGATATAAATTACATGCTTTAGTTGTTGACTGTATAACAGATCAGCTACCCTCACATTTTATTAATAAATGTGACATGGGTTTCTTAAAGAATATTCCTATGGCGGATCTTACCTGGAATATTCCTGGAAGTATAGACATTGTGCTCGGTGCACAACTTTTCCCTTACATTTATTCGGGTCACAGAATTGATTCCGGAACTCAAGCGCCTCCTGCTTTGTTGACTACTTTTGGTTACGTATTAATGGGTGACCTTCCTAATAGCGATTTAGTATCAGGATCGCAATGTATGCCGTCGTTCTCTGCATTCGCGTTATGTGATTTAAATTCAGCGTCACAAAGATTCTGGGAGTTAGAGGAAATTCCGGCGAAGGGGTATTTGAGACCCCAACATACGACGAATGTCATGACCACGACTGTACATGTGGAGTCGTCGGTTTCATATGAATCGTCGCGTCGTATCTCTTCTTGGGACAAACTGGTACGAATTGCAGTGTATGTCCAGCGTTTTATAAAGAAAATAAAATCAGCTCATCGTATTGAAGCTTTCACGTTGGCTGAGAAAACTTTAATCCGTGTAGTACAAAAACATCATTTTTTAGATGACTATAATTTAATAAAAAATAATAATCTACCCTCAAATAAATTACGAAATTTGTCTGCCTTCATGGATGAAGAAGGTATCCTGCGAATTGGTGGGCGTCTTTCGAGGTCTGATTTACCGTTTGAGGTGAAACACCCTGCGCTTCTTCCCAAGCATGATCACATGGTGTATATGATCATAAAACATTTTCATGAGCTGTATTGTCATGCCGGTCCTGGACTATTGATGTCCATCCTTAGGCAAAGATATTGGATCTTAGATGCCAGAACTGTGATCCGGGCTAGAGTACGAGAATGTAATGATTGCTTTCGCGTTCGTCCTTCTCATCCGACGCCGAAAATGGCAGATCTTCCCTCTTGTCGTATATCAGAGTGTAAGGCTTTTATGCATTGCGGAGTTGATTATGCGGGTCCACTACGTATACTTCTTACACGTAGACGTGGTCAACATGCGCAGAAAGCATATATATGCCTGTTTGTTTGTCTTGTCACCAAGGCAGTTCATGTCGAACTTGTCACAGAACTTTCTAGTAACTGCTTCTTGGCCGCCTTCAAACGTTTTATCTCGCGTCGCGGCCCAGTTTCTTACTTATATTCGGACAATGGTACGAACTTCGTTGGTGCTCGTGCACAGCTAGATGAGATATATAAACTACTTTTAGACTCACAGCATAATGCTAGATTAAAGCGAGAGTTAGAAAAACATCGCATTGAGTGGAAAATAATTCCTCCTCGAGCGCCACATTTTGGTGCAATCTGGGAATCCAACATTAAAAGTTTTAAAACGCATTTGTTCAGGGTGTTAGGTAATCAATTGCTAACCTATGAAGAAATGCAGACGGTTTTAGTACAAATTGAGTGCGTCATGAATTCAAGACCGTTAAGCGTAGTAAGCTCCGATCCTCATCCGGACGTTCTTACTCCTGCACATTTTTTAATGTCCAGTTCTTTGAAATATTTACCGGCTTTTGATTTGTCTGACAATCGTGTCAATCTTGTTAAGCGTAAACATTTGCTTGATAATCTCGTCGCTTCCTATTGGAAAAAATGGCGTATTGAATATTTGCACACGTTGCAAGTCAGGCAGAAGTGGCAAAATCATGATCATCCAATTCAAATCGGCACGGTTGTACTTATTGAACAAGATGATACTCCGCCGTTATCTTGGCCCTTAGGAGTTATAACTGAGGTATTTCCTGGGCCTGATGGCATAGTTTGCGTTGCCACTGTCAAAACTAAGTCTAGCTCCTTTAAACGGCCTATTGTTAAATTGTATCCGTTACCGAGCCAATAATTCAATACAAAATATAAATTACTCATAATTTTAGTATTTATAGTAAGAATAATAGTAATTTTAGTAAATGTTAATAGATTAAAATTATCTAAACGTCATTTTGACGTAATTGCTAAACTGTTTATTGTAATATTATTGTCGAATTTACTACTTTCTCCGCAGTGGTAATCTTTATTAGCTATATGTACTTACTCGCACAACATTGTTTTGGCTGTGATTATTCTGTTTGTGTTGAAAGTATGTCCTTTCAAAGCGGGGAGAATGGTGAAGCGCCAACCCGTTTAATTAATAAAATAATATAATTTAGCTGTTCAATAAGAACAGTTTATTTTTTGTAAACAAGTATTACGTACAGCGCCCTCTTTCATCGTCTTGACAAAATGTGCACTCAAGGAAGACATAGATGGCGTTACTCGTATTGATAATTCGACAAAGATCGATTTATCTGTTCATTGATTGGTTGATATTATACGTCACTGACATTTAAGATATATGCGAAATTTCTTCGTTTCACCGCCATTATAATATTACTGCTTCCGTTGCTGAGTCGATCATCATGGAGACGTGACTCCAGGAAAATTAATTAAATCAGTGTAAACTATTGTCCTTTAGAAGAAATAATAGCTAGAAACCGTACGTACGGTGTTATCAAGGGTGCACCCAATTAGGATCTGTGAGATCCATCTATAATCGCCATAATTAAAGTGGATGAAGATTCGGGCCATCAACGCTTGCTGCCGCTCGTGCTGTGGACCCTTGGAGGACTGGATAAAGGGATCCCCATCCACCTTCACCATCAATACCGGATTAAGAGAGGCACTAAATGTTCGAGGCAAATGGTAAGTGGGCGATTTATTAACTGTACGGTGGTGAATACTTGTTTATAGCATTATAAAAAATCTCTAAGGGCGGCCATATTTTTAGGTCTATTTTTCATACACAATATATTTTAAAAAAGGTACGCAAGTACACGGTTGTTGGCTATTTACACGCCGGCCATACCAGTAGCATATATGCTACTTTTTATCTCGGAAAAAATTAAGATCCCCGGCTGTTGAATCGCAGAGGCGAAGGTAGTCAATTAATATTATATAAGTAAAACTGGATATCTTTAATACAACTAGGATAATATTTAGTATCAGTACCTATATCATATTCACGCGCACATCGATCATCTGTTTTTCCTATCACTCCCGGTAACATGATCACTTTTGCACAATATGACAGGTTGGTCCCAAGTCATCCCCCGTGCATATTAAAATGCAAATCAATGTTAGCGTCGGCGTCGCCATTTTTTCCCCGAGCCGAATCGATTCGACAATCGTAATCGAGACCGACGCGAATAGTCACGTTTGTAATATATTTTTCTGGGTGTCGTAAAGACATCTAATAAGAAATCTTTTTTACTTATTCCAATATGTGCCGATATACGGATCTCTCATTTTACGATAGTAATAAAATTCTTAATCGAAAATTAATGTTGTGGGTGCTGTGTGGGGTTAGCAAAAAGCGCAATTTCGTCGGCCAGTGTTGTATCATTTGGTTCATTAATTGCCTTCATAAGTTCGACGGAGGCGGCGCGGTCGTTTTATGTTCGACTCAGGCGCGTCGGACGCACCCGCTTATGCAAATGATAAGCGCCGCGTGCCGGTAATGTGGGTGCCTTATAACAATTTAAGAAGTAAAACAACAATAAATGTATCTAATAACGTCATATTTTCCACGGGTTACAGTGAGATCTCAGCCCACGCTTGTTAACGGTCTGCTGGGAGATTGTTTGTAAGAGCGTAAGTAATTAGAGTTATAAACAACGAGTTCCATATTTTTTCGGAATGAAGATAGTTTTTAATGTTAATGAACAAATAGATATCTAATATGGCTGTAGCCTTTAAATGAAACAATGATGATTATCGTCAATTAGAATTCACTAGATCGTTTTTTTAATTATTGCTATTAATTAAATTACTTTAAACGAAGTGAAGAAATGTAAAACGGCCATTGGATAATAAGAGGCATTTTATTTTGAAAAGAAATAGACAAATTAAATTTAAAAAATCCTTAAAAGAATTTAGAAACAGTTATTATAAATGCTTTCACTTTATTTTACGTACAATTTTAAAGACCAACTTATCTGTCATTTATTGTACGTATTTTTACTGTGCCCCCCACCAAAAAAAATATGCCCACGTAAAAAATCCATTACCAACGCTTTCAGTAATCGTTCCGTACACTTAATAAAATGACTGTACTTACAGAAGGCAATAACAAAAATCTGAATACTAAATAATAAATAGGCATAATTGCCACGCGACATTTGTCGCGGTTTCCACGAAATAAAAAAAACTATATTCAATTCCACGGCAGTCGTTTGTAATTACAGTATTATGACCTTCGCCGTAATTGACATAACATATTTTTCAAATTACTTTCCTTTCAAATATTAGTTTTTAATGCTACACATATGCGCCAAACATATTTTTCCTTGCCAAGTCACACGTCAACTACCCCTAAATGTTATAATATTCAAGCCTCAATATAAGCTATAAATGTGACTAAAATTTCTACTAATATTAGCGTGACTTCTATATACTGTATTCATCGACACTTTTCTTATAAGTATCCACCAAAATAACGTGAGGGTATCATGAACTTAGTTCAAACATCTTAAACAGTAGGTGTTGGTAGAAACTATTATTAGCTCGCCTCGCACCAACCTTCCTCCCTCCTCCTCCGTAGATATCTAAGAATGCACTAAGCATAGACACCTACTGCAGATACTAAGAGCAATTGATATTGAGAGGTCATGATATAAAGTACATTTGGTATCAAAAATATAACTACCTATGTTAAAAATCGAGTAGGGTCAAAAGTTAAGATTATAGATTTTACCAAGGCGATGGTATCTCCGTGGTAGTGACATACCTATCGTAGGTGAGCTATCGTTCTCAAGTTGAAAATCTCCCACGCCGGTGCACAATACCTTTGAGTGCTTACCACCGTCGACCAGATCATTACTTATCACGGTGGAGTTGTAGTCGAATACCCTATAGTATAGGGCCTATACAAAGGAAGTAAGAGTCGATATGAACATCGTTTTCTAAAACATACCGGTCTAAAACATAACCCTCCTATTACCGTACTAGGTAAATAGTATGTACTCGGTGTGCACCTAATAAGTGTCGTCACAACACGATGAATAGTTTTTATATCAGGTATTTGTTTATATTAATTTTAATACAGAGCTGAAAAAAAACACAGTCGAATTTAAGGCTTATGTCGTTGCATCGTCAGTTCAATTTTCACAATTTTATAACTAAACTAACTTATGTAGTAGCATGCAGTAAACTCTCGTTTATTTCGACATATCGATAAAGCACATTATGCCTTACCGTTTATCTAAATGCGTGTATCGACAGAAATGGGTTAAAGTTGTAATCTATACTGCTATGTTGATACGGGATAACCGATTAAGTTTGTGGGAGATAGCTAATTCTATACTGATTTGAATTGAGGCTTTTAAATGAGCGTTTATAACGCTGAATTTCATACTTGTTAGTATCAGAATAAATTCTAATATACCTTAGTATCATATTTTTGTTTACCTGTTTTTTTATTTTATCTATTTTATAAGATGGGGCTTAACAAACTGAACTGAACTTAACAATATTCTTTATGATATTTTATAAACAATGTAAAGGTTCGCGCACACCATGACGTAACATAAACTGCACACACCAATGGAGCAGCGATATTGCAGGTGCAATAAGTTTCGACGCAGGCGATTCAGTAACAAATTCATAGGGGGACAGAAGTTAGGTCTACAGTGAAAGTCAGCATTTTACGTGTGAAAGTTTTACTGAGTTACTGTTATGTGATTTAGGTATGTTGAAATTAAATTTTGTTTATAATGTATGTATTTAAATAATGTGATATCGCTGAGTGTGTTGCCTGTTCTTCTAACATGACGGCTGATTTTGTACCGGCTGTAAATCTTGACAGTCGTGTCCTAAATCGACTAATCAATATGTCAAAAACAAACGAGAGTCTACAGAATAAAATTCTAGTGATAACTTACCAGTGGCGTCGACTTGAGAGTTGAGGAAGAGGAGGCAAGTGAACAGCAGAGCGACGGTGCCGTGGAGCGCGCGTCGCCGCTCTCGCATTTTACCGGCGCCGGGCCGCGCCTGCGCCAAAATACACGTGACAACTCACTGCTGCCAACATCACCGCGCTGCGGCGGCCTGCTACCAACCACACCAGTGTGCACGGAGCCTTAGCTTACTTACGATACAACTTACACGCTAAACACATCACAACCGAGTTTTGCCACTTAATTATATATTATTTACACGAGGAGAAAAACTTTCATTTACAATATTAATTACAACATATAATTGATATTTTTTTTTATTGTATCACAAAAATACGACAACCGCTTCGATGATCAAAAATTTCAAAATTTTTAGGCTTTAAAGTTATGTAAACACGTAGACAACGACGAAGATTTTTAATTTTATTTTATACTATTTATTTATATTTACAACGATTTTAATGGGGTCTTTTTTTAGTTTTGGTAACGCGATATTTTCTTTATATTAAGCGTCGAATTCACTGCGCGTTAGCATATTCCGGAAGCACAGTTCGGTTGAATTCGCAGCGATCCAAGTTCAACCATATTCCATTGTTATACGACACTGTTTTGTTCTTCTCAACTGGACTTTAGGGTATCACTACACTCGCACGTTCGCCTGGCTTCACGGTTAACACAAAACCTCTTTGCAATCAAACACATTTTTTTATATTTGCTGGCAGTGTCATGTGTCGTCCTCCTGTTTCTACCTGAAATAATTTGAATACCGATGTTGTAGACCAGCATGAATGTCCAGTCATGCTGATGAACAACATTTGAAAATGGAATGGAATTGGAATGCGCATCGAGGTATTTATTTGTGAGTATCAATTTATAGACGAGCGAAACTCTACCTACAAACAACAACATTAAGGTATTTATCACGTTAAAATATTTCTATAACCTCAATATGATTTTGGTTAACACCAAATAACGTATAGGTTATTCAACTAAAATACCTGGTGTCTTAGTTTGCAAACAATGTTTGTATTGAAGCACCAGGGTAATTTACATGAAGGATAAACAGAAAGTAAACTTTTTGTTTGCCATTATATTATTTTGAATTGATAATATTGATAATTGAGTAATGTCACTGATATCTCAACACACTATTTTTAATAATCAAATAAATGTATTAAACAAAAAGTCTCAAGATCTGCACGATAGAAATGCACTACATTCAAATTTGAACCACCCCACGAAAACACGAACTAAAACAAATAGAATCGAACAAGAAGAGACAACTCTCGAAATTCAATAACCCAGACGAATACCTCACACGAAGTGGGAAAGAGACGGATGCACACGCCACTAAATATTCCATGATAAAGAGCGGGACGGGTGCATGCTGCCGTTTGGACAACTTATAACTCCAATAAGACCGGACCAGGTGTGACCGTCGATGCTACGGATGAAGCTATTTGAATAGACTCCGGTGGAATTGGCTTAGGGATGTAACTCAACTGTTATTAGTAATAGCTATTCGTCTATGCTAGTGAAATGGGGACGTTCGAAATTTCAATTCCGCTTTAATCCGGTTACGGTTGGGACAATGCAGACTTTGTTATGAATGACATATTGAAATGGTAGTTTGAATATTATGACCGTGTGCATTTTTTTGCTTTATATATACGGATTGTATTTAACGTGAGACTAATTGCTATGTTAAAAAAAATACCTTATTTGTATATGAATCGAATGGGAAATGACTATCAAATAATGAGTGAGGTATCAATTAACTACAAGAGCCCTACGAATTGTCTACGTGAGTGCTACAATTTGCCTGTATTAAAGTGCTACGATATAATTTCGTAGCACTTACCAAACTCGTAGCCATATCGTAGCACGCTCCGAGATTGCTACGAATTGCTGAGAATGTTTATACTTTCTACGTAATTTGTTTCACATTTATTTACACACACGACTGAACCTCAATATTATATAGTCAGGAATATCACACCAGACTACAGGTAAAACCGCGGGGCATATACTAGTATCTCAAAATTAAGGTTCACATGCCAATCGTTACGGTTATACAAAATTAACTATAATAATCAGTAATACACAAGGTAATTTCCTCAATAGGGGAAGGCATAACCCTAATCTATTCACGGAACCGCCTCTTAGCTTTAAGTATTCAACAACATGTTGCTACTGCGAATGTTTAACCACAGTCAAATTGCGTCGCGGGAATGTTGCCTTAACGTCATCCGCTCAAAGTGAACGTCAAAGTGAAAGCCACACGATGAGGATATCTAAAATTGACTTTTTGTATATTTTTTTTATAGTTTCATTTCAAGATTAAATCGAAAAGAGAGATTAATACTATTCCAACCCAGACCTAATTGTATATTATTCTATAATATATATATATTTTTGGCTTGTACTTTGGTTGTAATTTTTTTTATGTATCTAAATAAACAGTTTTATCGTTGTCAAAATTTTACGTTTTCCTTCAACTATACCTACGCAATAAAATACTCAAAAACCTTTTAAAACCACAAACAAATTCCCCTACCACTGATAAAACGATTGCAAATCGTGCCTTCAACCCGAAGGCATGAAGTATGAACCCATTAGTGAAGTCACAGTAACAGCTATAACCATTCGTCATACTAGGAAACGTTTAATCAACACTCGATCTTAATTAACTCCTAACGATCTTATTTGCACACCGGTGACACCCGGCGCACTTCTATTTTTAACTTTTAATGGCTTCTTGTGACGTAAATTGATTAGGTATGCTAATTTTGCGATAACAAGTTATGATGTGGTAGGCAGGTTTAAAATTGCAAAACGATATAAATTCTAGTAGGTATGTATTAGGCCTCCAGATTATGTTTGTTAAAAATTGTACCTGTACAGAAAAAATAATTTTCAAATTTACATATAAAAGCCTTATTATTTTTATCAGATAAAAATCTATTACTTAGTCGCATGTAGGTACATATCTTCATTTCAACATAATTCCTATCTACTAACTAAACGAACAAAAGCTGACGAAACGATGTAACGAATAGAATTATAACTGCCGAAACATCACCATATGTACACCCGCCCTAACACCAAAAAAGCAAAAATATGTTCCAATAGAAACATCAACAGAACCTTGTTTGCCTTACGTATCTGGCGCTATCATCAAGAAAAACAAACACGAAACTTTTTTCGTCGCACAATACTAAAAAAACCGTGTGACAAAGCCACGGTGGCAAACACAATTTTGATTTATGCATAAACAAATATGCTGTGTCGTCACAGCGGCAGCTAATCCAGCTTTACTGTCAGCATTATCACACCCCGTGGCAAATACGGACACATTGGCGTTCGCTAATATTTCGACGTGCGAATAAATCCGTCCCAGCATTATTGGTTGGGAGCACCGTTGGATCCAGGGATAATAGTATGACGTACTAGTCAAATATAGAATGGAAATAAATATTTTTGGTATTTGACCACAATGAAACCATGGTAAGTGACGTGTCCAAATGTGGTGTGGATACAAAGACGAAGAAGGGGCATTTCATTTAAGGACAACTACAGATACTTTAAAGTAATTTTCTAGTGCCATAGCACTACCATAGTATCGTCGCAATTTTTCCTTTATCTAAAGCTGCAGCTGTAGTGAACATTTCCCCAATAGCTCATTCATAGTCTTAAAAGATACATAATAAAAACATTACCTCTCAGGGGAGCACGAGCAAAACCGTGCTATTGGAACTAGTAAGAGAATAATATATGAATCCTTCAGTTGTATACGTAACTCAAGATCCCTCCGACATCACAAGGAATAATATTGATTTACCTTTGACAAACGGACTAACTAAACATCCACGCATATAATATATATAATACGATCGTGAACAAGCCCACTAATGAAATCAAATTACCATTCCGACATATTACAAACACGGTAATATGACGACGAAATTTGTGGGTTAAATAATCCGTTGATGATTTTAGCCACCGTACGGTTTGACAAGCGTTTAATGGATCTAACACTGTTTTAGTATCTAAAACGTTGTAATGACATATTAGCGGTGAGCTCAGCGACTCATTATTATAGAGGTTTTGCAACCTTTATGGCGGACTGCTGCATTAGGTAAACCTGCCACGGTATACAGTGGCTATTAGAAAATTGTTCAAGCTATTTCCTAAACCATTCCAGTGATTGGTGTGATAAAAACACTCGCTTATTTTAGACGAAGAATCCGAGCAAGTCACAAAATAAATCCAATTTATATAAGGTTTCGCATTCTAAACGTCATGGCTCTACAATACATGTGTAAAGCAATTAATCAATATTAGATTATCTAGGATAATCAGCACATCAAATTAGTAGACGGAGTCACAAATCACTTGTAATCACCCATTACTGCTGCATTCTAGACCAATGCCCTATTTCACTGTTACAATGTAACAAACAATTAAACATACAAAATTATACATACAACAACAACATTTAGTTACTCATACAATTTCAATTAAGTCCGTAAATTACGGTACACGAAGGTAAAAGGAGTAATTTTATATTGCAGTAGCCTTAATGGTTAGCATCCCTGACTCTCATGGCCCTGGTTGTAGTTTGATTTCCACCTAGGACTAGTGATGGGATTCTTCCCGGGAAAGAACCCAAAATGGGAAGATTGAGGGAAAGAACCCGAGGAAGATTCCCAAATGGGAAAGTATTCGGGTTTTTTCATTTTTAGCAATGTAACAAATAGGTAATGTGTAGATACATGTGTATATCAAATAGTACGTACTATTTAAGTACTATTACTACTTGTTTGAGCTAATTTAACTTTGTTTATTTCCATAATTCAATAAATACGTTATACAGTCTAAGCCGTTTACTGCGACATCTTTTAGAACAATATACCTGTTATATTAACTTAGAACAAAGGTCCCGGCTGAATGCTATATGACCGCCTAATCAAAAACATTCCTTTTTCCGACATTGCTATTGACGACATACCTCATTAAACGACCACATTTAACAATTATTGCGGAGAATTAGATCTGTTAATAGTAGAAAATTGTATAAAACTACTGGAACCTATAACAGATACTATTTTCAAACTCGAAGGCAGTGAAATACTTATAAATCAAGTTTATATGGCCTTCAAAGATATTAAGTCCACATTTAATTTTGCATTTCCGGACATCATCATCATCATCAACAGCTTATATACGTCTCCACCGAGGAGCTCGACCCTCCCCTAACACCGAAGGGGTGTAGGCCATAGTCCACCACGCGGGCCTAGTGCGGATTGGCGGACTTCACATGCCTTTAATTGTGACATCTCGGGCATGCAGGTTTCCTCACGATGTTTTCCTTCACCGAAAGCCAGTGGTGTGAATCCGTATGTAAGTTTTTTTTATAAACTCAGAGGTACGGGCCAGGGATTTGAACCGGCACCCTCGTGATCGTGAGTCGGTGCGCTCCCAACTGAGCCACCACGGCTATCCGGACATTTCCGGACATATCCATTCTAAATGAGCATCACAAACAAGATTTTAAAAATGCTGTAATTAGCTGAACAAATAAATGTTTGACACCCATTCATTATGCTGCATATTTATTGGATCCAAGATAGCAAGGCATTGAATTAGAAGAAGAACACGAAGTGGATGGAGTGTATACACGACGTTAACCAATCGCACAATATTGTCGTTGGTGTTGATTTATCCAATTATAGAGCTAAATAGGGTTTATAGAGTAGACCATTTATATGGATGGATGTCGCCGAAATGGACTGAATGGACACCCAGTAGTTTGGTCGAGAGGACTCTGCAGTTCCAAATTGCTGAGTAGGATTGCAGTACGGATTCTAACTGCTCCCTGTACTTCAGCAGCCACAGAACGATTGTTTAGCACGCATGCCCATATACATAGTCGCAAAAAAAACAGATTGACTACAGACAGGGCAGCAAAAATACCTTTTATTTCATACAATTGGAACCTGTTTCATAAACACAAAGATCATGACAATGACGATGATGACGAGCCAATATCTACGAGGGCTGCACTAAAAGTATGGGAATGGAATATTTCCACAATTCCTGTCATATTAAAATATTTTAAATTGAAACTCTTTGGTTTTAAAAATCGAATACCGTTTATTTATTTAAAAAACGATTCTCGGTCTTGTCACAAGGTTTTGTCAAACTTGTTTAGTCGTTGAGAAAATGGAGTAAATGGACTCGAGAAAATTCAAGAACGAGACGAAGACCTTCGAAGTGGTTTAACACAAAAACAGTGTGTTGACCGGATGATTTCTGCATTTGGTGATGAAGCCCCATCCAAAACCACAATTCATCGCTGGTTTGCTGAATTTCAACGTGGACGTATCAAGTTCAGTGATGATCCTCGTCAAGGTCGTCCAAAAACTGCAGTCACCCAAGAAAACGTTGACGCTGAGCGTAAGCTGATTGAAGAAGATCGACATGTGATATACCACGAAATTCAGGCAACTTTAGACATTGAGATGAGTCAAATACAAATAATCTTGCATGAACAATTAGGTGTAAAATATTTGTTTTCTCGATGGATACCGCATTCGCTCTATAAAGAGCAAAAAGCGGCTCGTGTTACTTGGTGCGTCAGAACTTTCGAAAGACACGCAGGATCCTCAAATGCTATATAAAACATCGCATCAGGTGACGAATCCTGGATATACGCGTACGAACCCGAAACAAAACCAGTCTCGAGTTTGAGTGTTCGAAAATGAGTAAAGCCAACAAAAATTGTTCGTTCACGGAGTGTTGCAAAAAAATGATGGCTACGTTTGTCTCCAAAACTGGCCATATTGCGACTATTCCTCTTGAGGGACAAAGAACGGTAAATGCAGAGCGGTATGCTAGCATTTATTTGCCACAGTTCGTTTCTGAACTCCGTCCTCAGTTTTTTCGATGGACCAAGCTGCGGCTCAGCATCTGATCAGCTTTCTGAATTGAACATCAGTGTGAAAACTGGAAAAGGGGTGTTAATGTCGGCGGTTCATCGTCAAAGTTATTTTTATTTATTCATTCTGAGAGCCCCATTACATTGCTCTTAGTCTCTCCAGAACAATAAAAGCACACTGCAGAATATTTCAGCACTGCTTTTCGACATCCACACATCGCTCCACAAAAAGAAACAGTTTGCTCGAGTTTCTGAACATTTTCACTTATAACTTTTTCATTTATAGTTCTACGACAAAAAGTTACTGAATCAAAGTTCTAGAGAATTTAATTTGAAACAAAAAATGTTACCAATTTTTTTTAATCAAATGAATAGTTTAAGAGATATATCGTATAAACCACTTCAATTGAAAAAACCCGTCTATTGGGTTTCTTCCCACATAAACACCCGGTTCTTTCCCATTTGGGAATTAACCCGGGTTTATTCCTTTCGGGTTTATTCCCACCGCCCATCTCTACCTAGGACACACATTTGTGTATCTCCGTATGTAATTGAGTGTATTTGCTTAATCGGTTAGTACATACAATTAAGTATAGTCTATACATATATTATAAAGAGGAAAGATTTGTTTGTTTGTAATGAATAGGTTCCGAAACTACTAGACCGATTTCAAAAATTCTTTCACCTTTGGAAAGCTACATTATCCCCGAGTAACATAGGCTATATTTTATCCCTGTATTCCCACGGGAGCGGGAACTACGCGGGTAAAACCGCGCGGAGGCAGCTAGTAAGTTATATAGATGTGAAATGAACAAAATAAAGGTAAAGTCACAAATACTCTGGCAACCGTATTGGTACGGTTTCCTCACGTCGTTTTACTTCACTCATTTCTATTAATATACCTGTGAAATTATTATTGCACAGTACAAAGGAATATTGGTAAAACTCTTTTCTGTTTTTCCGTGAGGTAAATCGCTCAATATTTATTCCGTTCCCGGTAGCTAAAAGACAAATTGCTGTTTTTAAAATAGGACTTCAATAACGTAAATAAAATGCAGGATACTCTTCATGATTGAATGTCTTCCGATTTTTGATTTTAGGTTATATTTTTATACCACCTTCCGCCCCGCGGTTTCACCTGGGTTTCCGTGAGACCCTTAATTTTCTCGGGATATAAAATTGCCTATATATATATAAAATGTCCTTTTCTAAGCTTTAGTCAACCTCTGTATCAAATGTCATCAAAATCGGTTATTGAAATCAACGCAAAGATAGTATTTAATACCTAAAATGGCAAATAAACTCATATTTTATTACACAGTTCTGATTACACAAAATAGATCCATTTTGATTTTCAATTCACTTCAAAATGAACAATTTAGGCACAAAGTTATGTCACAAAATATTAGTGTATCCCGCATGAATACATAAAACTTCATGACAGTACTGTTCACATAAGTAACCAATTACAATGATTCGATGACGTGGCGGAATGATCTGCAGAATAAGCTATTGATTTACGTATATTGCAGTTTAGCTGTGGCGTGCGTTGCACTATGTCCACATAAATTGCATTGTTTTGTTCAATGTACTGTGCATATCGAGGATTGTGCTTACTGATGACGTAATTTGACACCATTTAGTCATGTCAAAGAAAGGTTCTGTGTATATAATACGGTTGGTTTTCTGGTCATGATGATAAAAGTTCTACGTGATTTAGGTTAAGTGTATATATAGATATTCTGTATACGTATATAAATATGGTGCAATGTGTAAAGAAAGCTGTTATTGAATAGAAGTTTTATAGCTTAAACAATAAGACTAAAAACACACTGCGACGATATTGAAACAATATCGCGGATCTCTTCCAAGAAATTCACCAAACAATAATAACAAAATTTTCTAGTATAGCAAGGAAATATGTATGGTTCAAGATAAAAAAAATAAACCTAAGGTTACCTACAACTTACGGGATTTTCAGATAATCTAAGGATAAAGTTTGGAGTCGTTTATTCTCGAGGAAGTATAGATAGCAAAAATAGAGAGAAACAAAGGAAACGCAAAGTATCCTTCACGTAAAAAAATAAAGAAAAAAGTAAAAAACTACCAACCAGCCAAATAATAAGGAATACATTCAGAGAAATCAACGGAGCAGACTATACGAAGGTAAGCCTTCTTTGTTATAAAAACAAATCCACTTGTAAATCAACGTGCAGTATCTCAGTGCCTAAAGCTGGAAAACCTTGAAACGGAACGCCATTTTGTAACTGCGTCAGCGTTCCATTCTACGCATGTATTTCGAACGCTGGCGGTGTAAGCAAAATAAAAGTTAAATTGTTACCGCGAACATGGAAGGATAAATAAAGCCAGTTTTGTTGTGTCAAACGTTTTGAACTCAATGGCTTTCCAATTAAGTAAGTGTTACATACATCGCGTATTTTGCTTCACTTATAGTCAGCGAATATATCAATAGAACAAAGCGGTGTTAATGGATTCTACGCAATCAATCAACCCAAACATGAATATTTTATTATATATTTTGTTTAGGTACTATGCCTTTCATGAAAATTACGAGTCCTATTATAAACACTATAAAAGGTTATTTAAACCTAAATGACCCCAAGTTTGCAACAAAAATAATACATTCCTGCAATATTTACCTATATTAACACTTGAGTTTGACACACTCTCGGGCAGATGTTTAGCTGAAATGCGTTTTTGAATACGAATATCTTCCAAAATACTAGCACGAATTCCATTGTTTAAACGCCTCTCCGAATAATGTATTCGGAGATTATACTCCCTTCAATTATCATTGGAGCGAACGAAATTATTAATTCAATGAAGCCACTCAATTTTACACAAATAAACATTATTATTTATTCAGTCGACATTTTGACGCAGAACGAACATTACCGATGGTTATCGGACGACATCAAAGATAACTTTATGAATAACGCTCCGGAATTTCCATTTTCAACGGGTAAAGCACTCTTGATAATTGATAGAGATGCAGGTGCTCTGGAAACAGATAACCGGTGGTAACAATTATTGTAACTTATAGAAAAAAATATCATTTATACATATCCGGTTACTATTATAATATGTTATAAAATTAAAAGTAGATGTGAAATAATAAAAATTTACAGCTGAATATAAAACTTTAGCGTTTCCCGATAAGCACCGGTATTCGACATTTGAATAGGCTACAATAATGGAAAAGCCGGTGGCTACCGACTTTAAAAAATAATAGTTATGCGAAATGATTTTATATGTCACTGGGAACTTGGATATACGCAGCAGTGAACACAGATTAAAGATTTTATCTTATTTTGTGTGGTACTGCACTGTAATGCCATTTTTTAAGTACCTAATATAATGTAGAAAAATACGATAGATATACGAATAGTCATAATTTAAGTGGATTTTATGGTAGATATCGGAAAAAAATATCAAAAATACATTAAGTAGAAAATAGGTCATCTAACATTATTACGTAAAACGGTAACATCAATAACCATGACCCTTTTTAATACAAATTGAATCGAGCGATGCATTAATTTCCTGTCAACAAACGTGCCGTTTAAATGCGAGATAAATTTTAAAACTTGTAACAAACGCAAACGAACAGCATGAAAATTCAATATCCGGCTTTAAGTGCTTGGAGAAATGCAGCAAAAAGCAAAAATTCAACAACGAATCGGCAGTTTATTTTATGAAGAATAATATTTGTTTGGACTTCGCTTGTTAGTTGCTTCAGTTACCAATTAGCAGAGGATGGAGTAAATAATGACACGTCAGCTGTGCTGCATCTACATATTTTTATATGTGTACATTTCTGTAAAACTAAAGAATTGGAAAGCACTGGCTTATTATAGAGTCTTTGTAACATGTTATAATGTTTCAATCGTTTATTACGCTTGAAAACGAATGAATGAAAAACAGAAAATAATATTTTATGTGGTATTTTGCCAACATCTATCATACATCCAAAATACAGAACAATATAATAATATGATGTTTTTTACCACAATACTATTATATAATATCGACTCTATTACCAAATATATACAATACAAAATTAATTGACCTCATCAGGACTATATATCCCCACTAATCTCTCGGCAGTAATTAAACAAGAAATGGACCTATACATTTATCCTAATGAGGACAATTAAGAGATATCGCAAGTTACAAAAGGTACGATGTTCATAACATTTCATTGAGCATGGTCACAGAATACTACCTTTTACCTACCTACTAATAACCCTATTATTCAGCTTTAACCTCACCATTAAACCCTTCAAATGTCATAGTAAAGACATACTATACAAAGGTTTTTCGGAAGCTAAAAACTTAAGTCCTACAACGGAACTTATTATTTATTTCTCTTATATGTATATATTTTTTATAGTTACATTTAATTGAACATTATTATAACCTTAATTTACATTACTTGGCTTTTTACTGCATCTGTTATAGATCTTTATTAGGTAGTTTGTATAAAAAAATGGCCGTCGTTCGATGTTTAAAATTCAATTTTAGAATAAAGTATTTCATCGTTATTTTCAGTTTCTATTAGACTAGCACTAAACTCCTTTTCGTTTTATCTGCATGCAGGCGTGCAGCCATATTCGCATGTCTATTACATTTTGACAACTACTGTACGGCTTTATTAACATAAAAGTCACGTTTTCTTCTACTTAACACGACACCGCTTTGTACGTAAAACTTTAAACAGAATTTCAATTTTGCTTCAATACTGAATTTACCGTTTCAATGTATCGTATCGCATGCAACAACCTAAGCTACACAACGGTATCAAGTCTGCTATGCAAATTTCTCATATTCAATTCTGTTTTTAATCTAAGCCCGTGTCTCAAGATTTCGCTTGAAAATGTGGGGTTCTAAATCACAAAATTGCCACCGCAAGTTTTTTTACCTATCCAACAGACGGCGTAACTCGATCCAGAATAATTTAACTATCCCATCTGGATGTAAATTCGCTAACTAAGTCGTCTGAATGGCGAATGTTAATCAGTAAACACAATGATTAATTAAGTCTGCCAGAGACGAGATCTTTGTTATTTTAATGAGTTGTATCCCATTCATACGCAAACCTCTTCGAGTGCTAAATGAGAGCGATTTGCTTGACGGGGCGCTGTTATAATCTCGTCAGCTTATGTTGGTTGCGATTTAGGCATATAATGTTAGACTTCACGAGCAATTGCTTTTTTCTGTGCTATAGCCACTGCCGTATCAGCCTGTGGCTTAACTAGGTCACGTATTAAGGCCTGTTTTTTGCATCGTTAGTGTAGTTTAAGCTTTTTATTCAGACAGTATATACAACGCGACCTACATTGTATTGTAACAGATATTACTTAGGTACTTCAATCATTTAAGGAATGTGTACAATTGTAAAATATGTATTAGGTATAACAGTACCTACTGTCACAAAAGTAAAAGCATTGGGAATGCTAGACTATTTTAATCCGGGTAAATCGATGATCCCCGGGAACGCGAACGAGGTGGAAGCTAGTAAAACATAAAGCAATAAAACTTCATGTTTGCTGGCAACACTCCGCGTATAACGTAACGTGCAAGCGTATTTAAATAAGAAATACAAACTCGTACGCATATACAGTTGTAATAGAAACATTTTGCAGCGAACGCTACTGTTTGAACAGGCCAAGGTTTGTTTGTTCAATCATAATACGGAGCCCGCAGTTACAGGATACGTTGTAAAATATATCAGTTATTAACTTGTGTCTTTTTACTGCCCTGTGACGTCATAAACTAGTTGACCAGTGTTTTTGCACTTTATACAGCCTTGTTAGATCACAGTGCTACCGTAGTGTTGCCGAAAATGGTACACAAAGCCTAGATAGGATCACTGTGGTAAACTGGTCTTGTGTCAGAATTTAATAAAAAAAATATAAACCATATAAACCTTCTTCTAACATAAGGCCCAGGTCAAGCAACTACTTCGATTGGCAATGTTTTGACAGACACTGTAATAAAAGATTTTTCATGTCTGCTTATAAATAAAATGTTTCCTAGAATGCTCGTAATATTACTGTTCTGTCTGTACCCAAAAGGTTAACTTTCATATATGCACTAGGCAAAATACAGTAGTTTAAATTACATTCTGGGTAGTTTATTAGGAAGTTTCCATATTTCTAAATGGAAAGTCATACCTAATGTCGAAGCAATAAAACGCGTTCGAGTCTAACAATTCATACGTGCATGTGAAGGGCTATTTTATTGAGAATATTTCATACCATGCGACTTTTACTAGTCCTTTAACCAGAATCAGGCAAATGTCAATAAAAATATGTCACTTCTTTATAAAATTAGTGTTTTATAAACTTTCGCGAACTAAATACATGATTGTTATATATAATGGGACGATTTGACAAGAAGAGTCTTTTCGTGACCACGATTGATGCAACTTGATCGAAAAGTCGAGGTTAGTCAAAAAAAGTGAATGTTGTAATATACGGTTAAGACAAACTCAAATTAAACTAGATTAACAAATAAATTCGCCTCCATCATAATATATGTCGCAGCGTCCATTGCCGGTAAATTACTGTTGACTTAAAGCACATGAACTGTTTCCATTAAAACTTTAACGACTATCGTTAATAAATACGACGGCTCATGAATCAGAATCGTTTTTCATGCAATAGCAGTAAATAATTACGACACGCGATTAAGTGCTGTTCTTTTTATGATATCAGATATTTTTACTTCAATCTGTATTGCTCGGACAGATGTTCGGTTACCTTTAAAAATTTATGTAAATATTCTGAGTGAGGAATGAAAATAAATAAATATCTTTCAACGACCAATCTGATTCCAAACTACCTGAGCTAGAAATACGTAGTCATAGCTGATATACAACATACATATACATATTTATGCTCAGACATATATCTGTTCTGTGTGGAAATCGAACCCACGACAAGCCGCGAGAAAGTAAACAGAGCAGAAAAACATTATATAACAATGAATTAGGTTACTCGTTTTTATACTTATCTTTTTTTTATTTCTAAAGGTTAGTATATAATCACAACGATCTTATCGTAAGCTCATTTAACATCACAATACAACTAATCCCAAATCCAAAATAACCCCAACAGACAAAGTTAAACTTGTACAAGATTTATTTCCAATACAAATAATGCGACCCATTCTTCACATACGATTTCAACAAAGTTAATTCAGCACACGCTTGATATCACCATGGCCTGCGGGGACTACGTGCAAACTTCGGCAATTAATGGGTGGAACTAGCGAGTTTTGACTGAGAATTAGCCGTTAGGACGATATTAGTTCGGAAACTGAACAATAATTTTATTTTAGTTTGATGACAGTATTTTTTGTTATATAAAATAAAATACATTACGTTTAACTAAATAGGTAGATAGGTATAAGCCACAACAAACTGCGATACGATTATATAAGAGGATTTTTTTTATTTATTTATTGAACCAACGAATGATTGGCTATTTATAGAGTACCTATAGGATAAGCGCAAATTGAGTTTAAAAGCAGGTAGAAAATATTGGTTCGGTCATGAATAAACGTGTTCTAGAGAGAATACAAATAAATAAATTCTATGTAGTAGATAATTCAAAAGTCTGTTCCTACAAATTTTCATTGCAAAATTTTCACTCGTTTATGCGCTATTTGATTTGTTTATGTTCTTAGCTTTACAGCTAACATTAGGAGAAAAAGGTTAGCTTTATAAAAAGTTAACCACTAGTTCTGCATCCATTTTCAAATCACGCTATCATAATTGTGGAATACAGTCGTAAGGTTCACTTATACCGATAAATATAATGACTAACTGTAAGTCACAATTTGTTCAATAGAGTAGATCTGAACTCTGACCTACTTGCTACATTGGTTATGGTACCAAAACATTGTAAAAAAAATATCTGATTCCAACAAAGCGGAGCTTTTATAATGGTAACAAGAAAGCTGTACTTTTTTGATACGTACTTTATAATATATTTACTTATTAACAGAATAAACTAAAGATATTATGCACACAATTGTTTGTCGTGACTGGGAATCGAACCAGCAACCGCCGTTTTGAAAGTCAGAGTACCTAACCAACCGGCCAGTCAGTTATAAATTAGAATTTCTAATACTAAACGTAACATAAATCAAAAACTATGCAGATTGCAAGTACGTGCTCCGCAAAACGCTTTGCCAACTGATTTACAAACATACGTGCCCGTGTTTGTTTGTTCGTTAATTTAGTAGATATTAGTGTTTGTGTACTTACCATAGATAACGAGAACGCGTGCAGATGAACTAAGATCATTTGTAACTAGCACACTGGCTGATTGCAAAGCGGTAAAGTTTAACATTTTAATCTTGATCTTGTCTCTTGATCTCGATGGAAAGATACTACGATTTTGAATGTGATATTAAATTTCGAAACTGTTAGCTTATTTTATTTGTCAATTAAAAACTAACCAGAAGTTCTATCCATGAAGCAAGCAACGCGATATGTATTTTATCATGCGATGACGGAGCGCAAATTAAACATACGTTATATCCACTGAGTGTAATATATAGCAAATGTCATTAAAATAAACTTATACATACATACGGTATTATAATTAAAACTTATAGCGCTATGAAATAACCCGCAGACCTCATTACAAAGTGACTTCCATTTTGCTCGCGAGCCGGAATATTTTTCAGGCGTCCCTTCACCCACATATTAAGACTTATCTTAATGTTGGCCACTGATACCACCCGCACATAACTCGTCTAGTATACGTGTTCCGTATCTAAATATGTAACAAAATCAATGGAGGGCCAAATTAAAACTATCAAAAGTTTCCTATAGCACACTACGTACGGTAAAAAGCAATTAACCGGAGGGTAGATACCCACTTGGTCCTCTTTTCGACAAAAACTGATAGGAACAGTATTACCAAACAAAACTAAGCAAACTATAATTGAATTACCGGTATGTAGAGAAGTTTTTGTTGTATCCGAACCTTTTTGTTTGTCGAATTAATTGGTAACAACAGAAGAGGGTATCGAGGCGTTTTAAATTCTCTATTTTAGAGAGTATGTGACCTGATTACTTAATGAACCTGAATTGACTAGAAATAACGGAAATGGACGTTCGAATTTTACAACGACTAATATAAGTTCTAATTAAATTGTTCTAGTTTGTCAGGTTTAATTTATACGTTAAGTTCTTTTATAAAACTATATAAAAATACCAAGCCTCATCAAAATAAAAATAAATATATAGGTATAATAAACATTTCGTATTTCTAAGAGTCACTATTCTTGTAGAGGCTTTCAGTCACAGACTATTCTTATCACAAAGGAAATATAATAGTCCCATCACAAAATGTCACTTCAACTTTGTAGCATAATGCAATGACGAATCATATTCAAATGATGAGAATACCCATAGAGGCAGACAGACAGTTTCACTCCCCATCCCTTTGGCGAGATCAAAGCCGTTAACAATCATGAAACCGTAGCTCCATAAACGTGGCTGTTAGCATAATATGAAGATTATTGGAGAGAAAGCCGCTTTAATAAATCTTAATGTCAAAACGTAAATCCCGAGATAAACATAACAGCTGCAATAAAAAGCCCATTTCCACCTTTATGAATAAGTGAAGTGCCATAACTTAAAATATAACAAATTAAATTCCGACCGCGTCTTCCTTCCAGGTGCTCATTACTAGCAGCATAAAACTGTAACATCCAGCGGTGTGGAACTGAGCCAAATTTTAACATCTTCCGACTATACCGATTGTTTTTCCCAAGTAAAACGGTACCTTTTAAAATTAAATATGCATAAGATGTTACAACGCTATTCTCCGAGTGTAACAAAAATAAATGTGATTATTTCTACATTGCGACGCGCCGCGCGCCGCAGGCAATGAATTTAGAATAGTGGGAGATTTTAATTGCAATAAATATAATACGAGTAGAATTTCCTCTGTAAATTAAAATGGCACCGAAGAATAAAGGAAATTCAAATGAACCATCAGTAATAAAATAATGTATAGAAAAGGAAAATGACGATACTAAAAGTGCTATAAAAGTTAAAATATCATGATGAAATCACGAAGATCAGTTCCTAAATTAATCGCCGCAATCATTCTGCCCAAATATTTGGCACCATTTCTATGGCGCTCGTAAAGCCAGTCAAGATACCGCCATTTAAAATTCCTGGCAAAATATTATTTGGAATGAGAGCCAACGTTGCTTTAACGGGAACAAAAGTATATGCTAATCTTCTTTTGTGGGTTAATGCTTTTACGTCAAATTTACCTTAGAGATTTCACGAAGAAGGCATTCGCCTGAAATCTTTAGACTTTCTTTCTCGGGAGACAATTCAATCATCGCGGATCTGTTGCGTTACGTATTTCAAACAGAAATTCTGAAAGACAAGGCCTTCTGTTAGGTAAAACAGCTTCCGAAGTGATACATAGGAAATGACATCATATATGATATCAAAAACTTTGTGGCACTGGAGTCACTAAATGAGTTCCAACTGGGTCAGCGAAGACGGCAAAATGCATCCGTAGCATTTGTATGAGCTAACTTTGAATACGCTGTGCCTACTGTTGAAATGGGCAATTCGAGCTCTGAACGGGAACTGTTGTTATGATATATGGTGTCTAGTTGATCGTAAACTTCTTGTAACATTCTGTTATCCTAGTACTTCAATGCGTGTTTATACCCGATATAACGTTTGTGGAATGTGTGTTTGAGTTAAGTGCTGTTGGTGTTTTCATTCTAGGTTTCTCTCTTGTATATTAGTTTTAGTTTACAATTGTTGTTGTATGCTAAAA
This sequence comes from Thyatira batis, assembly GCA_905147785.2. NCBI lineage: Eukaryota > Metazoa > Arthropoda > Insecta > Lepidoptera > Drepanidae > Thyatira > Thyatira batis. The sequence goes on from LR990497.1 coordinate 8,266,202, forward strand.
CGACATGTAAAATGTAATATGTACTGAATAATTAAATTGAACGAGTACGTGAACATCTTGTTGGTTCAGGAATAGTAATTTAAAATAAAATTATAAAAATACATTGAAATAATAAGATAATGGAAATGACGGCAGAAATACTGTCAAACATGAATATTTAGAACTCAAATAACGCCTAACAAAAACTATAAACGACAAAAAGAAAAGAAATAGAAGCAAAACAGATTTAAAACTCTTCCCGTGGTCGCCACTATAAATCCATGAGTTATCCAAACTAGTACGGCGACTGCAATATAACTTTGCCGTGGTAGTTCGAAGAACAAAGCGAGATCGACGTTAAATCTCCACAAACGTTATGTTTTACATTCCAATACATACACTAGATAAAACTGTAAGTTAACTAGCAGAATAGGTCACGAAATTTTGTATGCTCCTTCATATGCACATAATAAAAAAATATTGAGATAAGAGCGATCTGGGCCTTCTGATATACACCAAATAAAATACTTAAATATATTATAAGAAGTGTTATTCTCCAAAATACTAGGTATACTTACAAGATAATTACAAAAAGCAATGAAACAAGATAATGAACTACAATAACAACTTTTCACACTATAAAGACATTGACTTCACCTCAACCGCAAGGATTGATTAGCAGTCATTCCAAACTTACAACAACTTAACTGTTCAGCACACTATATACAGACATCATTGTTTACAATTACCAATCTTCTGCCAAAGTATTAAAGACCAAAATCCAATAGCAACAGTTACATAGTAGATCTATGCCAGTTTACGGCTAAGCCACATCGTCCGACGTCGTACATTAAACACACGTCTTAGTTAATTTCTCAGTGAATGGACGAAGGGAACACTTGGGACTTGGAAGGGTTTCTGCAGTAGATTGGTCAGATGGTTCTAATTACTGATGGGCAATTTTATTTACCAAATCGGTACCCTAATGATGTATTAGGTACTCATTGAGGATTATTGCTAGACCAGATCTTTATGCAGTTACATCCTTCGTCATATTATCTGCTCTTGTTATAGATTTACCGAAGGTTTGTATTTTTGGAATAACTTACACGGAATAAACAACGTAAGATAGGCTAATCGGATATTGTCAACGCAACTCGTGAAGCATCGTGATAATAAATACGAAACTTTTGCAATTTACATCATGGTGGAGTAAACCAGAGGCGAAAATTATAAATGTCGTCATAATTAAATTAAAACATAAGTTATGGAGTTTAAAAAGAAATTGCGATTCTGGCTTAGTGAGCAGGGGGCTTGTCACGGGCGAAACTTGAAGAGAATTTAATTAGAGTACACCGGACGCTCTACGCTCTTAAATACGTCTAATGCTTAAACTGAAGCGGGTGAAGTCACACAGAAATTAAGTAGACTTTTTTACATCTTACTATATTCTTAAGACTGTAATCTTCTGTACCGGTGGTATGGTTCATAAAAGAACTTCTCGAATTTAGCTGATTGACTTAATAGGTTTCAGTAGGTATTCCCACTAATGAACTTTATATATCACATAGGTATAATTATATAATTTTGACACCAGTATTAAAATTATACCCAAATGAGGGTTTAATAAAGCTAAAAGTTATTCTACTAAGTGACCTTTAAATAACTTTGAATGTGACACATCAAAAGGGACAAGGAATAATGAATAGATCATAGATAAAGGGCAGAGTGCTTCGACCCATTCAGGAGTCACTTATGGGCGAAAGTTACCGTACAGTTTTAGGTATACGTTATTGCATGTATTCCAGAAATAGTTTGTCCAGTAGGTTTAAGTGAAGAAAACCTCTCAATGAGATTCATAATTTTGAACTGTTAAATATAAAGAAAATTCCAATAAATTTATCAGTCATCTGCACTTTTGTAAGAAAAAATCTTGTCCAAAAAATTATCATTATTTTTTGAGAGCACAGGCCATATTATAGCACTGAACCTTATAATCAGTTAAATACTTCTTATAAATATGCTAATCTTGCAAGAAGCACTTTCCACAATTTCACGCTGCCCTCAAAGAATCCGCCTGCTTTATTATAAAACCTCTAACTTTATAAATAGAATTATAATCCTACCTTTTTCATCTCATTTTAAACGGTAATCATTGGGGGATAGGCACAGGATAGCGAATTAGAGAAGCAGCTAACTAGACGCCGCCCTGGAAGGATTTTATTAATCCAATTTTGGACTTCGTAATAATAGCTTTAATTATTCACGATTGAGAAAGCTTTTAGGAGGGAGTTTATGGAAAGTTTTGTATGGGAACGGTAATGAAAACGTAGACAACGCCTACTAATGTATAAAGGTCCAGCGATAGACCGGATCTTGAAGTATACGCTTCAGATACTGTTGGACTTGTTTTGATAATGAAGATGGATGAATATAACGTCCGGTGTGCTCAACTTTCAAAATATACGAGGCTATAATATATTTAATAGAATGCAATATTTTTATTAATATTTCATCAAAAACCCTACATATTTTTGGTTAAAAATAAATAACAGCGAAACTAAATAACATGAGGAACTATCAAATGACCACCCAAACAATTACTTGTAACGTAAATTTTACCAAACTATATAATTTACTATTTAATAATATCATGTTCAATCACATAAAAAAACTTTTTGTAGAAAGTGCAGATAAAATAGTACGGGAAGTTCATATTCCTAATAATCCCCCTGCAGTTTCAAATAAATACTTCCAGGACTAAGCTTAGAATGGCTGGAGAGGCGCTATTTTTCATAACATAAAATTTCACTTTGGCAAAATGGAAATGGGCCAAAACTCAAGTTCGGCGCACCAGAATAACTTCCAGGCAGAAATTCACGACAGAGTAAAATACGAATTCAATAGTGACAGCCGGACGGTTGTTCGAACACAATGAAATCTGAACATTTTATCTTCGCCTATTGTGTTAATATTTAACAAAGTAGCGTAATTCAGTAACAATGAAGGTGTCAAGTTTAACAAGATTTGTTGGTGTTTTAACTCGAATCATTTACAATTCAGCAACTTTAAACTAAAGTCTTTGAGTTCTGATATTCAACTTATGTATGGCTTCAAGTCGGACAAAAGGTGTAAGCAAATATAAACGTTTTTATTTTGCAAATCCCAATTTTAACTGACATCAAAGTGAACTTCAAAAGTTTTAGGTTTAGGTCCGGATTTACGTCCGTAGTTATCATGTTGAATTTACTTTTCACAGAATTAAGCTTGACCTATAGAGCCTTTGGTTAAAAGCATTGAAATATAAATATTTACGTACAAAACATCGTAATTTACAGTAGTATTATAAAAGACAATATTTTTAAGAAATGGACTTGCCGCTGATTCAATTGGTTACATAAACAATTAGACCACAAACAGGCATTAGTGGATTAGGTTGTTTATGTTTGCTCGAGCCTCACTAGATCTTTGTTTAAGCAGCACAGGTCTCGACACAGCTGCTAATCTCCTAATGCACCCGCCTGCGATGTATAGTATAGTTCGTATGCGATTTTACGACCGTCAAGAGTCGAGATGCCATATGGTTTCAAACGGGAAATCAGATTATGGGGCAATAATCTTTGTGTCATATGTTCATGCAGCTATCACAGGTATTTTTATGGCTTGTGGACAAAACTTTGGTGTTTCATACTTTTTCACCGATACTTTTTTTGGGATAAAGCTTAGCTATTATTTAAAAGAGTTTACTATCAAAATCAAAACTATTCTCATTAATTTTAATTTGGAATTGATAAC